>JAUIMM010000155.1:14727500-16192500 GCA_031769625.1 Taudactylus pleione | reverse complement strand
AATTGTGTGCGCAGTAGCCGCACGTGCATCAACAAAGTAGTGCCAAGCGTGCGCCTGTGTCATAAGTAAAGGGCCGGCTGGCTTGACCATTAAAGTGTGCTGTAACCCCCAAAGAACACTCCAGTCCAAACCAAAAAATAAATAATTTTCTGTGTTTGTGAATTGTGTGCGCAGTAGCCGCACGTGCATCAACAAAGTAGTGCCAAGCGTGCGCCTGTGTCATAAGTAAAGGGCCGGCTGGCTTGACGGTTAAAGGTTGCTGTAACCCACGAAAGTACACTCCAGTCCAAACCAAAAAAAAAATATTTTCTGTGTTTGTGAATTGTGTGCGCAGTAGCCGCACGTGCATCAACAAAGTAGTGCCAAGCGTGCGCCTGTGTCATAAGTAAAGGGCCTGCTGGCTTGACCGTTAAAGGGTGCTGTAACCCCCGAAAGTACACTCCAGTCCAAACCAAAAAAAAAATTATTTTCTGTGTTTGTGAATTGTGTGCGCAGTAGCCGCACGTGCATCAACAAAGTAGTGCCAAGCGTGCGCCTGTGTCATAAGTAAAGGGCCGGCTGGCTTGACCGTTAAGGGTGCTGTAACCCCCGAAAGTACACTCCAGTCCAAACCCCCCAAAAAATTATTTTCTGTGTCTGTGAATTGTGTGCGCAGTAGCCGCACGTGCATCAACAAAGTAGTGCCAAGCGTGCGCCTGTGTCATAAGTAAAGGGCCGGCTGGCTTGACCGTTAAGGGTGCTGTAACCCCCGAAAGTACACTCCAGTCCAAACCAAAAAAAAATTATTTTCTGTGTTTGTGAATTGTGTGCGCAGTAGCCGCACGTGCATCAACAAAGTAGTGCCAAGCGTGCGCCTGTGTCATAAGTAAAGGGCCGGCTGGCTTGACCGTTAAAGGGTGCTGTAACCCCCGAAAGTACACTCCAATCCAAACCCCAAAAAAATTATTTTCTGTGTTTGTGAATTGTGTGCGCAGTAGCCGCACGTGCATCAACAAAGTAGTGCCAAGCGTGCGCCTGTGTCATAAGTAAAGGGCCGGCTGGCTTGACCGTTAAAGGGTGCTGTAACCCCCGAAAGTACACTCCAGTCCAAACCAAAAAAAAATTATTTTCTGTGTTTGTGAATTGTGTGCGCAGTAGCCGCACGTGCATCAACAAAGTAGTGCCAAGCGTGCGCCTGTGTCATAAGTAAAGGGCCGGCTGGCTTGACCGTTAAAGGGTGCTGTAACCCCCAAAGAACACTCCAGTCCAAACCAAAAAATAAATAATTTTCTGTGTTTGTGAATTGTGTGCGCAGTAGCCGCACGTGCATCAACAAAGTAGTGCCAAGCGTGCGCCTGTGTCATAAGTAAAGGGCCGGCTGGCTTGACGGTTAAAGGTTGCTGTAACCCACGAAAGTACACTCCAGTCCAAACCAAAAAAAAAATATTTTCTGTGTTTGTGAATTGTGTGCGCAGTAGCCGCACGTGCATCAACAAAGTAGTGCCAAGCGTGCGCCTGTGTCATAAGTAAAGGGCCTGCTGGCTTGACCGTTAAAGGGTGCTGTAACCCCCGAAAGTACACTCCAGTCCAAACCAAAAAAAAAATTATTTTCTGTGTTTGTGAATTGTGTGCGCAGTAGCCGCACGTGCATCAACAAAGTAGTGCCAAGCGTGCGCCTGTGTCATAAGTAAAGGGCCGGCTGGCTTGACCGTTAAGGGTGCTGTAACCCCCGAAAGTACACTCCAGTCCAAACCCCCCAAAAAATTATTTTCTGTGTCTGTGAATTGTGTGCGCAGTAGCCGCACGTGCATCAACAAAGTAGTGCCAAGCGTGCGCCTGTGTCATAAGTAAAGGGCCGGCTGGCTTGACCGTTAAGGGTGCTGTAACCCCCGAAAGTACACTCCAGTCCAAACCAAAAAAAAATTATTTTCTGTGTTTGTGAATTGTGTGCGCAGTAGCCGCACGTGCATCAACAAAGTAGTGCCAAGCGTGCGCCTGTGTCATAAGTAAAGGGCCGGCTGGCTTGACCGTTAAAGGGTGCTGTACCCCTAAAGTACACTCCAGTCCAAACCAAAAAATAAATATTTTCTGTGTTTGTGAATTGTGTGCGCAGTAGCCGCACGTGCATCAACAAAGTAGTGCCAAGCGTGCGCCTGTGTCATAAGTAAAGGGCCGGCTGGCTTGACGGTTAAAGGTTGCTGTAACCCACGAAAGTACACTCCAGTCCAAACCAAAAAAAAAATATTTTCTGTGTTTGTGAATTGTGTGCGCAGTAGCCGCACGTGCATCAACAAAGTAGTGCCAAGCGTGCGCCTGTGTCATAAGTAAAGGGCCGGCTGGCTTGACCGTTAAAGGGTGCTGTAACCCCCGAAAGTACACTCCAGTCCAAACCAAAAAAAAAATATTTTCTGTGTTTGTGAATTGTGTGCGCAGTAGCCGGACGTGCATCAACAAAGTAGTGCCAAGCGTGCGCCTGTGTCTTAAGTAAAGGGCCGGCTGGCTTGACCGTTAAAGGGTGCTGTAACTCCCGAAAGTTCACTCCAGTCCAAACCAAAAAAAAATTATTTTCTGTGTTTGTGAATTGTGTGCGCAGTAGCCGCACGTGCATCAACAAAGTAGTGCCAAGCGTGCGCCTGTGTCATAAGTAAAGGGCCGGCTGGCTTGACCGTTAAAGGGTGCTGTAACCCCCAAAGTACACTCCAGTCCAAACCAAAAAAAAAATTATTTTCTGTGTTTGTGAAATGTGTGCGCAGTAGCCGCACGTGTATCAACAATGTAGTGCCAAGCGTGCGCCTGTGTCATAAGTAAAGGGCCGGCTGGCTTGACCGTTAAAGGGTGCTGTAACCCCCGAAAGTACACTCCAATCCAAACCAAAAAAAATTATTTTCTGTGTTTGTGAATTGTGTGCGCAGTAGCCGCACGTGCATCAACAAAGTAGTGCCAAGCGTGCGCCTGTGTCATAAGTAAAGGGACGGCTGGCTTGACCGTTAAAGGGTGCTGTAACCCCCGAAAGTACACTCCAGTCCAAACCAAAAAAAAATTATTTTCTGTGTTTGTGAATTGTGTGCGCAGTAGCCGCACGTGCATCAACAAAGTAGTGCCAAGCGTGCGCCTGTGTCATAAGTAAAGGGCCGGCTGGCTTGACCGTTAAAGGGTGCTGTAACCCCCGAAAGTACACTCCAGTCCAAACCAAAAAAAAATTATTTTCTGTGTTTGTGAATTGTGTGCGCAGTAGCCGCACGTGCATCAACAAAGTAGTGCCAAGCGTGCGCCTGTGTCATAAGTAAAGGGCCGGCTGGCTTGACCGTTAAAGGGTGCTGTAACCCCCAAAGAACACTCCAGTCCAAACCAAAAAATAAATAATTTTCTGTGTTTGTGAATTGTGTGCGCAGTAGCCGCACGTGCATCAACAAAGTAGTGCCAAGCGTGCGCCTGTGTCATAAGTAAAGGGCCGGCTGGCTTGACGGTTAAAGGTTGCTGTAACCCACGAAAGTACACTCCAGTCCAAACCAAAAAAAAAATATTTTCTGTGTTTGTGAATTGTGTGCGCAGTAGCCGCACGTGCATCAACAAAGTAGTGCCAAGCGTGCGCCTGTGTCATAAGTAAAGGGCCTGCTGGCTTGACCGTTAAAGGGTGCTGTAACCCCCGAAAGTACACTCCAGTCCAAACCAAAAAAAAAATTATTTTCTGTGTTTGTGAATTGTGTGCGCAGTAGCCGCACGTGCATCAACAAAGTAGTGCCAAGCGTGCGCCTGTGTCATAAGTAAAGGGCCGGCTGGCTTGACCGTTAAGGGTGCTGTAACCCCCGAAAGTACACTCCAGTCCAAACCCCCCAAAAAATTATTTTCTGTGTCTGTGAATTGTGTGCGCAGTAGCCGCACGTGCATCAACAAAGTAGTGCCAAGCGTGCGCCTGTGTCATAAGTAAAGGGCCGGCTGGCTTGACCGTTAAGGGTGCTGTAACCCCCGAAAGTACACTCCAGTCCAAACCAAAAAAAAATTATTTTCTGTGTTTGTGAATTGTGTGCGCAGTAGCCGCACGTGCATCAACAAAGTAGTGCCAAGCGTGCGCCTGTGTCATAAGTAAAGGGCCGGCTGGCTTGACCGTTAAAGGGTGCTGTACCCCTAAAGTACACTCCAGTCCAAACCAAAAAATAAATATTTTCTGTGTTTGTGAATTGTGTGCGCAGTAGCCGCACGTGCATCAACAAAGTAGTGCCAAGCGTGCGCCTGTGTCATAAGTAAAGGGCCGGCTGGCTTGACGGTTAAAGGTTGCTGTAACCCACGAAAGTACACTCCAGTCCAAACCAAAAAAAAAATATTTTCTGTGTTTGTGAATTGTGTGCGCAGTAGCCGCACGTGCATCAACAAAGTAGTGCCAAGCGTGCGCCTGTGTCATAAGTAAAGGGCCTGCTGGCTTGACCGTTAAAGGGTGCTGTAACCCCCGAAAGTACACTCCAGTCCAAACCAAAAAAAAAATTATTTTCTGTGTTTGTGAATTGTGTGCGCAGTAGCCGCACGTGCATCAACAAAGTAGTGCCAAGCGTGCGCCTGTGTCATAAGTAAAGGGCCGGCTGGCTTGACCGTTAAGGGTGCTGTAACCCCCGAAAGTACACTCCAGTCCAAACCCCCCAAAAAATTATTTTCTGTGTCTGTGAATTGTGTGCGCAGTAGCCGCACGTGCATCAACAAAGTAGTGCCAAGCGTGCGCCTGTGTCATAAGTAAAGGGCCGGCTGGCTTGACCGTTAAGGGTGCTGTAACCCCCGAAAGTACACTCCAGTCCAAACCAAAAAAAAATTATTTTCTGTGTTTGTGAATTGTGTGCGCAGTAGCCGCACGTGCATCAACAAAGTAGTGCCAAGCGTGCGCCTGTGTCATAAGTAAAGGGCCGGCTGGCTTGACCGTTAAAGGGTGCTGTACCCCTAAAGTACACTCCAGTCCAAACCAAAATAAAAATATTTTCTGTGTTTGTGAATTGTGTGCGCAGTAGCCGCACGTGCATCAACAAAGTAGTGCCAAGCGTGCGCCTGTGTCATAAGTAAAGGGCCGGCTGGCTTGACCGTTAAAGGGTGCTGTAACCCCCGAAAGTACACTCCAGTCCAAACCAAAAAAAAATTATTTTCTGTGTTTGTGAATTGTGTGCGCAGTAGCCGCACGTGCATCAACAAAGTAGTGCCAAGCGTGTGCCTGTGTCATAAGTAAAGGGCCAGCCTGCTTGACCGTTAAAGGGTGCTGTAACCCCCAAAGTACACTCCAGTCCAAACCAAAAAAAAAATTATTTTCTGTGTTTGTGAATTGTGTGCGCAGTAGCCGCACGTGCATCAACAAAGTAGTGCCAAGCGTGCGCCTGTGTCATAAGTAAAGGGCCGGCTGGCTTGACCGTTAAAGGGTGCTGTAACCCCCGAAAGTACACTCCAATCCAAACCAAAACAAAATTATTTTCTGTGTTTGTGAATTGTGTGCGCAGTAGCCGCACGTGCATCAACAAAGTAGTGCCAAGCGTGCGCCTGTGTCATAAGTAAAGGGCCTGCTGGCTTGACCGTTAAAGGGTGCTGTAACCCCCGAAAGTACACTCCAGTCCAAACCAAAAAAAAATTATTTTCTGTGTTTGTGAATTGTGTGCGCAGTAGCCGCACGTACATCAACAAAGTAGTGCCAAGCGTGCGCCTGTGTCATAAGTAAAGGGCTGGTTGGCTTGACCGTTAAAGGGTGCTGTAACCCCCGAAAGTACACTCCAATCCAAACCAAAAAAAAATTATTTTCTGTGTTTGTGAATTGTGTGCGCAGTAGCCGCACGTGCATCAACAAAGTAGTGCCAAGCGTGCGCCTGTGTCATAAGTAAAGGGCCGGCTGGCTTGACTGTTAAAGGGTGCTGTAACCCCCGAAAGTACACTCCAGTCCAAACCAAAAAAAATTTTTTTTCTGTGTTTGTGAATTGTGTGCGCAGTAGCCGCACGTGCATCAACAAAGTAGTGCCAAGCGTGCGCCTGTGTCATAAGTAAAGGGCCAGCTGGCTTGACCGTTAAAGGGTGCTGTAACCCCCAAAGTACACTCAAGTCCAAACCAAAAAAAAAATAATTTTCTGTGTTTGTGAATTGCGTGCGCAGTAGCCGCACGTGCATCAACAAAGTAGTGCCAAGCGTGCGCCTGTGTCATAAGTAAAGGGCCAGCTGGCTTGACCGTTAAAGGGTGCTGTAACCCCCGAAAGTACACTCCAGTCCAAACCAAAAAAAAATTATTTTCTGTGTTTGTGAATTGTGTGCGCAGTAGCCGCACGTGCATCAACAAAGTAGTGCCAAGCGTGCGCCTGTGTCATAAGTAAAGGGCCGGCTGGCTTGACCGTTAAAGGGTGCTGTAACCCCCGAAATTACACTCCAGTCCAAACCAAAAAAAAATTATTTTCTGTGTTTGTGAATTGTGTGCGCAGTAGCCGCACGTGCATCAACAAAGTAGTGCCAAGCGTGCGCCTGTGTCATAAGTAAAGGGTCGGCTGGCTTGACCGTTAAGGGTGCTGTAACCCCCGAAAGTACACTCCAGTCCAAACCAAAAAAAAAATTATTTTCTGTGTTTGTGAATTGTGTGCGCAGTAGCCGCACGTGCATCAACAAAGTAGTGCCAAGCGTGTGCCTGTGTCATAAGTAAAGGGCCGGCTGGCTTGACCGTTAAGGGTGTTGTAACCCCCGAAAGTATACTCCAGTCCAAACCAAAAAAAAAATTATTTTCTGTGTTTGTGAATTGTGTGCGCAGTAGCCGCACGTGCATCAACAAAGTAGTGCCAAGCGTGCGCCTGTGTCAAGTAAAGGGCCGGCTGGCTTGACCGTTAAAGGGTGCTGTAACCCCCAAAGTACACTCCAGTCCAAACCAAAAAAAATAATATTTTCTGTATTTGTGACTTGTGTGCACTGTGGCTGCACGTGCATCAACAAAAGAGCAGCGCCAAGCGTGCGCCTGTGTCCCATAAGTAAAGAGCCGGCTGGCTCATTTCTTAAAGGGTGGTGTAACCCACAAAGTGCACTACTCTCCAGCAAAAATAAAAAAATATTTTCTGTGTTTGTGTGCGCTTTAGCCGCACGTATATATCAATATAACATAAATGGAGGACCAAACTTTCTCGGAAAAAAATAAAATAGGGAAAGATCAAGAACCACTTCCTCCTAGTGCTGTTGCTGCTGCTGGGAGTTGTTTATCATCCCAGAGAGGAAGTAGGAACATCACTACTTTTACTAAACAATTGACCCTCCAACAGTCCCTAGCGATGAGGATGAAGTACGACAGCAGTCATCCTGAAGCAAAATGTATAACTGAGGCCTTGACTGCTATGTTGGTGTTAGACGTGCGTCCGGTATCCGCCATTAGTGCAGTGGGATTTAGACAATTGATGGAGGTAGTGTGTCTCCGGTTCCAAATCCCATCTAGATTCCACCTGCATCCTCAAAGCAGCAGCGACAAGCGTGCGTCTGTCTGTTAAAGGATGGTGTAACCCTCAAAGTGCGCTCCACAAACAATAAAAATATTCTTCTTCTTTTTTCTGCCTTTGTGAATTGTGTGGGCTGTAGCCGCACTTGCATCCTCAAAGCAGCAGCGACAAGCGTGCGTCTGTCTGTTAAAGGGTGGTGTAACCCTCAAAGTGCGCTCCACAAACAATAAAAATATTCTTTTTTTTTCTGTCTTTGTGAAATGTGTGGGCTGTAGCCGCACCTGCATCCTTAAAGCAGCAGCGACAAGCGTGCGTCTGTCTGTTAAAGGGTGGTGACACCCTCAAAGTGTGCTACTCAAACAATAAAAATATTGTTCTTTTTTTTTCTGTCTTTGTGAATTGTGTGGGCTGTAGCCGCACTTGCATCCTCAAAGCAGCAGCGACAAGCGTGCGTCTGTCTGTTAAAGGGTGGTGTAACTCTCAAAGTGCTAGAAAAAATAAAAAACTATTTTTTAAATGTGTTTGTGACTTGTGTGCGATGTAGCCGTAAGTGCATCAACATAGTAGCAGCGCCAAGCGTGCGCCTGTGTCATAAGTCAAGGGCTGGTTTGGACATCTGGTCCGGACTGAAGGACGTGCCAACAATTTCTGACAAGTCTACTGTCACTGCATATGATACTGTCCTCAAAGCAGCAGCGACAAGCGTGCGTCTGTCGGTTAAAGGGTGGTGACACCCTCAAAGTGTGCTACACAAACAATAAAAATATTGTTCTTTTTTTTTCTGTCTTTGTGAAATGTGTGGGCTGTAGCCGCACCTGAATCCTTAAAGCAGCAGCGACAAGCGTGCGTCTGTCTGTTAAAGGGTGGTGACACCCTCAAAGTGTGCTACACAAACAATAAAAATATTGTTCTTTTTTTTTCTGTCTTTGTGAATTGTGTGGGCTGTAGCCGCACTTGCATCCTCAAAGCAGCAGCGACAAGCGTGCGTCTGTCTGTTAAAGGGTGGTGTAACTCTCAAAGTGCTCCAAAAAATAAAAAACTTTTTTTTTTCTGTCTTTGTGAAATGTGTGGGCTCTAGCCGCACCTGCATCCTTAAAGCAGCAGTGACAAGCGTGCGTCTGTCTGTTAAAGGGTGGTGACACCCTCAAAGTGTGCTACACAAACAATAAAAATATTGTTATTTTTTTTTCTGTCTTTGTGAAATGTGTGGGCTGTAGCTGCACCTGAATCCTTAAAGCAGCAGTGACAAGCGTGCGTCTGTCGGTTAAAGGGTGGTGACACCCTCAAAGTGTGCTACACAAACAATAAAAATATTGTTCTTTTTTTTTCTGTCTTTGTGAAATGTGTGGGCTGTAGCCGCACCTGCATCCTTAAAGCTGCAGTGACAAGCGTGCGTCTGTCTGTTAAAGGGTGGTGTAACTCTCAAAGTGCTCCAAAAAATAAAAAACTATTTTTTTAATGTGTTTGTGACTTGTGTGCGATGTAGCCACACTTGCATCCTCAAAGCAGCAGCGACAAGCGTGGTCTGTCTGTTAAAGGGTGGTGTAACTCTCAAAGTGCTCCAAAAAATAAAAAACTATTTTTTTAATGTGTTTGTGACTTGTGTGCGATGTAGCCACACTTGCATCCTCAAAGCAGCAGCGACAAGCGTGCGTCTGTCTGTTAAAGGGTGGTGACACCCTCAAAGTGTGCTACACAAACAATAAAAATATTGTTCTTTTTTTTTCTGTCTTTGTGAATTGTGTGGGCTGTAGCCGCACTTGCATCCTCAAAGCAGCAGTGACAAGCGTGCGTCTGTCTGTTAAAGGGTGGTGTAACTCTCAAAGTGCTCCAAAAAATAAAAAACAATTTTTTTAATGTTTGTGACTTGTGTACGATGTAGCCACACTTGCATCCTCAAAGCAGCAGCGACAAGCGTGCGTCTGTCTGTTAAAGGGTGGTGTAACTCTCAAAGTGCTCCAAAAAATAAAAAACTATTTTTTTAATGTGTTTGTGACTTGTGTGCGATGTAGCCACACTTGCATCCTCAAAGCAGCAGCGACAAGCGTGCGTCTGTCTGTTAAAGGGTGGTGACACCCTCAAAGTGTGCTACACAAACAATAAAAATATTCTTCTTCTTTTTTCTGTCTTTGTGAATTGTGTGGGCTGTAGCCGCACTTGCATCCTCAAAGCAGCAGCGACAAGCGTGCGTCTGTCTGTTAAAGGGTGGTGACACCCTCAAAGTGTGCTACACAAGCAATAAAAATATTCTTCTTTTTTTTTCTGTCTTTGTGAATTGTGTGGGCTGTAGCTGCACTTGCATCCTCAAAGCAGCAGCGACAAGCACACGTCTGTCTGTTAAAGGGTGGTGACACCCTCAAAGTGTGCTACACAAACAATAAATATATTCTTCTTCTTTTTTGTGTCTTTGTGAATTGTGTGGGCTGTAGCCGCACTTGCATCCTCAAAGCAGCAGCGACAAGCGTGCGTCTGTCTGTTAAAGGGTGGTGACACCCTCAAAGTGTGCTACACAAGCAATAAAAATATTCTTTTTTTTTTCTGTCTTTGTGAATTGTGTGGGCTGTAGCTGCACTTGCATCCTCAAAGCAGCAACGACAAGCATGCGTCTGTCTGTTAAAGGGTGGTGACACCCTTAAAGTGTGCTACACAAACAATAAATATATTCTTCTTCTTTTTTGTGTCTTTGTGAATTGTGTGGGCTGTAGCCGCATTTGCATCCTCAAAGCAGCAGCGACAAGCGTGCGTCTGTCTGTTAAAGGGTGGTGTAACCCTCAAAGTGCGCTCCACAAACAATAAAAATATTCTTCTTTTTTTTTCTGTCTTTGTGAATTGTGTGGGCTGTAGCCGCACTTGCATCCTCAAAGCAGCAGCGACAAGCGTGCGTCTGTCTGTTAAAGGATTACATCGGTGACAGCATCCAAGTAGGCATGTCAGACAGTCCGTACCTGTACTGGCAGGAAAAAGAAGCAATTTGAAGGTCCCTGTACAAACTGGCTCTATTTTACCTGAGTTGCCCCCCCTCCAGTGTGTACTCCGAAAGAGTGTTTAGTGCAGCCGGGAACCTTGTCAGCGAAAGGCGTAGGAGGTTGCTTCCACAAAATGTGGAGAAGATGATGTTCATAAAATGAATTATCAACTCTTCCTGGGAGACCAGCCTCCAGAACGTACAGAGGGACCTGTGGTTGTGGATTCCAGCGGGGATGAATTAATACTCTGTGAGGATGAGGATGTACACAACACTGAAGAGGGTGAGGAATCGGTGGATGAGGACGACATCTTGCCTCCGTAGAGCCAGTTTGTGCAGGGACAGATTAATTGCCAGCTTGTTTTGTGGGGGCCCAAACGAACCAATCATTTCAGCCACAGTCATGTGGCAGACCCTGGCGCTGAAATGTTTGGTTTGTTAAAGTGTGCATGTCCTGTTTATTCAACATAAGGGTGGGTGGGAGGGCCCAAGGACAATTCCATCTTGCACCTCTTTTTTTTCTTTGCATTATGTATAGTTTGGGGCCTAGTTTTTCAAACTGCCATCCTGTCTGCCACTGCAGTGCCACTCCTAGATGGACCACGTGTTTGTGCCGCCCACTCGTATCTCTTAGCATAGTCATCCAGCTACCTCGGTGCAACCTTTTGGACATAAAAACACTATTGTGAGGTGTGAGGTGTTCAGAATAGACTGGAAATGAGTGGAAATTAAGGTTATTGAGGTTAATAATAGCATAGGAGCAGAAAAACCCACAAATTCTGTGATTTTAGCTGTTTTTATGCTTTTTTTCAAAAAAATACAGATCCAAAACACAAAACCCAGAACCCAAAACATGGAAGGGTGGTTTTGGCAAAACCAATCCAGATCCAAAACACGAAGAAAGATCCAGATCCAAAACCAAAACACAAAACACGAAAAGTGGCCGGTGCACACCCCTAATTGTAAGTGTATAAAACCACTGCACAGAATGAGTCCAAAAGCAAAAATGTATTGATACATATTATATAGAATTATATATCCATAAAATTGGTGAACAAATAAAAGGTGTATTGTAGTAAAATAAATAAATAAATAAAAAATAAATAAAAATATAATGAGAGCATCCCGATGTAAGGTTTACAAGTCACTGGTTCAAAAATCAAACTTAGCCTGCAGATGAGTTACCTCTGACGAAGCTGCGATTGACAGAGAAACGCATTTGATGGACCCTATATTCCCCGGATTACCATACCAGATTGACCTGGTTCATCGAATAATAGCAGAGAATTCTGTTCCAGTCCTATTGAGCCATACCTCCCCAATCCTTTCAGGAGTACAGGTACACCCCAAGCGGGACGGCACAGAGCTGCAAGAATACCTCAATTCTCCTGTTGAATTACCATCACCTCCTTTTATGGGACTGCATAGAGCTGCAGCAATTATTTCATCCACATGAACATGTCTACCGGATGGTATGGACACTCACTTTTGGACACGGTAACTCATTCATTTTCCTACCTGTAGGTTAGGTTTGATTTTTGAACCAGTGACTTGTAAACTTTACATCGGGACGCTCTCATTATATTTTTATTTATTGTTTTACTACAATACACCTTTTTTTGTTCACCAGTTTTATGGATATATAATTTTATATAATATGTATCAATAAATTTTTGCTTTTGGACCATCCTGTGCAGTGGTTTTATATACTTACAATATCTTTGTTCCGTTCCTATTTTTACATGCAGCTGCAAGAGTTACTGTATACTGGGCCTGATTCAGCAAGGATCGCAGTTGCTAATACGCATGCAATTGGCTGATTGTTGCGTTCTGCGCGCACATATGCATCGCAGTGAACGAACTAGCTATTGCGACCAGGAGAGTGATTGATAGGAAGCACCATTTGTGGGTGATGACAAAGGGGTGGTCGGGGAAACACAGGCATGCCAGTGCATTTGCACGTCGTTGCAGGGGCGTGCATAATTTAGCCACTGTGATGCCATTGCGCAGTGTGAGGTCTCATAGCGTGTGTGTTAGCAATTCCTGAGTAAGGTAAGGGCTTGTGCAAGTGTGCATGAGGCTGCGATGGTACTCGATTGTACCGATGATTTCGCTATTCTGTAAAACATTACAGATGTCCTTATGTTGTGCTGAGTTTGCATTTTGATTGCAATGGATTAGCTTGCTATCGCAGTTGAACTGCATGTGTATTCAGTATTGCGATCCGTAGTGAATCAGGCCTACTGCTAGACAGAAGGTGGGGATATAAAGCTGAGCTTCCAGCCTAATGCTATGAGAATAACAAGACATAGATGCAGAAGGACTAGTGCTGCTGGGTAGAGCTTATAGTCCAATTATATCAGGGAAGTACATTACATAGGGAGACAGATAATTCCTGCCTTGCAGAGCTCACAGTTTAATGCAATAACACATACATGTAATATAAAAATAAGGCATTGTCCTGCCTTGTATAGCCTACACTTTAGTGCTATAAAATAAGTAGAAAGTAATCATAAAAAATATGCCTGGATCTGCAGGGCTTGCACTCTATTTTTGGTACAAGCACATGCATAAGATGGATGGTTCTGTCCTTCTGATCTCACAAACAACATACGTGTTTAATAGATGACAGATAAATAAATTATTTTGTAATACTAATGGAAAATTAGGGCTCAGTTAATAGAGCTAGAGCCAAGGCAGGGCCGCAACTAGGGGGGGCTAGAGGTGCACATGCACCGCTGCTGGATTTCAGGGGGTGATGAAGGGCTGACTAAGCCCTGTCACACCCCGCAGAAGCTAGTGGGGCGCGGCGGCTTGGGGGCTGCAGATTCCAAGCGGACCAGCCATCCGCATGGAATCTGCTGCAAACAGCCCTCCGAAAAAGGCCACCGTCTAGGAAGCGACAGATGCTAGAGGTCCTACTGGACCTCTAGTGTCTGTTAGGCCAGCACAATGCACATAGTGTTCCCGGTAGTGCCGGGAATGCTAACACTGCCGGGAGAATATGCAGAATGCTGCATCTTCTCCCGTGAAACCCCCTGGCAACGAGCATAAACCCCCTGGCAACAAACTTAAACCCCCTGGCAACGAGCATGGAACTCCTGGCAACAAGCATGGAACCCCTGACAACGAGCATGAAACCCCTGGCAATGAGCATAAACCCCCTGGTAACGAGCATAAATCCCCTGGCAACGAGCATGAAACCCCTGACAATGAACATGAAGCCCCTGGCAAAGAGCGTGGAACCCCTGGCAACGAGTATGAGACCCCTGGCAACAACCATGAAACACCTGACAATGAGCATGATACCCCTGACAATGAACATGAAGCCCCTGGCAACAAGCGTGGAACCCCTGGCAACGAGTGTGAGACCCCTGGCAACAACCATGAAACACCTGACAATGAGCATGAAACCCCTGGCAATGAGCATGAAACCCCTAACAACGTGCAGGAAATTTTTAAGTAATTAGAAGCCATACTGTAGGGCATAATATGGTGTTGGGCAAGTGGCACTTTGGTAATAGGCATTACAGTGTGTGGCATAATGTGTAATGGGCATTATTTAGGGGTGTGCAACGGCCACTTTTCGTGTTTTGTGTTTTGGTTTTGGATCTGGATCTTTCTTCGTGTTTTGGATCTGGATTGGTTTTGCCAAAACCACCCTTCCGTGTTTTGGGTTCTGGGTTTTGTGTTTTGGATCTGTATTATTTTTTAAAAAAGCATAAAAACAGCTAAAATCACAGAATGTGTTGGTTTTTCTGCTCCTATGCTATTATAAACCTCAATAACCTTAATTTCCACTAATTTCCAGTATATTCTGAACACCTCACACCTCACAATAGTGTTTTTATGTCCAAAAGGTTGCACCGAGGTAGCTGGATGACTATGCTAAGCGACACGAGTGGGCGGCACAAACACATGACCCATCTAGGAGTGACACTGCAGTGGCAGACAGGATGGCAGTTTGAAAAACTAGGCCCCAAACTGTACATAATGCAAAGAAAAAAAAGAGGTGCAAGATGGAATTGTCCTTGGGCCCTCCCACCCACCCTTATGTTGTATAAACAGGACATGCACACTTTAACAAAGCAATCATTTCAGCGCCAGGGTCTGCCACACAACTGTGGCTGAAATGATTGGTTCGTTTGGGCCCCCACAAAACAAGCTGGCAATAAATCTGTCCCTGCACAAACTGGCTCTACGGAGGCAAGATGTCGTCCTCATCCTCCTCATCCACCGATTCCTCACCCTCTTCAGTGTTGTGTACATCCTCATCCTCACAGAGTATTAACTCGTCCCCACTGGAATCCACCACCACAGGTCCCTCTGTACGTTCTGGAGGCTGGTCTCCCTGGAAGAGTTGATAATTCATTTTTATGAACATCATCTTCTCCACATTTTGTGGAAGCAGCCTCCTACGCCTTTCGCTGACAAGGTTCCCGGCTGCACTAAACACTCTTTCGGAGTACACACTGGAGGGGGGGCAACTCTGGTAAAATAGAGCCAGTTTGTACAGGGGCCTCCAAATTGCCTCTTTTTCCTGCCAGTACAGGTATGGACTGTCTGACATGCCTACTTGGATGCTGTCACCGATGTAATCCTCCACCATTCTGTCAATGGTGACAGTACCATATGTAGTGACAGTAGACATGTCAGAAATTGTTGCCAGGTCCTTCAGTCCAGACCAGATGTCCAAACTTGGTCCTGCCTGCCCTGCATCACCGCCAGTGGGTTGCTTAGGATAGCTAAGTTTTTTCCTGGCAGCCCCAGTTGCGGGAGAAAATGAAGAAGAAGCTGTTGACGTGTCACGTTCCGCTTCAGCTGACAGTGTGTTCACCAGCAGGTCTTTGCACATCTGCAGGCTTGTGTCGGCCGGAAAGAGAGACACCACATAGGCTTTAAACCTAGGATCGAGCACGGTGGCCAAAATGTAGTGGTCTGATTTCAACAGATTGACCACCCTGGAATCCTGGCAAAACGAATGAAGGGCTTCATCCACAAGTCCCACATGCCGAGCGGAATCGCTCCATCTTAGCTCCTCCTTCACTTTCTCCAGCTGCTTCTGCAAAAGCCTGATGAGGGGAATGACCTGACTCAAGCTGGCAGTGACTTCACGTGTGGCAAATTCGAAGGGCTGGAGAACCTTGCACAACACGGAAATCATTCTCCACTGCGCTTGAGTCAGGTGCATACCCCCTCCTTTGCCTATGTCATAGGTGGATGTATAGGCTTGAATGGCCTTTTGCTGCTCCTCCATCCTCTGAAGCATATAGGGGGTTGAGTTCCACCGCGTCACAACCTCTTGCTTCAGGTGATGGCGGGGCAGGTTCAAGAGTGTTTGCTGGCGCTCCAGTCTTCGGCACGCAGTCGCTGAATGGCGAAAGTGGCCAGAAATTTTTTGGGCCACCCAAAGCGTCTCCTGCACACCCCTGTCGCTTTTCAGAAAATTCTGCACCACCAAGTTTATTGTGTGAGCAAAACATGGGATGTGCTGGAATTTGCCCAGATGTAATGCCCGCACAATATTGGTGGCGTTGTCAGATATCACAAATCACCAGGAGAGTCTAATTGGGGTAAGCCACTGGGCGATGATTTCCCTCAGTTTCTCTAAGAGGTTGTCGGCGGTGTGCCTCTTACTGAAACCGGTGATACACAGCGTAGCCTACCTTGGAACGAGCTGGCGTTTCTGAGATGCTGCTACTGGTGACGCTGCTGCTGTTGCTGCGTAAGGTGATACATCTACCCAGTGGGCTGTCACAGTCATATAGTCCTTAGTCTGCCCTGTTCCACTTGTCCACATGTCCGTGGTTAAGTGGACATTGGGTACAACAGCATTTTTCAGGACACTGAGGACACTTTTTCTGACGTTTCTGTACAGTCTCTGCCTAGTGAAGTGGAATCTAGACGGGATTTGGAACCGGGGACACACTACCTCCATCAATTGTCTAAATCCCACTGCACTAATGGCGGATACCGGACGCACGTCTAACACCAACATAGCAGTCAAGGCCTCAGTTATACGTTTTGCTTCAGGATGACTGCTGTCGTACTTCATCCTCCTCGCTAAGGACTGTTGGAGGGTTAATTGTTTAGTAAAAGTAGTGGTGTTCCTACTTCCTCTCTGGGATGATGAACGACTCCCAGCAGCAGCAACAGCAGCAGTGGCAGCAGGAGGCGTAGCAATGCAGGATCCTCCGGAGGAATCCCGGATAGGAGAGTCATTCATGCCAGTGACATGGCCTGCAGGACTACTTCCGATCCTGACTAAGGAGGAAATTAACGAGGAGGGAGTTGACGGTGTGGTTTGCAGGCGCTTGGATACAACGGGATTTAGGTGTCCCTGGACTGCTTACGGTCTTTTTAAACTTGACAGTAACTTTTTATGAACGCGCTGCAGGTGCCGTATAAGGGAGGATGCTCCTAGGTGGTTAACGTCCCTACCCCTACTTATTCCACCTTTACATATGGTACATATGGCAAGACAGTTGTTGTCCGGATTTGGATAGAAATATTGCCAGACCAAAGAGGTGGAATGTTTGGTCTTCTGCCCAGGCATGACCGTGATGGGCTTTTTCATCCCATGGACAACAACTGTCTCCCCCGGAGCCTGATTTAAACAAACCACATCACCATCAGAATCCTCCTCGCCAACTTCCTCCTCAGCGCCTGCTACACCAGTATCCTCATCCTGTTGTACTTCAACAGTGACATCTTCAATTTGCATATCAGCAAGTGGACTGTGGGTGCTCCTTTCAGCACTTGCAGGGGGCGTGCAAATGGTGGAAAGAGCCACCTCTTCCCGTCCAGTGCTGGGAAGGTCAGGCATCGCAACCACCACCACACTTGGACTCTCCTTGGGGATTTGTGATATCTTCTTAGAACGCACAGTTCTTTGCTGTGCTTTTGCCAGCTTAACTCGTTTGATTTTTTTAGTGAGAGGAGGGCTTCCATCGTCATGTGAAGCTGAACCTCTAGTCATGAACATAGGGAAAGACCTTAGCCATTCCTTGCCACTCCGTGTCATAAATGGCATATTGGCAAGTTTACGTTTCTCTTCAGATGATTTAAATGTTTTTTTCAAGGTCATTTTCCTGAACTTTGTCATTTGGGATTGTATGTGCCCTCTACTATGACATTGGGCATCAGCCTTGGCAGATGACGTTGATGGCATGTTATCGTCTATGTCATGACTAGTGGCAGCAGCTTCAGCACTAGCAGGAAGTGGTTCTTGATCTTTCCCTATTTTATTTTTATCGGAGAAAGTTTGGTCCTCCATTTATGTTATATTGATATATACGTGCGGTTAAGGCGCACACAAACACAGAAAATAATTTTTTATATTTGTTGGAGACTAGTGCACTTTGTGGGTTACACCACTCTTTAAGAAATGAGCCAGCCGGCCCTTTACTTATGGGACACAGGCGCACGCTTGGCGCTGCTCCTTTGTTGATGCACGAGCAGCCACAGTGCACACAATTCACAAACACAGAAAAATATATTTTTTTATTTTGTTTGGAGTGCCCTTTGGGGGTTACAGCACCCTTTAACGGACAAGCTAGCCGGCATTTTACTTATGGGACACAGGCGCACGCCTGGCACTACTTTGTTGATGCACGTGCAGCTACTGCGCACACAATTCACAAACACAAAAAAATATATTTTTTTATTTTGTTTGGAGTGCCCTTTGGGGGTTACAGCACCCTTTAACGGACAAGCCAGCTGGCCTTTTACTTATGGAACACAGGCGCACGTTTGGCGCTGCTCCTTTGTTGATGCACGTGCAGCCACAGTGCACACAATTCACAAACACAGAAAAATATATTTTTTTATTTTGTTTGGAGTGCCCTTTGGGGATTACAGCACCCTTTAATGGACAAGCCAGCCGGCCTTTTACTTATGGGACACAGGCGCACGCTTGGCGCTGCTCCTTCGTTGATGCACTTGCAGCCACAGTGCACACAATTCACAAACACAGAAAAATATATTTTTTTATTTTGTTTGGAGTGCCCTTTGGGGGTTACAGCACCCTTTAGCGGTCAATCCAGCCGGCCCTTTATTTATGGGACACAGGCGCACGCTTGGCACTACTTTGTTGATGCACGTGCGGCTACTGCGCACACAATTCACAAACACAGATAATATTTTTTTATTTTGTTTGGAGTGTACTTTGGGGGTTACAGCACCCTTTAGCGGTCAATCCAGCCGGCCCTTTATTTATGGGACACAGGCGCACGCTTGGCACTACTTTGTTGATGCACGTGCGGCTACTGCGCACACAATTCACAAACACAGAAAATATTTTTTTGTTTTGTTTGGAGTGCCCTTTGGGGGTTACAGCACCCTTTAATGGACAAGCCAGCCGGCATTTTACTTATGGGACACAGGCGCACGCTTGGCACTACTTTGTTGATGCACGTGCAGCTACTGCGCACACAATTCACAAACACAAAAAAATATATTTTTTTATTTTGTTTGGAGTGCCCTTTGGGGGTTACAGCACCCTTTAACGGACAAGCCAGCTGGCCTTTTACTTATGGAACACAGGCGCACGTTTGGCGCTGCTCCTTTGTTGATGCACGTGCAGCCACAGTGCACACAATTCACAAACACAGAAAAATATATTTTTTTATTTTGTTTGGAGTGCCCTTTGGGGATTACAGCACCCTTTAATGGACAAGCCAGCCGGCCTTTTACTTATGGGACACAGGCGCACGCTTGGCGCTGCTCCTTCGTTGATGCACGTGCAGCCACAGTGCACACAATTCACAAACACAGAAAAATATATTTTTTTATTTTGTTTGGAGTGCCCTTTGGGGGTTACAGCACCCTTTAGCGGTCAATCCAGCCGGCCCTTTATTTATGGGACACAGGCGCACGCTTGGCACTACTTTGTTGATGCACGTGCAGCCACAGTACACACAATTCACAAACACAGAAAAAAAAATAAAAAATTAAGCACTTGGGGGAAGCACCCCTGACAGACAGAGCACCCCCTGGACAACACTACAGCACCCCTTTAGGACTGGGACACTGCACAGGACTTTGGAGTGGACACAGCCCCTATGGACAACTGACTGCACAACACAGTCCAGCCAGCCCCTATGGACTTTGAAGTAGTGGACACAGCCCCTATGGACAACAGCAGCAGAGCGCAGCACAGCACAGCACAGCACAACACTACACTGCACTACACTACACTACAACACTACACTACACTACACAGCCCAGCCAGCCCTAACTCCCACCCTCCCTCTTCACTGTCCACAGCCGAGTGAGAAAATGGCGCCTACGCGGGTACCTTATATAGGATCCAAAACCCGCGAGACCCGGAAGGCGGGATGATGACGTTTTGCCTCGATTTCAGATCCGAGTCAGGCGGGAAAAGTCGAGCCTGAATCGGATCGGCCTCGGATCGGGGGGACTCGGGGGGATTCGGATTTCAGAAATCCGAACCCGCTCACCCTTAGCATTATTGTGTGTGGAATAATGTAAGTCACTATACCAGGGACGTCTGACTAGTGCACTGCCTTATGGAGGCACAAGGACATAATCCAGGTACAGGAAGGGAGGGGGTGCAAAATCACTGTCTTGCACCGGGTGACATATATCCTAGTTTCGGCCCTGGCCAAGGAGATGGTTACAAATAAAGGAAACTTGTGAGTGCGCTTTAATGAGTTGGGAATTGAACCAACTTTGTTCTGATGGCAACAAAAAGATGCGGCTGATCTACTAGAGAAGGAAAGAAAACTCCATTCCCAGACTTTGCTGTTTTCTATCCAGACCTGGCATTCAGAAAATATAATGCATCACCACTGATGATAGATCCCATGGCAACTGGAGGAAGCAGCACTGCACCTAGAACATTGGATCTCTGAAGGCAAAAAGACATGAGCTGGTCCTGGAGAGCAGTGAATGAAGTATTAGGGCAGCAGACTGTCATTTCTGGAGCTCCCATTAGCAGCACTCACTTTGCACAAATGATCTTTGGGATGTAGGCAATGGAGGCTCAATTTGTTCAGGTTTCTGTATGTATCTCCAATATCTGCTGCCGATATTCCTCAATTTCTGACAGCAGCCGCAACGGTGCAAAGCTGCCAGATTCACCAAGATTTGGAATGCAAAACATTCTGGAGATTGGCTCTCACCGCTATCACCATCTTTGGATGGTGTTGTGCTGCTATTTCCTATGGGCTACACATCGCAAAAATTACCAGGAATCCTCACCCAACACCGACAATCGCCACCACGCATGTGTGGCCTGTAGACCGCATATGCACAGAAGTCCTGCCAAAGGAATGACCGCTGACTTGGTCACTTCACTCGCAGTCCCTGTACATGCGGGCGCTCTTTAGTACACTGGACCGGTATGATCGCTTACTGCAATGCGATCATGAGCACTAATATCACGCCCAGATTACACTGAACATGCGATCATTGATAAATGGGCCCCTTAGAGACATCTAATGACGAGTTTCTCCAGAGATCTTTTTCTTCCTCTTCCGATTGTTAACTTAAGGGAAGTAAAAAGGAAAAACATTCATAGGGTAATAATGTAGCACAGTGGTTCCCAAACCAGGCGAGCACACGGGGGGGTTTCCGAGTACCTAGAAACCCCCCCTGTCTACTGATCCATCCATGGCACGCTGACCGATTTTTTTCTTTTACTTTTTAAAAGAGTAGCACTCAGGGACTTGTCACTGCCTCATGTAGGGGGAGCTGCAGCAGTAGCGTGCAGCTCCTCTTAGTATTTTCTCCTGGGTTTTGAGAGAGAGCTGGCTGGGCGAACCAGTGACTGTCTTCACTGACTCTGCAGCGGCGGTGTCTTGCATGCCGGAAAGGCCCGGCGGCAGGGGGCTGTGTTCCTGTTTTTAGGTGAGTGACGTGTTTGTGACTGTGTGTGTCAGTGTTTTGTATGCGTCTGTAGAGGGCTGCATCCGGCCGCCCTGACTTCGCTGATCCCAGCCTGTGCGGATGTTAATGCAGGCTGCTGCTGCCAGCAGTGTGCAGGTGTACACCCCTCTCCATCAGGAGGATCAGGTTACTGAGAGCCTCTTCCTCGTGGATGACTGCCTCCTTCAGTACTCCTGCTGGCTGGGTTATCTCCAACGCTGCCTCGGCTGCACAATGGGAACAATTAAAAGAAGGGCACTTCCAATTTATTGCAGATGCTCAGCGTGTTGTCCGGGGCTCAGGGCTGAAACCTGATTCCCAGTGAGGGACCTTTGCTCCTTATACAGCCAGGATAAGCCTTGGTGCACAGCCACTGCCTTCTATTCTCACTACCATCTCACACACAGATCATTATACCAGAGGACACATTTTATAGTGTTATCTTACAGTGCAGACACACAGATTATTATATCAGAGGACACATCTTATAGTGTTATCTTACAGTGCAGACACAGCTAGGAATTACAGAAGTAAAGTTTACCAAGAGACTCACATGCTCACTGCAGGGTTATTATGATGTCACAGCTCATTTCCTCATAATAAATAAGTACATTCACATTTATTTATAGAAAACTGTATTACATCATTGAATATTTACTAGTGCTAAGCTGTTGATGTCATAAAGCTTACAAGCATTCCCATTACACTTACACACCAGAAGCAGCTATTTGTGACTATAGAAACACTTAAAGTAAACAATAAAGTTTATGTTGCAGCCTTATTCTGATTAGACGTTTTTGGCATTGGTTCTGTAATCAACTATTCGGAAACCCCCCTTTCAAAATCCTGCGTTTGCCACTGCAAACTCCTCCATTATAGTCCAGGTTTTAAGGATATCCCAGCTTGAACCCAGATGGTTAAATCAAATTGACTGCTGTACTAATTAAATCACCTGTGATTAAGCATGGATATCCTTAAAACCTGGACTGTAATGGCGGAGTTTGGGGACCTCTGACTTAAGCGAATTTAAGAGTTCACTCTGTGTTCCACACTTACACCCAGTGAGAGGCCTCTCTGTAAGTAATAGTGCTGGAAAGAGGTGTATTAGTTCCCATATCTGTTTAGGATAAACAATAGAATAGATGCACCTTTAATATGAAAGAAATAGCACAGTATTGTAATGCCCTAATATTGGATTCCTGGGTTCAAGCATAACTCAAATTATTCTTTCACACTTTTCTTCATAACAGCATTCCATATGGGATGTGTGAGATAAACATAAACATGTACATAGCATGATAACGGCTTTTAAATGGCAAAATATATCTTTAATTGATGTACGCACATAAAAACAAATCAGTATATACATATAACAGTGACAGCCACCTACCAGAGATAGCATATCATCTTACGCCCAACAGGGTATTTAGGGCCTGACTCAGAGTTGTAGACTATGCCGATGTTTTTGCAGTTGAGCGATTATCAGCAAAATCGTGTTTCTGAGTCACACAGCGCATGCGTCACAGTGAGACTGACAGTTGGTAGCACTTCCCTCAATCAACAGTGATTGACAGCAGGCACCCTCCCCCCCCCCCCCCCTGGCGGCACGGTTGCCATGAATTCAAAAGTTGCAGCAGCCATGGCTCCTGGTAGCCGTGACTGCTGCTGTGTCCTGATCACTGTGGCCAGCAGTGATTGGGAAGCCGACTTCACCCCCCACCTACTGCGGCTGCAGGGAACCTGTTAACCTCCATGGAAGCAGGAGCTGCTGCTCCTGGAAGCAAGCCGCGGCTACTGCGGTGTCCAGCAGGCGGCACCCCACCTCCTCCTTCCGGCTGTTGCTGTGTCCCGATCCTTGTGGCCAGTACCTGACATACTATAACAGTGTGGGGGCAGTGCCATGGCAGGATGAATTTAATAACTACAAAAATAATGCCAAAGTTACTGTTGAACAGTCTGCATGGTGCGTGTCTTGTGTTTCCACTTACCAAATCAATGCTGCAACTTCCTCCCACATCTTCCTCTTCAGCTTTGTGTGGTTTCCCCCAGGTCCCTTGTTTCCTCCCACAGGTTGGGTACGCGATCCCAGCACATGCAATGCTGACATTCAGAATCCCGGCGCTGTAATCCTGACAGTGGAAACCCTTGTGCTTGCAGGTAAGTATCCTAACTCAACCCCTAACCCACCTTTCCTGAAGCTTAACCCTTACTCTCCCCCCCAAAGTTAAATGCCAACCCTCCCCCCCATCGCAGCCTAACCCCATCCCTCTCCCACGCAGCCTATGCCTTACCCTCCCCTTAGTACATAACCCTAACCCCCCCAAACTTAACCCTGATTCTGACTCCTGTCCGGATTCCGGTGCCGGGATTCTGAGCAGCTGCAATGTGTGCTCCAGGATGTTGCCTACATTCCCCTCCCACAGTTCAAAAACCTACTATATATTAGTGTGTTTGTGGGATGGGAAATGTAGACCATACCATCCCCAGGGCTTAAGCATGTCTTGCTGTAAGGGAAAGGCAGCTTGCTAAAAGTGAAGACCTCATGTTCTAATGGTCTTATCATCTCTCTTCCACTACTGCGCTAACATAAACCTTATGAGATCTAAAAATAATGTTATAAATCAAATACAATAAAATAAGGATACAATAAAATTAATTTATGAAATGTAATGAATTGAAACCACTAAAATCACCAATGATGTTTATTTAATTGGTAAGATGTTATTTGATAAGTGGCCGATGGTGTTATTGTACAATGCAGCAAGGTGACAGCCTCGGCCCAAGCGGATCTTTTCATCACCTTCCATGGGCACATTCCAGATGGATGACAGAACGTTCGTACAACGAGCTGTAGTCTTGATCTAAAGGGAATTCAATTAAAGTTTCAGATAATCAATTCATAGGAATAATTAAACATTTATGATTTAACAATAGAGAGAATACTCTAAATATAACAGCAATGAAATAGAAATTGTAACCAGAATACAATTCCCCAAAGAATTCTAATGGAAAGTATGTAATTACATGGTGTAAGCAATCACAGTTTTAGTTACTGCATGTAAAAAAAAGTCATTTTTATTCCAACTTTTAATAAGTAATCCAATGGGATTGTGTTATACAGTATGTGGAATCCACAAGAAAATATTTTTAATTTGTCATTTAATGGGATCTTCTTAATTTTTTAGGCAAATACATTTTAAATATTTTTATCTACAAGAAAATCTTTTTAATTAGTAGTCACATTTTTTTTTTCTTCTTGTAATTTATTGGTACTCTTCCTAATGTGTAATCCGCAAGAAATAAAAGAGAACAATAAAGACCCAAACAGATCCGCTCAGACTGTCTCTGCAGAAGGTTGGCTGTATTTCCCCTTCGTGCTAGGGAGCTGGAAGTGACGTGAGTGAGGGCGGAAGTGCAGTTCCTGCCCATGACAGCCAGCTAAAGAAGAACTTTGTCCCCACTTAAACAAGTTTGTTGTCCCCTCGCGGACTCGCTGCGCTTGCCACGCTTCGGGCTCGGTGGCTCCCTATGCTCGCCACATGGTTATATTCCCCCTCTATGCCCACTTGGATGGCAGGGAATGACGCTGGACACTGGCTGATGACGTCAGGGTCCTCTCCGTGAAGGGGATTTAGACATTACCCTCTGCAGAATGACTATGAGCTGGCTGATCAGCCAATTACAAGTGGTTTACTCCACACTAGCTGTTGTGATTGGTAGACTGTGAAGGAGGTCATGGGGATTCTTTGATATAACCAAACATCAGTACAGCTTAACTGAATCTCTGCTGATATAGGAAAAAAATAATTAGCAATGCTATGAGGCTCCATTTCTGTCAATCCATTTCCTATTGATTTCAAGAGAGTATCTATGTGTAGCACACAACTCCATTGTAACAAATGGGCTACTGGAATGTCCATTGACAGGAATTGCAAAAATATTGCACAATGTTGGTATAACCAATATCATATACAGGTGCTCAAAGGATATCTACCCAGCATCTTGTCTTATTGTCCCACCCCACCGCCACTGATGAACCTGAATAAAGTATAGATGATAAATTAATAACCCATCTTTGAAGCCTGTTTAAAGCACAGACTATTAAATTGGATATCTACTATACACTAGCCATCAGATTATGGGACTGTTTTATACAACACATACCTAATTGAGTATTTGATTTATATGCTAGCCACCAGATTGGGTCTTCTTAGTTTACTGGCCACCAGATTGGGGTCTTCTTAGTATACTGGCCACCAGATTGGGGTCTCTTTAGTATACTGCCCACCAGATTGGTGTCTGCTTAGTATACTGGCCACCAGATTGGGGTCTTCTTAGTATACTGGCCACCAGATTGGGGTCTGCTTAGTAACTGTGTGGAGTTTGTATATTCTCCCTGTACTTGCGTGGGTTTCCTCCGGGTACTCCGGTTTCCTCCCACACTCCAAAAATATACTGGTAGGTTAATTGGCTCCCAAAAAAAATTAACCCTAGTGTGTGTGTGTGTGCAGGTGGTAGGGAATATTGAGTGTAAGCTCCACTGGGGCAGGGACTGATGTGAATGGCCAAACATTCTCTCTGTAAAGCACTGAGCACTGAATATGTGTGCGCTATATAAATAACTGGTAGTAATAATAGTAATAATATACTGACCACCAGATAGGGGTCTGCTTAGTATACTGGCCACCAGGTAGGGGTCTGCTTAGTATACTGGCCACCAGATTGGGGTCTGCTTAGTATACTGGCCACCAGATTGGATTCCTTATACATGCAGATCATCTCCACCTTGGGATATCTTGTTTGGACACAGGATTTTTTTCCCAAATTGAGAATAAGTGAGCTCATCACTACATCTGGAGGTTCTCCTGAGTATTTGGGACGCTATCCCTAATAGATCTTGCTCTATAAAACTATCTTTTAAACCCCATGGAGCAACTAAGGATATGGTGTATTCATCTACCTATATCTGTGTGTACTGAAGAATTGTTATTGATATACTTAGATCTGATTTTATATATATATATATATATATATATATATATATACGCACACAGTACAGTATATACAGTGCTTGCGGTAGGGTAGGGTCTACCTCAAGGGCTGTGAGCAGCTCCGATGGTTCTCGATGGTTCTGATTAATCATGTACTTCCTGGAGATGACGTGTGTTAAGAAAGAAAAGTGGGCATCTTTAGACCGGTGTGCGTTCGCTCTGCTGTCGCTCTTTAAGACATAAAGGGCATCCTTACACCAGACAGTGGGATCGCGGAATTTGCATACCCGGTTCCTTGTGGCTGCGAAAGAGAGAACAGCTTAGCGTCCGGATCTGAATCGCCCCCTATGTCTCTGCCACGTCATTTCCATTACAAGAAACTGATTTTTCCTTTCTCCAAATTGTGTATAAATTATGATAAACGAGGAGTAATATGAGATGCAAATGTGAGTGTAATAAGAATTACATTGGTAAGTAGTGGGGTTAGGGGGAAGGCTAGGGGTTAGGGTTAGGCACTAGGGGGAGAGTTAGGGTTAGGCACTAGGTGGGAGGGCTAGGTTTACAGTGCCGGGTTGTATAAATGCTAAGTCATAAGGAAAGTGAAAGCAGACACAATAACACTGAGAGCACTTACGTTATAGCCAGATGTTTCCTTGGCATAGAGATCACGGGGGGCAATTTATGCCGCAAACCCCTAAAAGAGAAAACAGACACCATAGTATCTAAATGATGCCATGAGAACATCATTGGGACACTGTCCTCCTCATTTTATACTCATCAGTTATTCTATATTATTATACTCAAAAATAAATATATTACAATGACATACTGTATTAAGTAAAATGTACTATGCTCTATGATAGTTACTGAGATGCAAAGATTAGTATATGAATGGGATCCATAACTATATATTATGGCAGAGCCGTAACTAGACATTGTGGCGTCCTGTGTGAGAAGGAGCATCGGTGCTCCCCCCATGTCATATTTTGATATTACTGTTAGTTTGCGACACTGGAGGGGTCATGGCAAATGATACTGTACCAGTCTGGTCCTGGGGCTCTTGGCTGTTAATATTGTTTGTACCCATTTTGTGTGTTTAAATGCTGGAAAGTATGTACATAGGGCATGATTCAGCTTGGATCGCAGTTGATAATACGCATGCAATCGGCTGATTGTTGCATTCTGTGCATGCATACGCATCACAGTGCGTGTGCCCGTGCCGTCCACTGTGATCAGGACTGCCATTGCAGAGGCTACGCAGACCCATTACAGAGTGATTGACAGGAAGTGCCATTTGTGGGTGGTGACGGGGGGGGGGGTGGTCGAGGAAATGTGTTTGCATGCTGTTTCAGGGGCATGCATAAATTTGTCACTGCGAAGCCGTATGCAGCCTGAGGTCGCATAGCGTGCGTAGCTGTTAGCAATTTCTGAGTAAGGTCCGGGCTTGTGCAAGTGTGTGTATGGGTCCGATGGTACTCGTTTGTACCGATGGTTTTGATATTCTTCTGAGTATTAGTGATGTGCATTTGGTAAAGTGGGCAACCTTATGTAGTGCTGAGTTTGCATTGCGGTCGCAGTGAATTAGCTTTCTAACACAGTTGAACTGCGTGCGTATGCAGTATTGCGATCTGAATCAGGCCCATAGATCGAAGAACACAATTAAACACAATATATTATTCTCTGTAGGACACCTTTTCCTAATAGTAGAGGTTGGCAGTAGTGTCCTTAAATTAGATTATTCACATGAAATCTGTTGTGTAGATGAAAAATATCTCCATGGTGTAAAGTAATATAGTATAATATATGTGGTGCCAGGGAGTCCCTGACTGCTGCATACATACTATACATTTTTATATTAGCTTTTACTATAGTTAAAATGGTATAACTGTCAGTATGAGGGTACTTTGATATGTGTAACCTATTTACCTGCTATGACTGTGCACTGGAGTCCAGTGTGTCAAAGTGACACTCACACTGGGCCCTTCTATGTAGGATACTGGCGCCGGACCTGTCACGGTCCTGCCGCTGCCGCCCTCTCCTGCACACCCATGTTCCAACTTCCAACAAACAGCTTTCCTTGGAACTGTGGGAGCTGAGGAGAGACGTCATGACATCTCTCCCGTCACTGCAGACGGGTCAGGAGGCGGAGCAACCAGAGACTGACAGGCAGGGCTGCAGCTACAGTAACATAGCCAGGTGCACCGCTACTAATATATAGCAGTGGGTTCCCAGTGGCATATAGAGATTGCGTCGGGCACACCTGGTTCTGCCGTCAGGGCATTTTGCACCCTAGTTACGGCACTGTTATGGTATATGATGAACATTTAAATAGAATTAGCTAAAAATATTTCATAACAATCTATTCTTATCTATAAATTACACTATTTTTCATTATGTTCAATTTTTATCCATAATTCCCATTGTTACAATTGTTCATGAGATATCAGCACAAAGTACTTACGTACATCTCATAAGAACAATGTCCCTGGAACTGAGCCTGTTGTCCTTCCAGTCCGGCCCTATTGAAAAGAATACAGAAACACTACAGTTACTACTATGTCTGGTATATGTTGTGCATCAGTTATTCAATGGATTATAGTTTGTAAGTATAAACCACTATTTGTTCCTACTGTTAGGTCACTCACTTCCTGTGCCTAATCTGCATTCCAGTCCAGTGCAGTATACACCACTCCATTACAGCATACCCCAAGGCAGCCTTTATATATATATATATATATATATATATATACTCTGTATAGTGTGTATATATATATATATATATATATATATATACATCCAATTGTATTCCTCAATTATGGAAAATATATATATATATATAGTGCATAGCTGTAAAGACCAGCATGTGTACACACGTCCCAACTGTCCCAGCATGGTAACTTGTGGGATAACTACAATTTGTATTGCTGCGATGAGCTGTGATGCTGATTGTTAGTGCACAACTATGATAAACAGATCCCTTAAACTTTTAATTACATGGTACAAGAATACCAGGAGGACGAGTCTCAGCTGAACATTGGTTGCTCTGGCACCTTCAGGAATCTTGTGGGCCAGACTCAGATGGTGCGCCTTCACCTGTAGGAGGAAGGGTGGACAGCAGAGAGTTAGTTACTGGGCAACGAAACACTCAGAGACAGGATTATGGATGGATAACCTACGTGTTCTCACACAGACATGTAATACCACAGGTGTAGCTTTTATGACTGATTGAGCCTATAGTTGATATTTTTAACATATTTTAATTGGTAGCTGAATTTCTAATAGAATTTCAGTATTTAACTATATAATACTATAATGGATGACTAGATATATTATATATAATTGGAATACATTTATTGTACTAGTTTTATCTGGAGGTTTTTCATGCCTTTATTCACATTTCTTAGTTTTATATATTTAGCATATCTTATTGGCCATGATTCAATTCAGCACACTGTTAAGTTGGGGAATGGCGGTTCTCGCGACTTACCATGGGTGTTTAGTTGCGAGAACCGGCATTCACCGACTAAAGTGCCGGCCGCAAGGCTGTTTGCGCACTTTTGTTGGGTTTTTCCTCGCACCCCCAGGAGGGTGAAAGAAGAAATCCTTTAGTCGGGCCAAACATCAGGCTGAATTGATTAGCTCTGAGCGCTCCCTCCCGGGGCTATTCATCATTGCTTTGAATTGAATCGTGGCCATGGACTTGTCCACTACCAATTATTTTTATTTCATTTACAACATATAAAATGTAAATGTCAGTGTAATAAGCATTACATTGTATGAAAAAGAGATATATAATACTAGGACATAAGGAAAAGGTAAGGAACCACAATGGCACTGAAAGCACTTACCTCAGGTACTGCCAGGTGTTTTATTGGCATAGGGCTCATGGCCTCAATTACTGCCAGGTGGGTGTTTTCTTGGCATAGGGATCACAGCCTCAGGTACTGCAAGGTCTTTTCTTGGCATAGGGACCACAGCCTCAGGTACTGCCAGGTCTTTTCTTGGCATAGGGACCACAGATGACAATTTAGGCAGCAAAGCCCTAAAAAGAGAAAACAGACACATTTGCAACTAAAGGACTCCAAGAGAATGTAACTATAGCTAAGGTTAGTATAATATAATAATGTACCCATATATACATATTATGGTATATTATGATTAACATTTATATAGTAATAGCTAAACAAATACTTCATAACAATCTATTCTTGTCTATAAATTACACACATTTTCATCATTTTACATTTCTATCCATAAATCATATTGTTAGTTATTGTTCATGTGATATCTGCACAAAGTACTTACTCAGAGCGTCTCATAGGACCAGTGTTACTGGAACTGGGTGCTTTGTCCTGATGGTCCTTATGGGCTGGCTCTATGGAAAAGAATATGAATAGTACAGTTACTACTATGTCTGGTATATGTTTTGCATTAGTTAGTTAATGGAATATTGGGCCTGATTCAGAGCCGCTCGTAAGCGGCCGCTCGTTTGTTCCGAGCGATGTTTGCCCAACTGCGCATGCGTACGGATCGTAATATGCATGCGCGAACCAGTCAGCGCGGATGAAAATCGTTTGTTCGCTAAATAGCGAATGCCTGCTATTTTGAGTGACAGGAGGAGGCGTATGTGGGTGGTAACAGGGGAAGGTGCTTGAAAATGGGGAGTGGAGATCCGAACGCAGGCTTGCTTAAAGGTCAAAACGGGCGTTTTATGGGTGTGCATAATTAATACAGCAGCGTCATTGACCACGTCACTGGGTTATTTTATAGTCAGAACTGCTCGCAAGATTGCGGTAGGAAAAAGCAACCACAAGAATAGCGAGCAGTTCATACGCTGGTCGATGTACTCGATTAATCTAATAAATAGCGGACATGACGTAGGATGTGAGTGGCCAGGGGGCGTAGTTATCCAAAAAACGACCGCAAGTTTTGTTCGCTCATTCAGACATAGAGGCGTGAACAGACCGCAAAGAGCGAACGGTTAATTTGAATAGCCACCCCTTTTTTTTGAACGAACGACCGCAAATAGCGTCCGGCTCTGAATGAGGTCCATAGTTTGGAAGTATACACCTCTATTTGTTCCTATTGTTCCTGGGTCAGTTGCTTCCTTTGCCTAATCTGTAACTGTAATGACCAGCATATGAACATACCCCCCAACCACCCAGCATGGTAACTTGTGGTGTAACTACAATCTGTATTGCTGCGATAAGTGGTGATGCAGATTGTTAGTGCACAACTATGATAAACCAACCCCCACTCTTTTCATTACAAGAAACAAGAATACCTAGAGGACGAGGGACTTTCAGCTGCACTTTGCTTTCTCTTGTAGCCTCAGGGATTTTTGGGGGGGCATAAACACTGCTCCTCTCCACCTGCAGGAGGAAGGGTAAACAGCAGAGAGTAAGTTACTGGGCACTGGCACACTCAGAGAAATCAGGGAGACAAGAGATTATGGATGGGTAACCTACGTGTCCTAACACTGGGGCCTATTCATCAACCGATAAATGGCCTGGTAACCATGCGGAAACGCTAGTTTCCATATATATAGGTTACCGGGCTATTCATCATCAGGAGACCAAAATGGACCACCTGATATTCAGCAAACTCTGAAAACTGAAAGATTTTAGAGTTTGCTTCTGAGAACAAGCGCCATCTTTCAGTTTTTGGAGTTTGCTGAATACTAAGGGGGTCCTATCGGACCACTGATGATGAATGGTCCGATAACTTAAATATGTGGAAACTAGCATTTCTGCATGGTTACCGCGCCATGTATCGTTTGATGAATAGGCCCCTAAACTTTTCATTACATGGTACAAGAATACCTGAACAAGTCTCAGCTGAACATTGATTTTTCTGGCACCCTCAGGGATCTTGTGGGTCAGGCTCAGATGGTGCGCCTTCACCTGCAGGAGGAAGGGTGGACAACAGAGAGTGAGTTACTGGGTACTGGCACACTCAGAGAAAATAGGGAGATAGGAGATAATGGATGGGTAACCTACGTGTCCTCACACAGACATGGGCAGCACAGATGGTGTAATGGTTAGCATCACTGTCTCACAGCACTGAGGTCATGGGTTCAATTCCCACTTCGGCCCTAACTGTGTGGAGTTTGTATATTCTCCCTGTGCCTGCGTGGGTTTCCTCCGGGTACTCCAGTTCCCTCCCAGACTCCAAAAATACTGGTAGGTTAATTGACTCCAAACAGAATTTAATCCTAGTCTACATCTGGTAGGGAGTATAGATTGTAAGCTCCACTAGGGCAGGGACTGATGTGAATGGCCAAATATTCTCTGTAAAGCACTGCAGAATATGTGTGCACTATGTAAATAACTGGTAATAAATAAATAAATGTAATACCACAGGTGTAGCTTTTATGACCGATTCAGCCTGTAGCAGATATTTCTAACACATTTTAATTGGCAGCTGAATGTCTAATAGAATTTCAGTATTTAATTATACAATAATACAATGGATGACTAGATATATTATATAAAATTGGAATTAATTTGTATTACTAGTTTTATCTGGAGATTTTTCATGCCTTTGTTCACATTTCTTAGTTTTATATATTTAGGTTATCTTATTGGCCATGATTCAATACAGCGCGCTGTTAAGTCGAAGAATGGTGGTTCTCACGACTTAACATAGGTGTTTAGTCACGAGAACCGGCATTTTCAGACTAAAGTGCCGGCCGCAAGGCTGTTAGTGCACTTTTGTCGGATTTCCCAGAAGGGTGCGAGAAGAAATCCTTTAGTTGGGCCAAACATCAGGCTGAATTGAAAAGCTCTGGGAGCTCCCTCCCAGGGCTATTCATCATTGCTTTGAATTGAATCGCATCCATGGACTTGTCCACTACCAATTATTTTTAGTTAATTTACAATTCTAATGGACTAGATTTTTGCAAGATCATTTGTATTACAAGCAACCTATTTTTCCTTTCTCATATTGTGCATAAATTGTGACACTTGTGGAGTAATATAAAATGTAAATGTCATTGTAATAAGCATTACATTGTATGACAAAGAGATATATAAATACTAGGACATAAGGAAAAGGTAAGTTATCACAATGACACTTAAAGCACTTACCTCAGGCATTGCCAGGTGTTTTCTTGGCATATGGACCAAGGCCTCAGGTACTGCCAGGTGTCTTTTTGGCATAGGGACCACGGCCTCAAGTATTTCCAGGTGTTTTATTGGCATGGGGACCACGGCCTCAGGTACTGCCAGGTGTTTTATTGGCATGGGGACCATGGCCTCAGGTACTGTCAGGTGTTTTATTGGCATATGGACCACGGCCTCAGGTACTGACAGGTGTTTTATTGGCATGGGGACCATGGCCTCAGGTACTGCCAGGTGTTTTATTGGCATGGGGACCATGGCCTCAGGTACTCCCAGGTGTTTTATTGGCATATGGACCACGGCGTCAGGTACTGCCATGAGTTTTACTGGCATAGGGACCACGGCCTCAGTTATTGCCAGGTGTTTTTTTGGCATGAGGACCACGGCCTCAGGTACTGCCAGGTCTTTCTTGGCATAGGGACCACAGCCTCAGGTACTGCCAGGTCTTTTCTTGGCATAGGGACCACAGATGACAATTTAGGCAGCAAAGCCCTAAATAGAGAAAACAGACACATTTGCACCTAAAGGACTCCAAGAGAATGTAACTATAGCTAAGGTTAGTATAATATAATAATGTACCCATATCTACATATTATGGTGTATTATGATTAACATTTATATAGTAATAACTAAACAAATACTTCATAACAATCTATTCTTGTCTATAAATTACACACATTTTCATAATTTTACATTTGTATCCATAAATCATATTGTTAGTTATGTGATATCTGCACAAAGTACTTACTCAGAGCATCTCATCGGACCAGTGTTACTGGAACTGGGTGCTTTGTCCTTATGGTCCTTATGGGCTGGCTCTATGGAAAAGAATACAGTAATAGTACAGTTACTACTATGTGTGGTATATGTTTTGCTTCAGTTAGTCAATGGATTATAGTTTGGAAGTATAAACCTCTATTTGTTCCTATTGTTCCTGGATCAGTTGCTTCCTTTGCCTAATCTGTAACTGTAATGACCAGCATATGTACATATCTCCCAACCACCCACCAGGGTAACTTGTGGTGTAACTACAATCTGTATTGCTGTGATAAGTGGTGATGCAGATTGTTAGTGCACAACTATGATAAACCAACCTCTTAATCTTTTCATTATAAGATACAAAAATACCTGGAGGACGAGGGTCTTTTAGCTGCACTTTGTCTTCTCTTCTAGCCTCAGGGATCTTGTGGGGGACACAAACACGGTTCCTCTCCACCTGCAGGAGGAAGGGTAAACATCAGAGAGTTATGCTGGGTACACAATAGCCGATCAATTGATCGGCCAATACATCTGCTGGCCATTGGCTGTGTCGTTTACAGACATATCGCATTGGCTGTGCTGCACAGATGATGGACATATATGTCTGCAAACATATCTGAGCATCAGCAAGTGTGTAGAGACCACCCGTACACACACAGCAGCAGCCACAGGGAGGGGGGCTGCCCGCCTCACTGCCAGTGGAACAAGCAGCTGCCAGATAGATGATGGCCGATCCGAGTGTATGAACAACCACCATCTAAAGCAGTGGTGTCAAACTTCACTCGATCTGCAGATATATCTTTCAGGTGTGTACCCATCTTTAGTTACTGGACTTTGGCACACTCAGAGAAAAAAGGGAGACAGGAGATTATAGATGGGTAACCTATGTGTCCTCACACAGACGTAATACCTCAGGTGTAGCTTTTATCACTGATTGAGCCTGTACTATATATTTTTAACATATATTAGTGGCAGCTGAATTTTCAAAAGAAAGTAAAATGACACATTCCAACCAATCTTCTAATAAAACTGATTTTGAATGCTCATGTTTGTTTTATTTAATAATAAATCCCTTTTGCACCACAGTTATACCCAGTAACATAGATTAATATGCAGTTACCCCTTTTGGGCTGCTCACCACTGTTTTGATGTGCTTGGCCTTGCTCCCATAGGTGAGTGTGCTGCGAGAGTCTTCATAGGCAGCATCCGCAGGGCTGATGTGTGTGATCATCACCATTCTGCTCCTGCCACTCAGTGCACCCTGTGATAGATAAAGCTCTGGTTATAGGAGAGATCACTGAGGAATCCTCACACAGTGTAATGAGCAGTTTAAAGAACTACTATTGTTTTATACTATGTTTGTGAGAAACAAATGATTGCACTAATTACTAATATCATGGTTGATTGCAGCTATTATCTGAGATAATACAACAGGACATTGTGTTAGGAGCAATATTCCTGATGACTGGGGTTCAGGCATAGACAGGGCTGCTAAGAGAAATCTTGGGCACGGTTACAGCAATATCCTTTGGGCCCCCCAGGAGGAGGCGTGGCCACAGCATGTTGGGCATGGCTGCACCTCTTTGTGGGTGTGTCTAGCATGTGAGAAGCACCCACTCACAGGAGCATGGCATAGCACCCAGCAACTGGGACAAAAGTAGGGATGTGCGCCGGACCATTTTTGCCGGATTTGGATTTGGATTTGGTTCTAATTCGTCGTCCGGCTTTGGATTTGGATTTGGATTTGCCAAACTGCGGTGACTGGCTTTGGATTTGGATTTGGATTTGGATTTTTTTACAAAAATTGACAAAAAAAGCTAAAATCACATAAATTGGTCTTTTTTTTCATCCTAGAGTATTATTAACCTCAATAACATTAATTTCCAGTCAATTTAGACCATATCACAGCTTATAATATTGTTTTCAACATTATTGGCCAAAGGTTGCAGTGAGCTGACTGGTTACTAAGCGACAAAGCAGCGGCACAACGACACAGACACCACAGTATAAAGCACATTATGACACATTGCCACACAGCAGTGGCAGAAATGAAAAGTAGTGCACCCACCCAGTGGGGTACGGCCAGCAGAGTCACAGTACTTGTTTACAAAGTGGGCTACGGCCCTAGGAGTCACAGTGCACAATCTTATTAGCATTACACCGCACATAGGGCCTGATTCACATTACACCATAAAGTAGTGTCTCTTATTTATGTTACGACACACAGTAGTGCCCCTTTTACACAATGCCCACAGTAGTGACCCTTTTACACAATGCCCACAGTAGCGGTGTCCCTTACACAATGTCCCCCAGCAGTGGTGCCCCCTATGCAGTCCCCTTAGTAGTACGGTCCACTATGCAGTGCCCCCAGTTGAATGCTCCCCAGTAGTATGCCCCCCATTAGCAGGCCCCCCAGTAGTATGTCCCCCATTAGCAGGCCCCCCCAGTAGTATGCCCCCCATTAGCATGCCACCCAGTAGTATGCCCCCCAGTAGTATGGCTCCCCCAGTAGTAGGCTGCCCCAGTAGCAGGCCCCCCCAGTAGTAGGCTGCTCCAGTAGTAGCCCCCCCTGTAGTATGGGCCCCCCCTGTAGTATGGCCCCCCCTGTAGTAGGCCCCCCCAGTAGTATGGCCCCCCCCAGTAGCAGGCCCCTCAGTAGTATGGCCCTCCCAGTAGCAGACCCCCCCCAGTAGTATAGCCCCCCCCCAGTAGCAGGCCCCTCTGTAGTATGGCCCCCCCAGTAGTATAGCCCTGCCCAGTAGCAGACCCCCCCCAGTAGTGCAGACCCCCCCAGTAGTATAGCCCCCCCCCAGTAGCAGGCCCCTCTGTAGTATGGCCCCCCAATAGTGCAGATCCCCCCCAGTAGTATGGCCCCCCCAGTAGCAGACCCCCCCCCAGTAGTATAGCCCCCCCCAGTAGCAGGCCCCTCTGTAGTATGGCCCCCCCAGTAGTATTGCCTCCCCCAGTAGCAGACCCCCCCCCCAGTAGTGCAGACCCCCCCCCAGTAGTATAGCCCCCCCAGTAGCAGGCCCCTCTGTAGTATGGCCCCCCCAGTAGTATAGCCCCCCCCCCAGTAGCAGACCCCCCCAGTAGTGCAGACCCCCCCCCCCAGTAGCGCCCTCGGACCTTTGACAAGTAAAAAAAAAACAAAAAAAAACTTACCTGTATCCCCGCTCCCGCGCCGTCCGCTCTGTCACACGCTGAGGAGGGAGCCGGAAGACGGAGCTCATGTGTGAGCTCCAGCCGGCTCCCTCCGTGCAGCAGCCAATGAGAGTCTGTGTGACTCTCATTGGCTGCTGTAACAAACACACAGCTGCCGCTGGCGGCTGTGTGTCTGTGTCTGTGTAGGGCAGAGCGCTATCACTGCGCTCTGCCCTACACGCGAGGAGACCTGATGTCGGATTCTCTAGTGAGAATCCGACATCAGGCGGCCGCCGTTCGGCCCCGAACGGGGATCCGAGTCAGGCGGTGAACACCCGAACAGGGTTCGGGTGGACTCGGATCCCCAATGTTCGGAGCGGTTCGGATTCCACAGAATCCGAACCGCTCATCTCTAGACAAAAGTATTCACAATTAGGAATGCAGGATAGTCCCACAATATCTGCATCTTTAGCTGGATGTAACAGACAGAAATTAAAGTGCAACAACGTTATTTAGTACATTTCTCATGTGTATATAACACATAAATAAAATTATTTTCTGTCATAGAGATAGATGAATGAAGAACTTAATTTTGACACATCAGGTCATCTTATAACACACACACACATTCCGCAGCACATATCCTAACCCACTGCTCCTTCCTCACTATCTACCCCATCTGTTTCACCTCTGTCTGTCTGCTCATCCCCTTTAGAATGTAAGCTCACGTGCTTCTCCTTCCCCTACTTATACTAGGCCCTCGTCCCTCACATGCTTCTCCTTGCCCTCCTTATACAGGGGTCTATTTACTAAGCAGTGTTAGGAGACAGAGTGAAGAGTGATAAGAAAGTGATAAGGTGCCAGCCAATCAGCTCCCAACTGTCAATTTTCAAATACAGCCTGTTAGATGACAGTCAGGAGCAGATTGGCTGGCACCTTATCACTTTTCACTCTGTCTCCTAACACTGCTTAGTATATAGACCCCACAATCATGTACTCCTAACTCCCCAAACAGCACCTAACACTTGATTGCTGACACCCTGCTGCTTGTGTTATTCAGCAATGTGTATAAATAATGTCCTTGTTCTGCATTGTTCTGTACAGCTAAATAAAACATTTTCTTGTATACTCATTTATGTACTGTGTTAGGACCTGTGGAACCATTGTGGCACCATATAAGTAAAGGATAATAATATAAATACAGTAGGATGGCGGCACTCCAGAGTAGAAATAAAGACTCATTGCAGTGTTACAAGATTTCAACGTTTCAGCGCTTTATTGCGCATTTGTCGGGAACAGCATTTCTAATTTATTCCGGAATGCCGCCATCCCACTGGATTTATCTATATCAGCAGCATAGAGGGCACCCTGTAAGCAGCAGCTTTATTGAAAACAATGAGTGTCAGACCTTGCATTATATATATATATATATATATATATACATACTTATACACACACATATATTACACATGTTTAGAGATACAGTATGTACATTTTATGTAAATATGATATGGGATGTAAACAGTATCATATATATAAAAAAAACAAGTCACAGTCACTCACACAGTGCACTAAAGTACGCAGGAGGGGTTTCTAAGTACCAAGAAACCCCCCTGGCGAACCATTTTTTTTTTCAGATTCAGAGATGAAAAAAGCCTCGTCTCCGTCTCTGCATCAGCCGCGATCCACCCAAAACACAATGGGAGCTGCCCGGCCGCTGCTGGTTCAGCTGTCAGCTTTGCTGCATAAGGTGAATTTCATACAACCTGACGCAGAAGCGCTGACAGCTTAACCAGCAGTGGCTGGGCAGTGCGCTGCTATAAACTCTCTCTCAGAGGGAGAGAGCGAGATTGAGCGGGATGTTCGTGGCCGGCACCCAGGGTCATGGCAGGAGATCCCCAACTGCAGCTAGCAGCAGAGGGCCTGATTCAGACCCGGTCACAAGCGCTGAGTATTCGCAACTGGGTCGATGGTGGTCCAGAGCGCATGCGCACGATGGAGCAGGCACCATCGTGCGCATGCGCGAGACCCGGATAGTGACGGGCAATCCGTCGCTCCGGGTCTCGTACCAAAGGGGGCGAGCTGTTGATGTTGAGTGACAGCGTGCTCCCTTTGGTGGGCGGGCCAGGGGAGTGGCTTCCCATACGGAGGCATTCCCATGTGAACGCCTCCGTTTGGGGGCGGCCCCACTGACATCACTAGTGATGTCAGTGGGAGAGATTTCGGCTCTGTTAGAGCCGAAATCTCTCTGGGGCTTGCGGCAACGAGACCATTCCACAAGGGTCTTGTCGCAAGCCCAATGGTCGCGATGGTCTTGACCATCATGACTATCTACCTGGCCGCTCGCTATAGCTGTGGGTGGTAACCCACAGCTATGCGAGCGGCCAGGAGGCCGTTCTAAAAAAAAAGACCGCCCTGATTCAGAGCGAGCGCTCTGTTAGAGCGCCCGGCTCTGAATCAGGGCCAGAGTCCACACATCAAAGGACAAGCTACTATGTGTATGTGTGTAAGTATGCATTGTGTATGTATGCTATGTGCATATGTGTTTTTGTAAGTACAGTATGCTGTGTGTGTACATTCTGTGTTTTGTGTGTGTGTATGTATCTACATATGTATGGTGTGTGTGTGTATATGTATGTATGTATGCTGTGTGTGTGTATGTATGTATGTTGTGTGTGTATGTATGTTGTGTGTGTATGTATGTATATATGCTGTGTGTATGTATGTATGCTGTGTGTGTATGTATGTATGCTGTGTGTTCATGTATGTATGTATGCTGTGTGTGTATGTATGTATGTTGTGTGTGTGCGTATGTATGTATGCTGTGTGTGTGTATGTATGTATGCTGTGTGTGTGTGTATGTATGTATGTATGCTGTGTGTGTGTGTATGTATGTATGCATGTATGTATACTCTGTGTGTGTGTGTGTGTGTATGTATGTATGCTGTGTGTTCATGTATGTATGCTGTGTGTGTATGTATGTATGTTGTGTGTGTGCGTATGTATGTATGCTGTGTGTGTGTATGTATGTATGTATGCTGTGTGTGTATGTATGTATGTATGCTGTGTGTGTGTGTATGTATGTATGCATGCTGTGTGTGTGTGTGTGTGTGTGTGTGTGTGTGTGTGTGTGTGTGTGTGTGTGTGTGTGTGTGTGTGTGTGTGTGTGTGTGTGAATGCTGTGTGTGTAAATATGAAGGCAAGCTGTGTTTCACATATATACAGTGTGTGTTTGTATATATATATATATATATAGAGAGAGAGAGAGAGAGCCTGCGTTTGCCCCTGCAATGACAGACTCGCAGCACAGCAGTCAGTGGCACGCTGGAGCTCTTCCCTTCACAGTGCAGTCACCCCCTTATACTCAGTCACACTGAGTGTCTTGCCCACGGTCACCACTCACCTTAACTTCTGCAGTGATAATCCCTCTCGTCTCTGATGGCTGCCTGGAGCCTGGAACTGGTGCCCGTTGGTGATGGGAAAGAGCCTTGCGAGATGATGACGTCATCATCTCGCGAGAGCATCAGCTCCACAGCAGCGCGCCTACACATGGCCAGTGACAGGGACAGATCCTCTGCTCCCATCTTACCACCCCACCCCCCGCCCCCCGTTCCTCCCTCCCGAACTGCCGCCCACCAGCAGTGGATTAGTAAGGGTGACTGTCTAAAAAAAAAATAGAATTAAAAAAAAAAAACCTGTGGTGTGCTGCGGGCGGCCCGGGCCCCCTGCCATGCCTGGGTAATCTGTACCCGCTCCCCCCCCCTCTCGGCGCCCCAGGGCATAGATGCTGTGGCCACATCCCCTGTACACAGGACCTCAGCATTTACAACGAGGGTTGGTCATACCCCCATACACTAGAGCACACACCGCATTAAGTACCAGGGAATAATAGTCTCTTAATGGCCCTGTTTGATAACTCACATTCATATTCCTAAATGTTTATATCCCAAGAAGCTATCTAAGAAGTGACTAATGCTACTTATACATCAGCCATGGATGTATTTACGGGCTTATTAAGAGATGCTGTACTTTTTGATAGGTTGGGAGTAGGGGAAAAGAATGGGCAAGGGAAAATTGGAAAGGATAAGAGGGTAATACACAGCACAGAGAGATGGTATATAGAGTATTCACAGTCAGTTCGCTGATGGCAGCCGGGGAGAGAGAAGGGGGCCACAGATGGGTAGTGAATACGGACACACTCCTTTCTCCCCGGCTGCCGTCAGTGTACTGACAGCAGCAGTAGGCTCTGGGCACTAGAGTGTGCCCGGAATCTACTTCGCATGCGTAAATCACAAGGAAAATGGCGTGTCAGCACACCCTGCACCCATAACATATACCTAAACACTCTGCCAATGCTGCTGTAATCACCAATGTAGTCACCGGGAAAATTACATGGGTGCCATATTTCCAAAGTCCTGCATATGCCCAGTAGAGAAAGTGCATGGCCAGAGTATAATTAGTGCATGTGCCTGTAATACAAGGGGGAGGCCTGCATGGAGACTACACGTGGGGCCATTCTCTCTTATCACTGTCCCTGACATCAGGTACAGTTGTATTGTCATATGTGTGTAGGAAATCTCATAGTAATGACATACCTTTAGCAGCCAGGTCAATTTGCTGTCCCGATAATTGATATGGCTGCCTGGTCTCTTGCGTAGCGCCATAATGCAGTTCCTTAGGGCCAGAAGGGAGCGGTTTATATAGCCACTTTCTTTAAAGGTTTGGCCAGTGGACCTGATTCAGAGCCGCTCATAAGCGGCCGCTCGTTCGCTCCGAGCGATGTTCACACATCTGTGCATGCGTATGGATCGTAATGCGCATGCGCCAACCAGTCAGTGTGGTCAGAAATCGTGTGTTTGCAAAATAGCGAGTGCCTGCTAAACAGGATGAGGCGTTTGTGGGTGGTAACAGGGGAAGGTGCTTGAAAACGGGGAGTGGAGATCCGAACGCAGGCGTGCCAAACGGTCAAAACGGGCATTTTAAGGGTGTGCATAATTAACAAAGCAGCGTCATCGGCCATGTCACTTGGTTGTCTCTTAGCCTGAACTGTTCGCATGATTGCGGTAGGAAAATCCAACCACAAGCACTGCGAGCAGTTCAGACGCCTTTCGATGTACTCGATTAATCTAATAAATAGCGGAGATGACGTAGGATGCGAGCGGCCAGGGGGCGTCTTTACAAAATAGCAAGCGCATGTTTCGTTCGCTCGCTCAGACATAGAGGCGTCAACAGACCGCAAAGAGCGAGCGCTCAATTTAAATAGCCGGCCCCTTTTTCTGAACAAGCGAGCGCAAATAGCGTCTGGCTCTGAATCAGGCCCCGTGTTCTTAGTCTGATATAGAAACAGAAAAGATAATGAGAACACATCTGACTTCAATCACGGTGTGGATGTAGTGCAAACACTTAAACTACTATGGGCTCTATTTATCAACATTATTTTTACTAAAATAATGTGAAAAAGGGTGTTTTCACACCAGTTTCACATTATTTTAGTATCACCTATAGTTATTACAGGGCAATTGAAGTAGAATTCGTAAAATTCTACTCCAACCCCTAAGTATCACTTATTTTTAGTTTTTTTTTTTTTTTTTTATTTTCTTACAGAACAGAAAAACTGATATTTAAACATTGGATCAAATATCCTTGTTGTGACAAAATTAAATAGAGAGAAATAATAATAATAATAAAATAAAAAAATAATAAAAAAAAAAATAAAAGTAAAAATAAAATAAAATATAGTATATATATATATATATATACATCTACACATATACATACATACACATACACATATGTAGAAAATAGGAAAAATTTAAATTAAATATAAAAAACTATAAAGAAAAGGAAAAGGAAAACAAAGAATGGGGGAGGAAGCAAGGGGGGGAAAGGGCAATACTGAGACATAAAGAAAGTATCACAGAGGGGCTCCCGGCAGGGAAGAAGTGTGGAAAGTAAACCAAAGATTCCACACCTGTTGATATGCGGACACAGTATTGTTTAGAAGGGAGGTAATGTATTCCATGGAGGAAACATACTGTACTCTGTTAATTAGGGCAGTTTTAGAAGGAGATTGAGGTGATTTCCAATGTTTGGCTATTAAGAGCTTAGAGGCATTACATATATGTACAATCAGTTTATTCTCAGCTTTCGACACCGAACGCAAGGGCTCATGAAGCAAAAGTACAAGCGGATCCATGGGAACAACACAGGAAATTACCTCTGACATTAAATCAACTGTCATAGACCAAAACTGTTGGATCACAGGGCAGTCCCACCAGATGTGGAAAAAAGAGCCCACCATACCACAGTTGCGCCAACATTGATCAGAAGAGTGTGGATACAAACGATGCAACCTTTCAGGAGTTAAGTACCATCGAGTATATACTTTGAAAGCCGTTTCTTTGATGCTGACACTAATGGAAACTTTAGCAATCCGTTGTCGGATGCGGGACCAACCCTCGTCGTCCAATTGCAACCCGAGATCGCGTTCCCATGCCACTTCAAAAGTTTCTTTAGTGGGTTGTTCAGGGGCTAAAATAGAATGGTATAACACGGAGATTGCACCCTTACGTACCACAGAGTACAAACACTGACGTTCAAATGGGGTAGGTTGGCGGAGACTTCTAGAGTGGCATTGGGTATGGACAAAGTGAGAAATTTGTAAGTAGGGGTAATGAAGTGTGGAGGGGAGGTTATAACGTTCCTGAAAGTCTGCAAATGTAGATGGAGCTAACTCCCCAGATAAATGTAAAAAACGTGTAATCCCAGAGGAGAGCCAAGGTGCGGCCCATCTTGTAGAACAACCCATGGGGAATAGAGGGTGTTTCCAAAGAGGAGTTAGGGGAGATGGATAGGATGTGAGTGAGAGACGTCTATTAATAGCATCCCAGATTGACAGTGTAAATTGGATAGAAGGATCAGTGTAGGCCGAGGCTGGTCTGTGGACACGTGGTAGCCAGGGGAGAAAGTCTACACCCAAATCTGAGGATGAAGCACTTTCGATATCTACCCATTTCTTGGTACCAGGGGGAGAGTGCCATGAAATAATATGACTCAATTGGGTGGCGTAGTAATAGTTCTGCAGCAAAGGAAGGCCTAAACCGCCATTATCCGCAGATTTGGACAAAGTCAAGCGGCTCAGGCGTGGTTTTTTCCCCCCCCAGATAAACTTCCCAAACAAAGTTTGCAGGGACTGTAATACCTGCACAGGGACTCGTACAGGAAGTGTTTGGAATAGGTATAAAAGTTTAGGAAGTGCGTTCATTTTCACTGCATTTAACCTACCTACCCAAGATATGTACAAAGAGTTCCAAGTCGATATGTCTTGCTTTAGCCTCTGAAATAAGGGGGTATGGTTTGCATGATATAAATGGGCATAATGTTTTGTGATATAGATTCCTAAATATCGAATTTTTGCGGGTCGCCATTGAAATTTATTGGTGGATTCCAAGCGAGCCCTAACTTGACGCGGGACATGCAGGGAGAGCGCCTCAGACTTTTCTTCATTAATCTTGTAACCTGAGAGAGCACCAAATTGGCGCACTTCCTGAAACAAGGATGGAAGGGAGACAGTCGGGTTGGACAGTGTGAGAAGCACGTCGTCAGCAAATAATGATATCTTATATTGGTGACACCCCAAGGACACTCCAGTAAAGTTAGAGTTAGATCTAATGCGTGCAGCGAATGGTTCTATACAAAGTGCAAACAGCAGAGGTGAGAGAGGGCATCCCTGCCTAGTCCCATTCCCCAACCTGAATACTTCTGAACAAATACCATTAGATGAAATCATAGAGAGTGGATTTTGATATAGAGACCGGACAGCATGTAGAAAACGATCACCGAAGCCAAACGCTTCTAAGGTATTGAACAAAAACGGCCAGGAAACCCTGTCAAATGCTTTCTCAGCGTGAATTGCCAGAATCACCGAGGGTAACTGAGAGCGATTGATACTGTGTATAAGATCAATAGTTCTACGAGTATTGTCCAGTCCCTGGTGGTGGGGTATAAAACCTACTTGATCCGGGTCAATTAGTACAGGCAAAATCTCATTGAGTCTATTCGCCAAGACTTTAGCGAATAATTTGATGTCCGTATTCAAAAGGGAAATGGGTCTAAAATTAGAGCACAAGTTATGGTCCTTGTCGGGCTTAGGAATAACAATAATTTTGGATTTAGTAGATTCAGGGTGGAAAAAGGATCCCTCTAAAATAGAGTTAATTAGATTTGTTAGGTGAGAGATTAAGGTGGCACCAAAGGACTTGTAATAAATCATCGGGAAGCCATCTGGGCCCGGGGCCTTCGAAGGCTTTTGGGATTTAAGAGCCTTGGTGACTTCATCTATCGAAATATCTCGACCAAGATGAAGCGCCGTGTGGGAGCTGATGGATGGAAGATTACATGAAGCAAGGTATTCCTTACAATGCCGTGCGGATGCTGAAGGATCAGAGGGTGTGGGCAGATTATATAGTGCCTCATAGTAAGCTTTGAATGTCTGATTGATAACCTTAGGATCAAAAGACAATCTACCTGAATTATCTTTTAGAGAAACTATCGCTTGAGCGGCACGTTTAGCTCTAAGTTTGTTAGCTAATAAAGTGTCCGCTTTGTTGCCTTTATCATAAAATTTTTGCCCAAGCCAGCGAAGACTTTTTGCTGTTTTTTCAGCTAGGAGATTGTACAGCTCGCCCCTGGCATTATCAAGCTGTCGCAGTATCGAAGCAGAATGAGTGCGTTTATGTTCCGCTTCCAAGTGTTGAATCCGACCGTTCAAAACCGACACCGCAGCAAGTTGAGTTTTTTTACGCTGAGAAGCATATTTAATAATTTCCCCCCTAATTACTGCTTTATGCGCCTCCCATACCGTCCCCACCGACACATCAGGGGTAGAATTAGTCTCAAAATATTCTTTCAGTTTTGTAGTTAACATTGCCTGGAAATCTGGTAGCTTCAGGAGTGTCTCATTAAGCCTCCAGAAGCGCCCTCCCAAGCATGATGATGTCAGGTCTAATCGAATTACTAACGCAGAGTGGTCAGACCAAGGGTTAGCATAAATGGTCGAATCTACAAGAGAGTTAGTCAAAGAGACACAGCAAAGGAGCATATCAATCCTAGAGTAGGAGTTATGGGGGCGGGAGTAAAAGGTATAATCCCTGGCTGTGGGATAGAGAACCCTCCAGGAGTCAAACAGACCAGCCCCGACCATTTGTTTCCCCAAGGTCTTGGAGCTAGCAGAGCAGGAAGTGTAAGGGGAGCTACCTGAGCGATCTAGGGTATGTGAAAGAATTGTGTTGAAGTCACCTCCTAATATGACCTCCCCTTGGCGGAAATTATGGAGTTCAAAAAAAAAACTGCGGAAAAAAGCAGACTGACCTGAGTTTGGAGCGTACACTGTTGCAAGGGTGATGTCCCGTCCACCGAGCTGACCTTTCAGCATGAGGAAACGACCATTCTCATCGTGGCGCGAGTCAAGCAGCGTAAAAGGAACAGAATTGCGAATAAGGATTGCCACCCCACAACGTTTGGACCTATGGTTCGAATAGTAAACGGTTGGGAACCGCCGCGAGGACAACGAGGGATGGTCCACTTGCTTAAAATGTATCTCCTGCAAAAAAACAATGTCAGCAGAATGGGAGTGGACATAAGAAAACAACATAGAGCGCTTCTGTGGAGTATTGAGGCCCTTAGCGTTCAGCGTCAAAACAGAAAACGTCATGACAAATAAATAGAAGGTAAGAGGTACAGACTGAGGAAAGATAATGAGAAAAATAATAGGGAAAAGAAAAATAAAAGGAAAAGAGGAAAAAAGGGAACAGGGAATGTGTGCGAGGACCCCCCAAGGAGGGAGACCGGCCACACTGTTAGAGCACCCTTAAGGAAGTGGGGCTCAGGGTAGGGTGTGAGAAAATTAAACCCACATGGGTAACAGTAGAAAAAGTTTATCAGAAACAGTATAGAAACACCCTAAAAATAAAGTGGAGACGTGGACAGATAAAGAAAAGAAACCAAGATATAGTGAGACACTTCCAGAGCCCTCAGATAAAGCAGAATATAGCAAGTACAACCATATTAAACAACATCGAACAGTCATATAATAATATAACACATGTAAATGTAAAGGTTGAACAACTGGTACCCAAACGAGGGAGTCCCAGATGTACAGGGGCATATAGCCCACACCAAACAGCTAAAGGGGGAGGCGTTTACAGTGGCGGGGCCACCGAGCCTCATAAGCATCAATATAACTTAATAAGATATGTATATATCAAAACAGTTCAGGTAATTGGGTCGTCATTTCCAGCAATCAAAGGGCCTGGAGGAGCAGAGCACAGGTTCAACTGATGGAGAAGTTCTTTACCCTCGTCTGGGGATCGGATAACATGTTGACGACCTCCAATCTCTACAAAAAGACGAAAAGGGAATCCCCAGCGATATTTGTAGCCATGTTCTCGGAGTGCGAGAGTAACTTCTCTGAGATCCCTACGTTTGGCTATGGTAATAGGGGCGAGATCTTGAAAAATTTGAAGCTTTGACCCTTCAAAGGAAATGGAAGCAGCATTACGACTCGCAGATAGAATTTGTTCCTTAGTACGAAAGGGTAGGAAACGTAGGACCACATCTCTCGGAGGCTCAGATTCTTTAGGTTTAGGACGTAGGGCACGATGTGCACGCTCAATGCCTATATCTGAAGGGGACAGAGAAGGCACCAATGACACAAAAAGACGAGTGAGATAAGAATTGAGATTTGTAGGCTCGATTGATTCTGATATATTCCGGATGCGGAGATTATTGCGCCTTTCTCTATTCTCAAGGTCCTCATTCTTTTCCTTCAGGATATCCAGTTCACGACTACGGTATTCCAAATCCTTGCATGTTTCAGATTGAAAGTTAGAATGCTGGGAAGAGGTAGCTTCTAATGCTGTAGTACGTTTATCAAGAGCAGTAATATCCTGCTTCAGTTCGTCTACCATCTTGTGTAGTTCGGTAGTGAGGGTGTTGTTAAGGGTCACAAGTAGAGTCCGGAGATCAGAGATATCTTTCTTAGTAGCCGGTGCTTCTTCTTGGTCCATGTCGTGATCAGTGGAGCGACGAGGAGAGACAGATTGAGAATTAGTGAGTCCCAATTTATCCTGTTTGCTGAAATGATGTGTGATTTCGGCCTGGGCCCCTTTTTTACCTCTGGGCTGGGTTTTATTCATAGCGTAAAAAGAACAATGGTGTGTTCCAATAATAAAACTGATAAAGGGTAGACTTGCTAGGAGAAAGAAGCTCAGGAAGCGACACTTGGAAGTTAGCAAGGCATTATTATGGGACAAATTGGTAGGTACTGTTCAGGTGGTACTGTCCAGAAGCTACAGCTGTACTCCAGGAAAAAATTAAGCAATGTATGGGTTGGTGAAGATACTGCACAGGGAGAGTGTGGCAGACTGCTTCTCAGTCTGTAGTGTATGCAGCTGTATTCCTGGGCTCAGGAGGCACCCAGCAAGGACCTGGATGACTGGCCCTGCTGGTTATGGGGGTCTCCCAACGGGCGTGTATCACTGCCGTAGATCCACAACACAGAAGGGCAATAGGAGAGGAGCCGCAGCAAGCAACACCCCAGGACCACCCGGCGGCTGAGAAGGAAGCTGCGCTGAGCAGGAGCCACAGGTCAGATAGGCAGGGCTGGCGCCGCCCTGCAGATGGATGCTGGAGCTCACCAATAGCAGCGGTGAGGTCACACTGTGCTCCCGCAACTGTATGGGAGGAAAGACTCCGCTGTGGGGCCGCACTTTAGTCCGCGGCCGGGCGCTGTCTGAGAGGCCGCAATGCTGGGCAGGCACAATCCCGGGTGCAGGGAGCAGGAGATCACAGCCACAGGTGCCCTCGACAGTCCAGGGACATCAGCCAGCGCTGATCACGCAAGGATCATGCAGGGTTAATGAGGATAGCAGTCCCAGTAATCGGCGGTGGATGTAGAAACTGCGGGAGGGCCGAGACGCGCACCGGCACCCGCAGACACCACCGGACAGGCAGAGAGGATGCGGTAAGTAGGGGTGAGCTTTTACAAGCTCTATTGGCTGTGGGTCATGCAGGAGGGAATACCTCAGGTATACAGCCGCCGTCCGCGGCGATGTTATAGGCGGCGGCGGGTGACGGCCAAAATCGAGGCCGCGGCTTTTGGCGCGGACCAGGCCTCTGGTCCTCGGGAGCTGGTTGTATACCAACGGGATCTCCAACCACCCTAAGCGAGGGTCCGTGAGGGACAGTGAGCTGGTGGCTACAGTGGTAAGTCGCCATTGTTCCTGTCTGAAGGCTATAATTGGGAGTTTTTTGGGCTATATAGCCGGAGCCCTCATGAACCACGTCCTTCCTATTTTGTAGTCAGACCACGCCCCTCAGTATCACTTATTTTTAGTAAGCAGATCGCATTTCCCATAACTGTAATGGGAAATGTGATCTGACCAGAGTTACTAAAAATAAATGAAAAAAATACCGGGGAAAGCCCTGTGATAATAACGCCACCTGGAGGTTACCGGCCTCCTGCCCTGCTCTAATGGGGAGAGCAGAGCCGGGAGTCGGTCCCAGTAATCAACTGTGTGGTCTAAACAGACCGCAAGCTGATTACTGTAAAAAAAAGAAAAAAAAATAGTAAAAAAAAAAAATTACTTACCTGACTCCAGGGACCGGAGATCGGGCCTCCGGTGATGACTCCCCTCCAGTCAGCTGGTCTCCCACAGTGCACTGCTGCCCGGTCATCAGGTGATCGGGCCCCAGTGCAGTATGGGAGATCACTTGACCGGAGGAATGGAGAACATCACCGGAGGCCTGGAGCATGCAGGTAAGTGTAAGTAAGGAAGGGGGGATCGCGGGGGAGGAGGGGGGGTCGCGGGGGGGTCCGAGATCATGGGGGCGGGGCTTAGCACCGGGGGCGGGGCTTAGCGCCGGAGGGGGGTAGCTGCGGCGAACGGTCGGCGCATGCGCGGGCACTTAATCACGGTATTTTTTGCGAAAATACTGTGATAAGGCTCCTAAGGGGATTAGCAGGGACAGAGCTTTATCGCAAGCTCTGTCCCTGCAAGGGATTTGTAGTAAATCCCTGTGATATTGCCTGAACTCGCAATGCGAATTCACTCGGTAATATCACACTACAATCTGCATTACCAATGCGGATTGTAGTAAATAGAGCCCTATATGATAAATCTATTGACACAATTTACTTCAATTGTGGCCTAAAACAGTGACTCCCATTCACCTTAGTTACAGTTAGTGATATTGTTCAAAATGCTTTTCTTACTGCATGTAATTTAACCTAAGCTACTAAAGAAAGAAAAATGTAATTCTACTATTAGGATCATTAAATTGATACTGGTTTATGTTATTAATTAAAAAAATACTTTAATCAAAATGTTATATAATTTGTTATGAGTAAGGTCTCAGTGGGTGGGGGTCACAGAAATAAATGTATGTAACCAAGGAGGCGGTGGCTGGTAACAGATTGGGAATCACGGCTCTAAGGGGAGAAAGACCACGCTTAGGGAATACTACAAACACAAGATAAAAAGAGCTATAAACATGAAAGGCTCTGTTATAACTCCATCTCTACAGAAAGATGCAAAAACAAATTACAACGTTCATTAGAGCTTTAATCAAAGAAAATAGCTTACATTACATGCCACCTCAGGATACAGGACAAGGACTACCCTAGGACTACTTAGCGCTCTAATAATTATACACATAATGGATGTAATTTACGTTGCACAGTGCAAGAGCAGCTTTGGTCTCATCATGTGCCTCAATTTGTGTGAGCAGAGTAGTAACTAGGTATGGGCCACCAGTGCCACCCCACGGCCCTTGCTCCTGGCTAGCAGGGTGCATGGAATCCTGCAGTCAAGATCTCTGCTGCAGCACCCATGGGGCATCCTGCGGACACTACAGATGAGCACACTGCACAGTATATGCAGCCCACCGGGCATACTGAGGACACCCAGCCAGTACTGCGCTTTTTGGAGCTGCCAACCACAGCCCCCTGCACAACATAATGATGTCATACAGTACATGCAACATCATGACATGGTGCGTTCAGAGGGCGGGGGTGGCCCAGGGTGCAATTATCCCCTGTTACAGCTCTGTATGCGAGTGCACCTAGATTTCCATCAGGGTTTAACTGAACCAACCAAGCTGTCCCTAGCATAATATGTAAGGTGTTGGTGCACCACTGCTCCTCATCGTACAGAGCAGACCAGGACCAAAATCTTGCACAGTGCACATCTGGTGATTGTTCTCTAGGTTGCAGACGTTCCCCTAGAGCGGATAGTGGGCACACACCCAGGCGTGCTCTGGGTGCACAATCTATGCTCACTGGTGCAAAACCAAAGCATTTAGCATAGTGCAGCTTTAGTAACCTTCTATATTCCTGAAAATACATTGTATGTTCCTCTTTGTGATTGCGTGGGTTCTCTCTGGGTGCTCTAGTTCTCTTCAAAATCATTGGGGTATATTCAATTGGGCATGAGGTTTAGCAAGGCTAAAACCTCGCGTCCCTCGCGGCCAATTTCGGAATCCCGCTGGTATGCGCGCTCCCGATACCCGCGGGATTCAATCAAAAAAACAGTGGGTGCATGGTTTTTAGTGCCGCATAAATAATAAAAAAAGAAAAGTCACTTACCTGCACGGAGCTCCCCGGTGGTCTCCACGGCTCCCGGTGACTTCCTCTCTCTTCTTACTGGAGAGGGGGATGCTGGGAGTCCCGGGGGCTGCTGGGAGGCTCCAGGGGCTGGTGGGTGGGGCAAGGGCTGCTGGGAGATGTAGTTCTCCCAGCGCCCATTACGGGGGGTCACAGTGGCACTGGAGGGGGCACACTGACACCGGGACACACACTCATGCACACACACACAATCAATCACATACTCACCCCTGCTGCAGAAGAGCCGGCTCCTGACGCAGGATGAAGAAGACAACGCTGCCGAAGGTAAGTAATTAAAGACTAATTAAGCTAATTGGATACTTCCAATTGCTTAATTAGTCATTAGGGGGGAGCGGTGAGGGTGTCAGAGCAAGTCCCAGTGATTTTACCTAAAATCATCGATTGTAGGAAAAATCACGCTTACTCAGGAGGTGCAAGAATAAAAACCTCCCGACGCGTGATTTTAAAAAAACCCGCACCTAATAGAATAGCAAAAAACCCGCACCTACAGGGCAAACCTCGTAGGTGCGGGTTCTTGCTATTCTCGCAGCCTATTGAATATGCCCCATACTGGCAGGTGACTTGGCTGCTGGCCACAAAAATGGATACATGTGAGTGTATGTGTGTGCATGCGTGTGTGTGTGTGTTAGAGTATATATACTGTAAACTGCAATGGACCAGGGACTGGTGTGACAGACAAATATTCTCTCTGTAGAGTAGACAGTGCTAAAGCATGAACACTGCAGAAGGAGAGCAAACCCTTACGATATTCACCTCTAGGGATTGTAGGAGGAAATACAAAGATATTATAATGATATGTAAAACACAAGTGATACCTGGCATGCTCGCTCTGATCCCGCCAGATCTACCATGTACAGCCGGCCAGTGCACACTCCATCATTGCTCATCTGCTTTACGGTGACTTGTACAACAGCATGGGAGCGGGATGAGTTCTTATTGGCAGCTGTGGGTACCTTAGAGCGGCGCTTATTCCCTTTAGTCAGTAAAGCGATGGCCTGAAAAAGAAAGTAATATAGATCAAGGCTGCAACTAGGGGAGGCTAAGGGGGAATGTGACCCAGGTGCCGGACTTGAGGGGGTGCCGGGTAGAGGCTGCCGGGAGGCCAGGTTGCTGCTCTTGTGGGTTTGGAGTCACATCCCGGCCTTGAGAGGCACAGAGACACCGTCAGTCTAATGTGGTGCCAGTAGCAAGCCAATCAGTGCTCGCGGACCAGCAGCCAATCAGCAGAGGCTGCTTGTCCGTGAGCTCCAATTGGTTGGCGAGCGGCACCACATTATAATGATGGCAGTGCTGACAGTTCCCCTGTGTGTGGCAGCCCCCTCCCGTGCCACCCCGAGTTCACCCACCACATGGCCCTGGCAGATAAGAGAAGGGAGATGGGGCTTTTTTGTGGCTTAATAGACAGGGATGACTAATGGTGAAGCATGGACACTGCATAAGGGTAGCACAGACTAATGATAGTTACCTCTTCAGGACTGCTGGGGAAGAACGCTGCAATCCCTTCTATCTTGGTGTTGCCGTAGGGATCCTCTCTAAGGTTCAAACATTCCGAGGACAGTCTTAGCAGATCCCGAATGGTTTCATTGTAGACCTGAAAATGTAATGAAGGAATAATCACTCTCTGCAACACAATTAACAATCACTGTCTGCAGTACAAGCATGACAAGTGTGTAATCCACATTTACTCTCTGGAAAGGGCTTGGGTTACTTGTGGCTCTCCACATGCTGTATATCATGAAGAAAGTTTTTTGGGGGAATGTACATATAGGGCAGGGGCCCATCTTAGCTTTCAGTTCTACACCAGTCCCCATGAATTTTCAAAAAAGCAGAGATGGGGGTCTCAGTTGCCCCCTCGAGCTTTGTTATGGGTCTGGTAGTTGTTATTTATACCCAATTACATGTTATCATATGAAGGGGATCATTTACAGTTGGCCACATACAGTATGTGCGCAGAATGTACATAAAGAGGACACATAAAAAGCTTATTTAATGCATTTGTTGGGCCAAAATCATCTCAAGATGCATTCAGCTGATATACAGCATTTACTGCAGGTGCATGTCAGGTGTAATAAGTGTGTATAGCACACAATAACACAGATAAGGTGTAGATATGTGGATTGATAGTGTTATTAGAATATTATTAAGTAGCATTACCCTTTTTTTTACATATTTAATAAATGCTTAAGTGGCATGTTCCATATAGTGTACACAGATACTGTGATTGCAGATAAAATTATTTTAAATACTCTTTCCTTCTACCTGTTCCCATCTCTCCCACTCCTCAATCTCTCCCGCTCACCTGGCACTGTCCCCTCTGCATTCAACCATGCTCTTATTACCCCCATTCTTAAACAACCTACCCTTGATCCTAGCACTCTTTCCAACTACCGACTCATATGTCTCCTCCCTTTTTCTCCAGACTCCTTGAGCTTATTGTTTACAACTGCATTACCACCCCCCAAGGTTCTATTCTTGGCCCTTTCCTATTCTCCCTCTACAGGTCCTCTTTAGGTTAGCTCATCAGCTCTTTTGGCCTCCAATATAATCTCTATGCTGACGATACTCAGATATACTTCTCTTCCCCTGACCCCTACCCCTCTCCCCTCCCCTTGTATCTCTAACGGTCTCTCTGCTATCTCTTCCTGGATGTCCCAGCGCTTTCTTAAACTTAATATGTTTAAAACTGAACATCTTCCCACCCTTCCACATAACCTCACTACCCATAATTTAATTATCTATTCATGGCACAACCATCTTTCCTAGCTCCCAAGTGCGCTGTCTTGGAGTTATCCTTGACTCTTCACTCACATTCAAACCACACATTCAGTACCTTTTGCAGCCTGCCAATTCCATCTCATAAATATCCCTGAATGCTACTAAGACCCTCATCCACTCACTGGTCATCTCCAGACTACTGTAACCTCCTCCTATCTGGCCTCCCTGACTACTGTCTCTCATCTCTCCAATCTGTCCTCAATGCTGCTGCACGGCTCATCTTTCTCTCCAAATGTACTACATCTGCCTCCCCTCTCCTACAAGCTCTTCCCTTTCAGAACCTAATTCAAGCTCCTCACACTCACTTATAAAGTCATCACCCATTCCTCTCCCAGTTACATCTCTGACCTCATTTCCCTTCACACTCCCGTCTGCCCTCTTTGCTCCACTAATGAATGCTGCTTCTCCTGCCAACTGATTACTTCTTCCCATGACTGCCTCCAAGATTTTCCACATGTAGCTCCCTACCTCTCCCTGTTGGACTCTACACCTCTCTACAAAACTTCAAACGGGCTCTCAAGATGCACATCTTCATCAAAGCCTTTCATCTCTCATCCTAACACTCTGGGGGTCATTCAGACCCGGTCGCAAGCACTGAGTGCTCACAACAGGGTCGATGTTTCCCCACTGGGCATGCGCACGTCGGAGCCGGCTCCAACGTGCGCATGCACGAGACCTGGCTAGCGACGGGCGCTCCATCGCTACGGGTCTCGCACCAAAGGGGGTGAGCCATCGATGGTGAGTGACAGCTCGCCCCGTTTGGGAGGCGGGCAGGGGGCGTGGCCGGCCAAACGGAGGCATTCCCGATGGAACGCTTGTCGTTTGGGGGCGGCCCCACTGACATCAGCAATGATGTCAGAGGGGAGCTTCCTGGTCGATCAGAGCAGGAAGCTCCCTGGGACTTGCGGTTGACGAGACCCAACCTTAGGGACTCGTTGCAAACCCCGATGGTCGCGATGGTCTTGACCATCACGACCATCACCCTGGTCGATAGCAAGAGCTGTGGGTGGTAACCCACAGCCTAGCGATCGATCAGGAGGTGGCACTTATAAATGTAAGCGGCCACCCTTATTCAGAGCGATCGCTTGCAGCAATCGATTCTGAATGAGGTCCTCTGTCCCATGCTTACTGTCTATGCCATCTGTGTCAACCCCTGTCTGTCTTCCCCTACCATTTAGAATACAAGCTTCCAAGAGTAGGGCCCTCTTCCCCATATGCTTTTCCTTCCCTTACTATTATTTACAGCACCTAACTCTTGACTTCTGCAACCATGCTACTTATTTCACTGTTATGACAGCTGTTGCAGCAATATTTATATACGTTGTATTTGTCCAGCATTGTCTTGTACTGTAAGTCACTGTTTTCTTGTCTGCTCAATTGTTTATGTACTTTGTTAGGCGCTGCGTAACCCTTGTGGCTCCATATAAATAAAGGATAATAATAATACAAACATCTGTTACCTCATTCAAAATTCAAATGAGATGATTGTGTCCTGCAGTAGTCCTAGTGGTATCAATTAAGTAATGTCAATATATTGCCGTGACTCCATATAACATAGCCGGGATTCTAATGAATCTACTACTATCATCTGATGGGGTAGATACACAATCAGCCAATCAGTGGATGGCGCTGCTAACAGTTATAATCACTCTGTGTAGTTGCATCTGGCCCTCCAGCACCGGCAATAGACACATAACCCAAAATCTGCCTTTGCATCATGTCTAATTGTGCTGCAATATACTTGGCCTATGTATGCTCGCCGCTGCCTGTGCATGCGCAGTATGTAAATGCATATCTCCCAGAGTTCCATCCACTTCTAAATAAGACACATAGGGGGCCTATTCAATTTGGAGCGAAAAGACCGGACTTTTCGCATGCCGGACTTTTCGCTCCACATCGGAGGATTAGCAGGGGATAAAGTATCGTTCGCGTGCCCGCTTATCCCCGTATTCAATTCCAGAAGCTGCGGAATCGGGACCCGGCGGAAAAGTAAGTATAGAAAAAAAACAGGGAATTTTCAGGAAATGTTACTGGCACCCCCCTAAAGATGTTCAGACATGGGCGATCACTATGGGTACTCCCCTTATTGCCTGCTGAAGGGAGTCAGGGTTTTTAAATAGCAGCAGCAGGTGCATAAATGCGGCTTTCAAGAAGGGGAGAAGAATAGCACTTAGCTGATTTTTTGGGTCAAAATAACTATGCCCATCAAATTTGGGGTACATGAAAATGGGTGTACAGTAAGCATATTTATTTTTAAAATGATTTTTAAAAATTCTTCAAAAAAGCACCTGCTGCTACCAAAGTCTTTGAAATTGAATACAGGGTTAATTGTAGCAGGCGAAAATGACGTCAGCCAAATTGAATACCCCCCATAGAATATAAAACCAAGCACATATTTCTCACATACTTACCTCAGGATAGGACAATGAAACAGAGAATTTATTCTGCCCTCTCTGCACCTCGATGGTCTTATATAGATCTTTCAGAGTGCGAAATATCACTCCGGGCTCATGACCATCATGGTAAAGGTCTTCCCGGTGCCTGTGATAAATATAGAGGTATTAGGCATATACTCACTGACGTTACAAGAAAGAATGGCAGATATGCATTTATACAATGTGTCATGTCAGTAGTGAACAGTGACAGACATCATGTGACTAAGCCAATATTAATCAGGATGCTGCCCATCAGGTCACTCTCTCAGGGATGTCACCGCTGGTTAGTGAATGGATAGACTGTGCAGCATTGTATATCTGTTCTGCCCATAAAATGCTGCCTCCACATTTGGTGATGGGTGCATCTATTCTCTGGTCAGTGAACGTTAGAAGCAGTGGTTACCACAGCCTATCACAAGCTGACAATGTAACCATTAAAATGTAAACATCATTTAGAATGCTATATAAAAATCTAAAATATGCACATTTACCACCACTTATTTTACCAGATCACTACTTTTACACATGCAATATAAACAATTAGACTTATGTATTAATACCATTAATATTACCTGTAGGGCCGTATGCAAAGATAGCAGCACTGTACCCTGAGATGATATCATCCACTAGGTTCTTCATTGTGGACTGGTAGACATGCTCCTGAAATGACACATGTATTGATGCTACATAAGCAATCATGAAAATAATGAAAATACTATGCTCTATACTGAATAAGGAGAAATGACAGCTGTACAAGCATTACTGGCTGATGCTACAGTCACATACGGTATGATGATAAATTGTTCTCATGAACTATATTACTCCCTTACAAGATACAGGGGTGTATTTATCAAGCAGTGAAAAGTGTGGAGAAGTGGACCAGTGGAGAAGTTGCCCATAGCAGCCAATCAGCTTTGAAGTAGCATTTAAGTACAGTCTGTAAAATAATAGGTAGGAGCTGATTGGTTGCTAAAGGCAACTTCTCCACAGGTCCACTTCTCCATGCTTTACACTGCTTGATAAATAGAGACTTTGTTTGTAACCCAGTGGAGAGCGCCCGACTTGTTGTTTGTATTTTTCTCTGCTTGATAAATAGATCCCACAGTATGAGCAGTGCTGCCATATGTATAATGAGTGTGGGGCGTATGGTGCACATGGGCACCTGAATCCAGGGGAGCCCACACCACACTCCATACACCCATTGTATGTACTTACCATGCAGCTGCCTCAAAAGAACTCTACCTTGTGGCACCATTTTCCCAGAGATATACTGTATACCTGTACAATAGGCTCTGGCACAGTACCAGAGACTGCACCTCACATTCAATGGTTTGGGAGGGACCCATTCACAGACAGCACACAGGAACCCTCCTCTCATAACATGTCCCTGAGTACTGTATTATATATATTATTATTAACCCTTATTATTCATTGTAAATAGCTTAGGATTACAGTCACCTGGGTAGCTGCCTGATCAAACACCTCATTAAAGGTGAATGTCCTCTCCCTGGTCCTGCAGCAACGCAGGACGTCATCAGGATCCTCACCAGGGTCCTGCAGTAGTACTGTCTGTAAGGAAAGAGAAGACACACGTTCAGTATATGTTATCAGGCTTTACAAGCACCTCTGCGGCTGGAGCAGAAGATCTTAAGTCCAGTTTGTATTAATGGATAAAAGCAAAGTCACACATGGGAGTATAGAGTCATATTTGTCAGCATTTCAGCACAGTTTCCAGGAACATTTTGCTGATATCTATATAAACTCTTCTAGTCACTGGTTCTTATGCCCTTAAGAAACAGAGTGGTCTAACTCAATGGTTCCCAAACTGTGTGCTGTGGTTCCCTGGGTGCCTTAGGACACTTGCAGCGGTGCCTCAGGTTGGTGGTCCAGCACCAAATCAAATTATTTGTAGTCAATGTAATGTAAATATGTGGACAAACAGAAGCACAAACCTGTCCCCCACCACATAACTGAACCTAGGGATGTCAGATAAGCACAATTAACTACACTTTACTATTTTACTAAAAAAAATTCTGAATTTCACAATAACAAACTTAAACTTAGGGGCACCTTGAAAACAAGGCTGATACTCTAGGGTGCCGTGATTCAAAAAAGTTTGGGAACCACTGGTCTAACTCATAAGCCTGGCGGTCCTTCCAACTGTAAGTGAGACATATTATAATAATAACTTATTGGATTATGTCTCAAGTGGTTTGCTAACTATAGTGGAACTACAATTCACAGCATAACCTCCTTATTGGAAGGAATTGCCATATCTTACTGTCCATAAAATATGTCAATGACATCTTTTATCCCTACTGAACCGAGAGCCCTGGATTGGGCAGATAGGGTGAGATGGAAGATGTTGTCCGGCCTCTCTGCAATATAAACATAGACACATCTCCTCACACTAAAGTTGGGTACACACTGACAGATATACAGTATCTGTTCAATCTGTCTGGTGGAAAGGAAAATCTGGTCTGTCTTCCAGGGTTTTGGAGCAAATTTCTATTGGTATTTGATCCCATACATTACCAGATTTTACCAACCACCATCAAGATCTTAAATGGAAGGTCGACCTGCATAGGTTTAATTGAGCTTTACGCAGAAAAGAGTTTTTCCAACATAAACCACCATCCACATCAATTGACAAATTTGCAGATTTTTTTCAATCACATTCCTCCTCAACATTTGACCCACCCTCATCAAATGCTTCATTGAAAACTTTTTCAAGGTTATTGGATGAGTCTGCGACGAAATCTAAATTGTCTAACAAAAGAATTTACCATAATTTGAACAGAGAGGAAAAGACAGCATTAAAAAATTTACGTGATGATCCTAATATAGTAATCCGTCCAGCGGACAAGGGGGGAGCATTAGTGGTAATGGATACCATGTATTATTTACAAGAGATTGACCAACAACTATCGGACTCTAGCACGTATAGACTATTATCTCATGACCCAACCACCACATTTTTGAAAGAACTTGAAATAATTCTGACGTCTGCTTGTGAACAAAATCTCATTAATGCAAAATTGAAGGATGCTTTACTTCAAAAATCCCCTAGGATTCCGATTATATACACTATCCCTAAATTACACAAGGATTCCTTGCACCCACCAGGACGACCGATTATATCGGCTAGGGGATCACTATATCAAGTTACAGCTCAATTTTTGGATTTTTTGATCCAACCTTTAATCATGAAACAAAGTAGATTTTTAAAGGACACTACTCAATTTCTGCTCAAACTGCAAGACTTGGAGACTTTGCCAGCAGGAGCCATTCTCTGTACATTAGACGTGAAAAATTTATACATGGTCATTCCTCATCAAGAGGGCATAGCTGTTATGCGCAGATTCTTGGTAAACAACCAGTTTGATCGGCTGGATATCGACTTGTTCATCAAACTATTGGAGCTCACGCTCATTAGAAATTATTTTCTACACAACAATCGATTTTATTTACAGCTGAGGGGCTGCGCAATGGGGTCCTCTGTGGCCCCATCATTCGCTAACATTTTTATGTTTGAATGTGAACTCCAGTTCTTTTTTTCAGACAGCCATATCAGTAACAATATCATCATGTATACGAGGTATATTGACGATCTATTCCTGATATGGTCAGGAACAGAAAATGGGCTCAGCAGTTTAGTTACCTCCATCAATGCATTAGATTGTCCTATCAAACTGACTCATACATACAGTACAAGTGAGATTCACAATTTGGACGTCGCAGTATCCATATCTAATGGTACTATCACCACTAACTTGTACAATAAGCCCACGGATCGCAATACAATTCTTCATCACAGTAGCTGTCATCCCCCATCTCTAAAGCGATCTTTACCTCGATCCCAATTTATGCGAGCAGCCAGTATCACTAGCGACCCACAATCTGTGGAATCATGTATGGATGTATTAGTCAACAAGTTCATCCACCGTGGTTATCCCAGAGCTGGATTACTTATCAATAAACAAGAAATGTTACATACACCTAGATCCGAGCTGTTGAAACCAGCTATAAAAAAGAACACAAATCAGAGAATTCCCTTTATTTCTCAATTCTCTACCAACAGTTCATCCGACAATCAAGCCAGCAAAAGTCTTTGGCCTATTGTTTCAGGAGACGGTGACTTACCTGCATTGAAAAATTCTTGCTTAATGCCTGCATATTCTAGAGGAAAAAATCTCAAGGACATGTTAATGAAAACGTACATTGTCTCTCCCACGCCCAGTCCAAATACCTGTGTTCAAAGAAAAAAGTTGGGGTGTTATAAGTGCATTGCATGCACCACTTGTAGATATCTAGAACCTGGTCACTACTTTAAACATCCGCATAGTGGCAAGAAATTTCCGATTCGTCATGTATTGACGTGTACTTCCACGTTTGTCATATATATCATTATCTGCCCCTGTGGACTGTACTACGTGGGGCAGACTACTCGCACCTTTAGAGAGCGGGCTGCTCTGCATCGATCTGCCATCAGAGCATGGCTTGGGGGCAAGGAGGTAGAGCAACCTGTAGCTCGCCATTTTCGACAGGCTAACCATTCATTGGCCAGTCTCAAATATAAAATTATCGACTATGTTGCAGTGGATATTCGTGGGGGTGACAGAGCCAAGCGGCTGAGCCAATGTGAAGCCTATTGGATTTTCCATTTGGACACATTGGCCTCTAGAGGCCTCAATGAAAAGAATATGTTAAATGTGTTCCTGTAGTTCTACATATGATTATATGATGCTGGACTTATCTGCCACATTATCGCTATAGTTGTATACATGTATACTCAGGGCTGTTCCCAGTATGTTTATTTGGTATATAACTTGGCAGTAACTCTATGTTTTGATATATATTTTTCTCATTAAGTTTTGGTTATTGTTTGTTGTCACTATTAGTATGGTTTATTTTATGGTCACAGTTTAGTTTAGGTCTGTTACACGTGGGTTTTCACTTTTTCTTTCTTTTTTCTTTTCTAATTCTCCGTTTTTTGCTTTATTTCTATAGGGTCTCCCAGCCAGACCGGCCTGTCTGGAGTTGTAGCGTTGGTTGCTGGGCAACCACAGTAACGACCAGTGGCTGCGGGATTCCCTCACTTGCGGCTGACGTTCTGATCAGGTGGCCTCCGGCGTGGATTACATTCCAGAGGTCCCGACAGATGCCGCGTCACAGGTTGCTGGGCAACCCCAGCACAGGGTGACGTCAGGTGGGTTCCCCACTTCCGGCTGACGCTCCAGTCTCGTGGCTCCTGGCTGGGTGAGAGACCTTCTCAGCATTTCTTCCTTCTTTATATAAGGTAGGACCTCATTGTTTGTCTGTTGCTTTTTTTTGTGTCCTGATGAAAAGGCCCAAGGGCCTTGAAACGTCGACATATGTGTTTAACATGTTGATACCAGTTTGAATAATACAATTACTTTTTTCTATTGGAGTGCCGCCTCCTTCCTAGACTGTTTGAGTGTATTCTCATTCTTTCTGGATCACATATATATATATATATATATATATATATATATATAATGTGAAAAATCAAATAAATAAATGCGCTGTAAAGTAAAATGTAAACAACAAATAATGTATTGGTAAGAAACCAGTTAAATGTGTTTCATGTTAAACTAATTCAGTTGCTTAAGCTAAAATAATATTATTAGCATTTTCTTACCTGCTGCCCGAGCTGGTGTACAATGCATCGGGCGCTGCTCTTGGTCTCTGTCCTAGTAAATGGACGGATGCGCAGAGCGACCTGTGAAATAATGAAACAGACATAAGAACAATGCAGGATTATTAATGCCAAGATAATCTCCCTATATGGCAAAAACCACTAATATAAAGCAAACCAAACAGTGATAAAAATGCTCTTCCCCTGGTATAACAGCAGTTCACAATATGTTTGCTTTTATTTGAAGTAATTTGAAATCAGAACATTAACATACATATTAGAAAGTCTGGAAAGCTACTAAGCAAAACACAAAATAATACTCCAAAGTAAATAGTATTAATACAGAGAAAATAGGAGTTTTTAAAACTAATGCATCTAACTCTGAACTGATATGAAATCATATAACAGTGACCTATTATCATTACCCATCAGTAATACAGTGAGTCCATGGCTCTATAAGAGATACTTACAGTCATTTGATGGTCTTTAGGATGGTTATTTCCCACCTTCTTCATCTTAAAATAATTTTATCCACTCAAAAAATGAGAAGAAAAATATCTGTACTGTCACTAGTCCAGCAATATCAGATATGACCCAGGAAGCATACAGCTGCCTTGTTATACCCATCACACCTCCAATAGTGACATCATCAGTTGCCACTATGACATCACTGGATGCCCTGGCAGGGGGCTGCTATGTATCTTAGGCAGGGTATTGGGGGTTAACAGTAAATACAATGTGATGACTATAACGATACTGAATTAGAACCTGTGTGTACCCCTGCCTATACCTTCTAATATCCTACCTATAAACCTCTAAGAATGACGCTAATTTGCGTACACAGTCATACAGTAAATAAAGACTCCAGACTTGGAACATGTGGTTCCAAAGCACAAAGTATTATTCAAGTAAAAAGTACAGTCAGTTATACGCTATTGATCCATACACAATTTGGCACAAAGGAATTATACAAACCCAAGTACAGTATACATACGCAGCGCTTCCGGACCGGATGTTAGGCATCAGCAAGAAACCCCTCGTCAATCAGCATTCAGCACGAAGACTAAGACCCAGTGTTGGAGCACACATATTTATACCCCCCAGAAATAGACAACACAATAGAGTAGTTTGTTGCTGATGCATTGGTCCTCAAGGGGGATGCATATGTTACAGAGCATTTAACAGGCTGATTCAAATAGAAACAACCCAGCCTCCAACAAGTGAGGGTCTCTGGTTTCCCGCCCCATGCAACATCCTAACAGTTGTTCATATAATATACAGTTTGTTTCTTGAAGTCTCTGCGGTCCATAAGTTGAGAATGCATGATGCGATCTCCACACCGATAATACCAGAATTCTGTTGAAAGAGTACGCATCAGTACAAAACCAAACATGGCTTACTTAGCATGTATAAAACCTTAGTTACCAAATAATCTTTATTTCACAGCATTTATACTAAATGAACGAACTTAAATCTTATCCCTTAAAGCTTATGGAACCTTGTATGTGGATATGTAATGAGTGATCATGCGGGTTTTGATATAAAGAAGCCAGTTAACTTGGAGCAGATGCGTGCGCATAAAGCTAATGAACAGAGTTTTCATATAGGATCTTATGCATTCGCTAATATGCGATTAGTTACCAGCGCAATTGTGCGTATTAATGTGTGTATGAGAAATGGTGCACTTAAATCTCACTTAACTAAGTGAACACCTAGCAGTATGGAATGCTGAGCCTTATAGTTCCACACGCCCCCATCTCTCAGCAGCCTTCCCAGGCTCAAAATTAAAGTCCTTTTTTTCTCCCAGGTTCTTGTGTAAATGCAAATTAGCACAGCTACAAGACCCAAACCTAAGATAACACTCTTGGCTTTGAAGGTATTTTATTGCAGGAAGCCTGCTAATGTAAGGTGTGTATTCGAACAGGACCACCTGGAGTGAGAGCAGACGTTATATCCAGGAAACTTGTATACACAGGCTAGTTGTCACATGGCCATTTGCTCTGTTGTTGCTAATGCAATCCAATTTTGACATGCTGTAAAGCCATTTCTGAAATATATCCTTTAGGGGAATTATAATAATATACACTTTATCCAGAGCACCCAAACTACGCAAAGTCATGAAATGGGCTTTTGGTGAATCGCTGTAACTTATGGCGATGGTCACAGATGCATTTGCATGCTGCTAATAGTAATATCGCCACATGTACTATAGTGTGAGTTTATCTAAAATGGCGCTTAGGCGGCCATTCACAAAATGGCATCTTGCAATCTCATTTCCAAGATGGTGTCGCTGTGATTCAATTTTAAACTGATCTTGTCTCAGCCAATAATCCAGCTTCGACAGTCCACCCTTTGATAGCGAACAACATGCTATCACAATCTGATTTTAAAATATAATTTAGGCTTACATTTATATACTATTTAGTGTTATTATGGGATGGCACAAGGTGGTTCTTAATCCATCAATAATGTGTCTCTGAGTGGGGACATAAAACTACTATTTTACGCACACCGCGGATCTTGGAAGATCATGTGAAAGGTGTAGGGAAGCACCAGTCTTATAAAAGGCAGTCTTGAAGGGGAATTGAGATTTTACATTATCTGAGGTGTTTTAAAAATAGCATTTCAATAATACATTTTATGCATGTCTAAATATAATACATTAAATGATGGTATTTCCTAGTTCAGGGTTGTAATGCAGTTCTGTATTTACCTCGGTATTCATACTGGCCACCATCATAATTTTGTTCTTTTGTTTTACTCTATTTTTACATTTTCCACACTGCAACACACTATTGAACACACCGGACACATATGCCAATTATTATGATGACAATCAGTATAAGGATCAAGAATTTGCCTATACTGGCGATCATTTGCTGGACCCATTCCCCTAGACCTGAGAACCATTTCACTGGGTTCAGCCATTAAACCCATCCTTCTATCTTCTCCCCTACTTCAGCCACTGAAGCGTTATGGTTCTTACGAAACACCCATTTTAGCTGCAGAATTTAATCCATCTTTCGGTCTATCACCTCCTTGGGGTCGCTGGTATCATTGGTGACATAGGTGCAACATTTTACTCCAAATTGGGTGGCTAACATTATGCAATACCCTCCTGTAACAGCGGTTAAATAATTCAACACTAGCCTGTGTTGCACCAGTTCTTTCTTGTACGGTTGCAATTCTCTCCATGTATACCTGAATGTGTCATCGTACAGCTCGGTGATATTATCTATTAATTTAGAAAGTTCCTTAATATATCTAAAATTTAATGTACCCCGAGTGATCCTAGTGGGATCCAATGCGACTAAAACTTGAAAGCCAGTTGTCTCACTAATTAACTGAGTGGCTTTATGCACGTCACCAGGTATCATATTTCATTTGCCTCTGTGTTCATATTGCGTGTGAAGATATGGTGATGGTGTGTTTTTATAAATACCAAGCATTTCAACATGTGTGAGGGTCATAACTTCTGGGACTACTCTTCCCAGGTATCACAAACCTTCGGAACTCGGGGAGAGCCACTTATATGCTTTTCTTCCACATATAAAATATACATTATCAGGGAGAACATAAGGGATGGTATGCATCATTATCATTAAGCACATTTCTCTTGCAAACAATCCTATTTCTGGGTCTTCCATCTGGTTCAAGAAAGTCTCTGGCTGTATTATTTTAGCACAATAACCATCTGGCACCTTACCAATAATTTCTTTGGTGGAACTCAATGTATACCGATACCTAAAATGTTTCCCACTAGATTTAATTGAGCGTAACAGATCTTGGTTTAAGGACTCATTATCAGATCTTTGTGAGAAGGTCATCGTCTGATTATTCCCCGTCACTTCCCAACTCCCGGGTTTATTGGGGTTGGTTATGTTTAAACACAAAAGTGATCTATCTATTTGGAATTGATTGAGTTTGAAATGAGGTGGTTTGGATGAGAGGAATTTTCCATCCAATGTTTTCCCTTTTTGTAATTCTAAAAGTTCCGTGATATTCAGTGGAAATGGCACCAACCCTACGTTATGCTGTCCCTGTGGCACATGTGAACACACCCAGCAATCAGTTTGATTTAACACTTTGCCTACCATGCTATGATAATCCTCTAAAGGATACCCACCCCAGTATGGGTTATATTTAAGTTGGCACCGGTGGATACAGTTCTCATCAACTAGGGATCCACAAAGCTCACAAATACAGGAGTTTTCAGACGATAACCCTCCACACCTTCCCCGAGTATCCGGAATGACAGCTCTCTTAACAATAACTGTACTAAGATTGGTCAGACACTCTCCTGATTGGCATTGCATTCCTCCTGACTCTACTCCATCAGCGCTGCCATCAGCTCCCATCTCCTCAATCGGTCCCCCGTCACAGAAACTGGATATCCCTGAAACAACCAGGATGGTGAACACTCTAAAAGAGAATATGAAAATGAACACAGCAGGCCCATCCATTGTCACAACAAGACCTGCAAATTTCTCCTAGTTCAGGTATCTCACTACGACCTTTTCAATCCTCCCGGAACAAGCTTGTGAGCGACAGGTCCACGCTGTCAGCCTTGTCTCCGACTTGTTTCTCCACCAGTTGATTGACCTTTTTGCAGTGAGTGGAATGGACCCAGGTATCTCTCTCGGCCACCTTCAAAGATGTAGTACTTGTCAGCAGCACCTGGTACGGACCTTCCCACCGATCAGTCAAACAACCTGAATGCAAGAAATTTCTGATCATAACATATTCTCCTGGTTCAACATCATGACAGTTAGTTTCAGGCATATCATGGGACAACAATTTCAGTTTCTGCTGCTGTTGCTTTAACTGCTTACTCATTGATATAAGATACTTTACAGTTACCTCGTTGTTACCCTTCAAGTCTTCCTGTGGACTTATAATCAAATGAGGTTGTCTACCAAACAGTATTTCAAATGGGGGCAGATTTAGAGGAGGTCTAGGAGTGGTCCTTATGCTATGCAGGACCAAAGGTAACACTTCTGGCCATCCTAGTCCAGTCTTTGCCATAATTTTACTTAACTTATTTTTAATAGTCCCGTTCATCCTCTCCACCTTGGCACTGGCTTGCAGTCGGTAGGGGGTATGTAGTTGGCTATTAATACCCATCAGCTTACACATATTTTGAAAAACATCACCTGTGAAATGAGTACCCCTGTCACTCTTGATGATTTTAGGGATATCGTACCTGCATACAGATTCCTGGACTATTTTCTTGGCAGTAAACACAGCAGTATTAGTGGCCGCTGGGTAGGCCTCAACACAATTAGAAAATACATCAGTGCACACTAATACATACTTAAGGTTCCTGCAGGGTGGTAATTGGATGAAATCAATTTTTTATCACCTGGAAAGGTCCATCAGTCGGTGGAATGTGGGATGGTTCGGTAGGGATCGCTTTCCCTATGTTCTTCCTCAAGCAGGTCAGACAGGACATTGCTATCTTTTCTGCTTGTGAAGAAAAACCTGGTGCGCACCAGTATGCTCTCACCAACTTGCACATACCTTGTTTTCCCAGATGAGTCAGACCATGTGCTGCCTCAGCCAGGGGGCTACTGGTTTACCTTGTCCGTCCCTCCAGAGCCCGGAGGACTCTTGCCCACATCCCTTGGACTTCCAAATGGTTTTTTCCTGAATTGAACACAAATTTTGCATCTCAATTAATTTCAGCATATCAATTGTTTGGAAAGACATAATTTTTTCAGTTGGAGAAAACATTTTTAACTCTGCTGCCCATTTTGCAGCTTCATCGGCTCTGTTGTTGCCCAGTGACACCGGATCATCCTCAAATGTATGGGCTTTACATTTCATTACTGCCACCGCTTTGGGCAGTTGGATTGCTTCTGAAAGATGTTTTATGTGTCTGGAATGTGCAACTGGAGTGCCTGCTGCTGTCATAAAACTTCTCAGATGCCATAGAGCCCCAAAATCGTGCACCACCCCAAACGCGTACCTTGAGTCAGTGTAAATGTTAGCAGATTTGCCTGCTGCCAGTTTACACGCTCTAGTTAGTGCTACTAACTCTGCCACTTGGGCTGAGTGAGGAGGACCAAGAGGTTTAGCTTCTATGATGTCTGTGTCATTTACAACAGCATAACCTGTACATAACTCACCTGTGTCTGTTTGTCTATGACAACTCCCATCCATGTAAAAAGTCACATCTACATTCTCTAAAGGTGTGTCATGTATGTCAGGTCTAGCAGTAAAGGTCTGATTCAGATATTTCATACAATCGTGCGTATCATTATGTCCGCTGAACTCACCTCCCGCAAGCAACTCGTCTCCTTCCACCCTTTGTACATCATGTTGTACATATGGTAAGTACGTTGCTGGGTTCAGCATGCTGCAACGTTTAACAGTGATGTTTGCGGGTGCGATTAGAGCTAGTTCCCATTTGGTAAACCTAGCCGAAGAGACGTGTCTGGTTTGAGCTGAGTTCAACAGAGCAGATACAGCATGAGGAGTGTAGACAATCATATCATGACCCAGTACTACGTCCTCACTTTTACTCACCAATAGAGCGGTAAAGCTACACTTCTCAAACAAGTGGGGAGTGATCTTGCTACAGTGTCCAATTGGGCACTGTAGTACGCTACGGGCCTACTGGCATCACCATGTTTTTGTGTAAGGACAACTGCAGCACAACCATCGGCTTCCATACAATACAAATCAAAAGGTTTTTCATAATCAGGTATTCCAAATGCAGGTGCTTTAGTCAGACTATCCTTAAGATTAAGGAAAGCCTGCTCTGATTCCTCTGTGTGTGTGACACGATTGGGCTTTGAGGAAGAGACTAATCCCTGTAATGGCAAGGCCAAAATAGAAAAATCTGGGATCCACATTCTACAGTATCCACACATTCCCAAGAAGGTACAAATTTGCTGTTGATTCTGCGGCAGTGTCATGTTTTGTATAGCCTGGATTGTATCATTTGTAAGATGTCGTAACCCCTGGGTTAGGCAGTGTCCTAAATATTTTACTCTGGATTGGCACGGCTGTAGTTTGTCCTTTGCCACCTTGTGTCCTGTATGCGAGAGATGAAGTAACAAAATTTTAGTATCATTCAAATATGACATAAATGAGTCAGAACATAGCAATAAATCGTCCACATATTGAATAGAACAGATCCATTTGCAGGTTGAAAAGATTGTAAACAGTCGTGCAATACCTGGGAGAAGATACTGGGGCTGTCTATGAAACCTTGGGGTAACCGTGTCCATGTATATTATACACCTATGTATGTAAATGCAAATAGATACTGACAGTCAGGGTGGAGAGGCACAGAGAAGAAAGCAGAACAGAGGTCAATGACAGTGAAATGGGTTGCATTTGGTGGGATCTGCATCAGAATGACAGCTGGATTTGGCACTACAGGGAATTGGCTCTCTACCACTTTATTAACACCTCTAAGGTCTTGTACCAGCCTATAACCCCTCCCACCACTCTTTTTCACTGGAAAGATGGAACTGTTGGCTATACCAGCTGTACGAACTAAAATTCCCTGTTGCAATAATCGCTCAATTATTGGAAAAAACCCTAATTCTACCTCCTGTTTTAGTGGGTACTGGGGAATTTTTGGAGCTTGCCTACCGCTTTTTAAATTTACCATTACAGAGCTTACGTTTGCCATTAATCCAGTGTCCTGTCCATCCTTAGTCCAAAGGGAATCTGGAATTTGGGACAACATTTCATCTACCTGTGATGGATTTTCATTTAAACTTGTAGAGTGATACATTATCCTTTGGGGAGTGTCCAACATATCCCGCACCTCATGTGCAACTCTCTCTTGGATATCTAAAAATACACCCTCAGGGGTGCAATATATAACACATCCCATCTTACATAACAAGTCTCTGCCCAGCAGGTTAGTAGGAGTCGCAGCAGCCAGAAGGAAAGAATGCCTGGTATGCAACGGCCCAATAGTAATCTCTGTGGACTTTGTTAAAGGATAATGGCCCTCATTCAGAGCCGTTCGTTAGCATCAGTACGCTCGTTGCGTTCCGATGTTAGGAAACCACGCATGCGCCGGTGTTCCACTGCGCATGTGCGTAAGGCAGATTGCAAGCTTTTTTTTTCTCGTTCATCAAATTGTGAACAGGAAGTGACATGTGAAATGTGATTGACAGGCCGTTTTTGGGCGTTGACGGGGGTGAAGGGAAAACGCAGGCGTGGCGAGGCATTTTTTGGGCGGACATAAATTTTCAGATGCGAACGTCAAATGTGTTCGTACCAAGTCATACGTCACTGGCTGATCCTCTTTCCGTTCAAACTGCTCGCACAGCTTGGGGTGTGGATTACTCGACCACAATGGCGATGGCCTTGTCCTCCGGTCCGGGCCTCCACGATGTTTCATCGATTAATCACGGCTTGTCAGAAAAACAATCAACTTTGAATTGCAAACCAGCTTGTAATGTGTTTTGAAAAGAGTTTTTTTGGTTAGCACAAAACCGTACGCAGGTGGAAATCACAGCTGCTAATTTCAGGATTACACAATCAATTAGCGTACATTTGTAGGAATGTTTTTTTTATTTTAATTTTGGTTTTGTGCTATTGTAACAATAATGTCATCATGTTTGTGTGTATTTTTTCCATTTTGCTTTGGCCAGGAGAATTTGCATCCTTTTTTTAATTTTAAAGTGTTCCTTAAAGAGCCCTTTTTTAAAAAACCCTTTTTCTTTTTTTTGGAGGTCGTTTTTGGCTTGTGGGCCAGGATTAACTGTAAACCATTTATAAAATAATGTCACAATACAATGTAGCTCATTTTTCATATTTTTAATTTTACACACACATTTTAAACGTTTTCGGGGCCATTTTGCCAAAACACTTTTTGGCCAGTGTTAGACACAAATAACAAATAATTAGGACAAACATATTAAAAGGTTTGGGCAACTTAAACAAACAAATTAAAAACAATTCACAAGAAAGGAGAGGGAAGTTTTGGCCAGAAAGGAATATGGGGCAAGCACAGAAGGAGTGTGGGAAAATTAGCCAGTGCTGTCATCGTTTTTTCCCCCGTTTGGCTGGGGTAGGGTGGGCGCCAGACCGGGTCTGGGATGTCCTCTGGCTGGCCTGTCCAGAGGCAGATGTTGTGGCCTCTGGACTAGGCACAGGGCTAGGCACATTTGGAGGAATGGCTGTTGTTGTGCCAGAGGTGGAGGATCCTGATGTTCCGGCAGGAAGGGAGGTCGGCTCCACCATGTGCTGGCGAACGAGCTGCTCCAGGGCATTGGCGATTCTGATGTTGGCCCTGGTATTTTCAGCCAGGGCCTGACCAATGGTCACGTTGGCCACAGCATTTTGCTCCAGGGCCTCAGCCACCCGTAGCAGACTGGCGTCCATCCTCTGCAGAATCTCCGTATGGTAATCCGATTTAAAATTGAGTTCTGTGAGGAGTGCCACTGCCTGCGAGGGGGATTGCCCTGGACTTGCTTCTGCAGGGTCCTCAGCCGAATGTACTGGTTCCTCCCCTGCAGAGCCAGCCGAAATTCTGCGGCCAAGGCTCCCCTCTGGAGCAGACTCATCAGCCTGTGTCTCTGTGTGAAAAAAGAGAACAGAGTCACATTAGAAACTACATATTGTCACAATAACATTTCAGAGTTGGTTACATCACAACATTTACCTGGGACAACATGAGGAGCCGCAAAGTCTGGCATGTCCGTATCCATGTTGGACACGCCAAACACCTCCACATCCTGCACACACCTGTGCCAGCTCTTCCAAATCATTCAGCTCCAATGACACAGGGGTGGGACCCCCACCTGTCCCCCTTGCATGCCTAGCCCTGTCAGCCAGTTTTTGCTTAAGGCGATATTTGAAGTCTTGCCATCTGTGGGTGAAAAAGTAGGCATTATTCCTGCATTATTTATCCCTGTTTTTATTTTCGCATATAAGTTTTTACTTACCGGCGTTTGACATCCCGGGCTAGATGGACATAATCACCCACCCTATTGACAGCACTGGCTATCTCCTCCCACATTCTCCACTTCTGGCTTACACCCATATTCCTGTCTGCCTGTGGCAGGATGTCCACACACTTCTGAACCAAAACCTCCATCTCCTTTCTTGTGAATTGTGGCTGCCTTTTCTTTTTGCCAGCTTTGGCTGGAATACTGGGCCCAGCAGCCTCTTCCATGTCATCCTCAACACATATTTACATTAAATTAATTTTAATTTAGATGTCAATCTTTCACTATATTCTGTTTCCAAATCAGCCTTGATTAGAAATGTGAGAAATACTTACCGGCCGCCTCTTGCCCATTGTTTGGCTGGTCTGTAGCCATTTTTCATGCCAAACCAAGAACTACACCAGACCGTTTGTTTTTTTCCGTGACGTATTTATACATGCGTCCTTATTATTCGACCGCATCATTGATTGTGCGTTCCTATGATCCGTCCTTAATTTGAGCGGGAAAAGAAACACTATTTATGGCTTTTGGTGCCTCGAGTCGAGGTGGCGGTTGTTGTTTGTTGGAGGTTACGTTGTTCGGAGTGGTTTGTTGGAGGGAGTTGAGTTTGGTGGATTTGTGGATTGTGTTAGAGGCGTTTTTTTTTGGTTTACTTTCCGTTTGCATTTTTTGGTGTGGTTTTTTTTATTTGTGGTGTTTTTTTCTGTGTAAGTTTTTTCCCCTCATCCTTTTGTAAAATATGGTTCTCCTTTTTTTTTGGTTGGGCCTAAAAAATTTTTTTTTAATTTTTTTATTTTTGTAGGTTTCTTTTGGCTGTGCCCCAACGACCTTTTTGTTCTGTGACTTCTTTATCGTGTATTGGTAAGTTTTGATTTTAACTTGTTTGTTAAATGTTCATGTCTTGTTCTTCGCATATTTTGTGGTCTTTATGGTTTTTTGGGGGGTTTTTGGGGTTGGTAAAAATGTGAACCATTTAGCGTACTTTTGTAGGCTTGATTCCCCTTGTAAAAATGCGAAACATTTAGCGCACTTTTGTAGGCTTGATTCCCCTTGTAAAAATGCGAAACATTTAGCGTACTTTTGTTGGCTTGATTCCCCTTGTAAAAATGCGAACCATTTAGCGTACTTTTGTAGGCTTGATTCCCCTTGTAAAAATGCGAAACATTTAACGTACTTTTGTTGGCTTGATTCCCCTTGTAAAAATGCAAACCATTTAGCGTACTTTTGTAGGCTTGATTCCCCTTGTAAAAATGCGAACCATTTAGCGCACTTTTGTAGGCTTGATTCCCCTTGTAAAAATGCGAAACATTTAGCGTACTTTTGTTGGCTTGATTCCCCTTGTAAAAATGCAAAACATTTAGCGTACTTTTGTTGGCTTGATTCCCCTTGTAAAAATGCGAAACATTTAGCGTACTTTTGTAGGCTTGATTCCTCTTGTAAAAATGCGAAACATTTAGCGCACTTTTGTAGGCTTGATTCCCCTTGTTAAAATGCGAACCATTTAGCGTTAAATTCTGGATTTTTGTGTTTCGGGCAAATTGTGGAAGTTCTCTCAATCTCGGTTTCCTATTTTTCGAAATGTGTGTTTACCCCCTTTATTTTTGTGCATTTTCCATAAAAAAATAAAAAATGGCCAGCACAAAATATAAACTTATTATGGTCTTTTGAAATGTAGGTTTTGGAAATCATGACAATACCCCGGCATGTAAGCATCTTTGGATTGTATCGTAAAGATAAGTATTTTTTGTTTTTTTGGGGGGGCAACATACCTTAACTACAATTCTTACCATTTCAGGTTGATGTTGGTCATATTATTGTGGCCATGCTGCTGGAAGCCGACCAACCTCAATCTCGTCCCAGGCGTAGGCATCGTAGGCGTGCTCGGCCCCAGATATATAGAACACGTGTCACCCTTTTTGGAATGCCCGATGATGAGGTGTTAAGGCGCTACCGTCTTCCGCCCAAAATCATCATAGACACTCTCTCATTAATAGAGAGTGATCTTGTGCGGCAAATTGACAGTCCTACAGCAATACCACCACTTACGCAATTTATGGCGGTGTTACATTTCTGTGCCTCAGGATCCTTTCAAACCACGGTGGGAATAGTTGCGGGAATCTCCCAATCCTCCTTTTCAAGGATCCTGAGGGCAGTGATGGAGGCCCTTTTCAAGCACCTCCATCATTTTATTCAATGCCTTTGGATATGGGTTCCCTTAGTGTGGCGAAGGCCAATTTTTACCAAATTGCTGGCTTCCCACACATCATAGGGGTTGTGGATGGTACTCACATACCACTTCAGCCTCCAGCACGGCTGGAGGCCATTTTTCGGGACAGGAAACACTATCACTCACTGAATGTAATGGTGGTATGTGATACCTCCCTCCAGATCCTGTCCCTGAATGCAAAATTACCCGGGAGTGCACATGACTCATTCGTCTTCCGTCAATCAGGGATTTGGCATAAATTAAACAACCTACAAGCTGGTGATGCATGGCTTCTGGGTAAGTGTAGACCTTTTTTAGAAAGCAATGCAAAGCTTGATACACAGTGATCCTGATGTTGTAATTTCTTGTTCACAGGAGACAGTGGATACCCTTGCACACCCTGGCTGCTCACTACTTATTTGGCTCCCACACCAGGGCCACAAAGTGAGTATAATTCCGCACTTACAGCCACCAGGCAAGTGATGGAGCGCTGTATCGGCCTTTTAAAAGGCCGATTCAGATGCCTCCACCGCTCTGGTGGCGAGCTCATGTATTTGCCGGATATGGTTTTCGAAAATTGTGGTCCTGTGTGGGATATTTCACAACATCGCCATAAGGAGTGGTGTCCAAATGCAGCCAGAGGATGCCTTGCCTGAGGATGGCCCCCCCGAGGTTGGTCGGAGGTCTGTATGTGGGGGGGGCATACGTGATGATGTTGTGGCATGTTTTTTCAGGTAATTATTGACCAAAATGAAGTGAAATGACACAATGTAGACATGTAACAATGTAATTAACAAATTTAATTTTTGTTTTGTTTGTGTGTTTTTTCCATAATATTTTTCGGGGAAACCATGACTACTACCTGATCGTCAAAAATGACTTCATGTGGACACATTGGATTTAACTTCGGGACCAAAAATGTCGTCAACTCATTTGTGGAATCATGTTGGCATGCTACTTCGTCAAACAGTTCTTGATTGTTTTGTTTTTGTATATTTTGTGTGTAGGCTGATTTTTGATGAGTGTTTTCACTGTGTGTATTTATTGTCCTTAATCACTTTGTGTTTCTTAATTTTTAGTAAAAAATGTTGGTTACGTTAAAAAAAAGATTTCCTTTCTAAATTACATGCAAGTGTAACCGTGTTCCAAAAAGGCAAACTTGCTTAAGGGCTAATCCTGTAATGTTTTAAATTTTGCAGTATTTTACCATGCTTAGTGGCTCAAAACAAACACCCAAAGGTATTATGTGGAATCAGTATGTTTTCTAATCTCGGCCTAAACAGGTTTCATTTAATATTTACCTTACCCCCCCAAAAAAAAACAAAAAAACGACAAACCTATTAGTATGGTTAGGTGTTGAATGTGCCAGCTTACATAATTCAGCTTTCTAGAATCTAAGTTACATTACTTTAAAATACTTTCTGCACTAGTCAACTTATGTAAGGTTAAACAATATAATATTTACAGAGAAGGAATGAGGCTTTAAACGAAAACTTTTTTTTATTTTTTAGAAAACATGGCCAAATTTGGCAAAATCAAAAAAATTAAGGTCGTAGGATCTCCGCCATGTGATCGAGGACCACCAGCATGCCTATAACATGGCCCCTCAGCCTCTGCACACATGCTGCTGCCTCCGTCAGCCACCTCTGGTCCTCTGTGGGTTAAAAAATTGAGATGCTTAATACAAAAAAAACTAAATTTTGTTTGACCAACAACTTCCAAAGGAAATACAACTTTAGAGAAAGTGTCAATTTTGCAAAACATTACAATTCAAAGCCAACATTCTTGGCCAAAGTAAATTCCAAAAAATGACTCATAAAAAAAAAAGGAAACAATGAGAAGTACGCTGAAAAAATACTTTTGTGGGTACTGTAAACAAGAGATACAAGTATGAGTGTTTGGACATGTATGATATGTGTAAGGGCCAAACATCATAGACATTTAAAAATCAAGATATATAGAACAAACATTATAAATAAGGCAAATTTGAAAAATGCACAGGCAAAGGATAACATCCCCCCCCCCCAAAAAAAAAAAAGGGAAACATACCATTGCCAATGACGCCTGGACCTGTAGCACCACCATCGTCCTCCTCGGAGGTCGGCAAATGCAGGTCGGTTGGAGGAGGGGTGATTTCTGAAGGGGGGGAGGGGGTGTAAAAGAGAGGGGTGGTTGGAGGGGAGGGTGATGAAAAGAGAGAGGGGGGTTGAGGGGAGGGGGAATTTTGAGGGATGGGAAGTATCGGAGAGGGATGGGCGTCCGTGTCTGGCCCGGCTGGGTTTGAGGGTGAATTAGGGGTAGGGTGGGGAGAGGAGGATTGGCTGGGAGTTGGGGATAGGGGACGAGGCCGATGGCATCGCTGCCGATGCCGTCGTAGACTGCGCTCTGCCCCTAAATGATGGATAACAATTTAAGTTATGATTAATTTTTTACCTTGAAAACATCCGCAAAAATTTATTTATTAAAAAAAAAAAAAAAAAAGCACACGCAGATATGTGGTAAATAAACAAACAGGGCAAGAATGAAAACATGCACACGCAGATATGTAGTAAATAAACAAACAGGGCAAGAATGAAAACATGCACATGCAGATATGTAGTAAATAAACAAACAGGGCAAGTAATGAAAACATGCACACGCAGATAGGGCTGGAAAATAAAAATGGAAAGCAAAATAAAAAAAACTTACTTTCTGCTATACGCTGGCGAAAACATGCCAGCAAGCGTGGTGTCCGTCGTTGGAGATCAGACCACCTGCGCTCCAGCTGGCCAATCTGTCGGCGTGAGCCGAAGGAGCGCAGGTGGCGGCGAACCTCCGCATAGGCGGATCGCTTTTCTCTGTTGCTGATGGGGGGAGGCTGGGTGGTTATCCTCCGGTCCATTACCTCCATCAGGACGAGAAGCTCCCGCCTGGTGAACACAGAGGCTCTCATGATGGCAATGGTGGATTTATGAAAAAACAGTTTTTATAAAGACAAGATAATATTTTTGATTGGCTAATGTATTTGGAAAATTAACAGGAAACATTCTATTGGTTAATGTATGAGTCATGTGTTCGACAGGGTCAAAAATATAATGAGAGTTATGATTGGCTTAATGCAGTGACATGCGTTAGCTAATTTAAACCAAAAAATGAAACAAGTAAAATATGCATAAGACAAAACACAGAAAACAATATGAAAAAAGCCCAAAACATGTATTTTGGATAAAGGAAACCATTGTTTAAACCGTACGTATTCTGCGTGAAAAAACAAACACGGACAAGAGTAAAGTTTATTGAAACTGAAAAAAAAAAAGAAAAAAAAGGTGAAGAGCAATTAAGCTAATTTATCTGTTGATTGGCATGATACGATTAAAGGATGTATGCAGAATTAACGAGCAGGTAATCGAAAACTGACAGGCCCACTTCCAGTTTGGACTGGTGCGAGCGCTCCCTGCATGCACAATTGGAGATGTACGGTCGCAATTTGGCTCGCTCGTTAGCTAGAGGAGGGGTTGGTAGACTATGGGGCGGAAGAATAGCTGCGTACGAAATTACGAGCGAGCGCTTGTATTTGCATTTTTCCGCTCGTACACCGTACGTGCGTCCGGCCACTTGCGTCCGGGTCTGAATCAGGGCCTATGTTCCACCTTACCTGTTACACCCATTGTTGGTACTGTCTCGTTGGTCACCTGTAAATTAACGGGAGATTTCATCACTGACCCGGTCGCCCCTGTGTCTACAAGAAAAGGATATTCAGTACCAGCTACATCAACCATCATGACCGGTTCTTCCCTAGTACTTCCCGTTAACTTGACTATCTGTAGACTACAGGTATGACCTGACCCCTAGCATTGGCTACCATTCTCCAATAAAGCATTTACGGCCACAATTGGAGCTGGTGCATGCTGAACATTTGCTGGTCTCTCTGCATATCCCTTATGGGGATATCCAGATCTTCCATGATTTGGGGTTCCTACTCTTTTTACTGGACAGTTTCTACTTAAGTGTCCTGTTTGTTTACAATTAAAACATGTTCGTGGATCGGGTGAAGACATGTGTTGTTGTGAGGTTTGAGCAGAGGGTAAAGGTGGTAGATATGGGTAAGGATAGGGAGGGTAAGGGTATTGTGGGGGATATGAAGTTTGTGAACAGTATGGGACCTGTGGTTGTATTGGTTTAGTGGAATAGAGCTGTGTTTGTTGTTGCGTGGGGTTAGTGAGGGCATATAACTGTTCAGGTGTAAGTGTGTGTGCAGGTGCGAGTGTGTCCGTTGGCTGTGATGTTACCGTCATTCCCTCCAGAGCTTGGATACTGACAGCCATTAGTTTTTTGCTCTGGGTCTCTCTCTTCTTTGAGATGTTTTTATCATGTTCTATGGCAGATTTTATGAGTGTATCTATTGTGACACCCCTCCAGCCAGGTTGTGAGGTCTGAACCCGAGTCTTTAAATTAAAGACCGTCCATGAGTACCATGACTATCATTCCCCTTTGGTGAATGCTATCTTTAATATCTTCTAACCCAGTGTACTGTGCGATAGCCTGCAGAGCCCGATCGCAATAATCTTCTGCTGATTCACTCTCCTTTTGCTTAATGGTGAAAATTTTGTTCCAGTTAACTACTACTGGAAAATATATACCCAATTGAGTTACAATGCGGGAAATGTTACCTTGGTTTATTTGGTCTGTTAAGGGAATGTCACCATCCAATGCACAATCCGTGATAAATTTTGTCACGTCGGTATTGCGTGGTAGACAGGCCCTTAACACCACACGCCAATCTTTATTAGTTGGCTCATGAGAACTACCCAAATTCCTCAAAAATCTTTGACATTTGGCTAGTTCCTTTTTGGGATTGGGGAAATCATTTATGATGGAATTTAGTTCTGCTCTTGTCCAAGGACAATGCATTACTACTTCCCTCGTGGGCACTACACTGTTCGCATCTGCATTTCCATTCGGAACAGTGATTGTCCGAATGGGATGCAGACCGGCAGCGCTGCTACCTTTGACCTTATTACCTTGCTGGGGGTTTAATCTGTTGCTGCTACGTATGGTATTAACAATTTCCTCTACGAGTGCAGAGGGTGTTAGCACTTCGCTTGCTATTACCGATGAAGATGGCGGCACCACTCATGATTGTTGTGATGCAGCATCTATCATTTGTACAGCATGGGAAATGGCAGACATTTCAATAGGCTCATCATCCACATCATGAACATTTTCTTTATGGTTGCTTAAGAGAGGGTACAAGTTGCTTGTTACACTTTTATGGGTATTTTTGGTAACTGTACTTGCACCTTCATCCACATAAGGTGGAGGTGGTGAGCGTGAACTGCTGGCAATACACTCCACAACGCTACCTTGCTGCACGTGCGCTCCATTTTACGGCCCGCCTGTATTGCAACTCAGCGTCGCGGATGTATTTTCTGGCAATGCGCTGGCAACGCTAGTTTGCGTCGCTTGCACATTTTTAAGCCACGCATCCCCTTCATGCTGCCACAATTTTAAACATTCATAATATTTTCCGTTTTTCTCTCGGGAGCGCATCAAACTGATGTGATCCCGGACATTATCTAATACATCCTTATCAAAACTACCAATTCTGGGAAACGGTCAAACACTCTTCATCGTCATTATAAACCATACATCACAATACCTTATTGCATAAGTACCATACCTAGTATGCATAATACGACGAGCCGATCCAATCAGCGCCTCCATTAGCAGCACATCATTGTCTAACATCTCTACTGTTTGCATGGCCCCCATTCTGAGACAACTCCTATGCTTTTTAATAAAGATTTAAACTGGTGAAAGACAATCAAGATAATTTCACTTACCTGTGGACGATATTAACAGGATGCGCCTACACACCTGGATAAGATTTGAAAAAGGCAACTTCCACACCCGGATAAGATTTAGAAAGGCAACTTCCACACCTGGATAAGATTTAAATAGGCAACTTCCACACCTGGATAAGATTTAAATAGGCAACTTCCACACCTTCTCTGCAACAAAGAAAACATGTACACCTGCTACTGTGTATAGAACGGTAAGCTGCTTACCGAGCGACTAGCACTTAGCCCTTAAAGGTCATACGGTACCTCTAACTGTAGGGAACAAGTTACCCCTACCAACAAATACTCACTGTTACACACTTTTTCCTGCACAGAAAAAATACACGTGAACCCAGATATTAATAACAATTGAAAAATTTAAACCTCAATGGTTTTATTTAAACACCGTGGCAGCACAACCGGAAGTACGTATACTCTATGGTGCGACCAGTCGCATACACAATAATGCGAGTACTACACAACTGTATGACAACTTTTTTTAGTGGCGTACGCAAAAGTGCGTCTTTGCTGTGCGCAAAACTGCGACTCAGCCGCGTACTCAATACTGCGGCACCCCTTTAAACGTTAGTGTGAGGAATATAGCGATATGGCACATAGTGCAAATTATAGTTCTCACATCATAACAGATTGGTAATTAAAAGCCATAGAATCACTGGGCTTTCTCATCAGGGCAATATGGGAGAGACGCTTGTGGAATGATCTGGTGGATCATATCCCCGCGCCTCTTCTTAAATGGGGAGGTGTGAAGAATTATAGATTTTATATGATTGTGAGTTTGTTCTATAACAAATTGTTGTTGAACCTTGGCCCCTCACTGATCAATAAGATGCTAATGTCATGACTCACAGGGTAATTATTATTTTGAAGTGTACAAGTTAAGAAACCTGTTGGTTAGAGTCTGCCCAGGAAATGAATTTAACAGGGACAGGCTAAATTCCCTGTTAATGAAATTAGGAAGTACAACACAGATAGGCTCTAAGCTAGACAAATCTGTGTTGTACTTCATAATTTCATTAACAGGGAACTTAACCTGTCCCTGTTAAATTCATTACCTGGGCAGACTCTAACCAACAGGTTTCTTGACTTGTAAACTTCAAAAGAATAATTACCCTGTGAGTCATGACATTAGCATCTTATTGATCAGTGAGGGGCCAAGGTTCAACAACAATTTGTTATAGAACAAACTCACAATCATATAAAATCTATATTTCTTCACACCTCCCCATTTAAGAAGAGGCGCGGGGATATGATCCACCAGATCATTCCTCAAGCGTCTCTCTCATATTGCCCTGATGAGAAAGTCCAGTGATTCTATGGATTTTAAATACCAATCTGTTATGATGTGAGAACTATAATTCGCACTATGTGCCATATTGCTATATTCCTCACACCTCCCCCTTTTAAAAGATGACATGGGGATTGACTGCTCCGTCATTCCCCAAGCTCATCTCCTACAAATTCCTTGTAAGGTACCACCTTAGCTTCTGCTATTGATTCTACTTCTTGGCAAAAGCTTTCGGCTCAAATAAACAATTGACTTCTTCAGGCAGGGGTTCTGACACTGACACTGCTGTCTGTCTCTAGACGGGCACCCCCTCTCTGATCTCACAGGGATATCTCCACCACACTTTTGGGAACAGCTAACAGGGGCCACTACTTCGGTGATAGCTTTCAATTTCCTGTAGTCCACCCAGAAACGGGTAGTCCGGTCTTTCTTAGGATTGAGGACTACATGTGAGGCCCACGCACTCTGAGACTCCTGAAACACTCCCAGAGCTAACATTTTATCTAACTGTCTTTTTAAATCTGCTTTGACTTCTAGGGAAACTCTATAATCAGGTTGCCTAATGGGAAGATGGTCTCCGGTGTTCACCTGGTGAACCACGGGGATCGTCTTTCCCAGGATCCCTATGAAGGAGGTTAAGGCTAAAAAGTAGCAAAAGCATTCGCTCAGCTGGGCCCGCTGCGGCTTAGAAAGCCGGACTGAAAATTCAGCATCTTCTATTGATCCTGCCTCCCTGGCTGTACCGACTATGTCTACTAGAGAGTCGATTTCACCCTCTTCTGGCAGGCTGCATACTGGCAGGGCCCAAGACTCCCTGTCATGATGAGCTTTCATCATGTTTACATGAAAAACCTTCTGGGTTTTTGCTAACAGGATCTATAGTGACCACATAATTCACGTCATTCAGGCGTTGGTGAATGACATATGGGCCCTCCCAGGCCGCCTGAAGTTTATTTTGGGTCATAGGGACTAGCACCCAGACCTTCTGACCCATCTCATAAACCCTCTCCCGGGCAGTGCGATCATACCACTGTATTTGGTCAGCCTGGGCCTGTGCCATATTCTCCTGCACCAACCCTGTAAGAGCTTTCATTTCTTCTCTGAGTTTTAGGACACATTCTACACCTGAGACTTCAGGGGTCTCTAATTCTGGTCCTGCAGGACCCACAGTATCCCAATTACTGTACATTTTGCCCTTTATAGACACCATCTCATCCAACTACCCCTAGTCCAACAGCTGTAGACATAGCATCTGCAGTCCCTACCTCTGGGTCTGAGCTATGCCAAGCTACAGGGCTAGATTCTGGCATTATAGGGTTAAATGCTGCAGAATCTTCACCCAGTTTAACTAGCTCACTGATCACACCACTACCAAGTACAGAGTGAGTGGTTTCCACCATGCGGGACACACAAGTGTTGCAGGTGACCTTCTCACTCTCATACCTATTCTCTTTCTTAACCCAGCATTGCTTAGCAAGATCATAATACAGTTCTGCACAGTCATATACATTTACATTTTGGTAGTTATCAAAGGCATTACCATGTATGTCAGCATTATCACAACCTTCTACACAACTGCAGGTTTCAACATTAACACTGTGGGCCTGATCACTAGTGCACAGGAGGGAAGAATCCTCATTTCCTATCTCAATTCTCTCACAGCATTCTGTAGGATCCAAACAGTCCTCTTTCTCATTTACCTGTGACCCCTGGTGAATGTATGGGCTCACCGATGGCCCCCTTTGTGGGCTGTCTTGTCAGCAGAAAGCTCATTCTGCAGACTAAGGTCACTATTATACAGGAGAGCAGAAGCATTACCTCCTACCTCATAAACCCTTGAACTCTGGTGAGGGTATGGGCTCACAGCTAGTCCCCCCTTGTGGGCTCTCCTGTCAGCAGAAAGGTCTGTCTGCAGATGAAGATCTGCAGGCTGAACCCTCTGACTGCACAGGCCCACAGCTACATACAGGGAACTCCCACCTTCTGGGACATTGTATAAAGCATTCACAACACAAGTTCTAACAGGTTCAATATACATTTCCTCATTATTCTGTACCTCTAAACATAAATCATCAGTAGTACATAGTAGACTCTAACCAACAGGTTTCTTGACTTGTAAACTTCAAAAGAATAATTACCCTGTGAGTCATGACATTAGCATCTTATTGATCAGTGAGGGGCCAAGGTTCAACAACAATTTGTTATAGAACAAACTCACAATCATATAAAATCTATAATTCTTCACAGTTAGGTTCTATCAACAAAGGAAAACAAACTTTTTCCTCTCTTGTCCCTGGATTGTAGTCAGCTTCCTTGGCTCACACGGAAACGGATAGCGATCTTTCAGCACAAAGCGGTAGCAGGTAAACCCTGCATGTGGCCACTCCACCCTTTGCTGAAATATCGATATCCGTATGTACCGTGTGAGTAGGTAAGTGACTTCATTACTAACCCCCAACTAATGATACTGAATTAGAACCTCTATATACCCCTGCCTATACCTTCTAATATCCTACATATAAACCTCTAAAGATGACGCTAATTTGCATACGCAGTCATACAGTAAATAAAGACTCCAGACTTGGAACGTGTGGTTCAAAAGCACAAAGTATTATTCAAGTAAAAGTACAGTCAGTTACACGCTATTGATCCATACAGAATTCGGCGCAAAGGAATTATACAGACCCAAGTACAGTATACATACACAGCGCTTACGGACCGGATGTTAGGCATCAGCAAGAAACCCCTCGTCAATCAGCATTCAGCACGAAGACTAAGACCCAGGGGTTCGATATAAAGACGCTAGTTAACTTGGAGCAGATGTGTGCGCATAAAGCTAATGAACAGTGTTTTCATATAGGATCTTATGCATTCGCTAATATGCGATTAGTTACCAGCGCAATTGTGCGTATTAATGTGTGTATGAGAAATGGTGCACTTAAATCTCACTTAACTAAGTGAACACCTAGCAGTGTGGAATGCTGAGCCTTATAGTTCCATACGCCCCCCTCTCTCAGCAGCCCCCACCCTTCCCGGGCTCAAAATTAAAGTCCTTTGTTCTCCCAGGTTCTTGTGTAAATGCAAATTAGCACAGCTACAAGACCCAAACCTAAGATAACACTCTTGGCTTTGAAGGTATTTTATTGCAGGAAGCCTGCCAATGTAAGGTGTGTATTCGAGCAGGGCCACCTGGAGTGAGAGCAGACATTATATCCAGGAAACTTGTATACACAGGTTAGTTGTCACGTGGCCATTTGCTCTGTTGTTGCTAATGCAATCCAATTTTGACATACTGTAAAGCCATTTCTGAAATATATCCTTTGGCGATGGTCACAGATGTATTTGCATGATGCTAATAGTAATATCACCACATGTACTAAAGTGTGAGTTTATCTAAAATGGCGCTTAGGCGGCCATTCGCAAAATGGTGTCTTGAGATCTCATTTCCAAGATGGCGTCTTGCGGCCAGTCACAAGATGGTGTCGCTGTGATTCAATTTTAAACTGATCTTGTCTCAGCCAATAATCCAGCTTCGACAACTACATGTCAGTAAATCAAAATACAAAATTGGGATGAGCAGAAATGTAATCTTTACACACAGCAGTGATGTGTATTATCTGTGCACTGTGTCTGTGATACATTCAGGCCCATACTATGCATCAGTGAAAACATATACAAAGTGAGGCTCATGTAGTGTTGGACGTACATCTATTATTTGGAGTCAAATACGCATTTTCATACCGCATCTTCCTACCATAAAAAGCGCCTATACGTCTGTATTCAAATTGTGGTGCCTCTTAAGCTGGGTATACACTTAGCAATGTGTACCTGGACGATATGTCGGCCCTGCGGGCAGACATATTGTACCGTGGGTACACATTGAGCGATGTAATGAACTACGGAACAATTCCTTGTTCCATCCTTCATTACCTGCAACAGCACCACATGCATTATTGTCCTGTTGGTCATGCAGCATGGCCAGCCAAATGATATCGCATGCGACCATGGGAGCGCAGTCCGTACACACTGGACGATCCTGCCAATATGTAATTCAGATTTGACTGGAAACAATATATCGGGCCAAAATCGTCCTAGTGTGTACTCTGCTTTACACTTGCGATTTCTTAGGCCCTGGAGAAGTGTCATGAGGACGGGAAGGAAAGGGGGGTATTCTCATAATTATGACTGAAGCAAACCTGAAGGCAGATACACCTGCCTGGAGATGTATCTCTTGCGGTGGCTGGAGTGCTGGTGCATCCATACACAATGATGGTGACAACTAGCAGCACCAGCTGATCACTTCTGATTGGGTGTACTGAGCTCTCCAGCTGATAGAGCTTTAATCATTAGCATCTTAGCTATGTTATATCATCAATTCACATTACTAATGCTGGGCATACACTATATAATTATCTGTCAGATATCTGTCCAATCTGGCTGGTTGGAATGAAAATCTGGTAATGTATGGGAGCAAATGACAATCTAACATTTGCTGTCAAACACTGGAAAACAGACAAAAATGGTGATTCTCATACAAAATGGTTAAATCTAATGAATTTAACCAATTTGAACAAACATTTTTGTCCATTTTCCAGTGTTTAAGATTGTATGGTTGATTGTCATTTGCTCCCATACATTACCAGTTTTTCATTCCAACCAGCCAGATATTACAGATATCTGACAGATAATTGTATAGTGTATGCCCAGCATTATGCTGGGCATCAGGGCCGCCATCAGGGGGGGACTGCCAGGACTGGAGTCCCAGGCTCGGATACTTGCAGAACGGAAGGGGGCCCGGGCCCGCTCCTACCCCCAATGCACAGCACACACTACCCCCCGTTTCCCCTCATCCCCTCTTCAGCCTCGGAATGCAATGGGGCGGAGCCAATGCGACAAGCCCCACCCCCATACAACCAAGATTCACGTCATTGTAGAGGGGACGGGGCCTATTTATACGAGGTGCCCGTCCTCATTAGCAACCTCCTGCTGCATCTAAATGTAAGTCATAAGTATGTACAGGGGACTAGCGAGGGTGGTTCCAATGGAGCACGAGCTCCGGGCGCCAAAATGGACAGAGGGCGCCATCCAGGGTCCCAGAATTCATGGGGCGCTGCACAGTGTGACGGCCGCCTGTTAGGATATAGAGCAAACAAACCGAGATAAAACTAAATAAGTTACGGATCTGAGATCCGTTTCTACATTTTATGCTCCATCAAACTGCCCAGATTGTCTCCCCTCCGGCCCTCCCTCCTCTGTGATCATCTTCTGTCACCTCCCCTTTCCTGTCAGATTGATTACATTAATTCTCACCTCTTTAATTCCCTCCCCTCTCTACCCTGTGATCGGCTCTTTGCCCGTGTCCACTCCTTTCTTATTGGCTTCTGTCACCACCCCTCTCTGATCGACTCTTTGCCCCTCCCCTTTCTTATTGCCTTCTGTCACCTCCCCTCTCTGATCGACACTTTCCTCTCCCCTCTCCTCTTTGTTCCCGTCCATCCTTCTCTCATCATTCTGTGCTTCAATGAGATTAATAGTTACACAACTGAGGTAAAATCCTAAACTTCAATTATAAGGTGTGAGTTTAAAAAAAAGTCACTGCTTCACTATTTACTGTAATGGAGGTGTTCCCAGGCATAACCACACAGTGTTATTTGACCCCCCTTCCTACCACCTGCAGCAGCCGGCCCTCTCCCCCCACATCAGCCGGCAGTCTCCTCTCCCCCTTCCTACCACGAGCAGCAGCCAGCCCCCCCCCCTCCCCCGCATCAGCTGGCAGTCTCTCTCCCCTTTCCCACCACCCGCAGCAGCCGGCCCTCTCCCCCCGCATCAGCCGGCAGTCTCCTCTCCCCCTTCCTACCACCTGCAGCAGCCGGCCCTCTCCCCCCACATCAGCCGGCAGTCTCCTCTCCCCCTTCCTACCACGAGCAGCAGCCAGCCCCCCCCCCTCCCCCACATCAGCTGGCAGTCTCTCTCCCCTTTCCTACCACCCGCAGCAGCACCCCTTCCTCCCTCTCAGCAACCCAGCCGTTCCTTCCCCGTGAGGCAGTGGCAGCAGCCTCCCTTCCCAGCCCTTCACATAGCACCATGTGCTGGGCTTGGAAGGGAGGTTGCTGCTGGGCAGGGATCCTAGAAGGGAAGATACACAACACATACGCCGCTTTCAGCAAAAAAAAAACAGCAACTTAATTTGCCGACACTGTTTGTGTAAGTAAAACAGTGCTACAGAGTTATTTACACTAGCGCTCGCCGGCAACAGCATCATTAATAAATACAAGTTAAAAAAAAAAAACTGCAGCGAGTGAGAACGTTAAATATCACTCCACTTTAGTTTTCAGCTTCCAAACTGCAGGACAGTAAGTATTGTGGTTTAAGTCTTTAACACTCATCTAATTTATAGTGGTTGTCAAACCAGACAATAAACTGCAGCTTAGTACATGAATTCCTTGGTCTACTAAATGCCATTTTCAGTGCCATGACCAGCATGGAGGAGCCTCATCTATAGTAGGGTTGAAAGCTTAGAGATCATTGTTCTGTGTACATCATGACATCAGCATGTATACAGGGGCGTAGCCAAAACTTTGAGGCCCCCATATCCAGGGCCATCTCTTCCATTGAGCTTGTTGGGCAGTTGCCCAAGGGCCCGAAGCTTGTAGGGGCCCGCCAACCCACCCCCCTGCAGTCGCGGCCAGTTGGTAAATTTGTGATATTTTCATAAGTCGGCCACCGGTGCACTGTATTCTGATCTAACCTCCCCCACCCCAACCCCTCCCGATGATGAGTACTAACCTCAGTCGCAGTTTCACTTCATCCGCCGGCTTCAGACCAGTAAGACAGAGTCTCTCTGTATGTGTGTGAGGTCTGATGGGCATGCAGAAGAGTTTAATTTTATTGACCATTTAAATTTTTTTCTGTGAATGGGTGGGTAGGGGCCCCAGTGCATTGCTTTCCCCAGGGCCGACACTGCTGTTAAGACAACCCTGCCCATAGCAACATTTTGAAGGTGCCCCACCCCAATGCTCCAAAAGAGACACCTCTTTCCACATCAGTTGTTAATTTTATTCCCAATAGTAACAGTGGCGTCATGAGATATGCGGAGGGTGCGGGCCACACCCGGGTGTCACCCTCGGAGCTGGTGACAACAAAATGCCGGCTCCTCTGCAGTGACAGGAGCTGAGTGCTACAGTGTGACATTATCCTGCAGCACCCGGCTCCTGTAATAGAAGAGGAGCCGACAGTGCAGACTGCCCATTCTCCGGGGGCAGCCCAGCACCTTTGGTGATGCTGGGCTTCCCTCGGAGTGATGTTATCAGGATCCCACGCAAAGCCACACCCCTTTATATAGGTCACACAACCTGCTGGGTATCCAGAGTGCGCACCTGGTGTCACCAGACCTGGTGACATCTCTGCATAGTAATGTCCAAGTTAATTTTATGCCCCATAGTAGTGCCCTATTTTATTTTATGCCAGATCATTTATTATTATATTATTAGATTTTTATGCCATCATCCCATCGTAGTGCCTAGTAACATTACTACAATAGTAGTGTCCTAGTTCACATTACTGAAATAGATATTGGAGACAGGTGCGCAATGTAGTCTGTGTGAGCTATATTTGACTACTGAGCTGCCACAGTAATAAGTGGGAACTGTGACCCACTAAACAATGAAGTAGAAAAAGGAAAAAAGAAGGTAGCGCTAGTAGACAAATAAAAAACAATTTATTACACCACAATAATAAGCTAAACAGTACCAACAAGTAAAATAAGCAACCAATGTTACTAATACAATGTACTGTAGCAATAAAAGAACAAACTGCTGAAATTGACGGAATGATAACATAATATCCCCGGTGTTCCCCTTCTGAGTTGTAACAGTCCAGATGGTGAGTGGAAATAATAAAAGATTGTAAAGTCTCACCTAGTAGGAAAGTGTTTGTAATGTCCAATCTGATTATAGGGAATAAAGTCTCTGTGGTGGACTGTATGCGTGGCCCAGTTAGGATAAGGATAGAAGCTGCTGGAGTATGCTCATAACTGAGGGTGCCGTGGTATAATTCCCGTTTGGTCCTGTGGCTCACCTCAGCCTGAGTTAGCTTCTTATGACACAGTCTCCATTTGGATCTCTCTCACAGTATGCTGTATGTGTGGCACAGTGGGGTTGAGGCCACCGTAATGGAGAGGCACCATAGCGCATTAGCCGCCTGGTCGTCTGTCTCACCTCAACCTTAATAGGTAGTCAGCAGATAGCGGTCTCCGTATAGGGCTCCCACATGTAATCGGCCCGTGCTCAGTATTGTAATCGCAGTGGCCAGCAGCTTCTGTCCGCCTGTCCATGGAGCAGTTAGAAGGACAGAGGGGATAAGCGTCAGTGTTGTTCCGTCTCTGGTTGGCAGCATAAAACCAAAAAGCCCATATGCCTTAACACGTTTCTCCGGGACTTTTACTCCCAGTTTCTTCAGACGGAGGGCATGAGTGCTGTGCAGTACTAAAACAGGTTTATATATGGCTTAGAGTCACACCCCTTTCATTAGTTAATTAATAAAACACCTGTGATAGTACCAGAGTCTCACTTCATTCAGTTAGCTCAACACAATTTAAAGATTAGGAGGCAATACAAATAAAAAAAATAAAAAAAAGACACAGTGTGCACACTTAGCAAAATACATTTATACATATATAGCAATATGGAAAAAAAACTAGTTACTCACTACACTGGTATAGAATATAACGTATAACAAATAGCAAATGTATTTTGTTATCTGTATATGAGGCACCCCTTAAAGGACACTATAAGAGCTAGAAAGAAATAATATCCTACCAGCTCAATATTCCTATTGGTTTATATTAGTTTGTTATATCATATGCAGATTGAATTAGTCATACTTTTATATTTTTATTATTTATTTTATTATATTTTATTTTGAATTTCTGTATTTTTATATTATTATTATGCCCAGAGGGGTGACACATTTATTATTTTGGTTTGATTGTACACTTCATATGCCAATATTATGTAATCCCCTACTTTAGAGATCAAATACTCCAATGGTTTCTAGGTTTATTTATTTTATTTATTTTATAATATTACCAGTTATTTATATAGCGCACACATATTCTGCAGCGCTTTACAGAGAATATTTGGTCATTCACATCAGTCCCTGCCCTAGCGGAGCTTACAATCTATATTCCCTACCACATGCTCACACACTTACACACTATGGTCAATTTTGTGGGGAGCCAATTAACCTACCAGTATATTTTTGGAGTGTGGGAGGAAACCGGAAGTACCCGGAGGAAACCCATGCAAGCACAGGGAGTTAGGGCTGTAATGGGAAAACATGGGAAATCAAATACTCTAAATAATTTGTAAATTAGTTACATAGAGATGACCAAATTTTACAATGTTATTTATACACAAAAAATCTAATCATATAGGGGTATATAGACATAAAATACCACCTAACATGAGACACCACCTGAAACTACGTAGTGTTACATGATCACTAAGGATAGTCTAGCCTAAACATTTATATTAATTTATATTAATTGTTTATCAGTAAATCCATGTGTGGTCTCATATACATAAAAAATAATCACATTTGTTTTGGTCTAATCATTCTCTTCATGTTGCCATATTAGGCTATCTCTAGTCAAGACCAACAGAGACTCTAAATTAAGAATGAGTTACCACATGAAGAGAGATCAAAGGAAATATATGTAAAATACAATATAGGGGAAAAAAAGAGAGAGATGGGGGAAAGGGAAAGGGGAAGGAGGAAAATGAGGAAAAGGAGAAAAAATGAATGAACAAGTTGAATCACACCATCATTGTTTCATACTGGAGGGACCTAGAAGTCCAATTTAATGTTTTCATTATGGCCTTCAGGAGAAAGTGTGTGCATTATATGGATCCAGTAAGCTTCTCTAGCACATAATTTGCTATATCTGTCCCCTCCTCTCTGTGTGGGTTCAATTTGTTCTATAATTGTGGCCCCCTCAAGAGTTCAAAGGCAGCATTATGTGTCTCTGAAAAGTTGCGTGACAAGCTATGATTTCGGAATCTTCTCTTAATATTCCTGCAATGTTCCAGATACCTGATTTTGAATTTTCTGGTTGTGCGACCAATGTATTGTTTTTTTGCAAGGACATGAGAGTACATATACCACAAGCTCAGTTTCACAGTTTACGAAGGTCTTAATATTCCTCTCCTGTCACTTCACAGATAAAAGATAGAGCATCGGCACATGAGCAGCATCTGTACTGCGCATGCACCGCTCTTCTTCTGCAAGATCCCTCACAGTTCCCCAAAGTTGCAGCCTAATTAACAGGCTGTGGCCATTTGGGAGCAGGGAGTGGGTGGCGCCAGCCTACATTCACGGAATCAGGGACTTGTTGCCCCTGTTTTTTGGGAGGGCTGAGGCCAGGGTTGGATTAAGCAGCGTTACTGGTTATGGTTATGCTGGTAAGACGGCCATTCTGAGTAGCTTTCACATTTATTAATGATAATAACAGGAACATGCACTTCACCTCAAAGTATAGCAAAGAAAAAGTAGAGTTTCTAGATTTGGACATCTTCATTTCCAACTCTAAGATTCAGATGGAAACACATCACAAACAGGTTGACGGAAATAGTTATATTTTGTCAGACAGTAACCATCATCCAAACTGGATAAAAAGCATCCCCAAAGGACAATTCACCAGACAGGAGAAACTGTACCAAACTGAAGGATTACATTACACAGGGGAACAATCTAATTTAAACAAAAAGGTACAACATGGGAGATGTGGAAAAAGCCTTTAGAGCATTAGAAGATACATCAAGAGACAAGCTGTTAGAAGACACATCCAAATTACCCACAAAAGCAGAAGAAAAGGTTTATTTTGTCACAGACTATACAGGGGGTGGCGACAAATTAAAAAGGATTCTTATAAAGCACTGGCACATCCTACATATGATTGAGAAATTAAGCACAGTTTTGTCAGACAAACCAGAACTTGTGTTCCGCAAAGCAGCAGACCTAAGGAATAAGTTAACCCATAGCCATTTAAAATCCAACAATAATTCACAACAAAAAACTTTGGAGGGATCCACGATAGCCAAAGGCTTTTATCATTGTGGTAGATGTTCAGGTTGCAGAAAGTTAGACTACAACAGCACTAAACCAATTAGGACTATCAGGTAAAAATCAACACAAAAAGAGTATAATATATCTGAGAGGATCACCTGTGACCTCGACAATGTCATCTACCGTGTGAGCTCCAATATATAGGCAGAACTACTAGATCCCTAAAAACTAGACTGTACGAACACCTCGGGAACATAGCCAGAGGATATGAGAATCATAGCTTGTCCAAACATTTCAAAACCAGTCACCAATGTAACCCTAAAGGGTTCAAATTTGTTGGAATCGACAAAGTCAGATATAATTGGAGGGGTGGGAACAGGACAGAGAAGATAGACAAAGTGGAAAGTAGATGGATGTTTGACCTATGTACTTTACATCTAGAGGGCCTTAACATCGATCCATCAATTATACACTTTGCATTAAAACTCCCTTACGTCCATATTCATGGAATCAAATATGAGTCGACTTCACATGTCAGCCTAAGTCACTGATCAGTGTCCAATAATTATAGAGGGAGATAGGAACGTTATTTTACCACACAAACACCTTAAACTCCCATTTCCACTAAAGCAATCATGTATTATTGATTTATTATTATTTTATTATTGATTATTTATTATGATAGAAACACACACCTGAAAGTAAAGAATTCCATTCTCTAATGATACAGGGCAGATAGGGAACCCATCTAACCATATAAGCACCCTATACTCCAAATTATATTCCCCCAAAGAAATTATTCAATATTTATTATAGAATTACACACATGTAAGAAAATTATTCTATTCTCCAATTGATCCCTTTAATGCAAACTCATGAATATGAGATATTCACAATTAGATGTACACATAAAATTGTCACGACCCTGTCTAGTTTTCACCTTTTGCATGTAGACTTACCCTTGCCAACTGTCTCATGAATCTGTGTGTGTGATTTCCCTGGGAGATCTGCTCTCGTTATGCTGGGAATGCATTCCTTCCCACAGTGATTATTCACCTGGGTTCTTTCCTGTCTGTGAACACTGCTAGTCTTTATTGGAATTGCAGGTGTGGTTCTGACTCTCAGTACTGCCAGACCACCTGACTGTATCCACCAATTCCTGCGATACCCAGGGTATAAACTTCCTCCTCTGATAGCATTCTGGGCCTGAACATCTCATTACTTCCCATGGTGTGTAGTTCGTGCTACTTCTCAGTACAAGTGTATCCCAGGCTCCCCCAGGTTCCTAGACCTGTTCATCAAGAAATCCAGCTAAGTGAGTTCCTGTGTTCCTGACCTTAGTCTTGTGTCCTGCTGCTTGCCCTGCTCCTGGTTGGTCCCTGGCACCCTGCAAACCTGCACCATGTTACTCTGCCTTGCTTCCTGCTGTGGATCAACTCCTGGTCTTTCTACCCTGAACCTAAAATTCCCAGACCTACCTATTCCTTCCTGAACCTGTTATTCCCAATTACCCAATCCAGCCTGCACCTGAGTTCCAGCCTTTGTCACAGCATTTCCGGATTACCCTGTTTAGCCCTCAAAATCCCAAACCTACCCATTCATTCCTGGACCTGTTATTCCCAATTACCCAATCCAGCCTGCACCTGAGTTCCAGCTTTTGTCACAGCATTTCCGGATTACCCTGTTTAGCCCTCATCTCAGCATTACCTGATTTCTCTTCAGTTCAATCCACGTTATTCCAGTCCAGAGTCAAGTTCCAAGTTCTTCAGTTCAATCCATGTTATGCCAGTCCAGAGTCAAGTTCCAAGTTCTTCAGTTCAATCCACGTCACTCCAGTCCAGAGTGAAGCCCAAGTTCTTCAGTTCAATCCACGTCACTCCAGTCCAGAGTGAAGCCCAAGTTCTTCAGTTCAGTCCACGTCACTCCAGTCCAGAGTCAAGTTCCAAGTTCACCAGTTCAATTCAGCAAGTCTTCCTGCTGGTCCCAGTCTGGTTCCTCCAAGTTTCCTACTGGTTCCAAGTTCCTGTCATTTATCATCAAAGGCAGTTCTCACTGCCACATAAGTCTTGCACTAGAGCTATTTATGTCATCTGTGGTTCCAGTCATGCCGGTCTCCGTTGAATCCAGCTCATCACCTGAGACAGGTAACTCACAGACACCAATCGTGACAGAATGTTCAGACCCAACAATGGTAACGGATCAAGCACTCTATACTGGACCAAATGCTTTCCGTAACCTGGTCGCTCACTTGGATTCACACGAGAGCATACAGCATCAAGTGCTGCAGCTTTTGCAAATCCTGAATAATCAGCTAGATGGTACTCAAATCACACCTGAACCCCTAACTACCTTCCATCAACTGCTGGAGCAGCTACAGACTTTACACATCAACATTTTTCAGATCATTCCTGAGTTTCTTAGAGCTACCCCTTTCTCAACTAAAATCTCTGCCTTGGAATCTCTAAGAACCAAACATTCTTCCATACCAAGTAAAGTGAGACATCGAAGTTACCCGTGCCCCAAGCTCTCTGTGGCTGAATGCCAGTGGCGCAAATATTTACAGCTCTGTCTCTATTGTGGGGGTTCTGACCACTTTGTTAAAGACTGTTCCCTTTGCAGCTCCAGCAGTGGTTCCAAGTGTCAGCATCTCAGTGCCCATTCCGGTCCCAGCCCAGATTCTGCTCGTCCCAGAAGGGAACTCCAGTTGGGAACCCCAGGAGGGGCCTCAAATCTCACACCCCAGCAAGGGGTTTCAAGCCTTGCACCCCAGCAGGGGGTCTCAAGCCTCGCACCCCTGGAGGGGGTCTCAAGTCTCGCACCCCTGGAGGGGGTCTCAAGACTCGCACCCCTATAGGGGGTCCCAAGTCTCGCACCCCTGGAGGGGGTCCCAGGTCTCGCACCCCTGGAGGGGGTCCCAGGTCTCGCACCCCAGGACGGGGTCTCAAGTCTTGCACCCCAGGAGGGGGTCTCAAGTCTCATGCCCCAGGAGGGGGCTCCAAGTCTCATACCCCAGGAGCGGGTTTCAGGTTCCAGTTCCCAGGGAGGAGTGTTGTGTACTACTAATTCTAATCATGGTTCCTGTTCAGCATCCCCTGTGAATATTGTTCCAGAAGATGACAATCTCTATTTTTATTTTATTTATTTATTAACAGTTTCTTATATAGCGCAGCATATTCCGTTGCGCTTTACAATTGGAAGCATTGATAGAACAAAACAGGGTAATAACAGACAGACATAGAGGTAAGAGGGCCCTGCTTGCAAGCTTACAATCTATAGGGAAACAGGCATTGATACACAAGGATAGGTGCTATATATATTGCAATTTGGTCTGGCCAGAATGCAGAGTTTCTTGGTGGGCTGCTTGATCCAGTCACATAGGAATGTCGGCAAAATGTCAGGAGTATGTGAAAGAAAGACAATATGTGAGGTTATGTATGGACTGTGAGAGGGGATGTGATAAGACATGGAAGCTATGAAGGTTATGTGGTCGGTTCTGGAATCTGATAAGCTTGTCTGAAGAGGTGAGTTTTCAGGGAACGCTTGAAGGATTGAAGAGTAGAGGTAAGTCTTATTGTGTGTGGTAAGGCATTCTATAGTCTGTTCTCAGCTTTGATTGTTGATGCTACTGTCTCTAGCTCCCCAGGACTCCTTCCAGTTCCATCAATTGGTCCGAATTCCAAAACAGCTGTCAGCTTCAGTTATTTCGACTCCTCATCAATCGGAGTATCCTCAAGTTTCCTCCAGCCCTGCACTTGAATGTGCTCTGCAATCCTCGAACACACAGGATTCGTCGGATACTCCAGCATGTATTTATTTTGATGGGGACTTATCTCAATACTATGCTTTATTGAAACAATTCTTTGCTATGATGAATTCTTCTTTGCCATGTGGAGTCAAGCCTACTAATATTGTAGAATTTATTATCCCATCTTTTCAAGGTAAAGCTTGGGACTGGGTTGCCTCTATTTACTACTCCAATGATCCAATGCTTCTAAATATAAAGACTTTCAGTGAAGCTGTTGTCAAAGAATTTGGTCCTTACCCTGTAAACCAAAATTCTAGCGAAGTTCTCAGTTCCAAAATATTGTCCAAACAATCTCTTTGTGCTACCAAGAAGTCGTCCTCCACTCCCCTGAAGTCCGAACAAGGTCAAGTTTTCAAGGGTCAGCTTGCTGAATTCCAGGCATCCCAAGAAAGCAGCACTTTTGAATCTGTAACCCTGAACATGACTTGTGCGCACACTTCCTTGTCCCCTTTGTACTACTGTACCTCCCAAAATTCTGATCCTGTCCTTCCCAGTCACATATTTGCACAGGAGTCACCTGAAATTCCATGTCCGTTGGTTGGCACAAAACATTCTCGCAGCAAAAAGAAGAATCGGCGAAGGTCTTGAACTATCTCATTTGTAGACTTTCCACTCCAGATATCCCAACAAAATAGAGAATTGGGAAGATGTCTGAAGAAAGGTTTTTTGGTGTCCGGAGTCCAACCATAAAGAGGGGGGGTACTGTCACGACCCTGTCTAGTTTTTACCTTTTGCCTGTAGACTTACCCATGCCAACTGTCTCATGGATCTATGTGTGTGATTTGCCTGGGAGATCTGCTCTCGTCATGCTGGGAATGCATTCCTTCCCACAGTGATTATTCACCTGGGTCCTTTCATGTCTGTGAACACTGCTAGTTTTTATTGGAATTGCAGGTGTGGTTCTGATTCTCAGTACTGCCAGACCACCTGACTATATCCACCAATTCCTGCGAGACCCAGAGTATAAACATCCTCCTCAATAGCATTCTGGGCCTGAACATCTCATTACTTCCCATGGTGTGTAGTTTGTGCTACTTCTCAGTACAAGTGTATCCCAGGCTCCCGCTGATTCCTAGACCTGTTCATCCAGAAATCCTGTCACAGCAAATACCTGGCAATCCAGAGATCCTGCTACAGCAATACCTGGCAAATCCAGAAATCCTGCTTACAGCAATACCTGGCAAATCCAGAAGTCCTGCTTACAGCAATTCCTGGCAAATCCAGAAGTCCTGCTTACAGCAATACCTGAAGCATCCAGAAATCCTGCTAGTTCCCAGGCCAGTGCAACTCGTGTGTTTTCAGCATCAGCTAAGTGAGTTCCTGTGTTCCTGACCTTAGTCTTGTGTCCTGCTGCTTGCCCTGCTCCTGGTTGGTCCCTGGCACCCTGCAAACCTGCACCGTGTTACTCTGCCTTGCTTCCTGCTGTGGATCAATTCCTGCTCCTTCTACCCTGAACCTAAAGTTCCCAGAACTAACCTATTCCTTCCTGAACCTGTTATTCCCAATTACCCAATCCAGCCTGCACCTGAGTTCCAGCCTTTGTCACAGCATTTCCGGATTACCCTGTTTAGCCCTCAAAATCCCAAACCTACCCATTCCTTCCTGAACCTGTTATTCCCAATTACCCAATCCAGCCTGCACCTGAGTTCCAGCTTTTGTCACAGCATTTCCGGATTACCCTGTTTAGCCCTCGTCTCAGCATTACCTGATTTCTCTTCAGTTCAATCCACGTTATTTCAGTTCAGAGTCAAGTACCAAGTTCTTCAGTTCAATCCATGTCACTCCTGTCCGGAGTCAAGCCCAAGTTCTTCAGTTCAATCCACGTCACTCCAGTCCAGAGTCAAGTTCCAAGTTCACCAGTTCAATTCAGCAAGTCTTCCTGCTGGTCCCAGTCCGGTTCCTTCAAGTTTCCTATTGGTTCCAAGTTCCTGTAATTTATCAATAAAGGCAGTTCTCACTGCCACATGTCTTCCACTAGAGCTATTTATGTCATCTGTGGTTCCAGTCATGCCGGTCTCTGTTGAATCCAGCTCATCACCTGAGACAGGTAACTCACAGACACCAATTGTGACAAAAATATGATAAAGTATAGATATAAAAAAACATCTATACTATAACCCATTCTGGGTAAATATATAAACATAAAGACACACTGTAATGGCTTAGTGATATACTGTTATATTGACATATTAAACACACTCATGGATTACAACGCTATGGATACAAAACATAGGTTTGAGACTATTCAAAGATGGGTCCGCCCAAGAGAAGACAGAAGCCTGATCACTAGGATAGCCCAGCCCAGAGGCTGCTACTGGCTCAAAGGCTGCATCTCAACTCGTTTGCCTAAAGGCTTCAACTGTCCCGGGGCTGCTACTGGCCCAAAGGCCGCACCACAACTTTTTGGCCATCAGGCCTCAACCAGCCCAGAGGCTGCAACCGGCCCAAAGGCCGCATCACCACATACTGACTCACAGGCCTCTACCAGCCCAGAGGCTGCAACCGGCCCAAAGGCCGCACATCACTATACGGCCACACATAGCCAAGATACTCCAGCCCTCAAGGCTGTGCAAGACTTTTTCCCCCACTGTTTGCTCTGAGCCTTAACACAGGGCTTAATTTTGACCTTGAAACTTTCCTAAATCCACCTGGGATCTTGATGTGTCTATAGCCACTTATCATGAACAGTCCCTTTGTAGTGATATACTGTAGATTTTTTTTAAAAATCCCTTGCTAACAGAGTTTATAAAAAATATAAATAACATTTTTTGGATACATTTTGTCAATATGGGAACAACAGTTGTTAGGTTCATATGTTATATTTTTCAATAAAGAACAATTTGGGCCTAATTCAGAGTCAGGAAATACTAGACTACTATCCCAAGATAGCCAAGAGGCTCCCAAATCTCGGGCATTGCTTCCGGCTTCCCGGTAGAGTATTCAAGTCTCCCAGAGCTGCACCACGTCTGCTCAGCACTGCTCACTCCCTGAGTAAAGAGACGTGACTTGTGCTGAATTGCGTCATCGTAGCCATTCCCCTGCATTACGATGCCGTTTGCCTCAGTATTGTATAGCATGGGCGGGATCATGATGAACATGTTTGCACCATCATACCCTTGCACCACCCACCTATGCCACACCACGTCCCTTGCATACTACCTGCTGTGGCAGCCACAAAGTCAGCAATTAAGAGTTAGGGGCAATTTTAAAAAATAGCAAAAAAAAAGGACAATTTACCCCTTGCTAAAACCATGTGTCACTGCAGGTAGGACAGATTTAAAATGTGTAGAGATATTTAGTAGGAAGGGCACACTTGCTGACTTTCTGGCTGCCCCCTCTGGGTGGGCGCAGCCAGGTCAGCATGGCCTGGGCATGGCGCAGCATCGCTGGGCAGTGCAAGGGGCATTGTAAAGCAGGGGGCGGGGCTACCATGACACGATTCAGCACAAATTGTGTCTTTGGCCGTCCGGACCCACACTTCATTCTGGAAGTGGATGGCACTAGGCGGATGCAGGCAGGCTCTGGGAGAATTGTCCACTCTTACGGGTAGCTAGGATCGCATCCATTCTGGGAGAGTAGGCAAGTATGTGGGAGGGTGTGTCCCAGCATAATTCTACATTATTCAGTGTAAAAACAAAGCTACAGAATATTTATTCGCTACATGCAACAGCATCTAGAATTTTTCCTGCATTCAAAGAAATATATTAATGAGGTATTAATCCCACTCTGACGTTGGGAGTTATGATATTAGACAATCAATCTAAGCATCTCTGCATTTCAAAATCAGTTGTTTTCACATATTTCCACTAGGTGGCAGCAGTACAGTATATTTTACATTACATCTTCTATTTTCAAAATGCAATTGACTAAAGATATTTAAGGCTGGGAAAATGATTACTGTTTTAGGAACAGATTGTAAACAGCAGACACATATGCCAGGTTAATCATAATTATAATAAATGAGGTTGTTTAATATAAGTATATTATTTTATTATATTTCTGTTACTGTGTTGATTTTATATTGACTAAAGGGAGTTCCAACAGTACTAATTTTTTTAATGTATGTCTAAATCTTGGATTTTATTATACTTATACAAACCCTGAGTGCCCTCTTTTTGGGAAATCTTTTTGCAATCTTTTACAATTTTTTTGTTTACTAATTTAAAATTCTATGATGGACCTTCTGGATCTACATATCCTAATTTGGGCAAAATAAAAATACTTTGGAGAATTCCCGTAAATGGGGTTAATGAATAAATCTTAAATTGCACCGAACTAAAGTTACACAAAATGCATGACCGTGTTGGGCACTCTCTTTTGCAACGGGCATTACAGTATGTGTACCTGGAAAAGCAAAACTACTAATATCAAAGCATGGTCTAAAGCTGAGTACATACTATACAATGTGTGACCCAGCCAGTAATGTGATGTAACGATAAATTGCGCGTGCTGTATGCTGCATGTAACAGCACTGCGTCGTTCATTGCATCATGTTCAGCGGTGCAGAACAGCAGCTGGGATAATGCAGTGAACGACCATTGTGAACGACCGATCAAGAGTACACACTATATGTTGTGTACGATATATATCGATCCAATCCACATCGGAATAAAATATTGTATAGTGTGTGTACCCAGCTTATACCTTTCCTTCCCACCGTGGATGGTGTCCAGGACCCGAACCAGCTGTGACGTTCCTCTACGTCACAGCCGATTCTGATCCCGGAAGTTCTCTGAACAGCTGGAGATTTGGGCTTGGTAGAGCTTATTTCCCATTCGGAAGGTGTGCTTCCAGAGGAAGATAGAAGAGCTGGTACCAGGAGACATGACTGGGAACAGCGCGAGTGACTCGAGGAGGCCGGGGAAGGTGCAGAGCTTATGAGGGGAGGATCAAGCTCTTCATTTCGATACAAGAGAATTTTTGAGGACCTATCAAAGAAACCTTGATGAGCTTCTTGAATGTTCCCTGCCTGTAAGTAGGGTACGTGTTTGCCTTTGTACACTATCTCCAGTTGTTGTGATCTATATATCGGGGGACATAGCGAGAAGGGAAGATAAAGATACCCAGATAGGATTTTCCCCACTTGCCTTTATGTGAGTTGGGGTGCGCAATCCACATATATATAGGATTTTCTCCAGTAAATTGGGAAACCATCTTATTAAGAATCACATCTAAAAGGAAAAAAGGAAAAAAAAAGAATCCTGGTGCCTAGCCAACCTAGCACTTATGGATACAACCAATATGTTTGCTGCAGCTATCTGTATAAGGGAATTGCCCACCCTTCTTGAAAGATACGAATGTAAAATAAGAAAAATAACAGATAGCGCTGCAATCAATAGGATAATCCACACAATCATTTTAATATGTAATATACATAGGCAAACGCAGGGGGGGTTTCCATCTGCCTGGAAACCCCTCTCCCTGGCCCACACCATTACCACAATAGAAATAGAAATATAATAGAATTTTACTAGTGCTGCATGTTCTTGGAATGGTGCCCACATCTAAAATGAAAACATTCAGCTCAGGCAGGATGGACCTACTGCCGCACCTAATGGCTTACTGTGACCGTTGGTCCTGTATTTGCTGGAATTATGACACACAATACACTTTGTATGATGCATATTACAGCTGGTTAAGTGCTAATTATGGCCTCTTCATGGACTGGCCACACTCACTCTAAAATCAGCCATTTGGAAACCCCTCTCTAGAAATCCTGTGTTTGCCACTGATATACATGTTTATTAATACAATAATAAAAAAATAAAAATAAAATTGGGCAATATTAAAAAGAAAAAAAACAATTATAAAAATTGGACAAACATAGTATGTAATATTCCACTTGTTCAAATTGACAATGAATATAAACTGATCTCTTATAAAAAGCACCATTAATATGGTACCATCAATTAGTAGCTATATACTCCACACATGCATAGACTGCACATTAAAAATAAATACATATATTTTGGATAATCAATATTTACTAATCATGCTCTTTTAGGTAGGGCTGTATATAATTCCAAGGATAATGCTACCAATAGTGATTCTTAATATTCCCTATGGTCCGTTTTGGAGAATATGGAGCGCAGATATAAATATCCAATTCCTCAAATGGTCAGCATAATAGATGATATCTCCGTTCGTTTTGTAATTATAAAGAAAAAAAAACATATAGTCCAGCACTTGGATTGTTAGCACATTATGGTGCAAGTCTCAATAATTCATTGGTTGAAATGATTATCAAATTAATGAAAACATACGTTCCAGCACTTATATGGTTAACACACTGTGGTGCAAATCTCAGAATTCAATCCTCTTAGTGTTTTCTATATAGTGTTTGTTATAGCCCATATCAAGCATTAAGATAATTATTACACTGAGGTACAGATCAACGTATTATATAAAGGCATATAGTCCAGCGCTTTGGTGGTTAACACACTGTGGTGCAAATATCAAAGTTTAATCTTCTCAGTTGCTTTTTTAGCACATACTCATGTGATAATATTCACTAAGTGCAGATCTCAGAATTCAATCCTCTTAGTAGTTTTTATAACACATATCAAGCACTGAGATGGTTATCACACTGAGGTACAGATCAACATATTGAATAAAGGTATAAAATCCAGCACTTAGGTGGTTAACACACTGTGGTGTAGATATCAAAGTTCAATCCTCTTATTGGCTTTTTTAGCACATATCCATGTGATAATACTCACTGGGAACTTAGCAGAGGGATATTGTAAAACTCCTTCCCAGCCTCAGTGTGTTTTAAAGCTGAATAGTCCTTGCTGCATGCAACAGGTAACGTGGAGCATACACGTTGGTGGATAAGATGTAACGCGTTTCCCCGCCTCTCTCAGAGTCTCAGCGGCTTCCTCAGACAGAATACTCTCCATATTGAAGCTGGGGCTTTTATACCTCCTTGATCATTCGTAAATTGCAGGATTAGATCCTGCTGTGTTACTTCCTGACAGTGCGAGTCTCATTATCGCTACTTCAGGTTTTATGCGTTCCAACTGGTATCATATGCGTTCCAGCGGCCATTTTAGATGACTGTTTAGTTTGATCATGCGTTCCAAAAGGCTTCCTTTGCGTTCCAGCAGTCATTTTCACTTCCTATCTAATGGAGTTTGACATATTCTATTTCTCCCATGTATTTAACTTAGTTTTTATATATATATATATATATATATATATATACATTTTGATGGCCATTTATATCTCTCTTATTAATATACTTTAACCCTTTTAAAGGTGCCATTTCATTTGTGTTTTTTAACAACCTTTTACCAGTTATATCAATTGGTTGATATGCACATTTGTCCGCTATAGTGTCACATACCACACATAATATATCCATCACAATATTAGAACACAATGTAATACATACATCTAACTAAAACGTACTAAATAATTAATATAAAGTTATATAATATATAGATCACCTAAGAAACTTACATTCCCTAGATACATTTTATATTTTCTAAACATTGGTTTTGTCTATCCCAATTGAATTAATTATAATTAACTATAATCTAAGAGCATATCCAGTGCAGAAAATAATACTTAGTTCCTATTTCAATCCACCTAGACATTATTAAGTTCAATTGAATCATTTAAACCTTCTGGACATAGTGTTTTTAAACTATAGATCCAGAAGGCCTCTCTTCTACATAACCTATTATATCTATCCCCCTCCCTTTTTGTAATTTTCACCTGTTCTATTGCTTTTATCTTGATATTAGTCACATTACCCTTTTGACAATCTGTCATATGTCTATACAGAAAATTCGTTTTGGCATTCATAAGCACATTCCTCTTATGTTCCATAAATCTTACATGCAATGGTCTGGTGGTACGGCCTACATATTGAGAGCCGCACCAACAGTCCATCACATATATCACATAATCTGTTCTGCAATTCAAAAAACTCCTAATATAAAAAACTTCCTTGGTCACAAAGGAATTGAACTCAACAGTCTTCCTATGTGAACATTTACAAGTGAAACACCCAGTTTTCCCACATTGATGGAACCCTACTGGTCTCTCTGGAATCCATGTATTGATGTTCTTCTCACTACATTCCCTTTTTCTTCTAAAAAAACTTGGAGCAAGCTTCTGCTTTAGATTATCTGATTTTCTGAAAATAACATTACTATCTAAAAGTCCAGAACTAACCAATACATCATCCAATTGTAAAATGTGAAAACATTTTCTTATTATTTTCTTAATCATATGTGCTTCTGCATTAAATTGTGTCACAAACATTACTGTTCTATCCTTATTTTTTATATTTTTATTTTTTATAGTCCCACTAGCTGGGATTTTATCTTGACTAGTTAAGAGGGATAATCTATCTAACTGTCCTACTTGTATAAGTGCTCGATCTAAAAGATCAGCCGGATAACCTTGATCTATAAATGAATCGTACAAAAGTTTTGCTTGTTTATTAAAACTTTCAATGGATGAATAGTTCCTCCTCACTCTAAGGAACTGTCCTTTAGGTATGTTACATTTCCAATTGATATGATGACTACTATCATAGTTCAAATATCTATTCTGATCTACTTTTTTAATATAGGTCTCTGTTGTGATACAATTATCCACCACTGAAAGTGCAAAATCCAAAAACGTCATATGTGTAGCATGTATAGTATTAGTGAATTTAAGACCGTAATTATTCTGATTTAATCGGTCTGTAAAATTAATAGCTGAAACTAAATCCCCATCCCAAATAAAAACTAAATCATCAATATAGCGACCGTAAAGGACCAGGCTCGCCCCGCAGCTCCCCCAAATGTGCTCATCCTCAAACCTCCCCATGAACAGATTGGCAAAGCTCGGGGCGAACCTGGTCCCCATTGCCGTGCCACGTATTTGTAAAAAATATTGTGAATTAAAAAGAAAATAATTGTGACAAAATAAATTGTATGGATGCAAGAATAAATTTCTTTGTTTCATCTGTAATAGTGTTGTCATGTTTTAAATAATAATCTACCATTTTAATACCCAGCACCTGTTCAATATTAGTATAAAGCGATTCTATGTCGCAAGTAATCAAAAGATAAGTGGATTTCCATTCTACAACTCTTATCATATTTAGGAAATGTGTAGTATCCTTTATATAAGATATTAAGGACTTTACATATTTTGTAAAAAGCTGTCCACATATGCCGAAAGATTGTTAGTCATTGACCCCACCCCCGAGATAATAGGTCTACCAGGGGGTGAGGTCAATGACTTATGAATCTTCGGCAGATAGTAAAATGTTGGAACCACTGGATATTGTGAATAAAGAAAATGATATGTGTCCTTTGAGATCACATTCTCATTCAGGGCATCGTCTAGCATGTCTTTAAACTGTCTCTTGTAAAGCTCTGTCGGGTCCAACTGCAGCCTTACATAGAAACAGGGATTGTTCAGCGGTCGATATGCTTCCATTACATAGTCTTCGATATTCAAAAGGATCTATTAAAAAGCAATAGAACAGGTGAAAATTACAAAAAGGGGGGGGATAGATATAATAGGTTATGTAGAAGAGAGGCCTTCTGGATCTATAGTTTAAAAACACTATGTCCAGGAGGTGTAAATGATTCAATTGAACTTAATAATGTCTAGGTGGATTGAAATAGGAACTAAGTATTATTTTCTGCACTGGATATGCTCTTAGATTATAGTTAATTATAATTAATTCAATTGGGATAGACAAAACCAATGTTTAGAAAATATAAAATGTATCTAGGGAATGTAAGTTTCTTAGGTGATCTATATATTATATAAATTTATATTAATTATTTAGTAAGTTTTAGTTAGATGTATGTATTACATTGTGTTCTAATATTGTAATGGATATATTATGTGTGGTATGTGACACTATAGCGGACAAATGTGCATATCAACCAATTGATATAACTGGTAAAAGGTTGTTAAAAAACACAAATGAAATGGCACCTTTAAAAGGGTTAAAGTATATTAATAAGAGAGATATAAATGGCCATCAAAATGTATATATATATATATATATATATATAAAAACTAAGTTAAATACATGGGAGAAATAGAATATGTCAAACTCCATTAGATAGGAAGTGAAAATGACTGCTGGAACGCAAAGGAAGCCTTTTGGAACGCATGATCAAACTAAACAGTCATCTAAAATGGCCGCTGGAACGCATATGATACCAGTTGGAACGCATAAAACTGGAAGTAGCGGTAATGAGACTCGCACTGACAGGAAGTAACACAGCAGGATCTAATCCTGCAATTTACGAATGATCAAGGAGGTATAAAAGCCCCAGCTTCAATATGGAGAGTATTCTGTCTGAGGAAGCCGCTGAGACTCTGAGAGAGGCGGGGAAACGCGTTACATCTTATCCACCAACGTGTATGCTCCACGTTACCTGTTGCATGCAGCAAGGACTATTCAGCTTTAAAACACACTGAGGCTGGGAAGGAGTTTTACAATATCCCTCTGCTAAGTTCCCAGTGAGTATTATCACATGGATATGTGCTAAAAAAGCCACTAAGAGGATTGAACTTTGGGCCTGATTCAGACCCACTCGCGAGCGGCTGTCCGCTCGCAAGTGGGTCGATGTTATGCACTGAGCATGCGCACGACGGAGGGAGCTCCGTCGTGCGCTTGCGCCAGACGCGACGAGCGAAGGAAAGTCCTTCGCTCGTTGTGTCCGATCAAAGGGGGCGTGCTGTCAATGTTGATTGAAAGCACGCCCCCTTTGGTAGGCGTGCCGGGGGCGTGCCTCCCTGACGGGGGCATTCCCACGGGAACGCCTCCCGTCAGAAGCCGGCCCACTGACATCACTAGTGATGTCAGTGGGAGTGATTTTGGCTCTGATAGAGCCAAAATCACTACGGAGCTTGCGGTTGAAAACCTCAACCGCAGGCTCCGGCTCGCAATTTCGATGGTCGCGATGGTCTCGACCATCGCGGCCATCAAAAAGCACGCTCGTATAGCCTGTGGGTGGTGACCCACAGCTATACGAGCGTCCAGGAGGACGCTCCATGAAAATGGAGCCCGGCCCTCATTCAGAGCGTGCGCTCTGCTCAGAGCGTACGGCTCTGAATGAGGGCCTTTGATATCTACACCACAGTGTGTTAACCACCTAAGTGCTGGATTTTATACCTTTATTCAATATGTTGATCTGTACCTCAGTGTGATAACCATCTCAGTGCTTGATATGTGTTATAAAAACTACTAAGAGGATTGAATTCTGAGATCTGCATTTAGTGAATATTATCACATGGGTATGTGCTAAAAAAGCCACTGAGAAGATTGAACCTTGATATTTGCACCACAGTGTGTTAACCACCAAAGCGCTGGACTATATGCCTTTATATAATACGTTGATCTGTACCTCAGTGTAATAATTATCTTAATGCTTGATATGGGCTATAACAAACACTATATAGAAAACACTAAGAGGATTGAATTCTGAGGTTTGCACCACAGTGTGTTAACCATATAAGTGCTGGAACGTATGTTTTCATTAATTTGATAATCATTTCAACCACTGAATTATTGAGACTTGCACCATAATGTGCTAACAATCCAAGTGCTGGACTATATGTTTTTTTTCTCTATAATTACAAAAAGAACGGAGATATCATCTATTATGCTGACCATTTGAGGAATTGGATATTTATATCTGCGCTCCATATTCTCCAAAACGGACCATAGGGAATATTAAGAATCACTATTGGTAGCATTATCCTTGGAATTATATACAGCCCTACCTAAAAGAGCATGATTAGTAAATATTGATTATCCAAAATATATGTATTTATTTTTAATGTGCAGTCTATGCATGTGTGGAGTATATAGCTACTAATTGATGGTACCATATTAATGGTGCTTTTTATAAGAGATCAGTTTATATTCATTGTCAATTTGAACAAGTGGAATATTGCATACTATGTTTGTCCAATTTTTATAATTGTTTTTTTTCTTTTTAATATTGGCCAATTTTCTTTTTCTTTTTTTATTATTGTATTAATAAACATGTATATTACATATTAAAATTATTGTGTGGATTATCCTATTGATTGCAGCGCTATCTGTTATTTTTCTTATTTTACATTCACATCTAAAAGGACTTTGCATTTGTCTTTACCCTATTTCCCAGGTGGGCCTTCCCATTATGATCTTTTTACAGTAGCAGCAGCCCATGTTTGCCCCTCCCCCTGCGCAATACATGCCGCAGGCGTATTTTCAGCCATTGCAGCAGCCTGCCGGTTTCAGTATTGCCCCATCTCAGTTAGTACAGAATTTGCTTGGCATGCCAGTTAGGCCACAGCAGGCATTTCAATCCCCTCTCCCAATGATGCCCTCCCGGTTGCGCCACCTCCCCCTTTGCCAGTGGTTCAGGTCTCCCCCATCTGCTCCATCCGCCCTTACGGTTTCATCAGATACTGTTGCGCAGGAGGATAATATGGCTGTTTCAATTCCGCTGGTTTCAGCAATGATTTTGACCGCATCTGGGTCAGTGGCGCCAGCAGAGAGCCAGCAGATTTGGGATCGGCAAATCAAGCCGCGGTGGGTGCACAGTGCACCGTGGGACAGGATTCGGTTTCTCAAGATCCTTAGGCGGGCCCATCTGGAGCAGGTGAGCATGAGGTTTCTGTTCCCAGCAGCGACAAGCGTTACTCATTTTCGGATGACTCTACCGATTCGTCCAGTTCTTCGGGGAAACCTCGGAAGCTTATGCGTTATTTTGTTCAACAGCTTAAAAGGAAGGGTAAGAGCCCGAAAAAATCACGTAGCGGGGAAAGTAGCTCTTTGCCGGATGCTGCAGGGGACATGGTACACTGCACAAATACAGCTATATTGCGCGGCGTACGGTCCAAGGTTCGGGGTAAGATTAGGAAGGGTAAATTTGTAGATCTATTTGCAATAACACACGATGCTAAGAAGGCTTTGGATGCGGCTAAGTCCAGTGGTCCAGTAGCGGATGAAAGTAGGCGGAGTTATGCCAATTGGCTGTCGGGCATGTACGTGTTCGCAGCTTGTTATTTGGAAATGCGCCCTGGGGAGTATGTGAACATTTTGAAGTATATGCATAAGAGTCATGGCATGTATTTACCAGCTAGGGTCAATGTTTGGCGTTAGTATGACGAGGTGTTTTGGAAGAAGCAGGATAGGCATAAGGTGTTGTCTTTAGGTTTTATAGATGCTGAAGTGTGGCTTGAAGTTATGCAGCAGGGGAAGGTCATCACTAAGGGCTCAGTTAACCGTAAGCAGCCCTTTCCGGCAAAGCCTGGCTTTAATGTGCCCGGTAAGGGAAGATGTTACGCCTTCAATAATGCCCAATGTAACAGGGGTACCAGTTGTAAATATAAGCATGTCTGCATGTAATGTGGGGAAGCCATCCTGCCAAAGATTGTAGTAATCCCAGCAGTCAGGCAGCGCATCGAGGAGAGCAGAAAGGATCTGGTAAACATAGCTAGATCCGCTGTTAATAGTACTGTTTAGAAGTCTGGTTAGTGCACTATTCTCTGAAGGACAAGGCGGCCTTTTTGTTACAAGGTTTAACAGAGGGTTTTCGTTTGCCTCTTGTGCGACCAGTTTTGGTTGTTGCTAGAGGTAATCTTAAATCTGCTAGGGATTTTATGGTGGTTGTGTTGGCTAAGGTTAATAAGGAAATAGAGTTGGGGCGCATGGTGGGTCCGTTCCAATCTCTGCCTCTTGATGGTCTCTGTGTGTCACCTTTGGGGGTTGTGCCAAAAAAGGAGCCAGGTAAGTTCAGTTTGATACAGCACCTGTCTTACCCGGAAGGAGGATCGGTGAATGATGCACGCAATCCTTCAGATTGTTCTGTCAGTTATCAATCCTTCGAGGATGCGCTGAATATTGTACAGGAATTTGGGAGGGGGCGTTACTAGCTAAGGTGGATGTTGAGTCAGCCTTTTGGCTGCTTCCCCTTCATCTGATTCTTTTAGATACTTGGGGTTTAAAGTCGGTGGCCAATTTTATGTAGACAAGTGTCTACCGATGGGTTGTTCGATATCTTGTTCCTTTTTTGAATGTTTTGGTTCGTTCTTACAATGGTGCATGCAGGTGGGCACAAGGCAATCAGGCGTTGCTCACTATTTCTGTTGATGGGGCCGGCTGATTCCGCAGTTTGTAGGGGCTAGCTACTAGGTTATCCTACTTAGGTATTGCGATAGACACGGTTTTGGGTCTGTGTAGGTTGCCGGAGGATAATGTGTACCGGTTGCACCAATTTTTGGTGTCTTTTGTCTCCGCTAAAAAGGTTTCTCTGAAGCAGATGCAGTCTTTGTCACTACCTTAAAGGGGGGAACCAGGTCACCATCTCATGGAGGTACCAGTACTGGGCCATGTAGGGGGAACTGGTTCTACCCAATTCGGTTATGCGCAGGTGGTGGATTTCCACCCCCAGCTGCTATTTAATAATTTATTCCTGGAGCTGTGACCAGGGTGCATTGCCTTTCACCACCATTGCTAATAGGTTAAGCAATAATTCAATCAATAATTCAATTTGATTAATAAATTTGGCTGAGACCTCCCTTTTTGCAAACTTATTCAGTTGTCCATGTCGTTATTTTATCTGGGTTAGAAAGATAAATAGTAATTAGTAAATATTTAGGTTTGTCTGTGTCATTATTTTATTTACATTTAGGTTTGTCTGTGTCATTATTTTATTTAGTTAAGTAAGTGAAGTGTGAATAATATATAGGTGACTTATCCTTTATATAAAATGTATAGGTGGTGTTGACAAATAGTTACCAGTTCATGGGTAAGATTCCAATTGTAGAGGAGGTAGATGATATAGAGATGAGGGCCCAACCTGCAGCTCCTTGCAGTCACATTGAGGATTTTTGAGGATAAATGGTCAAGACCTGTGTTGCCAGAACACTCCTTAGAACCTCAGTGGAAGTGGTTTGATCACTGAGTAATAACTCTCATCATTGTGTACTATAGTCTGTCATCAAAGGGCCCAGTGAATGCAATTTGTAACGTGTTTCACTGTACCAGACAGCTTTGCCAGAGGCAGAATGGTGGATGCTCTGTGTTACACACACACACACACACATATATATATATATATATATATATATATATATATATAGAAACAGAGAAGTAATGCATACTCAAAAATAATGTGAAAACTGGGTGCACAGACATATAGGATTGTATAAATAAATTCATAAATAAATATATATATATATATATATATAAATATACCATAAATACTATCATCATTAATTTGTCAATTACATCTGAGTAATAGGGGCAGAGCAAATAACATTTTCTCGGTTCTCACACAGTATAATAAACATCTGAATATTCTGTACAATATTAGTAAAAGTAAAAAGTGTGAGAGCACCCACTCTGTGGTGAATAGTGAAATAGGAGCAGCAGCTAACCAAGGGATCCACCAACACACTTTGAGCATATAGCCCAAACCAACAAAGAGAAAGAACATGGAGGTCATCTTGTATGACTGGAGTGTCATAAACCTCTGGTCAGTCACGTGACACTCTGTTACACAGAAAAACGAGCAGTGGGCCTTGAGTGGGGCTTGGGTCTGTTCTTATTGGTCAATAACATATCAGTCGGGTTAGGGGGGGAGCCTGTTGAATGGGTATTGTGAAAAATTATAGTTGTTCCCTCTCTTTCTTCTGGAGATTGACGGTGCAGTACTGTTTCCATATTGCTTTCTATTTTTCAGTATAATACTGTGATTTGTATTCATTGTGTGATTTTGCCTTATAAAACCTTTCTTTCCTTTGCTAGCCTTATACCTCGTTATTTCTGAATCTGATCTAAACACTTCTCTTTCATTTTCATTTCCTATCCTTCCTTTCCCCTTATTAATCTGATCTAAACACTTCTCTTTCATTTTCATTTCCTACCCTTCCTTTCCCTTTATTTTTCTTACTGTCCATTCATGGATCGCCCCCGCCGTTCTGTCGGCATCCCCGCCCGTTACCTGGCTAACGCTGTGGCTGCGGGAGCGGGGTCTCCGAAAGAGCTACGTGGCAGGTCTGCAGGCCGCAACCTAGCGGCTGGACGCCACGCGGCGGGCCCCGGAGCGGGGAGGGGGGCCAGACTTCGTGCTGGGGCTCGCGGCCGGGTGGCTATTAGAGGGCTTTCTAGCTCTCCCATCCCGGTCGCTATGCCTGTGCGGCGCACTCCGTCGCGGCAAGCTAATCGGGCTCCCGGACCAAGTGTGGCCAGGCCGTACACGTCCAGGGACACGAGATCCCACAGCAGGGGGGGAAGGGTACCCTCCCATCCTGTGCATAATACGGCATACTTGGCGCCCACCGGTTCTAATATGACCAATACGCGGAGAAACGCTGCTCAGCGGAGAAAGGCCATGGTGCCTGCTTCCCCATCGACGCGCATACACGGGCATCAGGGGGTTGTTCCCGACTTCCCTCTGCCGCAAGATGGGGCTATTATTTCCCAGAGGTCACGAGTGTCCACCCGTTCGGCGGGTGCAAGGGAGCATAGCAACGCTCGGCCCCTTGGGGCAGGGGGGATGGCAGCCCCCTCCCTGCTTCGTGGGGAGCGTGCGGACCGGGCTAATCAGCGCAGCGGCAGATGTCTGGCTGACAGGAGGGGTGGTGAAAATGTTAATGGACGCAATCCGCGAGATGGGGAAAACATAGTGTTCCCCTCCGACAGCAGTGACTCCGCAGCAACGGATTGGGATGTTTCTGATGGGGGGCTTTCGCATGGGCCGGGGGATAGTCCACCAGCTCATACTCGCAGGTCTTATGCAGAGGTGGTGCGTGGGACACATGTGTCTCAGGCAGGATCTGTAGCTGGGTCTCATGCGGGGGCGGGGCTGGGCACGGAGACTGTGTCCTCTTTGTGTGCTTCACTGCTCTCTGCACTGGTGCCCTTGTTGGTGGGTAATAGTGGGCACACTGCCTTGGGTGCGGCAGACGGTCACATAGCAGCGCTCGCGGACCGGCTCTCCGGTGCCATGGGTCCCCAGGCGCACCCGGAGTCGCATCACGGCCTGGGAGGTGCAGGCGCAGACTGCACATGGGCAGTCTATTTCTGTGCAAGACAACAATGTTTGTGTCCCAGCAGGTGAAGGATTATCGGAGTTGGACATGCATCGCCAAACAGGATGTGAGAGGGCCGAGGCTGCGGTCGCCGTTGGCGCGACTAGTCAGTCGGATGGTGAGTCTTCCATCGATCCCGATTGGATAGGCGGGTCCAGTAGCAGTAGTCAGGGAGCACCGGCGCAGCGAAGCAGGAAGCGTAGGCGGGATAGCTCAGAGCAGGGCACGACTACTCTTTCCTCCACCTCCTCAGACTCCTCCGAAAAATCACGGCGTTCAGGCAGGAATAAGTCTAGGCGGTACAAGCGCAAGCATCGTTCGTCCAGCAGCAGCATGACTGTAAACTCGGATTGCTCGGAAGGGGTATTATGCTCTAATACAGCGGTGCTGCGTGGGGTTCGGCCCAGGATCCGGGACCGGATCAAACGCGGCCGTTACGTTAATGTATTCGCGCTTACAAGCAGAAGCAAGAAGGTTTGGGTAGCCGCAAAGAAAAAGGGGGGGCTGCACTCGACGGGGTCCTGACCTATCATACATGGCTGAAGAACATGTATATCTTCGCCTCCTGCTACTTAGAAACGCGGCCTGATGAACACATGCGCTTGATTAGATACATGTACCTAATACATGACATGTTTACTAACTCCAGAAGTGGCGCCTGGCGGACTTACGACGAAGAATTTCGTCGTAAGCAGCACGGTCGGGAGATCATAGATTTCGGAACAAAGGACGTCGAGATCTTCGTGGACGTCACGCAACCACAACGCTTGCAATCGGAGACGTCGTCTTTTCAAAGGGGTTTCAGGGGGCAGTCAGCCGCGCCAGGGGGAGGCCCGACGTGTGGGTCCACTTCCAGGTTGGCCCACGGAAATTGTTTGCCTTTAACAATGGGCAATGTGCATTGGGGACGCGCTGTCATTTTCGACACACCTGCATTCGTTGCAGTGGCCCACACCCCATCAAGGATTGTGCAAAGGGGCCAGGGGGTGCGACGGGGGGGAAAAGCGCTAATCTTGTCCGTGGTCCCACGGATCCATCCCACAAATAGTTCTCAGATACTGGATAGGGCCCCCACACCTGTCAAGGTTGAAGCCATGGCTTCAAGGTTGGCTGAGTATCCATTGCAGGGCATCGCACGGTTTTTGCAGGAAGGTTTCGCAACGGGTTTTCAAATTCCCATAGTCAGCGTAGTGCATGGGGGTTCGGCCCGAAACCTTCGCTCGGCCAGAGAGATGCCGACGGTGTTAAGAGCGAAAGTTAAGAAGGAAGTGGAGCTGGGTCGGATTGCGGGCCCCTTTACCGAACCACCCATCCCAGGCCTGGTGCTCTCACCGGTTGGGGTGGTTCCCAAAAAGGTACCAGAGAAGTTTCGTTTTATTCATCACCTTTCGTACCCGGAGGGTCGCTCAGTGAACGATGCTATACCAGACGAGTTATGTCGAGTGCTATATCAGTCTTTTGACAGTGCACTTGACTTGATTCGTTCCTTCGGTTATGGGGCCATGATGTGCAAGGTAGATATAGAATCAGCCTTCAGGTTGCTTCCCCTCCACCCACGCTTCTTTCAATTCATGGGGTTTCGGAACGGCGATGAATTCTACTTTGATAAATGTTTGCCTATGGGTTGCGCGATCTCGTGTGCTTATTTTGAACGGTTTAGCTCCTTCTTACATTGGTGTCTAGCCAAGGGATCCCTGGAGGCGGGGATAGCTCATTATCTCGACGACTTCTTGTTAGTCGACCCACGCAATTCACTCAGGTGCGAGTCTTTGTTGCATTTCGCTAGTAAGCTTTTTGCAACCTTTGGAGTTCCCATAGCAGCGGAAAAGACGGAGGGCCCTACCACTAGACTATCATTTTTAGGCATTGAAATTGACACGGTCGGGGGGTTGTGTCGCCTGCCGGATGACAAAGTGCGTCGGCTGCGGGATGAAATTGTGCTGGCCCTTTCCGTAGGTAAATTAACATTGAGGCAGGCGCAGTCGCTGCTGGGCTTGGTCAATTTTGCCTGCAGGGTGATCCCCGTCGGGAGAATTTTTTGCAGAAAGTTAGAAAGATTGACGGCTAAAGCGCACAGACCCAATCATTTTCTGCGACTCTCGGGGGAGATTCGGCGGGACCTGGGTATTTGGAATTCCTTTTTGATTAATTTCAATGGGGTTCGCATTTGGCCTGCGCAACCGGTATCGAACGTCATGTTACATCTTTTTACGGATGCGGCGGGATCAGTAGGGTTCGGCGCTTTGCTAGGAAGACGTTGGTGTGCTGCGCCCTGGCCACTCAGCTGGGGGAGTGAGGGCCTCATCAGGAACATGTTGTTATTAGAACTTTTCCCAATCATGGTTGCGCTGGAGCTGTGGGGGGGCTTGTTGCAAGATAGAGCGATCATATTTTAGTGTGATAATTTGGGGGTAGTGCAGGCGCTGAATCGTCAGAAAGCAGCCGGGTTGCACGCCATTCGAGTGATTGCGCAAATTATATCACGCTGCTTGCAATTTGATATTGAGTTTAGCGCTAGGCACGTTCCAGGAACCAGTAATGAGGTTGCTGATGCGCTCTCGCGCGGCGAGTGGGCAAGGTTTCACAGACTTGCCCCCTGGGCGAATGTGGTCGGTGACTTGTGTCCCGATTATGTGTGGCAGGTTGTTCGTCCAGCATGGAGGCTATAACACACCGGACCCTGGCCCCTGGGACCTACAGGGTGTATCTGGCGTCGTGGGAGCCCTGGAGTGGATTCCTCCTCAGGGAAAGATCGAGAGGTAAGATCTCTGTGATTCTTAATCGGGAACAAGGCCGGGGCCGCTAGGCTTGGCCGGCATTCTTTTGTTATAAAGGGAAGGGTAGAGTGGGAGCCTAGTTTCCGTTGGAGGCCAGGCACATCCCGCCTTGCCCAGGGTTGTCTTAACAGCAGTGTGGGCCCTGGGCAAAGCAATGCACTGGGGCCCCTACCCACCCATTCACGGGAAAATATTTTAAATGGTCAATAAAATTAAACCCTCCTGCATGCCCATCAGACCTCCCACACATGCAGAGAGACTCTGTCTGACTGATATGAAGCCGGCGGATGAAGTGAAACTGGGACTGAGATGAGTACTCGTCACCGGGGGGATTAGGTGGGGGAGGTTAGTTCAGAATACAGTGCACCGGCGGCCGGCTTATAAATATATCACAAATTTACCAACTGGCTGCGGCTGCAGGAGGGCAGGTTGGCGGGCCCCTACTAGCCTCAGGCCCTTGGGCAACTGCCCAACAAGCCCAATGGAAGAGATGGCCCTGGCCTTACCCCCCCTTTTTTTCGTTAGGACGCGGTGGGCAGATGCAATGCAGCAATGCCCCCCCCCCTTTTTCTCATTATTTTGCCCGGGGCAGGGTTGCTTGGGTTCTGCCCGAGGGAGGTCACAGGCAAGTTTGACGACCTCTCAAAGGTGGTCCTTTGCATTCTCTCTTTTGCCCTGGGTGGGGGGCTTTGAGGGGTTGCACCTGCTTGCCGAGTCGTCGTCTGCTACGGTCGGCCCATCTGGTCAGGCACGGGTTCACATAAACCAGTGTTATGACAATGGGACGTGGTCGACGGCAGGCGCTGCGGCGGTTCGGAGTCGGGTGTTGTTACCTTAGGTGACGCCCGGCTTCGGGCCTTTGCTTATCCCAACTTGGGGACTAGCTACTCGCCCTAGGTGGGGGTCTTGAGGAATTTTTGTTTAACCACTAGTTTTAACCTTGGCTTCTGCCAGCTGGTGGATTGTTTGTGTTTTTGCCTCAAGTCAAGTTGGGATACTCCCTTGCCCAAAACATCCCTCATGCCAGGTGTTAGAGATAGGTGCAAATAGGCCTAGCTTTACTGTAATACATGTCCCCTATTAGACACCAAAATTTAAAAATAAACTAACAATTATGTCATATCACCCTAACATTTTATTATGTGGTTTCAGAACCTATGGTTTATAAATCATATTAATCTATTTTCCAACAATTTTTCCCTGCCAGGATGTCGTCTGGATGATGCCTTCATATGGATTGTGGGGCATTCATTTGTATACTGGCTCTCTAGGTCAGAGGTAGTCATGTCAGCTAGAGAGATCCCGGAGTTGGCGCATGTCCGGTGGATCGGTCACCGTGGCATGCGTTGGGTTCAATTAGATGCAGTCCTTCGGGATGCCGTGGCCAAGTTCGGGTTCCCCCGTTTCCTGGTCATTCACTTGGGGGGCAATGACCTGACAGAGAGGACATGCCTGGATCTGCGCATGTCAATGAGGAGGGAGTTGTTGGCGCTGGTCCGGAATTGGCCTTTCTGCCGGGTCTTGTGGTCGGAGATTGTGGCAAGGTTATGCTGGAGAGGGGCGGAGCGCCCAGGAGCTATCGAGCTCTCCAGAAGGCGAATTAATTTGGTAGTGGGTAGAACCATGGTGAGTGAGGGCGCTGCAGTTGTGCACCATGGTAACATCTCTGTGGTGGATAGGCAGAATTACAGGCCCGATGGGGTACACTTATCTAGGGGCGGCATGGAGATCTTTTCCTGAAATTTATTCGGTGTCCTCAGAAGTTTGGATGTAGTGAGGTAGTGGATGTTGGGTTTGGAGTTATGGTGGCGGCGGTGGACTTGGTCCTTGTTGGCAGGTCTTGAATGACCCTTGTTATTAAGTGTAGCAGGGTGGATCTTTTTTCTTTGATTTCTGTGGAGTTGCCCGTGTGGATGGGGCGGACTTGAGGGCGCAGTCAGCACCACCGGTCCAGGTGGCTGCGGTCCCCCTAGGATGCGCGGGGGCTCCACATGTTGTGATTCCCGCATGGTAGGGCAGGAGGCCTAGGTACCATGCGAGTTGCAAGGGGCAGTTGGTCCCGAAGTCCCCCTTTTCCTGCTGGGCTGTTCAGGCCCGCAGTTTTTTGTTATTTTTCTTACTTTGTGTGATAAATATGTTGTTTCGTTTAGGCCATTCAAGCCCCCGCCACCATTTTGCCTTAGTATTTAGTGAGGAAATGCATGATAATTAGTTAGGTGCTTCATGATTTAGATATCACTAAATAGGTTTTAGTTTCTTGAAGTTTAATAAAAAGCTGACCCAAGTTTCAACCAATGCTATGTCTCTGCTTCGTTATTTTAGATAAGTTGGGGTGCGAGTGGTGTGGCATGAGTGTGTTGAGTGATCTGACCATAGAGCGTTTAAGAACATGGAGGTCATCTTGTATGACTGGAGTGTCATAAACCTCTGGTCAGTCACGTGACACTCTGTTACACAGTAAAACGAGCAGTGGGCCTTGGGTGGGGCTTGGGTCTGTTCTTATTGGTCAGTAACATATCAGTTGGGTTAGGGGTGGAGCCTGTTGAAGGGGTATTGTGGGAAATTATAGTTGTTCCCTCTCTTTCTTCTGGAGATTGCCCACTCTCCCTCCCTATGGTTTTAGGACGATTGTTTAGGTTATGTCAGCTCTTGTTGGTGTGGCAGGTCTTGAATGACCCTTGTTATTAAGTGTAGCAGAGTGGATCTTTTTTCTTTGATTTCTGTGGAGTTGCCCGTGCGGATGGGGCGGACTTAAGGGCGCAGTCAGCACCACCGGTCCAGGTGGCTGCGGTCCCCCTAGGATGTGCGGGGGCTCCACATGTTGTGATTCCCGCATGGTAGGGCAGGAGGCCTAGGCACCATGCGAGTTGCAAGGGGCAGTTGGTCCCGAAGTCCCCCTTTTCCTGCTGGGCTGTTCAGGCCCGCAGTTTTTTGTTATTTTTCTTACTTTGTGTGATAAATATGTTGTTTCGTTTAGGCCATTCAAGCCCCCGCCACCATTTTGCCTTAGTATTTAGTGAGGAAATGCATGATAATTAGTTAGGTGCTTCATGATTTAGATATCACTAAATAGGTTTTAGTTTCTTGAAGTTTAATAAAAAGCTGACCCAAGTTTCAACCAATGCTATGTCTCTGCTTCGTTATTTTAGATAAGTTGGGGTGCGAGTGGTGTGGCATGAGTGTGTTGAGTGATCTGACCATAGAGCGTTTAAGAACATGGAGGTCATCTTGTATGACTGGAGTGTCATAAACCTCTGGTCAGTCACGTGACACTCTGTTACACAGAAAAACGAGCAGTGGGCCTTGGGTGGGGCTTGGGTCTGTTCTTATTGGTCAGTAACATATCAGTTGGGTTAGGGGTGGAGCCTGTTGAAGGGGTATTGTGGGAAATTATAGTTGTTCCCTCTCTTTCTTCTGGAGATTGCCCACTCTCCCTCCCTATGGTTTTAGGACGATTGTTTAGGTTATGTCAGCTCTTGTTGGTGTGGCAGGTCTTGAATGACCCTTGTTATTAAGTGTAGCAGAGTGGATCTTTTTTCTTTGATTTCTGTGGAGTTGCCCGTGCGGATGGGGCGGACTTAAGGGCGCAGTCAGCACCACCGGTCCAGGTGGCTGCGGTCCCCCTAGGATGTGCGGGGGCTCCACATGTTGTGATTCCCGCATGGTAGGGCAGGAGGCCTAGGCACCATGCGAGTTGCAAGGGGCAGTTGGTCCCGAAGTCCCCCTTTTCCTGCTGGGCTGTTCAGGCCCGCAGTTTTTTGTTATTTTTCTTACTTTGTGTGATAAATATGTTGTTTCGTTTAGGCCATTCAAGCCCCCGCCACCATTTTGCCTTAGTATTTAGTGAGGAAATGCATGATAATTAGGTGCTTCATGATTTAGATATCACTAAATAGGTTGTAGTTTCTTGAAGTTTAATAAAAAGCTGACCCAAGTTTCAACCAATGCTATGTCTCTGCTTCGTTATTTTAGATAAGTTGGGGTGCGAGTGGTGTGGCATAAGTGTGTTGAGTGATCTGACGATAGAGCGTTTAATGTCAGCGCCTGTTTCTCCTATAATAAATAACTAGCGTTTGCCCGCATCTTTGCTTGCGTGGATGTTGTTGTTGCACAGGGGAACTAATTGTACAAAGACAGTAGTGACATCTAATATTGTGATATTTTATATTGAAGACATTGATCGCAAAATGTCTTTGTAAACAGTATTTGCAGTTTTTACTACCACAAAATATTCTTGGGGTTAATAACTCATGAACATGCCACGTAAAGCTGTCCATGACAAACAAATCTTATCTTTTAGATCCCAAATCCGTTACTACTTAACCTAGCGTAACACTGAAAGATTGCAAGTAACACGGAGAGCTACTCTGTGATATAAAGAAAAAACAAATAGGTGCGCTATCTGTTCAGTTGCTGTCTTAATATAAAAACCTGCAGCTGACACCAGAGGGGCTTCTGCATTAACCCTCAAATTATAGTAGAAAAAGGGAATTGAGGTATCTGCGCTGGTAATTATATAAATATATGACACCTTAATAATAAAACAAATATGTCATTTATTCAATAGTGAACTGCAGTTCAATACAACATATACACATATAACAAATGTTAGTAAAAATAGTTACCATGAATGATGCAAACAACCAATTGATTGGGGTGGTTGTTGCAAAATGGTATCCAATTGTTCCCAAAGGATAATGTATAGCCAATAAAAAAAACAAGCAACTGACAATAATGTTGATATATAAAAGAACCCAAATTAGGGAATAAAATTACTCAAGCTAATCAATGTCACAAATCGCTCACATCCCAATGTGTAAAGTCCAGTAACTACAACTCCTAACCCCAAGGGCTCACAGGAGAGAAATTGAGCGGCAGTGATGTATAGCTGAGTCACACCGTTCAGGCGACTCCTGCCCGCACTTGGAGGGATAGCGAGAGAACGTGGATGGAAGGTGCAACGTACCAGGTGCTGGTGTATAGCTGGATAGCCCCACGGGAACGACTCACATGCACATCGCTGGCAGATGGACAACAGCCCGCAGTAAAAGGGGCACCACGGCCAAGAAGCCCCAGAGGACGATGGAGACCAGCGGCAACTAGTGCGTGTCTGTCCTGACCGGCACAGAGGCCCGGCGGCTGAGCGGGATGGAGTCAAATAGCCGCTAGGTAGGTATGGGCGACTGCCGGGAGCTGAGCACGCATGGGCCCAGAGAGCTCAACCGGAGAGCACAAATGGCAATCACTTCAGCAATTGGAGCCACGAGTGTATGAAGTTATCGGCAGTTCACTGGTTCCTTGACGCATTTCTCCCCTATGCAGGGGTTTTCTGGGATGCTGCTTGCCTTTTGGTTGCCTTGCCTTTTGGTTGTTTGCATCATTCATGGTAACTATTTTTACTACTCTGTGATATGTAGCATTTGTCTTGGTGTGCCATCTACTGGATTGACATGTATACTGCAACTTCATGATTCAAGATAATCTGCCTGATTAATGCTTAATATATAGTTGGATTTTCCAGCAAAACAGATCTTGAGATATATATATATATATATATATATATATATATGTGTGTGAGTATTTCTATATGCATACATATGTAACTGTTTGCATTCAGGGTATGGAATATATGTATATATTAACATACATATAGTCTTCAGGTCAGCTGTCTCTGTGTTGGAGCAAAGATGAATTGCTGCGTTGCTTACCGTGAGTAAGAATGTTAATTATCTGGGTCCGCCCAGACCCTGATAATTAACATAATGAATAGAGCCCTTAGTCATTATCAATATTTTTCATGTCTCAATTATTACTGCTATACTTTATATCATATCCGGTGTCAATAGTCTTCTAATATTCTATACATTTGTGGTACTTGTTGCTGATATTTGTTTGTTTTATATGAAGCTGAAAGAAGTTGCCCCACCTTTCTTACCCTTGTAATTAGTAAATGTACTGTGGTGGTTTTAGCAGCAGACCCTGTGTATCTCATATTCGCTGGTTTTTAGGGTTGTCAATTGATCTCTGGATGAAAAAAACGTTCCCTACTCCGTGCTCTATCAAGATTCAGGTGGAGGCATTGGCAGAAATCAAGAGAGGAGAGATAAATACCAGTTACATAGCATGGCACTACAGAAATTAATGGTGTATCTATATTGTTCATTATAACAACTAATGGTACCTTAGTGTTATATATTTATACAGTACTCATTAGATTGGATACAAACCATTTTTAGGAAAAGGAGCAGATACACAAAACCTCTTTAGCGGCTGTAGTTAATTGCACAAGATGTAGTCTGGAAACAAACGGTCGAAATCCCGACCGCCGGCTTCCCGACTGTTAAATGCCGGTATGGGACTAATGATAGGCACCCCCCGGGAGGGTTAGGTTCAGGCTATGGGAAGGGAGGATTAGGGTTAGGAACCCCCGGGGGGAGGTTAGTGTTAGGCACCGCCCCAGGAGGGTTAGGTTTAGGGTGCGGGGAGGGGGGTTAGGTTTAGGCACCAGTGGGAATAGGTTAGGGTTAGGCACTAGGGGGGAGGTTAGGGTTAAGCACCTCTAAGGGAGGGGTAGGGGGGGGAGGGGTAGGGATAGTATACTTACGGGCGATGTCGGGATCTTCACCCATCGGGCTGCCGACGTCGGGATTTTGACCATATTACCCACAATTGAACGATTGTGTGGCACGTCCCTTTTGAAGTATGTTGAGGTGTCCTGCTCTGGAGGGCTAACCAGGCTTTGTCCTTGTGGATCATTCAGTCTGGCACAGTAAAGGGTGTTGGATTCCCTACAGTCCGGTTTGAGTTTGGGGTGGATGTTCTGCCTCTGTTTGAATATATTACGTTAACCCATACTGTTTTTCTGCAGTGCTTTACCAGCCACCCCTTAGTCTGATTTATTAATCAATTTAATAAAATATATGACCTTAATAACAACTACATTGTTGTTATGTTACTGCTTTAGCTAAGTTATTTGAAGCCCATTAATCAATAAGCGGCTTATAATTATAACTAAACAAAAATAACCAAAAAAAGTAGTAAACTTATTTACAATGGTTTATTGGCAGACATTTGTATAGCAGAGAGTTCAGGCACACACACAACAGGCAATCATCATATTCTGCACAAGCCTGATGCATTAACCTGTCTGTATGTACTTAAGAAGCACGATTGGTAAGCATTTATGCATACTAGGGGACATCTATACAGCAGGGAATCTTTTATTTTAGAAAACAAGCACCTGTGGCTGACAGTTATTATATAATGACCAATGTTACACATTTTGGTTTGCAGAGCAAAATTTCTATTTCTCATATCAAAATATCATTACAGACGGCACAATCCACCACCCTTTCTTACTTTCTAGACTGGAAGAATACATATTTAATGTGCTTCATTGTATATCAACATATTACCACTACTATAAGGCCAGTATTGTTTTCTGACTGTAGGGAGACAGGTTTATCAGTAAAGCACAATGCTGGCTTCTTACTCACCTAATAAATTATCTTGTCAAAAATAATTATCTAGCATTATGTATAGAGGTGCATTATTATAGCACAATAATACAATACATGATGTTAACCAAAAGTAGGAGAATTGGGATGTATGACACAGTCTACCAGAGGATTCATCACTGAAATTCCAACATATTGTATAAAGCAATTATTCTATGAACATTATTGAGATTCATTTTTCTGTTTAGGAGAATGATTTATGCCAGGGCACGTAACATCTGCCTGTTGGCAGTGACAGCATATTATTTAAGTAGACGGCTCCTGCTACCAAGCATTGAGCATCCAGTACCTGTCACAGAGAACAACTTAGTAGCAAACATGAGGCAGTAAGAAGCAATGATGAGGGTTCTCCAACTAGCTGCATTGTACTGAGGGGCAGAAACAAATGCACAGACAGAGGAGGACAATCTAGTATCTGTGGCATGATATCTACAACATACCCAAACAACGCTGCAGGAGGGACTTAGGGCCACATGAGAGTCCAGTAGAATATATGTAGCAAACAATGAGGCAGATGTATGAAGCTCTGGAAAATGATAAAGTAGAGAGTGATAAACGACCAGCCAATCAGCTCCCAACTGTCATGTTAGACTCTGGCCTCCATTTACTAACGAGTTTTATCACCAAAACGAGTGATAAATATCACTGTATATGATAAATGGTGCTCCAGCCAATCAGCTCCCAACTTCAACTGTTAGAAAAAAGACAGTTGGGAGCTGATTGGCTGGCGACCCGCTATTAGATTAGAGCAGATACAGAGATGAGTAAGGGGTTGATCCCACCAGTAGACAATAGCTTATTCATGTGACCTATCTTGAACGAATATACGCTGCAGCAATAATGTCCAGTACTTGACACATCCTAGACTGAAATTGATTTCCCTCAGAAATAACGAAAACATCTTTACAATATGTTGTGATTAATGAAGACTGATTGTTTAATGTGCTCTCTGTAAATTAATATTAGCCTTCAATTAACATCAAAGTTTAAACAATGCTTTCTGGTGAATATTATAATAATGTGTATTGTAAAGCAGCTGGCAGCAAAGTCAGGGAGCTAAGGGTCCGATTCAGACCCGCTCGCTAGGCTGCGTTCGCTCGTAGCTGTCGATGGTTCGCAATGTGCGCATGCGTACGCATCGCAATGTGCGTTCGCGAACTAGTCCAGGCGATCGGGAGTGTTCGCTCGCTGTGCATAGACAGCTCGCTACACTGAGTGACAGGACAAGCCGTATGTGGGTGGTGACAGGGGTTGGTCGATGGAAACGGAAGAGTGGTGGTTCGAACGCAGGCATGTCTGAGCATCTCAACGCCGTTTCAGAGGTGATCATAATTAATACGGAGCGTCATAGTACATGTCACTTGGTTGAATTTCACACTGAGGCACTCGCAGTGCTTGCGGTAGGGTATGGTCAACTGCAAGCGCTGCGTTCGCTTCCGATGGTACTCGATGTTACCGATGGTTGCATACACTTCCTGGAGTTACGTGAATAAGTGGGCGTCTTAAGACAGGCTGGTGGGTGTCTGCATACACCCTGCGTTCGCACGTCACAACATAGTTGGGTTGCTAATGCCTTGCCGTGTGATCATCTGCCTTTGCATACGTTGGGTGCATGCGAACGCATCTAACGAGCGGGTCTGAATCAAACCCTAAAGCCACAGTTAGCATTACAGCAATTTCCAAAAATGTATTAAAGTGGAACTAAAACCTTAAACCCCTCACAAAATTGTTTGCAAATCTCAGTTGTGTAAATGTTTGTCTTGACCCACAAATAACTCAATGTCCTTTATAAACCAGGAAACAAAGGAAAAATTCAAAGGTGCATAAGCAATTGGCTGCAAAGTTTTGCCTACAAAACATTACTTGGACCTCGTAAGTAATATTGGATTACCACCAGTATGCGCGCTAATCCAATATTAAATATTAAATCCAATATTGGTTACAGGGTTTTTTGTGGGCAAAATCACATGGGAGGAGATGCGGCCACACTCACCTTTGTTCTGGTGCGCCTCTCCCGGCTGCAACATGCTCCACACACACACACAGGGGACACACATGCACTACTGACAGGGATTCTCACACACACAGTACACACACAGGGGACACACATGCACTACTGACAGGGATTCTCACACACACAGTACACACACAGGGGACACACATGCACTACTGACAGGGCTTCTCACACACACAGTACACACACACAGGGGACACACATGCACTACTGACAGGGATTCTCACTCACACAGGAGACACACACTGACACCCCTCACAGACACCAGCTGCACCCCTCACACTGACAGACACCGGCTGCACCCCTCACACTTACAGACACCGGCTGCACCCCTCACACTGACAGACACCAGCTGCACCCCTCACACTGACAGACACCGGCTACACCCCTTACACACACAACATACATTGGCAGCACACACAGGACACACACACACTGGCAGGTGGTCAGACACATAATAACAGGGGTCACACTCAAGACTTCAGTCGGGGAAGTGGAGGAGGAGGACAGCATTGCAGAAGGTGAGATTGACAGCGTTGACAGGAAAACATTTTTCCTGTCACCTCATACTGCTGCCGCTGAACACGTAATTCGGTCAGTCCAGTATATGATTCCCCAGTGCCTTCCAATACCAAACAGTAAATATATACAGGGACTGGCACAATGGAGAAAAAGTACTTGTCACCTCTCTCTGCTTTCACATATATACATAATGTATGTGTGTTTGCATGTATACATTTATAAGCTTCACTTAGTGACTCTTTGTTTTCATTCTCACTATAGGGTATAGATCTGATATCTTCTTGGAATAGCTAGTAATAAGATTAGGTCCTTTTTATATAGATAGATGACACATTCATGACATAAGTAATTGACTCACATGCTTTTTAGTAGAGAGGGTTCAAATTCATGTGATCACTAAGTGCCATTTTTCTTTTTTGCCATGTTAATATTACACTGTTGATACATACATGTCTACCCTCCTGGTTTTCGCAGGAGGCTCACGATTTTCTGTGTAACCCCCCACACCCCTGGAAGGGTAGGAACTTCTCCCGCATTCTGCCCACTTCCTAGTGGGCAGAATGGGGAGAATTTCCATGGTGATCACGGGTCCTCGTGTAGGGGGTGGGGCTTAATGACGCGATTGTTCATGAATTGCGTCATTTAGCCCCGCCTCCCATATAAATGTGCGCCAATCACGGATATTTACTGTGAAGGGGCGGGGCTTAATGATGCAGACCATCAGGCCCCGCCCCATCACAACTCATTTGCTTCTCCTCCCAGGGAGGGTAAATTAGTGTTGATATAAGCAGAGTGGGGAGTGCAATTGAGGTGATTAAAGGAAGGCACTAGCCACACCCCCTGTGCAGACCACACCCCCACAGCACTGGTCATACCCCACCAAATCACTAGTGATTACTCACACCCCCTGACGCGGCACATAATAGGCCATTTGTAAATCTCCAGGCCCATGTGGACTTTATTCTACCATGGGAGAGGATCCAGCTCTGTCCGCAGCCAGGAATCCAGTCTCCCATGTGCTTCTGGATCACTGAGCTGTGAGTTCAGGTTCTTCAGCTCTGATGTCCAGTCCCAGATATTCCACATGTGTACAATGTATTGATGATTTTCCTATAGATTGTAAGCTTGCGAGCAGGGCCTTCCTGCCTATATGTCTGTCTGTTACCCAATTTTGTTCAATATTTCCAATTGTAAAGCGCAACGGAATATGTTGCGCTATATAAGACACTGTATATAACTAAATAAATGATTTTACTGCATAATACATATACTGTACTGTAAGTGTATACATACCCATTCATATTTTCATGGTCTATTTGACCAGATGCCTTGCATGGTATTTTATAGGTTTGTGGTAAGGGTACGAATACCAGTTAATGTAAAGGCACCTGCACATGTATCTTACTGTTAGACTAGGAAAATCCCATCAATTATTTTAGACTTTTAGGTTTTTATGTTAATGTAAAGCTCATTGAGCCCATCTATGTATTATATAAATAATAGTGAAAGCAAATTATTATATAATTAAAACTGAAAGCAAATATTTAAGTCATGCAGGGATGTTGTCACACATCAGGGTCTGAGTCCCTGTTACCAGGTCTGGCTGTGTTAATCATCGGGAGGGGGACCCCAATTTATATATATGCACAAACTTAAAACATAGGGGCCTATTCATCATCACTTATTTTTCACAATTAACATTTTCATATACTTTTGTGAAAAGTAAGTGTCGAGGCTATTCATCAAGTTTCGAAAAAACATTTTTTTCAAAACATGATGGTGTTACTGAACGCCACTTTCAGGTGGTGTTCAACCCCCAAAGCACTTCGTGTAAACAGCAGCCTGTGAAGATTAATTTATTCAGATCCCTCCCTGCTGTGTCTGTACTGCAGAGGCAGACATGAGGCCCGGCTCACCAAAAGAAGACAGTTGAGTCGGGTTAAGGATAAGGACACCCGTGTGGGGAGTCGTACACCTGCAGGGGGGGAGGTGTGCCGAATCATACACTCTCAGGGGGGAGGGAGGGCAGTGAAGTCCGCAGCCTGTCTTTAATAGGTTGAAGTGAAATAGGCAGTGAAATGTTTCACACATCAAAAAAACTGCTTCATAGATACAGCAGTTTGTCGGAGATGATAGAGTAGAGCAGGAGGCATAATAAATGCCTCCTAAACTGTATTTGAACTTGCATTGAGTTCAAACCATATTTATACATGTGATAATTATGTTTTGATGAATAGGCCCCATAGGCTGCTTGTGTGTGGTATCAACATTATGTGCCCCCCTCAATCAGACCCTCTAGGTTTCCCAACAGATTATATAATATACACCATTTTAAACTCATCTCTGTTGGCCTGCGTTCAGCAGACAGTGCATCTCCAGAGATGTAGCCAAGGTCGGGGGAGGCAATAGACAGTGCATCTCTAGGGACATAGCTGAGGTCAGAGCAGGTGGCAGACAGTGCATCACTAGGGACCTAGCCGAGGTTGGGGCAGGTAGCAGATAGTGCATCTCCTGGGAAGTAGCCAAGTTCGGGGCAGGCGGCAGACAGTGCATCACTAGGGACCTAGCCGAGGTTGGGGCAGGTGGCAGACAGTGCATCTCCAGGGACATAGCTGAAGTTGGGGCAGGCAGCAGACAGTGCATCTCCAGGGATGTAGCCAAGAATGAGGCAGGCAGCAGACAGTGCATCACCTGGGACATAGCCAATGTTGAAACAGGCAGCAGACAGTGCGTCTCTTGAGACATAGTAGAGATCGGTGCAGGCAGCAGACAGTGCATCTCCAGGGACGTAGCTGAGGTAGGGGCAGGCGGCAGGCAGTGAATCTCCTGGGATGTAGTCGAGGTCAAAGCAGGCAGCAGACAGTGCATCACCAGGCACATAGCCAAGGTCAGGCAGGCGGCAGAAGTGCATCTCCTGGGACGTAGCCAAGATCGGTGCAGGCAGCAGACAGTGCATCTTCAGGGATGTAGCAAGGTTGGGGCAGGCAGCAGACAGTACATCACCAGGGACGTAGCTGAGGATGGGGTAGGCGGCAGACAGTGTATCTCCAGGGATGTAGTCAAGGTCAGGGAAGGTGGCAGACATTGCATCTCCCGTGATGTAGTTGAGATCAGTGCAGGCAGCATACAGTGCATCTCCAGGGTTGTAGCAGAGGTAGGGCAGGTGGCAGGCAGTGAATCTCCCGGGATGTAGCTGAGGTTGATGCAGGCGGCAGACAGTGCATCTTCAGGGACGTGGTCAGGGCAGGCTACAGAAGTGCATCTCCAGGGATGTAGCTGAGGTTGGGGCAGGCAGCAGACAGTGCATCTCCTGGACATAGACAAAGTAGAAGCAGGCAGCAGACAGTACATCTCCTGGGAAGTAGTTGAGGTCAAAGCAGGCAGCAGAGAGTGCATCACCAGGGACGTAGCCAAGGTCAGGGCAGGTGGCAGACAGTGCATCTCCAGGGACATAGCTGAGGTCGGGACAGAGTGCAAGTCTAGGGACATAGCCAAGGTTGAAGCAGGAGGCAGACAGTGCATCACCAGGGATGCAGCTGAGGATGGGGCAGGCAGTAGACAGTGCATTTCCTGGGGTATAGCCAAGATCGGGGCAAGAGGCAGACACTGCATCTCCAGGGATGTAGCCGAGGTAGGGGCAGGCAGTGAATCTCCTGGGATGTAGCCGAGGTCAGGGCAGTCAGCAGACAAAGCATCTCCTGGGACATAGCTGAGGTCGAAGCAGACGGCAGACAGTGCTTCACCGGGGCATAGCCGAGGTTGGGGCAGGTGGCAGAAGTGCATCTCCTAGAATGTAGCTGAGATCGGTGGTGGCAGCAGACAGTGCATGTCCAGGGATGTGGCCAAAGTCAAGGCAGGAGGCAGACAGTACATCTCCAGGGACGTAGCCATGGTCAAAGTTGGAGGCAGACAGTGCATCTCCAGGGATGTGGTCGTGGCAGGTGGCAGACAGTGCATCTCCAGGGACATAGCTGAGGTCATGGCAGGTGGCAGACAGCGCATCACCTGGCAAGTAGCCGAAGTTGAATCAGACAGGGACATAGCTGAGGTCAGGGCAGGTGGCAGACAGTGCATCACTAGGGATGTAGCCGAGGATGGGGCAGGCAGCAGACAGTGCATCTTCAGGGACATAGCTGAGGTTAGGGCAGGAGGCAGACAGTGCATCTCCAGGGACGTAGCCAAAGTCGGGGTAGGCATCAGACAGCAGGAACAAGATGTTTTTAGAACTGCAGATTTTTCTACTTTTTGTTAGTCAAGGTCTACATCTGATGGCATAGTAGCTGCTTCTATTGGCACATTGTGATAAGTTTCACCTCATTTAGGTGACACAAATTGAATGCCATCAAAAAGCCTTTGGTTCATGGTAGTAATTGGTTCTTTGAACACTTCACTATGGGACAAAGGAATTTGCTGATCTTCATTTAGATCCATGGTCCTTTTGCAGTGTAACTGGGGATGCGGTTTTTCCAGTCTCTGTTGCTGCCCAGTTAATTAGAGAGAAGTAGGGGTGTTCCTGCACATTGCCATTTGCCCCGAGCCGGAGGGACTGTTCCTTATACAGAAGCTTTGTTATAATGTCCTTTGTTACAAGATCAGTAAGCCCCGACTATATTGGTACTTGAGTAAGGATCATTGTGTTTACCACTGAAGCTGACTCGCCATTAAAAGGGTACTTTGTAGGTAAAATAACGTCAAATGCGTACCAATCCACACCAGCACTGTACGGCTGACAAGTTATAATTTCTGGAGCATTATAGCCATTAGTTCCACCAAGTACTTTGACATTGGTTTCTCCATATGCATTCAATAAGACAAGACCAAAGACTGTGATCTTAACATGACCCTCTGTGGTCAGCAAAATGTTCTCCAATTTTAAGTCTCTGTGAATAATTCCTCTTGAATGCATGAACTGCAATCCACAAACCAGTTCAGCAGCTATAAATTTTATTGTAGTTAGGTCCACCAATGAGGTTTTCTTAATAAAATCACAGATCCCCTCTGCCAGCCATTTCCATTACACAGTATAGATAGCTCTCTGTGTGGAAGGCTGCATAACCATGGATCATAAAAATGCTCTCATGTGACATCTCAAGTACCTGACACTCAACCAGACTGTTCTCATGTTCTATTATTGCTCTCTTCTTTAAGATTTTGATTTATGCTCTCTTCTTTAAGATTTTAACTGCTACTCTTTCCCTATGAACAGCATCTGTTACCAGCATCACTTTGCCATAACCTCCCTGTCCAAGTAGTGAGTGGAAAGTAAATTGTTCCACTGTTAAAGGGACAGTGTCTGTGCTTTTGAGGCTGCTGGGTATAGTGCAGCTCTCTTTTGCAGTTTGCTGAACCTGTGGGATGCTTGGTTGGCCTCTGCTAATTGCTGTTATGAATTGATTTTTCTTATTTTTTAAAAATCATGCAAACCTGTCCCAGCGTCTCTGTAAAGCTGCTTTGCCTGACTCTTTTTGGTCCTCTCTTTTTTTAAAGGTTTGTCTGGCCTGCCCAATGGCTGCATCCATCACCTGGATCTTCAGCAAGGTCAAAGTTTCTTCTGTGTCTCACTCGTCAAAATCTGTGACATCTGCTGCATGCTCTTATGAACTGATCTCTTTTCTAGAAATGCAGCAAACCTTTCCCAGCCCCTCTGTACACCTGCTACAAATGCGTGTTTATTCTCTTCGCTCTCTTGACTGGTTTTGCCTGGCCTGCCTCCTTTCCTCTGCGTCTCTCTCCTTTTTATCGGGCGAATGCTGCATCGTGTCTTTTGGAATTGAATTGTGCAAAAAACTGGTGCGCGCATAGACAAGATAAGCTGAATTCGCATGTGAATGGTGCGAAAAGTTATTGTCCCCTATAGCTTTATATTTATAGCTTTTTTAGGTTTACTGAATAGACCCCTATTTCTGCACATTCACATCCATGTTTATGCTCACATCACTTCTCTGTGCTGTTTGAGGACCCTGTTCTTCCTGCCATTCCCTTACTACCATCCTTACACAGCCCTTTCATTACGCAATCACTCTAATGCACGAATGCAACACTCAGTGCCATGTGTTGACAAAGCTGATTGGATGAGCCACAGCAGCCATCCAATAAGCTTTATTGACACATTGTATATATGCGAAGTAACCACCACAGTTGATGGTATTGGAGATGCCATTGCAAAATAGAAGTGCAGCTAGGTTTGCAGAGAAGCATAAAATTCTGAAACGGTGCACTGTCCATATCAAAGTCCAATGCCGCTACCTGTTTAGGATCTTCTTTTCATTAAAAAGCCATACAGATCTCTGTACTAAAACCATACTTGCCAACTCTCCCCGATTGTCAGGGAGACTCCCTGAAATAGCAGCAATCTCCCTGTCTAGCTGAAGATTCTAGCTATCTTCCTGATTGCACCTTACCCCCATTATGAAGCTCTTATATAAAAGAAAAAAACAAATATCTATACATTCAATTAGGAAAACTAGCATAATTTCCCTGCATTGGTTATAAGGCACAATGATCCCTGTGGCTACATAAATTTTCTGAAAAGTATCAGGGGTCTATTTACTAAGCAGTGTTAGGAGACAGAGTGAAAAGTGATAAGGTGCCAGCCAATCAGCTTCCAACTGTCATTTTTCAAACACAGCCTATGACATGGCAGTTGGGAGCTGATTGGCTGGCACCTTATCACTTTTCACTCTGTCTCCTAACACTGCTTAGTAAATAGACCCCTTAGTGTGTTTTCAATCAACAAGTAGATCTTACTGACTGTTTTGGGGCTTCTTTACATTTGCATGTAAATCGGGATTATGACACACCTCTCAGAAGTAGCAGTTCATGCCCACTTTACCGCCACACTCATAAGTGTTGCTTTCACAATCTCCCTGAAATGCTTTTTCAAAAGTAGGCAAGTATGACTAAAACCCCGCTCAGTTTATCATCATGTATGGCTTGAATGAATCCTGACAGGCTATCTTTTCCCATTGTCCAATGCAAACTTCTCATCACTCAGCAAAGATTACCATCTTGTATCACAGCCCCTTGCAATGCCCTCTAGATGCACAATACAAAGCAAGGTGTAAGACTACCAGAACATCAGCCATTTTTATGCGCCATAAACGATCTCCCTGATCATAACAACATTTATGCACATTGCAATAGCTTCAGGGCCTGATTCAGAGATGGACGCAAGGTCAACATTTGTGCAAATTGAGCTATTGTTTACCTTTGCACATGCGTGTAAGTTGCAGTGCACACGTGCAGCGATTGAATTGCGATTACACTCGCACAGAGGATTCACTCGCAAAGTGAGTGACAGGTAGTCCGCATTTGGGGGAGCATTTAAACTCCGCTTTCAGGGCATGCATAAATTAGCCACTGCGTCCTGCGTATCTGGAGACACGCTGTGTTACACTTACTATACTCAGATGGCCGTCTGATCTCCGTTCGATGTTTCTGCTTTTGTGCATGAGCGGTGGTTGTGAGATGCTTTCAGTGGGCGTCTTAGCCCTGGACGGCGAGTGAGTCATTAGCGTATTTTCGCAATTGCGATCCGAGGGAAAGCGCCGTCGCAACTACATTAGCGTACATTTCTAAGTCAGGCCCTCAGTATGGCTCATAAAAAGCGTTTGTAAAATGTTCTCCTCTTCAGTGCTTAGGCTGCATATACTCCCATAATGGTCAAGTCTACCTGAGGTGCATGAATAAAGCCATCACACAACACTTGTCATTGAAGAAGTTTATTTGCAATAATAATTTAAACCTTTATGAGTCTTCAGCTGAAGTCTTCACTGGCAGAGATGTATTGATGTATTGATATTTTTACATTAGATACAAAAGTTGGGTTATAAATATATCACAAAATCCCATAGAAAAACAGATTTGCAGGTGTTAAAATGTGTTATCAGTCCAAATATTTACAATATATACAATATCATGTTTTATTTTGCATAACCCGACACAGTCATCGTCATTCATACCGTACACAGAAAGTGGATATACTGTATTCATGTTGAAAGTGTAGAAACTATTGGGTGATGCCACAAGATGCTTTTTAACAAATCTTGCAAACAGTCCACAATAAGTTTGAAATCACAACGGCTTATGTAGCGACAGAAACAAACTATGTTGTTTTAAACCAACGATGAGTTATGTAGAAATGATGAATTATGACAAGTCCATCCTACTGTAGACTGTAAAATTTATCTTTTAATGGATTCCTGTAGTATAAATTTACATTTTAGGTATTTAAATGAAAACTACAGACAGGCTTTGTCTATTGAAACAAGTATGAAAAGTTATAGTCTGAGCTAAAATATACGAACATCAGTTTTATCGTTTCTAGAAATCCATGAACGATGCAATATTTCCATACAGAGTTAAGGCAGCTGATTTATCTGTATTACGATTTATATACATATATATAAGTTACATATCAAAATCTCCATCGTACGCCAAGGTTAGAGGCTTTTGCTGAGGAAGCTTGCTTTTCTGTCCTTGTGGCTTTCTGCTGTAAGGGGAAAATTAAATAAAAAGTAAGTATCTCATTTACATTGCTTTAGTGACTGAGTTAAGACCTGACATAATATATCTTTTGGATCTCACCTATGGGACATCACAGAGGGGACAGTAGCGCGAATGCAGTGTATATAAGATGCAATTCACATCATTGTAATAACCACAGCACTTCTGTGCAATGCTGCTAATTGCATCATCTTGTAGTGAAGGGCCAGGGTCATGATGCGATTTTAGTGAAGCGCTTTATCAAGACTATGTGGGACATTGATAACATTCAGGAGGGTGGCCTACTCTCCTGAGAGTCCAGGAGAAATTTGGGAATCTCCTGAACAATCAAAGGTTCCCTGTTCCCTGAGCTAATGGTAAGCAGAGGTTGGAGAGAGTTCTAGATGGAACCGATATTAGCATTTAAACATTACATTCTGAATCGAGATAAAACAGAAATAACATTTATTTATTACCTCTGTAGAGCGCGAGGCAAAACCTGCAATGTTGATGGCCATAATGTGATGTTCCACAGTGGTACAGCACTAGAATAGTCCCTTGTGTCTGTGTGATTCTGCATAGCTGTGTTACTTTGGACAGGATGTATCCAGCATTGTATTTTGCATGACATGCACCCTGCCACTCATCGCATACATGCCCGCTTTAATAACGTCGGTATACATGAACATTTGCAAGTAAAATCGCAAAGGACAGGTCTTGTCGGAAAATTAAAGTTGCTTGCTATACATAGATTGGGTGGTTGACTGCTTGGAGAGAAATTCATTACATGGGAGGCATTACTTGACTGGAAAGGGTGCATGAATTCACCTGGGTAAGCAAGAATTAAATTTTGGGCTTGAAGTGATCTGAGGTAGGAATTAATTGATCTGGATTGAGGGTCATGAATTAATGCTATGGAGTACATTTACCAAGATTCGTTTTTGGTCGATTTGGTGTTTTTCTGCAATTTGGTGTGATTTTGCAAATCGAAGATTTACAAAAGACCAATTCACCTGCGACTTGCAGGTGGAACACGACTTAACACACCTATTCGGCACAATACACCGTTGAACCAAACATAATATCTTTTATACGGACTGAAATACAAATCACAGACTTACAAAGAATCGATGGCGCAATCTTAATCTTTCTTATCTGGGACGGGCTAACTTAGTAAAAATGTTTTTATTCTCGAGGTTACTCTATCCACTGCAGTCTCTTCCTATCCTTTTGACTAGAGGGAACACACTTGAGATTGAAAAGATGATTCATGTTTGTATTTGGAATGGTAAGATGGCTGGAATAGGCCTTGTGAAGCTCCAACAAACTAGAGCTAATGGGCATTAACTTACATCATATAGTCATGCAGCTCTTCTTTGTTACTTGAGGGACTGGTTACATAATCAGGACATACAGTATATGCCAATACATCATTGGAATCTGCTTTTCTAGAAGGAGTTACTTTAAGTACCTTTTACACTTACATGATTCTGAAATATCTCCTTCTGTTCAATCTAACCCATTATTGATGTCCACCTGTAGGCTCTGGCATATATTCAGACACAAGCGTTCTTTAAACTTGTATGTATCTCTTTTTTTACCTTTGACACATAATCCTGGTTTCAAACATGGTGAAGCGAGATATCCTTTTACCTCATGGTCAATATCGGGCATTACTTGTGTTCGTCAGCTCGCCGACCCCTCCACTAGGAAACTGCTGCTATACCACTTACCCGTTCCTTAGGTCCTTCCCTATATCCTATCTCCAAGCTCTGCACTACATAGCTACACTTGTCAAAGCATTGTTACCTGATGACTGGGATAATCCTCTGGATACTCTTTTTTTCCATGAAAATCCCACCCACAAAGATATTTCCGTACATTATCCCTTTTTACACACTCCTCTAGATTATGACAAATTGACCACTGGATTTGCCCAAAGGCGGGATCAGTTAGTTTCCTTCACTGTCCACTCAGACTATGTTGAGAATGTTGGATAAATCTATTAAAATGATTCCAGCAGCGTCCTATGTAGAACTTTTCCTTAATATTTTTTCATAGGACATATCTCTCACCTCATCGGAGATACCTGATAGGATTGACAGAGGATCACTCCTGTCCCAGATGCGGCTCTTTAAGGCAGATTTATTTCATTGTCTTTGAACTCAGGTTTGTAGTTATGTTACTCGCAATTTGGTTAATTATGCGTCCTTAACACCTGAGTGGGCCATATTTGGCATTCTTCCCAATGTCATTAGAGTGGCAAAGGGGGTTCAGAAACTAGAAATTAGTGATATCTACGGCGGCAAAGAAATGTATCCTTTAGATGTGGATACAGCCCATTAGCCCACCATTTTCACTTTTTCTAGAAAAGATGTTCTATATATTTAGGATGGATTGGCTGGAAGCTTCCCTTAAATAAGAAATATTTACTGAACGTTTCTTTAGTACTTGGGATAGTTATATTGACACCCTCTCCCCATCACTGAGGGAACGGCTCTGGAGGTGCTTCCGAGTTACAGAGTGGTTTGAGACACGTATGTGTTCTCAAGACACTCCGATATCCATTGATTTAATCTTTACCTGAGGTGCAAGTGGTATGCAGATTCAAGTCTAATTGATTTAATTAACCTTATTGTAATTTTTATTTCTATTTTTCAATATATGGAAATTGACATTATGGTATTGTTTCTCAATATTGTTATTTTTAACATGTTGCATTTTTTTTCTATTATATGATGCTATATGAATGCTTCAATAATGAAAAATTTGTTTAAAAAAAATAAATAAATTGTGTGGGGTCCTCCTCCAAAACCATAACCAGCCCCGGACCTCTGACCTAGTCTGGTACTGGAAAAAAATGGCATGGGGTCCCCCCTATTTTCCAGGAACCAGCACCGGCCTGAACTAGTTGGGGGGTTACTCTATACAGTGCATCTGGAAAGTATTCACAATGCTTCAGTTTTTCCACATTTTGTTATGTTACAGCCTTATTCCAAAATGGAATAAACTCATTTTTGTCCTCAAAGTTCTACACACAATACCCCATAATGACAACGTGTTAACAGGTTTTTTTGAGATTTTTGCAAATTTAATAAACAAAAAGACTCTAAGAAATGACATGTACATAAGTATTCACGGCCTTTGCCATGAAGCTCAAAATTGAGCTCAGGTGCATCCTGTTTCCACTGATCATCCTTGAGATGTTCCTACAGCTTAATTGGAGTCCACCTGTGGCAAATTCAATAGATTGGACATGATTTTGAAAGACATACACCTGTCTATATAAGGTCCCAAACTTGACAGTGCATGTCAGAGCACAAACCAAGCATGAAGTCCAAGGAATTGTCTGTAGACCTCCAAGACAGGATTGTCTCGAGGCACAAATCTGGGGAAGGATACAGAAAAATATCTGCTGCTTTGAAGGTCCCAATGAGCACAGTAGCCACCATCATGGAAGAAGTTCGGAACCACCAGGACTCTTATGAGTTGGCGGGCAGTCTAAACTGAGCAATCGGGGGAGAAGGGCCCTAGTCAGGGAGGTGACCAAGAACCCGATGGTCATTCTATCAGAGCTACAGCATTCCTCTGTGGAGAGAGGAGAATGTTCCAGAAGGACAACCATCTCTGCAGCAATCCACCAATCAGGCCTGTATATTAGAGTAGCCAGACAGAAGCCACTCCTTAGTAAAAAGCACATGGCAGCCCACCTGGAGTTTGCCTAAATGCACCTGGAGGACTCTCTGGTCTGATGAGACAAAGATTGAACTCTTTGGCGTGAATGGCAGGCGTTATATGTTTGGAGGAAACCAGGCACCGATCATCACCAGGCCAATACCATCCCTACAGTGAACCATGGTGGTGGCAGGATAGAGGGAAAGATGAATGCAGCAATGTACAGAGACATCCTGGATGAAAACCTGCTCCAGAGTGCTCTTGACCTTCATCTTTCAGCAGGACAATGATCCTAAGCACACAGCCAAGATATCAAAGGAGTGGCTTCAGGACAACTCTGTGAATGTCCTTGAGTGGCCCAGCCAGAGCCCATACTTGAATCCAATTGAACATCTCTGGAAAGATATGAAAGTGGCTGTGCACCGACGCTTCCCACCCAACCTGATGGAGCTTGAGAGGTGCTGCAAAGAGGGATGGGTGAAACTGCCCGAAGATAGGTGTGCCAAGCTTGTGGCATCATATTCAAAAAGACTTGAGGCTGTAATTGCTGCCAAAGGTGCATCAACAAAGTATTGAGCAAAGGCAGTGAATACTTATGTACGTGTGATTTCTTAGGTTTTTTTTTATTAAATTTGCAAAAATCTCAAAAAAACTTTTTACATGTTGTCATTATGGGGTATTGTGTGTAGAATTTTGAGGACAAAAATGAATTTATTCCATTTTGGAATAAGGCTGTAACATAACAAAATGTGGAAAAAGTGAAGCGTTGTGAATACTTTCCGGATACACTGTAGCAGGGAGACACCATGGGGTCACCCTGCCATAATATAAACCAACACCAAACTGGTTAGCTCACGGCTGGAAATCCTCAGAAAGTGGGGACTCTAAAGATAAAATGGAGTCTCACCTCCCGAGGATATGCCAGCCCTGGGCTGACCAGTTTGGGGCTGGTTTTACATTATGGCAGGGGGATTCCACACTGTGTGTCTCCCTGGTTCAGCCTGGTGTTGGTTACTGGAAAATAGAGGGGGCCCTACGCTGGTTTTCACCCTATTTTCCAGTACCAGACCGAGCTCAGAGGTCCAGGGCTGGTTATGCTTTTGGGGGTGCATGCAAATTTTTGTTTTTAAAATTACCCTTTATTTACACTTTTTAACATCAAAGCCTGCACAGATCATACTGACTGATCGCGCACACAACAGAAATCGCTGAGTATCACCATCTAATATAAATAGTCACTCAAATACGAAGATTAGTAAATTTGGTTCCTTGATCATAAAACCATCCGGCAATGTCCAGCGATTTGGATTCAACTTCAAACATGATTCTTAGTAAATTTACCCCTAAGTGTGAGCAAGGAGATCATCAGATACTGGGTCCTGCCACGATTTGCTGCTGTCATTGCCAGTGTCCGGCCTCTGACCCAGACAGACATGTGTGAGTTAGCCCCACATACTGTATTCACTCAGGTAATACAGACAGGTATTTATTTATATTGGGATATTTGGTTAGGGTTTTCTGTGTGTATGCATGTATGGAGAGTTAGGAGTTAGAGTTCGATCTAGTACTAGGCATATCGTCTATGGTTTGGCCATGCCCCTTCTGGTGGCATACATTGGGCCAGTTGAGTGGATTTTCCCCTGGGCTAATAATTGGCAGCCACACCCTTGACCAATTACTTCCATTCTCATTGATAGATGGTGACTCTTCATGTTGGCTTCTAACTTGCTTGATTTTCCTGCATGTATGTAACATGTAACATAGACATGCAGGGCAGCTCCAATTTCTGCACAAATTAACAATATTGCAAATGTAACCTTAAAAATATGAACTATTGTATTTGGAAAGAAACATGTAAAATATTTTGTGATGGATTATTTAAGATTTGCTTTCTCTTATGAATGATACTACTTTACTCAACATGTATGATCTTATGGGCAACGTTGTTTTAAGTGCTCAGGGTCCTTTAAACCCTTAATCCAGCTCTGGTGACATTTTTACTGTTTTGACATGGGCATTTTCTAGAATCGTAGGAAATGGTGTAGACTGATTTCATGAGGGTGTCTCATGAGACCAGCAAGCGGGCGTGAATCCTAAATGTGATTGGCAAACAGTTATGTGCACTTGCTGGGAATAAAACGGAAACACTTTTTTTTGCCAATATCTGGTAGCAGATATTTTCTGGCTAATATAATAACAGGCTGTGGTGTCACTGAGATTACGGACATAAAGCCTGGTGTGTGCAGGAGAATCTCCCCTCACAATCGTAATTATTAAACCTACCTTACCAGCCAACTGTTCTGAGTTTTATGGGACAATTGTTTTTTCTAATGGCCAAAGCAGAGTATGGCCTAACCGTAAAGGGGCACAAATTGGGTATGATTTGGTCAGTTCAGAACAGCGTTTGGACCAGGGCACGAAGTGAGCCGGTATACAGCGGTATGCCATACCGCTACTTCTGCCAGCAACCCCCGAAGCAGCAGGCGACGGCGCAAAAGAGAAGCAAAAGAGAAGCTGCAGTATTTTGTGGCGATGTTTCCCACTGGGGACACATCTCTGAGCAGTGCTGGCATGACCGATCATCAAATAACGATTTATGGTGGGCTGACACTAGGACAGATGCGGCGGCAGTACACAACCCCAGCGCAGGTAGCAAACCAACCACAAACCGACGGCCAAGTAAAAGAATCAGCGGAGATGGCCTTATAAAATTGGTGCTGGCTGCTAGCTAATCGTGGCTTGTAAACTAGCATCCAATCAGAGGGTGGGAGAGAAAAGCAGGTAGTGTGAGGTGCAGGGGCTGGGAGAGGGAAGTAGGCAGTGTGAGATGCAGGGTGTGGGAGAGGGAAGCTGGTAGTGGGAGAGGGAAGCAGGTAGTGTGAGGTGCAGGGAGTAGGAGAGGAAAGCAGGTAGTGTGAGGTGCAGGGGGGGGAGAGGGGAATAGGCAGTGTGAGGTGCAGGGTGTGGGAGAGGGAAGCAGGTAGTGTGGGGTGCAGGGGCTGGGAGGGAAGTAGGCAGTGTGAGATGCAGGGTGTGGGAGAGGGAAGCTGGTAGTGTGAGGTGCAGGGAGTAGGAGAGGGAAGCAGGTAGTGTGAGGTGCAGGGGGGGAGAGGGGAATAGGCAGTGTGAGGTGCAGGGTGTGGGAGAGGGAAGCAGGTAGTGTGAGGTGCAGGGTGTGGTAGAGGGAAGCAGGTAGTGTGAGGTGCAGGGTGTGGGTGAGAGAAGCAGGTAGTGTGAGGTGCAGAGGGTGGGTGAGAGAAGCAGGTAGTGTGAGGTGCAGGGGGTGGGAGAGGGAAGCAGGTAGTGTGAGGTACAGGGTGAGGGAGAGGGAAGCAGGTAGTGTGAGGTACAGCGTGAGGGAGAGGGAAGCAGGTAGTGTGAGGTACAACGTAAGGGAGAGGGAAGCAGGTAGTGTGAGGTGAAGGCTGGGAGGGAAGTAGGCAGTGTGAGATGCAGGGTGTGGGAGAGGGAAGCTGGTAGTGGGAGAGGGAAGCAGGTAGTGTGAGGTGCAGGGAGTAGGAGAGGGAAGCAGGTAGTGTGAGGTGCAGGGGGGGAGAGGGGAATAGGCAGTGTGAGGTGCTGGGGGTGGGTGAGAGAAGTAGGTAGTGTGAGGTGCTGGGGGTGGGTGAGAGAAGCAGGTAGTGTGAGGTGCTGGGGGTGGGTGAGAGAAGCAGATAGTGTGAGGTACAGGGTGAGGGAGAGGGAAGCAGGTAGTGTGAGGTGCTGGGGGTGGGTGAGGGAAGTAGATAGTGTGAGGTACAGGGTGAGGGAGAGGGAAGCAGGTAGTGTGAGGTTCAGGGTGAGGGAGAGGGAAGCAGGTAGTGTGAGGTGCAGGGTGTGGGTGAGAGAAGTAGGTAGTGTGAGGTGCAGAGGGTGGGAGAGAGAAGCAGGTAGTGTGAGGTACAGGGTGAGGGAGAGGGAAGCAGGTAGTGTGAGGTGCAGGGTGTGGGAGAGAGAAGTAGGTAGTGTGAGGTGCAGAGGGTGGGAGAGGGAAGCAGGTAGTGTGAGGTGGAGGGTGTGGGTGAGAGAAGTAGGTAGTGTGAGGTGCAGAGGGTGGGAGAGGGAAGCAGGTAGTGTGAGGTACAGGGTGAGGGAGAGGGAAGCAGGTAGTGTGAGGTACAGGGTGAGGGAGAGGGAAGCAGGTAGTGTGAGGAGCAGAGGGTGGGAGAGGGAAGCAGGTAGTGTGAGGTACAGGGTGAGGGAGAGGGAAGCAGGTAGTGTGAGGAGCAGAGGGTGGGAGAGGGAAGCAGGTAGTGTGAGGTACAGGGTGAGGGAGAGGGAAGCAGGTAGTATGAGGTACAGCGTGAGGGAGAGGGAAGCAGGTAGTGTGAGGTACAACGTAAGGGAGAGGGAAGCAGGTAGTGTGAGGTGAAGGCTGGGAGGGAAGTAGGCAGTGTGAGATGCAGGGTGTGGGAGAGGGAAGCTGGTAGTGGGAGAGGGAAGCAGGTAGTGTGAGGTGCAGGGAGTAGGAGAGGGAAGCAGGTAGTGTGAGGTGCAGGGGGGGAGAGGGGAATAGGCAGTGTGAGGTTCTGGGGGTGGGTGAGAGAAGTAGGTAGTGTGAGGTGCTGGGGGTGGGTGAGAGAAGCAGGTAGTGTGAGGTGCTGGGGGTGGGTGAGAGAAGCAGATAGTGTGAGGTACAGGGTGAGGGAGAGGGAAGCAGGTAGTGTGAGGTGCTGGGGGTGGGTGAGGGAAGCAGATAGTGTGAGGTACAGGGTGAGGGAGAGGGAAGCAGGTAGTGTGAGGTTCAGGGTGAGGGAGAGGGAAGCAGGTAGTGTGAGGTGCAGGGTGTGGGTGAGAGAAGTAGGTAGTGTGAGGTGCAGAGGGTGGGAGAGAGAAGCAGGTAGTGTGAGGTACAGGGTGAGGGAGAGGGAAGCAGGTAGTGTGAGGTGCAGGGTGTGGGAGAGAGAAGTAGGTAGTGTGAGGTGCAGAGGGTGGGAGAGGGAAGCAGGTAGTGTGAGGTGGAGGGTGTGGGTGAGAGAAGTAGGTAGTGTGAGGTGCAGAGGGTGGGAGAGGGAAGCAGGTAGTGTCAGGTACAGGGTGAGGGAGAGGGAAGCAGGTAGTGTGAGGAGCAGAGGGTGGGAGAGGGAAGCAGGTAGTGTGAGGTACAGGGTGAGGGAGAGGGAAGCAGGTAGTGTGAGGTGCAGAGGGTGGGAGAGGGAAGCAGGTAGTGTGAGGTGCAGGGTGAGGGAGAGGCAAGCAGGTAGTGTGAGGTACAGGGTGAGGGTGAGAGAAGCAGGTAGTGTGAGGTGCAGGGGGTGGGAGAGGGAAGCAGGTAGTGTGAGGTGCAGGGGGTGGGAGAGGGAAGCAGGTAGTGTGAGGTGCAGGGGGTGGGAGAGGGAAGCAGGTGGTGTGAGGTACAGGGGGTGGGAGAGGGAAGCAGGTAGTGTGAGGTGCAGGGGGTGGGAGAGGGAAGCAGGTGGTGTGAGGTGCAGGGGGTGGGAGAGGGAAGCAGGTAGTGTGAGGTGCAGGGTGTGGGTGAGAGAAGTAGGTAGTGTGAGGTGCAGAGGGTGGGAGAGGGAAGCAGGTAGTGTGAGGTACAGGGTGAGGGAGAGGGAAGCAGGTAGTGTGAGGAGCAGAGGGTGGGAGAGGGAAGCAGGTAGTGTGAGGTACAGGGTGAGGGAGAGGGAAGCAGGTAGTGTGAGGTGCAGAGGGTGGGAGAGGGAAGCAGGTAGTGTGAGGTGCAGGGTGAGGGAGAGGGAAGCAGGTAGTGTGAGGTACAGGGTGAGGGTGAGAGAAGCATGTAGTGTGAGGTGCAGGGGGTGGGAGAGGGAAGCAGGTAGTGTGAGGTACAGGGGGTGGGAGAGGGAAGCAGGTAGTGTGAGGTGCAGGGGGTGGGAGAGGGAAGCAGGTGGTGTGAGGTACAGGGGGTGGGAGAGGGAAGCAGGTAGTGTGAGGTGCAGGGGGTGGGAGAGGGAAGCAGGTAGTGTGAGGTGCAGGGGGTGGGAGAGGGAAGCAGGTGGTGTGAGGTGCAGGGGGTGGGAGAGGGAAGCAGGTAGTGTGAGGTGCAGGGGGTGGGAGAGGGAAGCAGGTAGTGTGAAGTACAGGGGGTGGGAGAGGGAAGCAGGTGGTGTGAGGTACAGGGGGTGGGAGAGGGAAGCAGGTAGTGTGAGGTGCAGGGGGTGGGAGAGGGAAGCAGGTGGTGTGAGGTGCAGGGGGTGGGAGAGGGAAGCAGGTAGTGTGAGGTGCAGGGGGTGGGAGAGGGAAGCAGGTGGTGTGAAGTACAGGGGGTGGGAGAGGGAAGCAGGTGGTGTGAAGTACAGGGGGTGGGAGAGGGAAGCAGGTAGTGTGAGGTGCAGGGGGTGGGAGAGGGTAGTAGGCAGTGAGAAGTGCAGGGGTTGAGACTGAAGCAGAGGCTGAATCTTATTATCAAAATCCCCGAAGCTTGGGGAAGGGGATTCAACTAAAATTTCCTTACCCCCATTTCAAAATTCCCACTTTGAGCACTACTTTGGACGGATTATGGCAGTGAGTTAAATCAGAAATTTTGGCAAGTTTGTTGTAAGGCAGGGGTTCTGTGTGTTTGGAAACGTATGATGTCATGCACCTTCTACACCGGCTGTGTCCTGATAAACTAGCTACTGTATTAGTATTAGTCTTATTTTAGTATAGTTATGTTGTGCAAGCTCACAATCAAATGATATTGTATTTATTAACAGTAATAATAAGTGGCAACGTAGATCTACAAATAATTGAGATGAGGGATATTGTCTATGACACAACAATGACTGATGTTGGTATTGTAAAATAAATACTTACCAGACTAGGTAAGAAATTATGATGAGAAATACCAGGATGAGAAAACTTCCCACACATACTACATAGACCCAAAGACTCACGCGTCCATCTGCAAACAATATACAAAAGGAAAAAACTGTAAAACACACTGGCAAGGCCCTATGTGTTTTATTACTGTCTTATATCACACCTGTACACTTAACCTTATTGGTTGTGAAATAAATGTAGCATTTATGGGATACTAATCTTTAAATTATGAAGCAGGAACATTACCCTTTATATAGAATTGTTTCCTTGTATCTTAAAGCAAATTATCCATTATTTTGTCTGCCCATTCACTGCTGCTCAGGAACAGGAGATACCTCCCAACAGGAGATACCTCCCAACCTCCCAACCTCCTCAGCCTTAAATAAATCATCAGCTAAACATATATTGTACTTAATGCTCCAAAGAACAGATTTATCCACTTTATTTTTTAAACAAACCAAAGTTTGGGAGGCAAGAAGCTTAGAACAGCCTTGTCACTAAGTAAAACAACATTTGACACTCCGCACCCCCTGATTTCTGAAAACTAAGGGGACTATGGACCTCATTCAGAGCCGCTCGCTAAGCTGCGCTCGCTCGGAGCAATTTTTGCCCGTCTTCGCATGCGTCTAAGTAACAGTGCGCGTGCACAAGCTAGCGTCTGCGATGCACAATTGAGCGCTCATAGTACACAGACAGGTCGCTACTTTGAGTGACAGATTGTGCCGTTTGTGGGTGGTAACGGGAAGGTGCTTGTGAACGGGGGAGTGGTTGTGCGAACGCAGGCATGTCTGACCGTCAGAACGGCGTTTAATGGGTGTGCATAACTAGCAAAGTAGCGTCATTACACACGTGACTAGGTTGTTTTTAGCCTAAACTGCTCGCAGTGCTTGGGGTAGGTTAGGTGAACCCCAAGTGCTGCGAGCAGCTCTGATGGCCCTCGATGTTCACGATTAATCAGACACTTCCCGTAGAGGATGTGTGCTGCGAGTGACAGGTGGGAGGTTTTATAGTCCGACGTACGCTAAGTGCCGTCACTCACTAAGACATAGAGGGCGTCCTCACAGCGCAAAGAGCGAGTGCTTGATTTGTCTACCTAGCCCGTTATTGCAAGCGAGCGATCGCATCTTGCGAGCAGCTCTGAATGAGGTCCTATGTGCTTAATAAATAATGAGTGATATTCTTGTTATCACTCATTACTAACTTAAATGGTGCTCCAACCAATCAGCGCCTGTCATGTGTTTGAAGAATGACAGTTAGGAGCTGATTGGTTGGAGCACCATTTGAGATTCATAACAAGTGATAATAAAAAATAAGAATATCACTCGTTATTAAATATGCCCCATATTAGTAGTAGTCTCTCAAAGGCAGTCTTCTCACTTACTAAAAAACAGTATTTACAGTATATTTATTATCTTTACATTAAAACTGCAAAATGTTAAAATTAGCTCAGCTCTTCCTAGAACCACTCACTTATTTAAGTTTTAATTTAACATTGTTTAATATGCACTTGCCTTGGTCAAATAGCTGAATCGACCAGTTAAATATCTGCGGGAGTTTGGAGTTGATGGGTTTGCTTTTTTCAATAAAAGTTTTCACATCAGCTTTCTTAGATTCAGTGCCCGGAACCTTCAAACAATAGTCAAGGACGCCGCTAGATCTCATTATTTGTGTGTATCCATCCTGGCAGCCGCAGGTTCCACTCTGGAAGAAACATGACCAAGCTGAGAATCACCAGGAGTAGCTCTGTGCAGAAACTGATATATTTTTGTGAAATATAACTACAGAATTGCTATAATAACTTATTGCACTATATGTTACTCTCATACAACATACTGGTATTTGGACAATATTCCCATGCAAGGTCTCACAGCCCTGGAACTTCTCTACCCTTGAATGTACCTGTAGAAGAGAGTATAAAGCTTATAGGATCCTACCAATTAGTGTCTACTCTACTTTGTCTGTAGTCTAAAGCTGGCCATACACATTGCGATTGGCACCGTGCGACACGACGGGGAATCCGACGTCCAACATATCGGGTGGTCCCCACACATGGTGCATTCGGGTGGCCGACCGCCCGATATGCCTGCTCCCCTCACCTCCCCACACATAGCGCGGCATGGGATCACACATCGCATCCTCTAATCAACTGAACCTGCAGTAAGATCAGAGGGTGCGATGTACAACCCTACGGGTGCGTGCTCAGTCTGACATCAGGCCCATACACGGTGCGATATAGCAGTCAAATTGTACCAATCATTCGGATTGCCTGCTTTATCGCACCGTGTATGGGGGCCTTTAGGGGTAGAGTACATTTACTAAAGATCGAATTTGGTAATTTGAAAACTGACCATTTACTAAAGGCACAACTGACAGAAAAACAACCAAAATACCAACTTTATAACCTAGGACCAACCATTGATTATTTTCGCAAAGATAAATAAAGAAGCCACAGATTTACTAAGCGGCAGTTTGGAAATAGACCAGAAACTGGCCCTAAAACAACGGCAAACCCACCCAAACAAGTTTGGGAGAAGCACTGACTGCACATATCAGTATGATCTGCACAGGCTTTGTTTGCTGTAGATATTAATAAATAGTTAAAAATAGAAAAAAAAGTGTGCTATCCCACCCCAAATCCATAACCAGCCCCAGACCTCTGAGCCTAGACTGGTATTGGAAAATAGGGGGAAAAATATTGTGGGGTTTCCCCTATTTTCCAATAATCAGCACTGCTGCTGACGCTACAGCAGGGGGACACACAGTGTGGATCCCCCTGCCGTAATGGTGACCAGCCCCAAGCTGGTCAGTCCCAGGCTGAAATCCCTAGAGTAAGTGTGGACACTTCCTCCCCCCACAAAATGGGGTTCCTCTCCACAAGAACAACCAGCCTTGGGCTGATAGCTGGCTACTGTAGTCCACCTATTAAAAAAAATAATTACACAAAATACTTAACACACACAGCGAAGGGGAAAGTCCTTTGTTAAATAAACACACCACACGGCCCTTGTACACCAGTTTAGTACTTACAAGATAAAGGGGTCACGCCTTCACTAGTCCATGTAGGTATCCAGACACTTGTCAAAACATAAAAACATCACTACTGCTCTTTACAAAGCCTTGTTGCAAATGACAGGTCTCTCCCGATCACTCTCCAAAGAAATGAATGAGGATGCACTGATTTGTAAGAGCATAGGAACTGCCGCGCTGTGACCAGTCACTGCATTTCTATGGAGAGTGACCTGTCATTTGTGATGGGGCTTTACTAAGAGCAGTAGTAGCTTTTTTATTATGCCAAGTGTCGGGATGCTACATGGACTGGAGAGAATGTGACCCCTTCATTTTGTAAGTAATAAATGGGTGAATGAGGGCTGTGCGGGAAATGTTTATTTAATAAAATACTACAATACTCCAGTTTGGGGCTGGCTGCCATTATGACAGGGGCAACTCCCACTGTGTGTAGCTTTGTTATAGCCATAGCACCCCAGCTGGTTCAGTCTATTGCTGGTTATTGTAAAATGGGGGAACTCCATGCCGTTTTTCCCCCCTATTTTTAAATACCAGCCTAGGCTCAGAGTACTCCAGAACTGGTTATGTATTATGGGGCACCCCACACATTTTATTTCTCTATTTTTAACCATTTATAAACATTTTAAGCTAATTAAGCCTGTACAGATCATAGTGATATGTGCATGGCTTCATCACCACAGCAGATTGATAGCGGATTTGACTTTGGATCTGCTGCGGTATAGGGGTTTGAAATGCAGTCAAAACTGATGCATAGTAAATGCTGGATTTTTTTTTTACTGCAATTCAATGTCGATACCTGTCACTGTTTGTTGCCTTTGGAATAGACCAAAACCTGACGGATAGTAAATTTACCCTTAAGACTCATTAATAATAATTTATTTGGGGGAACTGCCAAGTTTTTTGTAAAAATGTTTCTACAGCAAAATGGTTACTATCATTGTTCTTAATTTTGGACTCTAGTGTATTGTTCTTATGTTTCAGCTTTTATGTTACATTCATTTTAAGTGAATGTAAGATGAAACTTAGTAATAATTTGATAGCTGTATTCACTTACAAGATATTATATACATTTGATAAGATAGTCAAGATGGATATACTTAAATTAGGTTATTATCATAGCTTCGTTAATACCTCGTTTTTATTTAAAATGCATTTAAATACATAACTTATTATCATTATTATTAATAATATTAACAATACTTAATAATAATACAATAATATTAATAATAATAAAATTAATATTATTATTATTAGTAGTAGTAGTATTAATATTATTGTATTATTATTATTATTATTATTATATGTTATTTTTCTGTTATGTTAAAGAATATTTTCAAATGCCCAGGTATCATCACATGATGTAAGGTCTATTGCAACAAAAGACTAAAATGATTACAAAGAGTCACACTGTGACTTGCATGAATTTGTTATAATATGTCATTTATGAATGCATTCAATTACAGGCATGATTAAATATATAGCTTATTGTGAAGCAATTTAGTACATAATATAATGCTGACTAAAAACAGCAGATGTCAATTGTATACTATCTTACGTATAAATAAATGTATTTGGTGCTAAATTATTAAAGCACTGTGTCTTTGTAGAGTATTTCCAATGGAGAGAAGAATATATATGTATGCATTACTTTGTCTCATGTTTGTTTTCAGTATTTGAGCCTTGAGAATAATTGTACCATACAGATACAGAGGAAACAAGATAATTCATATCTGTGTGAGAATTATGAGAATAATGAATTCATAGATGTGTCTGTATCTAAAATACTAAATGAAAGATCAATACAAGCTGTGGGTTGGCAATTAAATACCTATTGTTAACTATTTCCTTATATGTTCCAAAATCAAGCATTTGGAAAACACTCTTTAGAAATATTTCCTACCCTTTATGGTCAAATGTTCAATACGGAATGGTAAAGGGAATATTCACAAAGTAATTTTAAAAAATAAAACAAATTAAGATTAATTTCCTTAACATGGACAACAACTGGGATATTAATTTCATTTTTTTTACAACATTAAAAATCAATTGGCGCTCAGGAAGCATTGTACCTAAGGATCTTTTTTTATGTGTTTCTGTAAAATAGGTCTTTCCATACAACGCATGTGTACAAAAAAGACTAAACTTGTATGGTTGGGTTACATCTAAAGTTGGCGATTCTCTACGCTAATACCCCTTTTACACCAAAGTTCCAGGTCTGACCAGGGGTTGGAACAAGATTAAATACTGCAGCTCCGACCCAGAATATTCCCGAGTCGGCGCCGTTCACACTGGAGCAGGGTCTGCAGTAACCCGGCTCTTCCGGCATTGCAGTGAATGCTTGGAGATGATGTCACCTCCAAGCGCCACTGAAGCTGGCCAGTTAAGCGGCATGCGGCACGATACAGTTCATCGTGACCCGGATCGCTGCGTTTACACTGTAGGGTGCCACGGAACGACCCGTGACCAACCCTGCAAAGTACCCAAGTTGGATCCCCGGGTCCCTGGCACTCAAGCCTGGGATTTTTAAGTCGATGTAAAAGGAGTATTAGAGAAGCTGAACAGGGCTAAAAAAAGATGGGACAAAGAGTACAGCTTTGGAGAAGTCTAGTTGATATCCTGATCAACAACTTATGCACCTTTGCCCTGGGGTACATGGAATATTATTGTAAAATGCACTGGAATGTAGCAACAACATAGCTGACACCACTCCCTAACTCGCAAAATTGCAGTTATGTTAATGTGTAAGATGGTAGTACTTTTTTTTTACCAACATAGTTATTCTTAGAACTATCCTGTAAATTGATAAAAACTGATTAGATAATATGTACATTTGTTTCCATATATATTAGACATGAAACTGTTATACTCTGTAACCATCACATAATGTACATAGAAACCCCATATGAAAGCATTTATGTACAGTACAGAGAAAATATCATACAGTAATTAAATCTACAAATCATTTCAACAATCCTGTGTGGTTTTCATTAATAAAAGATACTGAACCAGTAACGTGTATTGTTAAACTAATTTATGTATAGCAATATGTGGCCACAGTAACAGTATGAAAATCATAATAAATCATAATACATATTTCACTGGATGGTCACAGGTATCCAGCATCTGCGGTCCAACTTAAATGTCAACTCTGTACAATTCACTGAATATCCGCTAGGTGACACTATATCCTTTTAAAACACATCCCAAAGTCTGTTCTGTTCTGTATCTGTGTGTGAGATGAGGTTGGTTTATGCAGCAAGTGTTGCTTTAGAAGTAGGTTACCTGCATACAATAGGAAAAAGGTTTTCTGCATGGTGGGTCACAGTTCCGAACTTCAGCAGGCTGGGAGTTAGGAGAGCAACCTCCTGCAAGAAGAAAAACATCAATACCTAGTAAATCCACCTTCTATCTCATTATCTACACAGCTCTTCATCCAGTAGTCCCAAGTCTGGCTATGTTCATGTAGAGAGGCTCAGTGATGCTAAGCAGTACAGGCAGAACATTCTCATACTGTTGTACAGTAGTTATATTGTTTAATATACTTTTCCAGGGACAATTTGCTGCTACTGTGGCATCTTGGAGAACTACAATCCCCATCCTGCTGAATTTGGTTGCAGGATACTTTTCTTTGTATTTTCAATATTCTTATTTAATAAATATAGAATATAAAGCCAAGATAACAGGGATACAGTAGATCTAAGAATTGCATCGAATATGCAAAAAATTAAGAATTGTATTGTGCAATTTGGCTAGTAATGAAAAATAAACTTTTAGGGGCAAATTACAAACAAAATGGCACTGTCCCAGTAATTTAGGGACAATTAGCAACAATAGAATTGTGATAAGTAGCTGAAAAATATACATCCCAACTGTCCTGATATAGGCAGGACAGTCCCAGTTTGAGGGCTCTATCCCTCTATTGTGATTTGGGACAGATTTTTAGAATATAGAGTTCATGTAGCTTCATTTTAAGAACATTTTAGCTTTTCTTTCTGCTTCCTCCACTTTTATATAGTTTCCAAAATAAACCCATCACAAGATACAGAATTATTGCTGGAGGGCGCAGGTCTAACTATTCCCGGAATTCGTCCCCGTTTTCTAGTGAGGGATGAAGCCAGGGTCTGCGTCGGTGGACCAGGCACAGGCCAGGCTAAGGTAAGCTTCAGCTTACACAACCTTGCCAATGGAGCAACCAGATGGTTATGATGGTGATACGAGGCAGGGTCTACGTACGCTGTAATCGGATTGCAAATGCAGTAAGGAGGTCGCTATCTCCTACAGACACACCCTGCTGCATTTGCAGCTTGTTGAATGTTATTGAACAGTTGCATCTGTGCGGCTGTGCAATACCGGCCATCTCTGAATCAGTCCCTAAGGTCCCTGTGCCGTGTTACCACAGTATGCAGAGGAATGATGAAAAGGGTTTATGGTCTAAAAGTGCCTGCATTACATGTCTCCTTTGTTAAAAATCCTAATGATATTAATCCATACATTTCAGAATTAAAGAACTAAAAGCTGTATGGGGTAAATGTAATAGCCTGTGCGCTGCAGGCAATGGCAAGTTTCTGGTAAGTCTGCCTAATTTTTTAAAGAGACAATCATTTTAAATTATATGCCCAATTAAAACATCGTGCAGACTCGCCAGAAATTCGCTGATGTTGCATCGCGCAGGCTATTACCTTTACCCCTATGTGTTCTGCATCCACAGTACCTCTAATGCAGTATTTCCCAAACTCAGTTTTCAAGGCACCCTAATAGTCTAGTTTTTAAAGATACCCGTGCTTGAGCACAGCTGGATAAATCAAATTATCCTTAAAACCAGGACAAGGAACAACTTTTTGAAACACTAATATAATGTTTTATCATTCTGCCTTGTTAGTACAGCTGGTCAATGGTCGATGGTTTTGCCATTAATTGTGGTGATATGACAGTTCTTCGCCATCGATTGGTGAGAGGAAGCAATGTTTTTTTTTTTTTAACAGAGCATATACCCACCCCTGGTGGCCCACCAAATCCTGTCCCCTTCCCTTACTGACCTGCCATTCCCCTCAGCAAGGATGGCCATCAGTGAGTGCAAACCATCAATGGCTCCCGGTCTATGGTTTACACCATTGATGTTGAGCACCATCAATGGTGACCATCGATAGTTAACCCATTCCCAGTGGCGTAGCTAGGGTATTTGGCGCCTACGGCAAGGTTAAAAATGGAGCCCCCCCATCCCAAACTGTGTGTGTGACCATGTGCCAAAAGGTGGCGTGGTCACAGAAAAATGGGGGCGTGTCAACATGAACTCAGGGAACATTCCTTTCCTTTCCATATGCACCTTAATGCCCCCAGTAGTAGTGCCCCTTATGCAATGCTCCCAGTAGTAGTGCCCCTTATGCAATGCCCATTGTAGTAGTGCCCCTTATGCAATGTCCCCTGTAGCAGTGCCCCTTATGCAGTGCCCCCTGTAGTAGTGCCCCTTATGCAGTGCCCCCAGTAGTAGCGCCCTTTATGCAATGTGCACAGTAGTAGTGCCCCTTATGCAGAACCCCTAGTAGTGCCCCGTATGCAGTACACCTGCAGTGCCCCTTATACAGTGCCCCCAGTAGTGCCACCTATAAACAGTGCCCCCAGTAGTCCCTCTTATACAGTGCCCCCAGTAGTGCCCCTTATACTGTGCCCCCAGTAGTAGTGTCGCTTATATAGGGCCCCCAGTAGTAGTGCCCCTTATATACAGTGCCTCCAGTTGTAGTGCCCCTTATACTGTGCCCCCAGTAGTAGTGTCCCTTATACAGTGCCCCCAGTAGTAGTGCCCCTTATATACAGTGCCCCCAGTAGTAGTGCCCCTTATATACAGTGTCCCCAGTAGTGCTCCTTAAATACAGTGCCCCCAGTAGTGCTCCTTAAATACAGTGCCCCCATTAGTAGTGCCCCTTACACATAAAGCACACATATATTTTATATTGTCTCCACAATTTTCCTAAGCAGCTCCAAATTTCTGCAAGTGTCTTCAGTGTCTACTGCATCCATACAGTACTATGGGCCTGATTCAAAGATGGATGCTAATGCATTCGCTAGTACAACCGCTGCGGGAATATACAAATGCTAATCTCAGCCTTGTGCACCAGCGTGCGACGGAGAGTACAAGCACTGCAAAGCACACTTTCAGGCTCCAAAGACTGTGCAACTGCGACAGTGGTTCTAAACACTACACCATCGGCGCATCATTGGATGTACCATCGGCACTTGCGGTGGCCTAGGCAATATTCAGGCTATTCATCTCAAGTAATTCTAATATGGCCTCTGAGACTGTGGATGCACAAATTATCGCACCTCCAGTCTCCAGCCTGAAACACCCATGGATCACAGACACCATCAAAGTGATGTTGTATTCAATTGCATACACCATTGCACACCTGGGTTTGTGAGTGTGCAGTAAAGGTTTCCTAGCAGTGTCGTTATTTTGCATAATCTAAGGTGTTATTACAGATTGATGAATTTATGAAGATTTACTCCCTGTGCTTAAATGGAGATATAAGGTTTATCTATAATTACATATACCCAGGGGCGTGCATTCAGGGTAGAACCTCCCCTGTCATACTCCCTGTCAGACTGCAGAGTTTTGACTATAAAAATGATTAGAATAATATAAAGAAGATATTTATAACTTATAAACATCTTCTTTGTATTATTCTGATCGCTTTTATAGGTAAAACTCACCAAAATTGCAGCACTCCTTGGAAATACAGGGAGAGATGAGGCAGTAAGAGCTCAGCCTCACCTCTTATAGCTCAGACACTGCCTGGAGCTGGAGGCTGGGCCACAAAGCAGCCAATAAAACACGGAGAAAAAGAGCTAGCGGAGGCATGCACTGTGAGGGGGCATGCCTTGAGCTCTGATGGACACCTCTGACGATCAAGTGATCAGGTGACCAGTTCAGGAAGTACTCGGGCATCTGAGCTCAGCAGCAGCACTGAGGAGGGAAGAAAATTGGAATATGCACACAGAGGAAATACACAAAGGAGCAAAAGGTGAGGAGGGTCTGCTGTGGCCCACAGGACACTGTCTGGGGGTTTGTAAATCACTGTGTTACAGGATAGGAGGTTTCCCTGCAGACACAAGTACTGTAGCTGGCACCTAGTCACTATGCAGGAACTGGCACATTCTGTGTAAAGCTGGGTACACACTACACAATGAATACCCAGCACGACATCACTCTGATACTAGCCAATGCCTCCCCAGCCATTGACCTCACCGCACGTCCCTGCATATACCACACATGTAGGCAGAACCCTATTTATACTGAATGGCAGCAGTAAAGCTGAATGCAAAAGAGCATATGTGTTCTGACTTTGTTTTGCCGTTTCACAAATGCCCATTGGAATGAAAAATAAATAAAACAGCCAAGTAATCTCTATGTTTATTGACTGAATTTTTTTTTATTCAAAGAAAGATGGCAACAGCAAAAAAAACGTGCTTGCAGCGGTACATGTATGACTGCGAACACTCTTAAGTAGGACAAACCTAGCGAATATTTTCTCTTTTGGTGTCTACCCTTAGCTGTCACTCTAACATATTGTGAGAAAAGGTTTAACTCCCTTAGTAAATAGAACACTTACTACTGTGAAAAGATTAAAAGGCAGGAAGGTAATAAATAGCACTGAAGCACAATTACAGTATTGAATAACAATTACAGACTCATTTCTGTACCTGTCACATTCATCCCATCCGAGCGCTGGCACCAAACTATCCTTTTATTGTCCCTCCAGGGGCTCATCTTCCACATGTATTTGAAACATTTTCCTCCTGTGATGAGACACACACATTATAATTTTAACAATTCTACTGTTCACCTCCGTATCAAAGGCTTTAGATTTCACTGAATATATTTTGCCAAAACATTAAGCATTCACTAACTAATTGTGTGAAAATACTCTTGTGCACATAAAAATTAAATATAAAAAAATATATGAAAAATATATTTTAGGAACAAAATTTTTTATGAAAAGTTTAAATGACGAACTGTGTTCCCAGATTATTAATGAATACGGAGTCAGGGCAGGTGAATAACTGAAATGTATTCCAGCAATTATGAAAGATTGGATCAGTGTTGCCAATTTCTGGATCTCAGCTGCATGTTCTGCTGCCAAATGTGTCTCTGTAGGAATTGGAAAATAATTGCGATGTCATCATTGTAAAGTCTTTAATAAAATAGAAAAAAAACATATGAGCGTAACACATACTTGCCCATTCTCCCAGAACCTATGGGTGACTCCCGAAATAGGAGGAGATTCTCCCAGGTTCCATAAAAAAATGGGCAAGGGGCATGGCATAATGTGGCATGGGGGTGCCGTTGTGCCCCTCAGCCAGGGCCAGATCCAGGGGGGGGGGACGCGACCAGTGCGATCGCTCTCCCCCCTCCTATCAGGTGCAGGCAGATGAGACTGCTGCTGAGTTCAATGACAGCAGCAGCAGACTCCCTGTACTCACTGCAGCCCAGCACACAGCAGTGTATGCTGGACGCTGCTGCCTCTGACAGGGTAGGGGAGCGGCGGCCCCCACCTGGACCCTCCAGCAAGCCGGGTAATGAGTGCCCGCTCCCCCCTCTTGGCACCCCTGCTTACAATAAGTAAAAGTTTGTAAATTGTCACACAATCCCTATTTTAGGGGGAGATGTACTAAGCCTTGGAGAGAGATAATGTGGAGAGAGATAAAGTACCAACCAATCAGCTCTGTTTGAAAAATGACAGTTAGGAGCTGATTGGGTGGTACTTCATCTCTCTCCAAGGCTTAGTACATATACCCCTAAAGTAACATAAGTTTTGTTTGTGAAGATACAGAGTCAAGTTCTTTTTTCCTGCCAAACAAATAAATATATATAACCTGTACAGGGCCGAGTCTCAATAATAGGCCTTGGACAGTTTTCCTGGTTCTCCAAAGACTGTATAATAAAGGTTCTTGATCGGGTCTGCCGACCAACTGTTTCAAAACTGCGCCCATCAATGCAGGTGACCTCACAGGAACTCCAATGGGACCATTCCGTAAGGTGGCAATCACCTAAAGGACAAATATAATACAATCAGACACACGAATATCAGGATAATTATAATGTAATGTCTTCTCTCCCAGATAATCGAGCCCCCTGTCATGCAATTTAGAAATGTCAATGTAGATAAGCGTATCCTTGTCTGTGTAATGATACATCCGGGACTTGACACATGAGCTGGTTCAGTGCATAGCGTCTGCTTTACAGAACGCTGCAGAGATTTCAGAGAAATTAAAAATGCAATGTGCTTCATACGCAAGACAGGAACAAGTTGTGGGACGTAATCACCATCATTGGTGTTTTATAGCATTTTTATTATAAAATCATACAATATATTCCTTATAACCGTACAGGATGTTCGAGGATTTGATAGATTAATGTAAGAATAGTCAATAGCATACTACATATTTGCATTACATTTCTATGCTCTTAAACCTCTGTTATTAGGACCATTGTGTGCGTGTGTCAGGGAGGGGGGGTGTCAAAAAGACAAAGCCGTGTCCCCAGAATTGTGTGGCGATGCTCCCTTCAGCAGTGTCATGCAGCATCTAAAGAGGGGGCAAGGTGTTTGGAGCAGTCATGGTTACAAAACCATACTTAGGGCCTCATTTATCAACAAATTTTATCATTTGTTGCGTAAAATAATGGTGATCCAGCCAATCAGCTCCCTACTGTCATCTGTTTGGAAAATGACAGTTGGGAGCTGATTGGCTGGAGAACCATTTATAATACCAACAAGTTTTATCACTCATTGTGAATAATAAAACTCGTTGATAAATAAGGCCCTTAGTACCAGGACCCAAAGCTTCTAATGGCAAGCTTGCTGGATTCCGCCCCAAGCTTTTTTAGTAGTAACAAATATAATATTATAAACAATATAAAAATGTAAAAATAATCAAAAATCTTTTCAATCTTTTTGTTAATGCCAAGTGACACATGAAAAATAATACAAAGCACTGATCGGTGAAAGCATTCCCAAAAATGTTATAATCAATTGATGGAATAAAGTGTTCAGAATAGGTGTAACGCAGCTGATGTTTCATTATATAACTTTTGCCTTTGAACAACGTAAATCCGAAATCTAACTACTGTGGTACAGGAATTGCTAATGTACTGTGGACCTGATTCAGCATTTGTACGCAAACTCAATGGTTTGTGTAGAACTCCAATGTTTGAAGATCTGCGCATGTGCATAACTGCTTCTGTGAGTTAGCTTGCAGTGTCCGGACGCCGCAGCCGTTTGGGGGCTGCGTCAGACAGGGTCCCAGAAAACAAAGGAGTATCAACCCCATTTTCTGGGTGTGCTGAAGCCAGTGGCTACTGAAGGTTACTCCTCATGCTGCACCCTTGGGCACATCAGTGGATCACAGAAGCCGTCAGGAAGCGTCTATTTACACAAGACCCCTTCTGCGCCATTAGAATATTACTGCACAGTAGCTGTGTCCAAGGATGCAGCTACAGTGTAATAGTGTACAACTGTGAGTCAGGCCCTGTATCACAATCCGCTTTCACATTACAGTATGTAAAACACTGAGGGGCCTATTCATCGATAAATGGCCCGGTAACCATGTGCAAATGCCAGTTTCCGCATATTTTAGTTACCGGGCCATTCATCATCAGGGGTCCAATAGGGCTCCCTGATATTTAGCAAAGTCTGAAAACTGAAAGTTTTCGGAGTTTGCTTATGAGTGCAAGCACCATCTTCAGACGACGCTTGCTCTCGTAGCCCCGCTCCTTCCTATGGGAAGGAGTTCCGGGAATACGAAGAGGGATCCGAGTGGAGTCCCCGGCGGCTGTGCGCACGCGTGACCTCGGGCTACGCATGCGTAGCCGGGCCAATGGGGAGGAGGTAAGTAACGCAGCTACATCTGTAGTTGTGATACTAACCGAGGGGACACCTGCTTTTCAGAGCAGCTGTCCCCGCACCGGAGCAATGATGAATTGCTCCGGTATAAACTATCCCCTGCTGCGAGTTGGATACTTAGGTATCCCTCGCAGCGAGAACAATAATTAATTATCGGAGCCATACAGCCTCCGTTGATGAATAGGTCCCTGAATGGTAAAAGCAACAACCACAGTATATATAGTTACCTGGACAAGCAACATAACAGCTCATGCTGAGTAGATTTTCCTCACTGGGTAATTGGCCACAGAATTTAGGGTCTACTTGCTGTTTGGTTCCAGAGATGGTAATATTGTGCACCACACATGTGAGGTTACGAGACTTAAATCCTTCTCCACACTGGCCATTCTGCAAAGATGAGCCGAGAAACAAATCATGATATTCCAAGCCTACTTCTGCTGAACACCAAAAATGATATCAATTAGGGATGCAGCACGTTTAGTATATGGTTTGGGATTTTAGCAAATTCCAGAAAAGATTCCCGTTGGAATGAATCCTAATCAGGGGTGTCTCCCCTGTGAGGTTAGTGCAGAGTGCATAGAGACATGCATGAGCTTCAATTACATATCATCCTGTAACATACAATACTTTGAAATTCGGATTTGGAATTTATTAAGCAGAATCTAAAAAAAGAATTGTGTGTATCCCTACCATTAATACGGATGAAGGAACCCTAGATTATAATGCAATATGGTTACACATAGTTTTCCCCAAATGAACATGGACTATAAGCTGAGCTTGAGATATTTTATTTATGATCTTGGTCCATTAATATTTCAAAACAAGGATCAATATACCTTGAGCTCCTTCTTTGATTTTTTCTTTTTTCAGACAGACACATCCCCATTATCCCAAACTGCTAAACTGGGCTCAACCAATTTGTACTTCACAGTCTTTGTTATTAAGCTTTTATGTGTTGTCACATTTGGTAGTAATACTAAAAGTACCTGCTTTTTATTAAAACCTTAAGATAAGGGGAGAGATTCATCTGCTAACCTGTTTCAAAAAGTCAAAATTACACTAGAAATTTTAAATAAATAGGTCATTACAAATCTTTCTATTTAAACATATAGGGCTAATTTAGTACACAAATTGCTGCGAGAAGCAGCGGTGGATACTAAAACACTGGTGCAATTCAACATTGCTCCGGTGCGGAGACAGCTGATCCAAAAATCATCTTTCCCCGCAATCTTTATCACCACTACTTACGTAGCAGAGAAACTTAGCACTGCCGAGTCTGACTTGGCAGTGCTATTGTGCATACGTGAACTGGGATTTTTGTATGCGCACAAAGCTCTCAATTAGCAGAGGGAGCGGAACAGAGGCAGAGGGATCCAGAAGAATCCCTTATCTCAACCCGGACCTCTATAGGAAGAAGCGTAGGTCTCCACCAGGGACGTGCGGTCACGGTAGTCATACTCCCTCCCCTATCACACTCCCTGTCATGCTCCAGAGTTTTGATATAAAAACTGTGTTTTTATACATGTGTGCCTCCCCAACCATTGACCTCACCGCACGTCACTGGTCTATACTGTCTAATTTTTCAAAACTTCTGTATTTTCGGAGCTTAATTAATTTTTGTCACAATACTATTATATTGCCGGGCTAGATTGGGACTGAAAGATAAGCAGGAGATATCCATGATATCTCCTGTATTACGTTTGTACAGAATGGCCCCAATACTTAATTTCTACAAAAGTAGGTGAAATTTAATATTAACACCTACTTTTGTAGAAATTAAGGGATAATGAATAGATCCCCATAAAAACAAAAAAAAAGGTGTATAATGTTAATTCACCATTTAGCAACATGCTTGATTACATCTTTTCCGCTTTTGTGGCAAATTGCACCACACATGGCGCGAGTCGCATATGCGCAAGCATGTACGCTCACTGCTGGCACACCCGCAACTCCATAAGTTGCATGGTACAAAAGCAGCCCGTGGCATGGCTTAACGTAGCGCACGCTGCTGCGGCTAATCGCATGTCGCGATGCGTGCGCACGTTTGTAGTGCGATCAGCAAAGATGCAAGAGGACACATCTGTACGTCACTTGAGTAGTGTCTATTAAGAATAGTAGTCACCGTTTAATGTTTGCTGGGGTTAGCCATGATGCTCTGTATTGCAAGGAAACATGCCCCTTTATTTAAACAGCAATGAGATAACTGATGATTACTATGGGTTACCATAGGCAAAGGCAGGGGGGGTTTCCGTCTGCCTGGAAACCCCCCTCCCCAGCCCACATCATGACCACAATAGAAATAGTAAGGTAATTTTACTAGTGCTGAATGTTCTTCACAGTATCACAAATGAAATAATTAGCACCACCTGTGGATCTTTTAACATGTATCAGTCAGTAATAAATAACCTGTGCACCAACTAGGAGATCTGGAAAACATTCACTGTTAGGGATGTGCTGCTATAGAGCCCAATATGTACATATATGTCCAGGGCAGGGCTAGATTATTCTGCTGCTCCCCCAGACTCCCAGACTTGCTCTAATGCTCTCGAATGGTGCACACATCTAAAATAAAACCATTCAGCTCCAGTAGGATGGCCCTATTGCTGCATTTAAAGGGTTACTGTGATTGCTGGTCCTGTATATGATGGAATTATGACACACAATATACTTTGTATGGCGCATATTAAAGCTGGTTAAATGCTAATTCTACCCTCTTCATGGACAGGCCACACTCACTCTAAAATCAAGCATTTGGAAACCCTCCTCTAGAAATCCTGCGTTTGCCACTGGTTACAGTACTTTTTGAGCAGTTGCCAGTGTACCTATTTTCATAATTATCTCCCAATGCTTATTTTGGTATTCAACATTAGCTATGCTGAGGCTGACATTCAAATTGCATCTGAATGATACATAATATTAAGCTGTCTAAGCTCAGTTCCCATTGAATTCCTGGACTACTTTCCCTAAAGTACTGTACAGACACCTGCATCATCTTCAGACCTGTATCTACCATTCCTCTGGCTGCACAGGTAGTGTCTGCACCTGGTTCCTGATTCTGCTACAAGCCTGTGCTCATCATTCCCTGGCAGCACAAATAGTTACAGCTTGTTCCTGATTCCTGTATAGCTGGTTCTGCTCCGCATCCCAGCCCATCCCAAATAACTGGTTCTGCTCTGCATCCCAGCATATCCTGTATAGCTGGTTCTGCTCTGCATCCCAGCACATCCTGAACAGCTGATTCTGCTCCTCGCCTGTTGAACCAATCCACAGACAACATATGTAATTCCACTCCATTCCTGGCTCTATTCCTGATTATACACTACCATCCATTCCGGTTTCGGTCTGCATTCTGGTTCTGCTTCCATCTGAGTACATCAGTGCCCATCCAGTATATTGCTGCAGCAAGAGTACCTATAGGATATTATGCATGCTTTATGAGGTTGTGATTTGGACCTCCATCTACTATCGCAGTGGATCCACAATATTACCACACACATTATTTTGATATGTTTTTATTTTCATGATTGTATTGTTTTTATATTTATATTAAACTGCATCTATTATCAGCGCTGCATATTTTCCTTTCTATATTGTCATATAGGAGGCTGACTACCTCCCCTTTTTGCAGCTGCTGGGAAGACTTCTCACCACAGCGTCCTATTTACTATCTTTATAGTTCTATTCTTGCATAATATTAAGCTGTTTCTAGATAATCTTCATATTATAAATGGGGATCCGGGATACAGTCAAAATGCTGATGACTGGGAGTAAAGACAGGCGTCAAAATCCCGGTTAGGGTTAGGCACCACTAATGGAGGGTTAGGGTTAGAGGGGGGAGAGAGGAGGGTTAGGATACTTACCAGCCCCAGTCAGGATTTAGAGCGTTCAGACTTGCGGCGTCGGGATTTAGTCAGACTTATTCCCGGCCGTCAGCATTTCATACCCAACCCAGGGATCCTGGCGGATGCTTACAATATGTCACATTATAGCAGAAAACACAAGAATCAACCCAGCAGGACAAAATGAACACTGGGGCAAGAATAATGGCTCTTTTTTGAACCTACCACAAACACCCTGCAACCACATTTCCATCTTTTTGAGTAGGGTATTAGTGCAGGGGTTCCCAACCACAGTCCTCAAGGCACTCTAACAGTCTAGGTTTTAAGGATAGCCATAATTGAGCACAGGTGACGTAATTAGTACCTAAGTTATTTTGATTTAACTGCCTGTGCTCAAGCATGGATATCACTAAAACCAGAACTGTTAGTGTGCCTTGAGGACTGAGGTTGGGAATCACTGTATAATACCTCTTTTCCACCAAAAACCCAGGTCCGACCTGGGTTTTTGGAGATGGTTGCAACCCTGGTCAGACCCAGGTCAAACCCATTTACACTGCACCTTGGATCTGGGTTACTCCCAGGTCAGCCCTGTGCACACTGAACTCAGGTCTGCCCTGCTAAACCTGTGAGGTCAATAAAAGTGTGAGGTGACTGCCCCACAACCACCAATCAGCTCATTTTAGGCATGACCCAGGTCAGATAACCCGGGTTGCACCGTTTACACTGCACCATTACCCGGGTCCATCCTGGGTCCAACCCTGGTAGCTACCTGGGTTGGATTGCTGGGTCACTTGACCTGGGTTATTTTTAAGGAACCCTTTTACACTGAGCTGCGACCCAGGTAGACCCAGCAAAAACCCAGGTTTTTATTCTGGTGTAAAAGGGGTATTAGTGATACGGCTACTGCATTATATTGACTTCTCACTGTTTTCCTGGGATGTAAAACATTCAACACCATTTACCATTATTATTCTGATATCTGTCATAAGAAAATGAAAAAGTTTGCTGAAATAGAGAGACTTGTAACAAAGAAGCAATTCATTATTTGTGGTTAGAAAGAGTGGGCTTGGGAATTTATTATTTCACCAGTGGAGAAATAATGAGCATAGGAGGGAGCTGGAGTGGACACACATAAGTAAGAACAAAACCATTAAAAGAATGTAATTTGTAGGATAGAACCATTTTAGAGCTAATGAGACGCACAGAAGTTATTTTTAGTTAGATTCGTTATTTCAATATTATCACTTAGACTCCTGGAGCACTATGTATGAAAACTCGGAGCAATTTTCTGGTGGCAGAATAAAATAAAACATTCATAGAATGAATGTGCCAACACTTAATCCCATTTACAGACTTCCCTCAACATTCTAAAGATAAGAACAGAATTCTACTAATAAAATAAATGATTCTGAGATATATTCATGTTTTATTTTACTATTTAAATTTTTTTTTCTCCTTTTAAACTGCAATCGTAATAACATTATGGCAAGGTACTGATTCATCAGTCATTAGGGAATGCAATGAATTGTAAACTCTTTCCTCCAACAAGTGTGGCACTGGCAGTCTAGATGGGATTGGTATGAAATACCGCCGGTTCAAATCCCGACGCTGGAGGACCGGCAGTGAAGATCCCGACAGGTATTTAAACTATTACTAACCTAACCTCCCCACCCGAATCCTTAACCCTCCCTTAGAGTTGCCAACCCTAATGTCCCCCCCAAGTGCCTAAACCTAATCCCCCCTTCCCCGCAGCCTAAACCTAGGTCTCCTGGGGGGGTGCCTAACCCCTCCTTACCCTAGCCTAACCCTAACCCTCCCAGGGGGGTGCCTAACCCTAAGTCGCCCCCGGGAGCCCCTAACCTAACCCTCCCCCCCCCCGCGGCTGTCCGCGTTCGGCGCCCGGCTTACCTTTGACCGGTATGCTGGGCATCGGGCTCCCGGTGCAGGTAAAATGACAGGCGGCAGGATTTCGACGCCTGTCATTAGACCCCTGCTGGGATTAGACAGTCGGGAAGCCGGCAGTCAGCATTTCGACCATCTGCTTCCTGACTACATCCCGTCTAGACTATAAAGTACAGTACTGTATTGCAGGTATTCAGATAGGGATGTTTAGTTTGCTGCTGTGCTTACCACATACTGTCTGAGATGACAACAATCAAAGTTACCAAGAACAGTAAGTATAAGGGGTAAGTGGAGGAGCTACACCTGCAGCTGTAAACAAATACAGACATATCTCACTTTTTATATAGAAAAGATAAAACACAATTTTGCAAATGGAAGTTTTCTTCTTCAGTCCACAGGGATACCATGGGGAATATTATGTTTGGAGACCAGGCACCAAACAATTAAAGCTTCAGTTCCCAGGATGCCTCGGGTCCTCCTCCATATATACCCCGCCCCTAGCCTTCGGACTTCAGTTGTTCGTTTGGTGCAGCAGGATCAAGACACACCTTTGTAACAGGGGACTGCTCTGGCAGTCCTAAGCTTTTATTTTATGTTTTATTTTATTTTTTTGGGGTTGGCAGTACTAAGTGTCTAAATTAAGAAGCATATACTGCGACTCCATCTACCCCCGCTGGGCCACAACACCAGTGACTGGGCTGGTGATTTTGTCGGGTCGCGGCTAAGCTTGCTAGCCGCAATGCTGCGACCTGGACTGCATGGAGATATCAGGTAAGGCGATACAGGGAATCGGGTGCGGGAGTCCTTGCTTCTGGTGTCAGAGATGCACCAGAAGCCGCTGCTGTCAGGGCCCGGGATTGTCCACATCCTCACTACACCACCGGGGCCTTATCGTCTGACACCGGTGATCGGCAGCAGGCGCTTCTGCTACCACAAGGCTAGCGTACACGATTGGTTAACGCAGCTTAGGGGAGAGAGGCGGTCCCCAGCAGCTCCTCCCCCGACCCAGATGCAGTCCCTACAAAGGATTTTGGGTTTGGGTTGCTCCGCCTACCCTCCACGTGTGTATGAGATGCTCACGGTCCACGCTCAGTGTGCCCTGTAGCTGTTGGTCTCAGGAGGGTATGGGTCAGTTTCCCAGTATACCTCTCCCTTGGTTAAGGTATATAGGGCCTGATTCAGTGCCGGACGCAATTAGCGCTCGCTCGTCCAGAAAATAGGGGTGGCTATTCAAATCAACCGTTCGCTCTTTGCGGTCTGTTCACGCCTCTAGGTCTGAACGAACGAACAAAACTTGTGGTCGTTTTTTGGAAACTACGCCCCCTGGCCGCTCGCATCCTACGTCATGTCCACTATTTATTAGATTAATCGAGTACATCGACCAGTGTATGAACTGCTCGCTATTCTTGTGGTTGGTTTTTGCTACCACAATCTTGCGAGCAGTTCTGGCTATAAAATAACCCAGTGACGTGGTCAATGACGCTGCTGTATTAATTATGCACACCCATAAAACGCCCGTTTTGACCTTTAAGCACACCTGCGTTCTGATCTCCACTCCACGTTTTCAAGCACCTTCCCCTGTTACCACCCACATACGCCTATTTCTGTCACTCAAATTTTCAGGCATTCGCTATTTTGCGAGCACATGAATCTCGACCGCACTGACTGGTTCGCGCATGCGTATAACGATCCGCACGCATGCGCAGTTGGACAAACATCGCTCGGAGCGAACGAGAGGCCGCTTACGAGCGGCTCTGAATCAGGCCCATAGTGCTCTATATCCTACCATTCCTTTGTGTTTGTGTAGTTTATTTAGAGTCGATTGTAATTTTATTACATATGTATTGTATGTTGCTATTTGCTAGCTGCTGTTTAGACACTGTCTTTTATTTCTGTCTGTCAATTATAACTATCACTGTTTTATCTCTCCATCCTCCTGGGGTGGAGATTTTTCTTTGAGTACTTCACATTCATTTAGATTTTGTGCAGGCTATCACATAACATTTCAATTATTGCCTGTACTGAACATGTCAAAAGATGAAGGGATACAGGAGGGGGAACCCACTGTGCTGGTTTCATGTGAATCATGTATGGCTTATTTGTCCCCTTAGGACATTAAGGATGGTTTGTGTGTTGTCTGTCATAAAGAGCCACCTAACCAGTCCGATTTACCTGTTCCTGGACAAGAGCCTTCTTGGGTAGCCTCTTTGTCCCAGGTAATGAAGCAGTTTGTCGATCGTATGGCTGCTCCCACTATGCCTCCTTGGATGGGGTCGCCACAGCATGCTATGTTTGCACCACTATACATTTTTCCTGAAAGGATGTTGATGGCCATTCTAGTCGGAGTATGGCAGCATCTAATGTTGATAGCAGCCCATTAGTTAATAAGCTAACTTGCGCTTAGGCGCCTTAATATCAGTCTGCTCAACATATGGATTCAGACGTATCATCAGAGGATTCAGATGATGCGCAAAGTTCCTCTCCAGAGTCTAGCTCGGGGGAGGAGAACCATCCGTCTATAGTGGATGTTCCTTTTTTGGTGAAGGCGGTTAAATCAATCCTAGACATTCAGGATGGTGAACCAGCTCATAGTAAGAAGGCTCCAATGTTTAACCACCACCAGAAGGTGGCCAAAACAGAGTTTCCTGTATCTGAACAGCTCACTGAGCTTATGGATGGGACATGAAGTAACCCTGACAAACGTTTTTATGTGAATAAAAGAGTAACATTGTTGTATCCTTTCCCGGTTTCTGTATGTACTAAGCGGGAGGTATTTCCTACTGTGGATGCTCATGTGAAACATTTAATCAGAAATGCTACATTGCCTATTCTGTCGGCATCTTCCCTAAAGGATTCCATGGATAAAAATATTGAAGCATGTCTTAAAACGATCTTTTCATCATCTGGAGCCTTTACTCGTCCAGTTATGGCTGGAGCCTGGGTAGCCAAAGCTATTGAATAATGGATGGGAGCATTGGAAAATTCTCTACCAAATGCTACCAGAGAACAGATGATGTATATCTCCCATATACGGGAATCGACTTCCTATCTGGGAGGAGCTGCTGTAGATGCTGGAATTTTAGTTTCTAAAGCATCAGCAGCTTCAAGAGTGGCACGCAGGACCCTTTGGTTAAGATCCTGGAAAGCTGATACAGGATCAAAGAAGGCGCTGGAAGTTTTACCTTTCTATTGAAAAGTACTTTTTGGAGCAGAGTTGGATAAAATAATAGCTACTCTGGCAGCTTCAGAGTCAGCAGGTCTGCCATTTAAGGCAACTATAAAGTCTAGGAAGGTTTCTTTTTGGTCCTTCTGTTCTCAGGGATGAGCAAGGGAACAGCCATCCTCTAAGACGTCTAGTTTTCACAAAATATCAAGGCGACAAACTACTGAAAGAGGTCTGGCCCGGCAAGATGTCCAGCTTCTAATACAGACGACAAATCCTCTGCCTGATGGGGCGGGCCTCATCCTGGGGGATCCCAGGGGGGAGGCTGACTTCTTCAATTTGCGGATTGTTGGCATCAAACAACAACAGATGCCTGGGTCCGAGAAGTGGTCTCTCAGGGGTATGCCCTCACTTTCAGGAGGCATCCTCCCCAGAAGTTTTTTGCACAGATCCTCCAGCAGATGCAGTAAAGGTTTTTACCATTCAGGAAGCCATTCACTCCCTGCTGCAGGCGGGTGTAATAGTGCTGATTCCTGTGTCTCAACAGGGAAGGTGTTATTATTCCAATCTATTTATGGTTTAGAAACCGAATGCGGTTTATCGCCCTATACTAAATCTAAAAACCCTCAACAGGTTTATCCATGTACCTAATTTACGTATGGAAACTCTCTGATCAATTGCTTGTTCTTATTATACCATCCCACAAGCAATTTTTACAGTTTGCTGTCCTTCAGCAACATTACCAATTTCAGGCTCTACCCTTTGGCCTATCTACGGCTCCCCGGGTATTTACCAAAATAATTGCAGTCATGATGCCCTATCTCAGGTGTTGGGAAGTCAGAATTCTGCCATATCTGGATGACCTTCTGATAATGGCACAGACTCCGATTGTTTTACAAAACCATCTTCATCTGACCATAGCCTGCTTACAAAAGCACGGCTGGATCATCAATTGGAAGACATCACTTTCTCCAACACAGCAGATAGTACAGCTGGGAGCTCTTCTGGATTCTCAGGCACAGACAGTGCTTCTGCCAAAAGACAAGATTATGGCCCTATCATTGCATATATACGCAATCTGTTTAGCAAGTGAAGGGTATCCATTCTGTTAGCAATGCAGGTCCTGGGAGCAATGGTATCCACCTTTGACATGGTGGGGTATACCCAGTTCCATTCCAGGCCTCTGCAATATTGATTGTTTCTCTGCAAGTGGAACGGACAGTATCATCAAATAAAGTACCAGAGGATCCTTCTTACTCCAGAGGTTCGTCACTCCCTCCTGTGGTGGGTGAGAAAGGATCATCTGAACAAAGGAAGCCCATTCTGGATTCTATATTAGGTGCTGCTCACCACAGATGCCAGCCTTCACGGATGGGGAGCAGTGACAGGTCGTCACACCTTGCAGGAAAGATCGACAAATTAGGAAAGTCATCTGCCAATAAACATTCTGGAACTGCGAGCAGTATACAAAGCACTTGTCATGGCACAGGACCTGCTCCAGGGCAAGCTTGTCCAGATCCAGTCCAACAATGCAACAACAGTGGCCTACCTCAATCATCAGGGAGGCACAAGTTATGCATCCATGAAAGAAGTGACAAGGGTTCTGATTTGGGCAGAACGTCATCTTCCGGCCATCTCGGCAATATTAATACCTGGAGTCCTCATTTGGGAAGCAGACTTCCTAAGCCGCCAGGACATACACACCGGAGAGTGGTCTCTCCATCTGGGAGTGTTTCAGCTCCTGGAAAACAAATGGGTCTACCAGAGATAGATCTCATGGTCACATCACAACCACAAGGTCCTCAGGTACAGGTCCAATTCCCGAGACACATCAGAAACCTTTGCAGATGCACTAGCAGTAAGATGAGACTTCAAGCTGGCATATCTCTTTCCTCCGATCTCCCTCCTCCCAAGAGTTCTCAGGAAATTCAAGCAGGAAGATGGAACAGTAATCATGGTGTCTCCAGCTTGGCCCAGACGTCATTGGTTCACCGGCATACAGAATCTGTCAGTAGACAGTCCATATCCTCTTCCTCTATGGCAGGATCTGCTAACGCAAAGGTCCCTGCCGGCATTCGGACTTACCTCGCCTGGCTTTGATGGCGTGGCTCTTGAATCTTCCATCCTAAGAGCAAAAGATTTTTCCAATTCTGTAATTAAAACGATGTATAGGGCATGGAAGCCTGCCTCTGCCTGCATATATTACAGAGTTTGGCATTCATTTGGTCAATGGTGTTCCCACAGAAAGTATGATCCTAAGGTGTTTAGGATTTCCAGGATACTAGCTTTTCTCCAGGCAGGTCTAGACGGTGGTCTCTGTCTGGCTACTTTGAGAGTGCAGGTTTCTGCACTGTCAGTCTAGTTCCAGAAGAAGATTGCCTCAATACCAGATGCTAGAATTTTGTTCAAGGAGTTCTGCGAGTTCAGCCTCCTTTTGTTCCACTGGTAGCACCGTGAGATTTGTCTTTGGTTCTTAAGGGGCTACAAGCTCCTCCATTTGAACCTCTAGACTCTGTAGATTTGAAGTGATTGACAGCGAAGACACTTTTTCTTCTCGATATCTCTTCTGCTCAGTGCTTTCTGTCGCTCTCCTTTTTTGATTTTTCACCAGGATAAAGCTGTTCTTTGTACAAGGAAGAGTTACCTTCCTAAGGTAGTGTCCCGTTTTCATATAAATGAAGAAACTGTAGTTCCAGCTTTTCAGGCTCCAGATCTTTCTGTAGGTGAAGCCTCCATGGATGTAGTTCATGCTCTCCATATCTATGTAGAGCTCACAAACTCTGTTAGAAAATCAGATGCTTTTCTTGTATTATATAGTTTTCACAAGCGAGGATGGCCAGCTTATAAGCAGACTCTAGCGAGATGACTACGGATGACTATCTCTCAGGTGTACACACAGGCTGATCTCCCTGTCACAAGCACGGTGACAGCACATTTTACTCACAGTCTGTAGGGCCACCGTGGGTGTTTAGTCGTGGTGCCTCTGCTGAACAATTGTGCAAGGCAGCCACGTGGTCTTCTGTCCACACTTATCTTATTTTTATGCCTTTGATACATTTGCCTTTCAGGATGCTTCCTTTGGGAGATGAATTCTCCTTTCTGCTCAGGAGTGTCCCCCACCCTAGGGGAACTGCTTCAGGACATCCCCATGATTATCCCTGTGGATCCCTATGGACTTGAAGAAGAAAATTAGAATTATGGTAGACTTACCTAGATAAATCCTTTTTTTTAAGGTCCATAGAGTCCACAGGGAACCCACCCTGATGCACCTGGCTACATGGGTATTTTTTATTTTGGTAGCAGATTCCCTCATTTTGTGTAAGAGTGTTTCTGGAGTACGATTGCTCTTTCTTCTCCTCTTTCCTTCTCCTGCCTTGAGACTAACTAAACTGAATTGCTATGACTAGGGGCGGGGTATATATGGAGGAGGATCCGAGGCATCCTGGGAGCTGAAGCTTTAACTGTTTGGTGCCTGGTCTCCAACCATAATATTCCCCATGGTATCCCTGTGGACCCTATGGACCTTGAAGAAAAGGAGTTATCTAGGTAAGTCTACCATAACTGTAATTATTTTCAGGCACTTATTGACAGAAGCAAAACATCCAACAATCTACAAAAGTTACAGTAAGCCTTTCATTCCTGCTTTATCACATTAAGGACTGCAAGGAACTACTACTGTATATTCACCTGTATACAGAGTTGTTAACATCTTTGCGGCTCACCCGTCTCCTATACGTACTCTTAGAGGTATATTTGCTGAAGTGCAGGTTTTTAGAAGTGGAGAAGTTGCCCATAGCAACTAATCAGATTTTAGCTATAACCTTCTAGAATCTGATTGGCTGCTATGGGCAACATCTCCAATTCTAAAGACCCGCACTTTAGTAAATATACCCCTCAGATTGATACTCGTCATCATCAACAATGTGCACCTACGCCAGCCCTATGACATGTCTGGCAATAGGTGCAGTTCCATAGACATGCCCTCGCTGAACATTGCCTGCTCTGTTACAGCCCAGCTACACTGCTTCAGTGGCCTGTGGAGATGAGATTGAAATGTGTATGACTCTGCATCGCCTGTATTTGCATACTGTAAGCTTGGTTCTGGAACATGTGTAGTGTGAATTCAAGATATGCCTGCACTGCACACCCTGCACCCATACTTTTTTTTTTATACTTACCACTCCGAAGTCCCACAGAGTAGCGCTACACAAAACGCTGGGAAAATGGCTGCCACATCATTTTTCCGGTGACCTGTGCATACGCAGTAGACTCTGGGCACACTCCAGAGAGGGAGTGAACAAGGGCCCCCTCCGCTTTTAATAAGCACCTGCTGTACATGCTGCAGTGTGCATGTCTGGAGAGTTCAAATGACACTTTAGGTGGCACTGTAGCAATGATTCTGGCTGCAGGGTGCTGTTCCTGGCACCCTGCTAGCAAAATGAAGGGGCTGTGGGGCAGCGATGGTGATGCATACTGGGCTCTACACGGCAGCACCATTTACACACCCTTAGTTACGGCCCTGTTTATGCTTACACACTTCCCCCTGCTTACCTCCCACACTTCTTCCTTCTCTGGAAACCTCAGTAGTCATTGTAATTTACATAAATAAAAAAACCTTATAATAGTAATACCCAGATACTGTCAGTGCACACTATTTCTATTAAAAGTACAAAGAGCCATATTCATTATGTTAATTATTCTCAGGGCACGGACATTCTAACTAGCATTCATCATTGCTCCTGCAAAGAGACAGCTGATCCGAAAATCTGCATTTCTAGGTACTGTGACAAGGTCACTGGCATCATAGTGGAAGGCAATATATTTGCCCTAGACTCCTGGCCTATGTGTTTTGAAACCTCAGGAAGATGTTTGTGTTAGGAGCATTTTGGGCCATTAGCTTCACAGGAGGCTAATTAGGGCTTTCAGCTGTGTGGCTGTGTTTTAAGGCCGTCAGGCTGATCAGTATGGAAAGACACTACCTGAGAAAAGAGAGTCTTTTCGTGTCTCTCTGAGAGAAACAGGTCACTGAGACCAGGTAAACTATGTCTGGTAAAACTTCTTGCACCTTGTTTTATTATAAAAAGCTAGGATCACTTTTGTGTTTAGTTAGTGCCAGACGACAAGGTGTTTGTTTCTGTTTATTTTTGTTTTGCTGCATAATAAAACTGGCTGAGGCCAAATGCACCAGACCAAAGGACTTTGTGTGGTTTCTCAGCTGCTGCACATAGCCATCTACCCCAGGAGATGGTACCAGTTCTCCAACCCTGTTACAGTACATACCACGATAAATGTGTACCTGATAAGAGGCAGGATGTACTGCATCACAGATCCAATGCTTATTACATCCCGCCCTATGTCATTATCACCAAATCCCTCTTTTTAAATGTTTTTCAGATTCATTTAATACCATCAGAAAACATAGAAGCATATAATATAAGTCCCATTATTCTGCTTCACATGTGCAATGTGTATGTATATGGCAACATAGAGGTGTAGTTCTGTTCTGCATCTTTACCCCTGGTGCCTAGACAAATAGTCCCACCACTGGCCTATGGTCTCAGCTGTGTCTTCTCCAGTAGTGTAGATAATATACACTGGTGCCACAAGGACAGTGCAAGCCAGAAACATTTACAACAAGTTCAAATATTGAACTGCCTTCATGACAAATTTTGCAGGTAGCTATAAATATATTATCAAGTATTCTAATTGCTTCTCTTATTAATGTTTTAGCGCCTCTATAAAGGGATTTCATGTGGAAAAGTACCGCAGGAGCCTATTTTTATTACCTACAAGAAATTGCACATTTACAAGTGAAGAATGGAAGACTGTGAAGTAGATAAGTTGTTATAAATATCACAGTTATTGGGATGTCAGAGGATGATGTACCGAAATTGCTACTATTTTTGCTTCACTCTGAGGAAAATAAATGTTACGACTAATTTATTGGGTAAATGGTTTTGGCAAAATGAAAACCTGGTTTTTATTTTTTATAATTTAAATTATTTCAGCAGAAAAAGAAATTAAACTTTTGCTTCAGTTTTTTCAGAAGAGCTGTCCTTTGCCACTGTAATTGCATTTCTAGGTACATACCGGCATTATTAACGCCAGTATGTACCCAATAAGTGGTGGGATGTACCGCATCCACGATGCAGTGCTTAGTGATCTGTTTTTCTTGGGAGGGTATTTTGGTGACAGTTTACTTTTCATTATATTATTTATTTCCAGACATTATACAGTAATACAAGTTGAGTCTCCCATATCCAAATATGCCAAAATACAGAATATTTTTTAGCATGACTGACATAGTGACACCTTTGCTTTTTGATGGTTCAATGTACAGTACATAAACTTTCTTTAAGGCACAAAATTATAAAAAATATTGTATAAAATGACCTTCAGGCTGTGTGTTTAAGGTGTATATGAAACATAAATGCATTCTGTGTTTAGATTTATGTCCCATTCCCAAGACATTTCATTATGGTATGCAAATATTCCAAATTACAGAATATTCTGATATCGAAAATAAACCTGATGTGCAAATGATACATACAGGAAACAATGGTTCCAGTAGTCCGTGTGTTGTACTGAGGGTAAATGTATATAAAAAAAAAGTATATCAAAAAGTGAAAATGCTGCAGTACTGGTTACATAGCTATATAGAGTAAATGCAGCAGGTACACAATTATAGTGTAGTCTGGGCCACAAGTAGTTAGTCACATAGGGGCAAACAGATATACACACACTGCCTTTAATGCAGAAGGGGCAGGGTTGTGTACTTCACATCATTAGGCCTCGCCCATCAGTTTGCTGGCCTATGGGAAGGGGGCAGAGCTTGACATGTTGGCCCCACCCCTCCTTTCCTGGCGGCCAGTGTGGAAAAAATATATCGGTCCATCGGGGCGGGGGTCTGGGTATTCAACACCCCCCATCCTTAATGCACCAGTGGTCGCAAACATAATTCACACACTTGTACCCCTTACACAATCCAGGAAGCAGAAGTGATTAAGGAACTTTAAGGACATACCTGTACATCCTACTTGCCTAGTCTTTTAATATGGGAGATATACTGTATGTGGAAAGTGTAAGGGACAGGCCAACATCATCATGGTAACAAGCAGTGAGGATGGGGCCATGATGACCTGATTCACAGTGAATGTGGCTATTAGTAGTAGCCCAGCCTACTCTATAAATGCTTATTTCTCTAGTGGGGTGAATGATGAATAATTCCCAAATTGAATAGCTGACAGTCACATTGATTTGCCCATCTCCAGCTGTAACCTTCTTGAAGTGAACTCGGCACCAGTGGTGTCAAAAAGAAGGAGTATAGGGTGCAAGGCACTGGGGCACAGTGGTGCAGACACGGCACCCAACATGGGGTGGTCACACCCCTCCCTACTTACTAGGGCAAGACATTTGTAGTAAAGGAGCCCGTTTCTTCAGACCTGCATTTCTCTTGGTGGCCTTGCACAGTACCTACATTTCCAGAACAAATATTTAGATCATGACACAATACTAAGCAATGAGGGACAAATGTTAGCTAACAATCAAGATTAAAAACAAATTAAATATATTTTTTATTTAGGGGGGTTGTCTTTTTTGTCATTGTTTTATGATATAGTAAGTTTGTTTTCACATTTTAATGAAAAATAAACTAGTCCTTTACTACTCAGTGTGTGTTGCAGGGTATAGAAACACAACATTTTCTCATATCAGTAAGAGATATGTGGAGCTCATGAAATTTTAGTATCGCGGGAATATGGAAACCAGTAGGTTATATAAATTTTGCAGAGACGACCTCCTGCTCTCAATAACAGGAGCTAAGATGCAATAAAAGTGACTGAGAGCTTGATTAATCTAAGCTGTGCAAATGAATAAACAGTTGAATTCATAGTATCTGCATTGCTTTTATATATGTGGAGCCTTTATATAAAGTATTCTATTTACATTTCAGCACAGGCCGTATGACAGTGATTTGTCAATCTGCCATAAACATCTATAAACTATACATTTTGTACAAACATAATAATTTTTATATGAAATGTCTGTTTTATTTATTTTTATAACATAACCATCTTTGAACATTGTTAACAATGCTAAATATATATTTCTTAAAATATCAAAAACTTGATTGCAAGACGTGCATGCACCCACCCTTATGCACAAATAACTACCAACCCAATAAACAAACAAAGAGCATGGAGAGAAAAGACAACCATCTCTCTTGGATTAGAAGCAATGGGAATGGGTGAAGCCAGGGCCGAAACTAGGATATCTGTCACCCGGTGCAAGGCATTAATTTTGCGCCCCCTCCCTTCCCGTGCATGGAATTTGTCCTTGCTCCTCCATAAGGCAGAGCACTAGTCAGACGTCCTTGGTATAGTGACTTACATTATTCCACATACCATAATGCCCATTACACATTATGCCACACACTGTAATGTCTATTACCAAAGTGCCACTTACATATTTGCCCGAAACCATTTTATGCCCCACAGTAAGGCTAAAATTACCTGCTCATTGTCAGGAGTTTTATGCTCATTACCAGGGGTTTTATGCTCGTTGCCAGGGGGTTCCATGCTCGTTGCCAGGGGGGTTTCATGCTCGTTGCCAGGGGGTTTCATGCTCGTTGCCAGGGGGTTTCATGCTCGTTGCCAGGGGGTTTCATGCTCGTTTCGGGGAGTTACATGCTCGGTGCCAGGGAGTTACATGCTCATTGCCAGGGGGTTTCACAGGAGAAGATGCAGCTTTCTGCATCTTCTCCCAGCAGTGCCAGCGTTCCCGGTACTTCTGGGAACGCCCCATACTTGCCTTCTCTCCCGGGACTGCCGGGAGCCTCCAGAAAATTGGGTGCCGCTCCCGGCACCCCGCAAGACTAGGCAAATCCCCCAGAATAGCTGCAGGCACTCTGCAAACCCCTGCGCCCACCGCAAAAGTGGGCAGTCCGGGGGTGCGATGACGCGAATTGTGCTGAATCGCGTCATCATAGCCCCGCCCTCTGCCTTCTAATGCCAGTAATATTGGCATTATAAAGTGGGGGGTGGAGCCACTATGATTCGATCGCATTGGCACTCCCCCGCTCCGCCTACTTGAACCGCCCCCACCCTCTCTGCTGGACGCACCTGCCAGCCCCCTCCCGGATCCCCATGCACAAATGTCGGCAAGTATGGGGAACGCTATGTGCATTGCGCTGGCCTAACAGACACTAGAGGTCCAGTAGGACCTCTAGCATCTGTCTACTCCTTGGCGGCGACCATTTTTGGATGGCCGTTTTCAGCAGAGCCTATACAGATGGCTAGTCCGCACACTACAAGACTGCGCGGGGTGTGCAGGGGATGAGTCAGCCCTTTTTCACCCCCTGCATTCCGGCAACCGGTGCACGTGCACCTCTACCCCCCCTAGTTGCGGCCCTGGTGAAGCACAGGTGAATCCAGCTATCAGGTCACGGATGCCATCCCCAAGCCTTTTATCACCTGACAGTGAGTCCAACTGGTCAAGAAGGGAGGATAGCGCCACATAAGAGAGAACCATTCAAGTCCGCTGTAAAGCCAGATCCAGGAGACCTCCCCCCAATATCTGCTTGTCCCCAGGCACATATTGAGCTGTTGCTACGAACGTGTATCACAACAGAAACACCTCCCTGAATGTACTCTTCTAGGCTGTGACAAGTTAATAAAAACAAAGGAAAACATTAAGGGGCTCATGTAGAGTTGAAGTCCATTTTCAGGGCGTATTTTGTGTGTTTTTGCACTGTGCATGCTCCTGAGCTGAGCAAACACAAGTACAGGTGATGCAAAGTTGTAAGCAACTCACTCTCATCTCCACTTGCGGCTTACAGGATGTAACTGGATTGTAAGAGGGTTTAGCAGGGCCACGATAATGCAAACAAACTATATCATCACTGCCCACTGACGCCCACTTCACAAGGGAAGGTGTTTACTCTTCCGGGAGTCTGGTTTACATTCCCAAAAATGAAGCAAGGAGGTAAGTATGGTACGCACACATACTAGCGACAATCTAGCCAGTGGCAAATTAAGTTTTTAGATTGTGGGCAGCAACTTAAATATCTTGAAATCACCTATATGTACATGGGAATAATATACAAACTTTAGACAAATACTACGATGATCTAAATCTAACCCAAGCCCCCAGAGCCGAGAGGCAGCGATGCAAAATACTGTGCCATGTGGTCAATTAATCTCATTTTACATAAAATGTTAAATATTGTATTTTGTCAGCAGCTCTTTAAGTGTAGATAGTTTTTGCAGATTTTTTTTTCATGAATTTAGGAACAACCAAAAATCTAAAGGTGGGTACACACCTAGCAGATATATCTGCAGATCGAGTGGTCTGCAGATATATCTGTAGATATTGGTCATTCATATACACTGAACGGCCATCATCTTCCAGGGTCTCGCTGGCTGGGGGCGGGTCCTCGCAGCTGCCGGTGCATATGCATGGTCGATCAGCTGATTGCCCGACCACACTTGCCAATGGACAGATATATCTGTCCATCTACGTCGTTCACATACACGGACGGACTGGGGCTGTATATCAGCCCTGGCAGTCCGCCCTGCACTTCCGTGTAGAGGGGGGCGTGGTAAATGCAAGGGGGCGTGCCGTGAGTCACGGGGGCTGGCCTCACGCCACAGCCCTGTCTCTTTTCGACCCAGCTCAGCCACCGCCGTCCCATACACGCCCCCACCCCTTCCGGCTCCGTGAAATCTTAATGATTTCAGAGCCGTTGGGTGGAGGACGGGGATCTTTTCCTTCACCCCCTCCTCGAGCCGGTCTTTAGGCCATCGGCCCTTCTGGCGTATGCCAGAAGTGCCCGATGGCCAGTCCGGCCCTGTTCACAGACATATCGCTGGTACACACTGGCCAAAGGGCACCAGATATATTGGCCGATCAATTGACTGGCCAATATATCTGTCAGTGTGTACCCAGCTAAAAGAAACAGCTAAAGTGAGAAATGTTATAAAAAAAATGTAAACGTTCTCTGCACCTTGTTTAACACAGAGATAGATTTGTGAGGTAATTTTCTCAAAACTGAGATTTGTGTATTGTTTTTTTATTATCTGTGTAGTGTAGCTCACTTTATAGGCTCCTTTTTATTTGCTTTTTCTCAGCGTTATCACTTAACATGTTGCAATGACACGCTTGGCTGGAAATAGACGATTGCTCGGTCTTACATGCTTCACTCTCTTATTGTCTTTTAAGTGCTCATTATTGCTTTAACAAGAAGCAGTGCATGTGTAATGAAAGGCCTAAACTTTTAATAAGTCAGATGAAAGGGTTTTTGAATACGCTTAATAAGAAAGATTTCCTTTAATACGTCTCATGCTGTTTTTTTAACTGACGTCCGTTGACAATAAGTGTAAGACAGAAATCAAGGCCAGATTTGTAGAAGGGACAAAGAAGCTGGAATTTAGTACAGCAGGATTGCAGTGAGTTAGATCTACAGTAAGTTTTAAAAATTATAGATATACAGAGTAATAACTTTCTTTAGTTTTATTTTTTATATGGCTCTGTAAATTGGTTGGGGCTGGGTGAGTGGTTATGTGTGGCAGCATATTAAAATGAATGATCATTTTATTTGCTAGTTTAATATAGTTATGTATCATCAAAAAATGGAATGTGGGGGTGATTGGGGCTATGCGTGTGAACCTTTTGGGGCCACAGACATCTATAATTAGGTCAAAATTCCAATCTGCAGCAACAACTGGGCAGATGATACTGTAGATGGTATAAAACAACACAGAGGAAACATATTATAGGGGCAGATTTATATTACAGACACATGTACCTGCTTGAAAGCCTATCTGGCCCTGACAGAGAAAATAATAAAGGGGTACCACCCTTGACATTTATGTTTTCAAATGTAACATTTACCCACTTAAATTAGGTTTTTTTCTTTCCTAATCCCATTTTTCTGTGATGGCGAAAAGAACAATAAATAAACAATTTGACTTGCATATTCTGCAGACAAAGATCCACCTCACAGCCTGTGCTGCCCTTAGGCACACTTCCAGTATGCGTGTCTCAGGAGAGAGGAGAATAGGATTGAAGTGCTGACACTGAACCATCAAGGCGTTTTTCGCTATGGATCCAGCATGCTTTACAAATCCGATTCAGTGACAGATAAAAGCTAATTGCTATTTAGTTGCTATGATTTAGTTCCAATCTATACCTACAGTACATGTGATGTTAGTAAGTAAGTCTCACGGTTTGCTAAAATGGATTGTATTTATCACATGGTACCTGATGAGTTCAATGCAAATTGATTATAGTAGCCAGGGCCGGAACTAGGCTTTTTGTCACCCGGGGAAAGACAGTAATTTGGCACCCACCCTGGTATTGCTCCCATAGTAATGCCCCCTGCAGCAATGCCCCTATAGTAATTCCCCCTTTAGCAGTGCACCTATAGTAATGCCCGCCGGCGGGAATGCCCTTGTAGTAGTGCCCAAATAGTAATTAGTAATGCCCATATAGTAATGCCGCTGTAGTAGTGCCCATATGGTAATGACCCCATAGTAATGACCCTGTAGTAGTGCCCATATAGTAATGCCCCCATTGTAATGCCCCGTAGTAGTGCCCATATGGTAATGTCCCCATAGTAATGCCCCTGCAGTACCACTTACACACAAAAAAGAAAAACAATACCTTAAACCCCGCTCCTACGTCCGCCGATGTCCGGTCCACCCGGCTGCTCCCCGGAACTATGGGAGAGACGTCATGACGTCTCTCCCATAGTGCCCGTGGGGAGAGCTGAAAGCTGGAGTTCAGGAGAGAACTCCAGCCTCCGGTAACCGCGGCACTGCAGAGAAGGAGCCAGGCGCCCGCTGGTAATAAAACCTCAGCGGGCGTCCGGCTTGGAGCCTCCCTGCAGCGCTGGCCTGGAGGACACTGGCGGTGAGTGCAGCAGCGCACCCGCTGCACGTGTACCTCCAGCCCCCCCCTAGCTGCGGCCCTGTAGTAGCTCATGCACTGTGTACATGGAAATAATCTCTACATCTGCCCATATGTAGTTATATGCATTGTCATGGTACAGCCACCTCCTGGTTTGGTAGTCGTCGTCACCATCAGCATGCACTATGCGCCAGCCTATACTTGGTGCAAATTATATGTCTGGTAACAGGTGTACATACACTTAATGGAGGAGGTGTATGAAGAGCTAAAGCGGCATCAGCGCACGTTATGTGCGCTGATACCGCTAGTCCCTCATGTATGATTGGGGGGCTGGGCGGTGAGTGACCCTGTCATTATCAGCGCTGCTATGTACAAGATAGCAGCACTGATAGCCTGGGCTATATAGGAACAAAAAGTTCGCCTAACCATTTCACCCACTGCAGCTGTCGCTATTGACAGCTACAGCTTGGCGATGCCCTATCCTCACAGCAGAGACAGCGCTGTTTCTGCTGCAGTGGCTGCCGGCTCCTGGGCTGCACACGGGATCTCGTGATACTTGCAAGATCCTGCGCATGCACAGTGGAGCCGGCCGGGACTGAGACACAGCGCATCAACACTAGGCTGATGCACTGTGTACTCAGGCAGGGATCGCCGGAGAGAGGGGAGTTATCACTCTCCCGCTCCGGCCAATGAGATGGTAATTCATCTCATCGTTAGCGCTTCCTGCTTCGCCTCGGTAAAGAGGTGAAGCAGGAAGCACTAACGATGAGATGTATTAACGTTAAGTGCCGCTATAATACATCTCCCCCAATGTGTGCAATCCTGCATAGCCCGCAGAGGTGTTGATATGCTCTCAGTGAACTTCGCGTATATTTAAGAGAATGCGCCACTAAAGACCAGTTCCACTTCTTCAGTTGCAGGCGAAGATGCGCTTGAAATGTGTATGACTCTACATAGCCAATAACCTGGAGCATGTGCTACACGCAAACACACAAGATATCTTCTGCAAACAAGCATATGTCTAACTCAGCATGCAGCCCATGTACACATATATTGGGCGGGTGCATCACACATCGCATTTCAATCCATCCTGCCACTGATCGCATGCATAGCTGCATTTATTAATGCCATATACTGTACTTGAAGATATGTGATATAGAGGTCTATTTACTAACAGGTGTTAAGGGTGTAAAGAGGTCAGAAGCATAGAAAATCCAAGTACATACCGCCTCTCGATATGTACTAATGAATTTTCTGTTCTGTTGTGCTGCTAGTGCTAATTCTGTGGGAACTTATCACGCTGCCATACGCTCCTATGGTAGCACTAAGTGCCTCAGATGTTATCAAACTTTTTTTTCCACTTACTGTATCCTATGATTTCCAGCGCCGCATCGCGTCCCCCGGCTGCCGCTAACTCCTTTCTTCTGTCTCACTAATGAAGTCCTTGCCATCTGTTTTGCTCTTTGTAAATAAACTTGGTTTTGAAAGTACGAAAAAACACACAGTGCTACTGTGTTTGTGACGTCTCCCCCATCTCTCTGGATGCTCCACAGAGAAGATGTCAGATGCCGGAGGTCACGAGCCACCACACATTAAGCGCATGAGCAGACACTTTGCAGCCAATGGTAAGGAGGGGGGTAGAAACCGATGAGGGGTGAACTTAACGTTCACCCTTTTCGACAGCATGTTTCTTAGTAAACATTGCGGTAGCCGGCTCCTGCTCGCAGCGGTAGCAGGTGAAGCAGGAGCGGCATTAACTCCACGGTATGTGGAGTGTTAGTAAATAGAACCCTAAAACTGCAAATGACAACTCTTCCTATAAGAGCTGTCCTTTGCGTTGTGAGGACTTCTAGGTTTATGACCCGCGAGTCCTTCTGCACTTGTACGGTTGTCGAAAAAAGCATGCGTGAGCCGTGGGGGACTCTGGGAGGGATCCAATTGGATCTCTCTCCGGGAAGTCTCTGGTAAAAAGCCCATAGGCTTCTATTAGGCAACACCATCTATAGATAGCATTGCCTATTGGAAACAAGCTCCAGAAAGTTTCTCTTTCCGTAGCTTGATGCATATGGGGAATGCAGTAGAATCTCAATAAATGGCATTTTTGGAGGTTTTACCGCATTTTTGAAGATAGTGCAACCTGCCCTTAGAATTTTAATTATGTTATGCCCCTTTTGCTTAATATCTATGCACTAAGGGCCTGATTCAGTACTGAACAGAATTGCAAAGCTGCACACAAGCAGCTTTGCAATTCCGTCCTTGCAGATATGGTAATGCAGCAGAAGGCATCACACCTCCTGGTGCATTACTTATCCGAGTTGCGTTGTACAACGATAATCTGCGGGAACATCGGTCAGCTAAATGATCCATGGGGTCGCGCAAGCCGCCCGCTGCAGTTACTACAAAACGGCCAGGAAAGCCAAAACAGATCCTGGCCTCTCCTCTCCCCCCATCGGCGGTGACACACCTCCGATTCGGGAAACAGAGGCCATCATCACCCCCCCCACCCACAAACGGCAGCAGACTGTCAATCACTGCCAGTCTGCTGCTGAACTGTGTGTGATCATGCAAGACACATACTGCACATGCGCAGTACGGGTTTGGCACCTGCGCAGATTCCCGACCATCGGGAATTTGCTTTCAGCAGTGCAGTGCTGAATAAGGGCCCAAGTCCGATGATACCATTATTCTGCCAATAAGAACGAATGCTGACTCCCTGACACAAAGCAGAAAGTGGAGATTTATCCGCTGATGATCTGTTTGTCATCTTGCATTGTGTTCCAGAAAGCCCTTTGAGAGCTATATAAATTAACTAATTTGCCTTGCAAGCTTTCCATGTATAATATAATAACATATTGATTTTCTTTGCCAATAACTAAATAATTCAGCTTCAAAGATACCGGACACCCATGCACTCTCTATTCTACTAATTATCAACTGCAAGATCAATCAGGAATGTGCTGTAGGAATGTTTGTCCAATCAAAATTGACCTTTAATGCTATTAAATGTATGGCATGCTGGGCTGTAGAATTGATGGTAAATACACATGATGGGAATCCGCAAGTGACAAACTTTAGTAAAGGCTGACGTGCACATTACAAGAAGACTAATCCTAAGGAGTAAGGAATCAATTTGTCATAAAAACAGGCTCAAGCTTGACACCACTCTCTCTGAAAGTGACAAAGTAATTCTTAGTTACTGATTACATCTTCAGTGCTTTCATTTCTACATACCTCAACTTTACACATCGACCATCCCCCAAAACTCCAGGCATAGTGAGGGTAAACTGGGCAGCTTCTGTACTGGTTGAGCAGTGTTGGGCAAGGTCGCCCATCCCCTTCAGCTTGCATGATTATGTGTCGTAAGCGCATCTGTTGGCCTGCAAGACATATTCATTTGTTACCTTATTCGTTTTACAGAAATAGTAACAAGCATATACTAAATGCATATTCATAAACTGGTTTCCAATTAAAAAAAACACAATAACAATGTTACAGTAAATTATGAGAAATTTCTCAAATACAACAAAACAAATATAGCCTGGACCACCATCTGGTCAGCTGTGATGTGATCGTATAACACACTGTAGGAACTACAGGCAATACAGCACTTGTCAATAACTGAATTATACTCATGGCTTTGAAGCAGAAAAAAATAAACAAACTTTTATTTGACACATTCAGGAAAAAAATGTGAAATGGCGCAAAGAACCTGTTGGTAGCTGTTGTTTTCTAAATAAAAAAAATGACAGTTATATTATAATCTGATTGGTGGCAAAGGTCACCACCAGTTCATTACGTTTGCATATTTTTTTTTTAAAATGAGCTCAATCAATTTGAAAATAGCTAGTAAATTAAAGAGGGATACAAGTGTGAAAATTGATTTAGTTTTAATTGCAATTGCAAATGCCATAATTAGTTGTCAATTGATTTATTTTTTGTTTATGGGGCATTCTGCGTTCCATAATTATTGTATAAGCATTTAATTTCCCACAGGAGTCAGGCATGCTACTAGGACACCTGCTAGCTGTTCAATAGAGCTCCAGCAATTGTTGGTAAAGCCAAACATAATCTTTTCTCTGCAACCTAACCTATCCCCACAGTGCAATTTTACCCTAAAGCTGGGTACACAGTTGTTTATATATTGTTTGACTGTTGAACGATATTTCACGAGCATAGTAGCCTACTCTCCAAGAAGTTGTGGGAAGCTCATGATTTTTCAGGTAACCCCCCCACACACACACACACACACACACACACCCTGGAAGAGTGGCCGTCAATTAAAACAAATAATCATCTGGACAATTATTATTTAATATTTTTGGTGTTAGTTCCTCCTCGTTGTTGCTAGTTTCATGTCATGGTGATGGTCAAAACCGATGTATGTTGTGTGACTGAACTAGTGATTTTTATGATTTAATTTGGTTTGGCTGAAGACACATTAGATGTTTCTTAAATATGCAAAATGAGGAAAGCAGTTCCAGGCGTGCTATATTTTAATTCTTTAATAGCTCCCTATCCATACTATAGTTATACCCCTTTTACACCAGAGCAAAAACCTGGGATTTTGCTGGGTCTACCCGGGTCGCAGCTCAGTGTAAAAGGGTCCCTGAAAAATAACCCGGGTCAAGTGACCCGGCAATCCAACCCAGGTAGCTACCAGGGTCGGACCCAGTATGGACCTGGGTAATGGTGCAGTGTAAACAGCGCAACCCAGGTTATCTGACCTGGGTCATGCCTAAAATGAGCTGATTGGTGGTTGTGGAGCAGTCACCTTTCACTTTTTATGACCTCACAAGCTTAGCAGGGCAGACCCAGGTTCAGTGTGAACGGGGCTGACCTGAGAATAACCCAGATCGATGGTGCTGTGTAAACGGTGTCTGACCTGGGTGGAACCATATCAGAAAACTCAGGTCGGACCCTGGTTTTTGGTGGAAAGAGGTATAAAATTACACCCATTTTTACAAAATCAAATCCCAAGGCACTGTTGAACTTTTCCCAACAGGAAAAACAGAAATAAGACGGATATATCTTTACTGCCACAAAATTGCAAGAATAACTACAAGGTTTTTTTGCTATAATTATTAATACAAATAACCCCATCACAGAGCACGGTATTCCTTCCTGAAAGTGTAGTTACAATTATCTCAGATGAAAACACAAATGTAACTCATCAGAGCTGACAGAGGAACATTCATTGGTAGTTTCTCTGTAGGATATGGGCTATAATTATTGAATAAATTATCTGTAATTTCCAAGAACACCTTCCTGATCTTTCTTTTTCCCTCTTCATTATTTGGTGTAAATATTCCTGACAGGTCACATGCAGCAGAATACAACTTAGTCACCTCAGAGTGCAGCTTTTGAAGAGATGTTTTGTAATAAATGAATCATTGATTTGCTACATCCCCCTATTGTTATTGCTAAACCTCATTACTGATTCACTTCATATCTGTGCATATATTACTCTACAGCAGTCTCCGAAAATCACTGAGGAAAAAAAACGCCACAATGGCAATAAACCTCTCATTATCTATTCTTTTGTGAATTAATTATTAACAAGAAGTAAAAGCTCATAAAACGTGTGTCACGGCATTGTATTATGATCATGTCCAGTGGTCAGCTTATATTGGGGGTGTAGTGTTTTATGGGGCCTATCCAATTAGCCCCGGGGTTTACCAAAGCTGTTGGCTTGGACCAATTCCATTAGGTCCCTTATCCCCGACATCTTAAGCCCTGAAGGTTCACTCCTCCTCAGGAGCTGCAAGTTAAAGTCTGCATTAAAATACACAGGCAGGGAAACTGCTTCCGCATTTTATGCTACGCGTTGCACAAGGGTTTACCATGCGGGGAAAATGCTGAATAATTGAATAACTCAGGGCGTGGAACCTGGAGCTTAAGCCCACACCTAATTTGGATATGCCCCTAGGTCTGTAAAGCGTATAATAGAATTGAAGAAGCGAGTGGATCAAGGTGTTATGTTACATTTAGAAGAAACTGAGATATGTACAGTTAAAAATAAATTTGAATTGGACACAGCACTTTGACGTTAACCACAAAATATATCAGTAAATAGACTACCAACATTTAAAATAACATTGTTAATATGATCCCTAGGTCATGACACCATCATCCATTAAAAAAGTTATTTTTCACAAAATTGTTGCATAACACCTTCATCCACTTACTTCTTCATTTGTATTATGATTATGTCCAATTGTCAAATCATGTTGGAGGTGTGGTCCTCTATGTCTATATGCATTGTAATAGTTTGTATTATTATCATGTCTAGTGGTCAGGTCATGTTGGGAATGCAGTGTCGTAATTCTGTATATAGTGTAATAAAATTGCATTATTTATGATTATGTCCAATGATCATGTCTTGTTGGGGGTGTAGTATCCTGCCTGTATAGCATGTAATACAATAGCTGTTTCCTCACGTAGAAGAAGTGAGTGAAAATGGAATCCTCTGTTACCTTCAGATAACCAACTTCCGCTCTCCCTGATCTACATTGACATGGAGGAAAAGCAGCTGCTGACCCTCTATGCTAGTGTTCATTACTGAAAATAAAACACTGAAAGAGTGATATATCATTCTTTCAATGTTTTAGGAGCACCCCAAGCTTTGGTGCTATAGGCGATCATCTAGTTTTGCCAAACACTGTTTAAACACCATGCTAAACTGGAACTTAATGAGAGGTACACCATTAAGATGAACCAGCCACTGAGAGCGACACATGGCAAATTTCAAACAACACAGTGGAAAGTGTGAAAGGCATTGCTCTTTGCCCTATTGATCTGTTTTGAAGCAATGAATCTTAAGCTGGGCATACACGTCCAAATAAAATGTCTGTCAGACCGACAGACATTTAATCTGGCAGCCTGCCAGACGCAGATGTCCGCGGCATACACTGTGAGATTCCTCACAGTGTATTAGCCCAACATCTGCGCTCCGCCCCCGGGGGAGGAGACATCTCCCTGTTCCTTCCATGGGAAGGAACACAGGAAATGTCTGTCTGTCGGCCGTGGCTGGGCATACATTGCCCGATGCGGACGATATTGTACTTATGAATATCGCATCGGATGGGCATGCTGGACAATCCGGCATGCCCGTCCCAGCAATATTTAACCCTCGGTCGCCCAAACACATCGGGTCGATCCGCGGATATCGAGCGGATTGCCCCGGTAATTGTAGCTTGTATGGCCAGCATTACACAGAATCACCGCCTCCCACAGCAACACATTCTTAGAAATAAGGCACGTGGACACGGACCTCTTCGCCAAAGTGACCAGCTCTGCTTACTCAGATCCTCCTGCTGGAGTCTATAGACATCCTGCCGGGTTTTCCTTAGCCCAATATTTAGACTAATAAATCAAGAAATATAATTCAAATTTTTATTTTATTTTTAGAAATTTTTAAAAACACAAAAGAACACACTATAATGCAACCAGTTAAAAATGAGATCAAAGGAGAGTGAACATAAAATACCATAAAAAGCTACGCATGTCACGGAATATCCATCCACTTTCTCAGGCTGATAAATATTTTTTTAAATTATACACTACTTATTTTGAAAGACTATTTTTAAGCACCAAAATGTCCAAGACACTTGAATAGCAGAAAAAGGGTGAGTATAATAAATCCACCTGTTTCTGAACACCATCTTTATAATTGATGTGCATGATATCTGACAATCTTGGTCATCCCATATGAGTTATCGCACACAGAGGATCACTGAAGGAAATTTTCCAGGTTGGCATGATAATTTGCCAGAAATATAAAGGACAAGCTAAGCCTACTGGGCTAGCTGTAGATGCCAGTGCTCTAAAATGGAGACACTGAAAGTTTGACAAATCATCAGCAATACCATTACCTGTGTTGCCAACATGGCACACCTGAAAGCCAATATTGTACTGCAGGCAATGCAAAACCAGATGCTGCAGTAAGTACAATGCCATAGGGCAAGTGGAGTGCTGGTCGTTAATGGCCTGCATGAGCCCCATGTTGTCTGACCAGAAAACAATATTCTGGTCACAAAGTCAAGAGGACACAGCTTAACAGCGACAACTATCAGAAACAATTCCAACAGAATCAAGGTAGCTGTCAGACCTTTCATGCCAATTATGAAGTCAGGGCTTGGCACACCAAGCCCCATCCAAATAAGCTATTCACTGATGTTTCCAGGATGCTGGGTTTTGGAGCTTATCTCAGGACTAGGACCCAGAGCTGGAGGCTAAATGTGCACCCTGTTAAATTCCTGGAGGAAGACACAATACATCACCAGGTCATCACACAGCTCCCTAGGAAGGTGAATTTTACAAATAGAACAGTACTCAATGGGATGATGAAGTATAGAAGGCAGAACAATTAATGATACTGTCACTTACAGGTTTTAAGGAAATGGATATCTGATCAATTAATCTATGAACCTTATCAACCAGCAACAGCCAGCCACTGTGTAGGTCCTATGGTCTTGTTATCAGTAATAGGTACACCTAAAATACGGAAAAGCACTTGTATGGAGAAGAGCACATCCCTGAAAAGGGCACTTCACTGCGGTGACCAGGGGAATTTGATCATGGAGGGAAGCATGAGAAGTGCAGGAGCAGAAGAGAAAGGTGGGAGATGGGCATATCGGCCTTGAACACAAATCGGTCTGGGGAGGTAATGGTATCATAGGCCTGAAGTGAAGGGAAGAAAGGAGCAACAGGGGTACATGGAAGAGAAGGGGTAGGAAAGGGCAGGGACAAACAGTAGTGGGGGGCAGGGAAGGCTGATGAAACATAAGGTGAGAAATCAGAGGAGAATAGAAGGAATGGGGGTCAGAATGGGGGGTGAGGGCGGTGGCCGTCACAACAGCGTCCAATAGGAAGGCCTAAGTGAGAACACATTGGCGGTACATTTTCAGAAGGATATACACTGGTGCCTGGATGAGGAGGAAGCTGTTGCATGCACCTGAGAGAACAGCGCACTGCTGCATTAGAACAGGAAGCAGCAATGGAGTGCAGACTATGGTTCACAGTATGTGGCTATCTGTGTGGACCTAGAGGCAGCTGAAGAGACAATGCCATCTCCAGGGTGGCGAGAGCATGGGAGCAGACAGGGCAAGACATGGTGGGGATGGTCTGAAGGGGAGAAGGGAAGTGTACATATGGAAAGGGGTAATCAAGTTGAAAGTAGGCTAGAAAATAGAGGAAAAAACATATGGGGAAACAGAAAGGAGGGAAAATCAAGACAGTAAAGCAAATGAGCAGAAATAAATACAGTTAATGTAAATTAAAACACTTCCGGTTTGTTGATGCAGGCACAACGATAATTGGAACCAAGGGAGATCCCTCCCACAAATCCCAACCCCCATTACACATACTAAGACTACACCAGGGGGCCTGTCCACCACGGGCAATAGTGACATTATGACACACAGCTCTTAAAACATTATATCATGTCCCAAATCCAAGGAGCTCATAGGCCTTCAAGCTTAGTAAAAACTCCCAATTGTCTATAGTGACAGGTCAGTGTTCTAGACTAATATAATTATATTACAATCATGCAGAGTTGTCAGGTTCTGTTTGGAGAGTGTAGTGTAATAGATTGTATTATGATCATGTCCATTAGGATATACAGTATGTAGTGTCCTATGTGTTTATAGGGTGTACTAGCATTGTATTATAAACATGTGCAATGATCAGGTCATGTTAGGTGGTGCGTTGTCCAATATATTTCTTAAATATTTAGGTCTATAGATTCACTGGACCGTCAGCAAAGCCTAACTCTAACCCTAGACCTAACACCTAACCCTAAAAATAAACAAAAATTTTTTCAAAATGATAGTTTTTGTAATTCTGAACGTGTTGACATTTTAACCATGTCAACCTAACTGTATGTTGACATAATGGTCATCGACCTAATGCCCTTGTTGACAATCTGAATGTCAACCTTCTGAATGTCGACTAGCTGACCGGATCCTTTATTTCAAAACCACATGATAATCTGTTTTTATTTCCGTGAGCATATAAATATGTTTGTTAGTATCCTATCAAATATGTGTCATCCTTGGTGACTTTTCAAGAAATCTTCAGAGAGAGTCCCAAAAGGAGCAAACATGTCTGAGTTCTGGTGGGGCATGGCCCTGCAATCGTGTCATTGTCACTCCACCCCGAATTTCAAAGTTTTACAGCAGAGGGAGGGGACAAAAATAGCAATAATGTGTGAATAGCATCATCAAACTCCCGGTCCACCCATGTCACTCGGGAAGTGGCAGCATGTAGTAGACTGGCCCACTGTTTTGGGAATCCCAGGGAGCCTGCAGAAATGTAGGACTCTCCTGAAGTGGACATACCAGGAGAGTTGGCAAACAGGATTGTGTGTTGTCTTTGTAATAATTACAAAAACAGCACCAGTTTGCAAGAGAGATTTTAAAATAAAAAGTTTCTAAAAATATAAGCAAATGTTGTCATTTTTGTTAATAAAAGGAAACTATTTGTTTGTGGATCTTTGAAGGGTATAGCACATTTATTGCCAGACTGGTTTAATCGCCGGTGACACGCTCTAAAACTTGTTGCTGCAATGGGTCATTGAGCAAAGTCTGGTCTCTTGGGGATTTGCAGCAAAATAAGGGAATAAACACTCTACAGTTCTGCTTCTTGAAACGCCTCAGAACAAGCAGAAAGTTAAGATGACCTTGAGTAGAAATGAAATGCAATGTTCCCTACAGCCGATCACCTAATTCTATCTAAGTTACGTTATAAGAGTAGAAAAGCATTAAGTTAATCATGGTTTTTGCACTGCAATTCTATGGAAATAGTGACAGGGTATGCTAAAATTAAACTGCAGCCCATTCGTATTCAGCATTTACCTAGTAAATACAATGGATTCACAAACATCATAAGCCTGCTGGTAACAGTGCATTGAATATATATTGCAGAGCCGTAACTAGACTTTTTGGTGCCCTGTGCCAGAAAGAGCATTTGCGCCCCCCTCATTTTTCAAAGGGATATAATGCACCCAAAAAAGGGCCATGGCTTAATGGGGAAGGGCCAGGGAAGAGATAGGAGAGGCCAGGAGATGCTGGGGATGAAATAAGAGGAAGCTACAAGCAGGAATGAAAATAAACAGAAATTTGACAGGTCCAAACAGCGCCCCCTGACCTGTGGTGCCCTGTGCGATGGCAACGGCCGCACTACCCTAGCTACGGCCCTGATATATTGTATGTATACAATATGTTATACTATTTATAAAACATGATTTTTTACAAATCTATCTAGTAAATTATTAAACAAGGTTGTATAAAGGATTGATATTAAACAGGAGGCCACACCCCTGAAGAAATCATGCAATGAAATGCGTAGGATAGTCTCCCATGCGCTATTCTTTTTATGTTACTACCAGTCTGGAAGATTATTCAAGCTAATGAATTTTGTATGTATTATTTCATTATTTTGTGTACCACTTTAATGACAGTACCTAACTATTAGTCTCCTAGTATAGTGCTGTTTGTGTTCATGAAATAGGTCCATTGACTGGCAGAGGACTATCTGCAAGAAGCAGCATGGAATATCAATTTCCCTAGCACAAAATATTGACTTTACCAAGAATGAAACTTATCTCAAAGATAGGTCGTAGTCCACAACCAAAACATTGATCATTGTTCTAATAAACTCAGTTTTATTTCCATGGACAAGTCCTAATAGTACTATTCTGTCTGTGTTCATGACTGCTATTTATATTGATATTAACTTAGGAGGCATTAATCACCTGACATGATATGCATAGAAATGGTTTAACAGCCAATCGAGTATCTGCTCATAGTAGGATAAACTTATTGTATAGTCTACTGCACAGCAGCCAATGAAAGGGGGAATTTAACAACTTTCCTTGACTGGGCGGTAATGCCTCTGACTAGCTATCGGCAGGTTTACCTACAGCTATTCTGATGCAGCTCTCCGAAGCTAATCTTTTGGCCACCTACTGGAACCAAGAGAGACATGTGGGTTCCCTAAAACTATATCTAAATTCAATCTAAACTATGATTATTCTTTTATTCCTTATTTATTTTCTAGTCAGCCATAATACTTAAATAGCAACATATAAACTTATAATTACCTACACATTCAATACCTCAAATATTCATTAAATATCCACTCTGCAACATTCTATTCTTTTGATTATTTTATATTACATAAGTCAAAAACTAGTTTACTTGTGAAACATGTTATTTATAAGTGTGTGTACACAGTGGTGTGACAAATCCCACAAGCTCTCCAGCTACAGTAAGTGCTAGAAATGAATAATGAGATTAGATTTAGAACAGAACAATTAACTTAAGAAACAACTTATTTATATCTCCATTAGACACTTTGAACAAACAGTCACAGCAAGAAGTGAACCTTTTGGATAAAATACCAATTGGGTAAATGGGGAGTCAGTGAGATGACAATCTAATATACATAAACCCCCCCTCCCCCAAGCCACATTCTCACCCAAAAAAAAGTTTGTTACTCTCGGAACTCTTCCCCTTTTCAACTTATCTATGTCCTCATGCACTTTTACCAATATTTTATTTCCTCAGCTTTTGATATAATGAGACAAGGTGTTTTAAATCATTGCCATGTGATATATGAGACATCTCTGAATACAGTTAATTCTGGTTTACAGAAAGGGCAATAATGCTAAAAAAAAAAACACTGCCACATTATACAAATACATAGCTAAATATATAGAAGAAATAACGGAAATGCTAAATATTTAGTAAGAGTTGCAGAAAGGTATGAGCAAGGTAATAGTGCAAAGGTGTCTGAAGGTGGAACCCCCTTTATTAATACACTGTTTGTGGGAGAATCCTGGAGAATTCCATAATAGGCTTGTTGATCGATAAGCTGACCAGAAATGTGCTGATCTTGCCACAAGTAGAGGCCAAAATAGATCATATCTGGCCATTTGGACCCATGGAACTTGTGGTCACTTCACACCCATCATGACTTTACCCTGTTTGAGCAGTTGGGAAATGACCAAGCATACAGGTTAACATCTAATGACATTTCCAGCATGTCCAATAATGATCTGATCATTTCCAGTTTCAAGAAATGCCATCAAGTTATACATATTCCGATATATTATCAATGGTCCGATAACAGCAATCGCAGAATGAGCGGCCAGTATAATACAGTAAAGCATTGCTAAAGCCTCTGACCAGCATCTGTCCATGCTAAGACAGCCAGGAGAGCTGACTGACTAGTCATACATACTGAAAGCAAAATACCCTTAGTGGTGTAGAGATGAAAAAATAGCAGAGATTTGTAAATCACTAGTGTCAGGTTCAGTCTATAGAACACTCACCTGCAAAGCCACCAGTCTGAGCGCAAGGAGACCAGGCTGACCAGTCAGAGACGTGACAGTCAATTGTGCATTCGACCAGACATCGCAGATTCATTTTATCAGGCTTCTTCAATCCTTCCTAGATGGCAAAAGGAGAATAACAAGTTTCTTCAGTACTGACGTGAAATGTTAAACTTATCTCAGCATAACTTAGGAAAACTGAGTGTAGTGAGCAGGGGTTCAATTATCTGGTAAACGCTATATAACATGTTCTCTATCATATTTTGGATAGATTGGGGCATTTTTAAAAGTGTTTGTCCTGTCTCAGATCAAACTAACCAACTCTGCATGATAACATAAGTAGATAGCTGAAAGGCTATGGAAAAAAAACAAAAAAAACAAATACAAGTTGAGTCTCCCATATCAGGGGCGTTTCTAGAGAGGAGGAGGCCCGTGAGCAGTCTCCGACATGGGCCCCCTCCTCTCTGTCCAACGGCTGGCAGTGCACTGAGCTGTGCACGGCCAGTGCCGGAGTTATAGACTCTCGGCACTAGAGTGCGCCCACAGTCTATAGAGGATGCACTGGTCACTGGGAAAATGGCCGTGGCGGCCATTTTCCAGTCGTTTTTACAGTGCCGGACCCCCACGCCGACGTGGGACTTCGGTGAGGTAAGTAACTCTATGGGTGCAGGGTGTGCGGTGCGGGGCCCCCCTGGACCCAGGGGCCCGTGTTCCCCGCACACCCTGCACCCATTATAGATATGCCCCTGTTCCATATCCAAAATGCTTGGGACCAGGGTTATTTTGGATATCGGAATATTCTGTATTTTGGGATATTTGCATATCATATTGAGACATCTTGGAAATGGGACCCAAATCTATACACAGAATGCATTTATGTTTCATATACACCTAATACACACAGCCTGTAGATAATTTTACACAATAATTTTGTGTCTCAAAGTTTGTATACATACATGAAATAAATTTATGTTTCATATACACCTTATACAAAACCCCTGAAGGTAATTTTATACTTTAAAGCACAAAATTATTAAAAATAAACAAAGTTTGCGTACATTGAACCATCAAAAAGCAAAAGGTTTCACTATCTCAGTCATACTAAAAAAAAAAAATCTGTATTTCGGAATATTTGGATATGGAGACTCAACTTGTACCTGTATATCTTTAAAAAAGTTGCAGTTTGGCAGTTAAGCCCATTTGATAGAGGAAAACGAAAACTCATTTAATTTGAATAAAAAAATATACCCTATAAAACAGTAATGTTTGGTTTCTTTCTTTATTCTTTATGTGTCTCCTTCAGATGCAAATTACCAGTTGCAAATTCAGAATTACAGTCTTGCTGAGTATTGGGAAATAGGGAGAATATTAAATGGCCACATGAGAAGGAGAACGGTGCTAAGGCCGAGAGAGGCCTGATCGCAAGAGGGCCCGACAGTGTGGTCATCCATAGATGTTACACTGACCCATTTAATCTGGGAAACAATTATCTGCCTTAGAACCTACTTTTACACTGAATAAATTAGATAATTTGAAAGACTTGCACTATTAAGTAATTAGGTAATTGAGCCCTGTTTATTTCAGTCAGAAAGTCATTGCTAGGTTCAGAGGCAGACACATATCTTGGGTCCTTGGCTATATGCCCACTATAAAAAGGCATTTGGATGACTACCACAGTGATGTCATTAGTTCTTAGTGAAGTGATAGGTAGAATATTGGTTCAGTTTACAAAATGGCCGCCTGCACTGCATGCACACGACATCGTTTGAAGAAAAGATGACCTAGAAAACCTGTGGGGATTTTAAAGTTGTCAAATGTAACTATTGTTCTGTAAACAGCTAAATGTCAAGTCAATAGTCTGTTTTCATGCTGAGGCCAGCTCAGCTGAGGTTAGCCCTTAAGAGAGGCTGCCTGGACCAGTTCTGTGCCCTGAACATTACCTGCTCACAATAGGACATTTGTACAGATTTCCCATCGCTGCGTGTACAGTCTAAAAGCCGAGTTTTTATTCCTTCTCCACAGATAGCCTTTTCACTGACCTGACAGGTGCTCCACTCTGAAACAACCAAAAACCCTATTTACATGCAGAGAAAACACAATATATTATCCTTAATTACTGCATTGTTAACCCCTTAAGCACCACTTGAGTCTGAAATAATTTAAATAATTTCCTGCCACTTCAAACATTATGGGATTCTCCCTGATGGATCCCCTTTCAGTGTTAGCAAGAGAAACAACAACATTAAGGCAATACATTATTAATGGAGCAATGGAGTTCTCTTTATAACAAAAGCCACACTTTTGGAAAAAGAAAACAAATAGTGGACTTAATACACAATTATATTATTATTCCAGGTGGTATGTATCAAAAAAAGCTAATCAGGAGTTTTGGACTGGGGCACAGATTCAAAGTAATGGGGCCTCCCTTGGGGGCAGATTATAGTGGGCCAGTAATGGTGAACACCCTGGGCCCAAAGCTAATCACATCAGCCCACCTATGGGCACATCTGAGCTGGATTAGAAATGGGAGGAATGCCCCTAGATTTGAAACACAGCAACAGATAGTTATGAAGCTGTATGTACAGCTAGGAGATTGGGGGGCAAGGAGAAGCAGTTAAGGGGCCCAATGTTCCTTCCTTTCATTCATGACAAGAGAATTTTCACATAGGCCACCATTGCTAATAGGTTTCTTTACTTAGTTGGACAACGTTGCTACACCATGAAAACTGTTAAACCTTAGTGCTATAGAGAAGCCAATATGTTTAAATTAGAGATGTGCAGGCTTGGATTAGTTCAGATTTTCCCGACAAAAATCAGGTCTTAGAAAGAGGCAAAACGTCATCTTTCATAGACAGGCATGATCTTTTATAGACTTTTGTCCAGGAACGATGATGTTTGTCCATGAAAGATGATGTTTTGCTTCTTTCTAAGACCTGCTTGTTGGCAGGAAAAATTCGAATTTGGCGGGAAAATTCACATTTATATGCATTTGCTACAATTGCTAGTAGCTCTTTTTTTTACTAAGCAGCCTGCAGTTCTTACTTCCCATTAATTATATACAGTACTGCGCACATAACATATTACACAGCATCTTACAGAGAATATTTAATCACTGGAGACTATAGTCTAAGGGCCCCATTTAATAATGAGTCTTAATAGCAGCTGCATATTTGTTTAGTATCACAGTGATACTAACGAATATGCAGTTGGTATTCAACATTATCTACATCTCCAGCGAGGTCCAACAATGTCCCCCTCCTCAACGGCATCCTCGGCTCTGTTGCTGGCAGCCTATAGCTGCAAGTGACGAGCTTCTGTGTCATTGGCTTGCGAGATGGCCAGTCTGCACATCACTATCACTTGGTGGATACACAGCAAAGCCTGGAAGGCTTCACTGAATCTGGAAAGGCTGCGCTGGGTCCCCATTGCCGTATCGCTCTCGCCTTATTGATGGTGTAAGCGATGCAGTGACAAACAGTGGTAATCTTAGTTTATTGCTGCTTGTTGAATACTGAAACAAACGATGACATAACCCCTTTAGCGAGTGTTTTTTGCAACTAATTCTTCATCAGCCCCAAACACTTTAGGGTTAATTCTATTATAAGGCAATTCATTTACTGTGCCAGTATATTTTGGGACCATGAGAGGAAACAAGAACACCCGCTGAATACCTCCAGTATATTGGCACAGGCAGAATAAACATACCCCATACAGATAGTGGTCAGAATCTTATTCATGGCCGCAGCACTGTGAGATAGCAGATCTAACCACTGAGCCAGTTCTTTTCAAAGCCATTAGCAATAGGGCTGATTTATGATCACTGTATTTCAATGCAAAATTTGCATGGAGCCACAGCAAGCAATCAGCAATTAGCATGTAACAGGAACCAATTAGCAATTAACTTGAATCTGTCTAGTTCTAGTTTTGTAAATTGTAAGTGTGAATAGTGAAAATGTTGCACATAAATGCACTGTTGGTGTAATGGTAAGCATTACTGCCTCAGAGTACTGAGATCCTGATTTTGATCCCACAACGGCCCTAACTATGTGGAGCTGACGCCCCTAACTATGTGGAGCTTGTATATTATCCCTGTGCTTGCGTGGGTTTCCTACGGGTATTCCGGTTTCCTCCCACACTGCAAAAATATACTGATATATTAATTGGCTACCAACAAAAATGCATGTGGTAGGGTAGATTGTAGGGATCTGTATGCTAGGATTAGTTCGAATTTGCATGCCGGGTTCAGATTTTTCCCTCCAAAAATCGGGTCTCAGAAAGAGGCAAAACGTCATCTTTCATGGACAAACATCATAAGATGACGTTTTGCCTCTTTCTGAGCCCCGATTTTTGGAGGGAAAAATCCGAACCCGGCGTGCAAATCCAAACTAATCCGAGCCTGCACATCCCCAGTAGATTGTAAACTCCCCTGGAACAGGGACTGATGTGAAAAGCCAAATATTCACTGTAAAGCGCTGCGGAATATGTGTGTGCTACATAAATAACTGGTAATAATAATAATATGCTAAGCTATGATAATGAGCCCTGGTGTGACTGATAGGAGCTATCTCAGGAAAAAGAACCAAGATTAGCACAGTGCAGAGGATACCAACACCAGATAACAGATGCTGTAGTGGAATATTGTAATAATTATTAAATTTGATGGTAATGGATGGCATATTACCCACAATTAAACAATTACATTGATTTCAACCAAATCAATTACATTTTATCATTGTTTCATAATTGATTTAAATACAGCAATTTGCATTTTAATTAAATGTCTGTTTTCTATTGTAATAAGCAAATAAAATGTCTGAATATTTTTTAAATTGATTCTTCTACATAAAATGTGATGTCCTGTCCTTAAGAGGTACTTGGTGGGTCTTGAATAGCAGGACATTTAAATAAAACAATAAAAATATAACTTGAAATAAAAACAAAACCCTAAAATTAAAATGTTACACTGTTACCAACAGTAAACTAGTTAGTACTTTCCCAAAAATGCAAATAGGACGGATTTACTGTATATACAGTAGCAGAAACCTGCAGGCACAATAATATTGGGACCCTAAAGCTCTCCCTGTTCCCCAGACACACCTGCCTAGCTTCACCTCCATTTGTGTCCAAGGTGTCTTCTGCTCATTCAATAAGACAATTTACAGTGTATATTTTTGACGTAACACAATTAATAGAAATTCCGATGGGTCAATAATGACTCAGTAGAAGTGTGATTTAAAGCATGTTAACTGTGTTGGCATCATAACTTTAAACGTTATGGTAAAGTATCATATTTAAAGTAATAATGCTGACATGGTTAAAATGCTTTAAATTGTATCACCATTGTGTCTGCATTGATCCATCGGCAACACACCGTCAACATTTTGATCATTTTGATCGTTATCTACATCCCGCTAAGAAATTTGTTTTACAAATATTGCACAATAGCACTAGATTGATGCACAAAACATTCTATATGCCCTTAAGGCCTGTTTTGGCACTTAGTATAAAGCCGCATACACACTTAACGATATGCTCCATGAGTGATATCGTTAAGTGTTTCCCCTGCACTGCCGCACTCAATGTCATTAACGACACTGAGCATACACACTGAGCGATATTGTACAGTAGCTGCACCCTCCCTCATCCCCGTACTTGCAGAACCTGACAATATCAATATCACCAGGTTGCCCTGCAAGTATGGGCGATAAAAGACATCGATAACGAACCGCGGGAGAGCTCATCGTTAACAATGTCTTGCATACGCACTGGATGATATTGAACGCGATGAACGATAACGATATCGTTATTGTTCATATCGTCCAACTTATAGTCTAGTGTGTATGCGGCTTAACTTACAGTACCTGCCTCTTAGTTCAGTTATGTTCCTTGTTTTAAGTTTTTAAACCAATATAATAATTACTACATCTAAAAGACCATTACATATAAAAACTATTTAGTTTTTTTATAAACCCATCAGTTCTCCAGTGATAAAGTTGCCCATACAGTAACTGCTATTCCTGTGACTAATGCTGCCCATCTACTACACAACATAGAAACAACAGCACGATTACGACATTGTAATCGTGCAGTCGTTTCTATGTCTGTGATGTGCCTACTCTGAATGAGCAGTCGTTCAGTGCAGGCTCATCAATCATCTTGTAACATGCTGAACCTGACTTTATCGTCAGGTTGATCAGCTTGTTTGCCCGATGATAGATGTCCAATACGACCAGCATGTACGCGCATCGCTGGTCGTATTAGACATTAAACTGCATGATTTGCGGGCGATTACCAAGCAATTGAGCGATAACGATGGTCGTTATCGCTCAATCGATAGGTTTAATCCCCTAGTGGATGGGCAGCTTTAAACACCCTGCTGGGAAAGGGAAGACAGTTTCCTCCACAGAAAAGTCTGAATCCTTGGTGGTGCAGTCATGTACTATTGGGTTGACTCGTATCATGGAAATAGTGGAGAGGTGGACCAGTGGAGAAGTTGCCTATAGCAACCAATCAGCTTTGAGCTAGCATTTTTCAAGAACATTGTATAAAATAATAGAAGCTGATTGGTTGCTATGGGCAACTACTCCACTGGTTCACTTCTCTGCTCTTTTCACTGTTTCTCTGGTCTAGAGACTAAAATAGGAATGGACAATCTACATAGTATGACTAAATATTCTTGTCAGATGTATCCACATACAAGAAGTGCAGCTACATGTACAGAGAGGCATAGAGTTGGAGAGGTGCATTGTGCAAGAGTCTACAGATGTGTCCTCTATACATACGCCATGGATGCCCGGTGCTCCTGAGGCGCTCCGAGAGGAGTAGCGTACCGTAACTTTCTATGAATTTTGCATTGTATTTGCAACGCAGATGCAGTGAAAAGCCACTCACAGTGTAATAGAGACGCTGGGCTGCGACTTTAACCACACGTACAATGGAAGACGGCCGCTTGCATCAGCCTTTTTTACACCGATTCAGACTCATTCCAACATAAATGTCGCACATTGATCAGTACAAACTAGCAATTTAGTTTTGTCACTCCTAGTTGTTTGATTTATGTGAATAAGACTCAAGATTTTGAGCGAGAAAGACATAGAGAGTGGCTCTTTGGCGGGACTGAAGTCACAGTGAAAAAGGACACATCTGCAAATAAGATTTCACAAGATCGACCACCTCTTTTCAGTTTTTCACATCAAGTACCAATGAGTTTTAGCCTTATTTATGGCCTAACTTACAGGTTCTCAAACTCGGTTCTCAGGACCCCAAACAGTGCATGTTTTCCATGTCTCCTTACAGAACCACAAGTAAAATAATTAGCTCCACCTGTGCAGCTGCTGGGTGATCTGGAAACCGTGAACTGTGTGGGGTCCTGGTTACCAAGTTGAGAACCACCAGCCTAATTTAACAATGAGAATGAGAGGACAACATGACTGTTTTTACTAAAGAGACCTGATCTTCACTAGCTTGGACATGATGCCAAAATCAAGAGCTCTTGTGAAGTGGGTATGACTGTATTCCCTTCACCCAACAAGGAATAACCCTAAAGAGAATTCCTCTCTACTCCTTACTTTAAGTCAATAATATTGATCTACATAAGTAAATCTCGAGTTTTGCATGGTTAATCCACACAGGTGTCCTTAATTCATGCTTTACAAAGAATCCCCTAAATCTGCCCAACTACACCAATCAGTTGGTGGTACATTGCCAAATGGTGCCATCTAGTGCTGGAAACCCAAGTTCTAGATTAACATGTGCAAATCACGGCATTTTCAAAAAGGATTTCTCACTGCAACTCAGTTTTTTTGTATTTTGCTAACAGGACTTCACAGTGAATCCATTCACAGCCCAAGAAGCAGGGTAAGGGATAGGTTTAATAGCATGTGCTCCCAGCAGTGAGATCCCTCAGGAGTGAGATCAAGGAGAGGCTGGGGACTTCCCAGCAGTTCCCAGATCACTGGGCAATCCCCCAAATGGCATACAACAGAGGGCAGGCTTCCTTTGCAGGAGTAAATAGCTCCATGTGTAAGGTGTATGACTGTGAAGTGAGAGTTGATGGGTTCGAGTCTCGGGTATGACAGTATTTTGAAAATGTGTGTGTTAAATAAAGGAGGATGTGATTGAAGATGCTTGGGGAGGTGGTCAGTTGCAGAGGGAGTCGGTTATGGAGGGGATAAGGGTGGCAAGGAGATGCCGGGGATTAAAGAAGAGGAGGTTACAAGTAAGAATGATTATAAACAGAAAACTTACAGGCCCGAACAGTGACCGGTGCCATGGCACACGTCGTACAATGGCATAACTAGGGTGGTGTGACATGTGCCACCGCACAGAGCAACGCAGGGCAGGGGGCACTGCCCAGACCTGTCAATTTACTGTTTATAATTATTCTTACTTATATTTTCCTTTTATTTTATCCCCATTTCCTGGTCACCCCTATCTCCTACCTGGCCAATTCCCCCTCCATCTAACCACCTCCCCAATCACCTTCTGTCACATCCACTTTTATTTAACAGACACATTTCAAAATACTGTCATGCCCTGCACTCGAACCCATCACCTCTCACATGATAGTTAGACACCTTACACATGGAGCTATCTGACAAATAATTTCTGATGGCAGCCCATGAGGCCACATTATGGGGCATATACAATTGGGTGCGAGGTTTAGCAAGGTAAAAACCTTGCGCCCCTTGCGACCAATTTAGAAATGCGCACTCCCAATACCTGCAGTATTCAATTCCAAAAATACTGGTCGCAGGGTTTTCAGTTCTGAAAACCCCAGGCCGCGTAATTTAAAAAAAAAAAAATCTTCACTTACCTGGCCGGGAGTCTCCAGTGGTCTCCGCCGCTCCCAGTGGCCTCCCCTCTCTCTTCTTACTGGAGAGGGGACTGCTGGGAGTCCTAGGGATTCCTGGGAGCTCCAGGGGCTGGTGGGAGGGGCAAGGGCTGCTGGGAGATGTAGTTCTCCCAGCGCCCATTCCTTGGTGGCCACACAAACACTGCGGGGCCACACTGACAGTGGGACACACACACTCATACACACACACGCACACTCATACACACTTACATACACCACACACACTGACATACTCACTGCTGCTGCAGAAGAGCCAGCTCCTGATGCAGGATGAAGACAGCGCTGCAGGAGGTAAGCAATTAAGGACTAATTAAGCTAATTGGATACTTCCAATTGCTTAACTAGTCCTCAGGGGGGGGGGGGTGCCGCGGGGGTGTCAAAACAAGTCCCATCGATTTTAGGAAAAATCACACTTGCTCAGGAGGTGCGTGAAAAAAACTTCCTGGCACGTGTTTAAAATAAAAACATGCACCTAATAGAATAGCATAAAAACCCGCACCTGCAGGATAAACCTCGCAGGTGCGGGATTTTTGCTATTCTCGCAGCCTATTGAATATGCCCCTATGTATAGAGGGGGAAGCGTCAATGCTCTTTCTGGCTCAAGGCACCAAAAAGTCTAGTTACGTCTCTGCATCACACCACCCTAGTTCCGGGGCTGGTAAAACATTTTATACACAGCCTGAAGTTGAAGCACAATCAGCCATCTTATAGTAAGAATTGTGTCTTCACTGAGGGTTTGCTGTGAAAAATGAAATTTGCAAACTGTGCTATGGGCTTTCAATCGTCAAGTTCTATGATCATCATCATTTTTCAGATATGGACAAGTATTAATGTATCAAGTACGACCTGTAATGATGCATGTGCTAAGTGTATTAACGGGCATAAATAATGTACAATTAAAAATTCTTCTCAAATCGAATCATTAAACCAGTTAATGACTAACCACTGATTCTCAAAATGATACTACAGATTTTATAGGTTCAAAGAATATACTGCTACAGACAATTAAGTGTCACATTAGTTTCAAGAAGGTGTAATGTTGCATAATATTAATCACAAATGTTAAAATGCATAATTTCACTTTAAAATTAACAGTACAGTTGTTTTTCTCTTTTCACACTATATTAATTTTCTAGACCAAGTTTTTGTTCATATATAGCAGGGATTATTAACTGTATGTGATATACTTGTCGCGCCGGAGCGGGGATTACCACCTTGCGCTAACCCCCGCAGTCAGACTAAACCGTGCAGCTCATGGAAAAACACAAAATCGGGGTCGTGCTTGGGGAAAAAAAAAACATTAATTCCGCAGTTTACGTGGAATCAGTGGGTTTCCGTACCTGAATCCACGGAGATATTTGCTGGTAATTAGTCGCAGGGGAAACCCTGCTGCTAATTGAATACTCTCCTATGTATTTAAGAGCAAATTAACGCAATGCTGGACATACATAAATATATGTAATGTAACTTAAATATATGTCTTTTTTTATATCACTAATACCTCTTTCAGACAGAATTTCCCCAAAAACCTGACTTTTACCTGGCATTTGAGTGCTGGGTCATTTGGCCAGTCCCAGCCAGACAGAAAAGCAAATTATCGGGTAAAGCACTTTTACCCGGTAATTTGCTAATCAACACAGGTATTTTTTCTGTCTGTAAGGGTCAACCCGGGTCGAAATTGCTGGGTCATCGACCCTGGTAACTCTTGGGAATTTAGACCCAGGTTGACCCTTTCAGAGAAAATTACTGGGTAAAACTGCTTTACCTCGCAATTTGCTTTTCTTTCTGAAAGGGGTATAAATCTACCCATCATGTTATCAGTCCCATCCACTTATTAATAGATGACATCCTGAAAAAGCTGCCATAGGGGTGGAGAGGGGTCAGCTGTACTTCGCTATCATAAATCATTCAGGGGCGGTGCTTTAGTCACATGCATGCCCATTCGCTAATGAAAATTACTGTAGCTGCACAGGTTGGTAAGTTCAAACACAGGTATGTCGCCGTAAGAAACCACAAGATTTGAGAATAAATAATTGACAAATTGAGACAATACTATATAAAATTACCATATGGGAAAATGGGAGGTTTTGACCTCCTAGATATCTGACTTAACAGGATGCTGTTTTGCAAAAGATCTGTATACTAATATACTAATTAAATATACTAAATATACTAAATATGTAACAAGAAAAAAAACATTACCTGAAATAACTTAAACTTAAAGTTTGTATACTTTACTAAATATCTAACACCCCTTGTGTAGCAGGTTGTCCTTTTAAGAAGGAACTGCTTACATAGGAGGCAATTCAGCTTGGGACGGAATTGTAAAGCTGCACGCAAGCAGCTTTACAATTCCGTCCTTGCAATTATGGTAATGCAGCAGTAGGCATCACACCTCCTGGTGCATTACTTATCCGAGCTGCGTTGTAAAATGCAGCATCGGATAATCTGCTGGAACATTGGCCGGATCAGTGACCCATGGGGTCATGCAAGCCGGCCGCCGTAGATGAGAGAAAGAGGCCAGGAAATCTCCGTCAGGGGACGGAGATCCTGGCTTCTTCCCTCCCCCCAACAACAGTGACATGCCTCCATTTTGGGAAACTGCCATTGCCGCCCCCTCCCCGCCTACAAACGACAGCAGACTGTCAATCAATGACAGTCTGCTGCCAGTTGCTGTGCAGGACCGCACACCCGTTCTGCACATACGCAGAACGGCTCAGGTGCCTGCACAGATTCCCGACCATTGGGAATCTGCATTCAGCAGTGCACTAGCGTGAATCAGGCCCTCAGTCAGCAGAATGTGAGTGATAAGCTCGTTGTGCAGAAATGCATGGTGTCACCGCCAGTGATGTCACAGTAATTTAACTGACATCTTTTTATCTTGTTACAGTTCCAAAACAGAGCTCTGTCATTTAGATGTGAGATGTGGCTTTGATGTAAGATTGGAACAAGAAAAAGCCCCAATACAATGAACTAGTACGTGTACAACCACTGAAGAGGTATCTCCAGCTGTCAGAGGAGGTAAAAGGAAAGAAACAGAGTCAGAAAGAAAGAAAAAAAACATCCATGCGACATGGCACCGAGTCATCTATCCTTCCGATACGGCACAGGATCCACGCTGCTGTGTGGTGGGGATGGAGCCCTAGGAGCCTGCGGGGGCTTTCACTGGTACTCCAATGTGCCAGAAAAACATTGCAGTTGCTTGCACAGGACTGTGGAGGCAATAGCTTATACAGTCAATGGTCATTGGCAGTGAGCAGGTAAGTCCTTGGCATTTGCAGCAGTGATAACTACTGTAGGCGCTGGAACAAGCAAATCTGAAGATTTGTGGTGGTCCAATGAGAGCCAACTAGTTCTCACCATATGACTTTTGAATAGGCGAGCGCGATGAGCCGATCCTTGTTTGCAGTATCATTTCCCCAAACCCATGGTAATAGCCATATATTTGTTATTCCCAAGCAGTAAGGCTCAGTGGGTGAGGTTGACGATTCAAGAACTCCTGTAAGGGAGAAGGCACCTGGCAAAGGACATGTCAATGTCAAGCCAGAAGATGTTGAATGAAGCAGAAGAAGCTGGGTTAAGAAAGCATCAAGTTCAATATAGAAGATTCCTGGAAGCAAACAGGACACAGTGACAACAAAGCAGGTGGCTGCAAGAGTGATATCATGGTCCCCCCTGTTGGCGTCACAAGGCACCAGACCAAGTAAGGCACATGGGGCACTATACCCATGGCACTAGCATGTAGGCCAGTCTAAGGCATTAGACTTTATACCACCTCTGTTTCCTGGCATCAAGCCTGTGACCTCTATTTGTTCTGGACACTAGGTTCACAAACCCATCATTAGGTGTGTGTCGCAGTCCAGGTCTTGTTCACTCCAGGCATCTTTGTGGACTGCTCCCTTTTTACTCAAACTTTAGATCCTCCCCTCTGGAAAATCAGGGCATCCACTAGTTTAGTGGTTGCACAGTACTGGGCCACGACCCAAACCTCCGGTTTCCCACCATCATTTAAATTTTCCACTAAAACCACAACCTGTGGACCTAAGATTTCTCCTTCATCTCCCTGACCAATTAAAACAAGTAGGTTTGGGATTTTCTGCTATGTCACTTACATAATATTGATTGACCATTGGTAATTTATTTTCTTTTTGTATTTGCAGTGTGTTTTTCATTGTGAGGTTTTGTGGCATTAAAGAGACAGAGCAGTGCACTACACCAAACAATTTATTTGTTAAATTGTTCAGCATTACTGGCCACATACATTGTTGTTAGAGTCCTCAATCAAGAAAATACTATGGAAACCACCATGAGAATCTCTGTTGTGTTCACTCTTGGTTTTGCCCTTTTAATGTATCTGTGCAAGAGCTCTCTTTCATGGTGACCTGGGTCCAGGTCAGAGTTAATGAGGAAGTAGCTTCTGGCATGCTGCCTCAGTGCAGACCCACCAACATGACTCCTTAACATCAGGTACACAATGCTCTGATCCTGGATTTCGCTTTTAATATATGACTGCCGTAACCTGTATTGAACTAGTTAATTTATAAGAACGTGTTTCACACAGGTGACGGCAATAATACAGATGTTTCCTCATACATCTAACCTCCTTATGCGTTAAACAGCCTTTCTACTCGTGCCATGCCGTGGTGTGACTCGGTAGCAGCGAGAGTCTTTTTACCTTCAAATGCGTCTTAATCGCATAGCGTAGGTAGAGTATGCAGCATGCTTATATTCTGTGAGCAACTACGGGTGTATATGCATGCCAAATGGTACGTTACAGTGTCAGCGGTGTATCATATTGAATGCAGATACATCCACAGTTGCACACAGAACATAGGCATTCTCAGGGGTTAAAGTGGGCCGGAATGGGGCGGAACTGCGCTCTGTCACTTCTATTTGGAGATGGAACCAGTTCCGCCTCCTCTGACCCACCACAGCCTGGCACCACAGGGTGGCTCCATTTGCCGGGCGCCCGCTAAGATTTTGTTATCAGCGGCACCCGGCACCCTTCTCGCAGCGCCCCGGCTTCCGGCTCCCGCAGTGCACTATGGTTCTCCCATAGTTCGGAGGAGCAGCCTGGAGGACCAGATGGCAGTGGACGCGGGAGCGGGGCTTAATATAAGTATTAGTTTTTTTGTGTTAGTGGCTTCTCTATAGGGGGCTCTACTATAGGGGGCATTACTCAAGGGGCTCTACTACTGGGGGCATTACTCAGGTGCATAATTTGAATTGGAAATACTATTGTGTGACCAGGCCCATTTCTTTTGAGACCACACCCTTTTTTCGGCACGCACCTGCGTAGCGCGCTGTCCCTTTATTGAGAAAGCACCGAGGGGGGGGAGGGGAGTTCCACCACTTCTCTAGGACTACTTTAAGCACTGGGCATGCTGCATATCATTTTAATCAGCAGAAGATGCTTGTGCTACCTATTCGCATTACTGTGTGAATAATATGTATTTGAAGATTAAAAATTGCACGTAAAGATGCTCGGCACTACCGAGTGACACAGAGCTCCTGTTTTATGTGTAGCGCGACTTGTAGTGCATGGAGGATAGATGTATAGGGACACCACTGTATACAGTATATTAAGAGGGAAGTCCAGGAGCAGACCGTTGAATACCTGATGAAAGGGGTCACGATGGAGGATCTGCATTAATCCAGATACCACCTTATACACACCCAAGCTTTGTCACACCTGGTACTCATGTCATCCTCTTCCTTGTAGTGGAGTGAAGACTTTGGTGATTGCAGAGATCCCGGTGTTACAGTCTGCAGTTCTTCATGGGTTAATGCAACAAAACCAGGTAGGCCCCTTTCACATTGCAGTGTAATGTCAAAGTAACACTGTACAGTGTGTAATACTTTTACATGTGACTGAATTGCACATTTGGGGCAGTTCTTTAAGCTTTTCATCTTTTGTTTCCTTTTGGTCATATGGCAACTCCCACTTATGTTTATGAAGTCATATACAGTACTATATACCAACAATAAAGTGAAAAAATGAAAAACAGGCAATTATTTTTTTTCCTTTAGGTGCAGGATAAAATCTAACACTGGATGACTTTTCACCTATCAAATAAACAGCCATTTAATTATCCATGTTGCAATACATATCATTCTGAATACCTCAAGTAGGGATATCCAGGACCATAACCTCTGCCCTGCTAAAAACGGTTGATAATACAATTAAATTGGCTCAATAAATCCTGCTACAATTTCAAGTTAGTAATAGAAATATTAAACATCCTCTTTAATAAATATATATTGTATATATAAAAAGGGATCAAGTTAATGAATAATGAATGGTAACATTTAATGTTCTAGTCACATTATTAGGCCGTTCTAGTCCAGATTATAATAACCAGGGGGGGTGCACTCTCATACCTGTGACATTATACTGATAGTGGAAACAGTTACTGTTCAGGACACATGGCTCAGTTTCTGAGTCCTTAGGGCAGAGCTTTATGTTAGCAGGAAATCTCAGAGGAAATCTTGTCCTTGACCGCAGTGAGGAAGAGTCACAAAACTGATGGAGAAAACAGATAAAAGACTGTTAATATCATGATCAGTACATTAAGTCTCCACAAAAGTACTAGAAGTTATTCCCAGATATACATATCTGCAATATTTCAGGAACCTTGACATAGCTCAAGATCAGAGGTATAACTAGGGGTCTGCAGCAGGGTCAGGACAGAGCCTAGAGAACAGGCACGGTTAGGTAGGGGGATACTGGGAAAAGCATCAGGTGGAAGAGAAAGCAAATTAACAAAAAATAAATTTAAAAAATGTAAGACCTGATTCAGACCCGGTCGCTAGATGCGACTGCTCGCTCCCAGTGTATGCAAATTCAGCTAGGTGACGTCAAGGCAGGCGATCGCATGGCAAGGTATAAGCACGCCCACTATGTTTTGGCAAGCGATCACTTTGTGTATGCAGACGCCCATTAGCGTATGGTGAGAAGCCCACTAGCGCACGTCATCTCCAGGAAGGGTATTAAAACATTGGTACATCGAGGACCATTGTAAGTGATCGCAGCGCTTGTTTGCCTCTACCCTACCGCAAGCACTGCGAGGATTTCAGTGTAAAAAAAAGACTGGTGACGTGTACTATGACGCTGCCTGTTAATTATGCACGCCTCTGAAATGGCGTTGAGACACTCAGTCACGCCTGCGTTTGCACCTACACTCCCCCGTTTTTACTGGACTGCCCCTGTTACCACCCACAAACGGCCTCTCCTGTCACTCATTACACTGGGCTGTCTTTGCAGGGCGAGCGAGCGGGTCCCGATCGCTATGAGTAGTTCATAGCGCACTGCGATGCATACGCATGTGCAGATTAGTGAACATCGGCAGCAGTGAGCGGACGCTTGCTAGTGACTGGGTCTGAATCAGGCTTGTAGTGCGGTCTTTGATATATTGCTGACAATGGAGCTGGCAATCTAATTGTATGATGAAGGTGTCCATTTTGTAGCAATAATTTCCTGTAAACATGTAGACATCCCTGCATGGTGTCGGTATGTTTTGTCAACAGTCATTATTATAGACACCATAATGTCAGCAAGTACATGTCCACAGACAAAATGTCAACATGTTCCAAATGTTGTTACCCTAAACCTAGCCATAACCCTCAAATTTCTATTTTCAGCATTTTGACTGGGTCGCCATTTACAGAAGTTGATACACTGAATGTCAACATTTTAACAATCTCGACATTTTGCAATTGTCAGCATGAGGACTACATCCCCTCTGCATGGTACGTTTATAAATCTCCTATTGTAGCACAGCTGTCACAGATTTGGGTGACTGGTCTAAGAGGGGAGCGCCTTTGTCAATAGAAGGGGGCTGGGAGTGTAAGAAGAAGCATTTGGGGGGGGGGGGGGGAGCTGCAAAATATTAAATCCAACTCTGCATTAGCCCCCAGTGTACACGGAAAAAATACTACCCCAGCCCGAATTGTCACATTATTGCATGAAGACTTTTTAATATATATTTGTGAATCTAGACAAGTTACAAAATCTCATCGGTGGTCATACGGCAATAAATAAACACTATCACTTTGCAGTAAGGGTCAATTATTTAAAAATGGAACATAGCAGAACTGGGGTTCACAGAGAGATTTTCACCACAAAAAATCGTGCCCAATTTTGGATTACAGCGGATATGAGTGCTTCCAATACCCACCATATTAAATTTTAAAAAATGCATGCGGGGTTTTCAGAGCTGTAAACCCCATGGTGCGAGAAAAAAAAGAAAACAAAACTACTTACCAGTCTGATGGTCTCCAGTGGTCTCCACGGCTTTCGGTCATCACCTCTTGATCTCTGCACTGTGGAGGGGGCTGCTGGAATTCGAAGGGGCTGATGGGAAGGGAGGTGGCTGCTGGGAGATGTGGGGGCTTAAACACACACAGGGGTCACATAAACAGTCACACATACAGTACTTACACATATTCATATATACACTTACTGTACACACACTCATACACAGTCACACACACGCTGCAGCAGAAGACCGAGTCCCGACAGCCTGGAGGAAAAAGACAGTGCTTCGGAAGGTAATTAATTACTTTAGTCCTTGGGGGGGGGGCGATGGGGCCCAGTTCAATTCTCGACCCCTTTTTTAAAAAAATATGGACTTTAGGAAAAATCGGTCATGCTCTGGACTGGATGATTGAATAGCAAAAATCCCACACCTGCAGGAAAAACCTCGCAAGTGCGTGATTTTTGCTATTGTCACGCCTAATTGAATAACCCCCATAGCACAGGTTCACAAACTCGGTCCTTGGGACCCCAAACAGTGCATGTTTTCCCTGATTCCTCACAGAATCACAAGTGAAATAATTAGCTCCACCTGTGGATCTTTTAAAAAGTCCCAAGGGCCTATTCATCATACCTAAACTTTCTCTGGAGGTAATTAGGTTTAGAACTCGCGTGGAGTTCTACCTAATTACCAGAGGAATTCATCATTCCTCCTCTCCATAGCTATCTATTTAGAAAAGCTGTCATTTTTGCGAGGACAGCTTTTCGAAAAATAGATACTTTTCCCTATCTACTCTACCTTACCGCAGCTGTAATCAGTGCTGCACATGCGCTGTTACATCTGTAAAACCAGAACATGCGCAGCTCCCTACAGCTGCGGTAATTTTGTTTGTCCCCACCTCCGCGACTTACCTGCCTGCGCAGCATACTCCAACTCCGTCTGCTATGCTGACACGTGTTCTCCCGGCAGAACACTGTACAGTTTAGAAAAAAAAAACACATTTTTGTTTCCAAACTTTATTGTGTTCTGTTGGGAGAACACAGTGTCAGCACAGCCACCGGAGCCAGAGGACGGACCAGAGCGAAGGAGGGAGACGCCGGGGGACCTGCCCAGCTGAATGCAGGTAAGTGTCAACTATTATACGCCACCTCAGTGGCATATGGTAACACCATCAAATTCCGAAAATACATAATTTTCAGAATTTGATGAATAGCATAATTTCCATATCCCCATACTAATGTATGGGGAGTGTGGAAATTAACGCAGGGGAACTTAACCAGGAGATATCAGTGATATATCCTGCATTAAGTATCTTCATGAATATTAAAATAACGGTAATTAAGGAAAATGTCCTTAAAAACGTTATTTTAGTGTTGATGAATAGCCCCCCCAGTGAGTAACGAACACACCTGTGCATCTGCTAAGTGACCTGGAAAATGTGAGGGGGAGTTTGAGAACCACTGGTATAGTGTATATGACATCTCCTCTGTGACACTTGTTGAAATGTCTCACTTCACATCTAGAGAAAATTAAGCTTAAAGATCTAATTAGGGTACTTCTCAGTGACTGTATTTCTATAGACATAAATATCAATAACAAGAGTGTAGTAAAACTGCTAGACTTTAAAATGTTAATTTATAAAATAGAAAAAATATGGATGCCAGACACTTTTTCATCGCTAGCTCCTATATTACCACCATACTCATACACAGTTTTACACCACCATGCTGAAATATGGGATTGCATTCCATCATGGGGATAAACATACTGTACATATTTGTTACTGCAATGCAGCTATCTCCATTCAAATTTACTTTCCAATAACCAAACCAGTACCCTGTGCAAACGATTAACAATCTGAGCTGACAGTTATTAAATGTCTGAAAATAATCCACTAGCGTTCCTTATTCCATTGTGTGTTCTCTAGTGACTAATTAACTTCCTGTGCTCCCCCGCTCAATAAATACCCAAAGCAGATGGCGGTAACTCAATGAATTACTCCAGGCTGATAAACAAAAATAAGCAGACAAATAATATATACACAAAATAAACAGCTAAAAAGAAATTGGACCAACGGTATTAAGCATATTTTACTTCTAGATGATTATATACAGTAGGTTATGTATACAAAGACCGGTGGTCTGTATAGTAGTGTAGAAATGTCATTTCATCAGGTGTTAATGGATACCTGTGAAGGAATTTACTGGGTCTGATTCTGAGTTGGGAGCAAAGCAAAAAAAAAAAAAAAACTTTGCAAACGTACAAACCATGTTGCAATTCAAATGTGCCCCAAACTATGTTGCAATTAAAAGGGGGGCTGCAAAGGGTTGGGTACGAGATCCCCACGGTCAGGATGTTGACGGTAAAAATACTGACAGCGGCATCCAACAGTTAGAATCCCCTCAGATTTCTGTAAGTATTATAATATAATTATAATCATTACCCTAACCCTCCCTCTAATCCTAACTTGCCCCTCCCGCATCCTAACCCTCCCATCCCACAGCCTAACCCTAACCAGGGCCGAAACTAGGATTTCTGTCACCCGGGGCAAGACAGTAATTTGGCGCCCCCTGCCCCCCACAATAAAAAAACAGCAACATTGAGCACAAAAAGGATGTGTGGTTTCGGGACACAATAATGCCCCTTACAACACATTATGCCATAGTAATGCCCCTTGCAACACATTATCCCGCAGTAATGCCCCTTACAACATATTATGCCACAGTAATGCCCCTTACTACACATTATGTCACAGTTAGGCCCCTTACTGCACATTGTGCCACAGTAATACCCCCCCCCCAGAACTGACAGATGAAACACTATTAAAACTGGACTTTCACATTAAAATGGGATCTCCCAGTGAGCCGGCTCCCACCTTTTACCTGCCAGGGCTGCATATTGGGAGAGCTCGGGTGGCGCGGGACGGGACGGAAATGCCACATGTCGGGGATCTGTCAGCAACACTCATTCTAATGTGGCGCCAGTCGTGAACCAATTGAAGCTCACAGACTGGCAGCCACTGCTGATTGGCTGCCGGTCTGCAAGCTCTGATCGGCTTGCGACCGGCGTCACATTAGACTTATGGCTGCACTGTGTCTCTCAAGGCCAGGTTGCAGGCGGCTGCCTGCAGGTCCCGGCGTGCGGGACAAACCCACACATGCAACTACCTGGGGCCGCCTCTCCTAATCACCCCCTCAAGTCCAGCGCCAGGGGCAGGTTCCCCCTTAGCCCCCCCTAGTTGCGGCCCTGCCCTAACCCTCCTGTCCTGCAGCCTAACCCTAACCCTCCCCTCCCGCAGACTAACCCTAACCCTCCCCTCCCACAGGCTAACCTTAACCCTCCCCTCAAGTAGCCTAACCCTCCCACTCCTCAGCCTAACCATCCTGTCCTGCAACCTAACCCTAACCCTCCCCTCCCGTAGACTAACCCTAACCATCCATTTTGCATGCAGGGTAAATGCTGGCTGCATTTGCATGTAGCCCACAAATGTTAGAAAGCTTTTTTCTTAAACTGAAATTTACATTTGAGTTTGGACCCTCCCAAATTAAATCTCTCTGCACATTTTAAATCTGCCCCACCTGCAGTTCAACATAGTTTTGCCATGATGTAAAGTTACTTGCTTTCAATGGCGGGCTGGACCGGGGGGCAGGGTGCCATGTGCCCCCGGGCCGCAGCATCATGCGGGCCGCGGGCCGGTGCAGTCTGTGTCACTGTGACACAGACTGCACCGCGTGTGTAGCGCTGACCGGATGGAGTTCGGTCAGCGCTACACTGATAAACACACAGCCGCCGGCTCCGGCAGCTGTGTGTTTGTTTTGATCAGCAGCCAATGAGAGTCTATCAGACTCTCATTAGCTGCTGCTGCGCCCACTGCGGGAGCCGCTCCATCTTCCGGCTACCGCAGTGGGCAATGGGAGAGACGTCATGATGTCATATGACGTCTCTCCCATAATGCAGAGCAGCCCGGCCCGGGAGGACAGACGGAGGAGCAGATGGCGGCGGGAGCGGGGATTCAGGTAAGTGTTTTTTTGTATTTTGTTTTTTTATATTACGTGTATTTACTGGGGGGGTGTCTGGCACTACTGGGGGGACTACAAAGGGGGGACTACTACTACTGGGGGCATTACAAGGGGGGTGGGGGACTACAACTACTGGGGGCACTACAAGGGGGGGGACTACTACTACTGGGGGCACTACAAGTGGGGACTACTACTGGGGACACTACAAGGGGGGGGACTACTACTGGGGGCACTACAGGGGGGGACTACTACTACTGGGGGCATTACAAGGGGGCGGGGGACTACAACTACTGGGGGCACTACAAGGGGGGACTACTACTACTACTGGGGGCACTACAAGTGGGGACTACTGCTGGGGCACTACAAGGGGGAGGGGACTACTACTACTGGGGACTACTGCTACTGGGGGCACTATAAGGGGACTACTACTACTACTACTGGGGGCACTACAAGGGGGGTGGGGGACTACTACTACTGGGGACTACTACTACTGGGGACACTACAAGGGGGGACTACTACTACTGGGGACACTACAAGGGGGGGACTACTACTGGGGGCACTACAGGGGGGAACTACTACTACTGGGGGCACTACAAGGGGGGGACTACTAATGGGGGCACTACAAAGGGGGGGACTACTACTACTGGGGGCACTGCAAATGGGGGGACTACAACTACTGGGGGCACTACAAAGGGGGTGACTACTACTGGGGGCACTACAAGGGGGGGGACTACTACTGGGGGCACTACTGGAGGCCTGCATAAGGGTGTTCTCTCCTGTGGCACACGGGGGCACTGCATATGGGCACTACGACAGGGGGCTGCCCTAATCTTTATTTTTACCTTACATTAATCCCATATGGACCCGCCTCCTCCCTGGAACACTGGAGGGGGGGGTGCCGTAGCATGCATATTCTTCGGACACACACGCTACTCCTCTGCCAGGGCCGCCTGCATGCATTTGCCCCCCCAGGCTAAAAGTTGCCAGCCAGCCCCTGCTTGCTTTGCTCCCAATTCGAAAAAAAAGAAAGAAATGTCTCCCAGCACGCTGTAAAAGAGCACTATAAGATTTGAATACTGTTATGCCACATGATAATAGCACATACATTAATATATCTGAGTTGAGGGCCAACTCACCTGGAGGTACCCCAGAATCCTCCAAATAGCACTACAAAGATCCCTGAATTTCTATTATCAATCATGTAGGATTCAAATCTTATTGCTGATCTTTTGCAGTGTGCTGGCGGACATTTTCTTTCTAGTTTAGATTAAACACCTCCCTTTCAAGCACATGTCAAAGACCATTAAGTTGATCTGAGCAGCCACTATTTTACATCACTGTTCTAAGAGGCATGGATTGGACCAGCATTGGGAGGATGTGCTGGTTCCTGTAGTGCTATTTAGAAGATTCTAGGGTACCTCCAGGTGAGTTTGCTCTCAAATTAGATACATTAATGTATGTGCTATTATCATATGGCATAACAGCATACTTGCCTACCCTCCCGATTTGGTCGGGAGCCTCCCGAAAATCGGGTGCCATTCCCGACCTCCAAGGAAGGCAGGCAATCCTCCCGGCTGCCGCCCACCCCTCTTAACCCCCCCGCACTTACCTTAGAAACTCCCGCAGCCGGGGGAGCCATGATGCGATTCACGCCGAATCACGTCATTTTGGTTCCGCCCCCTGCTTCACAATGTGTGTAATATCGGCATTGTGTAGCGGGGCGGGGCCAAAATGACGTGATCGTGTGGCCCGCCCTTGCTCCGCCCACAAACGTGCATTACCTGGCCGGCTCCGCCTCCTCGCGATGGCCACGCCCCCTGTAATGCCGATCTGGCTGCTCCCTCCCGGAAAGGGCAGCCAGAAAGTCGGCAAGCCTGCATAACAGTATGCAATTATATGACCCAAAGTGGGTGCTATTATAATGTAGCGTTCGGGACCACCAGTACAGAGACGTGTTTACGCGGTCCGGATGGCTTAAAAATATCTTTGCAATATATTCAACAAAGTTCTCTGTATTTCTTTTATCATGTGGTATTGAAATCTTATTGCTGGTCTTTTTCAGTCTGCTGGGGGATATTTTTTTTCTAGTTTAGATTAAACCCCTCCCTTTCAAGCACCTGTGAGAGACCGTTAAGTTGATCTGAGCAGCCACTATTTTATATTTTGCTCCCAACTCATTCCCAGTTGTCTGAGTAAACCCTGAGAATAAAGCTTTATAACTAGGAATAAGTAGATTAGACTGGTTAACTGTCTTTAATCTGCCATCTAAGGCCCGTATTCAATTTGAAGCATTAAGTCCGGATCCGCGTTAAGTTTCTGCCGATGATGTCATTATCGCCTGTTTTGGTTTTACCCCGTATTCAATTTGAAAGACTTTCCGCCTATGCAATGTAATAGGCGGTAAAGTATCGCCTATGAATAGCAGGCGGAAAAAAGTGCAGAATTGGGGTTTTGGGGTGCAATGTTGCGGGAACCCCCATGCAGCCTTCAGACAGTCCTCCAAAGGTAATCTGTTTCAAAAAATTTAAAAACAAACTTAAGGACACCCCAAAAATTGACTTTGAAAAAGGGGGCGGAAAAAAAAAGTTGGGGTACAAAGTTAAAAACTAGCGAACTTGACTCTGTGTGGGCCCCCAAGTATGCCCCAAGTGTTTTTTGGATTGCAGGTTCTTGCGGCAGATGGATTTTTCACAATTTTTTCAACTTCACTTTAGCAACTCTAAAATATGCTAACCCCATTTTCAAGTACCCCAAATTTGCTGGGATAACTTCTTTTCTGGAAAAATTACTCCTAAATACTATTCTGCATCAGGTATAGAAAAACGCTATTTAGCAGCTATTGAGCCCATTTAAAAACACCAAATACAGTACCTTCAGCAAGCCAAATGCATAGTGAACCCCCATGTCAGAGCATCATTTGGAGGGTGTCAGGCTGATTTCCCCAAAACTGACAGTACTTTCCGCTTGTTAAAGTATCGCCGAGTCCCGTTTACGCGTACTTTCAAATTGAATACAGGGTGAAGCATGCACGCACGCGATACTTTTCCTCCTCCAAAACAGGAGAAGTTGGTGTTAAGTCTGGGCGGCATTAACTTAACGCGGCTCGGATCAAATTGAATACAGCTCTAAAAGTTTCTGTTTATAATGTCAGCATTTTCTTTCCATAGACCTACTGTCTTTATATAGAGCAGTGTCTTATATTCGCCGATAGTTGGTTTCATCAGGATGATTGGGAAGCACAAAAGATTATAAACTACAGACTAAGGGCCTGATAAATAGCCGCTCGCGAGTGCACAGCACTCGCAAGCGGCTCGATGTTACCCCACTGCGCCACGTACGGCATGCGCGAGCTGCGTCCAGCGACTGCAGCTCACACGCTACGGGGCTCGCTACAAGTTGGGTCAGCTGTCGATGGTGAGTGACAGCTCGCCCCGTTTTGTAGACGGGGAGGTGGGTGGCTGCACAAACGCAGGCATTCCCTTAGGAACGCCTGCCGTTTGTGGGAGGCCCTACTGACATCACTACTGATGTCAGTAGTGGGCTTCCTGCTCTATTAGAGCAGGAGGTCCACTCGGCCTTGCGGTAGCCGAGATCCTAGCACAGGGTCTCGTCGCAAGGCCGATGGTCGCGATTATCGTGACGGCCTCCTGCCCGCTTGCATAAGCTGTGGGAGGTCTCACACAGCTTTGCGAGCGGACAAAGAGAAAAAAAAAAACACGCCCACAGACCCTTTGGCAGCGAGTGGGTCTGAATCAGGGCCTAAATGTATTCCTTAAATGAAACAATCTCAAAGTATACATACATACTCTACTGGAATGTCTGGGAGACTCACAAACTTAGCAATGTCTTTTGGGAGTAGACAACTCTCCCTGATCCTGCCTACTTCTCCAGCAAAGTGGGTTGGACACAGCTGTGATGTGATGACTCGATTCACTATGAACAATGGCCCTCATTCAGACCCGCTCGCAAGCACTCACAAGCGGGTCGATGGTGAGGGCCTGTGCACGCGCAGCGCTCGCAGTAGGCGTGTGCACGCCCCGGAGCGAGTGACAAATTCACTCACTCCGGGGATCACTACAAATGGGATGGCTGTCGATGGTGATCGACAGCTCGCCCCGTTTTGTAGGAGGGGTGGGGGGGTGGCCAGACAAACGGAGGCGCTCCTGAAGGAACGCCTGCCGTTTGTAGGCGGACCTACTGACATCACCAGTGATGTCAGTAGGGAGCTTCTTGCTCTGTTAAAGCAGGAAGCTACCTGGGGCTTGCGGTAGACGAGACCCTACCACAGCTTAGCGAGCGGCCAGGAGGCCGGCTTTTAAAACATAAGCGGCCGCTCTCATTCAGAGCGAGCACTCGCTTTTTGCGAGCGGCTCTGAATGAGGGCCAGTATCCCCACACACACTGCATAATGGCACAAATTGCAGCATTATGCTGTGTAGGTGTCACAAACTCTCAGACGGATTGTGGATGCAGCCCGTATTTAGGGAATTGGCTAGACCTATGCCTGAGGCGCGGAGTCTAATGTCCCGGCGGTATTCACCAGGGACCCTCACAAGAAGGTTTGGACTTGGCTACTTCCGACACACAGGTCGCGGCCCTCAGGTTAGGTTCCCCTATACAGGTGCTGGTGAGTACGGGATGTCGTGCGGAAGAATAACGTAGTCGACAGGCCGGGTCAATAGCAAACAGATGAAACGGTACCAGGGAGCAGACGAAGACGGGTAACAGAGAGGAGCAGAGATCAGAACCAGATATCAGGAGCAGTACAAGGGATCAGGTGAAATCTGAGTCATGAACAAACCAAGGTCAAGATCAGGATAACAGGTGAGTTCTTGGAATGCTGGGTATGGTATAGAGCCTATACTTTGGCACAGGAGTGTTCCCAGCAACTTCCTTTTAAAGGCAGGGCTAGCATAGACGCCTCCGGTAACGTCATCACAAGTAATGCACTGGCCCTTTAAATCTTCTGCAGAACGGCACGCGTGCTCCTAGGGGAGTCACGGCTGCCTGCTCACAGCCGCAACAGCAGGGGCCGGAAGTAGCCAGCGCTGGGATCTCCCTGCTGCTGGCCTCCGGAAAACCAGTGCTGCCAGACCGGGTAAGAGATGACCGGGGTCCAGCACACTGTGACATTACCCCCCCCCCCTCTAGGGGTGCGCACCGAACACCCCACAAATGGCTTGTTAGGAAATTTCGAATGGAATTTTTTAAGAAGTTGCTGTGCATGAATGTCTGAGGCCTTGACCCAACACCGTTCTTCTGGGCCATATCCCTTCCAATCTACCAGGAACTGTACCGATCACCTTGAAAACCTGGAGTCCAGGATTTGCTTCACCTCATACTCCTCCTAATGATCCATTGAAATCGCAGGAGGAGGACTGCAAGGTGTAGAGAAACGATTAAGCACCAGAGGCTTCAGGAGAGGCTCTGTCGCAGCGGGTGCCGGGTTCTCCATGCCCGCTGCCCTCCAGAAAACCAGTGCTGCTGGACCCGGTAAGAGATGACCGGGGTCTGGCACACTGTCACAGTAGGTCAGGACTCATGCACCATGTTCCCTGCAGCTCACACTTGGGCCACCCCCTGGATCTCCTGGAAGGCACCACTTAGAAGCAGGTATGTCTGTGTTGAATATTTGTTCTTCAGATTAAAAATAAAAGTACAGGAAATTCGCCATTTAGAAATTTGCCCCTCCCAACTTCACTGCTAAAGTCACACCTGGCCAACAAGATTTGGAGAGGGTGTCGTTGATGCAGTCGAACGTCCTCCTACCACGGCAATGGTTATTTTACTGATGTCAACCCAAAAACAATAAAATGCCATTAATGCTCCATGCCACAAGGTCTTGGCATGGAGCATTAATGGTCTTCAATAGGAACGTTTCTAACCAAAAGCTAACCATTTAGTTTCTAACCAAAAGCTAACCATTTAGTTTCTAACCAAAACCTAACCATTTAGTTTCTAACCAAAACCTAACCATTTAGTTTCCAGCACACAACACAAACAAGGAATAATTGAGGTTAAAAAACTTTAATTTGTTGAACAAAGCCATGTACTTTTCTCCAGTTCGTATACAGAAAAGTGACACACAGTCAGAACTGAAGTTCAAACTCCTCCTCGCTGTGCCTACTTCGGTACAGGGAGAACACAGGGTCTGGGAGAAGAATTGGCACACTATGGCAGAACATAGTTCATTCTTAACTTTAGCTGGGCAAACCTTTTAAGCTATCATTAATACCCCTTTTACACCGCCGCTTTGATCGTTATTGCTGTGTCAACCCGGGTAGCAGCTCAGTGTAAAAGGGCCAACGTTGGATCCCTGGATCGAGTGATCGAACATTTCAACCCGGTAGCAAGCAGAATTGAACACGGCAATGACCCGTTTATTGAATTGAACACGGCAATGACCCGTGTAACCCTGCAGTGTAAATGGGTAACTCGGGTCATTCGACCCGGGTCTCGTTTACAGCATGGGGAGATCCGGATTTCCCAGCGCTTGGAGATTATGTCATCTCCAAGCGCCAGCAGAAGAGTTCCACTGCAGATAAGCGCAGTGTGATCGGCGCCGACCTGGTAATAATAACCCAGAACCATGTTTGACATTTTGGGTAAGACCCGGGACATAGGTGTAAAAGGGGTATTCATGAATTAAATAAAAGGCAAATTGTATAAACAGCATTGTGTCCAGGGCTTGGGTAATAAATCCCGGCTGTTGCGATGCCGCTGGTCAGAATACCGACAGCGGCATCCCGACAGCCAGAATCCCGACAATCCCTACCCTAACGCTAACCCTCCCTCCACGCTGCCTAACCTTAACTTCCCCAGTGCCTAAGCTTAACCTCCCCCTCCCTGCACCCCAAACCTAACACCCCCTCACCGGTGCCTAAACCTAACCTCCCCCCTAGTGCCTAACCTAACCACCCCCTCCCCGCACTCTAATCCTACCACTCTCTCTCCGGTACCTAAACCTAACCTCCACCTCTAGTGCCTAAACCTAACCTCCCCCTCCCCGCACCCTAATCCTAACACTCCCTCCCTGGTACCTAAACCTAATGCTCCCCCTAGTGCCTAACCCTAACCCCGCAACCTAACCCTAACCTCCCCTTAACACCCCGATACTTACTTTCGGGATGCTGACGGTTGGGATACTGGTGCCGGGATCCCGACTTGTCGGGATTTAAGCATGGGTATTTAGACCGTCGGCATCCCAGACGCCGACTACACATGTTGTGATACTAGATCAATAAGGAATGAAAATGACAGTAAAATGCAAAAGCGCCTGTCACCGAACTTGTTAGTCAAAACAGGAAAAAAAATAGTCTCTGATTAATAAACAAGCAAAATATCTAAATTACTCTGACCTAAATAGACTACTAAATGTGCCACACCAAACACTTGGTCCTACACAACAAGGGACATGACCACTGGACAGTTACCAATCCCTAACGAGTGCCCTACCCTTGCAGGTTTATTCTGGTTTATTGTGGCACACGCCAGTATTACCCCTAGAGTTTCAGCAAATGGTGCATCCTGACAACACTGCTGCAGCTGCTACATGTATCTATCCTTTAGGTCTTGCTTAGGGCATAGTGCCTAGAACAATAGAAATGTAATATAAAGGTGACAGCCCTCTGCAGTACAAATAAGCCATCAATCTCCATTTTTATCCATATTCAATACCTTTCCCAGGAATATATTCTCCTGTTTATGTTAATGGAGCCGTTCCTCTCTGGCAGGGGGAGGATGCACTGAAAAGACATCTGTGTCTCTTATGGCCTCTTCATGAATGTGTCCATGTAGTTTATGGAAATTTCTCAATAAAAGAAAATGCAAAAAAAAAATTGAGGCGGCTTTTGACAAACAAGATTCTGGTTTTATACAATCAGAATCCAAATTGGTTGCAAAGAAAAGAGACTGAGAATTTCCGGCAGTGTCAGGTGTATAACATCAGTGCAATTTAATTTCAGGAATGGGTTGAATATTAATGAGGATGGAGCTACACTACTAAAGTGATTCTATACAAATATATGTTTAATCTGTATGCAGAAAATATTATTTTTAATTAATTTTATGCATTCATATAGTCAGAGCTATATATTGTGACATCACACAGCCACTGTTTATTTGTATTATTAGTATGTGCAAAATGTGGATTTATGTAAAGAACAGTATATATCTAATATCTTGCTGTCTTGGATATACACTGTTCACTGTCATTGCCTTCAATGTGAAATACACATCCTCAGAAACATGCAATTGCTTGGTACTCATCAACACATTGGTACCCCTATTGTATTATTCTGCCTCTGCTTTATATGACATTTGCATGACTTGCTCCTTGCCTAATGGCTGTCCTCTCTTGCTGTGGGACCTGTTGCCAACCTAGCCTAACTCTGACCTTCTTCCCACATATGTGACTGTCCTGCTTATGCTTACCTTAACCAGTCAGTGTTCTGATTCCATGCCTTCATTAACAATGAACACCTCCGGTCCATGTGCAGCACATGGGAGTAACTGACTACACTAGTACCATTAGGGAAAGGCATCTTCTACAGGTAAAGAGCATGCTAGCCTGGTCACTTGTCTTAATTAATAGACAGGACAATATAATGGCAAAGAACATCAAAGGGCAGCTTACAAAATCAAAAAGCAGAAAATAATAGTATGATATAAGGAAATTGGACAGACTTTGGCCTTCAAAAGGTGTCAGGTACTGAAGCAGTCACATCCCCTTCACCCCTGTGAATTAGACCAGGTATCAATGAACTGGACAAAATAATAATCAGTAAATCGATGCTGTGTTTGTAGTAAATGCAAACTCATGAGTTCGTTCTGCAATTTTTAGAGAAAAAAGGTAGCACAACCAGCTCCTTCAAAAAGTTTGTCCAACAAAGAGTTTAAGGTGAAGCCAAGATGAATGTAGCACTTTTGTCATATAAATTTCACCCCTGGGAATTGAGAGACCTTATTTCAGTAAAACAATCAGTATTATTTAACAATTCCATCTTCTTAATGTTAATCTTATATGTGATATCACAAATCATTTTTTACAGCATCATGATGTTGTCTAATTGTTATATATTTTAAACATAGTTTCTTAAGACTCATATAGGAATAAATGTATTACCTTTGGGCATTGACTCCACTGGCCCCAGTTAGACATCACACATTCACCAGGGCAGGAGAGAGTGCAGTTTTGCCTGGTTGTAGGAATTTCTTGGTGGTTACAATATACATCATTTACAAAGTCATCCTCAGCACTTTTGGATTTATTTACACATCTAAAAAAAAACATAAATGCATTGTTGTATGTGTTTCAATACAGTATTAAATTGCTGCATAATACACATTTATGGAAACTGGTGCAAAGGACAACTGTAGTGTTGACTAAGGCAAGCCATCAAATTCTGGTACATTTAGTAGTGAAGGCAAATATTTTATTAGATCAACAGCACCACTTTTTCCATTTGTACATGTCACAAATACTTACGTCCCATTTGTGCTCATGTTACTTTATTTATACTATACATATTATGGGCAAATGTATTTGCCCTTGAGCATCAATTAAACAAAAAAAAAACAATTATAAATTTATAATACAGCAGAGAAACAACTCTGCAGAACAAAATATTACTTAAACACGCAAACAAAGTCATAATATACTGTACACTCAAGCGAAAAAGAAAAACTTAACATCAAAGGAGTTTTTGCAAACAGTCAATTATAAGCTGTTTGCTAGTGCATGTGACCATCATCATCATTAGGACCTGCCTCTGACCTCCCACAAACAAGTCACCTTTCTTAGAAGTACATGCGCCTGGTTGTCATTCTGCATGTATTTGCAATTGCGCAAACATGACTTTACTATACTTGACCTATGTTAGAATGACTCCGTCCCAACTATCCAGGCACAAGCAGGTGTAGTTTGCAGAAAGAAGCAAATCTGTGTATGTGAACAGTGTCCGCATGTGTATGCACCCAAAGTACTCTTTGCCCATAGGCCCACTGTGTTTACTTAAGTGATTAATCTAATAAGCTTTCATATCATTAGTTAAAAATTACAAGGGGGCCCACCCCGCACCCATGCATAATAGGTAGAGACTATTTCCACTTAAGATTCTGTACCTGGAAGTGACGTGCACTGAGGGCAGAAGTGTAGGTTTCCTGCCCACACAGTCCACCAAAAAAAGTAAATTAACCCCTCGCAGGCTCGCTTCCTCATCACGCTTCAGGCACGGTGGCTCGCTATGCTCGCCACATGGTTATATTCCCCCTCTATGCCCACTTGGATGGTAGGGAATGACGTTGGACACTGGCTGATGACGTCATGGTCAATCTACGGAAGGGGATCTAGCTGCTTCCATGCATAATACTTATCTCTCCGTCTGCTCCAAAGATGATCACTGGGAACATGGTGCAAGCGCCATGTTTCCGGAGATCTGCCCGTGCACACAAAATAAATCACGGGAAAATAATGCAGGCGCCATCTTCCTGGAGATCGGAGGATGAGCAATTGCGCAGTAGACTCTAACAAGTGCCAGTGTCTACTGTACTGTAGAAATCTGCAAGGGAGAGAGAGGGGGGAGGGGGCACGGAGTGTAGATTGCACATGGGCATCCCCTCTCTTGATTCGCCCCTGCCAGCAATACAGTTTTGTTTTAAAATGTCCCTGAAATAGGAAAACAAATAGTGTATTCTACATTTTGGAGATATGCCAAGCACATGCGTTATATTTGTTTCTAATCTCCTTAATGTCATTTTGTCAAATACATTCATATACCAGACAAGAGGCACATACATAGAGCTGTGATACAGCATAGAGGTCTGTAGACACCCAGACCTGTGAGAAGAAATGCAATGTCATGGGCATTGTGTACGTGGGAAAGCTCTATTACAGCCCAGCTACAGTTGTAAGTAGAGATGCTACTGAAATGTGTACAACTCTGTACCAGTATTGCATACTAACACTTGATTCTAGAGCATGCACAGGGCGTAATCACCTAAGATAAGTTCTGCAAATAAGTGTATATTCTGCTTTATTACTGGAGGCTGATAATGCTTCTGCCTGGCACTAGCCATACACAGGAACCAACTACAAAGTTATTCCTTACATGTCATGTGTTCCCCACACCACATAGATTGTAAGCTCATTTAAGGGGAGATGTGATGGGGAGAGATAAAGTAGAGAAGTTGTCCAAAGCAACCAATCAGCTTACAGTCATTTCATAGACTGTGCTAGATAAATGACAAGCGGATTGGTTGCTATGGGAAATGTCTCCACTTTATCTCTGTCGAAGGCTTGATACATCTCCCCCTTAACCAGGACCATATTTATCTTTTGTTTCAGGTATTTGTTTGTATGATGATCCCCTCAACAGGCGATGCTGCATATTATGTTAATATAAATGCTAATAATAATAACAACAACAAAAATACATAATTACTTATACCAACTATGATGCACATAGTGATGTTTAATGAGATAGTAAAGGTTTCGCACATTTATTAATACTTAAATTATATCAAGCAAGAACAGCCCCAAAATTTGTCATTTTGATCATTTGCTTCCTGGATAAGTGCAGCTGTCTAGGAGACCTATCCTGCCAATAATTCTGCACAGGAACACTAATCCTGTCTCCTACTTTCCACCATCTACTGATGACAGGAATTTGGAATTTGTTTCTTGTAGGTAAGTGGAATTACTGTAGTATCAACTGTCGCATTTAAACAGCATATTCTATATTTTTTTTTAAAAACAACAGCTTGAACTGCAGTAGTTTATATGATTAAACGGTTTTTGAACCCTCAAAAGCTTTTTTTTTTTTAATTCATTTTTCAATTAGTGCCATTATTATGAACAAAACGAAGATCTAAACCGCAGATATTTGCTCCTTTTTACCGCTAATATATGCTTGATACACAGTCCGCTTTAGTTTGCGGGTGTCACAAACCATATCCCTAAAATGAGAAGATTTCTCAAATATTGCAATGAATCTTGTGCCTGGGGAGCAATAATATTATAAAGGAAATGAAAATGTTTCTCTATAGATAGAGTCCATTGTGATGATGGATAAGCCACTAGACTGCACAACCTCCGTTCTGCACTAGTCCCACAGGATAGAATGATGCGCACAGTATTAATGCATAGATGTTTCATCTGATAGGACGGCCTTTTGCTTCCCTGCCTACATTAACTTCACATACATTTTCTTTGGCTATATTTCACCCAGATGCTGGACACCAGATACATTAATGTCAATGTACACTCGGCAATTTTTCCATGTAAGTAAAATGGTATGTAGATTTGGAATGTGAAACCTGAGCTTTATTGAATGTTAACTAGATTTGTAGCACAATACCCAAAACATAGTTATTTGTAACCAGTATCACAACAGACAACTTTGGAATAATTCCATATATTATGACACCCTAAATCGGTCATACTTATTTACTTATGAACAGAGCCGGCCCTAGCCCATTTAGTGACCTAGGCAAAATTTTGACTGGTGCCCCCTAAAACAAGTGGCCCTCCTTTTGGCCACAGGTGTAGTGCCCGCCCACTTTATTCAATAGTAATCTGGGCCTAGTACCCATGTCACTTACACCTAATAGGGCAATAACTCCCTCTAGGGCCTAATGCCCCTTATGTAGCCCGGGCCTTGCGCCCGCCTATATGCCCACGGGCCTATTGCCTGACAGTGCCCCCACAAGCCTAGTGCCCGACAACCCTGGTGGTCTAGGGAGGGGATATATGGCAGGCCTCATGGAAGGCCTACCTGCTCCGTTGGAAGAGGCTGCGGGGGGGAGCTTCATTGGCTCTTTTACTTTCCACCCCCGCAGTCCTCTCCGGTCCTTAGCCGCATTCTTCGGCCGCTGGCCCGTCCAGGCCAGTGGCACCGCGTCTTCTTTGCTTCTTCCAGCCGGCGCCGCCTGTCTTCCTTCTTGATCACAGCATCTTCTGGCCTCTTCCGTGTCCGCCGGAACTCTTGCCGCAATGCTCTCTTCGGGAGGTCTTCACTCCTCCCTCTCCGCCGCTATATTGCCTTTTCCCGCTCAGCGGCATCTGATACAAGACACCGCGAGTGGGCGGGGCTATGACACGATTGGCTCGTTGTGTCTGCCTCCTATTGGATGCTGGCCCGCGAGCCGGGTTTGGCTCACGGCCAGAGCCAAACACCCGCCGCGGCCGACACTGTACTAAGGCTACCGGGTGAAGGACTACAGTAGGCCCACACCCGAAGCCAAGTCCTGGCCGCCACGCCCGATGATTGACCGGTGCTGGGAATACATACTACGTCCCAGCGCCGGACGCTGATGTGCCCCACAGGGGACACATCTCCTCCTGCTGTGCCGATGCTGGGATCAGCCACTTGATCCCAGCACGGTATTCCACAAGGCAGCGGCAGCAAGGCAGGGGGGAGGGGCATGCAGCGCCAGTGGGGGGGGGTAACTGCGGCAGAGCCCTGGAATGCCTCTAGGCATTCCAGTTGCCCCTAGGCATTTGCTTATTATGCCTTTGCCTAGGGCCGGCTCTGCTTATGAAAGAACAGTGTTTATAGATATCCATATGAATAATTTTCATTGTTTGTATATACGTGGAAAGAAAATTGGGATCAGAATGGTAAGGCTATATTTCCTACATTACTCATAACCCCTCAGATAGATAACAGCATAGCTGCTAACATTTGAATATATTCTCCAGGGGTCAGGGCCAATTTAATTCTGGTCAGTCCTTAAACGTTTTAGCAGAATAGTTTAGATGGACGTAGAGCAGCACAATTCCTATAAATATATGATCCCATTATTATGTCCACCCTGAGCATACACAAGACTATTGTGACAAAGGGGCCTATTCATCATGACATAATTATCACTAGTGATAATTATTTTTTAAAATAGCTGCGATTTTAAAAAATATTTTCAAGTCATTCATCATGGCTCCCTAACAAAAGTATCACTTCCGAAAATCTGCTCTTTTTGCGGAGTCAGCTATTTGAAAAATTTATACTTTTCCCCCTTACCACTGAGGTATCCATATGGATTTCCTCACTGCTGCATCTCTCCCCCCCTCCCTCACTCTCTATCACTCAGCTGTGTCTCACCTCCTCCTCCCTGCAGCGCCTCCGATGTCCGATCCGGCCTCCCTCCCACCCCGCATCGCTGGTTTCCGATCGAGCCCCACCCGTGGGTTCCAATCCGGCCCCCCCTCTCCCCTGAAGCCTCCTCCACGGGTCTCCAATGCCCCTCACGGATGTTCGATGGCACCCCCCGCGGGTGTCCAATCCGGTCCCCCTCTCCCTTCACGGGTGGCCGGTGCCCCCTGTGGGCGTTCGATGACCCCCCCTGCTCCATGTCACCTGTGTCTTGTCTCTTCTGTCTTCTTCAGCCGCTGAGTGTGGCCACATGTCTGCAGTGCCCCAGAGCTCTCAGTTCCGGGGCTCTACAGTGCAGACACAGCAGGGAGGGATCATTATAGATCCCTCTGCTGCTACTGGAATGTAAAGAACAACCTGTAAAGATTATCGGGGGCTGAATGCCATCTTAGGATGGCGTTCAGTAACACCATTAAGTTCCAAAAAAAAATGCTTTTTCGTAACTTGATAAATGGCCATGACACTTACTTTTTACAAAAGTATGTGAAAATGTTAATTTTCACCTGTTTGAAAGTGATGAATAGGCCCAAAAAACACTGGAAAGGTTGTTAAGGGGAGATTTTTATACTCCAGATATTTAGCTTCTGTCTAGTAGACATAAGTTGATTAGTAGCTTTGAATGCCAGACAACCTGTTAGAAGCTGAGAAAGGGTGTGTAAGTCTCTGTAGTCAGTCTTTCACTGCCTTGGGAACAGGTCAGAGGCCTTTGTGAAACACTGCGATTACTGAATGTAAGTACTGTACTAAAGACTTTTGTTTTGTTTTCTGAAAGGGACTTTATGTCCTTCCACTCTAAGAGAGGGAATAATTTTGTTTAGTTAGAGTCGGACAGGCTAGGATTTACTTTTATGTTTTGTTTATTTTTGTGCTGCTAATTAAACTAGCTGCGGTACTTGTGGCAAGACCCTAGACTGGTGTACTACTACTGGGCTGTTGCATGACAAAGTGCAACCGTGCATCCCAGGAGATGGCATCCTTACTCTGATCTTGCTACTCTATATAGTGCCAGGCCCGTCTTAACAGCATTGTAGGCCCTGGGCAAAGCAATGCACTGGGTCCACTGTTCACCCATTCATGGGAATAAAAACTTACATGGTCAATAAAATTAAACCTTTAGATTTATTTGTATTTTAAACAATGTTAATGTTTAAACATAAAAAAACATGATGTAAAGTGAAGATTATGGACTCCACCTCCCTCTTCTCCAGCTCGCAGTGAAGTTCCTGCTCTACGACAGCTGTGATCAATGTATGAGGGACTCCTGAGAGAGGGAGGCACGGGGGCCCAACCCCCTTAATCTGGTTATGTGGCTGCAGGCTGGGAGGCAGGTAGATAATGCTGTGTGATTGTCAGATCACCCGTGGAGTACCTTTCTCTGTCTGCCTCTCAGTCAGCTGTCCTATGCATGGAGCAAGTGGCAGCACACTCCATGTAGATGACCCCAGGCCCAGCCCGCCCCTGATCGAAAGCCCCTAGAATCACAAGGCCCTCGACAGCTGCCCAGTGAGCCCATACTTTAAGATGGCCTTGTATACTGTCCTTTATTGAAAGATGAGTACAGCCACACTTCCCATTACATATACTGTATATCAAGCAAGCCAGTCACAGTTACACTCACTATGAGTTTGATTCTGACACATAACAGATTCAGTGTGTACAGGCACAAACCGTTAGCTTTTGTATACAGCACAGAATTTACGCATCTTTGCATATGTCTGTCCTATTGTGAGTCGGACGGAACTTGGCTGGATCTATCTTTCTGTGAAATAGGGCATTTTGAGGCGGGAGCTGGGAGGTGACAATGTGATCGCACAAAGTGTCTAAACCTATTCCTCCCCCCTTGGTGCCTAAACTTAACCCTCCCCCCAGGCTAATACCTAACCAGCCCCGCTATACTTACGTTCGTCATCCTGGCTGTCGGGATTCTGGCGTCAGTATGTCACCTGCTTTCGGTATTCCGGCACCAGTCTTGTAGCCGGAGAGTGACATTCCCGTGCCGAGATATCTTCAGCCGGGATGCCACGTGTCGGTATTTTAACTACATCCCGTTACTGATGGATCTCTTGGACCTAGCATGTGGCTGGTACAATGTGCAGATACAAATGATGACGGCTGCGGTGTCTGGCATAAAATCAATGGGTGGCATTTCCATCTACAGATGAACCAGACAACCAATTTTGCTGCATGGATCTAGCGTTAGCATAAGGGTTGAGATGTACTAAATGGGTAAATGCGGTAAAACCAGCAATAATGCAATTTTCGGGGGCTTTACCGCATTCCTCATATGTACAAAGCTTCGACCTAGTGGGTAACGCCACCTTCAGGTGGTGTTACCCAATAGAATACTATGGGCTTCTTATCGGGATGCTCCCCCTTGGAAGGGATATGATCGGATCCTTCCCGTAACCCACGCGGTACGCGCAGAAGGACTCTATCCGGAGCCAACGCAAAGGACAGCTCTTATTGGGAGAGCTGTCCTTTGCGATATTCTAGGTACATACTGTGGTGTGTTCCTAAAGACAAGCGGGATGTCCTGCATCGCTGATGCAATGCTTAGTACATCCCGCCCAAGGTAATTAACCAGACTACTGAGGCTGCCCACAACTGTAGCCACTTTCTATGTGACTCAGAATCAGACCCATTATGTGCACCAAGCTGAATAGGGGAATTCGCCCATATACTGAATTGTATACATCTATCTGTCCACACTGCCCCATACTGCACATACTTTTGATAAAATAGCTGTAATCATCAGTACAAATTTGTATCAGTCCTGTCCTTGGTTCAAGAGACCTGTCTGAGATCTGTTTTACAACCTTGCATAGTGTTCAGTTGCATCTACATGGCCTCACTAAACTTAGCCTACATGTGAACACCCAATTGCCACCCAGTTATGCCCCTTGAGCCACACGTCGATATGTGACAGAGATGGGAGTGACTGTGACTCGCCAATAAATGCATGCACACAGTTATAGAGCAAACACAATGCGAAAAATCACAGATCCATCTGCAAAATGGGTTTACTAACAGCTCTGCATCAGACCCTATTACACATAGAATACAGCACAGTTATGCTGCATGAACATACAGAGTAAGATCAGATACAGGTTGCAGGCAATTTCATGGATGGAAGAAAGCTGGATCACAAAGCTCACTTAAGAAAACTGTTATAGTCTTTTTCATCACAGCTATAGAAATCCCTAGAAAATCAGACCCTCAAATGTTCAGCGACAAAGGGCCTGATTCAGCAAGGAACGCAAATAAGAGTAGCATGCACTTGGCCGATATTTTTGCACTGCATATGCATCGCATGGCGATTGCGCAACCTAGCCAGAGCGATCGGGTTATGGTACGCAGGCTACACGCAGTGTGTACACAGACCAATCCGATATTGATTGACAGGAAGTGTCGTTTGTGGGTGATGACAGGGGGGTGGCCAGGCGAACGCAGGCATTATAACGCCGTTATAGGAAGCAGTGCGGTGGATTACGCAGCCATACCGTAAGCTGTACACAGGAAGCAGCCAAAATCCTGCGGCAGATCAGGTCAACCACAATTGTGCGTATGGGTCTGATGGTTCTCGATGTTACCGAAGTTTACGCTATCTTGCCTGCTGATCAGGCTGTGAGTAAAGGGAGATGGGCGGCTAAGTATGGGTCTGGGCGTCTGCATCTTGTGCTACGGTCTCTGCGTATGCATTGATTAGCATATTCTCGCAGCGGACGGGTGCGTGCCTCTGCTAGCGTGCGTTCCTTGCTGAATCAGGCCCAAAGTCCAAAACTTCAAAAGCATCTTCATCCAATTATTATTGTTAAAAGGTTGTAAGACAAATCCAATATTTTAGAAGTAGTTGTGTGAAGTTGAGCTCTCAGTACTCAGGGCTTTATTCAGAGGCGGTCGGAGGATGCAAGTGGTCGCTCAGAAACTGGGCGGCCGCTTGCATCCTGACCGGCCGCCTCTGTTTTGGTCGTAAGGCTGTGGGTTAACACCCACAGCTCTAACGACCGCTAGGGTGATGGTCGCGATGGTCATTGACCATCGCGACCATCGGGGCTTACGACGAGACCCTAGGGTAGGGTCTCACTTGGCGTAAGCCCCGGAGAGCTTCTGGCTCTGTCAGAGCCGGAAGCTCTCCACTGACATCACTAGTGATGTCAGTGGGGCCTCCCCCAAACGGCAGGCGTTCCCATGGGAACGCCTCCGTTTGGGCTGCCACCCCCCCTGGCCCGCCTTCCAAACGGGGCGAGCTGTCAATCAACATCGACAGCTCACCCCCTTTGGAAAGAGACCCGCTACGACCGGCGCTGTCGGTCATGGCGGGTCTCACGCATGCGCACGAAGGAGCCGGCTCCCTCGTGCGCATGCGCACTAGACAAACATCCAGTAGGCCGTGCGGTCGTAGACCGTACGGCCGCCTCTGAATAAAGCCCTCAGTGTGGTTCCAGGGATGGCAATTTCCAACATTGCTTGTATTTTTCATGCACTTGTATTTTACTGTTTAGCAGTGCACTGTGTATCATTTAACATATACAGTAAACTTGTAAACGGGATCAAATCAGAAAAGTTCAGCAGTCCCTACAACTTGTGCATACTGTATGTGTGCAAAATGTATGTCATACTCACAGCTGTATTTAGTCAAATTCTTCTGTTATCATTAGCCGTTAAGAAACCGGTGAATAGCAAAGGCCCCCATACATCAGAGACGGATCGCTGAGATCCTACGATCGGATACGCCGATCCGCTGGTCGAAAATGCCTACAAGTGGACATCGATGTTCCATGATCCGTCACTAGATCGGTGAAATTCTACATGTTAAATTTCACCAATTTGCCAATCACGATCATTTTTTTGATCGTGATCGGCACATCTGTTAAATTCAACATGTTGGATTTCACCGATCCGCTGACCCGGCATCTCTGGATCACCGCATCGCGCCGATCCGTCACTGATGCATGGGGGCCTTAAGCCAGTTCTCTTGATTGCAATCAAGGCAGTGGGCAAGCTATTTCATTGATCAGTTTTCCTCAACTGAATCCAGGTATCAAATTACACGGTGTCCAGTCACATATGTATAATGGGTATAAGACCCATGGGTCAAGTGGCACCCCATACCACAGACCCTGCACCCAGAATATACTTACACTGTGCTCTGCAGCTCCCCAACCCCATATATGTTGCATACTTGCCTACCTTTAGGCTGTCCCTTCCGGGAGGGGACAGCCTGGTCGACTCTCTGTACACAGCAGGTGGGCGGAGCGGGGGGCGTGGCAGCTCAATTACGTCAACGTGGCCCCGCCCCCCGCTGTGCAGCGCCCGTAATACAGGCACTGTACAGCAGTTGGCAGGCTTCGATAACGCAAATCGCGTCATCTGATCCCCCGGACTGCATACTAAGGGATGCGGGCTGCTACGACTGGTTCCGGGAGACTTACCTAGTCTTCCGGATGGTCGGGAGTGCAACCCGATTTTCGGGAGGCTCCCGACCATTTCGGGAGAGTAGGTAAGTATGATATGTTGCCAGCAGCCCGATCTTTTGAAAGGATGGCACCACCAAAAGGGGTCTATATACTAGGCTTTGTTAGGAGATAAAGGTAACGGAGATAAGGTACCAGCCAATCAGCTCCAGCTATTATTTTTCAAACACAGTCTGTGACATGACAGTTAGGAGCCGATTGGCTTAGTAAATAGACCCCTAAGAGACAACAAGGACTCTGTCGCTGTGCCAGAGTTGTTGCTATCTTTTGCCCATGTACCATCTTTTCTCAGTGATATCAGTGACTCCTAGTGAATTGACAGGTTGAATTCTCATTGTTAGTTCACACAAAATGGCTGCTTCTACAAAGTAATTTGGTGATTCTACTAACTTGATAAACTTAGACCTGGATTTGTTATAAAAACAAAACATAAAGATGGGTTAACGTCATTCAAGCCCCTTAGTGAACACTGGGCCTAAGGCAGGAGCCTACAGTAGGTTGTGTAATTGATAATCCAGCTATGGAAACCTACATTGTCATGAATATTGCTTCAATTCACTATGTATAGGAGATGAACAGACTTTAAAATTAGGTTCAAACATTAACAATCAGGGGCTGGCTGGCAACTTTTGGCCTGGGGGGTAGACACAAGTAAGTGCCCGATTTCTCCACCAGCGCATTGCAATGGAGAAAAGACACATGATAATAGCCTCTGTAAGTAAGGTGTGCCTAATGTGGGTGTGCTTTAAATAATGTAGAGAGGTTTGCAGTGACAGCCAGATTAGGGAGCATCGCAGTGACTGCCATATAATACAGAGAGGTTCGTAGGGACCATCAGATCAGGGAGTGTCGCAGTGACTACCATATAATGCAGAGAGGTTCGCAGGGACCATCAGATCAGGGAATATCGCAGTGACTGCCATATAATGCAGAGAGGTTCGCAGGGACCATCAGATCAGGGAGCGTCACAGTGACTGCCATATAATGCAGAGAGGTTCTCAGTGACCACCTGATCAGGGAGCGTTGTAATGGCTGCCAGACAACGCAGTAATAACCAGATTATGCAGAAATCATCAGTGACCCACATATAACACAGGTATTATGAATATACAGTAGCCCTCACACACAATAATAATACCCCCCCCCCCCACATTCACACACATTATTAAATCACCCCCAGCACCGACAGTATTAAAACACCCGATCCCCCAAAGATAAAAATAACTACAGCCCCCCATTGCATAAGTATTCCAACACCCCCCTTCCCTCTCAAATGTCATTTAATCATGTACACCTCCACTGGCACTTACCTGCCTGGAAGGCTGCTCTGTCTCTGGTCCCTGCGGAGCTCCAGGGTACAGGAAGAGATCACACAGACAGGATAGACCAGTGAAGGGGCGGAGACTCGTGGTGAGGGGGCGGGGTCTTCAGCAGGGACAGGAGGTGAAGGATTAATATAGTCAATCAGGGTAGGAGGGGGCGGGACCTTCCGATGAGGGGGCGGGGCCTTAGCCGGGGAGAGGAAGGAGCCCGAGGGAAGGGACAGAGGACACAGAGGTAGGTGCACAGCCCCTGCAGCGGAGCGGCCTCGGAAGGAGTGCTGCTCAGTGTGCAGCCACAAGCTACATAGGGTGACAGACAGCCCGGTAACAGGCAGAGAATGCTGCCCAGCCGCGCTGATGCTGCTATAGTCGGAGCGACTGAGAGCACTTTCTGCCTGTCACCCGGCCGTCAGTCATATGATACCGGCCCTCACTGAGGCAAAAGTCTACCGGCCCGGGGGGCATATGGCACTCTGCCCCCTGGCCCAGCCCGCCACTGTTAACAATCATTTAAGATAAAATACAGACCATATCCGTACAATACATCCTTTCTAATATTATACATTACAGCCTGATGCCGAGTTGAACACAAATCAGCCATATATGTTCCTGCATTGTGTACATGGAAATAAATGTAGAGTTGTATACGTGTTGTGGTGCGTTCACCCCCTTTCTGTACACTTGGTTTACTCTTCCTCATCATCATTTGCACCAGCCTATACTCAGTGCAAATGATATTCAATTCGACACACCATCACTGAACTTTGCCTACGTGAGACCACCACATTACAGCCCAGTTACACCTCTTCAGTAGTAAGTGGAGACTCAACTGCGTACGACTGCATCACCCATACTTGTATACTCTCAGTTCCGTAGCATGAGCGGGTGTGGTATAAAAAAGATTAACGGTGTATAGATAGTCAGTAGGTCAACAGGGTCAAACGTTAAAAGGTGGACATGGACTAAGTGATCAGAGTCAACTGATCGATAGGGTCAAAAGGTCAACACACAAGTGGTCGACACAGAAAAGGTCAACACATTTTTTTGTTATTTTAACACTAATCTTCACCCTAAACTCCCCCTAGTGCCTAACCCTTCACCTTCTGCATCCTAAACCTAACCCTCCACCAAGTACCTAAGCCTAACCCTAAAACATTATGAAAACCCATGTATCAAAAACACTTAAGATATGCATAAACAGATGTATGTTCAACTCCGCATCAGGCCTAACATTTTGTATAGCTTATAAAAAATGCAATACATATCTTCATTATTGCCTTCAAAATCCAATGATTACATTCATACAGGAATATTTCCTAGAAATGTCAGAAACATGTAAAAAAACCAAAACCACGTGCTAAATAGAGTTTGGAACAGAATTATTTTATATATTCGTTTCAAATTGGCAGCATCGCTGTAAACAGTCCACAAATTGCAATAATTGCAGAGTGTTGAAATACACAGCAGTTCATTAACATGTAATTTTAACTACTGAGTAGCCTGCTTAATAATATGTTAATCACCAATGGCGTAAATAGCCGCCTTAATGTGCTAATGCATCCATTCTGATTACCAGGTGCTAGTATCAGCCAGTGTTACTAATCAATAAAATGGATTGAATGTTTGTTCCCTGTGCCAAGGAGTTTATTTCCCCTCCCTGTTCTGACAAGAGGCCTGGAGAAGAGCTACCGTGAAATTTGTCATCTTCTGTGACAGCGACAACACATTTAAAGGAAACATAGCCTTAATAATAATAATAATAATAATAATAATGCCATTTTTATAAAAAAAGAATGGCAGCAACATGCACAGTTGATTCTTAGGAGTGTATTTACTAAAGTGCAGGTTTATAGAAGTCTAGTTATTGCCCATAGCAACCAATCAGTTTCCTACTATTATCTTCTAGAAGGTGCTAGATAAATGATTGGTTGCTATGGGCAACAACCACTTCTAAAATTCCGCACTTTAGTAAATATACCCCTTAGCGTGATTTTCTATTGCAGGTTTCCTAAAACAAATTGATACAGAGTAGAGAAGGCTGGGATTACATCACTGATATATTTTGGAACAATACCTACAATGCAATAAAACCCACCCTATTCACTAACTAACAACTGTATTGCATTGGGCAGTGTTTCCAAAACTCGATTATCAAGGCACCCTAACAGTTCAGGTTTTAAGGATTTCCACCTGCATATATATGTGTGCAAAAGGAGGATTGATACAACTGGTGATCTGTATCTATTATGTATCTGGAGGCTGATGTTTATTGTGGAACCATATCGAAATAGTGTTACACTGAATATAGGTTACCAGATACACCTTCTGCAGGGGTGTATCTATTTTGACCTTTGCAAAACAAAATCGGAACCAGCTTATATGTATTTTACTTTGTATTGTGTGTGATTTATATTTTTATTTATTCCTTGTCTTTTTATGCTCTTATAATAAATTGCTGATATAGCGCTCCTTGTCTGGATTTAGTCACAAGTTTTATAATTTATATACTATTGGGATTACCGTTAGTGATATATTTTTATACATCCACCAAGTGACGTTTCATCCAGGTTTACATAAATAACATAAAAGTAAATGTCCCAGCATTCCTTGTGCTAATGTCTGTGGACCTACAAGGTCCTGGCGCCCTAATGCTAACCACCACCCCTGACCTGTCGCCTGGCCAGTTTGTCTGGCATCAGGAGCAAGGAGCATCAGGTGTGTGAAAGTTTTAAACCATTCCTTTGCTCCAGTGATTATTCCAGCTGGGTCTGTGTAAATGTGAAAACCTGTAATTCTACACCTCCACTGCTAATGCAGTACGCACAGGTTTCATTCCAGCCTTCCTTAGAGGGGGCTGATTCCTCCAGAATGTGGGCAATTCAGGTGAGAGACAATCCCTCTCACCACAATATATAAAGCACAAATGAGTGTGTGTGTGTGTGTGTCACTCACAAGCATGTCCCTCTTCCCTCATGTGCTTTATATTCTCTCACGTATACCATCATTTCCTCCCACTGCCCAAAACAGCACCAAACCCTTGTGTTCTGCCTCCCTGCTGCTAATTTTGGTACTATGACAGCTGCTGCAGCAATGTTTATAAACCTTGTCCATGTCCTGTAATGTACTGTTAGTCACTGTTTCTTGTTTTGTTAATAATGATATTAATAATAATAATAATAATAATAATAATTATAATTAGAGATGTGCAGCACCGACCCCCGTCTTTTGGTTTTGGATATGGATCTCCCCTGGTTTTGGATCTGGATTGGTTTTGCCAAAACCTCACCTCCGTGTTTTGTTTTCGTGTCTTGTTTTTGGATCTGGATTTTTTCTTAAAAAATCAAAAAAACTGCTAAAATCACATAAAATGGGCCTTTTTTTTGTTCCTACAGTATTAATAACCTCAATAACATTTATTTCCACTCGTTTCCAGTCAATTTTGGTTACCTCACAGCTCACAATATTGATTTTTTTCCATCTAGTTAAAGGGCCAAAAGGTTGCATCCAGCTTGCTGGCTCAAAACTGATTGATATAATTATTAATAGAGTTGAGGACTGTGCAAAGATGATGGTTGGGATACCCTTGAGGATTGAAGGCATGGGCCTTCATAGAGGACAAGGAAGTTGACGGCCTTGCATTATCATGTTGACTGCTGGCGGCAGCTACAACATGTGGTTCTTGGCCTTGCTCTCCTGTCATGTGACAACTTTCCATATTTTCTGCGGTCTTGAAGCAGTGTCACAAGCACCAATAGTGTAGCCAAGGTGCGGTTACAAAATTCACACACGTGCAGTCGTGCGCACACAGAAAAACAATATACAAAAAACACTATTTTTTTTTTCCAGGTCCAGAACGTTGGCCCAGAGCACAGATTGGTGATGACTGGAGTCGGGCAGCACTAGGTTGCGTTGCTGTATCTTGTGTGGCTAAGCCTAAAACGCGCACACACAAAGAAAATAAATAGACAAAAGACACAATTTTTTTTGAAGGGGGGGGTTTTGGGTCCAGAACTTGGGCCCACAGCACAGATTGATGACGACTGGAGTCGGGCAGCACTAGGTTGCATTGCCGACTTGCTACATCTTGTGCGGCTAAGCCTAACACGCACAGACACACAAACAATTATTAGAAAAAAAAAACAATTGATTTTTTTTTTTCAACTCCAGAACTTGGGCCCAGAGCACAGATTGATCACAACTGTAATCGGGCAGCACTAGGTTGCAACTTGCGTTGCTGGCTGGATCTTGTGTGGTACTGCGGTCAGGGCTGCCATCAGAAATTGTGTGGCTCGGGACTGATAAAATACGTAGGGCCCCCACGACCCCATTATACAGTGCACATCTGGAAAATGGAGGCATATTAAAAATAGCTGAAGCCAGTGGAGCTGACCATCTTACAGTAATCACCTCACAGCTCCCCCCTATAGTAATAACCCCGTTCTACAGTAATTTCTGCAGCAAGTGCCCCCCTTAAATAATCCTTTCCTCCTTCAATAATCACTTGGCTCAACCTCCCTTCCCCTTCCCCAGCAAAACTTACCTTCTTAACTTTGGTGACGATCTCTAGTCTCCCGTTCTGTCCTGAGCCAGCAGCTTTCTCCTCTTCAGTGGTTGGCGCAGAGCAGCCTGCACTGATGTGACATTATCCACAAACACGGCGGCGGCAGCGAGAAGAGAGCTGGGTGGCCGCACCGCAGTGCACTGGTAGGCGGCAGGGCCCCAGCCGGGCCTGTCTGTGACAGACAGTAAATATTGTTATTGTGGCAGGGGGAAGAAGCTAGCAGGCAGTAGCACCAGGCGGGCCCCCCGCGTGTCCGGGCCCAGGACTAATGACTCGGCAGTCCCTCCCTGATGGCGGCCCTGACTGCGGTTAAGCCTAACAGGCACGCGCACACACACACACAGAAAAATATAAAAGACACTTTGATTTTTTTTTTTTAGCACAACTGGAGTCGGGCAGCACTAGCTAGCAACTTGCGTTGCTGGCTTGATCTTGTGCGGTACTGCGGTTAAGCCTAACACACACGCACACAAACACAGTAAAATATAAAAGACACTTTGATCGATTTTTTTTGACTATATATATATATATTTTTTTATTTTTTTTGAGTCCAGAACTTGGCCTAGATGGACACAGCACCAACCCAGATGTATCTGCAGTTCTGCACCAGCCCAGATGGACACAGCAGACATGAAAAACACCAGCCCAGGACACAGCAGACAGCACAGACAGCCCAGATGGATCAGCAAAAGCCCAGATGGACACAGCAGACAGCACAGTGACAGCTGTCACAGGCACCAGCCAAGAATGGATCAGCAGTCACCAGCCCAGGACACAGCAGACAGCACCAGCACCTCTCCCAGCCCTACACTACCCACCCTCCCTGTTCAGTCTCCACGGCCGGAGTGAAATGGCGTCTGTCGCATGGTCCCTTATATATTACATTGATCATTGAGAGGAAAGCTCGCAAACCGTGAGATTTCGTCTCTATGGTTTTGCCTCGATTTGAGAGATCCGAGTAAGGCGGTAACATCCGAGCCGACTTGGATCCCACTCGGATCTGCTAAATTCGGGTGGGTTCGGATCTCTGGAAACCAAATCCGCTCATCTCTAATAATAATGTGTATATGCAAGTGTGTAAAAATTTGCACTGCAGCTCTTAGGCTTTTTCTGTTTGACCACTGCCTATTCACTGCACTATTTAATACTGATAGATAGATATATAGATATGCAATATAAGCAGTAATTAATTAATTTCTAGTAGAACCTTTACAAGCAACATATAGTACTGCAACTGTCATTTCAGTCTACAGCTTGTACCACATACTCCATTGAACAGAACTGCCCCCTCATTCTGCTCAGGTGTGACGCTGGGCTTTCTGTACACCCCTCCCCCCACCCTTTTCTCACCCCATAGTTAGTAGTCACCCTTGGCTTACTGGATACCGCTATCAACAATGTAAAGTCTGAAATGTATCTAGTGTGAGGGGAAAAACATTTTTAGTCCCATAATATCAAGGTGCCAGCACCTGCTACATTTATTCTGTGATTCTTTTCATTTTCAATGGAGCATGAATGCTCAACTGTCTCAAGATCTGAGCGATCGGTATAGGATGCTACTTCCAAAAACTGTGGATCACCAAAATCAACTACAAATTATTGGAAGAATGTACATTGGCTGCTAATTACAAGCAGAGACTGTAACGGTGGATTCCTGTGGGAATAAGCTAATATTGTGTGCTGATTATTTTAACAACAGTGATGAGAGTGATGATGAGGATGACATCTTCAACTTTGAGGATGATTAACACTGTAAGCCTTAATCCCATTGGTAGCTTGGTTTAACCAAACCACCAAAATGTTTTCTTTTGTGGGGGCCCCAAAACACCAAGCACTTCAGTGACAGTGGCAGCAATAAAAGTGATTAGTAGCCCAATACAGTTTCAACATCTATTATTTATACATCACACATAGGAATATTAGGGTTTGAGTGCAGTTAGAATTTTCCATATTATTCCGTGACAGGGACTGTCACTTTTGTGGCTAAAGTGCTTGATGTGTTAAACTATGTATGTCCTTTTTAATATACAAAATAAAGGTGGGTGGGAGGGCCCGAGGACAATTCTATTGTGCACCATTTTATATTATGGGTTTTGCCCACCTTGCTGTGTTTTTTTTGTAAAGACTACTAGCCTGTTACTTAGACTCAATTTTTCTGAACTGGCTTGACGCCTGTTATTTGCCGGTTGAAGAAGATTGTTATTATTATATTTTCTACTAGGCTAATACTCTGGCTTAATTTGCCTGCATTGGCCTGAGGCAGGGGTCTTCAAACTTGGCCCTCCAGATGCTGTGGAACTACACATCCCAGCATGCACTGCACATAATTTTAGCATGCTGTTATATCAAAAAGGTGGCAGTGCATGCTGGGATGTGTAGTTCCACAGCAGCTGGAGGGCCAAGTTTGAAGACCCCTGGCCTGAGGCCTATGATTTGCTGTTTGGATTCAGTTTGTATTTGAAAACTCACATTTGGAAACTTGGATTTGAATAATTTGATCCATGTTTCAGATTTAAGTTTCAGAAATACTCCACCACCTCCAAGCACCTGGGCCTGTGATTTGCGCTGTTTGGAAAAAGTTTAATGTTCTACTAAGCATTACTCAGGCAGAAATCACAAGTACTGGCCTAAGGTCAGTGATTTGCTGTTTTGAGAAGTGTGTAGGTAATATATTATAATTTCCCCATGGCTTTTACTTTTATGCTATTAGTTCTTGATTAATGAAAACATTTTAATGGGCTGTATAGGTTATTAAACTGCCATCCTGTCTGACACTGCTGTGCCACCATGTTTCATAGATGTGCTATATTCTTTTAAACTGCATGTGTTATGCTGCTGCTCTGATGCTTAGTTTAGCCAGCCAGCTCTCTGCAGTCTTGGTCAAAACAATATTGTGAGCTGTGAGGCTATGAAAATTGACTGGAAATGAATGTTATTGATGTTAATCATTTTATAGAAACAAAAAGAGGTCGCAATTACACAATTTTAACAGCTTTTCATATTTTTTTTAAAATAAATTCAAACCAAAACAATCAGTACTTAATAAAAGGAATTTACACTTCTTAGTCCTGTGTGCTGACAGTGGCTATGGTAAGGCTCCTCTTTAGGAGAATGCCTTTGTAATGGCTCAGAAAGCAAGGTCCTACCTCCCCCCTCAATCCTTCACACCCTCCTCCCAACTCCCTTCATTCTGTGTGTGCCATTGCCAGTATATCAATGCAGCCTACGGCTGTGCTGTGATGCAGACTTGAGGCAGACACAGCTGTGGCCAACGGCGATGCTGAAGGGTTATGATTGATCATCAATAACTCATCATTGATCATGTTGCTGCAGCTTCCTGCTGACCAGTGCCCCCCTCAGTCCTTAACCGTGGTACATGATCCGCCCATCCATACCCTAGCTGCGCCCCGGACCTGGGTGATGTGTAACATGTGGGTGTCAAAAGGTTAATTAAAACAAAACCAACTCTCTGTCTTAAAATTAGTAGAATCTCACAAAACTCACATACTTCATTCACACTATTAAAAACACACTACAAGATTTAGTTCAAAAGCAAACAATTTTACTGCCTGAATGATCCCAAAATTAAATCAAAATAATATAATCAGAGTTACTGTAAACTAACCAATTCCCTGTACAAATGTACCATCTTTAAAAACACTAATGGTGGGTACACACTGGGCGATATTACTGAGCGACTGCACGATTACGACATCGTAATCATGCAATCGCTCAGTAATCGTGCACAAATCGTGCACTCTTATGTCTGAAACGACCAGCGATGCGCACTCCCGCTGGTCGTTTCCGACATTGTCCATCGACTGAACGTGCAGCACAATCTGACGACCTCGTCAGGTTGCTGCATATTGGGGAATGGGGGAGAGAGCCCGGCGCTGAACGAAAAGTCGAGCCTGACTCGGATCGGGGGGCTCGGGGGGGTTCAGATTTCAGAAATCCGAACCCGCTCACCCCTACTAACAACCTACTGGGCAGAGACTTGTTATGTAAGATGGGATGTGTTATATATTGCACCCCTGATGGTGTATTTTTAGATATCCCAGAGAGAATGGTATATGAGGTGCGGGATATGCTAGACACTCCACAAAGGTTAAAGTATCACTCTACCGTTTTAAATGAAACTCCATCACACGTAGATGAAATGTTGTCCCTAATTCCAGATTCCCTTTGGACTAAAGATGGACAGGACACTGGATTAATGGCAAAAGTAAGCCCTGTAATGGTAAATTTAAAAAGCGGAAGGTAAGCTCCAAAAATTCCCCAGTACCCACTAAGACAGGAGGCAGAATTAGGGGTTTTTCCAATAATTCAGTGATTATTGCAACAAGGAATTTTAGTTTGTACAGCTAGTGTAGCCAACAGTCCCATCTTTCCAGTGAAGAAGAGTGGTGGGAGGGGTTATAGGCTTGTACAAGACCTTAGAGGCGTCAATAAGGTAGTAGAGGACCAATTCCCCGTAGTGCCAAATCCAGCTGTCATTTTGATGCAAATCCCACCAAATGAAACCCATTTCACTGTCATTGACCTCTGTTCAGCTTTCTTCTCTGTGCCTCTCCATCCTGACTGTCAGTATCTATTCGCATTTACATACAGAGGTTTACAATACACATGGACACGATTACCCCAAAGTTTCATAGACAGCCCCAGTATCTTCTCCCAGGCATTGCATGACTGTTTACAATCTTTTCAACCTCCCAATGGATCTGTTCTAATTCAATATGTGGACGATTTATTGCTATGTTCTGACTCGTTTATGTCATGTTTGAATGATACTAAACTTTTGTTACTTCATCTCTCACAAACAGGACACAAGGTGGCTAAGGACAAACTACAGCCATGCCAATCCAGAGTAAAATATTTGGGACACTGCCTAACCCAGGGGTTACGACACCTTACAACAGATAGAATCCAGGCCATACAAAACATGACACTGCTGCAGAATCAACAGCAAATTCGTACCTTCTTGGGAATGTGTGGATACTGTAGAATGTGGATACCAGGTTTTTCTATTTTAGCCTTACCTTTACAGGAATTAGTCTCTTCCTCAAAGCCCGATCGTGTCATACACACAGAGGAATCAGAACAGGCTTTCCTCAATCTTAAGGATAGTCTGACAAGAGCTCCTGCATTGGGAATACCTGATTATGAAAAACCTTTTGATTTGTATTGTACGGAAGCTGATGGTTGTGCTGCAGGTGTCCTTACACAAAAACATGGTGATGCCAGTAGGCCCGTAGCATACTACAGTGCCCAATTGGACACGGTAGCAAGATCACTCCCCACCTGTTTGAGAAGTGTAGCAGCTACCGCTTTATTGGTGAGTAAAAGTGAGGACGTAGTATTGGGCCATGATATGATTGTCTACACTCCCCATGCTGTATCTGCTCTGTAGAACTCAGCTCGAACCAGACACGTCTCCTCGGCTAGGTTCACCAAATGGGAACTAGCTTTAATCGCTCCTGCAAATATTACAGTTAAACGTTGCAGTACGCTGAATCCAGCAACATACCTACCATATGTACAACATGATGAACAAAGGGTGGAAGGAGAGGAGTTGCTTTCGGGAGGTGAGTTCGGCAGACATAATGATACGCACGATTGTATGACATATCTGAATCAGACCTTTACTGCTAGACCTGACATACATGACACACCTTTAGAGAATGTGGATGTAACTTTTTATATGGATGGGAGTTGTCATAGACAAACAGACACAGGTGAATTATATACAGGTTATGCTGTTGTAAATGACACAGACACCATAGAAGCTAAACCTCTCGGTCCTCCTCACTCAGCCCAGGTGGCAGAGTTAGTAGCACTAACTAGAGCATGTGAACTGGCAGCAGGCAAATCTGCTAACATTTACACTGACTCGATGTACGCGTTCGGGGTGGTGCACGATTTTGGGGCTCTATGGCATCTGAAAAATTTTATGACAGCAGCATGCACACCAGTTGCACATTCCCGACACATAACACATCTTTTAGAAGCAATCCAACTGCCCAAAGCAGTGGCAGTAATTAAATGCAAAGCCCACACATGTGAGAATGACCCGGTGTCACTGGGCAACAACAGAGCTGACGAAGCTGCAAAATGGGCAGCAGGGTTAAAAATGTTTCCTCCAACTGAAACAATTATGTCATTTCAAACTATTGATATGCTGAAATTAAGTGAGATGCAAAATTTGTGTTCAATTCAGGAAAAATCCACTTGGAAGTCCAAGGGATGTGGGCAAGAGTCCTCTGGGCTCTGGAGGGACGGACATGGTAAGCCAGTAGCCCCCAAGGCATTTTACCCCAGCCTGGCTGAGGCAGCACATGGTCTGACTCATCTGGGTAAACAGGGTATGTGCAAGTTGGTGAGGGTATACTGGTGTGCACCAGGTTTTTCTTCACAAGCAGAGAAGATAGCAATGTCCTGTCTGACCTGTTTGAAAAAGAACATAGGGAAAGCGATCCCTACTGAACTGTCCCACATTCCACCGACTGATGGACCTTTCCAGGTGATACAAATTGATTTCATCCAATTACCACCCTGCAGGAAGTATGTATTAGTGTGCACAGACGTATTTTCTAACTGGGTTGAGGCTTACCCAGCGGCCACTAATACTGCTGCATTTACTGCTAAGAAAATAGTTCAGGAATTTGTATGCAGGTACGGTATCCCTAAAATCATCGAGAGTGACAGGGGAACCCATTTCACAGGTGATGTTTTTCAAAATATGTGTAAGCTGATGGGTATTAATAGCCGACTTCACACCCCCTACCGACCGCAAGCTAGTGCCAAGGTAGAGAGGATGAACGGGACTATTAAAAATAAGCTAAGTAAAATCATGGCAGAGACTGGACTAGGATGGCCAGAAGCTTTACCTTTGGTCCTACATAGTATAAGGACCACTCCTAGACCTCCTCTGAATCTGTCCCCATTTGAAATATTGTTCGGTAGACAACCTCATTTGATTATAAGTCCACAGGAAGATCTAAAGGGTAACAACAAGTTAACTGTGAAGTATCTTATATCAATGAGTAAGCAGTTAAAGCAACAGCAGCAGAAACTGAAATTGTTGTCTAATGATATGCCTGAAACGAACTGTCATGATGTTGAACCAGGAGAATATGTAATGTCCAGAAATTTCTTGCGTTCAGGTTGTTTGACTGATCGGTGGGAAGGTCCGTACCAGGTGTTGCTGACGAGTACTACATCTTTGAAGGTGGCCGAGAGAGATACCAGGGTCCATTCCACTCACTGCAAAAAGGTCAATCAACTGGTGGAGAAACAAGTCAGAGACAAAGCTGATAGCGTGGATCTGCCGCTCGCGAGCTTGTTCCGGGAGGATTGAAAAGGTCGTAGTAAGATACCTGAACTGAGAAAAATTTGCAGGTCTTGTTGTGATAATGGACGTGCCTGCTGTGTTCATTTTCATATTCTCTTTTAGAATGTTCACCATCTTGGTCAGTCCTGGGATATCCAGTGTCTGTGATGGGGGACCGATTGAGGAAACGGGAGCTGATGGCAGTGCTGATGGAGTGGAATCAGGAGGAGTGCAATGCCAATCAGGGGAGTGCCTTTCCAATCTTAGTACTGTTATTGTTAAAAGAGCTGTCATTCCAGATACTCGCGGAAGGTGTGGAGAGTTATCGTCTGAAGATTCCTGTATTTGTGAGCTTTGTGGGTCCCTAGTTGATGAGAACTGTATCCAAAGGTGCCAACCTAAATATAATCCGTACTGGGGAGGGTATCCTCTAGAGGATTATCATAGCATGGTAGGCAAAGTGTTAAATCAAACTGATTGCTCGGTGTGTTCACATGTGCCCCAGGGACAGCATAACATAGGGTTGGTGCCATTTCCGCTGCTATTATAAGACTGGTGCATTCCCACACCTTTCACATGATCTTCCAAGATCCGCGGTGTGCGTATAATAGTAGTTTTATGTCCCCACCCAGAGACACATTATTGATGGATAAAGAACCACCTTGTGCCATCCCATAATAACACCAAATAATATGTAAATGTAAGCCTAAATTAAATTCTAATAGCAGATTGTGATAGCATGTTGTTTGCTATCAAAGGGTGGACTGTCGAAGCTGAATAATTGGCTGAGACAAGTTCAGTTTAAAATGTAATCACGGCGACGCCATCTTGCGAATGGCCGCAAGACGCCATCTTGAAAATGAGATCGCAAGACGCCATTTTGCGAATGGCCGCCTAAGCGCCATTTTAGATAAACTCACATTTTAGTACATGCGGCGATAATACTAATAGCACCATGCATTTGCATCTTTCACCATTTCTCATACATACATTAATACATACAATAGCGCTGTTAACTAGTCGCATATTAGCGAATGCATATGACTTTGTATGAAACCGCTGTTTTATTAGCTTTATGCGCACGCAACTGCCCCAAGTTAACTAGCGTCCTTATATCAAACCCTCAATACCCACACATTACATATCCACACATAAGGTTCAATAAGCTCTAAAGTGTATGATTTAAGTAGGTTCAGTTAGTTTAAATGCTAAGAAATAAAGATATTTGATAACTAAGGTATTATACATGCTAAACCAGTCGTGTTTGGAGTTGTACTGATGCGTACTCTTTTCACAGTATTCCAGTGTTATCGGTGGGGAGATCGCATCATGCATTCCCGAGTTATGGATCGCAGAGCCTACAAGCAACAAAATGTATATTTTAGAAACAACTGTTAGGATGCTGACGGAGGCGTGAAGAGGAAGACCCCCAGCTGTTAGAGGCAGGGAGAGTCTGTTTGAACCAGCCTGTTAAATGTGCTGTAACAGATGCTTCACCCCCGAGAACCAATGATATCAGCAACAGACTTCCCTATTGTCCTGTTTTATCTGGGGGGTATAAATATGAGTGCACGAACACTGGTTCTGAGTCTTCGTGCTGAATGCTGAATGATGAGGGGTCTCTTGCTGATGCCTATCTCTGGGTCCGGAAGCGCCTGCGTACGTATACTGTACTTGCGGTCTGTATAATTTCCTTTTGCGCCTAAATTGTGTCTTGATCAATTGCGTGTAACTGTCTGAACTTTTACCTGAATATCACTTGTGCTTTGGAACCATAGATTCCACGTCTAAGTCTTTATTTATGGTATGACTGCGTACGCAAATTAGCATCATCCTTAGAAGGTATAGGCAGGACATTATAAGGTATAGGCAGGACATTAGATGGTTTAGGAAGGTGTGTATAGAGGTTCTGATCCAGTATTGTTAACTCTGACTTTACAAAGGGTACAGATGTCTTGACAATTGTTGTCCGGATTTGGGTAGAAATAATTCCACACATAAGAAGTCAATTATTTTTGTCTTATGCCCAAGCATGACAATGGGCTTTATGTTTTCACTTGTGCCTGATTTACACAAACAACATCCTCATCATCAACATCCTCATCATCAACATCCTTATTATCGTCAGATACAAAAATATCCTCCTCATCCAGGTCACTTCCACAGCAGCATCCTCAATATCTATTTCAGCATGTTGACTTGTGCTGCACATCCCCACATTTGCAGAGGGCACACAAATGGTGGACAGAGGCTCCTCTTTGAGTACAGTGGGCCTGATTCAATACCATACGCAACTGCATATGCAATAGCCATTACGCATGCAGTTCAACTGTGATAGTATACTAATACATTGTGATAGCAATACCCTCGCAGCACTGCACAAGGATGCCCACTTTACTCAGAACACATACACGTAATGTTTAGCAAGACTGCAAAACCATCGGTACAATCGTGTACAATCGCATCCTCACGCACAGTTGCACAAGGCCTGACCTGACTCTTAAATTGCTAACTTCCACGCATGCTATCAGGCCTCAGGCTACATAGGGCATTGCAGTGGATAATTTATGTGCACCCATGCAACAGCGTGCGAACACACTGGGATGCTTGCATTTCGCAGACCACTCCCCATCACCTCTCACAAACGTCACTTCCTGTCAATCACTCTGCGATGGGTCTGCGTAGTTACTGTGATCGCGGTCACTATCACAGCGGCCAGTTCACGCATGAGCAGAATGAAACAATCATCTGATTGCGTGCATAATCACAGTTGCGTACGGTAGTGAATCAGGCCCAGTATTGGAAAGGTCAGGCTCATACATGGCACCTGCAGACACATTTAGACTCTCTTCAGGGATTTGTGACATTTCTGAGCACACAGATGGTTCCTGTGCCTTAATGCTTTTTTTTAAACTTTTACAGGGAGAAAGGCTTACATCATCATAAGAGGCAGAACCACCAGTCATAAATAAAGGCAAAGGCCTTAGCCTTTCCTTGCCACTTCGTGTGGTGAAGGGCATATTGCCAATTTTATGTCTTTCTGCAGCTAACTTTCCCTTTGATTTTCTTTTTTTTACCACTTGAAAAGATTGGTTCTTTGATTTAAGATGCCCTCTATTAAGCCCTCCTTGCCCTTGGGCATCGGCTTTAGTAGATGACATTGACAGACTAGTATCGTCACTAGTGGCAGCAGCTACAGCACTAGTATGTGGTTCCTGCTCTCCTCTCAACTGATCGTTCTCCATATCAACAAACACGAATGAAGTGGGGTACAGCACACATCAATTTGTACCAACATTTTTAACTTTATTTTAAACTTTGTTCCCAAACGACACTGCACAGTCACACCGCTTATGTGAATGCACTGGAGTAGAACCTACAGTGTCACAATATTTTTATGAATATTACACTGCGGTATGATGAACATACAGCGTCACAATACTTTATAAATTTTTCACTGCGGTATGATGAACCTACAGCGTCACTCAAAATACTTGTATGAAGTTTACACTGCGGTTTGATGAACCTACAGTGTCCCTCTCAATACCTGTATGAATTTTACACTGCGATATAATGAACCTACAGCGTCACAATACTTGTATGAATATTACACTAAGGTATGAATGACCTACAGCGTCACAATATTTTAATGAATATTACACTGAAGTATGACCAGCAGTGTCACAGTGCTTATATATGGATACACTGGTGAGGGGGGGATGGCATTCAGCATCACAGTGCTTATATGGGTACACTGGGGTACAGCACAAAAAAAAAATCTTTTAAACTTTCTTTTTTACTTATTTTTTTAACTTTTAGTACATATATTTTTTTTTTTTACAGCCCGTGGATGGACAGCACACTGGATGGACAGCACACCCCTAGATGAGCAACATAATCCCCTGGACAGAGCACAGCACAGCCGTGGATGGGCAGCACAGCCTCCCTACTGGACAGAGCACAGCACACCCCTGGATTGGACAACACAGCCCCCTGGACGGAGCACAGCACACCCCTGTATGGGCAACACAGCCCCCAGGACAGAGCAGAGCACACCCCTGGATTCGACAACACAGGCCACTGGGCAGAGTAGAGCACATCCCTGGATTTGACAACACACCCCCCTGGACAGAGCAGAGCACTCCCCTGGATTGGACAACATAGCCCCCTGGACAGAGCACAACACACCCCTGCTCACCACTGGATTGGACAACACAGCCCCCCCTGGATGGAGCACAGCACAGCCCGAGAGCCTGGGACTCAGCAAGGAAATGGCGCCGATCACCGCGGGGAGGGACTTATATACAATCCAAAACCTGCGAGAATCCAACAGCGGGAGGATGACTTTTTGCCTCGTTTGGGTATCCAAGTTAGGTGGGAAAATCCAAGCCTGACTTGGATCCTGCTCGGATCCCCTATGTTTGGGTGGGTCCGGTTCTCAGAAAACCGGACCCGCTCATCTCTAAGTCACATTACTTACCAGAAATACTATAGAACAGTTAGTAGCATAAGGTGGAACAGCTCTGTAGAATAATTGAAATTGAATACAAATTTTAAAACCTTTAGTCATTGCAGTAAACTGCTCACAGATTTGTCTTTCAGCCACTGTGAGATACTGTAACTACAATTTTCACTCACCGTACTTTCCTGATTTGTATTCCCACCCCGCAGTCAGCAGTCTTCTCCTCACTGTGGAGTTTGCAAGCAGACCAAGGCTCGGTCACCCACAAGTACTGATTGCATTCATTATAGCATGGGATTGCCTCGTACACCTGTCAGGAGACACAGAAGTGCAGGATGTAAACAACGCTAATCAGTGTAAACAGCTGTCACTTTATATGTGTGCATAAAGCAAAGTGCTGCCTGGCTTATATGTTTATTTGCATCTGATTAAGATAACAATGTTTCATACTATGAACAAATCTACCAACTTTAGCCATTTCGCAGTGTGACAATGTTCTGCTCCCGTTTCCCATCCTGCTACCAATTATTGTAAACTGGGCTGAATGAACGATTACCAATTAATTAACCACAAATACATAATTCATGCTAAATGATTACAAAATGGAGGGAGGAGGGGGGAAATGGAAGGAGGGGGCAGGAATCAGAATAAAACAGAATAATGACATTATTCCACTGTGAACATTAGTCATGAAGGCATAGTATAGACTAGGTGCCTCAGAAAATTTACTATATATGTAAATATGAAGGATGTAAGCTTGCAGCTTGCAGTTAACCAGTTGTACTTTCCAGCGCATGTTGTATCTAAAGTTCATTAGTAACAACTTGACAACATAGCATTAATAATTGGAAATGTTACTTCTTGTAAATATTATGATACAGAAGTGGCCTTATACATACATAAAACCATGTATTTATAAATAAGGATCAATAATTTAGATATCATGAGAGGCATTTAATACACAATACATACAAACGCATGTAAATGCATGAATAAAAAAATATTTAAGTAAGACTCTGCTTTGGTCATTTTCTCCTAATTATATAGATGATTTTAAAGAAAATGTCCTTTTAAAATCAATCTAACTATAATACGATTTCAGACCTTATATGCTTGTACTTTGCATACATGCCATTTATTTCCAAATTATGTTTATTGTGCATACTGCCTTCTGTGTGTCTTACCAAAGCTAACGTAAAACAGCTCAGTGAATGCAACTGTTGAGCTGTAGAGGCAACTGTGCAATTGTGTCATTTTGGATATATATTTCTTATTTGTTACTCTCTTACCCTCCTCACACCCATATTTGAATATGGTAATATCAGTTTAAGGGGACAGAGTTTCACCTTCTGTGCTTGTTTTGCCATTTTTGTATGCTGGGAACATGACAAAACACATGAAAGCTGATGTGCACTGTAGATACATTTTAATGATGATGTTTTCTTTTAAGGCAGTTTTAAAAAGCACAGTCAATTGTAGGGGTACAGGGCATTAAAACATGAGAAATAGGTTCAACAGCAGATACTAGAGGTGTGAATGAGGCCTTGAGGCAAGGGTTGTATAGACATTTTTGATCCGAGGGCCAGATTGGAAGATAGCACTCATTTGAAAGGGCTGCAATAAAACACAACTTTCTTAAACGTGTCAAATACTGTATGTATAATTTACTACAGGAAAAAAGGAACACATTTGCAGTTATGTCACAACTCCCAACATGGTTAAAAGACAGATTCCCATGGAGACAGAAGTGTGTGCAACACTGTAAAGCAATGGTGCACCACTAAAGGCAGCATGTCCATCCTATGTAATGTGTGTGATCGCATCTCATAGGGAGTGAGCCATGTTCCACCTCTATAATACTTAGCCTACCTCACGTTTATAATAGCACATTTCCCCATCACCTCTGTAGGAACACATGACCCCATTATCTCTATAGTAACACATCCCTTAATCACCTTTGTAGTAACACATCCCTCAATCATCTTTGCAGTAACACATGCCCCCATAATATCTGCAGTAACACATGACCATCACTTCTGTAGTAACACATGACCCCATCATCTCTGTAATAACACATTCCTCAATCACCTCTGTAGTAACACATGCCCCATCATCTCTGTAGTAATACATGCCCCATCACCACTGTAGTAAACCATCCCACCATCATCTCTATAGTAACACATCCCCTATCATGGGTTGGATACAGGATGCCGATGCTCGGCATCCTGGCGGTCAGAAGGGTTAGTGTGCAGCAACAGCTAGAGAGGGGAGAATGTGCTAGAGAGAGCATGCTGCTATAAGGGTAAAGGTGATGGGGAAAGAGGTGATCATGGGAACATGTTATTGTAGAGGTGATGGGGGAACGTATTAATACAGAGATGATAGGGGTACGGTATGTGTTACTACAGAGGTGATGGGAGGAATGTGTTACTATAGAGGTGATGGGGCAGTGTGTTACTACAGAGATGATTGAGGGATGTGTAGACTACAGAGGTGATGGGGAGATGTGATACTACAGAGGTGATGGGGGAATGTGTTACTACAGAGGTGATGGGAGATGTGTTACTATAGAGGTGATGGGGTAGTGTGTTACTACAGATTTGATTGAGAGATGTGTTGTAGCAGCACACCCTCCCTCCCTTAAGCATCATATACTCCCCTCTCCTCCCTGTAGAAACATATCTAATTCACTACCAGACAGACCTCTTTGGCAAATGTCAGGTCTATGGGATGGTCCCCCTGAGACCTGACATTTATTGGGACCTTGAACACAAATATTGCACTAATACTTCTGTGCCAACATCCTGAGAATCCATAACTGCTTGGTAAGTGCTACTGATTTAATGCATAAACATTTTTGAGTTGTCCAAAACCCTTCCAGACAAAATTCTGGCCAAATAAAAGAATAGAACAGACTTGGGGGTACATTTACTAAAGGTCAAATTTAAGAGATTAAAATTGACCTAAATCAATCAACATCGATGTTGTGTTTCAGGGGCTAAATTGCACATTTACTAACACTTAAAAATCGATATAAAAAAATTGTCTGTTAGTAAATGTGTGATTTAGCCCCTGAAAAACAACATTGATATTGATCAATGTAAATCGACCTTTAGTAAATTTACCCCTTGGTCACAATGCTGTTCTGCCCAGCCACACCTCCTGTCCATCTGGCCAGACTAAAATATTACCAAGTGCCCCCAAAAGACCCTCCATTTTTAGTAAAATTGAGGCTGTTGGAGGGTTTGGGGTGCTTCATATTTTTGGAAAGACAAACAGTTTAGTTAGTGGCTTTACAACCTGAGCTTTTATAGGTAACCCAGCCAACGGAATTTGCTGTTTATAATGTATCAAAACAATCATTTGTTTTCTCATTATTCACAACTCTGCAAAAGTTTTCCTCCTGCACAACAAAGAGATATTTACTGAATGAGAAGTTTGAGCGAAAGATGAAGTTGATTTACTATCTCATCTAACAAACAAAGAAAACTTCAATTACCTATCTCTAGAAAATGTTTTAAGAGGAAACATAATGTAAGGGATACAGACGTGAACGTAATGAAGTTGTATTTTATTTGACGGAAATTCAAAACAAGTCAGTTTGTGAAAACACAAATAATAATTTCTAGAAGATATCAAAGGCCAGGATAGCTAGAATCAAACAGAAAATTTCCATATTTTATATTTCTGTCCCATCTAATGTGTGAAATCTATTTGCAATACTTGGATTTTATTTAAAACGTCCTCTAGGTTTTTTCTCTTTGAAGCTCCTGCAGCAATAGCAACTATCTTTGACACTTCAACATCAATTAAAAACACTTTCAGTCCAGTTTGTATTATCCTTGCAGTGCACTGTACTGTTGCTGCAGCACAAATCTCAAATTGTATGGACCAGTGAGATCAGAATGGTGATACAAGCCACATTTTCCAGTTTTGCAGCTTGTATATACTGGCGTGATGAATTTAAAATAGTATTCCACCAAAACGTTTATGTTTTTTAAATATCCTATGTGTATAAATGTACACTATCCTCCCTGCGCTGTTCCCATTGTAAAGTCGGGTACGCGCTAGATGATATGTCATCCGATCCGGCAGATCGGACGACATATCGTCCACATCGACCAGTGTGTACCGGCTATATTACTGATGATGTGCGCTCCTGAATGCAGCATGGCTCCCACCATTACTCCGTTGTTACCGACATCGGCAAGTGTGTATGCACGTGCCAATGCCGAGACCCCCTCCGGGTCCAGGCCTTAGCGAGATCGTTGTGGGTACACATTGTTTAGTGTGTACCCAGCATTAGTGTCATTTTGTGGTGAACTATTGCTTACAGTAATTGATGCATTCATTAAATCTGTCTGATCAGATAAACATTAGACACCTCTGCAAAGCATTATGGGACAGGCAACATTTTGAGGAGTACACCTCTATTGGCTGCTTATCTGTCACATCCAGAGTGTCCTTTGTGTCTTTGTCATACTTATATAGTCATGGGCACAGAAAGGTGGCAATGCCTCTTCAGCATATACAGCACACTCGCCGAGTCTTCCGCAATGGCCAGGAGGCTCCCGAAAATCTAGTGGCGGCCTCGCCCCCCCGCCCCCCCCCCACGGGAGAGGGCAAGTCTCCCAAGTCCGGCTGCGCCAGCTTCCCCATGCAACCCCCCTTCCCGTGATTTGTGCCGAATCGCGTCATCGTAGCCCCGCCACCTGCTTTGCAATGCCGGCATTGTATGGCGGGGCCGCGATGACGTGATCAAGCCACCACACCACCCACCTATGATGCCACCACGCCCCTTCTGTGCCAACCTGGCTGCCCCCTCCGGGTGAGGCAGCAGCTGAATTGTCGGCAAGTATGTTTACAGAAATGGAATATGAGAGGTAGCATGGGGGAGGGGTGGGCTGTGTATATTTTAATGTAATATGGGGTGCTGTATGGGGGAGGAGTGGGCTCTGTTTAAATGTAATATGGGTTGTATAGGGGAGGGGTGGGCTGTGTATGCTGGAATGGAATTTGAATGGTACCATGGGTGAGGGGTAGAGCTGTATTTAATGTAATGTAATATGGGGTGCTGTAAGGGGAAAGGGAGGGGTGGGCTATGTATACTGGAATAGAATATGAGAGGTAGCATGGGGGAGGGGTGGGATGTTTTTAATGGAATGTAATATGGGGTTAACTAAGGGGGAGGGGTGGGCTGGGCTGTGTATGCTGGAATGGAATATGAGAGGCAGCATGGGGGAAGGGTGGACTGTGTATATTGGAATGTAATATGGGGTGCTGTATGGGGAAGGGGTGGGCTGTGTATACTGAAATGGAAAATGAGAAGTAGCATGGGGGTGGGGTGGGCTGTGTATATTGAAATGTAATATGGGGTGCTGTATGGGGAAGGGGTGGGCTGTGTATACTGAAATGGAAAATGAGAAGTAGCATGGGGGTGGGGTGGGCTGTGTATATTGGAATGTAATGTGGGGTGCAGTCATTAAAATGTGTAATCTTAGATGTAATTAAAAATAATGCACTCCAAATACCATGTGATGATTTATTGGTGCATAAAGGATACAGAAATAAAAGAATGGACAATAAATGTATCCTGTGGGTGAACCAATTCACTTTAAACAGTGCACAAACAGTCAAACGGGCCAAGCAGTGGTGGCCTATCATAAATACTGACCGTAAGCTTCCTGCTTTACATAATTCCAAGTTGTTACCTTGTTTCACTAGGAATAGAAACATCAGAGACCATGTTGTCCGGCTTGACATCATGGAGGTAAGTCGCCAACAAAGACCAACACACTTTTTAAGTACTAAAATGGGGTGTTACCGTTGTTTGGAGTGTGTAACTTGTAGAACTTTATTGACTGGAAATTCTTTCAGTCACCCCCACACGGGTAAAAGATACAAAATTAAATTTGCATTAACTTGTTCGACCACCCATGTGGTTTATATGCTCACCTGTCCCTGTGGCTTGTCATATGTGGGTAAGACCCAACGACAGTTTAAAGAGAGGATGGCACTTCACCGCACCACCATATGACAAGTCATAGAAAATGGGTCTAGTGAGCAGCCACTAGCTCATCATTGTGCCCAACATAAAAATTGGGAGAGCCTCCATTAGAGCAATAATTATTATCATGTTCCCCCACTATTGAGGGGGGGGTGATAGAAAGAAAATCTTAATGCGTAGAGAGAGTAAATTGTTTTTTACTCTAGACACCATTGCTCCTAGAGGTCTAAACAAGTCCTTAGGACTTCAATGTTTATTAGGACTATTCATTTATGTGCTAGTTTATTTATAGGCATACTTATTTGATATAAATGTTGTGGTAATTGATTACCTGTTAATGTGATTTGGCCTATATTTATACATAATTGTCTGGCAGTCATAATATAGTATTTGGTGCATAGATTTGCCCTTTATATCTATATATCGATGTTTGCATTTGTTATATGTATTTTTATTATTGTGCTTGCAATAGGTGTTTATTTCAAATTAGTACAGTGGAGCTGATTCAGACCCGCTCGCTAGGATGCTAATGCTCGTAGCTAACCGATAGTTGCGATCTGCGCATGAGTATGCATTGCAATGTGTGTGCGCAAACCACTGCGAAAGATCACAATGCATTTGCTCATTGCGCATAGACAACCCAGCAGAGTGAGTGACAGGAGAGGCCGTTTGTGGGTGGTGACAGGGGCAGACCACAAGAAACGGGGGAGTGGAGGTGCGAACGCAGGCGTGCCTGAGTGTTTCAAATCCATTTCAGAGGCGTGCATTATTAAAAAACAGCGTCATAGTACACGTCACTTGGTGGGATTTCACACTGAAGTGATCGTAGTGTTTGCGGCAGGGTATAGTCAACCTCAAGCGCTGCGATCGCATCTGATGGTACCCGATGAACCAATGTCTTATAAATGGCTGGTGGGCGTCTGCATACACTAAGTGATCGCACGCCAAGACATAGTGGGCGTGTTAATGCCTTGCCGTGCGATCGCCTGCCTTGCTGGGCGTGTGCTGGACTTGCATACGCAGGCTGCGAGCAAACGCATCTAGCGAGCAGGTCTGAATGAGCTCCAGTGTTCCATAATGCTTCATAATGTTGTTATACTATATATATTGCTTGTACTTTGTTTTTTAAATGAGTTTTTATGAAGATCCATGATATCGTTGGTTGATAAGCAACATATACACTGTGTTACGGCTGATGACGTCACGTTCCTGCGTCAATAGCGCGTGGCTGTGGTGTTCTGATGCCGGCGTCCTGCAGATAAGTGCAATTTTATTGATTCTTGTGGCTATATATGTCTGTTTTTATCATTATGTTATTGTAATCTGCTGTCCCTGACGAAGGGGGGAACCCCGAAATGTTGGAAAAATAAAGGACCGTTTTAAAGATTAAATAAGGCTACTGAATGCTGTCCTGTTCTCTATCTACAGTATATGAAATGACTTTGACAGTCTGGACGGGCACCGTTGCAAATATCCTGCTTACCCAATATTTGAGTGCCGGGTTCAATTGGTTGTATATATGCAGTGCATCCGGAAAGTATTCACGCTTCACTTTTTCCACATTTTGTTATGTTGCAACCTTATTACAAAATGGAATAAATTCGTTTATGTCCTCAAAATTCTACACACAATACCCCATAATGACAACGTGTGAAAAGTTTTTTTGCGATTTTTGAAAATTTAATAAAAAAAACAACAACTAAGAAATCACATGTACATAAGTATTCACAGTCTTTGCTCAATACTTTGTTGATGCACCTTTGGCAGCAATTACAGCCTCAAGTCTTTTTGAATATGATGCCACAAGCTTGGCACACCTATTTTGGGCAGTTTTGCCCATTCCTCTTTGCAGTACCTCTCAAGCTCCATCAGGTTGGATGGGAAGCTTCGGTGCACAGCCATTTTCAGATATCTCCAGAGATGTTCAATTGGATTCAAGTCTGGGCTCAGGCTGGGCCACTCAAAGACATTCACAGAGTTGTCCTGAAGCCACTCATTTGATATCATGGCTGTGTGCTTAGGGTCGTTGTCCTGCTGAAAGATGAACCATTGCCCCAGTCTGAGGTCAAGAGTGCTCTGGAGCAGGTTTTCATCCAGGATGTCTCTGTACATTGCTGCATTCATCTTTCCCTCTATCCTGACTAGCCTCCCAGTTCCTGCCGCTGAAAAACATCCCCACAGCATGATGCTGCCACCACCATGCTTCACTGTAGGGATAGTATTGGCCTGGTGGTGAGCGGTGCCTGGTTTCCTCCAAATATAACGCTTGGCATTCACGCCAAAGAGTTCAATCTTTGTCTCATCAGACCAGAGAGTGGCTTCCGTCTGGCCACTCTAATATACAGGCCTGATTGATGGATTGTTGCAGAGATGGTTGTCCTTCTGGAAGGTTCTCCACTCTCCACAGAGGAGTGATGTAGGTCTGACAGAGTGACCATCGGGTTCTTGGTCACCTCCCTAACTAGGACCCTTCTCCCTCGATCGCTCAGTTTAGACGGCTGGCCAACTCTAGGAAGAGTCCTGGTGGTTCCGAACTTCTTCCATTTGCGGATGATGGAGGACACTGTGCTCATTGGGACCTTCAAAGCAGCAGATATTTTTCTGTACCCTTCCCCAGATTTGTGCCTCACGACAATCCTGTCTTGGATGTCTACAGACAATTCCTTGGACTTCATGCTTGGTTTGTGCTCTGACATGCACTGTCAAGTGTGGGACCTTATATAGACAGGTGTATGTCTTTCACAATCAAATCATGTCCAATCAACTGAATTTACCACAGGTGGACTCCAATTTAGCTGTAGGAACATCTCAAGGATGATCAGTGGATACAGGATGCACCTGAGCTCAATTTTGAGCTTCATGGCATTGTTAGTGTTTTTATTTGTCAATTAAATTTGCAAAAATCTCAAAAAAACTTTTTACACGTGGTCATTATGGAGTATTGTGTGTAGAATTTCGAGGACAAAAATGAATTTATAAAATTTTGGAATAAGGCTGTAACATAACAAAATGTGGAAAAAGTGAAGCATTGTGAATACTTTCCGGATGCACTGTATGTATGTATATATATATTGTCATAAATTCAACTTGTAATGTTAAGTCTTAGTCTTTTATTAACAGTGATTTCAAAATCTCAATTTCATATGTTAGATTTCCCTTTTTCCACCTGGAGCCTATCAGCCAGTAGCTCCATGTCTCAGCCACAACCTCCATCATTAACCTTATGAAGAGTTGTACTTTGACTGTGACATTTTCATTGCAGTTCAATAGAGCCGGGCTCTCCAGACTTGTCTGTGCTGAGATGCTTCAAAGATTGACATTTCAAGATCAGCTTTTAACTGAAGTTCATTGCTCAGGACCGCAGCAAAAAGCATAACTATCGTGTCTGATTAAAGACACATCCCCAGCATCTAAAAAGTCTGCTGGTTCTATACCAGTATAATGAATATATAAGGGAGAAAAGTAACCAAGTTAGATAATTCCAGTAGAGTTTTTTTTTCTGTTATTATAATGTAGATGTACATTTCTGATCTCTCATATTGAGGGATATTTGCCAAAAGGAAAGAATCACACAAAAACAGCATTTAATTTTACACCAAGGCACCTATTTATAGGCTCTGTACATAAAGATGCCGACAGCTTTGTGTGTGACCTTTTGCAGGATGGGAGGCCTACACTGGAAATGCACAAGGTGAAAACAACTGCTGATCATACAGTACAATCATGTTAGGACCACTCCGTCACTTTTCCTATTTCTACCTTAAATACTACATTCTGAAATTAATCATGAGCAATGACGCCAAGAGGGATCCCTCTCATGGGGCGTCTCCAAAAAAGCCGGGTAACGCCATTATCCACCGGGTCACAGCACCGAAATTCATCGCATTGTGCTGCTTAATACATATGAGAAATGCGATAGAACCCCTGAAAACTGTATTTTTGGGTGTTTTACCTAATTTTTTAACTTAGTACATTCCCACCCGTAATCTGAGGAGCTAATTCTGAGTCTCACGGACCTTTGTTCACAGATGTAAATTGCCAGATGCTGCATACAGTGCAAAAGTGAGTTTCTATATATTTAGGTAGGTCGTCCTTTTCTGAGTTGGTCAGAACTGGAGCTGTCTTTCTGTGAAATCGGATGATTTGGGGTAGGAACAGGAAAGTGACAATTGGAACGCATGTAACCACCCTGACTTGTGGGAGTGTAGCGGCCGATTCTGAGTTATGCGTACTGTAATAGAAGCACTGTAAAGTGGTCAAAGGCAGGTACATTTGTCCTAGGTTTTTGGCTATGTGTTCTAAAAAACCCCAGGAGAAGTCTGTTTTGTAAGCAGACCAGAGTATCGGCTTTTGGAAAAGCCGGTTTGGGTCCTGGGGGTGTGGATGTGAAGAGAGGGAGGGCTCCATCCACAGGCCACTCCAGGTTTTGGGCCTTTCAGCCTGGTAGCAGGCTCATTAGGGCTTACAGCTGGAACTGGCTGATATAAGCTGTGTTCAGTTGTAGCTGAGTGTCTCACACCTGGGGAAGTAGGCATGAAAGGCTAGCATGTCCAGAGACACTATTATGACAACCCTGTAAGTACTGTGCACTTGCTGTTGTTGATGGTGTGCGGGCAGTAGGCCCTACCGTCCTGGTAGTGAGGGTACCTACTGTTTAGTTATTGCCCAGACGGGCCAGGATTTTGGTTTATGATTTGTTATATTCATTTGGCACAATAAAGACTGGTGCCGACCAGTTTGTATGAGAACCCTAGACTTGTGTCCTGTTTCTACGGCTGCTGTGTGTGTAAAGAGGGAGTCCATCTACCCCAGGAGAGGGATCCCTATCCCGACTGTGTCACAGTATGGAGAAGGGAAGCCAGTTTATGATGGATGTCTTCCATCCAGCTTGGGGATGGTGCACATGCAGATACTAATGATGATGGCTGCAGCGGCTGGCATAAAAACACTAGGCACCACTGGTATCTGCTTGCACATGTACAAACAGCCGCATTAGTTGAATGGATATTCACATTAGCATCAGGTTTCAGGCTTCCGCGACTATAGAGACTCAGAACCGGCCCCTGAATGTTTTCATCCCATTGGTAGAATTGCACCTATAAACCATTCGGTATAAAATGTGCGTATAAGTGAAGTGTAAGTGAAGCTTCCGATATCTAACAACTCCAGACATGTTAGATGAAATCCTTTAGCAGGAGAAAGAGGCTCTACAGCTCCTTTAATCAGAAGATACATATGTCTGTGTACCTGCTGACAGTGCCATGTGCTTTCTGTCAGTGGCGTCCCTCCACTGGGTGACACCTGGTGCGGTGAGTACAGCAGTGTGTGCAGCTTCAAAAAGGGTTTGTGGGCTCACAGTAAAGGGGTAAAGGGGCATGGCTTCATGGGTAGGGTGTGGTCTCGCTGCCTGAACCCCCCATTTTAGTTTCACCAGGGGGGGTCACGGAGGTGTGGACTGTCGCGGGGACCAGTCTATTTGCAGTGCTGGCTCCCTCACTGTGTCAGGAGCCAAGTGCTGCACGTAATGCTACAGTACAGCACCCAGCTCCTGTCACCCGGGAGTGGCTCGCATCCCCCTTGTGACGCCACTGCTCTATATAAAAAGCACTTATTTAAAAATAGGTGTATGACAATGGGACAATTCAATTCTTATCCATGTACACTGAGTGCCTCCGCTACAGTTGGGTGGAGGCACTCCATGACAAATACATATGCTAATATTTAGTGTCCGCAGTCTCTGCTCCCGGTGCAAGTATATCCTGCAAGTCCGGGAGGCACACATCCCCTCATCCGGAAAATCCTCCCAGCTTCCCTTTGGCCCTGGTCTCCGGCAGGCAATCATTACTGTGCAGCCGGACAGAGAGCCTTAGTACTGGATCAGCTGCGTGACTCCGAGACGGTTTTCTGACCTGGTCAGCATTCTCCACAGTACAGCTGGTGAGAGAACAACGCTACCTCTATTTTTTAGCCATCTGAGATCTTGAGACCGGTCAGTACTCCTACCTTGTTCCTATTATTGTGTGCCCAACGGGGTAAAACTTTGAGTATCCCATAAGTTATTAACTGCCTTTGCTATACAAGCATCAGATTGTCTATTGTGGATATCTCAACGGATACAGTACTTGCAGGCTAGTGGCTACAATATTACCAAATCAAGTTAATAACTTGCAAAGTGTGTCTAAACTGTTGTCATCTGAAGCATCTGGAATCATTCCATGCAGTAACTGTTATCTTGTAAGTCTATCCCAGCACATTAGTACCACCAGCTAGTTAATACAATATTCATTCATTCATACGGTTTTTATTTTTACTGTGAAATATATATTTTTATTATTGATTCTATGTCCTATTGAGATATATATATATATATATATATATGTGTGTGTATTGTCCTATTTTTTCATAATTTTAAGTTATTATTAAATATTATAATTGTATTCTAAATTGCCTACCAGCGCGGTATGCGTGTTTAACAATATTTCGTGGCTTCCCATAGAGTTGGAAAATTTAGAAAATTGTCTACCATACTAAATAACAGTCTGCACACATGGACATAGCAGTGATGTCTGGCGGCATATCACTGAAGATAGAATATTCCTCAAAATGTCAAATGCACCAGGGATCTGATTATTCTGCAGCTTTGCAAATTACTTTTACTGTCTAGTTTCTTATGAGCTACCAAATATATTCCAATTTCTATAGTAGAATCAAGAGAATCCTAATCTAACATACCCCGAAATATTTAAGGTCTTTCTTCTTCAGGGTCCATAGGCTCCACAGGGAAATCTTGGGGTGTAGGTTGGGCACCACGCAGTTAAAGCTTTTGCTCCCAGGATGCACTGGTCCATCCTTCATATACCCCGCCCACAAGCCATAGGCACCTCAGTTTGAGTTGGTGCCCGGCCAGAGTCGGGTCACTGTTAACGCAGAGGGGCTACATAGCAGCCACTAAAGCTATTTTATTTTATAATTTGGTAGTTTCTGAACTAACTTCAGAGCACGCATACACAGACCACTCCATCACCCTGCCGCTGCCGCGACGCCAGTATCGATCTGGGGATCTCGGTGGGACCCCGGGGTCCGTGCTAGCCGGGTCCCGCGGACTTCCCAGACTGCGGCCAGACATACGGGGACAGGTACGGCAGGTCACCGCTTGCCATTGCCTCCAGTCTCCAGTCTCAGGGGACAGACCAGAGGCGCTGAGGTGGACGCAGGCCCCCCATAGCGTGCGCTTCCACTGGACCACCAGGGACAGTATTGGCACGGGAAGCCAGCATCTCAGGGGTTAATATTCAACCAGGGGAGTCAGCCTTCCCTGTTGTAGTGGCTCCTTCCCTCAGCTCAGCGCGCCTTTCCACTGCAGTCTGGCTTTGCTGAGCTGCTCCCCCCTACGCAGAGTTGCCTGCCCTCCCGAATTTCACAGGAGTCTCCCGAATTGAGGTTGGAGCTCCCGCCACCCTGCAAAGTTGGCTGAATCTCCCACATTCACAAAGCCCTGCATAAAAATATGGACTGCGCATGCTCAAGTCCGAAGGTAAAGGAAGCGGGGCCTGGGCTTAGGACGCAGGGGGTACTCACCGGGTGCAGTGAGGCAGGAGTGTGGCTGCTACTGGCTCGGAGGTCTCCTGGGCACACCTTCCCCTGCTCACAGACTGCTGCTGGGAGAGGCTGATGCTCCCAGCATTCCCTGGTCAGCATGTGATAACGGAGGGGGGAGGAGCCAACGCTGGAGGACAGGCAGTGGACACTGAAGATAGACCAAGGAGCTGCCTGAGACTGTGAGTGTTATGGTGCATACACACGGTCAGATTTTTCTTCAGATCTGAACGATAACTATTTAAAAAATTGTTCATATCTGAAGGAAAATATGACAATTCTGACATGTCTGAACGATGAACAATGTTCGTTCCCGATGGTCAGATAACGATATCTGACATCTGATGTGTTTGCAGTCAGATTTGGATGATTCCATTCATTTTAATGCAGTCAAAAATCGTTCATAGTTGAAATCGTTCAGATCGTTTAAATCGTTCAATCGTTCATCTGACACATCTGACAAATCTGACCGTGTGTATGCTCCATTAGAGCTCACTGCTGCTTCTGTCAAATCTATTCATGTCAGTGCGGTGGGGGAGGGAGATCTATTACTGTGTATGTGTGTGTGTGTGAGACTGTGTGATGTGTGGGAATCTATTCAAGTGATGTGTGTGTGTGTGTGTGTGTGTGTGACACTGTATGTGTGTGAGACTGTGTGATGTATGGGAATCCATACCTCCCAACTGTCCCGCATTCAGCGGGACAGTCCCATTTTTCTGGGACTGTCCCGCCCGCGGGCCGCAGTGTCCCACGGTGGGGGGGAAGTTGGGGAGAGCAGCGGGTGTACATGCACACGGCATCTGTTCTCGTCTGAACGGACTGCCTGGGGGCTGCCCAGCATCTTGGAGAGTGCTGGGCACGCCCCCAAAAGTGACGAAAATGGGGGAAGCAGCGAGGCTCAGCCCCATTTTCAATAGGCTCCACCCATTTTTACTTAGGCCACACACCCTTTTCGGACGCACGACCTGTCTCTCCTTCCAACATTGAGGTATGGTACGTTGGGAGGCATGGGAATCTATTCAAGTGATGTGTGTGTGTGTGTGTGAGACTGTATGATGTGTGGGAATCTATTCAAGTGGTGTGTGTGTGTGTGTGTGTGTGTGTGTGTGTGTGTGTGTGTGTGTGTGTGTGTGTGTGTGTGTGTGTGTGTGTGTGTGTGTGTGTGTAAATCTATTCTTGTAAGTGTGTGTTTGTGTGTGAGTGAATCTATTCATGTAAGTGTGTGTGTGAATCTATTCATGTAAGTGTGTGTGTGAGACTGTGTATGTGTGTGTGTGTGTGTGTGTGTGTGAATCTATTCATGTAAGTGTGTGTGTGAGTGAGACTGTGTGTGTGTGTGTGTGTGAATCTATTCATGTAAGTGTGTGTGTGAGTGAGACTGTGTGTGTGTGTGTGAATCTATTCATGTAAGTGTATGTGTGAGAATGTGTGTGGGAATCTATTCATGTAAGTGTGTGTGTGAGACTGCGTGTGTGGGAATCTATTCATGTAAGTGTGTGTGTGAGCTTATAGGAATATATACGCCCATAGGTGGAAGATGTGCAGGCTCGGTTTTACTCGGATTTCCCCGGATCTCAAAACGGCATTTTATTGGCTATCGCCTATCATGTGTTTTGGATAGCCAATATAATAAATCCGAATTTGCGGTAAAGCGGCGATAAGAACCGAGTAAATCCGAGCCTGCACATCCCTAGTCACCAGGGCCGGTTCTAGACATTGCGGAGCTCAGGGCGAAAGTTCACAGTTGCGCCCCCCCCCCCAAAAAAAACAAACAACTTTTTGTAGATGACGTTCCTCTGCACGCGCTGAAAGCACACGCGCTTCTGGGAAGGGGGCGTGTCCTTGCGGAACACCCCCAATTCATCACACTGTGGGGCATGCCCAGCACTTATGAAGGTGCTGGGCTTCCCCCAAGCTCTCCCCTCGTGGCGAATAATTGCCATGTGCAGTAATGCACCTTACACAGTAATGCCCTTTATAAATACATTATGCCACATGCAGTAATGCCCTGTATAACACATTATGCCACACGCAGTAATGCCCTGTATAATACATTATGCCACACGCAGTAATGGCCTTTATAACACATTATGCCACACGCAGTAATGCCCTGTATAACACATTATGCCACATGCAGTAATGGCCTGTATAACACATTATGCCACTAGCAGTAATGCCCTGTATAACACATTAAACCACATGCAGTAATGGCTTTTATAACCCATTATGCTACATACAGTAATGCCCTGTATAACACATTATGCCACATGTAGTACTGCCCTGTATAACACATTATGCCACATGCAGTAATTCCCTTTATAATACAGTATCCCCAATTCAAATTACGCCACACATTAGTCCCTTATTCATGTTATGACACACAGTGGTGCCCCTTTTACACAATGCCCAAATTAGTACCCCTTATACACAAGGCCCACAGTACTGAGTAGTATTGCCCCTAATACAATGCCCTCTTTAGTAGTGCCCACATTAGTAGTGCCCCAGTAATAATGCCCCCTACAGTAGTGCCCACAGTAGGAATGCCCCCTATAGTAGTGCCCAAAGTTGGAATGCCCCCATTAATGCCCCCTATAGTAGTTCCCTCAGTAGGAATGCCCCCTTATAGATATGTCCCCAGTAGTAATGTCCCCTTATAGACATGCCCCAGTAGTAATGCCCCCTTACAGACATGCCCCTAGTAGTAATGCCCCCTTATAGACATGCCCCCAGTAGAAATGCCCCCTTATAGACATGATCCCAGTAGTAATGCCCCCCTATAGACATGCCCCCAGTAGTAATGCCCCTTATAGACATGCCCCCAGTAGTAATGCCCCCTTATAGACATGCCCCCAGTAGTAATGCTCCCTTATAGACATGCTCCCAGTAGTAATGCCCCCCTATAGACATGCCCCCAGTAGTAATGCCCCTTATAGACATGCTCCCAGTAGTAATGCCCCCCTATTAGCATGTCTCCAGTAGTAATGCCTCTTATAGACATGCCCCCAGTAGTAATGCCCCCTTATAGACATGCCCCAGTAGTAATGCCCCTTATAGACATGCTCCCAGTAGTAATGCCCCCTGTAGTAATGCCCCTTATAGACATGCCCCCAGTAGTAATGCCCCTTATAGACATGCCCCCAGTAGTAATGACCCCTTATAGACATACCCCAGTAGTAATGCCCCCTTATAGATATGCTCCCAGTAGTAATGCCCCCCTATAGACATGTCCCCAGTAGAAATGTCCCTTATAGACATGCCCCCAGTAGTAATGCCCCCTTATAGACATGCCCCCAGTAGTAATGCCCCCTTATAGACATGCCCCCAGTAGTAATGCCCCTATGCCTCCCTTCTGAAAAATAAAAAATATAAACACAATACTTACCTTAGGCCCCGCTCCTGCGTCCGCTGCCATCCAGTCCGACCAAGGCTCCACCACGGATCTATGGGAGAGATGTCATGATGTCCCTCCCATAGTGCTCTCTGCTGGAGCCGGAGCTCTGCAGTGAGCTCCGGCTCCACGGATCTATGGGAGAGACGTCATGACGTCATGACGTCCCTCCCATAGTGCTCTATGCGGGAGCCGGAGCTCTGGAGTGAGCTTCGGCTGCCTCTGCAGGGAGGGAGCTGGGTGTCCGCTGATAACAAATATCAGCAGACTCCCGGCAACGCGGGGGGGGACCGGCACTGTTTTTTTTTTATTATGGTTTTTTTTTACCTTCTGGGGACTCAGTGGCGCCCTCTAGGGGCCGGCGCCCCAGGCGACGGCCCTGTTAGTCCACCCCTAGAACCGCCACTGGGTGGAACTAGACACGCCCTTTGGGTGGAGCAGACCACGCCTCCAAAACGCTGTGCCATGCTGCGCACAGCGCATTCTACAGCCCAGCCATCTGCAATCTCCCTCAAAGTAATTTTCAAAAGTAGGCAAGTATGCTCCTATGGCCACGCCCCCTCTGAGGTCTTCGGTGGCCATTTTCTTGTAATGATGCATCGCAGATCTCCTAGGACAGCGTTTGGTCCAGTCCCCCTGCCTACCTCTCCTTTGGGTCAGTGCTACGTTGCAGTATACTTTTTGCATTGTATGTGACTTATGTTAGCGCTGCCTATCTGTGACTTTGTTTCCTAACTGTCAGCATGTATCTATACCTTTCCTCTAATTCTACCCTAATACAGGTGTAGTTAAGCTGGTCTGTTAACTCACATATATAAAAGATAATATTTGTGAGGTCTGACACATACTGTTGTGTGCTGCACCATATTTAGGCAAAGGGTTCCTGCAGCTTACCAAAGTGACAGGACCAGTGTGTCGCATACTTAGGCAGTGGGCTCCTGCAGCTTATCCAAGCATTAGTCAGGACCAGTGTTGTTTCTCGGACAATTACCTTAACATACAGGTGTATTTGGGGGTTTTACTGTGCCTCACATTTATAGAACTAAGTATTTGTGAGGTTTTGTCACATACATTCGTTGCACTGTGCCATATTTGGGCTGTGTGCTCCTGCAGCTTACCCAGGCATAAGACAGGACCAGTATATTGCTTCCTACTAGTATCCTATATACACAGTGGTCGCATTATACCCTGTGCCATATTGTGTGCCGTTTACTCTGCAACTATGTCTAGCAAAGGCACCTGCTCCCATACTACTATCAGGCAAGTTATGGGCTGCAGGCTTAAGTGAGGAGGATTTGATAGGGGCTATATACAGTATATATATTGCCATGCAGCTGGTACCATGTATGATATGGGTAAAACCGAGCACGGGCATATTTCTTTTCTCTTTTGTTTCAAAATGTTGCCTTGTGCTATCATGGCAGCTTTCAATTAAGGCTATAAAGGCCTAGTTGGGTGTGGCTAACAGCCAGCCCCTGTATAGATGTGCCCCTCTGTATCTAGGAGGTGAGTACATTTAACTGTAATGTAATGATGTGCTGGGCATATATGCTAGTGTTAGGACCTGCAGAAAAATGGGGTCCCTTGATGCTGGGCTGCAGGCTTAAATGCTTTGATCAAATCATGACAAAATCCCCTTTGTTTTATTTGCAGCACACACATAAATTTGCAGTATGTTATTGTTAGCCTGATAGCAAAAGTTTTTCTGTTTTGTATATATATATACAGGTACTGGCCACTATTACGGACCGTCTAGCGGATCCAGCTGTAATTCCTCCAAGTGGGTTATCACAGCAGGATGTAATGCCCCCTTTGGAGTTGTCACATCAGGTTCAGGCGATACAGGTACCTCCTGTACCCCCACCATGTGTAGACGTACTCTCTAACTCAGTACAGAGTCTGATGGCTACATCTAATGCCTTTCAATTCAAATCATGTTGCAAGGTGGGAAACCTCTACTCAGTAAATCCTTTACATGTCTTGTGTTATCGTCACAGTCCACGCACAGATGCTGATCTCTTTAACCCTGACTCCCCTCCAGGGGCGCCGAGAGGGGGGGGGCGGGTACAGTTTACCCGGGCCCGGGCTTCCAGAGGGGCCTGGCGGGGGCCCGGGTCTGGCGCCGCTGCCCCCCCTCACTTCCTCCCTCCCTCTTCAGCAGCCCAACACACAGCGTGTGCTGGGCTGCAGCGGGAGATTGCTTGCGGCTGCTAAGTAGCAGCCACAGCAATCTCCTATGCCTGAAGGGGGGAGCGATCACACTGATCGCGCCCCCCACTGGCTTTGTGCCAAGCTGAGGGGCTCACAGCGCCCCCTCCCCGGTGCGCAGCGATGCTTCGCGGCGCTGCTTCGCGGCGCTGCTTCGCGGCGCTGCAAAACACTATTTTTTTTCAAGGGGGCGTGGCCACGCCTTCTGAAATTAGGCCACGCCCCCTCTTTACCGGGGCCCCGCGTGGCTCTCTTCGCCCCTGCTCCCCTAGAGAAGAGGATGGGAGTCAATCATAAATTAATGTACCTGCCTTGGTGCGAGCTGTCAGATACATCTTATTAATAGAAGATGACGAGCCAGCCCCTAAATCTAAGAACCCTCTGTTTAAATGACAGAAAGTAGCTTCAGCAGAATTCTCTCTATCGGATCATCTAGCTGAACTCATGGCTGCAGCCTGGCAATTGCCTGGTAGGAGGTTTCATACTGACCTCATGTTACTCTTTTCCTGTGGCTCATTGTGCAAAATGGGAAACACCCCCTGTGGTGGATTCGTATGTTACGTGTTTAATTAAAAGCGCTACGTTGCCTATTCCTACAGTTACTTCCTTGAAGGATCCTACAGATAGGAAAGTAGAAGCTTGCCTGAAATCGATATACTCTTTTTCAGGGACTGTTGCCCGTCCAACCATGGCTATTGCATGGGTGGCTAAAGCTATAGAGGGCTGGGCTGACGCACTTGAAGACTCTTTTCCCTCAGATGCTTCTAGGGACCAGATGTCTTTTATGCTCACATTCAAGATGCAGCTTCCTATTTTAGAAAAGTGACATTAGATGCAAGTCTTCTAACCTCCAGAGTCGCGGCTGTGTCTGACCACCGTACCCTGTGGCTATGCTCATGGAAGGCTGATGTGGATTCCAAGAAAGGCCTAGAAGGGTTACCCTACAATGGAGAGATCTTGTTGGGCACAGACTTTGACATAATTGTAACTACTTCTACTAGGCCTAGGAAAGCCTAAAGGTTAGTCCTTTCCTAGGCGTTCGGCTTCCACTAAAGCCGCCTTTGACATGATGGAATATGGAATATCAAAGCTCAGACGATGGTGCTCTCTCCAGAGGTGCGTCTGTCTCTATCTTGGTGGCTACAGACATCTCATCTATCCAAGGGTCACCCCTTTTGGTTCCCAGACTGGCTAATCCTAACATCGGGCACCAGTCTCCTGGGTTGGGGTGCAGTGACCGGTCCGCGCTCCTTTCAGGACTGTTGGACATCGGTTGCCTCAACCCTGCCAATCAGCATATTGGTACTTCAAGCTGTCTACAGGGCCCTCAACCTGGCCCAGCACATACTTCACGGAAAACCTGTACAAGTTCAAACAAGACGTAGGCACTGTCCTGCTGGTGACTCCAGCATGGCCCAGACATCACTGGTACCGGTACATTTATTAATGCAATCATTAATAAATGGGAAACAAAGGCACACATTTTCTCATTCCATTTCTGGGTGTGCCACCAAGCAAAATTTGGTCCATAGTAGGATTGTGCAGAGCAGGGGTGAAGCTAGGGCGAGGTGAGGACTTGTGCCTCAGGTGTTGGAGGGGTGTGTGCCAGGGTTGGATTACTCATTAAGTGCCCTGCGTGAACAGACATTTACCACTGTCATTTGTAAGATCAGTAAATTTCACACTATGTGGTAGTGGAGCCAGAGATCATAGTGATGTGAAGGGCTAGTTGCAGATCCAGAACCGTAACTAGACTTTTTGGTGCCCTGGGCCAGAAAGAGCATTGGCGCCACCCATTTTTGAAATAGGGACATAAGGTGTGTGCCCAAACAAGGGGCTTAGCCTCATGGGGAAGAGGCATGAAAAATTTGATTTGTTCTGGTGTTGGTGACAAACACAGTGTGAATACAATGGCTGCAGTGATGACACACAAAAATTATGCAGTATAACTCACCTGCTCTAGATGTAGGAGAGCACCGATGAAGTTGCATCTACCAGGGCCGTCTCTTCCATTGGGTTTTCAGGGCAGTTGCCCAAGGGCCTGAAGCTTCAAGGGGCCTTCCAGCCCCCTGCAGCCGCAGCCAGTTAGTATTTTTTTTTTTTTTAAAGAATTCTGTCTAATCCGCCAGCCCCCCACCCCCCGTGACGAGCGATACCCCCCTTCCCCTGGTACGAAGTCAAGTAGGGTGCCACATAGTGGAGGGTGCCTCGGCTGCGACCATGCGGGCTGCTGGCAGTCTGTGTCTCTGTGACACAGCTGCACCACACGTGTAGTGTAGTACTGACCAGACAGAGGGCCTGTTTCAGACCCGGTCGCAAGCGCTGAGCACTCGCAACCGGGTCGATTGTGGCCCACAGCACATGCGCACGACGGAACCGGCTCCGTTGTGCGCATGCGCGAGACCCGGCTAGCGACGGGCAATTCGTCGCTCCGGGTCTCGCACCAAAGGGGAGAGCTGTCGATGTTGAGTGACAGCTCGCCCCCTTTGGTGGGCGGGCCGAGGGGGTGGCTGCCCAAACAGAGGCTCTGTTAGAGCCGAAAGCTCTCTGGGGCTTGCGATGAACGAGACCCTACCACAAGGGTCTCGTCGCAAACCCGATGGTCGCGATGGTCTTGACCATCGTGACCATCATCATGTCCACTCACTATAGCTGTGGGTGGTCACCCACAGTTATGCGAGCGGCCAAGAGGACACTCAAAAAAAAAAAAAAAGCCCGGCTCTGATTCAGAGCGAGCGGCTCTAAATCAGGCCCAGAGTTCGGTCAGCACTACACAGTGAAAACACACAGCCGCCGGCACCGGCAGCAGTGTGTTTGTTTTAATTAGCAGCCAATGAGAGTCTGTCAGACACAAAGGGCCTGATTCAGACCCACTCGCGAGCGGCTGTCCGCTCGCAAGTGGGTCGATGTTATGCACTGAGCATGCGCACGACGGAGGGAGCTCCGTCGTGCGCATGCGCCAGATGCGACGAGCGAAGGAAAGTCCTTCGCTCGTTGTGTCCGATCAAAGGGGGCGTGCTGTCAATGTTGATTGACAGCACGCCCCCTTTGGTGGGCGTGCCGGGGGCGTGCCTCCCTGACGGGGGCGTTCCCACGGGAACGCCTCCCATCAGAAGCCGGCCCACTGACATCACTAGTGATGTCAGTGGGAGTGATTTTGGCTCTGATAGAGCCAAAATCACTCCGGAGCTTGCGGTTGAAAACCTCAATCGCAGGCTCCGGCTCGCAATTTCGATGGTCGCGATGGTCTCGACCATCGCGGCCATCACAAAGCACGCTCGTATAGCCTGTGGGTGGTGACCCACAGCTATACGAGCGTCCAGGAGGACGCTCCATGAAAATGGAGCCCGGCCCTCATTCAGAGCGTGCGCTGTGCTCAGAGCGTACGGCTCTGAATGAGGGCCAAAGATGAAACCAGATCCAAAACCCAATTGAGCTGGTTTGGGATGAGTTGGACCGCAGAGTGAAGGAAAAGCAGCCAACAAGTGCTCAGCACCTCTGGGAACTCTTTCAAGACTGTTGGAAAACCATTTCAGGAGACTACCTCATGAAACTGATTGAGAGAATGCCAAGAGTGTGCAAAGCTGTCATCCAAGCAAAATGCGGCTACTTTGTGGAATCTAAAATATAAAACATATTTTGATTTGTTTAACACTTTTTTGTTTACAACATAATTCCATATGTGTTCTTTCATAGTTGTGATGTCTTCAGTATTAATCTACTATGTTGAAAATAATTTAAATAAACATAAATCATTGAATGAGAAGGTGTGTCCAAACTTTTGATTGGTACTGTGTGTATATATATATATATATATAATTAGGGGTGTGTACTGGCAAATTTTCGTGATTTGGTTTTGGATCTGGATTGGTTTTGCCAAAGAAAAAAAAGAAGTGCAAGATGGAATTATCCTTGGGCCCTCCCACCCACCCTTATGTTGTATAAACAGGACATGCACACTTTAACAAACCAATCATTTCAGCGCCAGGGTCTGCCACATGAATGTGGCTGAAATGATTGGTTCGTTTGGGCCCCCACAAAACAAGCTGGCAATTTATCTGTCCCTGCACAAACTGACTCTGCGGAGGCAAGATGTCGTCCTCTTCCTCCTCATGCACCGATTCCTCACCCTCTTCGTTGTTGTGTACATCCTCATCCTCACAGAGTATTAATGCGTCTCTGCTGAGATCCACCACCACAAGTCCCTCTGTACTTTCTAGAGGCTGGTCTTCCCGGGAGAATTGATAATTAATTTTGATGAACATCATCTTCTCCACATTTTGTGGAAGCAACCTCCTACACCTTTCGCTGACAAGGTTCCCGGCTGCACTAAAAACTCTTTCGGAGTACACACTGGAGGGGGGGCAACTTAGGTAAAATAGAGCCAGTTTGTACAGGGGTCTCCAAATTGCCTAATTTTGTTGCTAGTACAGGTACGGACTGTCTGACATGCCTACTTGGATGCTGTCGCCGATGTAATCCTCCACCATTCTTTCAATGGTGACAGCATCATATGCAGTGACAGTAGACATTTCAGAAATTGTTGGCAGGTCCTTCAGTCTGAACCAGATGTCCAAACTTGGTTCTGCCTGCCCTGCATCACTGCCAACGGGTTGGTTAGGATATCTAAGTTGTTTCCTGGCAGCCCCATTTGCGGTAGGAAATGAAGAAGGAGCTGTTGACGTGTCACGTTCCACTTCAGCTGACAGTGTTTTCACCAGCAGGTCTTTGCACCTCTGCAGGCTTGTGTCTGCCGGAAAGAGAGACACCACGTAGGCTTTAAATCTAGGATTGAGCACGGTGGCCAAAACGTAGTGGTCTGATTTCAACAGATTGACCACACTGGAATCCTGGCAAAGCGAATGAAGGGCTTCATCTACAAGTCCCATATACCGAGCAGAACCGCTCCGTCTTAGCTCCTCCTTCACTTTCTCCTTCTGCTTCTGCAAAAGCCTGATGAGGGGAATGACCTGACTCAAGCAGGCAGTGTCTGAACTGACTTCACGTGTGGCAAGGTCGAAGGGCTGGAGGATCTTGCACAACAGGGAAATCATTCTCCACTGCACTTGAGTCAGGTGCATGTCATAGATGGATGTATAGGCTTGAATGGTCTTTTGCTGCTCCTCCATCCACTGAAGCATATAGAGGGTTGAGTTCCACCGCGTTACAACCTCTTGCTTCAGGTGATGGCAGGGCAGGTTCAAGAGTGTTTGCTGGTGCGCCAGTCTTCGGCACACAGTCGTTGAATGGCGAAAGTAGCCCAAAATGTTTTGGGCCCCCCAAAGCGTCTCCTGTGCGCGCCCCTGTTGTTTTTCAAAAAATTCTGCACCACCAAATGTATTGTGTGAGTAAAACATGGGACTTGCTGGAATTTGTCCAACGTTAATGCCCGCACAATATTGGTGGCTTTGTCAGATATCACAAATCCCCAGGAGAGTCTAAGTATGTAGGCCATTGGGCAATGATTTCCCTCAGTTTCTCTAAGAGGTTGTCTCCTACTGAAACCGGTGATACACAGCGTAGCCTGCCTTGGATTGAGCTGGCGTTTTTGAGATGCTGCTACTGGTGACGCTGCTGTTGTTGCTGTGTAAGATGATACATCTACCCAGTGGGCTGTAACAGTCATATAGTCCTTAGTCTGCCCTGTTCCTCTTGTCCACATGTCCGTGGACACTGAGGACACTTCTTCTGATGTCTCTGTACATTCTCGGTATCGCCTGCCTAGTGAAGTGGAATCTAGACGGGATTTGGTACCAGGGACACACTACCTCCATCAATTGTCTAAATCCCACTGCACTAATGGCAGATGCCGGAGGCACGTCTAACACCAACATAGCTGTCAAGGCCTCAGTTATCTGCTGTCGTACTTCAGTAGTTGTGCCTCTTCTTCAATGCTCCCTGTAGTTGTGCCCCTTCTCCGATGCCCGCAGTAGTTGTGCCCCCTGCAATGCCCCCAGTAGTTGTGCCTCTTCTCCAATGCCCCCTGTAGTTGTGCACCCTAAAGTAGTGCCCCCAGTACTAGCTCCCCCTCCCCGCCCACACCCGTGTAAAAAAACTTACCTGTATTTGCTCCACGCTATCTGGGCTCCCGGGTCCCACCGTCGCTGCTCGCTGGATCTAACTGGATCCAGTAAAGGCACGCAGGCACCTCTCATCGCGGGTGACGTCATGACATCACCCGCGCAATGCATCACTGGGAACGCTGGCCTCTGAAGCAGATTCAGAGGCCAGCGTTCCCAGTTACCTTCCAGTAAGTTGGTCACGATCTACATGCAGGAGCTGCACGAGCTTCCAGTAGCTGGCGACCAACCTTTTTAGCCGGACCTGACCTGGGGCATGTGGCCAGGATTCGGGGACAGTGTGTGGGGGCCCCGGGACGAACGCCCCTATCGCCCTGCCTGGGTAATTCATATTATGTATAATGTGTTTGGGGATCTCATAACATGTTTGAGGTGTTTGTACCTACTGTACACTATGGCAGACACAGAATGTCTGACTGAACATGGCCACTGGTGTCAGTGCAACTGTGTATTTAGACGCAGTCGCTGACACCAAAACGCCTGTGACACATCAGCGTCCCTGTGCAGTAGCCATCAGGACACATGCTCAGTGCGGTTCAGTCATAGAGGAAAACCATGGCCAACTTGCGCCTCCACAAGGCTTATGCAATGTTCCACGGTGCGACCGATGTTGCATCTTAATGTGCACAGCGGCAGATTAGCACTGCAGCCGGTAGGCACCTCTGTGTCTCTGTAGGAATTGAATCCTATCGGCTGCAGCATTAGCATAAAGAGTAACGCACTCGCACTGGAACAAGAGACCTCTTAATCAGGCCCACCCATTTTCTAAATAACTAGCTTACAGCCTCCTTGGTAACACATGTTTTTATAGATTGGTGATCCAGCACAACTATAGCTAGCAATGTCACCGATGGGTGATAGCATTTAAAATGTTTACACATAGGTAAATACTAATCTGGCTTCAGGGTTACTAATCTAGAAAGAGGGTGATAAAACACAGAGATGTCAAACTTACACTAACCACTGAACACATTAAAGTAAGTGCTGGCATGTGATAAAGTATTTCATCAATCACAATTATGACATATATTTGTATAATTTGTTAAATGACGAGACCTCTCCAAAGCCATTATTCTTGCTGGTCACGGTGAATCACTCATTTTCCTGCTGCCTCTGCAATATTCCCTCCAGTCCAATTACCGAAAGACAAAGCCATTAAGCAAAATAATTTCTTAAAAAGTTTCTCATTTTAAAGCCATAAAATATATACCTACAGTATTTTTGTATTATACAAACATCCCAGCAATTTCAACTATTTTCTATTTTCTTTTACCATGTTCCAGGATAAAAAAATATTTATTTTGTCTTTATAAAAATATTTCTAGTATTTGATGCTACTGCTGTCATTTGACTATTTTTGGGCCATTCGGGAGATCTTTGTTATTTCAAAATAAATATTTCATCAATCGATTTAATTTCTGCATTTACTTATTGATTGTTTTATGTATATCTATCTATATATATATATATATATATATATATATATATTAGGGGTGAGCGGGTTAGGATTTCTGAAATCCGAACCCCAACGAACCCCCCCCGATCCGAGGCCGATCCGAGTCAGACTCGACTTTTCCCGCCTGACTCGGATCTGAAATCGAGGCAGAACGTCATCATCCGGGCTTCCGGGTCTCACGGGTTTTGGATCCTATATAAGGTACCCGTGTTGGCGCCATTTTCTCACTCGGCTGTGGACAGTGACAGGGAGGGTGGGAGTTAGGGCTGGCTGGGCTGTGTAGTGTAGTGTAGTGCAGTGTAGTGTTGTGCTGTGTTGTGCTGTGCTGCTGTTGTCCATAGAGGCTGTGTCCACTCCTCCAAAGTCCATAGGGGCTGGCTGGACTATGTTGTGCAGTCAGTTGTCCATAGGGGCTGTGTCCACTCCAAAGTCCTGTGCAGTGCCCCAGTCCTAAAGGGGTGCTGTAGTGTTGTCCAGGGGTGCTCTGTTCATCAGGGGTGCTCCCCCCAAGTGCAAAAAAAATAAATATATTTTCTGTGTTTGTAAATTGTGTGCGCAGTAGCTGCACGTGCATCAACAAAGTAGCGCCAAGCGTGCGCCTGTGTCATAAGTAAAGGGCTTGCTGGCTCGTCCATTAAAGGGTGCTGTAACTCCCAAAGTGCACTCCAAATAATATATTTTTTTTTTGTGTTTGTGAATTGTGTGCAGTAGCCGCACGTGCATCAACAAATTAGCGCCAAGCGTGCGCCTGTGTCATAAGTAAAGGGCCGGCTGGCTTGTCCGTTAAAGGGTGGTGTAACCCTCAAAGTGCGCTCCAAAAAAAAATTAAAAAGTCTCCTTTTTTTCTGTCTTTGTGAATTGTGTGGGCTGTAGCCACACCTGCATCCTCAAAGCAGAAGTGACAAGCGTGCGCCTGTCTGTTAAAGGGTGGTGTAACCCCCAAAGTGCGCTCCATAAAAAATAAAAAATTCTTCTTTTTTTCTGTCTTTGTGAAATGTGTGGGCTATAGCAGCACCTGCATCCTCAAAGCAGCAGCGACAAGCGTGTATCTGTCTGTTAAAGGGTGGTGTAACCCTCAAAGTGCGCTCCACAAAAAATAAAAAATTCTCCTTTTTTTTCCTGTCTTTGTGAATTGTGTTGGCTGTAGCCGCACCTGCATCCTTAAAGCAGCAGCGACAAGCGTGCATCTGTCTGTTAAAGGGTGGTGTAACCCTCAAAGTGCGCTCCACAAAAAATAAAAAATTCTTTTTTTTTCTGTCTTTGTGAATTGTGTGGGCTGTAGCCACACCTGCATCCTCAAAACAGCAGCGACAAGCGTGCGTCTGTCTGTTAAAGGATTACATCAGTGACAGCATCCAAGTAGGCATGTCAGACAGTCCGTACCTGTACTGGCAGGAAAAAGAGGCAATTTGGAGGCCTCTGTACAAACTGGCTCTATTTTACCTGAGTTGCCCCCCCTCCAGTGTGTACTCCGAAAGAGTGTTTAGTGCAGCCGGGAACCTTGTCAGCAAAAGGCGTAGGAGGTCAGCTTGTTTTGTGGGGGCACAAACGAACCAATCATTTCAGCCACAGTCGTGTGGCAGACCCTGGCGCTGAAATGATTGGTTTGTTAAAGTGTGCATGTCCTGTTTATACAACATAAGGGTGGGTGGGAGGGCCCAAGGACAATTCCATCTTGCACCTCTTTTTTTTCTTTGCATTATGTACTGTTTGGGGCCTAGTTTTTCAAACTGCCATCCTGTCTGCCACTGCAGTGTCACTCCTAGATGGGCCACGTGTTTGTGCCGCCCACTCGTGTTGCTTAGCATAGTCATCCAGCTACCTCGGTGCAACCTTTTGGACATAAAAACACTATTGTGAGGTGTGAGGTGTTCCGAATAGACTGGAAATGAGTGGAAATTAAGGCTATTGAGGTTAATAATAGCATAGGAGCAGAAAAACCCACAAATTCTGTGATTTTAGCTGTTTTTATGCTTTTTTTCAAAAAAATACAGATCCAAAACCCAAAACCCAAAACACGGAAGGGTGGTTTTGGCAAAACCAATCCAGATCCAAAACACGAAGAAAGATCCAGATCCAAAACAAAAACAAAAAACACGAAAAGTGGCCGATGCACACCCCATATATATATATATATTTTTTTTAAAATTAGTTTCATATGTTTAATATTTCAATTATGTTCTGTTAACAACAGCTTATAAACCATTTTAATGTTGTTTTTCTTAAAATTATTCCATTCAAATATTTATTGACCTTTGTTTAGTCATAATATTAAGAGATGAATATAAGAGATGAATATATAATATCCTGAAAGCATCCCTTGGGGTAAATTTACTAAAGGTCGAGTTTTGAGTCGATTTTTATTTCGATTTAAATTGACTGAAATTGACTGCATAAATCACTAGCCAACTTTCTAATTTCCTAGCATTCGATTTTGAAATCGATTTCAAAATCAAATGCGATGTGGGTTGATTTTCAAGAGTGCAAAAATGGTCGATCAGGAATGTACACTTCAAAATTACCTATAAAATCGACAAACACTTCCTTATGTACTCCTACTGACCAAAACATACCACATGCACTGTAAGTCACAGAAACTCATTATAAAAATGCTGGCACGCACCCAAGCAAATTAAATGGTTGTTTGTGTAGAGATGTGTGCGGCCCCCTGTGTTTTGGTTTTGGTTCTAATTCATCAATGTGTCTTGGCTTTGGTTTTGTCAAAACCACCCTCAAGTATTTTGGTTCAGATTTGGTTTTGGATACCTTAAAAATTTATAAAAATTGAAATAAATTGATAAAAACAACTAAAATCGTGTAATTTGGACTTGTTTACAAGCAATCCAAAACTCAAGTTTGGTTTTTAAATCCGAGTTCCGAACTGACAGCTGACCCGAGCCAGGACTGAATTCCACTCGGAACCCCTAAGTTTGGGAATATTCGTATTTCAGGAAAACTGAACCGCACATCTCTGTTTTGTGGAGAGAGGGTAAGAGGAGTGTTTAGCAGGAGAGTGGGGATTTCATATAGGTATTTAAAAAGTGATTTCTGACAATTTTGTCCTTTTAATTTCTGTATTGTTATTGTTATTTTGAGGATTGTCTTATTTTTTGTCTTATCTATTTTTTTTATATTTTGTCAATGTTTCTGTGTGTGTGCCTGGGAAGTGTGTGTTTTTAGGTTTTGTGTTAAACTGGGTACACACTGGGCGACATACTTGCCAAGTCTCCTGATTGTCAGGGAGACTCCCTGCCATAGCAGCAATCTCCCTGACTCCCTGAAGAGTCTAGCAATCACCCTGATTGCACCTTACCCCCATTATGAAGCTGTTATATATTAAAAAAAAACAAAGCAGAATTATACATTCAAATGGGATCATGAGTATTATTTCCCTGCATTGGTAATAACTAAGGCACAATGATCCCTATGGCTACATGCATTTTCTGAAAAGTATCAGTGTGTTTTCATCAACAAGTAGATCTTAGTAACTGCTTTAGGGTTCATTTGCATTTGGATGGAAGTCAGTATTCTGACATGCCTCTCAGATGTAGCAGTACACGCCCACTTTACCACCACGCTCATATGTAGCAGTACACGCCCACTTTACCACCACGCTCATAGATGTTGCTTTCACAATCTTCCTGAAATGCTTTTTCAAAAGTAGGCTGGTATGCTGGGCATTATATCAGCTGCTCAGTTGACCGGCTGATCAATTGCAAGCGTATCAGTGGGTGTGTACTCCTGATATGTCTGTGAAAAATGTCCTTTACAGACTTATCGCATCTGCTCTGCAGCACAGCAGATGGCCGATATATCTGCAGATATATCAGCACATCTGGCTGTGTGTACATGCTGTCAGCCGACCTCCCATAGGTTGCTGCAGGGGCTGCCGGAGACTGACTGCTCAACTGGGTGGGTAAATTCAAATGTCAGTCCCATTATGATGTCAGGAGAACACACATCAAGTGGCCGATCAGTAAGTCTGTATAGCTTACCTAATCGGCTGCTGAATCGGTGGATCCCCCCGTTGGCTGATGCGTCGGCACAGTGTGTACCAAGCTTTAGTTCTTAAGTGTAGTTTGTGTATTTATTTTTCTATTTGTTATGGAGGCTGCCAGGAGTAGGGCAAGAGAGACTATGAAGGTGGGGGAGAGGAATCCAGTTGGTGAGGATATTATGATGGAGGAGGCAGAGGGCCAGGACGCTGATTCGTGCAGGAGCCTCAACCTGGCAAAACTAAATCTGGCCGCAATACCAGGTTTATCTTTGAGGAGAATTGTGCATTGGTAAACTCACTGTTGTGTAAAGGTGCATATCCACTTGCCGACAATGAAGGACTGAACGATAACAATGTCGTTATCGTTCAGTCGTTCATTATACTGTGCAGTGCCCACACTGAACAATATGTAGTTCAGTGCAGGCACCCTCCCTCATCTCCGAACATGCTCAACCTAACAATATCGTCAGGTTGACCACCACGTTCGGGTGATGAGCGATGCCGACAACGACCAGTGGGAACGCGCATCGCTGGTCATTGCAGACATTTTTCTGCATGATTACTGCACGACTACTGAGCGATTGAACTATAACTAGTGATGTGCGCCGGATCATTTTTGCCGGATTTGGATTTGGTTCTAATTCGTCGTCCGGCTTTGGATTTGGATTTGCCAAACTGCGGTGACTGGCTTTGGATTTGGATTTGGATTTTTTTACAAAAATTGACAAAAAAAGCTAAAATCACATAAATTGGTCTTTTTTTTCTTCCTAGAGTATTATTAACCTCAATAACATTAATTTCCAGTCAATTTAGACCATATCACAGCTTATAATATTGTTTTCAACATTATTGGCCAAAGGTTGCAGTGAGCTGACTGGTTACTAAGTGACAAAGCAGCGGCACAAGGACACAGACACCACAGTATAAAGCACATCTATGACACATTGCCACACAGCAGTGGCAGAAATGAAAAGTAGTGCACCCACCCAGTGGGGTACGGCCAGCAGAATCACAGTACTTGTTTACAAAGTAGGCTACGGCCCAAGGAGTCACAGTGCACAATCTTATTCACATTACACCGCACATAGGGTCTGATTCATATTACACCATAAAGTAGTGTCTCTTATTTATGTTACCACACACAGTAGTGCCCCTTTTACACAATGCCCACAGTAGTGACCCTTTTACACAATGCCCACAGTAGTGCCCCTTTTACACAATGCCCACAGTAGCGGTGTCCCTTACACAATGCCCCCAGCAGTGGTGCCCCCTATGCAGTCCCCTTAGTAGTAGGGTCCCCTATGCAGTGCCCTCAGTAGAATGCCCTCCAGTAGTATGCCCCCCATTAGCAGGCCCCCCCAGTAGTATGCCCCCCATTAGCAGGCCCCCCCAGTAGTATGGCCCCCCCAGTAGTATGGCCCCCCCAGTAGTATGCCCCCCCCAGTAGTAGGCTGCCCCAGTAGCAGGCCCCCCCAGTAGTAGGCTGCCCCAGTAGTAGCCCCCCCTGTAGTATGCCCCCCCTGTAGTATGGCCCCTCCAGTAGTAGGCTGCCCTAGTAGTAGGCCCCCCTAGTAGTAGCCCCCCCAGTAGTAGTAAGCCCCCCCCAGTAGCAGGCCCCTCAGTAGTATGGCCCCCCCAGTAGCAGACCCCCCCCAGTAACAGACCTCCCCAGTAGTATATCCCCCCCAGTAGCTGGCCCCTCAGTAGTATGGCCCCCTAGTAGCAGACCCCCCCTAGTAGCAGACCCCCCCAGTAGTATAGCCCCCCCAGTAGCAGACCCCCCCAGTAGTATAGCCCCCCCCCAGTGGCAGGCCCCCCCAGTAGTATGGCCCCCCCCGCACCCCCAGTAGCAGACCCCCCCAGTAGCAGACCCCCCCAGTAGCGCCCCTGGCCCTTGCACAAGTAAAAAATAAATAACTAAAAACTTACCTGTATCCCCGCTCCCACGCCGTCCGCTCTGCTGTCACACGCTGAGGAGGGAGCCGGAAGACGGAGCTCATGTGTGAGCTCCAGCCAGCTCCCTCCGTGCAGCAGCCAATGAGAGTCTGTGTGACTCTCACTGGCTGCTGTAACAAACACACAGCTGCCGCTGGCGGCTGTGTGTTTGTGTCTGTGTAGGGCCGAGCGCTATCACAGCGCTCTGCCCTACACAATAAGAGCCCTGATGTCGGATTCTCTAGTGAGAATCCGACATCAGGCGGCCGCTGTTCGGCCCCGAACGGGGATCCGAGTCAGGCGGTGAACACCCGAACAGGGTTCGGGTGGACTCGGATCCCCAATGTTCGGAGCGGTTCGGATTCCACAGAAACCGAACCGCTCATCTCTAACTATAACGATGTCGTAATCGTTCAATCGCTCATTTTTCTCATCTAGTGGATACGGGCCTTAACTTTGAGGAATTATTTTGTCGCTGACCTTGTGGTAGGCCACATTTATGTGGTGAATTCTAGTGGTCATTTAAAATGAGACAAGCACCAGTTTGTGAAACGTTTTTAAGACATCCGATGACGTGTCAAATCCAAGATGGCCCTGGAAAGGCGCTCTAAACGCAACACTGGAGGATGGGTCACCTGTGGAGGTAGATTATAATAAGTACATTATGAGGAATGGGTTCATGTGAATTATGCCACAGGAACTGGTATCAGGAGTTACAGTGCATGCCACAGCGCACCACATGCTTGTGTCTACTTTTATAGGCATCATAATTAAGTTCCTAAGCAAATTAAAAACAGTGCTCTATTCTGAAATCTATAGCTGGTCAGTATAAATATAGTAAATATGATAGGTAAACGAGCACTAGAGAATATGTGAGAAAGCATAAAACGTATTTATTAGAATAGACTTATACTGTAGGACTGTAATCTTAAATAATTTTTGTGCCTGTTTTGGTTTAAATTTGCTTATTAGTTTAATATCCGTTCCAAGATTCTTGCACCTTATACATTTGGTGCAATGGTAGAAGCTATTCCTGATCATTTCCAATATTCTCCATTAGTAGAAAAATTCTTGTCAGTTGTTTCTTTAAATTGTATGCCTTCCTGTACATGACATTTGGTTGAGATGGTAGTGAATCTCTGATTTCGTGTTCCAGAAGAAGGATATGCCAGTGTCGATTGAGGATTTTTTTTCATTTCTCTATGGTTCCCACTGTATTGGCTGATGAATGTTGTTGGTTTTTCAGTCTGGTGTGTATTTGGAATTTTTTATGAGATTAATTCATTTCTGTCCAGCTGGGAAACTGTTTTGATCTCATCTTCCAATTTTTGTCATTGTTCTTGATATTCTTGATAAAGGAATCTTTGTTTTAGTTCTTGGCTCTGTTTAAAAAATGGGGAATCTTCAGTACAATTTCTTCTTATTCTGTGAAATTGCCCTCCAGGAATATGCTTAATCCATCTTCTATGATGGTTACTATTGTATGGCAAAATAATGTTACCATTACATGTTTTAGTGTGGGTTCTCGTGTGGATGTGGTTCTCCTTGATGAAAATCTTCAGGTCTAAGAAGACCACCATCTCCTTACTATAGGTCGTTCTGAATTCTAAATTCATCCCATTTTTGTTCATGTACTGCATGAATGTTACAAGATACATAGATGACCTGGTTTACCACATGAAGAATAGATCATCTATGTATATTAACCAGCATTTTATGTTCTCCCTGTAGATGTCGTTGTCCCAGATGAACTGATCATTCCACTGGCCCATTTATACACAAAGTTTAAATGTAAAAGATCCTTGAGGTGGTGGAGTTTGTACTGATGAGGAGAGTGCCATTCTTCTTCATTTGTGTATATGTATGTATATATATATATATATATATATATATATATATTTTACACATACTGTACACACACACACATACATATATATATATATATATATATTTTATTTACACATTCACACACACACATATATATATATATATATATATATATATATATATATATTAGGGGTGTGCACCGGCCACTTTTCGTGTTTTGGTTTTGAATCTGGATCTTTCTTCGTGTTTTGGATCTGGATTGGTTTTGCCAAAACCACCCTTCCGTGTTTTGGGTTCTGGGTTTTGTGTTTTGGATCTGGATTTTTTCTTAAAAAATAAAAAAAAAGCGCTAAAATCACATAAAATGGGCCTTTTTTTGTTCCTACGCTATTAATAACCCCAATAACATTAATTTCCACTCATTTCCACTCTATTCTGAACACCTCACACCTCACAATATTGTTTTTAGGCCAAAAGGTTGCACCGAGGTAGCTGGATGACTATGCTAAGCGACACAAGTAGGCGGCACAAACACGTGGACCATCTAGGAGTGGCACTGCAGTGGCAGACAGGAAGCCAATCAGCGTTATGGTGCCCATTTGCATGTAGCACGAACCCGGGAGATCCGTGCTACATGCATCTGTGTGATTGGCACAGAGCAATGACAGGTCCGTGAGACCCGTCTGTGCTGCTGTGGTAAAAAAAAAAAAAAACCTGTGTAAAAAAAGAAAAAAATGGCGTGCACCCCCCCAAAAAAGAGCAACCAGCCCCGGGCATTAGTAACCCAGTGCTGGGTGTGCTTAAATACAGGGGACAAATGACGTAGGGGTCCCCTGTACTTAAGCACAACCAGCACCGGGCTAGTCAGAACCAGCGCTGGTTGCCAAAATACGGCGGACAAACGACATAGGGGTCCCCCGTATTCTGCGCAACCAGCTCTGGGCTCTGATCCGGTCCTGGTTCTGGAAATACAGGGGAAAAAAATTAGTAGGGTTCCCCTGTATGTTCCAGAACCAGCACTGGACTTTTTCTAGCGGGGGGCTGATGCCACAGCCAGGGGAGCCCTTTCACCGGGCCCCCCAGCCGCAGCATCAGCCCTGACCGCTAGTCAGCCCAGGCCGGGGATCCCTGGAGAGCTGGGGACCCCCCCAATAAAGGGATCACCCTCTCCAGGGCACCCCAGGCCCAGGCTGATAGCCCGGGGCTATCCCCGCCACCCCTGGTGGCGGTGGGTGGCGGGTTGATTGTGTGGTGTGGTGTAAATAAAGAATATCAAACATTGTCTTTACAAGTAGAACTGCAAGTCCCAGCTAGCCTGTCCCGCATGCTGGTACTTGGAGAACCACAAGTACCAGCATGCAGGGCATTAAGGGCCCACTAGTACCTGTAGTTCACCTGTAAAAAAAATGTTTAAAAAAACACAGGACACACACACCGTGACAGTATAAGTTTATTAAACATACATACACACACACACACACATGTACACATACTCACCTATGTAACATCGTCCACTTGTCCGGTAAAGTATCCATAGGGGACCTGTGAAAAAAAACATACTCACCATCTCCTATGCGAGGTTCTGTCCTCTTCGTTCCAAAGTAGGCATCCCCGGACTTGGCAAAAAAACAAAACGAAAACGCGATCCACGAACTTAGTACCGTTCTATAGAACGGTACTTCCCGAATGAGAGCTTAGCGGCGGGGTATCACCATGGAAACCCCGCTGCTAAGCGTTCATTGGCTGAGAGAGGTCATCTCCCGTCTCTCAGCCAATGAACGGCTCCCTCCATTGTAGTCAATGGTGGGAACCGCAGGGTAAACTTTAATAACCTTGCGGCAGAATACGGGGGACCCCTACGTCGTTTGTCCCCCGTATTTTGGCAACCAGCGCTGGTTCTGACTAGCCCGGTGCTGGTTGTGCTTAAGTACAGGGGACCCCTACGTCGTTTGTCCCCTGTATTTAAGCACACCCAGCACTGGGTCACTAATGCCCGGGGCTGGTTGCTCTTTTTGGGGGGGGGGGGCACGCCATTTTTTTCTTTTTTTACACAGGTTTTTTTTTTACCACAGCAGCACAGACGGGTCTCACGGACCCGTCAGTGCTCTGTGTCAATGACACAGATGCAAGTAGCATGGATCTCCTGGTCCGTGCGTGCATCTGTGTCATTGAAATACACAGCAGCACAGACGGGTCTCACTGACCCATCTGTGCTCTGTGTCACTGTCAGTCACACAGATGCATGTAGCACGGATCTCACGAGTCCGTGCTACATGCAAATGAGCACCATAATGCTGATTGGCTGAGAGCCGTGACAGACGGCTCTGTCAGCCAATCAGCACTTTGCCCATTAAAGGCAAAGGCATTTTTTTTAAAATGGCCGCTCGAGGCAGAACCTCGAGATCCGACAGCAGATCTCGAGGTTTTGCCTCGGGAGAGGGATCCGGGGCAGACAGGGAGATCCGAGATTGGGCTCGGATCGCCCTGGATCCCCGAAGTTCGGGTGGGTTCGGTTCTCAGGGAACCGAACCCGCTCATCCCTAATATATATATATATATATATATATATATATACACGCACACACACATATAAATATATATAAATGTGCATGTATGTTCATATATCTATATACAGTATACATATATACTGTGTATAATTTTATTGAATGGGGCCCTCACAAGTTTGTTGCCCAGGGGCCCCCACAGACTTTAATCCGGTCCTGGGGCTGGTATTGGGTTCCCAGAACCCGAAACAAAGGACATGTACAATTGTGTATCATCTGCATACTGTACAGCAGTAGTGGTAAACCAGGCCACTGCAGACCACTTGTGGTTCGACAAGTGTCATTCTGCCCGGGCAGACTTGCTGTAACCTGTAAGCCACATGTAAGAAACAATATTATTGAACTATTACCTCAACACCCAAAGCCCAGGGGGAGCAGAGAAGAGCCATGGGCTGAAAACCGTGGGAAAGGGGAACCCCATTTTTTTTTTGAGACCCCACTTTCCTAAGGATTCCAGCTGCATGCTGACCAGTTTGGAGCTGGATGCTGTTATGGCAGGAGGAGCCAACATTGTGTGGCATCCTGCTATATAGTGATCTGTGCAGTGTTTCACACCAATTTGCCTGCCAGACTCAGGTAAAATAATCAATAGTCTGTCCGATGGTCTGTTTCCGTCTATTCTCTGCGAATTTCCATCGGATTTGCCTTTAGTAAATCCCAAATGTGCAAATCCGATGCAGAAAAAAAACCCAAATCGTCTAATAAACTTTAAAGCTGCAAAGGAGAAAATGTCTTTTTACCATTTTTAAATGCCTGTAGAATGGGATCTGTGATGATTGATCATTCCACTCACATCTCCGTCACACAGTTCTGGTGTTCACCCAGGATGGTGCAAGAACCCCATGGGACTCTGAGCCTGATTCAGCACGGATCTCAACGCTGCGTTCGCACGCGCCCGTCAGTTGCGACAGTATGCAAATGAATGCGATCCCACTAAAGCCGCCCCCTACACTGTATGTACATCCGCATTAGTTAGCAAGACAGCGAAAACATCGGTAACATCGAGAACCATCAAACCCATACGCACAGTTGTGGTTGACCCTCATCCACAAACTGCTACGTACTGTATGCAATCGTAGGGGCTTAATTAAGCACGCCACTGTAATGGCGTTCAAATGCACAGGTACGTCTGCGTTTCTCTGACTACCCCCGTCACCACCCCAAACGGTCACTTCCTGTCAATCACTCTGCCATTCATGTGCCTGCTCACTGTGATCGCATGCCGATCACAGTGGTTGGTTGGCGAACACGCAATGCGATGCATACACATGCGCAGATTACAAACATCGCCTAGGTGCATGCGATTGCAGCATTGCGTTCCGTGTTGAATCAGGCCCTCTGGCAGGAGAAGGAGCTAATTAGCTGTAGGGGGTAATGCAGCTTTAAGACTTCCACGTTTACGCACATGATAATAGTTATTATTTTAGTTGTGATACATTTTCGTTCGTTCTCAAAATGTACAATTATTCTCACATAAGACTTGAATACATCATATAACAAATTACCAAGATTTAGACACAAATTTATACTACACTACAACATTTGAATTTTACGTCCTATTGAATATGGCTTTAATGTGATATTAGATATGTGATCCTACTCCATTATGTCTTAGATATCCTTTTTTGCGATCAGTGATTTTTAATATACATACAATTTACGGCAGCAAATACATCATCTTATACATAATTGATGAAATAATTGACGTCTAAATATTCTACTGTATTTATAGAATGTGGTCAAGTGCTTCTAATTTGTAACCAAAGCATCTTTCGTAAATAAAATAAATTGTCTTAAATTATGTATGGTACCAGAAAGCGCTAAAAATTAAGTGTAATAAATACAATTAATATGCCTTAAACAATAGCAAAAAATATAATACAATAAAATATATAATAAATGTACAATAAAAACGGGTCTGCAGGGTGTAATCAGTTAATAAGACACACATAAAATGCACAATTAAAAGATGTTTATAGCCCCTTTTGTATGAATGTGGTGAAAAAGGCCTTGAAAAAGTTACTCATTGTAACGAAACATGTTGGTGAAGGAAGGCAATCAGCAACAGTGATTTTACTCTCTCTTGGTGAGTCCCCTGGGCTATCCGCCTTCAGCGCTCAGGACGGAGCAGAGTGATCATACAGCCGCTTGCCAAAAGCCGGACAGACCCTAGGAGCCGTTATCTCGGGCAGAAGCAACAACAGCACGTCTGCTAGCTGCATTGACTGTGAACAGAAGATCACTCAGTAGGGTAAGACAGGGAAAGTTTTTCAGTACTTACAATGCTGAAACCCGAGAGGTTAATCACCACATTCATACAAAAGGGGCTATAAACATCTTTTAAGTGTAAAAAATATGATACCTAAGAATAAAAATTAAGCACAACCAATAAAATACAATAATAAATAATTGTTAGCTATATAGCAGCTCCCAATGACAGTGCTGGAAACACTACCCAATTAAGATCAACATAAACAAAATGAGTAAATATATATATATATTACCCAAGGGACCGCTGGATTAATTAATAGTAAATTTAATGCATAAATAACATTACATATAAGTACATCAATAAAATTAAGATAAAAGATACTGTATGACTAATATCCTATAGCAACATATTCTCATAGAGATATATCACTGATGACTGGCAAATTTCGGTCGCTTGAAAAATGTAATTCAAAGGATCCTGTGGAAATCCACTAGTGGTATAGAAACTTGATTAGTAGAGCCAGTGTGTTAATATGATTTGCATCCATATAGTCTCACCACCCTTAAGGAAATCCTAAGCAAAGGCAAAGTCCCCAGATAGTACCGGTGGTAGGGCAATACTCTGTGAATTACGTTCCCCGTCTGGTAATCAGAGTCTCCGCTTGGCAATGTGATGACGTCAGCGGCAGTGGGAGCAACACATCAGTGCCCAGATATGAGAAGAAGTCACGGCTCTTTCATAAGAAACAGAGGTTTAACATCCGTAGTACCACACTGTTCAGCAGATCCACTTGTCAAGCAGCCAGTATTAAGTCTACAAACGTAATGCGTTTCTCCGTTATTAGACCATACAAGGGTTTCCTCAGAAATTTACTATTATTTAATCCAGCGCTCCCTTGGGTGTATATATATATTTATTTACTCATTTTGTTTATATTTTAAGTGTGCATTTTATGTGTGCTATTAACAGATTACACCCGGCAGATTCGTTTTTATTGTACATTTATTATATATTTTATTGTACTATATTTTTTGCTATAATTTTATGCATATTTATTGTATTATTACACTTAATTTTTAGCGCTTTCTGGTACCACACATATTCTACTGTATTGTTCTAACTTTTAAAGGCAATTTCACATTTTTCACACGTTGTTTTTTTTCTTCTTGTACTTCTACTGAAAGCATAAGACTTAGTGAAATTTCAATTATTTTTAAAAGTAGTTGATTTGCCGAATGAAAAGTGTGAAAAGTTGCACAATAATTTATAGTGAATACACATTGCTTTTGAAACAAAATATAGTATATATATATATATATATATATATAAATTTTCTGTTACTGAAAGTTGGTAGATATAGAAGAGATAATTACTGTATAATGGTGCACAGGTTTCCTCATTTTCCCAGAATAGTGACAGATTTTGTCACTGGAGATCTTAAAATGCTTATAAATGTGGTTTCCTGATGCACTTAGATTATCAGGATAGTTGGTTGGAAATACATTGCTACAGTATAATGATATTATTTAAACAAAATCTTCATGTTAATCTGGTGTCATCGGTTTTACGTTAGATTTCATCTAATGCAAGATCCAATTATTTGCAGAATTGGGAGGCACCACGGTTACATCTGCTGTATTATTATATATTTGTTGCAAAAGACAGTAATGATTTATGTTACACTATAGCTATAATATAATAAGCCTGCTGTATTTCTGCCACAAAATCCTGCTTACAGAATATGTATGTTATCCAGTCAGGAAACAAGCTGAGGCAGGGAATGAAATAAGATATAACAGTCACCACAGGCAATCAGTGAGAGCATTGTACTGTATGGGCCGACAGTGTGTCCATGGTAGAAACCACCTGCTTCTATTCAGAAAAGGTTATAGCGCCCCTGCAAATACCCCCATTCTGTCACCTGTGTTCCCATGTGCAATACTCCAGAACATGGATCCACTACCATGTTGTACCTATTGTTTTTCACCCATTATGTGTATTCCTCCTACCTATAGAGACTGGGCACTGTAATTACTCCATGCACTTGCTTGAGGTGGTACACTCATCCCAAGCTGCAAGGATTCCTGTCAGGTGCGATACTTTATGGAAAACAAAGAATAGGCACTGGAGCCAGAAACACTGGCAATTTGTTTAACCAAAATGAGACTGCTATGTATTAGGTATGCTAGATAAACATATTTGGTGAAAGTAAGAACCTTTATTTTAAAATATGCTCACTTTTTTTAATTACTATGGATGGTTTTCAAACACTGGTGCTCATTTCTCTGCTGTCTTGAAGTTGAAAGACAATTTCATCTAATGCTCAGCTTCTCTGCAGTGCTAAGAAGAAGAGTTTACAGTTTCGGATGGTGCAACAACAGTGTACAAAGCTAACAGTGATGCTGCCGGCCGCTTGCTAAAGGTTTTCCTAATAGATAGGGAAAGATGAGGAAGGTAAGCCTAGATCACTATGCTTTCACACTCATTTCATACACGCTGGCTGACATCTCCAGTACACTAGTAGAATTGTTTACAGCACATTTAATATGTTTATTGGTGCTGGGGTGACATTAAAATTAAAGCAATAGCCCTCAAAAGTACTGCAAGAAGTAAAAGGGTTGCTACTATGGCATTCATGTACAATGTAATAGAAACATTAATCATTATCATTTTAAAATAATCTGATTATCAATTGGGGGAATTTCCTCCTAGTCAAGTGGAATTCCCTATGTAATGAAAGTCATTAATAGCTTGGTACTATTTTGATGGCACAGGTTATTAATGTATGACTTCTATGACTGATAATAGATTGCCGTAAGGCACACATATGCCAGACAACCCTGTTAAGTGATGGCATTATTACATGAATGTAGTGTTTTAGTATAGTGTATTGCCCTAAACTCTGAACAATATTGCAGCAATACAGCGATAACATTGAACCAGCTAAATGATATAGCAACAGCTCTCCCTGTCCCATTACAGGCTAAATTATTTACCACGCACACACACACGCACACACGCACACACACACACACACACTTACATGACTTGGACTGTGGGAGGAAACTGGAACACGTGGAGGAGACCCATGCTAAGACGACAATGCCATTCACTATGCAACCCAAATACACATTATCTTATGCAAAAACACACTTCAAATACATTAGGAGATGACTTTAGTAATTTCTTCCAGAAATGCTTACTTTATACATCTGTCTCATATCCTTTATGTTTGTCACCATGTATCCAATCTAGAAAGAGGAGTTTGTAATTTAAAAGAATATCAATATGGTTTTATATGGAGATATTCTGGCATATTCAATTAGATACGAGAATAGCAATAATCCTGCAGCAGCGGGGTTTTTCCTGCAGATGCAAGATTTTTGCTATTCAGTTAGGTGCAGGGTTTTTAATTTTTTAAGCGGCGGGATTTTCTTTCTCGCAGCCCCAGAGCATGACATATTTTTTCTAAATTTCATGTTTTTAGGAAAAATGGTCGGGGATTGCCCTGGGACCCCTGAGGCACTCCCTTAGTGACTATACAAAAGCAAAAATGGAGTGGCGCTTATCAATCAAGCAGCTGTTAATAGGAGGGTGTTAGTCTCCTCAATAGATAATGCAAGTAAAAGATAGATAACAACACTAATAGTGGTATATATATTCTCTAAAGTGGGGTTTGAGAAATTCATCCTGTATCAAAAATTGTTATAAATACACATGACTTGTTAATAAAACACTTAATAGACACTTACTACAGTACCTTATCACCTCCTGGAGAGGGAATAATATACACATACAAATAAAACAGATTAATGCATCCGAATACTTGAATAAGTTTGAGGATAGATAAGCACCCTGTTTGATATGTAATTTTGTTAGGTAAGTTAAGGGTTAAAAGCTGGAGGGGATGTGGTTAGTATTCGTCACTTGAGGAGTATAAGCCTATGGTAGGATTTAAGGGAGGGCTTAGAGGTTCCATATAAATATCCTGGTGAGGGGAGCCATCTTCCTCTTTACAGTTTATTTCAACCAGGCTGGCTAAGTGGCATATGTATTGTATTTTATATGTCTGTCTTTCTCTTCTTCTTTCACATTTCACACCCCATTTATTTCCCCTGGTCTACCACCCTCTCTGTCTCCTGTTAATTTTATCTTTTACTACCTTCCTTTTTCTAATTTCCCCCCTGTCCTTTCCTTTCTGCACATGTTCCATACTTTTCTTCCCCCTTCCCCTGCTTGTGTTTCCATATAGTCCCTGTTACCTGCCAGTGCCCTCCCTCCCTGTCATTTCCAGATACACAGGCCCCGTGTCCCCCCCCCGCCCCCGGCTGCCAGGCCTCTCACCTCCGTGACTGCTTCCCCAGCCAGGCGAGGGCCATGGTCCGCTCAGGCGCAAGGCTCCACCTGCCTACACTCCCTCTGCCGGCTCTCGATTGCCGCTCCCCTACATCGACCACCCCTTCCCCGCAGCCGCCTGCTCTCAAGCGGCAGTGATATTAGCTAGACGGCCCCCACTCCCCGTCTCCCCTCACGCTAAGCGCGGCCATCCCGCTCCCTGCACCGGTGGCTAGCTCCACCCACAGGGTTGCGGCGCCCATCTTGTGCAGCCAGGCGCCGCATGGTGCTCTGCCGCACCCCTCCGACCCCCCCATGCTCCCACTACATAAGAACAGGGGGGCACCTCCCTGCACAGCCCCCCCGCTCTGCCAGCACCAGAGACCCCCCTTGGTGCGGTGTCCCCTAGCGTGCCACCCACCAACTTGTCCCCTTTCCCCCCCCGCACCCTGGGGTGGGGGTTACACCCCCCCTTGCATTTAGGGGCAGCTGGTGCACAGCACAATAATCCTGCCCCATTCAAGCCTACAATGACACGCCGCCGGGCTGCCCCCCCCCTTATTTCCCTGCCACAGGGATGCTGCACATAAGCCCAATGCATTTTTCAGCCCCTTATCATCCGCCCCCCGCTTATGCACTGCCAGCCACTGCCCCCCACTCTCCTCCAGTTCGCCCCCCTCCACAGCTAACGCGGCCCCCCCCTTTTTTCCCAGGGATTGGCGCCTCACTACAAGGCGCAATAGCTATGCCCATCCAGCCGCATGCCACTACAGCTGTTTTCCTGAACCCATACATGTTTCCACCCCCTCCTCACACCCCTCCCCCCAAAACCTGATCCCGTACCCCCGCTGGCTACAGCATCTCCTGCTCTTTCTTCTGCGGAGGGACTTTGTTGCGTGGGTTTCATCGGATATTTTTTCGAGCCCCCAGGTCAGTTTTTTGAGCATCTAGGACCATTGTCGAAGTCCAGCAGACAGATGGTGCTGATGTCGAATCAAGTCGTGGTGGGCGCACCGCGCAGCGAGGGACTGTTGGCGAACACAAAGGAGCCAGTGGCTGGGCCTTCCACGTCAGGATCAGGTGAGCATGGTGTTAACCCATTTGCGCAGCACACATTCCCCTTCCACTGATGATTCTAGCGATTCTTCCAGTTCATTTGTAAATCCGTGCAAGCTTAGGCGTTACTTAGTGCAAATTTAATGGGTAGCAAGGGTGCCCTTAGAGATTTAACACAGTGTCAGCAATTGAGGTACCGGATGAAGCGCGGTTTATGGTTCACTGAGCGAATACGGCTATCCTTAAAGATTTAAAGTTTTAAAGTAGGGAGCGGTTAGTGAAGAGTAAATTTGTGGATATGTTTGTGATTACGGCTGACGCACATAGGTTTAGTTCAGGCTAAGTCAGCAGGAGTAATGGCGGGGGCCTTCGGGTATGTTATGTTTTTTGCGGCGTGCTACCTTGAGTCCAGACACAACAGGAGGGACAGGCAGTGTTTTCAATTAGGTTTCAAGGATGTTGAGGTTTGGCTTGCTCGACCAACTGCCTAGCTTGCCTGCGGAATCCTTGGTTGGTCGGAAGCAGCCCTTTCTGGCCTGCCCAGATCTGTGGGCATCAGCCGCTGGTAGTGCTACGCGTGTAATAACACGCAGGGTCATATGGGGCAGGCTGTGGATACAGTCATATCTGCATGCTCTGTGGGAGCATTCATCCAGCCAAGGTGTGCGCGTTGGTCTGCCGCACAGGGTCAAGGAGAATATTGCAGCAGCAGCGCAGAGGTGTTCAGAAAAGCACCGTCATTTATTAATTTGGGGGTTTTTGGCGTGGGTTTGCATTTATCTTTGACACAGGAATATCCGTGGTTTCTGAGAGGAATCTGAAAGCGGAAGTCCGGTGGGGGCCCATGCGTGGCCCCTTTTGCTCCACCCACTTTTGGTAGGGTTTAGGTGCACCGCCTTCAAGGGGGTGTCGTAGAAGGAATTGGGTAAATTGGGGTTGTTACAGAGTCTCTTACATAAATGGAAGGGTTCGGCAATCACACAAAATATCTGTCAGATCACTGCGCCGTTTAACAAACGGGGGGAGGGCTCTACTAGCTAAGGCAGATATCGCATCTGCTTTTTGACTGCTGCCCATTTCACCCCGAGTCCTTTAAATATTTGGGGTTTGGAGTTGCAGGGCTCAATTACGTTACACAGAGGGAAAGCCCTTATGGCCTTGTGGTTAAGATGACTGTTTTTACATGCCGGCCGATTGGCTTTTTCATTTCGTGTACTTTAGTTGAAGGTTTTAGTTACTTTTTGCAGTAGTTGTCCATGCGGGTATTGGGACATACTGTTGTGTCCCGCTACCTGGATGTTTTCAGGTTATGGGGCTAGTAGATACCAGAGTTTGCCAGTATTCAATTAATTTCCTTAGTTTAGTCGATATGGGAGCCCCGATGGCTCGTGACAGGTATGAAGGTTCAGTTATGCGCATTATCTTATTTGCGGATAGAAATCGATACCTTGATAGGATTATGCCGCTTGCCTAGGGCGAAGGCGTGGCGTTTTGGGGAGTTACTAGTAGCATTTAATTTTGGCAAAAAAAAAAAAAGTTTCGCTAGTACAGTTGCAGTCGCTATCGGGCCCCCTCAGTTTGGCATTTAGAGTCATACATAGGGGTCGGTTTTTCAGTAGACGGCTAGAAGGAGCCACAGCAGGGGTTAGGAAGCCTCGTCACCTCATATGTGTCCCTCTGGAGCGGAGTGGACATGCTGCGCATTTGTTTGTTTTTTATGCGCAAATTCAACGGAGTACAGTTCTGCACACGTCATCCGTAGCCAAGTCCAAACTTAGACCGTTACGTATGCATCCTGTTCATTAAGTGGTGCATTTGAAGGGGAGTGTGGCATGGAGCCTTGGCCGGTTTCCTGTGGGGTTCAGGGCCTAGACAGGAACATCCTTATTCTTGAGAATTTTTCAATTGTAGTGGCGGTCGAACTGCGGTCCAGCAAGCCTTGCATTAGGAAAATCCTGTTTGGTGATAACTTAGGTTTGGTATAAGAAGGCTCTAATCTAGGACGGACTTGGATCCGGCCTCGCAGTGGTTAGGCATCTATGTGTTTAAGGAATATTGGGTTTAGGACACGGCATGTTTCGGGCGTTGCTACCAAGATAGTGGACATCTTATATCGTTCAGTAGGACATGTTTCATTCGCTCGCGCCTCCTGCTAATTTACATGGTTTCTCCTTCCCCTTCCATGCCTGGCGGATTGTCACGCCGGCATCCAGGGACTAGCACAGAAGTCATGGGCACCAAGTACATTAAGACCTACACGCTAGTTTTGTGCGATTGGCAAGGTGTTTAGCTTCCAAGAGCGGGCGGTTTCAGATGGTTAATGATTGTATGGCAGAGTTTGTCTGTAGCTGCTATGACAGGGGTCGTTCCAAGGCGGCTTGTCTCCAGCGTTACCCAGTATAATTTTCCAAGTTGCACGTTTGGCGGATCCTGACAAATTATTTGTATTAAACAAGGCATTTAATAGGGTGGGCAAGAGAGTATTAACAAAAGTATTTAATAGGGTGGGAAAGGGAGCGTCCTAACAAAGGCGTTGCGCTGAGCCCCATCAACGCAGCCCTATTACAGGATTTGATTGGGCCAGTAAAGGAGTGGCTTCGGTCAAGTGCTAGGCGCCTTCCCCCCCCCCCCCCCCTTTTTGGTTAGCATTTTCATTAGCTTACTTTAGGGCTTTTAGAATGGGTGAGCTAGTTGCTGCTACTAAGATTTCTGCGCTATCAGGTTTAATGTTAAAATAAGGTGGTTATCAAACCGGTATTGAGCTTGTGCTGAATAGATGGGTCAAAGACAGATTAACTGGCAGGGAGCGAGGGATTTCTATTCAGATGCATACAGATCCAGTGATTTGGCCAGTTGCTCTTTGAGGTACTTTAATAGGGTTTGCCATCCAGGTGAGCAGTGGTTATCCATGTTAATCTAACTCCCTTTTGTCCAGGTCGTAGTTTACGAGGGTGTTTCAGAATTATATTATAGCTAGGGCAGTGGAAGTCGTATTTAAAACAAGTAGCATTAAGTAGTTGCGCTCCTTGCGAGTTTGTTGGGAAACCCAGGGGCCTTATGCCTACTGCCGCTAGGGATTCTGAAAGGATTTTCAGCTTTTGCCCTCAAGGAGGTTTTGCTGTTTTTCATCTTCAGATGGGTCACCCAACTATTTGTTTCCCTTTCCTTGTGGTTAGATTATTGTTGTTATTATACATAGCAATTTCTGTTTGTATTAAATACCAATATCTGTCTGTATAAATGCCAATTCTGTCTAGGTGAACTTTCGGACAGGGTTGTCCGTGAGTGCTAACTGTCGGGTGTGGGAAAATTCCTATATTTACTGGGCTAGCCAGCACCCTTTGGAGTTACATGCCCAATTTTGGTTGTGAGTGCGTAAGTGGCATTGCTTAGGATTACGAGAAATGCACTGTAAGTGCCTGCTAGATGCCCCATGGGCAGCAGAGGAGAAGTTTGGGGCCAGACTTGGGAGGCAATGATTTGGTCGCGTTCGTGGGTATTGAACAGATATGGCCATTGCACGCTTGTCATTTAGCGTTTGGTGGACGCGTCATACAATACCCAAGTTTATGTCACGGGGCAGAGAGCTTGCATAGGCCCGACGAGGTACATCTCACGAGCGCGCGGCTAGAGCGGTTGACCGGTGACCTCTGCAGTTTTCAATTTCATTAAGAAGGTCACAGTTTTGGTGGCGGGCCTGGTTCTGCGAACCGGGCTTTGGCGGGAAGCAGTGCTCATGGGCGGCCTAATATTAGCGCATGAGTGCCTGTGGTAGCATTCTTCCTGTTAAGGGTTAAAAGCTGGAGGGGATGTGGTTAGTATTCGTCACTTGAGGAGTATAAGCCTATGGTAGGATTTAAGGGAGGGCTTAGAGGTTCCATATAAATAGCCTGGTGAGGGGAGCCATCTTCCTCTTTCCAGTTTATTTCAACCTCACCCACCCACCCGTGTAAGATGGTTTGTGTAAATGTTTCTGTTGTTGGTTTGTGCATTTGTCTGTGTTTGCTTCCAACAGGTAGAGGTGCAGCCTGGCAGGAAGCAGTGCTCATGGGCGGCCTATTATTAGCGCAGGAGTGCCTGTGGTAGCATTCTTTCTTTGAGAGCGGCCAGTTTGTCACCGCCTAAAGGGGGGACATGGTCATTGTTCCAAGGGAGGGACCAATGCTGTGCCAATTAGGGAAGGATGGTACTGCCCCAGGTCAGTCTGCGCAGGGCGGGGATCCGCCCCTTTTTATTTGTATTGATATCCACTGGGCTGTGGCCTTGGAGCACTGCTTTCTTCTTGCCACCTATTCTAGAATTTCAATTTGATCAATAAATTCTGGCTGTGACCTCTTTGAATTCCATATACATGTGTCAGTGTGTTTATTTCTAGGTTTAGGATTAAGTTAAGTTAACAAAAGGGAATAAACAAATGGGTGACTTAGAAAAAAGAGAGAAGGTTGCTGATATTCAGCATGTTTTATTAACAAGTCATGTGTATTTATAACAATTTTTGATACAGAGTGAATTTCTCAAACCCCACTTTAGAGAATATATATATACCCCTATTAGTGCTGTTATCTATATTTTTACTCCCTTAATGACTAATTAAGCAAGTGGAAGTTTCCAATTAGCTTAATTAGTTAGCAATTACTCACCTTCAAAAGTGGTGTCTTCTTAATCCAGCGTTGGAATCTGGTCTTCTGCAGCAGCGTGTGTGTAAGTATGTTGTGTGAGTGTGTGTAGGTATGTGTGAGTCGCTAGTATGTGTGAGTGTGTGTGGTATGTGTAAGCATGTGTGAGTGTGTGTCTGTATGACCCCCCTCGTGTGTGTGAGCCCCCCAGAGGCAGCAGCGTGTGTGTAAGTATATTGTGTAAGTGTGTGTAGGTATGTGTGAGTCTGTGTAGTATGTGTGAGTGTGTGTGGTATGTATGAATGTGTGTAAGCATGTGTGAGTGTGTGTGCATGTCTGTGTGACCCCCCCATGTGTGTGAGCCCCCCAGAGGCAACAGCAGGGAGAACTACATCTCCCAGCAGCTATCTCCCCTCCCACCATTTGCCTCCCAGCAGCCCCCTCCCCAGTGCAAAGATGGAGGGGAGATGAACGGGGACCGCGGAGACGACCAGAACGGTAAGTATCTGTATTTTTTTCTCTCACACTGCGGGGTTTTCTAACCAGAAAACCCTGTGTGCATTTTTTTTAAATTGGAAACTGCGGATTTTGGGAGCGCGCATATTCGCGGTAATCCAAAATTGGGTGCGAGGTCTGCAAGTTTTTTGCTGTTCAAACCTTGCTCCCAATTAAACATGCCCCAATGAGTTATGTTTAAAGTTAACTAATAACCTGGACACAATGGACCTCGATAATGTTGTAAAACTGCTGAACATGGAAAAATCCTCTCTGGTGATGTTCTGTACCTCATTTTGTACTAGAGAATCTAGATTTCTGTATGGATTTATGAAGCAAGATGGGATATCTGAGGAGGAGCAGAGATTTGTACCAGCTAGTATGAGGATCTGTGCAGAGTGAGCGTGTTACTTGCCAAGTGCAGACCAAGGGCCTGATTCATTAGTGCACGCTATGTTCGGGAATCTGCGCAGGCTCCTGACCGTACTGCGCATATGCAGTAAAGGGTCCTGCGTGTATGCACACAGTGCGGCAGCAGACTGTCAGTGATTGACAGCCTGCTGCAGTTTGTGGGCGGGAAGGGGCGGCAACATCCTCCGTTTCCCGAAACGGCGGTTTGTCACCGCTGTTGGGGGGGGGGGGAAGAGGTGAGTATCTCAGACGGCTGACAGAGATTTCCTGGCCTCTTTCTTGTATCTGCGCTGACCGTCTTGCCTGCGTTACTGCAGATTATCCGATGCTGCGTCCTTGCATGCAGCGTTGCAATTCCGTCCTAAGCTGTATCAGCATGTAGTAGTGCAAGATAACAAATGGGTATATTTATTAAAGGTGGATTTTACTTGATTGTCATTGATTTAAAATCAATGAAAATCAATTAACATTGATGTTGTGTTTCTGGGGTTAAATCATTACTAATACTTAAAAAAAAACAAATCAAAAATTGTTTGTTGATAAATTTGTGATTTAGCCCCAAAAACACAACCATCGATTTTGATAGATTTTCAATCAATCAAAATCGAATATAATCGACCTTTAATAAGTATACAGTACCAACTGATATTTTAAACAAGATAAGGGGACGGAGAGTGTACATTTATTGGTGTGTTCCCTTTTGTGTGCAGAGGAACATGGCTAGTTACAATATGTGAAAGGATTTGATTTCTACACTAGCTCATGTCCCTATAATAATAATAGGACACACTTTGCACAACTTCTGCCCTTCCCCAGATGAATGCCTTTCTGGGTGCACACTGAACAATTAAAAACATGTTTTTATCAATCACGCAAAAGTGCCACATGTAATAAATACAGTCCCCATGTCCCTTTACCCACATGATTCATTTACAAGATAAATGAAAATAATCCAATCACTATATTCATCTAATAGTGGTTGTAAAGTGCCAGGAGGTTGGACTATAATGCCATACATACTCTTTTACTCAGCGCATCCTTATGATTTTCTGTCCTTCCACACTTCTATGATCACTTCTAGATTGCAGATACTGTGCTGAGCCTCATTTATTAATGAGTGATATTCTTGTTATCACTTGTTACTGGTGCTCCAACCACATGACAATTAGGAGCTGATTGGTTGGCGCACCATCTAAGATTAGTAATGAGTGATAACAAGAATATCACTCATTGATAAATGAGGCCCTGAATATCTCTCAGAGAGAAGACAATGATGGCATACCAATGCAAACTGAAATGTGCACATCTGTACATTGTAAATTAGGCCCACTGTGCTGCTTCTGGTGATCTGTTTTCTCTTGTGCAGTATATATACGCTCTATAATGGACAGTAAAGTGATTCATATTTTCAGTAACTAGAGAGTGAGAGCATACAGTCCGCAATGGGGACCAGGTGATTTTGTCAGTATAACTCAGAGTCTTATCTGAAGTTCTGCTAGTCTGCAGTAAGGAATTTACATACAACACTTCACAGAAAATTAGTGTTTACACATAGACCATGGACAATACAGTATGTATACAGATCTGCACCCTACAGCTTATAATCAAGAATAATCTTACTGTGTATGAAATGCCAATCAATATAAGAATGAAATACCAACCTGAGCCTTTGTCGAGGTCCAGATTAGCAGTGTGCATGACAAGCAAAGAGAAAAGAAAATTATATAGCCATTAGTTCACCTGCTTGATGACAAATGCCCACCAGAAGCTTATTCGGCTTCTACAACTTGAAAAACGTCTCTATACTATGTCTATAACTTGTAGGTGTATCCGAGCTGCAGTCACAATAGACACATATGGAGCAGAATTCTAATCTAATTATAATTAGGGAAAAACTTGGCATCTAAAAAATGCAAAATGAAACCTACTAAATAGAATTTTAGTGGCGGATTTATTAGCCCATAAAGTTTTTTATTATTACTATTCAGGCTGATTCTGAGTTAGGAGCAACGCAAAGCACCTTGATAAAGCCATGTTACAGTGCAGATGGGGCAGACATATTAAATGTGCAGAGATGTTGGTGTGAGAGGGACATTTACAAACTGACAGAAATTGCAGTGTAAAAATAAAGCTGTCCAGCATTTGTGGGCTACATGCAAAAGCAGCCAGTATTTACCCTGCATGCAAACCTTGTCTTGCAACATGGTTTCTCCAGGTCCAAGTTACCTGCTTTCTTTTGCTTTGCTCCCAACTCGGAATCAACAGAATTACTACGATCTCCAGCTTGTTTTCTACATTTCTCCACACAGACTTCAACAGATTTGCTCCCATATCTGTATTTTATCATTTATTGGTTTTATACGTATCTGGATTCCTGCATCTCTCTATTGTTTTATTGTTTAGAATATTAAATTGTTACAGAATAATTTCAGTTCTATATTTTACACCTATTTCCTATAGCGTTGTGTATCATCCTATGGACCCTTATTCCATACGTGGAACATTTGAGGTTTGACACCCCTCAACATAGCTGCTTTCATTTCACTGTTAATATCCTGTGCCTTTTGGGGTCCTTTTTTTGTTGTTCTTCTCTGTTAGACACCTGTCTATCTTTGTGATTTGTGTTAATCCCCTTGGCAGCAGTTATGCATTGTTACAATCAATTTGATAATAGAACATCTAGGAGGTAATCTTTCTTGTCTAATTGGGATAAAAGTTCCAGTAATTCCACTACCCCTGAGTCTCAATCTTTTAATAAAACATTGTATCACTTAGAAGATCTCTTAAAAACTGAGATTAAACATTGGCTTGATACGGTCAATTTACAGAAATATATAGATAACAATATGATACCTAGAGGTTTGAGACTAAATAAACCCTCTATTTTTGAAGGTAATGAGACCCTGCAGGGGGAGTGGAACTCTATTTTAGATAATTGTTCTTTTAATTTAATGAAAATGGTTATTAAATTTCGAGAAAATAAATGTATGATGGCAGAAAAAGAGATTATAGATATAAAGAGGAAATTAGAACCTTATCAAACAGAGGTGGAATTTATAGAAATGGATAGAAAAATAAATTTGAAAAACTTCTAGTTGAAACAAAACAAAAGAAATTCCAAAGAGATTTGGGGGATTACAAGAGTGGAGATATTAGAAACTACAGAAGGAATTTTCAAAGGAGATCTCCCAATAGATCTGGGAGAGCTATACATCAGAAATTGGGTAGATGTGATGATGATCACAATGCCCCCAATATCTTATCCCCTAGGAGACCATTTAGATACAAAACTAAGATCCCATATTACAAACACTCTTTATCCAGAGCAGAGCATTTACCATCTAGAGATTTGAGTGTCAGACCAAAAGAATCTCATAAGAAATATATGAGAAGGAATTCCATACACACTAGAGACATGGAGATCAAACGACATGACCTACCATGTGAATTACCTTATGAGAATACCTCTCATTACCATTTTTTAGACAACCCCAGACACCAAACCCTCAGAGATCTAAAATTAACAAACAGGTACCAACCTTTAGGTACACCAAAAAGGGTCAGAAATTTAGATTCAGAGGAAGAAGAGAAGGCCAACGATATAAGAGGAAAAAAGAAAAATGTAAGACAGATTTTAAATACACTTCCAAAAAGTATCTTTAATCTCTCTTCAAAAAATCAAAACAGCTGACCCCCAATCAGATTTCTTTATTGGAAAAAGGACTTCAATTATCCCCTAGTGTTGGTCCTAATCTTTTTGATCTTTTCATTGAATTAAATAGATTTGTTAGAACATTGTGTAGAAAGATATATTTTGCATCCAAAACCCTCAATTGGAAGAGAGATGATGCCTCTCCCATTATATTGGACTCAGAGGATTTGATTGGTTTAGCCTGTTTGGAAGAATTATGGGAAGGAAATAAGGTTAATAAGGATGAGGAGTTGGATCCAATAAAAATTTATGACATCAAAAGACCCGTCTCTTAGTTCAAGAATAAATCAGAATTCTTTCCCATTAGCGCTAAGAGTTCCAATATTGAATGCTTTTATAAAGTAACCATGAATGATTTTAAACATTTATGTGTGAAACATTCAAAAAACAGGATGCTCCCGACCAATGTCAAACCCAATTTAAATAAATGGGAAAGAGTTTCTTTAAAATCATTACTGGATGATAACACCTTGGTCATTAGAGAAGCGGACAAGGGTGGTGGAATCATCATCCAGGACAGGGCTGATTACCTCAAGGAAGCCCTCAGACAATTGGGGGATGTGGGGTTCTATGCCATCCTGAAGGGCAATCCCACCACCACTTTTATACAGGCATTAACCACACTAATTGATACAGCGCTCTCTACTGAGGTGATCTCCAGGGAGGAATGGAGATTTCTGCACAACCCTCACCCTTTGGTTCCTATTTTCTATCACCTTCCTAAGATCCACAAAACCCTCACTTCACCCCCCGGGAGACCTATTATTTCTGGAGTGGGATATTTAACCTCCAATCTTTCGGCTTATGTGGATCATTTTCTTAAACCCTATGGTGGTCAGCTGAGATCCCATATTAAGGATACCACCCATTTCCTTACCTTGATAGAGGACATCCAGTGGAAGAGCACATATGCTTTTCTCACACTGGATGTTTCCTCTTTATACACGAACGTCCCTCATGAATTAGGCCTTTTGGCAATTGAATCTACTTTAAATTCATCAGGGGACCTCCCTGACCAACATAGGGACTCTCTTCTATTAAATTTATTTTGACCCACAATTATTTGTTGTTACTTGACATGTTTTACCTTCAGTCGATGGGGATGGCCATGGGAACCTGGTTTGCACCTAACTACGCCAACCTGTACATGGGTGCGTTTGAAGAGCAACATGTGTGGGGCGGGGGCTTTGACGTGAGCCTGGTTCTCTATGGCCACTACATCTGCGATCTATTTATAATTTGGGATGGGGACTATGACACTGCTCTCTTTTTTATTTCTTCTCTTAATCACAACTCTTATAAATTTCATTCACACATTCCTTCAACAGAAGCTCTATTTCCTTCCTGGACATCACCTTGACCATACAAGATGATCAGATCATTTGTTCTAACTATTGTAAAGATGTTAATACCCACTCTTATTTGCATTATTCTAGTGCACATCATTTACCTTGGAAAAAGAATATACCAAAGGGGCAATTACTCAGGGTGAGACGAAATTGTTCCAATTTAATAACCTTTGATAATCAAGCTGCTACACTCCTAGATGCCTTTAGAGGACGTGGCTATCCTGAGGACCTTCTAATAAAATCATTGAAAGAAGTAAGATCCCTTCATAGAGCCACGCTCCTAAAAGGCAAAAAGGGATCTAAGAAATTTGCTTTTGATACTGATCTTTCAGAAAATATATCCAGATGTAATACGGTTTTTGTTTCGAAATATAATGACGCATCTATAGAAATTAAAAGAATTATTCATAAAAATTATGAAATTCTTAAACACGATAATGTGTTGAAGAAATATCTTCCAGCAAAACCGAAGGTTATCTATAAGAAAAACAGATCCTTTAAAACCATTCTGGCACCCAGCTTCCTTAAACCCATTAAAACATCTGAGTTGAGTACTACTAATTGGTTACCGAAAAGGCCAAATGGGTTTTTTTAATGTGGTAAATCGAGATGCACTACCTGTAGATATGCCTGCAATAACATCAAATCAGTCTATTGTAAAAATGACAATAAGACCTATGGGATAGACTCTTTTATAAACTGTGATTCTAAGTATGCAATCTACATGTTAACATGTGATTGTAACTTTATATATGTTGGTCGGACAATTAGATCCCTGAAGTTACACTTCATGGAACATTGTCGGAATATTATTAACCAACTTCAGAAACATAGTGTCTCTAGACATTTTAGCAATGAACATGGAGTCAACCCAGATTGTCTAAAATTTATAGGATTAGAATTCATACCTCCAAGTGTTAGGGGAGGTTCAAGATTTCAGAAATTGTGTAAACTAGAAATCGTTTGGATTTTTAGGTTGGGTTCCCTTCACCCAGAGGGTCTCAATGAGGGTTTAGAACTTAATTCCATTCTATGACAAATTATTTTTCTTTTATCTTTTCCTTTCTCTTTATTCTTTTTCTCTAGATGGTTAAATTGTTCTTTATATGTATCCTATGTGTGTCCATGTATACTTATTGGTTATGTGTTATGCTGATTTTTATTCATACTCATATTATGTATCACTCATTCATTATTTTTTATTTTTATTTATATGCATTTATATTTATTTTTATTAATTTATATTTATTTTTATTATCATTATTATTTTTATTTTATTATTTTCACAAAATATATTATATATTTTAATTTTTATCTTCTTTTTAGGACCAATAATTATTTATATATATTTTTTATATTAATTTTGCAAACATTTCCATTTACATATTAAATGAGTTTCATTGTTGATATTATCATTATATCATTACTAATTTATATATTTTTTATAGTATTTTCAAGATAGATTGCCTCCAGAAAGTATTTGGATATTGTGTATTTACTTTTGTTTCTTACTTTATTATTGTTACAAACATAGTTTGTTTTGTTTCATATAGAGACTGTTACTGTTGCAAATTGCCTGCTGCTTCATGACCACAGAGTACAAAGGGTCACAGCTTCAGGTGCTATTTATTATGGGATTACTAACCCTTTTTAAATGGATTTTGTGGACTGAACGGCATCTGCCTCTGACGAAGCCGTGGGAGGAGCCACGGGGAAACGCGTCAGGATATTGCCATTTTTTACTGCAGGAACCAAGATTCATCATCACTCATCCACAAGTGATTCGGATAGCCTTGTATAGCCCCGCGTACTGCCCTGACAGCCGCATTGCTTGGATACAATGTCGGCTAGGATTAGCACTAACGGACCGTACCATATCCAGCTTGGCGTATCACATTGGTGATTCAGGACTCTTTGCCGCCTAGGCATTTCAACAGGTGAGCTCACCATTCTACTATCTTCATATCATAGAGGCTTTCCGTTCCAAGCAGTGTGCAGTCACATACTGCGGTTATATCCTTCACACTTGTACTGGACTTCCATCACTCCGGATAGTAGTGTGAGAAACTGAGCTATTGATTCCCAGTGTGGACATTATTTTCAGCTTACAGTTTACTACAAGCATTATAGGAGACCTCTTCCTAGGAGGGCAATTACTACGATCTCCAACTTGTTTTCTACATTTCTCCACACCGACTTACAACAGATTTGCTCCCATATTTGTATTTTATCATTTATTTGTTTTATAAGTATCTGGATTCCTGCATCTCTCTATTGTTTAATTGTTTATAAAATTAAATTGTTACAGAATCATTTCAGTCTCTATATTTTACACCTATTTCCTATAGCGCTGTGTATTTATTTATTTTATTTATTAACAGTTTCTTATATAGCGCAGCATCTTCCGTTGCGCTTTACAATTGGAAACATTGATAGAACAAAACAGGGTAATAACTGACAGACATAGAGGTAAGAAGGCCCTGCTTGCAAGCTTACAATCTATAGGGAAATAGGCATTGATACACAAGGATAGGTGCTATATATATTGCAATTTGGTCCGGCCAGAATGCAGAGTTTCTTGGTGGGCTGCATGATCCAGTCACACAGGAATGTCGGCAAAATGTCAGGAGTATGTGAAAGAAAGACAATATGTGAGGTTATGTGTGGACTGTGAGAGGGGATATAGTAAGACATGGAAGCCATGAAGGTTATGTGGTCAGTTCTGGAATCTGATAAGCTTGTCTGAAGAGGTGAGTTTTCAGGGAACGCTTGAAGGATTGAAGAGTAGAGGTAAGTCTTATTGTGTGTGGTAAGGCATTCCATAGAGTGGGTGCAGCCCGAAGAAAGTCCTGTAACCGTAAATGGGAGCAAGTAATGCGGGTGGATGAGAGACGCAGATCTTGTGCTGAGCGGAGAGGTCGGGTTGGGAGATATTTTGAGATGAGAGATGTATGTTGGTGTAATTCGGTTAATGGCCTTATGTGTAAGTAACAGTATTTTGTATTGAATACGGTAGAAAACCTGCATCCAATGGAGGGACTGACAGAGAGGGGCAGCAGACGATGAACGTTTGGCAAGGAAGATAAGCCTTGCAGCTGCATTCATAATGGATTGTAATGGCGATAGCCTGTTTTTGGGAAGACCAGTAATGAGACTATTGCAATAGTCAATGCAGGAAATAATGAGATTAGAGTTTTTGCAGTGTATCATCCTATCAACTCGGAATCAACTAAAGTTCCCCTCTGGGAACTTTAAGAGGGGAATTAAATTTGTTTCTCATGCCTGAACTCCTGTTTATAATTTAAATTTCATATAAGCATTTGAAACAATCAAAAGTAGCAGGTGCCTAATAGTGTAGTACAGTGGTTCCCAAACATTTTAGAATCACGGCACCTTAGAGTATCAGCATTTTTATCATGGCACCCCTGGGCCAAAAGTTCCTTAATGAGAAATTCAGCAAAAATGAAATGAAGTAAATTGTGTTTATGTCAGCCTTAGGGTCAGTTATGTGGTGGTTGACAGAACTGTGCTTCTTTTTGTCCACATAGTTTTTGATTGGCAGCCGTTAGCACTGGTTATGCCTATCACACTGACTAAATATCATTTTATTTGGTACTGGACCACCAACCTGAGGCACCCCAGGGCGCCACGGCACCCAGTTTGGGATCCACTGGTGTAGGATATAAAAGTTAATAAAGCAATTGTGCTCAATAAAGTGCAAATTTGCTTTTACCAAATACATAATAATTTAGGCTTATCTATATTTAACTGTTATCTAGATTTCCTTGCATAAACTCTCTGGAGTGTTTCCTTGGTTGAATGTCACAAATTTAAGAAATGGCAAAGCAAATTTGACAACTATAATGTAGACTAAATAAAATTAACAGAATTAAATAATAGTTAATAAAAGGGAACTAACGGAACTAAAGTTCCCCTCTGGGAACTTTAAGAGGGGAATTAAATTTGTTTCTCATGCCTGAACTCCTGTCCAAAGTGATAGGGCGATATTCACTTGTTTGGCGGGCGCGAGTTAATGGGTGCGCCCATATGCACCGGCTTTTGCCGCATAAAATGACTAAACCTGTGCAAAGTACTGGGGCCTGATTCACCATGGAACGCAGTTGCTAATACGCACGTAATCAGCCGACTGTTGCGTACTGCGCATGCGTGAACTAGCCATTGTGAACGGAACTGTGATCGCTGCTGCTACGCAGACCCATCGCAGAGTGATTGACAGGAAGTGTCGTTTGTGGGTGGTAAAGGGGGGTGGTCAGCCGAACGTAGGTGTGCAAGTGTGTTTCAACGCCGTTGCAGGGGTGTGCATAAAGTATCCACTGTGATGCCCTACGCAGCCTGAGGCCTGATAGCGTGCGCTAAAGTTAGCAATTTCTGTGTAAGGTCAGACCTTGTGCAAGTGTGCGTGAGGTAAAGTGGGCGTCCTTATGTTGTGCTGAGATAGCATTACGATCGCAATGGATTAGCATACTATCGCAGTGAGACTGCTTGTGTAATCACTATTGCATTCGCATCTGCGTTTCTTGCTGGATGAGGTCCTGGGGGCACTGCATTTTGGCACCCAAAAGCACAACTTTTTGCCACCTCGGGAGATTGCATACAGAAATAATGGGCACTCACACCAATCAACCCCAAGCAATTATGTTGCTTGCTCCTGTCACTTGAGACAAGAGCTGTTGACAGCGCAAAGCAATTGAATCCCCCCCATCCCTCCTAAAAAATACACCAGGCTCCTACTGTAAGTCCACAATTATCTGGAATAAGAAGCAAGAAGAATGGAGATTCAGTACAATCAAGAGAGTCCAACAGCACAAACCCCTTTCTCTCATAGGATAGAAGGCCTTCCCATTATGTAAACATTAGAGGACAGTACTGTGTCCGTGGGTTCTGCGTATCTGGGCGGATGAGTATGTTTTTATTTTTTTACAGCTTTTGGAGAATCTAATGGAAAAGGGGACGCATCGGTGCAAGGGACAAGGTAAGTATATAGTGTGAGTACGGATGAGTGAGTGAAAGTCATCATTTGAATATTTCTTTTGCAGGAGGACCAGAGGTACCAGTGAGCTCTTACTCATTCGACCCCCCTCCCCCCCGTATTTCCACAACCAGGACAGGCTCACACAGCTCGGAGCTGGATATGCTTTGGAGGGGGGGTGGACTTAACATAATTTTTTTTAAATGTTAACTTACAGGAACCTACACTTTTAACTTAATGATCTGTGCATGCTTCTGATAAACTCACAACTTGTAATGAAACTCGCTCGCATGGACTAGCATCTCGGACATACTCGCACCCTCCAACTCAAACTCTATTACAAACTTGCTGTAAACTGATGCGAGTCCATAGTTACACATAAACTCGGACTCTAATACATTTTCCCCTCAGTCTGTTGTGATCCCAAGGAGGAGTACTAAGGTGATAAAACATATATGCCCAAACTATGTTTAGTAAATATTTAAAACTATGATATATATATATATATATATATATATATATTTATACAGAAGGAGTTATGGTTGAGTGTCCTTATTTTGCACTAAGAAAAACACAACAAGTTTCGCTGTATATGAATTTCTACTGAATGTGCACCATGGCATTTGCTAGATAGTGGAGAGTGTCGGCTGCTTGGACTGTTTATATATACTGTATTTACATAGATATAATGAATGTACGTACGTATCAAACATTAAATATTATTTCATAAATAAATACAAAAATATAAAATAGTATGGGTATTCAAACACATATATAAAAGAAGAAATTCTCAATAAGCAAGAAACGCATTAAGGGTGTCTCCGAAGTAAACCTGCACACCTGACTCATATTTATGGGAGATTGTGAGGAGTACCGCTGAAACTTCTACCCTCTGGCACATGCGGTCCAGCGATTGAACTTTGCTGATATCGGTAGCACAAACATTGGAACATCATTGTCCGGGCGTAGACCTCAGAGCCCTGGAACTTGTTATCACTGGGACCAGGCAATCACCACCTGCCGCTCATACTAGGAGAGCGGAAACGCCCACGTTCAGCAGTCCTCGGGACATAGCCACTACAGCAGGACCCGGCTCTCAGTGCCGATACATACCAGGTGAGCAGACACTTCTGCATGCAGCAGCTCCATGGCTACGGCCACTAACAGTGGGCCGCGGCGGTGAATACTATGGGAAAAATTTACTAAGCGGCGGGTTCTAAACGTCGGCGGTTTGGTGGCGGTTTGACCACGGTTTCTAAACCCCAGCAGTTTGGTGGCGGTTTGGCAGTGGTGCCTAAATGACCCCCAAACCACTGCCTAATAATTTTAGCCCTAGCCCTGTTCTATTCTATTTTAAAATGTGTTTTGACTGAGGTTTTGTGGCGGTTTTGCTGCGGTTTTGAAATGTTTTTGGGCTTAGTAAATCTGCAGATAGCAAGACCGCTGCCAAGCTGCAGGGGTTTAGAACACACTGCTTAGTAAATTTTGCCCTAAGTCCGGTATCCCATCCAGTTATAAGTGTGCAGAGACTTGTCAGTTGCCTACTAAACAGACTTACCCTTACTGTACATGGAACGCCGTATGGAGCAGTAGCTCAATAAAGATTCTAAAAACTGTGTGGAGATATATTAAGGATTCCCTAACTTGGACTATAGATTGGATACATTGTATGTGCCGAAATGTTACACTGAGATATGCAAATGACACTTTTTAATTTTCCAAGGTGGGATATGTACTAATGATATAATTGAATCTATTTAAAGCCACAATCTGCATCATATTGGAATACACAGCCAATACTAGTTATACCTTTGCAGGGATTTGAGCATTTGCTATTACCTTCTTTTATTTTCTACTTTTTTCTGCATGCAGAATAGGACTGATATATTTAACTTTTTTATATATTGTGATTAACATCATATAATTATCTATTAAGATGAACACATCTAATCATTGTTTAATTTATTGAAATAAATACATTGTTATATTTCTACAAAATTTGTTGTCTCTTGGGTCCGGTATAGGCTATTGGATGCTATCAATTACTGTGATATTAACCTTTTAGGACTTGGGCGTTGGTGGACCTGTAGGAGAGCAGCCAGCCATGATTCAGTTGCAAATAGGTGGGTGCCCTATTACCTTTCTATCACATATATAAAAGTATAAAAGAAAACTGTAGTGTATAAAGCCACCTGTTCAGGACAAAAATAGGCAGATATTATCCATCAAATTACTAACCATTTCCTGTAATAAAAGGATATAAAATTCTTGAAAATTAATAAATATTAATATAACTATTCTGAATTTATGAGATAAAATTACAAGAATGGAATCTCATACTGTAGCGTTGTAGGTGATGGGGTATTCAGCTGATATATCCAAAACTTTTCACATGATGAAACTTTGCTAAGTATATCACCTACTGTACTCTTTCACCTACCATTACATGCTCACTGGGCTTAAAAGACATTTTTAGGCAAAAATTACTTTTAATCAGATTTTTTTGATACGTGCGTATGTACATACAGTATATCTATGTTTATATTCCTAACATGCTCTTGCAACTTGAGATTCATATTTTCACTGCGCACTTAGTGGTCTAATCATCATATAATAAATTTATACAATGCAGTTGAAAATTATAATTTTCACCTACTTTTGTATAAATTAAGTATTGGGGCCATTCATTATATAGGTAATGCAGGAGATATCACTGATTTCATCTGCTTACATCTCAGCCCCGATCTGGCCCACTATCCCCATACAGTAGTAGCTTGACTGCGGGAACATTCACCATTTTCAGATGGCATTTGTTTCCACACCCTGCTCATTCTGTCACTGCCCAGCTTTCTCCTCCGGACGCCAGGACTTTGTGCACCTTTGTGAACCCCAGTTCCCCAGGCCCACTAACACTGACAAGCCAGATTACAATTTTAATTCTAAAGTAGCTATGAAGGCATTCGCCAGGAATGCTGATACTTCGGATCAGCTGTCTCCATGCCGGAGAAATGTAGAATTACACCAGTGCTCGCGACAAAACAGAATGCTAATTATTGGGGGCTGCCCGGCCCCCGATAATTAGCATAATAGACCCCTTAAAAATAAAATTATATTCTAATACGGGTAGGCAACCTGTAGCACTCCAGCTGCTGTGGAACTACACATCCCAGCATGCCCTACCACAGTTTTACTGCACAGTCCTGCGTACAAAGAGCATGATTTAGATGTTGATGCAAATGCCATTGCAGCTGTGATCTCTCATGCAGAGCCGTAACTAGACTTTTTGGTACCCTGTGCCAGAAAGAGCATTGGCGCCCCCCTCATTTATCAAAGGGACATAATGCACCCAAAAAAGGGCCATGGCTTCATGGGGAAGGGCCAGGGAAGAGATAGGAGAGGCCAGGAGATGCTGGGGATGAAATAAGAGGAAGCTACAAGTGAGAATGATAATAAACAGAAATTTGACAGGTCCAAACAGCGCCCCCTGACCTGTTGTGCCCTGTGCGATGGCACCGGCCGCACTACCCTGGCTACGACCCTGCTCTCACGGATTCGCAAAAGCAAAAATATGCTAATAAGCCAGTCGCCATCCTGTGCTTAGAGACGCCCACTGATAGCATCTCACATCCGCTGCTCACGCACAAAACCAGAAACAATGAACACAGATCAGGTGGCCAAAAAACTTCTGAGTAAGGCTAAGCTGTTGCAGGCATAGTGGATCTCCAGACACGCAGACGTCTCTCCTGCAGTGTGCAAGAACGCAGTGATTAATTTATGGACGTCCAGAAAACATGCCAGCGTTTCTTTAGCCTCACCCCGTTATCTGTCCCAAATGCTGACTACCTGTCACTCACATTGCAAATGATTCCTTGGTGCGAGCATTATTGCAAAACAATCACTGCTCATGTGCAGTGCAACTTACACACATGTGCAATGGCTAACAATCAGTGCGACTTACGCACATGTGCAATGGCTAACAATCAGTGCGACTTACGCACATGTGCAATGGCTAACAATCAGTGCGACTTACACACATGTGCAATGGCTAACAATCAGTGCGACTTACACACGTGCAATGGCTAACAATCAGTGCGACTTACACACATGTGCAATGGCTAACAATCAGTGCGACTTACGCACATGTGCAATGGCTAACAATCAGTGCGACTTACACACATATGCAATGGCTAACAATCAGTGCAACTTACACACATGTGCAATGGTTAACAATCAGTGTGACTTACACACATGTGCAATGGCTAACAATCAGTGCGACTTACACACATGTGCAATGGCTAACAATCAGTGCGACTTACACACATGTGCAATGGCTAACAATCAGTGCAACTTACACACATGTGCAATGGCTAACAATCAGTGCGACTTACACACATGTGCAATGGCTAACAATCAGTGCAACTTACACACATGTGCAATGGCTAACAGTCAGTGCGACTTACACACATGTGCAATGGCTAACAATCAGTGCGACTTACACACATGTGCAATGGCTAACAATCAGTGCAACTTACACACATGTGCAATGGCTAACAATCAGTGCAACTTACACACATGTGCAATGGCTAACAATCAGTGCGACTTACGCACATGTGCAATGGCTAACAATCAGTGCGACTTACACACATGTGCAATGGCTAACAATCAGTGCAACTTACACACGTGCAATGGCTAACAATCAGTGCGACTTACACACATGTGCAATGGCTAACAATCAGTGCGACTTACACACATGTGCAATGGCTAACAATCAGTGCAACTTACACACATGTGCAATGGCTAACAATCAGTGCGACTTACACACATGTGCAATGGCTAACAATCAGTGCAACTTACACACATGTGCAATGGCTAACAATCAGTGCGACTTACACACATGTGCAATGGCTAACAATCAGTGCAACTTACACACGTGCAATGGCTAACAATCAGTGCGACTTACACACATGTGCAATGGCTAACAATCAGTGCGACTTACACACATGTGCAATGGCTAACAATCAGTTCGACTTACACACATGTGCAATGGCTAACAATCAGTGCAACTTACACACGTGCAATGGCTAACAATCAGTGTGACTTACACACATGTGCAATGGCTAACAATCAGTGTGACTTACACACATGTGCAATGGCTAACAATCAGTGCGACTTACACACATGTGCAATGGCTAACAATCAGTGCAACTTACACACGTGCAATGGCTAACAATCAGTGCGACTTACACACATGTACAATGGCTAACAATCAGTGCGACTTACGCACATGTGCAATGGCTAACAATCGCTCAATCTTTGTATATATCAGCATTACGTCCACATCTGAATTAGGCCCACAGATGCAGCGACTGCGCTATAGAATTCATCTCAGAATCAGGCCCACAGAACAGATACAGTAATGCAAATAACAGAATCACTCACTGTCTTTAGGTTCTACCACAGTACAAAGAGAAGGATGGGGATGTAGGCGAAATTGATGCATGTCAGCTGAAATCATTATTTTACAAAGAGATAGTTTAGAAACAACTTTAATATATACTTATTTTGCCACCAGAAAAAGAAACTATTAATGGAAAAAAATTTAAAACCTGAGATTACACTTAGAAACTGAGGATAGTTGGTAACTATGCATTTGTGTAATCAACACACTGTATTATTACATAAACTGTACAGACACTGTATTCTTATGTAATGTACAGTATCATGTCATGTGTAATGTAATGAGAAGACATACAATGAACATAACTACGTATTGCTGTTGAAATAGCTGAATAGATGACAAGAGCCACTTGTCTTTATAGATATCAAGCTACCAGAACAAACGGCAAGTAAATGGCAAATAGGCACCCGAATCCAAAATCAGCATAGTGTAGTCAACATTATCCCAAAATGATGTTTAAGCTTAATTAGGATTATTGACTGAGATTATTTGCTAAACAACATTCCTAGGTAAAATAACATAAAATAATTAGCTTTAGGATTATTTTAGCTGTGTCTGTAAGTAATGTGGCCAAATATAAAGCCGTTTCCTTTTGGGATACTATTGGCTCTATCTATATTTCACAGTACTTGACCTTTCCAGCAGGTAATTAGACCTCTGGATCTCCCTGCTGAATGTGATCAGGATCTCTGTCAATAAGAAAAATGACTGATGCTTATTTCACTCTGGAGGACACTATAAACCACTCTGGCTTCCAATTAGACGCTAATTATCCCTATCACCAATGTACAGAGGAAGCTGATAACACAGCTTGTTATATTGTCCTGCAGTATAGACAGAAAAAGGTCATTTGTATAGCTGTATAAATAGGTATGCAATGCATATGTAGTTACTATCGATTCAGACTTGAACGCAAACCCGATGGTTTACATACAAGTCCGGTGGTAGGGGAATAACCCATTCTGCAGAATGCTCGCAGTGCATAACTGACTTGCTGCACAAGTTTGGGGGCAGGGTGGCGACGCTGACCATTTTTCAAAATGGGGGCGTGACGCCCCTGTTTTGTAGGCGTGCTGAGACCAGGGTCTGCTTCTTCCAATGCAGATTTACTGGCCCCGGCTGAGCAGTTCCAATGGTCATTCTAAATCAGCTGAGGCTTACTCAGATAGCTGATGGCTGCAACCATCGCGACCGTTATTTGCGGATCTGCGATTCTGGCAGGCGGCGTCTTTTGTCCTTAGACGCCTCCTGCAGCAATAGCTGTACGGTATTACACAGCCACTGCATACAACATTCCTAAAGACCACCCATGACTCATTGCAGGCTGTGAGGGGGAATGACAGGGGAGGTGGGGTTGCTGCAGGAATAGATGATTTCTATGATTGAGAGTTGTGTGGAGATTTTTTACATTTTTTTAGAGGCTTGAAAAAGTTGTGATTTATATGGTCATTTGCCTTTTAATATTACGTAAAACAAAACAGATTTAGGGTTCTATTTAAGAATGTTTGTTTACACCTGGTCTTGCCTTTTAACCACTTGCCTGATGTGATGGCATCAGAGGAGACCAGGCTGGGCTTTCCCTGACACGGCCGTATCTGATGTGACCGTGCCAGAGAAGCCTGCTGGAAGCTAATTTTCCTGCAGCCGCCCGACTCAGCACACCCGGCCAGCCCTTCGGTAGAATTCCTCCTGGTGGCCGGGCTAAAGAAGAGGGCGATCGTAAAAAAGTTTGCCAACCCGCTGCTGCAGGAAGGCAATCTTCCTGCAGTCTGAGCTCAAGTAGCTCAGTGCTGCCGCAGGCGGCTGTCCTTGGCCACCCAGACTGTCGATCCTAACAGAATTACCCTCTCTCCCAGGCAGCACAGCAGCAGCAGAAATATAGCTTTATTCTATAGCTTTATAATACCGTTTAAAAAAAATTACAAATAAATAAAACTATGATGACACATACTGTATATCGGCTCTGGTGGTCCTACTCTAGATAGCACCACTTTAGGTCATATATTCATTTATTTCATAATTGAGAACTAACTCATCATGCTGTACATCAGTGTAATGAAATGTGACAACCGAAGAGCCAAGTTCTACATAACATTAATAAATGTAAATAATTCACTTATTTCACAAATTCTTAATGTTTGATGGATTCAACATGGCATTTTTATTAGATAAATCAACGGTGCAAATAGAATTTCATAGAAAAACATGCTGATACATCCCGTTTCATGTTAAATCATCCCTATAATCTATCCCCAGTTTTAGGCCTCATCAACAAGGGCTTTCCACTGCACATAGATTTCAATACCATTAAACGTGTATTTCTGCTACTCAGCATACACAATATCCATTTGTTTATACGCTCCTCTTACCTGTTAACCTCATTTCTGATGAAGCAATTAGTGTTATTTGATGTTTAGCACATCTGGTGAAAATGCAATTCATTACGCAGCTAGTTCTAAACAAAACCCTGCATAAATGCATAATCTAACTGTATTGTCACAGCGTGCAAAGCTATTAATGTAATATTTAATGCATACACTATTATAATCTCATTACAAAGACAACACGTGTGTGTTGTGTAGACAGTTTGACAGATAGATAGATAGATAGATAGATAGATAGATAGATAGATAGATAGATAGATAGATAGATAGATAGATATCCTTCAAAATATATATGCATTTTTGGAATGGAATGGAATGGAATGGAATTGTTAGTGCAGCGAGATTACATCTGATTTGAGAATAACTTCATGCAAGTAACTTGCTCTGTTTAAACTTGTGAACCCACTTATGAAAAACAAAAACAAACGAAAAAAAAAAAAAAAAAAAAAAAAAATATATATATATATATATATATATATATACATACACAGTCAGGTGCATAAATATTGGGACATTGACAGAATTTTCATATTTTGGCCTCTATTCACCACCACAATGGCTTTGAAATTAAACAAACAAGATGTGCTTTAACTGCAGACTTTCAGATTTAATTTGAGGGTAAGTACATCCAAATAAGGTGAATGGTGTAGGAATTACAACGGTTGCTATATGTACCTCCCACTTTTTAAGGGGCCAAAAGTAATGGGACAAACTAAACAATCCTAAATCTAACTTTCACTTTTTAATACATTGTTGCAAATCCTTTGCAGGCAATTACAGCCTGAAGTCTGGAATGCATAGACATCACCAGACGCTGGGTTTCATCCCTGGTGATGCTCTGCCAGGCCTCTACTGCAAATATCTTCAGTTCCTGCTTGTTCTTGGGGCATTTTCCCTTCAGTTTTGTCTTCATCAAGTGAAATGCATGCTCAATCGGATTCAGGTCAGGGGATTGACTTGGCCATTGCATAACATTCCACTTTTAAGCCTTAAAAAACTCTTTGGTTGCTTTTGCAGTATGCTTCGGGTCATTGTCCATCTGCACTGTGAAGCACCATCCAATGAGTTCTGAAGCATTTGAGTGAATATGAGCATATAATATTGCCCGAAACACTTCAGAATTAATTCTGCTGCTTTTGTCAGCAGTCACATCATCAATAAATACAAGGGAACCAGTTCCATTGGCAGCCATACATGCCCACACCATGACACTACCACCACCATGCTTCACTGATGAGGTGGTCTGTTTTGGATCATGAGCAGTTCCTTTCCTTCCCCATACTCTTCTCTTCCCATCACTCTGGTACAAGTTGATCTTTGTCTCATCTCTCTATAGAATGTTGTTCCAGAACTGTAATGGCTTTTTTAGATGTTGTTTGGCAAACTCTAATCTGGTCTTCCTGTTTTTGAGGCTCACCAATGGTTTACATCTTCTGGTGAACTCTCTATATTCACTCTTGTGAAGTCTTCTCTTGATTGTTGACTTTGACACATATACATCTACATACTGGAGAGTGTTCCTGATTTGGCCAACTGTTGTGAAGGGGTTTTTCTTCACCAGGGAAATAATTCTTCTGTCATCCACCACAGTTGTTTTCCGTGGTCTTCCGGGTCTTTTGGTGTTGCTGAGCTCTCCTGTGCATTCTTTCTTTTTAAGAATGTTCCAAACAGTTGATTTGGCCACACCTAATGTTTTTGCTATCTCTCTGATGGGTTTGTTTTGATTTTTCAGCCTAATGATGGCTTGCTTCACTGATAGTGACAGCTCTTTGGATCTCATATTGAGAGTCGACAGCAACTGATTCCAAATGCAAATGTCACACCTAGAATCAACTCCAGACCTTTTACCTGCTTAATTGATAATGAAATAACGAGGGAATAGCCCACACCTGTCCATGAAATAGTTTTGAGTTGATAGTCCCATTACTTTTGGCCCCTTAAAAAGTGGGAGGCACATATAGAAACCGTTGTAATTTTTACACCGTTCACCTGATTTGGATGTAATTACCCTCTAATTAAATCTGAAAGTCTGCAGTTAAAGCACATCATGTTTGTTTCATTTCAAAGCCATTGTGATCGTGAATAGAGGCCAAAATATGAAAACTCTGTTAATGTCCCAATATTTATGCACCTGACTGTATGTATAATCCATAAGCGCTACCATATATAATTTATTATTAGACTTATTATTATTATCATTTCACAGAGTCTGAACTGACCTGATTTTTAAGGTCAAGCTTCGGACAAGGCCGTCCTCCATTGTAAGGTTTTTCTTTCAGAAATTTAAATCGCATTTTCACTCCAGGTCCACACGATGTGCTACATGGAGTCCAGCTAGACCAGTCACTCAGTCTGCAATCAAACGGGCATGGAATTTCACACTTTTCCTCAATGTAACCTGCAGAAAGCATGAAGAATACATTGTGTAGACAAAATAACCAGCAGTTCTTACTTCTATAAACCATATAACACTTTCATACCTCAAATACAATTGAAACCATCCCCATTTTATTTTTTATTTTTTTAGAGCAGCAAATATAGGAAAAGAACTGACTTTCAGAAGCAAAGAAAAGGGTTCTAATGCGCTTGTTGGCTACGGGCTGGTTCCAGCATAAACCACTTTAAACTTGCTAAAATAAAGACATTAATGAAACAAAAGCAAACAATAGGCAGTCCTACACAAATAAAATATAATTTAGAAACATTTGAGCAGCAGTTCAAGATGTAAAGCTACAGACATGTTTAACTTATGTGTGCAGTCAATTTGCACAGGGGGAAGAGGAATTCTGGGAGCTTTTCCCCAGCAATCTGTGGATTTTTGTGCCCCCCCATGTGGCAACTGATGGTGGAACAACTCTAAACAGCAGAATACCTTTTATAACACTTGACACTCTCATGAAAGTACCTTGAAGTGGGTAAAAGAACTCTGTGATACAGAACCTGACTGGCAAAAATAGGGCAAACGTTTTTAAAACACTAACCACAATGAGATATTAAACTACAGTACAGGTCATAGTACTCAGCAAAATTCATCGACTTTCTACAACAGATGTTTTTTCTACAGCAGATGCAGCTCTAATTAAACAGTATTTACATATATATACAATTAATTGTAATGGACATTTTTATTATTGTATTGAGAATTCCTATTCCCAAGTTCCAGTTAAGAGCCCTGATGACTGTTGTAAATGGAAAACTCCCCATATGTTTTAGAAAAGAAAGCAGTACCTACTGGGGTTCCCCTCAGGAGGATTTCCTTTAACTACAGTACATTGAATCATTGCACTAAATTGAGACCAACTGGGATTACACTTTTCTTGGGCTCCAATCTTCAGTCGTAATGTGGGCCTGATTCAGAGCCGCTCGTAAGCGGCCGCTCGTTCGCTCCGAGCGATGTTCGCACAACTGCGCATGCGTATGGGTCATAATGCGCATGCGCCAACCAGTCATTGCGGTCGGAAATCGAGCGCTCGCAAAATAGCGAGTGCCTGCTACTTGGACAGGATGAGGCGTTTGTGGGTGGTAACAGGGGAAGGTGCTTGAAAACGGGGAGTGGAGATCCGAACGCAGGCGAGCCAAACGGTCAAAACGGGCGTTTTAAGGGTGTGCATAATTAACAAAGCAGCATCATCGACCACGTCACTTGGTTGTTTCTTAGCCTGAACTGTTCGCATGATTGCGGTAGGAAAATCCAACCACAAGCACTGCGAGCAGTTCAGAGGCCTTTCGATGTACTCGATTAATCAAATAAATAGCGGAGATGACGTAGGATGCGAGCGGCCAGGGGGCGTCTTTACAAAATAGCGAGCGCATGTTTCATTCGCTCGCTCAGACATAGAGGCGTCAACAGACCGCAAAGAGCGAGCGCTCAATTTAAATAGCCGGCCCCTTTTTCTGAACGAGCGAGCGCAAATAGCATCCGGCTCTGAATCAGGCCCTCTGTTCCTACCAACCAGAGATAAAGGATATACTATTACTTTCTCAAAATAAAATTTTATTTCTTAGTGACTTGAACGTCAAGTCTTAGCAATATTATTTGCTTTTAATGAGATTTAAAACAAGTGCAGTTGTAATGTTCATGAAATGGGTTATATTTTCACTGCCTTACTATTCTCATAATATTTATAAATTATTATTGATAAGAGGGTCTATTTATGAAGATCTGCAGTAGTCAGTTCTTATTTTATACTGCACATCACATTTCTGTGCCACCAGATAGTAAAAAGATGCTGCACTTTGGGCAGTGAAAGAGAAGCCAAGAGAGCAGTCTCTCTCCCCAGCCCAGCACATACACCCCCCTTTGCGGTGTGCCCAGTAGGAAAGTATAGTATGTTCTAAATTTTTTTGTAAGGTGGAGGTCTGGTCAAGTTGGTCACGTCCCCACTAAGTACCGCGGTCTGGTGGAGCTGTCAGCGGCCTTCATCGGAGCAGGCACATTCTGTATAAGTACAGGCTCTTGGGGCTCCGCACAGACCTGCCAAGTTTGAGAATACAGTGAGAGTGGCGGGCCGGCCCGTCAGATTGGTGCGGCCGCTCTGCTGAAACAGGTCTCGAGCAGGCACTGCACATGACATCCAAGATGAAATTGCAGAAAGAGATTAAAAAAGGTCCAGGGGCATCTTAAGAGAGGAGGGGGCCCGTGTGCACTCCCGGTGCGGGGCCCCCTCCTCTCTCCTCGGTGGCCGGTAGCCGACTGATGCGGCTGGCTAGCCACCGGAGCCTTAGTAGACTCCGGCAACTAGAGTGTGCCAGGAGTCTACTGCCCATGCGCAAAACACCAGAATATGGCCGTGGTGGCCATTTTCCGGTGTTCTGAGCAGCGCTGACACGGGACCGCGGACAGGTAAGTTTAAAATAATATCGGTGCAGGGTGTGCGGAACTGGGCCCCCCTGCACCCGGGGGCCTGTGTGCCCCGCACACACTGCACACATTATAGATACGCCCCAGCAAGGGTCAGTAAAGAATGTTAAAGCTGTGGAGAGGATAAGTCAATTTGGGTACCTTCTGCATAGAGGTAATTCTGAATCCGAGATAGACTATTAGCTTTCCAAGAGATGCCGTGTAAATAGAGAAGAGCAGATGACCTAGGATTAGGCTTTGTAGTACTCTTAAGTAATAACAGAAGCGGAGTGGAGATAGATACAGAGAAATGAACACTAAAATTTTGATTTGATAAACCAGGATAGGACAGTGGACCTCATTCAGAGGCGGTCGGAGGATGCAAGCGGTCGCTCAGAAACTGGGCGGCCGCTTGCATCCTGACCAACCGCCTCTGTTTCGGTCGTTAGGCTGTGGGTTTACACCCACAGCTCTAACGACCGCTTGGGTGATGGTCGCGATGGTCAGAGACCATCGCGACTATCGGGGCTTACGACGAGACCCTAGGGTAGGGTCTCACTTGTCGTAAGCCCCGGAGATTTCTGGCTCTGTCAGAGCCGGAAGCTCTCCACTGACATCACTTGTGATGTCAGTGGGGCCTCCCCCAAACGGTGGTCGTTCCCATGGGAACGCCTCCATTTGGGCTGCCATCCCCTCGGCCCGCCTTCCAAACGGGGCGAGCTGTCAATCAACATCGACAGCTCGCCCCCTTTGGAAAGAGACCCGCTACGACCGGTGCTGTCGGTCGTAGCGGGTCTCACGCATGCGCACGAGGGAGCCGGCTCCCTCGTGCGCATGCGCACTGGCCAAACATCGAGGTGGCCATGCGGTCGTAGACCGTACAGCCGCCTCTGAATAAGGTCCAGTGTCCTGGAGACATAGGGAACAGCGTTTTGGATGTGAAGAGACTGGTCCACAGTGTCAGCAGAGATATCCGGGAGAATGAATAGTAATACCTTTCAGTTGTATGTTATTCTATATATTATTCAAGTCACTTGATATATATTAATGTTTGGGCACCTGTAGCAATACACAGTGATTGATATGATAGACTGCTGTGTGACTAAATTGCTGGTATAGTTTGTATTGTAAAGGTTTTTAGGAAAAGCGCATGCAAGCGTCTGGAGACCTGATTCTGAATGTGTACAATATATTCTGGATAAATTGCTTATGTTGCAGCTTGAGACCAAATCACTCAGCTCAGTCATCCATAAATGCAGAACTAAGGGTGTCTTGTAATATTAATAACCGCTTGTCGCTCTGTCAGCGCAAAATCAATTTAAAGAGCTCCTCTCCTCAGACTGGTCAGTGACTGAGGTGTGAAATAAGGGCCTAGTATGTTTCTCTCTACCACTTACTGTCTCACTTTCCCAGCTCATGTGTTTGTATTGTACAATAAATCTATCCTGTGATTTTCAGTAAAACAAAGTTTATCTGACTTTCTCTTGTATCTCATTTGACGCTGTTGGACTGAGGGAGGGTTAAAAGAAAAGAATATCTTTATACAGGGAGTTTGGAAAGTCCCTCCGCAGTGACTGTGTGCTAAGTGTATGACAGAGTGTGACGGCTCCAGAGGTGGTACTGCAGCGCCACCCCAAACGCTGCCTAACATCGCCGGCCGGGATTCACTGGTAGTTGGTGTGGCTCCCAAATTTGAATTTTGGACTGTGACCCACTTAGCACTCAGGGGCCAATCAGCTCCCAACTGTCATCTCACAGGCTGTGTTTGAAAAATGACAGTTGGGAGCTGATTGGCTGGCACCTTGTCACTTTCGTATCACTTTTCACTCTGTCTCCTAACACTGCTTAGTAAATAGACCCCTCAGTCACTGTGGAGGGACTTTCCGAACTCCCTGTATTTGAGTTCACGTTAAATAACCATCTATAGCAAATATGTTTTATACTTTAAACAATAATCTGTAGAAACAGATGGAAAAGGATATCTAAATGTGTGTGTGTATATATAAGTAGCATTCCTGATGAAAGTGCCACATGTAAAAATAAATAGGCACTGAAACGTTGACCTATATGCCGACTAAGCGCTGATTATTTCTTGAGCCAGGAGTGCTGCATCCATTGGTGAAGTATACTATACTGTGTTTATGCATTTATGCGGGCACCCGGCATGATTACATACATTGAAGGGAGAGACGGACTCTGGACATTTTATATATATATATATATATATATATATATATATAAAACGTACAGAAAAAATGTTGGTGCTAGGCCGTTGTATGACAATAAACAATAATGTAAATAAATGAATGCAAAATAAGTATAATGCAAATATGATATGTCTTTGAAAAAACGTCCGTGTTAGATGCCTAGGATAATCCACTTGTATTGGACGTCAAAAAGCTCCTTCTTATCAAGCACACCACCTCCTTTCATCTGAAAAGTTATAAAAAACAAGGGCACCTCCTAGTGCAATAACCGTGATAACAACACTAAAAATTGTGTGAAGGGAGCTATGAGTAAACCCGTACCAAGTGTATAAAATTATAACATTTTATCTCAAATCCTTTGTGAAGGTCCTCATTAGGTCACTGACACCCGTAGTATTTTTCACAGTTTTAATAGGAACTGTGTATATATGCACCTGTCACTTGCATGTACCATTTAATCCTAAAATAATTTCTAGGGTGTTTTCTATGAGGGACCGTTTAAACAGACTAATAATAGAATGGAAGCACTCTGCTAATAAGTCCCATAAAGCTGTGTAGTCTAATCAGAGATGGATCATATATCAAGCAACTTGTGCTCCCGTCTAAGGCCTAGAATTTTTTTTTTTTTGGCAAACTGTGGTGGAAGTCAACACCAGTGTGTTATCTGGGGCCCCATGGGTTCTTCAGTCAATTGGAAGGAATATAGAACCATTTACCATTCTATTATTATGTTATTACACTTTATTGTTACATTATTATATCTTATATAATATGAACTTATGTCACGTGATGTTGACATTCCGATGTCAGTTGACAAGTCGACGAGAGGGTGGTGGGACGGGTACAAATGACACCAGCTGGCTGTGGAGTCGTAACTACGCCTCCAAAGCTGATGCAGATTTACATTGTTTAGAAGATATAAATGGCCTTCATAGTGTAAATGTACTCACTGTTTACTTTATTGTTATGTTGAAGATGTAGCAGTTTTGTAAAATGCCACATTGTAAATTTACCCCTTAAGTTTTATAGTTGCACAATATACTGTAGAACAATTTTTAAAATCTCCTTTCAGAAAATGCCTCCAATAAATATTAGTCCAAACTGCTATACCTTCACTGAACTTGAGATGTTATTAATTTTATTTACATTTACTATGTAGTTTTTATAACTAGTATTATCTGGTAAAGGTAGTGATTTAGGGGGATTGCCCTTTCAATAAGATTAATGCACAAGAAGTCTGGTGTATAAAGAAAAATATGTTCCCCTCCCAATAAATTGCATTTTATTTTGATATCCTCAGCTGCAATTTGCTACTAAAATTTTACCTATAAATTGTAAATGTTATTAATTGTATATTACACAAACCAACTTGTATTTACGTTTAGATGTCCCTTACTGTCCGCTAATAAACAAAGTGCTCTGTTAATTAAAAGAGTTTTTTCTTTTTCTTTTTAACACAAAAGAAGAATGGATGGGTTTTTTTTCCAATGCCATAGAATAGAGACTCTGCGTGGTCTTTTCTCTGTGGTATTTTATCTTTTCATTCTATTTGATTTGCTCTTGTAAAGTGCTTGAATACATTGTACATCTGTGAGCAGCAGCTCTATAGAAGTGTCACTTGCTCTGCAGAAGTGACAGGTAATAACTGCAGTCAGCACGTCGTGTTCCACCGCCCCGTGACCTGCAGCGCCGGAGAGAGTTCTTACACCTCCCTGGAAAGAGCGGATTGCAGTAAAAGCATTCAATGGATCTCTGATGGGGAAAATGCTATAAAGCCTGTAATGAACGGTAGTAGCTATTTATTACAGGAGTGGTGCCCAAAGGGGAAAAGAAAAAATATGCCTGATTTCCACTAAAGTATGTCTAAAACACACAATATGCTTTCATCTTGCTTATATAGAAAAGATGTATAGAATTCACAGAAATGTATAGTGCATTGAATCTATACCATATAAGAGACTATTGCCAGACTTGTAGGGGTAAATCATTGTGCTGTATGGTGCAACCAAATTGACCACACAAAGTATTGTGTCAAAGGACCAAACAAATTTTGAAAATAGATTGACACATTTTTTGGTAATTAAGATATTTAAGTACTGTTATCAATTATGTCAAGTATTTGAGGGGAAAAAAACCCTCATTACTATACTGTAGTTGTTTCCTCCCTTACAAATATTAAGCTTGTGATTAAGTGGCTTTTTTTGTTTATAGTGATAGTAATTTTTGTTTTAATTATTTATTTTAAATGTATCTACTATAAAATTAAAACACAAGAAAAAGCGATACAAAATTATAAAATATCAAAAACACTACCCACCAAAAGTTTTAGAATAGCCCCATGTTCTAGTTTTCATTGAAATTTAAGTAATTTAGTCTCAATACACTCTGAAATTAAAGCATAAACAAATAAACAATTGGAGATAAAAATAAATAAATCATAGAATGATTTTGTTTAACAAAATCTATTCTAATATTTGATTCATAAAAGTAGCCACCTTCTGAGAAAATAACAACTGAACACACTCATTCTTTTTACACTGTTGCAGTAAGCCCCACAAATGTGTTACACTTCATCCCAAGCCTGCTTGATGGGGTTTAAGTCTGGAGTCTGGGCTGACTATTCCATGATTTGAAGCCTAATGCTCTTTTCCTTGAAGGTAGTCCTGACAAAGACTTGGGGTATGTTTAGGATTATAATCTTGCTGTAGGATGAAACCTTGGCGTAGTCCAGAGTGTATTACATTGTGCTGAAAATGCAATGGTAGTCTTTTTGGTTCAGGGTGGCAGTCACTCTACAAGTCGTGAACTCTGGATTCAGCAAAAGAGCTCCAGACCATCACACTTCCTCCTCCATGTTTGACAGTTGATGTCACATGGTTTGTAAAACCAATACTTCCCTGCATGCTTAAACCCTTCACTTAAAAGGGACAATGCTTTTAATAAAAAAGTGGTGTTTTACTAATACTTACTAATGAAAGCATTGCCCTTTTAAAATGTTGGGCTGAAACATGCTGGGAAGTGGAGGCTTGTATAAACCACTGCTTAGTAAATAAACCCCACACACTGAGGAACCATCCTTTCGCCTACTCAATGTTGTACAAAAATCCTGCGTTATTAACCAAACATTTGGTCCATAGAACCTTCTTCCAGTGGTCAGTAGTTCACAAGCCATGCTTCATGGCTCACACAAGGAATGGGTTTGAAATCCCGGCAGTCGATAAACCAACAGCGTCATCCTGATACTGAGGATCCCGACAAGGGTCCGGTAAGTATGGTAACCCTCCCCCCTTCTGCCCATAACCTTATGTTCCTACATCCTAACACTAACCCTCCCCCCACCCCATCCTAACCCTCCTCGCTAGTGCCTAAACCTAACCCTCCCCCTTGGTGCCTAAACCTAACCCTCCCCCCTTGGTGCCTAAACCTAACCCTCCCCCCTTGGTGCATAAACCTAACCCTGCCCCCTTAGTGCCTAAACCTAACCCCCCCCAGTGGTGCCTAACCCTAACCCACCCTCGGCGGTACCTAACGCTAACCCCCCCTTGATGGCTAAACCTAACCCTCCCCCACCACGGCTAAATCCTAACCAGCCCCATTATACTTACATTCAGCAACCCGGCTGATGGGATTCCGGCATCGGCATGTCACCTAATGTTGGTATTCCGGCGCCGGTCTTCTGTCCGGCTAGTGGCATTTTGGCGCCGGGATTTCGTCAGCCGGAATGCCGGATGTAGGTATATTTACTACATCCCCTCAGAAAAGTCTCTTTTTCATTGCTGCAGAACAGCTGTTAGTTCTTAACCAATTACATGTTTCCTGAAAAAGGCAGTTTTTTTTAACAACTCTTAAGTTTACATTATTTTTCCGCTTTTGCTAACCTAAACTTGTTCTTTTGACCTCAAGCAGTTACTGCCCACCTATCTTATTTACTGGACTTGAATTGCTTAAATTGAAATAAAAAGACAGGGAATATAGGAATACAACTGGACGGCACTCAGGGTACAGAAAAAATAACAAAGATGAGTGGATAACCATTGCAGGGTTAGACAACTGTGGAGTGTCCGTCATTTTTCACTGTGCTCTCAGAGCTGTCTATCTATATTCCTATCTTAGGGGCGTTCCCCTTTTGAAAGGCAATGGAGTCAAGTAATGTTTTTGCATTAATCTGTCAGTACCAGAATTGCACATTTTTTTGCTTAGTTCCTTTATCTTCATATATTAATTTCTAACATTGAATCTATGGAATACTGGTAATATAATAATTGTTGTCACTTTTACTTATAACTAAAATTTGTTTATGATTAAGACTCAGAGTAACATCTAATTTTGAAAGGTATATATACAATATTCTAGTACCAAGAGTATTGACTTCAATTATGTACATTATGCTATTTTGAAAATATGTCATAACAACAAAAGTGGCACATACAACAGATAATTATGGACCATAAAAAGAATATCAATTACATTTTACATGTTCAGTAAGGGAATAGCTATGAAAGTTTCCAGGTCTTGGAGGCAGTGGCGTCACTAGGGTGGTGTGGGCCAGGTGACACCATCCAAGGGGGTTGACACCAAATTAGCAGAGTTGATCTGTTATTTTGGTGTCACCCCCTTGGATGGTGTCACCAAGTAACGTTACAATGGTGATGGATGACGTGCGTATACGCCGCCATCCAATGTTGCTGGGAGAGTTGGGGGGCTGTCCTGCAGCTCCCAGAGCACTGGGCAAGCCCTCAGCGTGATGCGAACGGGGGTGTGACAAATGGTTATGCCCCGAAAATGGCACACATCAGAAGGCTATGGACTCGAGGCCTTGCCCCTTTTTTTGCGCGTGCACTAATAATTTATAAATGCTGCACTGGGTACCACGACCCATAGGGATCTCACTGCATCAAGGGACGGAACATTATTACATAGGAGCAGAACATTATCCAAAGTCAGGCTTAATACATATTTATGAAAAGGTCTGATACCTGCTTCACATCAGAAATTCTAAACAAGGGAATAGCTAAAGTATTGTATGTAAATCTATTCCGGTTGATCTTTTACATTTCTTGGTGGAGATTGGCCATTATTATTATTATTATTACATTTTATTTATAGGGTGCCACAAGTGTTCCGCAGCGCCGTACATACAGTAAAGCGTACACAGAATATTACATTACAATACAGTAACCAAAATATAAACAGAACACAAGTAACAATTAGCAACACAATTCTCCATACACAGTACAGCTCTGAAGGTGAAGGCTGTCATAGAAGTGTGTCGAAGCTGGATAATTGGCTGAGACAGAATCAGTTTTAAAATTAGATCGGAGCGACGCCATCTTGCGAATGGCGACAAGACTCCATCTTAGAAATAGGTCACACAGCGCCATTTTGTCAAAACCACATAGTACACAAAACACAAAGCAAAATTGCTAATAAGTAGCACGGCCAGCTTTTTAACAATCTTCACCAAACACATATCGACAGTGTCTGACATACATAAAAATGACTTTCCAACACATTAAAATCACCACAGACTTAAATATGAACAGCACTAAAAAGTAGCAAATTAGTGGTGTTTTCCCTGCATTCACATTAATACGTACACGCAATGTTAAACAGTGCACAATGCAAAATAGCTAATTATTAGCACGTTCAGCTTTTTAACGATCCCTACACAACCAATACCGACTTAGTCCCATACACTCAGAGATACCTTTCCAGCTTAGTGCTGCTCGCTAAGTACCCCACAGACCCCCAGACGCACAACGCTATTTAGTGTCATTCTCCCTTGCATACATACACTTAAAGCAATAGTTCCGTAGCGCAAAAGGGTTATTATTATTCAATTCAATCACAATGCCAGCACGTAAAGAAATGACTGTTTTCTGCAACTAAGGTTTAGTACATGATAAACAAACCGTGTTTGGTGTTGTACTGATCTACTCTGTCTCAACAGATTTCCGGTAACATCGGTGAGAAGATCGCAACATGCATTCTCAACTTATGGACTGTAGAGAGTTAAAACACTAAAATGTACTTTGTAATATTAACAGCTTAGATTTGCATGCAGCGGGAAAAAGGAAGCAAAAGGCTGTCGGAGGCTGATCTGTGTCCATTTGAATCAACCTGTTAAATATCCTGTAACAGATGCACACGTACTGGGAACCAATGAAACCATGCCACACTCTTCTATTGTGTTGCTTATCCCTGTAAGAGTATAAATGTGCGTACCGACTCCAATCTGTAGTCTTCATGCCGATGCTGTTGACGGAGGTTTCTTGCTTATGCCGGTAACTGGTTCCAGTGCGTGGGCGTATGTATAACTGTACCTTGGGTCTGTATAATTTCTTTGCGATAAATTGTCTTTAGATCACAGCGTGTAACCTACTGTTTTTATGTTGAATAATATACTTTGTGCATTGGAAACACATTTCTGAAGGCTTTTTGTTTTACTGTATGACTGCGTACGCAAATAGCGTCAACTTAGAAGGTATAGGCAGGAGTGTATAAAGGTTTAGAATGTAAAGGCAGGATTGTACAAGGTTTAATTATGTTATAACAAGTGCTAGAGAAGAAGACTGTGAGACATTGGGGAGGAGAATCCTGCTCCTAGGAGCTTACAATCTAGGGGAGAGGGGAGATGGACAGATGACATGAGGCGTTAGTGTCTATAGGGGGACCTGAGTGCAGGAAGTAAGCAAGGTAGAGATGGCTGAGGCGGGAGGGACAGAGACCTGGTAAAATGGTAATGTGGTAAAAGTGTATGCTTTGGTGAACAGGTGGGTTTTCAGTGCACGTTTGAAGCTCTGCAAGGTTGGGGAGAGCCTGATCAAGGGAGGGAGCTCATTCCAGTGGAGGGGTGCTGCATGGTTAAAATCTTGGATACAAGCATGAGATGATGCTCTATATTGCATCTTGCTAGCCCAGGCCAGAAGCCAAAGTTTAAGGGATAGATTTACTATACATCAGTTTGTTATAGTCGCCGATAATCGGCAACTTCGATGGATAGATTTAAAATGGCAACAGGAATCAATGATAAACCAGCATGGTTTAGCATTGATTCCTGTTGCCATTTTAAATCCATTGGTCAAATCTGACAATTATCAGCAGCATTGACAAATTGAAACTTAATCTACCCCTAAGTGATGGATCTGCTGTTACCTATTACAGAATAATGACTTGCAGATTGATATGTTTATACAGAGGGTATGGCCTGTGATCTCACAGCAATCATAAAAGACATGCAGTGATTTATCGTTTCATCTTTTACCCTAAATTAGCAGCCCTTTCACCAATGTATAATACAGGATAGATATACTCTATATCTATTTGTGACAGAGCTTAATGTAAGCATATTCTGCCATGTAGTTTTATATATTAAAGTTAAGGTCTAGTAGGAAGACATCAGTGAAAAGTTTTATAATGTAATGTTTTGGAGCCTGACTTCCAAATGGAACCTTTAAGAGAATATGGTTGGATTGTCAAAAAGTACAATATTTATAAATCTTTATTTTATAGGCTACAGGTGTCACTATTATCACTGCTGTCTTAAATTTGCATGGCACTAGCCAATGAAAATGTATTTAATAACAAAAATGTTTTCTCTATGTAGACCAGACGAGGACAAGAAACAGTATCTAGCTTCTGTCTCCTATCTCATGTATCATACTGAAATGCAGAGACTCTACTGATGCTAAATGTCTGCAACATGTGATAAGAAAGAGATAGCACCTTTCAAAATAATACACAAAAACTCTGAACAAGTGTTCCTGGTCTATTCATGCTATACCGACCCTTCAAATACAAACACTTTATCGCTTGGTAACAGCTTCTCTACAACTACCCTGTACAATATCTTGATCCTGCTGTAACGACATCCATTTTATAATAGGAACATCTCATGTAAGCTGAATCACCTTATCTCAGGCATTACAGAACTGCAGCTACTGGTAAATGAAACAAGATTATCTGTAATACTGAGTTAACCTGCGCGATATAACCTGGCCGATGCAGAATGTGACACTTGGTGAAAAATGTTAAGTTGGAGCAGCAAACAGATAGTCGGGCTTATTTATAATAGTGAAAGGGGCATAAGAGACAAAAATATATTATGGTATACTTTGTAAAATATATCCTTTTGACAAAGACAATGTGTTGTATACATTAATAGTCGTTTACAAAAAACCACAGACCTGCAGAGAGAAGGCAGTTTTATTCTTGTTTTCTGATATTATGGAATGGATTGTGCCAATTTTCATGAGTATGTGATTAGCAGGTCAACAAGGCAGTGACTTAAAGGTGCAAAAATGTTGCTCCTTCTATGGTTTACCCACAACTGCATGCACTGTTTCTAGAGCTAAATAGCTCTCGTCTGTATGGCTGAGGGGTGTTCCTTTGTCCTGTCACCACTGGAGCAATCCATCTATATGAATGATGCCTTTTTGACACCACTCGAAACTATTTACTATCAAGGTTAGCCATTGATCATCGATGACTAGCAAACATCAATGATTCCTCCCAATGGTCTATGGTTTTACCATCCATTGGGGAGTTCCAATGGCAAAAGTCCATTGCTTTTCTGTATTTTCCGCATGCGCGGCCATAGTGTCTATTCATTTGCGCATGTGCAGCTCTGGACCAATGATGGTTAAACCATGTTTCCCCCTGATGGTTAAAATCCATCAACCACAGATTGTTAACCTGTTAATGGACAACTCTATGTAGTGGTATAACAGCCTAATATACTCATTAATATACTAATTAAATTATACTAGAACATTTTGTGGTGGAATTAATTAGATGCAAATTTCCTCCAGAACCTAGCGTGCTAATGGGCTGAGGGATATTAGGTTAGGCATTTTTTTTTATTATTTTTGCTCACACTCTAGAGAGGTAAGATAAAAGTAAGCAAGGGTTTACCTAGTGTAGTAAATGAAAATGCGCAAAGGGACAGATCGCATGAGGTTTTGATGGGACCTAGTAGCAATTTTGAGCAAAGTGAAGACACATCAAAAATCTTTATTTTCTTTAAATAGATAATATCAATATAAGATTGTTGTTGTTTTTTAGCACTCTTCTGTTTATATGTCCTTAAAGAGCAAGTAAAGCCAATGACATATATATTTAGGAAAGAGTTTGTGTTACTGATCTGAATAATATGCATAAAATAACTACATTGTTAGGGAGGTGCTTCTCTATCTAAACAAGTTACTGACAGTTGGGCAGGCTTGCTTTGAACACTGTGGATTGGTTGATTCATACACAGGTATGAGGATAGTGATGTCACAGGAACTCAGTCAGAGCTTTGTGATTGTATCAGATATCAGGAAATTGTCCTAATTATGTGGGAGGAGCTTCAGCTGTATGTAGAGGGGATGGGAAATAATAATGTCACAGTAGCACTGAACAAAGTATTTTACTTTCAAGGTTTATATATGAATATGCAAATGTGTGGGTTTAGTGATCATTTAAAGTGGGATTAGAGTATATTCTATACTCCAATGTGAATAACACCATTTTGGCCCTGCTTCCTCATCATAGACCTGTGATTTGCGGCATTATGCTGCAACGAGGGTGGGGCTTAATGACCTGGAGCTCCCAGACACTCCCCCTCAGTGGCCAGCTGTATCTCCTTAATAAAAGTCCTCAAATATGACACCACCAATTGATATGACAACTAGAGCTAAAGCTTTGGGGAGCATCTAGAAAAATAATGTTATGGGACGTGGTCAGTGGCGTAACTATAGAGGGTGCAGGGGGTGCGGTTGCTATGGGGCCCAGCAGCTTAGGGGGCCCGCCGGCCCAGCAAACAACCCCCTGCACCCAGAGCGGTATTAATGGGGCGAGTGGACAGCATGCTGGTCCCTGCTGCAGTGTTGCCCAGGCCCGGCGACAGGGAGGTACACCTATGCTGGGCCCCATGAATCTGAGGGGCCCCGAGGGCTCAGGGGCACGAACAGCAGCTGCGGGTCGCGGCTGATATTAAATAATTAAAATTACAACCCCGCTGGCTTCCAGTCTGGCATGTAAGTATGTGTTCACCACCGGACCTCCTCAGTCCCCATCCTAAGTGGCCGCGGCGCTGCGCATAGTGCGTCATGACATCACTGCGCATGACGCGGCTGCGCCGGCCCTCCTGTGTTCCTGGCCTGCCACTGCAACATCCATCCATCGAGGAGCAGGGAGGCAAGAAATCGGAAACGAACGCCGCCGGTCACACAGGCTGCCCAGCGCCAATGTCCTCCTCACCTCCAGTCTTCCACTGTCTGTCCACCGGATAATTGTAGGGGTAAGTGACCAGGGAGAGGGGTTAGCTGCTTAGTTATGAGGCCGCGGGGGAGAGGGAAGGGGTTGTTTGCCCGGGGTTAGCTGCTGTGGAAGGGTAGTTTGCCTAGGCCCGGGGTACCCTGTTAGTGATGTGGCCCTGGGGGTTGGTTGCCTGGGGGGTAGGTTAAGTGTTCAGTAATGCGGGCGTGGTAGTGTGGGGGTGTCTGGGTCATACACTTTCATCCTGGCTCCTAAATTTTAAGAAAAATTTGTCAAGCTTTGAAATATATATATATACAGTATATGTATGTGTATATGTATGTATGTGTGTGTGTATATATATATATGTGTGTGTGTATATATGTGTATATATGTGTGTGTGTATGTATATGTGTATATATTTATATATATATATATATATGATACATACAGATATATGTATATCTGTATCTATCTATCTATCTATCTATCTATCTATCTATCTATCTATCTATCTATCTATCTGTATATGTGCATTTCTTATCATTTACGAGCGGACTGCCGGACCTTTTTTTTTACTGCTGTATACTGTAGATAGAGATTGATAGCACAATTACAGTGTCTTTTATTTGGTGAGACATGTATTGGGAGGGATGTGTGGGTTGTGTAGTGGGGGGCCCTTTAGATATCCATGTAACGGGCCCCAAGATTTCTGTTGCTGGCCCTGGTGTTGCCTAAGGGGAGGGGACCTGGGGAGTAAGTACCCCTGAGGCCCCCTCTCTAAGAGTTCCCCCACACCACAGATCGAATCTCTATTAGCGATCTGGTCTGCAGCGTAGCGCACCACACTGACCCTAAGGTCTTGCAATCACACCCTCGGGAATGTCATATATATTTATAATTTAACACCTTAGTGCCCTCTGGTTAAGACCTGAGTTGGGGGCCCCTTAAAAATTTTGCTATGGGGCCCACAAAGTTCTAGTTACGCCCCTGGACGTGGTGATGCAGTGTTCCACCATGAAGAGAAGACACAGTAGCAATCAGAATATATATAACAAACAACAACAAAAAGCTTCTGTTCAAACACACTGTCCTCTTATCTAGCACAGTAAATAGATGACCACCCATCTATGGTGTTTTAATGTTATCTGACAGTACAGGAAGGGGTATAATAAATGTGCATATTCCGCTGTATAAAAGAAAACCTACACGGTTACAGAAGCCTTCCATAACAATTAAAGCAATTGAATGATAAATGACCGTCCTAGAAATAATTCAGCATTTATTCTTACCAGAATGACTACAGAAAGTGGGTTCTGCTATCCGGCCACTTAAATCATAACAAGCGATGGGACGTAGTCGGACACCTTCTCCGCAGCCTTTCGTGTTCCCCCGAGTTCTCGTCCTCAGCTGAATCTCATTTCTTGAATCTCTTATTATGCAGTCTGACCAATTTCCATGTGGCTGAGATTTATATGCTTTACAGACGCATGCCTCCGTCTCCACTAACGGATAAACCTCTGCATTCTGACATCTGTCCCGCTTCTTGCTTTTCCCTGGAACGAGTATGGCATTGTTTTATTGAAATCCAAAATAATATACAAGTGTAACAGAATTTATACTTCAGCTAAATAAAAGCATATTTATCTTCTGTGTTTTCAACCACCTAAGAGCAAAAGTTTAAATACAGCATTTCAGATTTTGTGACATTTCACGGCCAAATAAAATTGCCTTCTGCTCAGAAAATAAGTGATACATTTTATTAGAAAACAATAACATCAGAGGATACAGAGTGGATTTACTCACTGAAATGTTCAAGGTATCAAATTATTTGTCATTAAACAAGAAGTATACCAGCAGCGTTACACAAAAGAGAAATTGCGTGCCATTATTCTGTCTCGCCAAGGCTATATACATTATTAATATTCCTCAATTACATACTGCAAATAAAACAATTACTATACCTCTGTTTACAATAAACATGCCAAATATTGCTCACAATTTGAGGAGCCCTAGATGGCTGTCATCCTTTGTATAAAAGCAAATGAATGCAATTTAACAGTAAACTCATTAATTTTGTAATTATTATATATTTTTTTATGTTTTAATGTTTATATACAATTTAATATTGGGGTTATTTACTACCATAATGCAAAGATCCAGCCAATAAGCAGGATGCGAGTTGCAGATGCATGCACAAGCGTGATACCAGCGTTTTATATAACACCTGGTTTAAAAATACATACTGACTCATAAGAATCGCGTCTGTGTATGCATCTCGCAGGCTATTACATAAGGCCGTAAAGATTATTGATGGGTGCAAAGTGTGTGCCTTAATACCTATATACTTGTGAACACATCAGTTTTACGGGGGAAGAGTATGGATTTGTGGGCCATGATGGGCACATATAGTGGGGCTGGAAAATATCTAATCTTCTGATGGGTGGGGCCACTGACCACTCCCACTGGTGTTACTCGGACAACAAACATTCAGTGACTGTAAGTGCCAGTTGCACACTGAATTGAGTAGTCGCTGTCACCACAAGGCTTTTCACTGGCACCTGGTACTGCTGACTTCTTGGTGTATGGCGGAACAGCTGCTGCTGTACCAGCAGAGTGTTAACTCAGAAGATTGCATTCAAAAAAGGACAGCTGGGGGTAACAATGTTTTTCTCTTCGGGTGCCAGATGTTTAATAAGCCAAAAAAAATTCTGGAGTGCCACCACCATAATAATAAAATGCACTAACCTTATTGAAATGACTAAATGCTGTAATATCACACACCTACAGTAATACACACTAATCACTAAACACAGATCACACTGATATCATACACCTGGTACCCAAGGATCTCTCTATAGAGGGCACGCAGATATCACACCTGGGACAGGGTGATCACTATACACAAGACACACTGATCTTTATACATAGGAAGGGGACTTAAAATACATATTCAATATAATTTTACTTACAGAAGTCCTGGGGGATACTACTTACTTGCCTGTCTCAATGCTCAGGCACTCAGAGGTGGTGGCAAATGGTGATGCACCAAGACGGCCTCCTATCTGGCCCAATTGCTGGTCAGCACTGAACACTATACACAGTTACATTATAAAACAGTGGGTTAGGCACTCTCAAATGGGTTACACCTGAATCACCTGAATATTCCAACATGGACGCCGATACAAGAAGTGACTAAATGAAAGGTAAAAACCACTTGCTAGTGGACAACATATTAATATAATATGCCCATAACAAGAGGTTATGTTTATATTAAGGTTTAAATGACTTTTGGATGTACATACTCCACTTCCTGATCATTAACCAATGACAAGAAGGGAGGGGGGATATAAGGGTTTGAATCCACCAGGTAGACGCACCTTGAAAAAGACTCTAGCAGTTGAAAGTAACACGTTGGTGGAAGGTGGGAGCTGACAGACCAGGGAAGAACATCTGGAGCGATGATCCGCACGAGTGTGTGCTATTACAGGTTTTAAATCCGGATTGAAACCTGTTTATTATACAAATGCTGGTGTATTGATTACACCCATATCTCTTGTATGCAGATTAATCCCACTAATGGTGGACATGTGGTTTTATGGTATATGTTTGAATTAAAATGGTACTTAACTTTATATGATTTCATCTTTTTTCCCTATGAGCTGAGTTTGGGAACTGATGAATAATCAAAGGAACAACACAGATTAATTGTTGTTGATGAAGAATTTTTGAACTGGCATCAAAAACACATGATGATGTAAGAGACTGAACCAAATTGGTGAACCTGTGGAATGTTGTATGTTTATGATTCAGGTGTAACACATTTGAGAGTGCCTGATGCACTGTTTTATATTGTTACTAGTTATAAGAGTGAGTGACCTCCTTTTTGGGTCAATTGGCAGCACTCATTGTGAAGAGCAAATTTTCCAGCTTTTATACTATACACTATATACCATATTCTCCAATTCTTATTGTTGCACCAATGCATGCAGTATTCATCATTTAAATAAAAATCATAAAACCTGCCAGTCGCCAGAATTACAAAGATGTTCTGTTTAAGAAGACATCTGGCCCTAGACGCCAGCACCAGGATTCCACGGAACACACTACAATACTCATGGAACTGTAATAAGTGAACATGCAGGTAGTTAGTGAATAAAGTATAGAAATTTAAAACACTTTTTATTTCTCTTTATTTTCCAACATGCTTCATATTCACCCTGGTGTCTGTCCAATTTAAGTCATGAATTATGTCTGTTAACCCCTTGACTGTTCTTCTTTGCTTGTGCTGTAAGTGACCCCTTGCCTGATGTCTGCCAATGCTTATCTTTGCCATATTTTGTTTGCCAGCTGCCTCTACTTACCTCATCTCTACCAAGTCTCCTTTGCCTCATGTATTCCCCTTATTTCCTTTGCATTTCTGCTTCATTATCACTATACAGAGGGCAGTTCTGGATCTGATTTGGCTAGTACTGGCTTAGCACTGCTTCCTCAGTGGCTCGCAGGGGCCTAGGTCTTCACCAGGGACCCCCGCAAGGAGGTTTCAGCTTTGTTGCTATTGCCCCACAGGTGGTCAGCAGCTGTAGTGACTAACGTAGTGCTACAGACTGCACAAGAGGTAAGGGCTATGGCCCAATACTGCGGAGTATTGTGGGACACAAGGCACTGGGAGGTCTGGTGGAGCAGCGATTGCCCTATGAGACACAGCAAGGTTCTGACCATACAGAAGGTGGAGATGGAGCAAAAGACACAATGTGAGTGCTGTGAGCCACAAGGCACTGTGCGTTCTGGGGTAGTGGTTGCACTATGAGACACAAAGGGGAATACAGTATACCAAGCCTTCCTTAGTGTGGAAATGTGAACAAGAGGAGAAAATACTTATAGCAACCAATAAGCTTCAACTGTAGTTAGCATTTATCAATTACATTTAATAAAATGATAGGTAGAAGCTGGTTGTTGTTTTGGGCAATTTCTCCAGCCCACAAGAGCTGAAAGATTTTACTGAGCCAGCAAGTGAAGGCTTAGTATAGCATACAGTGTGTGACACCCGAGCGCCATGTGTCTCCCTTATTTCCTGTATGTACTCCCTTGCCTAATGTTTGCCACTCCCTCTCCAATGGTCCCTGTAAGCTGTCTGTTGTTTTAAGTCATTCACATTTTTTCCTCTACCAGATCCTAATAAATTGGGGGTACTCCTCATTGTATGCCAGGCCAGCAATTCAAAGGTCATGCACTGGTAGTCCTGGCACCTATGCTCACAATTGCAGGCTGTTCCTTACCTGCCGATGTCTAATGTCACCCATCCTCACATGAGGGCCAGGTGCATGTGCTGAGTGCCACTAATCTGGGCTCAGCACGTTTATCTGACCCCTGGAGCTCCTAGTATTTCCATGCAAAATGACTTCTATTTTCTTGCCTTATACTGTACATCAAAGGGTTACTGCCAGTGATAACACTGCTGCTGCCAGCAATAACCGTGCCCCGCTCTCACCAGCAAATGCTTTCACATTGGAATTTAACAACTATTATTTATCAGAACAATTTCACCAAGGCTGCTGAGTGCATTGTAGAAGACTTGTGTCAACATAATATAGGGAAAGGTCCAGTCTTCAACAGAACATTAACTCTTACATACAGCCAGCGGAATTGTGGATGCTTCTAGATACACTGTATACATATTAAATGAAACAGGGTTCCTTGGTACAAATTCCAAATTGATTAGAAAAGAATGAAAACAAATATAGTGTGTACTGTAAAGTTTGTTTAAACAGTTTAGGTTGCGATCCTGCGCTCGAATACGTACTATTTGTACTTAGGGAGCTGCTCCGATGCTAGTGATGTCCTGTCTCTTAAATCATATAGTAGCAGTTGTATTTGTTTCATCTGAGTGCTACACCTGATGGCTTCTATCATATAGGGGTCTATTTACTAAGTAGTGTTTGGAGACAGAGTGAAAAGTGATAAGGTGCCAGCCAATCAGCTCCCAACTGTCATTATTCGAACAGAGGGCCTGATTCAGACCCGTTTGCGAGCGCTGAGCGCTCGCAAACGGGTCAATGTTGGCCCAGTGCGCATGCGCACAATGGAGCCGGCTCCGTCGTGCGCATGCGCGAGACCCGGATAGCAACGGGCAAACCGTCGCTCCGGGTCTCGTACCAAAGGGGGCATGCTGTCGATGTTGAGTGACAGCACACCCCCTTTGGTGGGCTTGCCGGGGGCGTGGCTGCCCAGACGGAGGCCACAGCCTGTAAGATGGCAGTTAGGAGCTGATTGGCTGGCACCTTATCACTTTTCACTCGATCTCCTAACACTGCTTAGTAAATAGACCCCATAGTTTGGTTGGTAAGGCCGATAATTGCCTTTGGAAACCACTATGTTTCTGCAATCAGTACATAGGTGTATAATGCGATACTTTGTATATGCAGGCGAATTAATGAATTTTGAGCTAAGAATGATAAAGTGAAATCACATGCACAAGTAAAATTAAAAACAATACAGTTAATGAAGCACATGAGAATAGAATATCAAAACATAGAAGATATCTACATATTGCAATGGGTGGTGCTCCCACACTGCGGGTAGGTCACGCTGACCGCATCGGGCTACCCATACAAAGTAAAGCAGATAAAGTAATCAAATTTAAATAAATAGCATAAGCAAAAAACAAAACCAAAACAAAGCAAAATAAATGGGCAGTCTTCTATTTCCACACAGCAGTTGATCTCACAATTTCACTCATCCCCCATGGGGTCACTGAGCGCAAACACTGAGAGCTGTGTCGTAGTTAGCAATGGTGGTGTATTCTTTCAGTTAGGTATTAATCACTGTGTGGGTAAATGTTTGTGAGTCACAGGAAGGTGAGGAATAATTACCTCAAAGTCATCAGAACTGCGGCGTCCCGCCAGTCTGAAGGTATGGAAGGGTTGAAGTGAGGAATCGGTGGCCCTGGGGTGATCTTCCTGGGGTAGGAGTACGGCTGATACTCTGATTATGCAGGGAGTGCTCTCGACATGAGCGTCCTCCCTCTGGGCACAATATGCCGGTGTGACTACTGGATCCCAGCCGCCCAGCCACAGTGTCGCACAAGGGGGGGCTAACTGCCGTCTGGGGTGGGGATGTGCCTGTTTGGGTTCCTTAGAACCATGTGCCATCCATTTTCTCCTGATTGAGACTTGCCTCCCTTTGCACGGACAGGTGGCCGCTCCTTCCCCTTTGCCGGCTATGTTGTATCTTTGGCCATTATCCTCTTGTTCCCCAATGTTGTGTCTATTGTGCCGCGCAGTTGCGGTGGGTCCGATAGCGTGTGTATTGTTAAGAGAGCATGGACGCTATATGCCTCTCTTCCTCCTGGCATGTGTGTCCGGTCTCCAACGTATTTTGGCTTCCGCCTTTGTCAAGGAGAACTGTAAAGTATGTTACAAAATACTTGTACAATTGTATAAGCTCACCTAGGGATCTATTTATCATCCCTTAATTATCATTTTCACCTACTTTTGTATAAATGAAGTATCAGGACTATTCATTATAAAGGTAACACAGAAGATATCGCAGATATCTCCTGCTTACCTTTCAGCACCGGTCTGTCCTGCTGTCATACACTAGTATGGGGACCAAATTCATCAAGCTCTGAAAATACAATATTTTGGAACTTCACTGTGGGAACATTATCCATCTTTCACTGCTACTAAACTAGAGGTGAAAGGATTTGCTGGGACAGCTGATCTTCGGATGACTTGCCCTGCAAGACAGAATGTTAATTATCGGGGCCCCCTTACACTGTATTTGAATAGCTTTAATTTTTCTTCAGATAAAACAGTTGTGAAGTACTATGTAGTGTTAATTATCCTTAATGAATTAATTCGATTGTAGGTCCCCTGTATGCAAAAAAGGTCAGAAAACAGAAACTGCAATGCTATTGTGAAATAATAAAAGTGAATAAGTTTATAAAGTGTGATATGCTCATCTTGTGGCTTTGTACACAAGCAGTTCAAGTTTCTTTTTTCTTTTCCTAATAAGATTATTTCACTTAATTCCGGAGTTAAGTCACAGCATAAAGTCGAATTTCAAGCTTCTTTAAATGTCTTTATTCTCCAGAGATGGTGGAAATCTTCATAAACCAGCCTTATGCATTTCTTGTTTCATGTAACATGCCTCATCAGATAATGGTGGTTTATAAAGATTGAGTCTTACTTCAAGTGTAGTATGTGCATGATTCCAATTGGTTAGATAACCCAAGTCAAACATCATATGATTACCTCAAGATAGGCTAATCATCCTTAACTTCAGTCTATTAGCATATTATTGCTGTCTTTCATAAAGTGTTACAAAATTAGAATTCATCAAATTTTATGTAAATAACATATGATAAATGCACAGACACCCATTCCTAATAAAAAATGTATCCCTGATTTACAAAGTTTGAATGTAGAATTGATTTACAAAGAACTACACTACAGCTCATTACTTTCAGTTTCAACACACCTCCAGATTTGTTGATCCTCTGTAAAGGATGAAATTGATACGTGTGTATTGCACAAAAATGAGGCCACCTGCTGTGACTTGTGGGTGCGGCATTCCCTGCGAAACCAGGCCCCCTAAACTCGGGGACACACCCCACTAACTACGAGATCACACCCCCTAATTTATGGCATGTGACTGTGCCATGCACAAAGGTCCCTCTTCTTAAGGTAAAGAAGATGGGAGTTATGGTAATAGCCGTATAATGTCTAATCCCTAAAAATAAATAAATTACACCTGCAAGGTCACGAGGTGCTCGTAGTGATATCAGATACATGCCCAATGTTGTTTTGAAACCAGTTAGTCAAAACATATACAGTGGAAGAATTCCGGTGCTTGCCTTGTATTGTGATACTGTGAACACTTGTGAAAATGTGTAAAGTGGTCTTGTAAATGGCTCCCAGGAAGAAGTTATCAATCGAAAAGCGATCTACCATAGTCACTTTGAGAAATGCAGGGCATAGTTTGAGTGAAATTTCTTGCCTGGAGAAGGTTTTCTCTTGGCAGTGTGCAGTTCAAGAGATACGTTGTGAACAACAGTGTAAGTGATCACTCACGAGCTGGACAACCTTGAGTGAACACAAAACAGTTGGGCAAATTTATCAGAGTGTGTTCCAAAAGAGACAGATTCCAAACAGCTCGTCAGAACCGTGCTGCTCTGTGGAAATGAGGAAGAAAAGCGTGTTAATCACGACTGTCAAACACCGTCTTGTAGCCGGTGACTTGAAGGTACTGTATGAGTTGCAGCCCAAAAACCATTGCTTAGGCCCATAAATAAAATGAGACTATTGTGGGCAAAAAAGCACAGGAGCTGGATGGACCACTAGTCAGTGGAAGAAGGTCATTTTCACAGACGAATCGAAGTTTGAGGTGTTTGAGTCCAAGAAATGCAAGTTTGATCATCGTGCGACAGGTGAGCTCATGTTTACTGCTTGCACTCAGTCCACAGCCATGTATGGAGGAGGTTCCATTATGGTCAGGGGATGTTTTGGAGGTGGTGTGGCTGGTGACTTCGTAAAAATCAAAGGAATCATAGCGTCATGCCATCCCTTCTGGCACCCATCTTATTGGTTGTGGTTTCACACTACAGCAAGATAACGACTCAAAACACAGTCAAAACAATGACAACAAGTGCTGAAGAACATGGTTTGGCAAACCAAGAGTCCTGATTGCAATCCAGTTGAACTCCTTTGGGAACATCTGGACAGTGTGTTCAATATATTCAAGTAATGAGCCAAAATCACCTTTGGGAGTTGCTACAAGGCAAATGGGCTACAATCAGAGCTGAAACTTCAGACAAGGTGACCGACAGAATGCCTTACGTTTGCACTGCTGTGATCGCCGCTAAGGGTGAATACTTTCCTGAGAGAAAAATTTAAGGAAATCAAACTCAATTTATTTGTAAATAATGTGTATGAGCACAAACCATGTTTACTTGCCTAAAATAATTATATATGCATGCTGAACTAGCTTCTTTTGTTCATTACTTTCTGAAAAATCGACAATTTGGGTGGTGTATTGAAATTGATGAGCTGTAGTGTAAAACAAACTACAGTATATCAAATATATTAATGAAATATTACAGACACTGTAGAAGAGGATGCATGCAGTCTGACTTAGGTTTAAGGTCACATGAGGATCAGGTCCTGTAGCCACTTCAACACAGGAATGGCTCCCATGCAAATTTTGATCTGTTGAAATTTTTTATGTTTCCTTCTATCTATTAAGCACAATTAAAGTAACAGCATGAGCAGGAAACAACAGCTGCATCTCAGAAGGATGTTAAGTACAGTTAGATTGTAATCCATCAGCTTTTATAATGCGGAGCTCTAATACACCAAAACAAAGGTTTTTTGAGAAGTCCATCAAATTATCAGACTAATGAAATAACTGATCTCCCACATGGTGTGTTATGAGAGTCCATTTCATAGTCATTGGTAATGCTGTGCTATATACACACCAACAAATCACAGTCCCTGTGGTGTGTTTAACAGTTCTCAACATCAATGAATGTTTGAATGGAGCAATTGAAGGATCTATTTATTATAGACCTGCAGTAATTATTATTCTGTATTGCCGCTGCAGGGAAACAGAATGTTGTACTTCCAGTATATATGATTCCAGGGCTGCTCTGATCCCAAATGCCAGGTAAATCTAACACCAACCTGAGATGCATCAGGCCCTTAGGGCCAAATGTAATAGGGTGAGCGTTTAGAAAATGTGAGAGTTTAGCAGTAACCTCTCACATTGGTCGAGTTTTATCTTCAACATGGGAAAACATCTGAATGAGATTTTAAGTCATGAGAGTTTTTAGAGTCTGAAAAATAAGCGAGTTTGCTCTGTTGCTTTGTTCTCGGACTCTATTACATTGGCCGAGTTTAAAAAGTGTGAGAAAACTCTCACATTTCCTAAACTTTCACCCTATTACATTTGGCCATTAGTGTTTACTACAGTATAATCCCAAATCAATTATTGGGTCTATTCATAAAGCTGAGATAAACCAAATCTCCAGCGACAATGCTGGTGGGATGCTCTGTCTCCGCCCTTCACAATTTAAGAAGGCAAACCGCAGAGAAATCAGTTGTTTCTACTGCAGTACTTCATTGTCTGATGTTTACCACAGTCGCCACATACGGTACAGGGATGGTGGCCTTAGTCATTTTACAACAGTAGCACATGTTCCTTTATGTCTACATGGGTGTATATGTACATTCAACACGGTTCTGAGTATGCACAGAGCGATTTCATGCAACGGGCAAGATTTACTAAGTGGCGGGTTTTTAAACCCCCGGCGCATTGGTGACGGTTTGACAGCGGGTTCTAAAGCCCAGGGGTTTGGTGGTGGTTTCTAAATTACAGCCCTGTTATATTCTATTCTAAAATTTGTTTTGATGGCGGTTTTGCAGTGGTTTTGCAGTGGTTTTGGCCTTAGTAAATCTGCAGATAGCAAAACCACCGCCAAACCGCCACCAAACCGCCGGGGTTCAGAGGCTGCCACTTAGTAAATTTTGCCCATGGTCTGCTATATCGAATGGTGAGAAAAAAAACTATGCCTCAGCCCCTAAGCATTCTTTCCTGATACACTAACTATTAATTGCCAAACCTACTGGTGACAGTGTACCATGTAGAGTTCCATGATGGCACATCTCAAAATCCTGTAGCAGAAACAATACCTGGAAAAGGTGACATGTACTGAGTAGAATCAGCTCAGTCTGATGTAAAATAAACACTATCCAGCACATTGCAGTAAGGGAGGATTTTTCTAGCCATAATATAATGCTGCCCATTTATACTATGTACAAATTAGTTTGCCCTAAAGATCTCTATTCACATATATTTGTCATTTTATTTCTAGGAGGTGAAATAACATTTACCAGTGAGATGCCTCCTCCTGATCCTGGATGAAACACAGTCTGCGAAGCATGAGGTAAACTGGGTCCAAGGGGTAAATGTGCAGTCGTCCTTGCAGGGGATGTTACACTCCTGTGCTAAGGGTGGGACTGGTCCAGCCCATCGGAGACATTGAGTCACCTCTGTAGGGCGGTCATCAGCAGTAACACAGATTATATCTGTAAAACAAGAAACAATAGATTCAGACTTTATTGTTAATGTGCATTTTACTAGGGTTCAAGCACCTTGTTTAGCTTATATTCTTATCTCATCTGTGGTTCTACAGTTCTGATCTGGGTTGGGCTACAGAAACCTATAACCAGTTAGATCATCGGAATGGTCACAGCAGCACATAGTATATCAGAAGATGGTTTGACTAATGTGTGAGGCAGTGATCTGTCCATGGATTGTGATGGCCATGCTGCATATGAAAGAGGTAACATTATAATGTGAGGAGGGAATATAGTGACAGTAAGTGGGATGTAAGAAACTCAAAGTTCGATTGTGGAAGCTTCAGAGTCAAGAAATGAGAGATGTGTTAGCGAGTACAGGGCTGCATGTGACAGTGGTCAGTGGCAAGATGAAAAAACATAGCTTGGTATTTAAATAGCAGAAGGAGTAGCGTCCCCACCAGCACAGAGTAACAATGTGGGATCCAGGGCTGGCGCTACCATTAGGCAGCTGCTTAAGGGCGCCAGGCCTCTGGAGGGCGCCGGAGAGTCCACCTAACATAAAAAAGAAGGATGTCTCTCAGAAACATCCTTCTTGTACATGGTGCTGGCAGGGCCAGATACTGGTAGGGCGGCCGCCAGGGTCTCCCTCACACAGAGATTGTCACCAGGATGGTGCAGTTCTGGGACCATAAGCCCCCATTTGCCAGCGGTACCTGTTCCCGGCAGCATTGTGGATGTTATGTAATGAGGTTGCAACGCTGCCACAATCTGAACTGGAGGAGCCGGCTGCCGAAACACAGCACTGCAGAATGTTAAGTCAGTGGAGGTGGAGCAGACAAAGGCGAGGAATGGAGGAGCACAGCGCAAGACAAGAGGATGGCCTGAGGTTAAGTGAACAAGAGGAGAGAAAACTGGGGGGAGCAGGGGCAGCAGAGTGAATCTTTGCCTAATGGCACTTGAAAACCTAGCATCGGCCCTGGTGGGGTCCCTGTCAAATTAGTGCATTGAAGGTTGCTGTGTCATACACCCAGCTTAATATTTCTATATAGTGACAATTGAACAATTCCGTTATCCGGCATTGTCTGCTGGATCAACTTCCGAGCAATAACACAGGAAATTTTATCACAGGAATAATAAAATAAATGCTAAAATATGGTAGTCAAATAACACATTTGTTTTTAGTTTTTTAAATAAAAATCAGTATTAACAATTTTTACCTTCACCTGTGTTGCTTTATGTTAATTGTAAAATGCATCTGATGCTGAAATACTGTATTTAAACCCCTTTGCATGAGGAGAAATATACTGTGAATAACGCTGGCATGCAGAAAATCATACACACACTATATATATATTTTTTTTCATCTCCATAGTAACTTGTTAAATGTATCAGATCGATGTACATTAAAGAATCAAAAGACTTTGCCCCGCACTTTAAAATAACCTTTTAAGAGAGGATTTACGAGCTGACGCTTGTAGGAAGTCAGCCACCTCACGCTGTGCACTGAAAAATACTTTAAATGGAGAGAGATCTGTCATTTCTGCAGACTGTGACTCTTAATAAGTGACATCCCTCACAGCATGGTAGGGACTGCTAACGTTCGCTACTGTAGCATCTGAAATAAATGACAATACCTTTTCTTTTTAGGAACACGCTATGCCATGCCTCTAGGCACCATCTGTATAGATAAGACAGTGTCTGTGAGTCTACTAGGAGTCTGACAGATAAATAAATGTTTTTAGAGCAGGGCTTCTCTAAACTCCTGGTAATCTTTCTATTGCACGGCCGTAACTAGGGATGTGTGAGCATTGCCACCGTATAGAGTGCAGGTCTCTGTGGGCAGCACCATCGCGACCCTTGCTTCTGGCACGCAGGGTGCCTGGAATGGCACGCTGCCCCCAGGATCACTGCTATAGTGACGCCCGATGCATCCTTTGGATGCTCCAGACAGACCCCCCGCAATCTGAATAGCTGATTGGGGCATTCTCAGGATGCTTCGGTCAGTGCTGCACTTACTGGTGCTGGTGCGTAATGACGTCATGTGTGCGGCATCATTACACCATCCGCTTAGGGGGTGGGGCCCGCATAAGGCGCAGTTGAGCCCTGTTACTGCACTGCTCTATTGTATTATGTGTACTTTTTAGTTTTTACTTCTATTTCTCATTCTGAATTATTTAGAGATGAAGTTATATAAATAATATGCTTTTTGTAAGACTTTAGTGTAATCAGACTTATCAGCACCTCCATAGAAACTATTCTGTGATTATTTTTACAAGTGAATACATTATGGTCTTTGGAGAGTACTATTGTCCCCTGACTACAAGTGAAAGTGCTCATTAATTATTGCATGTCAAACACAACACCAGGGGACAGTCAGCCTTAGAAAATAGAGCATTAATACAGTTTATTTGCCTGAGGAGTATATTATTCTGAAATGTGTAACAAGAGAACACTACTGCATGTCTGATTCACCCACGTATTTATGGATAATAGTGGTGTCTTAACCCACATTTGCTTTATTAGACTTCCTGCTTTATTAGCAACTCTCCAACTGAAAGAAGAGAGATTACCTTTACATTGTAGCGCAGGAAGTGGGAAAATTCTGAATTGTGAGTGTCCCTGAAGTAAATCCCCACAATAATGCTAGCAGCCTATGCTCACCCAACGTAGTCTTGCTTATTGCCTCACTTCTACTCTTAGCTATTGCTAACAGTTGGCTAGAGTCACAGAGCAAAATAGCCACCCTACACACTTCATGAATGCTCACTTCATTAATAGTAATACTCTGGAACTAAAACCAATGTATAACAACCGCTTTTCCCTTAAAACTGGATTTACTTACTAGTACTTGGATGCAATCATGGCTTATCAAGGGTCACTGTGATTACCGAAGGATATATGGAACACAGAAATCAGGTCTACTGTAATACTAAAACAAATACAAAGGTGGCGGTTTGATGGCGGTTTGACAGCGGGTTCTATTCTGTTCTAAACCCCGGGGGTTTGGTGGCGGTTTTGCAGCAGTTTCTAAATGACAGCCCATGTTCTATTCTATTCTAAAATGTGTTTTGACTGCGGTTTGGCAGTGGTTTTTCTATCTGCAGATTTACTAAAGCCAAAACCGCTGCAAAACTGCCGTCAAAACACATTTTAGAATAGAATAGAACAGGGCTATTATTTAGAAACTGCTGCAAAACCGCCACCAAACACCCGGGGTTTAGAACAGAAAAGAACCCACCGTCAAACCGCCACCAAACCACCGGGGTTTAGAACCCGCCGCTTAGTAAATTTTGCCCTCAAAATCAGTGGCAAGGATCAGCAACTCTTAAAAACGCCATCAGACCTATATAATAAAAAAATAGTTGTGATGTTTCCGTACTCTCATGAGGGCAGAAAAATGAAAAAGTATAAATGAATTATGGTCAGTAGTAATAGATTGGTGTTAATTTCACTCCAGTCCACCATGAACTTTTCCAAGCGATCTGCAAATGATCACACCTAGGAGGAGATTAATTTTGTGGACAGGTGCAAGTACCAAAAAGTGAGAGTGCACAATGAAATGCGCCTCACAGACAAATAGGTGCAAATGTGCAAATTAAAAAAGTATATTTTACTATCTAGTCAATTTGTTTTTGTGCCCTTATTCTGAGATCCGTTTAACAATAATTGGATACATTTCTCATTAAAAGAAGAGTTGTCTAATACTGTAACAATTCGTTATCTATGAGCGCAATTAGGTGATCATAACTGAGTTTTGGTGCAGAAAGAATTAGAACGTTTGAAGCCTAAAAGTACGTTATAGATATTTACTTGTAGCAAGAATGTAATGATTAAAGGAGAAGTTCTACTTTGAATGCTCTTCAAAAAAGCAGAAGAAAGTCTGAAAAGTTATAAAAAAAAATGTAATTTACAAAAATAACATTGCATTATCAAGAAACAGATGTTGAGAACCCTGGGAAAAATTTTATATACACAAGTTCACTATTTTTAAATCAATTAAAGTGTGAAAAGAAAATCAATGATTATTTAAGCTGGTGGTAGAATTATATATTTAATTTATAAACATGGCCTAAGGGGAGATGGAGTTGGACCATGGAGCTTCATTGTGATGAAGACTGGATGGGGAGTGGCAGACAGATCAAGGTGGACCCAAAAGTTATTGTTAACCTTGGCTCCTTTCCAAGGTCAACAATTACCTTCTTATAGCCAAATCCACTTCTTTTTTCTCATCCACTTTTCCACCCACTCACTTCTCAATCCTATCTACCTGACTTCTTTCCCTTTCACTACATTCAAACTGCCCTCGTCAAGGTCAACAATGCCCCCTCTTTGCTACCTTCAACTCCCTCCTCTCCACATCCTCATTTTCCTAACCCTCTACCCTTTCTACCCTTGATTTTGCCACCCACTTGTCTACCAAACTTGAAGTCAATACACTTCTCTCCACTTTCCTTCTCCTTCTCCCCCTCCACTATACTCCATCACTTGCTTTCCCACCATTTCAGCACTACTTCCTGAAGATGTGGACTGTAGATCCGAGAAATGAGTTACGCAATCTGGTAAAAGCGAAATATTCCTGTAATCCAACATTGTTTTTGGACCTTAATGCCCCATCTTCAGGGAACAACAAAGAGAACAAAACAAGGCTTACCTTAAGTAGCACCCATAAAAGTGAACATGCGCTGATCGCCCCAACTCCATCTGCAGCATTTACTGACTCAAACCAGAAGCCCAGTAAATGCCACAAAGGGAACTGGAGGCGATCCGCACATGCTGTTCTATGGGTGCTACTTAAGGTAAGCCTTGTTTTGTTCTCTTTGTTGTTCCCTGAAGAAAGCAGCACAACAGAATCTGCGGAAAGGTACATTTTATTAACTATGTGTGCACGGTGTGTGGTGTGGGCCCCCCTGGACCCAGGGGCCTGTGTGCACTGCACATCTTGCACCCATTATAAAGATGCCTATGCTCCCATGACTCCTGCTAACTTCAGCAAGTCGCCCTACCCTTGCCCCTGTTTGGTACTAATGCTATGGTCTACCACTGTACATTGTACCTATGCTCTGATACCCTATTACTGTGAAATGTTTTCTATGCTTACCATGTATGGTGCTGTGCAAGCTTTCTTCTCAGGATAGAAGTGATAACACAGGAATATGCGGACTGTACACGTCTCGTCAGCAATTCATGAATATATGCATGCTTATGTATATCACTATTACTTTTATTGCAATTAAGAATGTATAGAAATAATTGACAATATATAAATTAGTTGTGTGAGTTGCAGAAGACCGTATTTTCTCAAATGGCTTCAGCCTAGAGCAGATAGGGCCCTGTCTATCCACTTTAAAGTAGGCAAATCCTGTGTATGATGCAGCAGCCATCTTGTTTAGTGGTTAGCAATAAGAATTGTAGCTATAAAATTTCAGTATTTAGCGTGTACAGATGAGGATGCAGCAAGTCTCAGATTTTATAAATAAAAACAATTAAATCAGATAGCCTTGGTCTGCAAGAAGGCTAAATGAGAACAGAAAGAGAAGATAACAAATTATATTGTCAATATTTTGGTTAGGACATATAAACAATTAGGGTCTAGTACATATGAATATTAAATAAATTAATATTCGCCATTTTTGGGTTAACTGGAGATATAGCCAAAAAGTATAGTATATAGTATAGTATAAAACTCATGAAAGAGGGGGGGGAGCAGTCGGGGAGCATTCAGAGGAAGGAGGAGGGAGCACACAACGAGGGTGCTGGGTGTGGGTGCCGTACGTATGTATGAAATTGGCTGACCGGTATACTGCTTCTAATATAACCTTTTGTTGTAACTCTGCATTAGCAAAATACATGTATAATTATGCTGTTTTTAAGTAAAAGCATTGTCATTTATTTTAGAATCTGTATTGGTGTGAACTATTTCATTTCTTCTTATAACAAGTAAGGTTTATAAACAAATCTAGAACACATTGCGTTATCAATTTTGGAAGCCCAAGCGAGATACACCAGTTAACGCCTGCTATAGGTGAGGGAGGGAGGGAGAGAGTGAGTTATTTTTCTCATAAAATTATTTTAATTTTTTTTATTATTATTACTAAACGTGCAGTATAGTTTTTTCCTCCTCTTTCTCCCTCAGTCTTTGAATAGTGGTAAGTTAACTGTGCTGTACTAGTGTTTTGGATTTATTTATTCTTGTTAGAAGTTTTTTCCCCGTTATTTTAATAGTATGGTAATAAGTGTAGTTTTTCAGCCAGTTACAAAATGGCGCTGGGAGCAGAAGATTCTCCCCTCCTTCTCAGTCTGGGCAATACGCCAAGTAGATACGGAAAGTAAATGGTATCTGCTGTGTTTTTTTTTCTTCCCATGCACTGAAATATGTTAAAGAGTAAAATATTGGCAGTCTTTAAATTTGCAAGTTAAGTGATTGTCTTTGCATTATTCTTTTTGTTGAGATATTGATTTCTGAAATTATTAATAATAAAAAAAAAACCTGATTAGGTGGTTAAAGTAGATGTGTTTTAATTGTGTGTATTTTGCTGTGTTAGATTTAGCAGATAGTTTGATTAACATAGATCAGTTTCTGCTGATGTGTTATGATATATTGTAAACTTGAGGTGTTTATTCCAGAATTTGAAATATTGTTTAAGATTTGTGTCAGATACATGTTTTAGGTAATAGGCATTGGGGACATAGGTATTTTTAGATTTTCTTTATTGTCTTTTCTGAAAGGTGTGTGTAGAGAGACGTGAATCTGTTTATGTGGAAGTTGCAGGGGTAATATTATAGACAAAGAAGAGAAGTCCACGGCCGTGGCTAGATAGTGTAAAATCGATCTGCAGATATATATTTTTTTTAAAAACAAGAAAATATTGATGTGAAAGTGCTAAATCTGATAACGAAGGGCAAATAAGCACAGTATAGGTACAAATCTCTTAACGAGGTCAGATTGTACATGAGAGGTGTTTGACCTGATAATGAAAAGACAGGTAAACACGATTAGGGTAGTTTTTTTAGGTTTTTATTTTGACAGACGTGTCACAATCTTGTGAAAAAAAAAGAGTTAGTCTCATTTGTTTTTTTAAAGGGCAGCATTGTCTAAGTATTTGTATGGGATTGAAGATAGTTCATGTAAGTGATATAGCGGGTATGAGCTAGTGATTTGAATGTGCAGAGGTTGATTGTAGCCTGCAATATGCTACAGAGTACAGGGGAATGGCACGTGAAGCACCTGGATGATAATGATTGTTTGGATGAAGGTGAGAAGGAATTGGTTTGGTGAAACGGTTAATGGAACCAGGGTAGTTTACCACAATTTGTATGGAATCCCACTAACATGTTTAGACTTTAGAAAGAATTAATGTTCCTCACTGCAAGTGTTAAAACTTCTTTGAGGCGCTGAAAGAAAGAGTGTTCCCATTTCAAGATCAAGAGATTGGCTATTTGAGAAAAAAACTGAGTTTTATTTTTGCAGCAGAGAGAAAAAAAAAGAGAAAGACATTTCTTGTGTATGGCATTGAGTGAGTTGCCATGGGGTTAACCAAGTTATTTTAAAAAAAATAGTTTAGAGCTTGGTAGCCAGGAATGAGATTAGCGTAATGTGGGATCTAGGAATAATAATTAAAAAAAATGCATATGTGATTAGAAATGACAAGTATGTATGCAATTATGAAAGATTTGTATGATGATGAGAGTGTAAAATTTATCTTTAAATGGTCACCAGAACCTTTACCAATGTCTGGCACATTTAATCTGTTTTAAGAAGCTTTTAAAGCAACAATTATTTTATCCAAATTGGCCAAATTTATTTCATCAAACAATTGTAATTTTTTACAGTGTAACAATAAGAAGCTACACAATGACACCTACAGTGTGGCATGGCAGTCAGCCAATGGCACCCCCAGTCTTCACATCTGAAGACCAGCTCTCTCCTCCTTCTTCCTCCCTCTGCTCTCCTTCCCCAAACCCCCTTACCTATCTCCTATAGAAATGTTGTTATTTCTCCTGTTTTGTCTTTTTATTCTGTTTAATTCAAGATGTGAACCTCAGAGACTGATGTCTCTGATGATAAAAATGCTGATGTAATGCCTGAGCTTATTGCTATATCTATGCTTATTCTAATCAACAATACCAATATTTGTATCTCACAGACTATTGTCTCTGAAGACGCTGATTTTATGTCTAAGCTTACTGTTATAGCTATGCCTGCTTATTCTAATCAACAATATGTTTATAACCATTCCCCAGAAGTGAATTGTTAGATCTGATTCAGCTGATGCAATTGATATGTATTACTGATATCTGTGTCCTTCCTGCAACTAATCTCACTATCATTAGCAGGTTTAGTGTGTCCTGGATACCTTGCAATTATCTAACCATTTATTGTTTGTGAGTACTTCACAGTTTCCTGATGAAGTGACCCGGATGTTGTCACAGAAATCTGTCATCATGTGCAGCATCATTCACAGTGCAAGAATTTGTGTCCAGATATAGTATCCCATGTGTTGTTAAAGGTGACAGGTACACATTTTACAGGGAAGGTATTCCAAGCAATGTGTCAATATATGGGTATATAAAAAAGTAAAATTGAATATGTAAACACTAACATTAAGTACAAAGTTAGCTAAGGTGGGTGTGGGGACTGCCATGAGTTGACTGGGGGCTTTTACCGCTGGTTTTGTATAGCATCCACACCACTCCAAAGCAGCCACTTAACCTGTGCCTTATGAGCTATTTTTTGGAAAACTGCCTATCCTCATTGTAAGTCCAGCAACAGATTTGTAACTGTCATATTGTCATATGATTTAACTATGGACTATGTTGTATAATTCTCACAGCATCTGAAGACTTTACAAAAAAAGCAAGGAAAGCTTATGAAGAGACTCCCAGAGGGACCTTGCCATGGAGTCCAGCCTAGAGACTATGTAATGGTGAGAAATTTCTTATGTTCTGGTTGTCTCATAGATCGATGGCAAGGCCTGTTCCAGGTTCTGCTAACAACCTCAATGTGGCTGAATAGGACAATTAGATTCACGCATCTCACTGCAAGAAGGTTTCCGACCCGGCGGTGACGTCAGTTATAGCAAAAGAAGACACAGATAAAGACAACGACTGTGATTTAAATTTAACAATCAATTTGATGATGGGCCTTATCAGACCCATAGCTCAGACCAAGATAAGGTCCACAGAATCGGGAACATTATTAGTAGTGTTCTGCGGATTGTGGACAAAGAAAAGGAAAGATGACTATTGGTGATCAAGTCTCTGTAGATCCATTATTTTTGTTGCATTTTTACATTTTTTATAGTGAATGAGAGCTGTCAAGGAATGGTGGCTAACGAGGACGGTGTGGAGAGTTATCCTAGGGGTACTGCCAGGGTCATAATGGTGGACTCCACTCTTATTTTAAAACCCATAATTATAAAGGATTGGGTATTAATCACATTAATAGCTATAAAAGATGCACACACTCATTTTTACTACTGATACTCCCAGGTATAGGTACGGATCAGAGGAAGGTCAAAAGACCAAGATGGAAAATTCTTAATAGCCCATATGTAAAAATAATTAGAAGGTTTAAAAAAAGAAATACATTAAAGTAATAAAATAAAGGTAAATAAGAACTTATACTGGTACTGGGTATAAGATGTATCTGGTGAAATATTGGAAAAGAAGAGCCATTACAGTAAGGCAAAGGTGTAAAGGTTTGTCTCACAATTCCAAGGTGTATATGTAAATACTGTGGTTTAAATTCAGAGAAAAGGGGTATACAATGGTGCAAAGACAGCAACTGTATACAAACAAACTGACACTTCTTCCCTTAACACTTATCATGAGCTCATAAGAGGAACAATAAAGTTGATTGTTGGTTATGTAGTCACCATGTCATTCAGGGAATGTTGTGCTAATGTCTATCTCATTGCACTTAAATCAAACAACACTTCACTCACTATGTGTAACTCACACACTTGAACCTTATAATATCACAGGTTCCCTATGTTTAAAATTAACAAGGTACCCAAGGTATGATCAGGTCAACATCATATGTATTAACAAAAAGGTACAGGAGTTGAAGGTACTTATTTGGGAACCAGTATTTGTAACACAATCTTACAAAGAGAACCTTTCAGAATTAAACTTGGTTGGGGATCTTTTAGAAATCAATAAATACACAAAATCTAATAATGAAGTATGCGTGAGTGCATTAATAATAACAGAAAGAATGTAGGGGTACAATAAAACATACAGTCATCATATAGCAGAATGTGACAAGCAAGAAGAAAGCGTGGATGAAAATAGTGCCCGTTGTAATGTTCCGTATGATGTTTTTTTCTAAACACATTGTCTAATAAACCATGGACACTACCACAGGGGTTATATTATATTATATGTGTGGGCATAGGGCTATAAATGGTTACCAGTGAATTCTTTTGAAATGGGTCTTATAAGACTATTGCTACTTAATACAAAGATAACACAATAGAAAAATCTAAAAGAAACCTATAAAATATAGAGATACAAATGGTATATGAAAAGTACAAGCACCTCGTTACACTGTCCCAAAGTTACAAAGTTGAGTTAGGATTTGGTAACATAATAACATTTGGTATATGGAGAATAACTATAAATTAAAGAATGGTACAGGAATTTAATAGAATTAATAAACAATATCACAGACATTGTGGTAAGAGAGTTTCAAGCAATAAAACACTGAATTAAATGCAGCACACACTACCTTACAGGTGCAACTTCAGGATATTGTGTCACATTACAAACAGTATATGAGTTAAAGTATCATACATACATCACAAATACTTCTGATGCAGAAGAAATCAAATAAAGGTTAAATGAAGTTTAAAAATGAATTTGTGGAACAAATAAACATGATGGTGCGATTCCCGACAGCTGGTTCACCTGGTCGAACCCCAGTACCTGGTTCGCATGGGTTGGAAATTGGTTAAGCAATATGATGCACATATTGGGAAGGTTAATATTTTTTTGTCATGATAATGTTGTTGATTTTCTATATATTAGTGAAATGCTTCAAGAAGATGTTCCAATGCATTAAGAAGAAATGAGATGATGCAATTTATGAGAGAGATGAACTTTCTTCTGAGTTATGTTCAGAATGTTCAGAGGATGGACTAATAACACAGGAATATGCAGACTGTACACGTCTCGTCAGCAACTCATGAATATATGCATGCTTATGTATATCACTATTACTTTTATTGCAATTAAGAATGTATAGAAATAATTGACAATATATGAATTAGTTGTGTGAGTTGCAGAAGACCGTATTTGTCGAATGGCTTCAGCCTAGAGCGGATAGGGCCTTGTCTATCCCCTTTAAAGTGGGCAAATCCTGTGTCTGATGCAGCAGCCATCTTGTTTAGTGGTTAGCAATAAGAATTGTAGCTTTAAAATGTCAGTATTTAGCGTGTACAGATGAGGAGGCAGCAAGTCTCAGATTTTATAAATAAAAAGAGTTAAATCAGATAGCCTTGGTCTGCAAGAAACAGGAGCTGAAGGCTAAATGAGAACAGAAAGAGAAGATAAATTATATTGTCAACATTTTTGTTAGGTCATATAAACAATTAGGGTCTAGTACATATGAATATTAAATAAATTAATATTCGCCATTTTTGGGTTAACTGGAGATATAGCCAAAAAGTATAGTATAAAGCTCATGAGAGAAAGAGGGAGGGGGAGCAGTCGGGAAGCATTCAGAGGAAGGAGAAGGTAGCACACAATGAGGGTGCTGGGTGTGGGTGCCGTACATATGTATGAAATTGGCTGACCGGTATGCTGCACTGGGTGTCACAAATTTATTTTACAAATATTCCCTACTGCTGCTAATTAACCTTTTGTTGTAACTCTGCATTGGCAAAATACATGTATAATTACACTGTCTTTAAGTAACAGCATTGTCATTTATTTTAGAATCTGTATTGGTGTGAATTATTTAATTTCTTCTTATAACAAGTAAGGATTATAAATAAATCTAGAACACATCGCGTTATCAGAAGTATTATTTATTTGAATAGAATTGAAGAAGAATATTTCTTCATTTATTAATGGTTTTACAGATATCAGTTTACACAGTAGTTAAAAAAAAAAAGATTCCAGTGGGATTGGTTATCAAAATACTACAAATCAGCTCTGATCAGCCCATTTATAACTTTGAGAAGTTCTGTGAGGTCAGCTTGTCTTGTTTATGCAGCAACTGGTCTCTACTTTTTAGTAATCTAAAATCTTGCTACACAATTCCCCGCACAAGCAGTCACATAGATTAATAGCCTTCATGAAAATGGGAAACTAACAGACTCCCTTGTTGGGATTAGTGTTGCAACAGCCATTACAAAAATATTGAGTTTGCACAGCAGAGATATGAAGCGCATCTCCTTTCAGTCTGCAAAAATAATTCACTGATGTCAAAAGCTGTATATATATTTACTGTGGTGCACTGAACGTTTTGCTGGTTTTTTTTTTTTTTACTTATCATTATAATTTATTTTACCAGCTTTAAAACACTTACTTTATGGAATATTTTAGAAAAAAATTATCTAGTGAATAAAAGAACTGTGCTAACGCAGTAAATATATTAATAAAAAAATAAATGGTTGTAACTGTAAAAGTCATCCATTCTGCATTCCACTCAGCTGCGACACCCCTTGAGGATAAATGCTAAAAACAGTCTCCCAGGATTCATATCCATACAGGTAAAGACTGAGTCATCGGTACTATAACTGTGGTCTGTAAGAAGGAGATAGACTCCAATAGTTACAATTGTACTTTGAGAATTGCAATTATGGATAATCAGCATTATTGAAATACTGTATATAACACATTGTACCATCCCAGCAACTTCAAACTAATTCTTACACAGTAAACAAAGAGCCTGATAAACGGGTTACCATACTAACTCTAGAAGCCTATAATAATAAATATTCACATGTGTTAGGTAATACAGATTTTCATATTAGACATAGACCATGACCCTAATTTTGATTATGAGGCTTAAACCCAGTTTGCAATAATGTACTGTATATAAGGAGATATTTCTACATTTATGAGTTACATTCTTTTGTATGTACTGACAAACATAGGATTTTGGTATTCCATCAGCTGTCCAAGATTCATAAAATCTACCATCTCTCCCTCCCCGAGAGAACAACTCCAGTTCTCAAGTACCCCCAACAGGTCATGTTTTCAGGATTTCTATCTGTGGAAACAGGTGAGAGAAGTACTGACACAACAAAATAGATGAACTCACCTGTGCATGACCAAAAGAAATCTACAAACATGACTTGCTGGGGGAACTTGAGGACTGGAGTTGAGAACCACTAAATTAGGGGATTATAGCTGGCCATACACCAGACCAACTCTCCTCCAACCATCCAACTAGTTGGTTGGTTGGAATGAAAGTCTGGGAGCAAATGACAATCAGCAATTTGCTCCCAAACATCAGAAAACACGAAAAAGGTCATACAGGCAAGCTGGATAAATCTATTTGATTTAAAACAACAGCTTTCATTTTTTTTTCCGGTGTTTGGGAGCAAATAGCTGATTGTGATTTGCTCCCATGCATTACCAGATTTTCATTCCAACTAACCAAATACAGTAGTTGGATGGTTGGAGGAAAGTTGGTCCACTGTATGGCCAGCTTAAGCCCTTGGCTTCCAACTAATCGAAATCCCTTGATTCTTTTCTAAAACCTCTAGTCCTCATTCTTTTCTAATAAGCCCTAAGGTTGTTGTTATCCTATGTGAGAGTATTAAATGTGAACATGGCTAGCTATTGGTAAATCATGAAATCCCTTTATACTGCAATTACCCATGAAAATTGCCTACATGTTTGTTAATTGATATATGGACACCTTAGTATTTCTGTTTCTTAAATTTCTATTTTATTGCCATTCCTATAATTTATCCTCCACAGCAATTATTTTATATATGATAATTTACTATACAGGCACCATGGGGTTCCAGCCTAGCAAATGTAAACATGGGGTTTTGAGAACATGAATTCATTTAGGACCATGTTTTTCAGACATACAGTACATGGTATTGTAAAATATACAGTATACTGTATTGGTGATATTCTATTTATTGTTCAATGTATATGGAAGGGGGTATACCCTTCATTTATTGCATATTTGGATATTAACCTTTAACATTTCCTTCATATATACTATCAACTGAGAACATGTTGTTGGGGGTTTTTTTGCAATTGAGTTGAGTTGATGGTACTAAGGACCTCATTCAGACCCGCTCGCTAGCGCTGTGTGCTCGCAAGCGGCCCGATGGTTTGTGTACACACATGGGCACGCTTCGTTCTGCTCGCCCAGCAAAGACAGCCCAGTGAAATGAGTGAAAGAGGACGTTTGTGGGTGGTAACAGGGGCAGGCCACTAATAACGGGGGTGTGAAGGTGCAAACGCAGGCGTGCCTCGGTGTTTCAACGCCGTTTTTAAGGCATGCATAATTAACGGGCAGCATCATAGTACACGTCACATGCCTGTTTTTTACACTGAAGTCCTCACAGTGCTTGTGGCAGGGTTAGCTAGCTTCCGATGGTGCTCGATGTACCAATGTTTTAATACACTTCCTGGAGATGACGTGTGCTAGTGGGTGTCTCAACATACGCTAATGGGTGTCTGCATACACAGAGCGATCGCTCGCACAGCCAAAGTGGGCGTGCTTATGCCTTGGTGAGCGATCGCTTCCCATGTCGTCACCTTGACAAATTTGCATACGCTGGATGCGAGCGATCACATCTAGCGAGTGGGTCTGCATCAGGTCCTAAGGTCAACCTACTTACTAGCACTTACTTCCAAAAGGTAGCTGCTAATACATACAGTACATACTGGTGAACAATGGACAAAACAGAATCATGAATTTCCAATGTAAATAATTTAAAAATATTATAATAAACAGGTTGACTTTGATTGATGATGCAAGGAAAAGGGTTATGATCTAGATTTTTAAAATCCTGTTAAGCAATCAGTAGATACTATAGAGCAAGACTGACTTTTTCTTAACATAACACACTGGTTGAGAATAACATTCACTTTTGAGAATTTCTGAAGAAAAACTGAGATATTTGTTTATTGGTGACTTTAAAATAAAAATGATTTTATATACAGTAGGTCTCTGACTCTTAAGAACAATATATCCCCATATATCCCTTATAAAAACATGTTAAATTGCAATTAATTATGGATGTACTGTTTCACAGCAATACATTATACACACTCAGAATCCCTGCACCATCACCACAACAGCCCCTATTCCACACACACACATGAGCCCACCATCCAACAACAGTCAGCCATCTGTCCACCAGCGCACACATAGAACTTGCCCCCCCAACAGTGTGCTCTTTTCCCCCTCATCTCACAGACAGAACCCCCACCACAATAGTCTGCCCCCAATTCGAGGCACCTCCCAACAGCCAGCCTTCTGTCCCCCCAAACCACACACAAAGGCCCTTCCTTAATGACCTGTCCTCTGTTTGTGCAATGCGCATGCATGCTGTTGTTAAAGAAATGGTCAGACAGAAAAGAGTTGTGTCACACAAAACCAGGGAAATTAGAAAGAAAACAGTGAGAGAAAGAGAGAGCAAAGAAGGGGAGAGAGAAAAATAAGGGGACACGAGAAAAAATGAGGGAAGACAAAAGAAAGGGGGAAAGAGAAAGAAGAGGGGAGAAAGAGAAGGATAGTGAGAGAAAGATGGGGGGAAAGAAATTGGGAGATTAAGGGAAAAGAGGGAAAGAAAGATAGGAAAGTGGAGGAAGACCCCAGCAATGTCAGGCATAACAGCTAGCTACCCAGCGAATTAGAGGTCCAGAACAATAGTGATAATATTGGGGACATTCTATCCTATATATATATATACTATCCTCTCACTGACCTAAGCAATTGGATTCTGGAGACTTATGAAGAAGGAAACACCTTTGAAATGTGTAGCTGGCCTTGATTATTACTTGGTTAATCTGGTCTGAACACAGGTGGACAACCAACTGCTAAATGTTTCAATTTACCTGATTATTCGGAATCGGTATGAAATCGATTCCCGGCAACGCCTGGCCGACCACAGCAGAGTTCCCGTCAGCGGAAGCTCGACAGCGCTGGAAATCCCGATCGTCGATAGGTAAGTATTGACTAACCTAACCTAACCCCCCCTGGGAGGGTTAGGCACCCCCCAAGTCCTCCGGGGGGTGCCTAACCCTAAGCCCCCCCCCGGGGGTGCCTAACCCTCCCAGGGGGGGTGCCTAACCCTAAGTCCCCCCTGGGTGCCCTAAACCTAACCCTCCACCCTGCAGCTGTCCGCTCGTGGCGCCCGGCATCCCTTCGATCGGGATGCCAAGCGCCAGTCTCCCGGCGTCGTGGAAATGTCAGGCGTCTACATCTAGATGCCCGGCATTTCACCCTCGCTGGGTTATGACAGTCGGGAAGCCAGCTGCCGGTATTAAGGCAGCCGGCTTCCCGATTTTATACCGATTATTCATCTATGTGCATTTCCTAGTGTATCCTTGCTGTAATAAAAACTTTCACCTATGATAGTCTAACTCCATCATACAGTGCCTCTGTTATATATCCTATTATTGAATATTTAACATTTCAGTAGTTTTTTTCCTAAACAAGGATTTATTTATTTTAAATAGACTAATGAGGAAGATTTCAACTATGCACTTGTTTAAGTTATGTCGCGTATCTGCGCTTCACAAAGCAATGGATTGTTCCAGTGTAGGTGGCTACAGTAGATGGTGAAGGTGCAGATTACTTGGAAGTTTGCTAGTGAATCATCTTCTCTACATTTTAAACATATATAAATAACTCCACAGTTACCTTCTAGTAATTGTGTGGAGACAATAATATATCTGTTTCAGAAATGCTTGCATGCTGTGTACAGGCAACTAATACTGTAAATAAAATGTAAAACAGTACATCAGGTTCAATAGGCAAAAAGAAGGAAAATTTTATAGCTTCCCTTTTATCATTTTCCTTACTTTTTACAAAAGATTACTGTAAAAATGTGCATACTTAAATGGAATTAATTTGCAGGCTGATCACATGATGCTCAAATCCTATCATGTGACATCTTCCTTCTCAGAGGTGCCACCGGGTGTGGTGAGACCCAGTGCGGCTCCTTCAGACCCGTTGTGAGCTGAAGGAGTGCTCTCAAACGGCGGCATGGCCTTGTGCCTATGAGGCCATGACCCTTGGTTTTGTGCTGTTTCGGGGTCACACCCCTTGTTGTCATCACACTGAGGGCTTGTCCAATGCTCTAGGAGCTGCTGGGAAGCCACCAGCCTTTCCAGACACAAGGGTGTGTGGAACGGGGCATGCATCATCCATCACCTGTGCTCGGTTACACCATAAAAAGAGGTAACTCCAGAAAGCTGAGCAGCTCTGCTATAATGGTGTCAACCCCCCAGATGGTGTCACTCAGTGCAGCCCACAACCCCCGCATCCCCCTAGTGATGCTACTGCTCTTGCTAGTAATCTCAGTACATATTGTGATTTTGCAAAATATATTTAGTCCCTCTAAAATAAAATGTATGTATGAAAGTTCCATGTAACATTTCCCGAAGAAAAACATGATAGCTTTGATATTCTGAATATTTGAGAAAATTTTTTTATAATGTATAAATGACAAGAACATTTCATGGTAAAATAAGTTTTATGCATATTATGTTGATTGCTTCTATTCGTTATAGCTGTAACAAGTCCTCAGCAGGTTCTCTACAAGGTGAAGTAATTCATTTTAAAATTGTATTTTAATGCCATGTTTGTGAATAACTTGCTTGATGGTAACAGATATTACTGCACTTACACTCCAAGATAAAAATAAAATAAAACAAATGCAGCGAGTGCGAAGGTCTCAGTTTACTGGAAATCAAGATCTGTGGGATTAAAATTATACTTAATGTGCACTTAGCACACTGACAAGCAACTCTAGAAACTACACTATATTGTGCGAGACTTGCTTTTGCTGTATAAAATTTTTAAAACATTTTCACTTAATACAATAGGGAACTGATTTTTGAATACGTACTGTATATCAGTTACTACTTATCAGAATTTATAATGCATAATTTAATTTAAAAAAAAGTAAAAAAACCTCTCAAAGTAGAAAACATCACATTAACCTGTTGATATGTAAATTTAAGAAATGAATGTGTAATAATCAATACTATATTGTAAAAAATTATAAAAAAAATATTTATCCAGACTTTATTCACACAAATGTATCCTCCACAAAAAAATAATCAATAAAGTAATTTTAGGGTTAGGGTAAGTATTACCAACTTGGCTAAATAATTGATTACCAAATTCAAATAGATCTCAGTTACCTGTTGATATCTAAATTAAATAGCTAAGTATGTAATAATCATTAATATATTGTAAGAGATTACAATAAATATATTTATCCACACTTCATTCACACACGTGTATCCTCCACAAAAAATCACCTAGAAAGTAATTTTAGGGTTAGGGTAGGTATGACCAACTTGGCTGATTAATTGATTAACTGGTGAATCCCCCCTCCTATAAATCATTTAAGACACAGCTTCAATATTTTTTAGACTCATAACTTAAGCATCTTAGGATATATTTAATGTTTTAATCTCTATCAGAGAGCCTGGGACGCTCTGGGTGCTGTGTAAAAAAATGTCCTGAGCAAAACTGGATAATTACAGGTAGCCTGACCCTAATATGGGTGAAGAATATATATATGCATATATGAACTCCATGAGCATTATTCCTCTCCAGCCTTCAGTTGACCAAACCCTGGAACCCACACCAGCTGTCAAGTGAAATTTCTGCTGTGCCTGATCCTGCTCATTTGATAACAGCCTATTGCTGTGCATGCTGACATTTACCCATTCAGAGGGCATAATCAGTCATCCTCCAGAAAATTAAGGAATCATACACACATGCAAACTGATTGGCTTGTAAAGTTGGTTGAAGTTCTGTACTTCTCTGTGAAATTCTGAGTTTTGGAAAGTAGATCTAATTTGTTGTGCTTTCAATGTAATGTGATGGCTTGTAACAAGAAAAGACACCAGAAAACTATGCCCCAATTGCCTTGGAGCATGCCTCCTGCCCGAACACCTGAGCTGCAAAAGGCTAACTTAATAGGAAGTTGCTAAGGGCTAAGAGCAGACCCCCTGATTACCAGATTTGTCACTGCAGGCTGCATCACTATGGGTGGCCAGAAGTCAAGTGGATGGCCCTTAACTCAAGGACCTATGTGCACTGCCCACCCAGGGCAGATATGTCAGTGTACTGTACCTTGCATATTGTGTTTTGTATATTGTGACTAAAATGCATATTAGAGCAAAAATCTAAGATGCACGGAAAAACAAGCGCGCTAAAAGGTCTGTTTGGCACGACTGCGGCAGTAGTATATGAGGAGACATCTGTAGTTTGGATTGTGTTACTGACACGTTCAAGACGATGCTCAAAAAGTAATTTTCTTGCAAAATCAGTCTGCTTTATTAGTCAAGATGGCAGATGACAGGACATAAATAATTTCCCCTTTGCTATCCCTAACAGTTCTCCTCTCTCTTAGATAGGCCAGCTTGTCCAGCATTGATAGCCGCACCTGCAGGGAAAATCACCTGTGTAAAGTAAACCCTTCGCTCCACCACAGCTCTATGCTAACTGGCTGGTTTTCGCTTCCATGAATCTGACAACTCCAACCTTTCCTAAATAAAGCTGACTAGCCCATGTATTCTGTTTGACTTGTCTGCATGCATCCCCACCCTGAGACCTGCCAGCAGCAGTGAAAGCAGACTCTTCTCTAAACGTACAGTATGCAGTCGCGATACCAACGGTCTAAATGCTGATCATCGGATTCCAGACTGTCTAATCCCGGCAAGGGTCTAATGACAGGCGTGGAAATCCTGACGCCTGTCATTTTACCTACGCCGGCAGCCCGAAGCCCGGTATCCCGATCGAACGTAAGCCGGGCGCGTACAGTCGCAGGGGGGGAGGGTTAGGTTAGGGGTTCCTGGGGGGGACTTAGGGTTAGGCACCCCCCCTGGGAGGGTTAGGATTAGGCTAGGGGAAGGGGGAGTTAGGGTAAGGCACACCCCCAGGAGACTTACAGGGGGGGTTAGGGTTAGGCACTTGGGGGGGAGGTTAGGGATAGGCACCCCTAAGAGAGGGTTAGTTTAGTGAATAGGAAAATATTTACCTGCCGGGATTAGAACTGCTGGTCTTCCAGCGTCGGTATGAGAACCGCTGGACATGCGTCCCCGATCCCCATACAGTATGTGGTAAGTCCTTTAATTTGCCACAGGATAATCGGATAATCAGTTTGGTCGGATAATTGGACATGCATTAAACTATGTATATATGTTGTTTCTCTTTACATTTTAGCTATTATGAGCTAAAATACCATCAAATATTATTTTTGGTTCCCCTAGATTGTGTTTGGATAATTGCCATTTGAATATTTAGCATTCTACGATAATTAGAAGAACTACTGGCACAATAAAGTCCCACATTTATTGCTATACATTTTATCAGTTATATCACATATTTTATCCAAACACTGTTGAAAGAATAAAATATATTTTCTAAGATGAGAAACCATATTTCTTTTATGAATATTTTATGAAAAAACAATCAATTTGTTATAAATAATAATTACATAATTCTCTCTTCTACTGACAAAATGACAACAAATCCCTGCGGGCAGTCGTGTCGACCAGTCTCAGTTTTTTTGTTTTTACTTTTCATGGTTTGCAACGAATAAAAGGCTGCATATAAATGACTCAGTATTGAATCAGTAAAACTTTGTGGATGCCTAAGGTTTTCTGACTATACTAATTAGCAGTGACTTTCACAGTCAGATTATATGGAGCAACAGAAGATCTGTAAAACTGTAAAACATAAATGACCGGGGCACCGACTTTGATGCAACTATGATTAATTGAGCTCAGTTTCATGAATCTTGCCTGTAATGCATTTGCCTACCTTGTATCACAGAAGGATTTATATGAAAGGTAATGATTTTGAGGATATGCAAATTTCAGAGATGTTTACTAAATTGGTAGGACTCCCAGCCTTATTTATCGTTATATGATTGGGAAGCTGGACAGCAGCAGGTTGTACTGAAGGAAGAGGGCACTGTCACTGAGTGTAAACATTTTAATTGGTGCAAGTATTACACTGATGCAGAATGTGTGCCACATAAACTGGCATATTATATTGACATATTGATGCTTGGCATGGGGTTAGTGAGGGATTCAATTTGATTAGATTTTTTTTTTTGCAGTTTGAGTAAACCACATACAACAGAGGGAGAGACTGGCAGGTCTCCTCTACACACTAACATTATTAAGGCCACACTAGACAATATTTTGAATGATTTGGCCAATTCCGATGCATCGTAACAACAAATCATTCAAATCGTTAATTGTGTATGCACTATGCGCGCTCCCATGGCGTCCTCCATTTCATCTTCGGATCTTCTCTACATGTAGGAAGATCTATCACAGTGGTGTCCCTCCCCGCTGTGACACCCTGTGCGGGGAGGGTTATAGTGAGCACGACTATCCCGCGCGATGGGAAAAAAGGACGTGTGCCTCACGGACATGGGGCGTGGTCTCACGGGCAGGGGGCATTGTCTCGCAGGCCGAACCCTTGTTTTAATCACTGCAGGGGTCCTGGAGGTGTGGACTGCCCCCGGGGACCACTCTGTGTTCAGTGCCAGCTCCCCTCACTGTGTCAGGGGCCGAGTGCTGCACATAATGCTACAGTGCAGCACCCGGCTCCTGTCACTGAGGAGTCAGAACTTTGGTGTCAACCCTTGGCGGGTGACACCCGTGTGTGGCCCGCACCCCCATAGTGACGCCAGAGATCTGTTAATCTCGTTAACGGTTCCTCACAGATCGTGCAGTGTGTACGCTCTACTGAACGACCAGGCAATATGGTTACATTATATAGTTAACGATCTAACCACCAAACGATGGAAGATGTATAATTTGGTCTTCTGTTAGATGCACAGTGTGTATGCACTAGATCGTTTGTCCAGGAGTTCAAGGTAAATGGTTGACGACATTGCATTGTTTGCAAGTTATATAGTGTGTACCTAACTTTAGATTTGCTAGCAAAATATGGAACATTTATCTGCCTGGTGTAGGAATTTCCAATAGGGAGAAGCCATGAGAGGAGAGGACCGGGCGGTGGGGATGGGCGGTTGGGTAGGGGTGTACGCTTAGCTCTAACATCTGTCCTGGGCCCCATAATTTCTAATGTCAGACCTTTGCTTAGGCATTTGGGTGGGATCACTTTCAGGGTGCATTAAATGTCCATTACTGCAAACTCAGATTCAATCCCACCCAGATTTGAACTCTATAAAAGGATGTGAATTTCGCATTAGCTCCAAGCTGGTGGTCTTCGGGTCTCAACCTATACTTTTAATGGGACCCATTTTGCACCTTTAGGTGGCACTGCAGAGAAGAAACACATTTCTAGTCAGATTCAAATTCACAGATAGGAAATTAACATTTGCGGATGATCTACTACTATACTTTGCAGACCCAAAACTTTCCATGCCACATCTGATGGATTTATTTGATTCTTTTGAACTGATATCAGCATTTAAAATCAATTGTAGTAAAACTGTTGCTCTGGCTTTTTTTCCTGAGGCTAAATTGGGTTGGGGGGATAAATATCCTTTCTGGCGAGCTACCGATGATTTCATCACCTATTTGGGAATTAAGATACCATTACACCCTACTAATATATGTGATACTTATTTTACCCCCCAAATATCACGGACTTTCTTGGACTTTAATAGATGGTCACGTCTTCCTCTATCTTATTTAGGCAGATGCCATCTATACAAAATGATTTGTTTTCCTAGATTTCTCTATGTTTTACAAATGCTCCTGATAAATACCATCCAAAACAGATATAGCAATATGAAATAGAGCATTGACTAAATTTATATGGGCAGGTAAACGCTTGAGTGTACCTTTCTACAAACTGCAGCAAAGACGGGACCTGGGAGGTGTTAATTTGCCGTGCCTCCGTATCTATGCACCAGAAAATCTTACATAGAACATATTTCACCCCAAAATTAAAACATATTATAGGGGACGCGGTAAACTTTAACTGTTACAAATGCGGAGCCCCTGATGCAGATATTATGCATTGTTTTTGGTATTGCTCTCAGGTTCAGATGTTTTGGAGAACCCTTCAAGACTATATTGTTAATCTTTTGAAGATATATTTCAAAATCACTAAAGAATGGTTTTTTTGGGGTATGTACCATAATGGTGGTAATGATGATCTAACGAAGGGCAACCACATTTTACTCATTAAATTTGCAGCAGCTGCCAAAAAGGTTATTTTATCACAGTGGATCTCAACTGATTCCATTCCTGTAAATCTATTTTCCATTTTATTTTTATGGCAAGGACAGAAGCTTCTTTAAATAAGGAAAAACAGACCGGAAATATTTTTGAAACCTGGCTTCCTTATGTTTGCACAATTTCAGATATATTAAGCATTAAGAAAATGTATTGGTTTAACGGAATGGTACAATTTGGAGGTTCTAGGCTCTGGTGTACCTTTCTAGTTAATGAGGTTGGTCATGTGACCAGTTTTTATATGTGGGAGATATACTTTTGTTTATATTTTGATTATATATATTTTGGATATCACTTTTTATATGCCATCAAATGTTTTTGTAACAAATATTTGTACCTGACATTGTATTTGGATTTCTTTGTCAATCTGTCAATAAAATAGTTTGAAAAAAAAAAGGAAATTTATCATATGTAATAAAGGACACCTGGGGTCTTATTCTGAGTCAGTCTGTAACTTAGTTGCAATTTGCGATTTGCAAAAGTAAAATTTCCTGTATTAGGAAGTATCCCCCTTATGCTGGGTACACACTGAGACCACGAATTGGTCAGCAGACCAATCCGCAGTCTGAGCGGCCAATTGGTAAGCTATACATACTCAACAATCGGCTGCTCGATATCTCTGGGTTGACATCACAACTGGGCATGCCCAGTTGAGATATCAGTGTCGGCAATTCCTGCATCAAGTGTACAGACGGTCAGCGGGTCACCCATACACACATCCAGACACCTATAGATATACCGGCATCGGCTGTACTGCAGGGCTGACATGATATGTCTGTGAACGACGTGACAAGTGTCTACCCAGCATTATGTAGGTGTTAGTTGGTCCCCAGTCCCTCCTGCTTTGTCTTTACACTCACTGGAAACTGCAATCTTTTCAGCTCTGAAGGCCCTGCAGTCATGGGGCTGCCCTGTAAATTTCAAAAGCTGGCAATAATGATGGAGCACTTGAATAATCGTCATCGGCAAATAACGTGAGATAAGATACGGGGTCAAGGAATATAGGGCGGAAATAAGTATGCTGAAAAATGCGGTAAAACCTCAGAAAATGCTGGTTTGACCTCAATCACAGTATGCACCAAATTCCATAAAGCTGCCCTATAGGTCACTATAGGTCTAATAGAAGACTATGGGCTTCTTATAAGAGAGTTTCCCCTGAGAGGGATTCAATAGGATCCCTCCCAGGGTCCTCCACGGCTCGCGCATGGGCTGCCCTATGCAGAAGGACTACCGGGTCATAAACCTTATAAGGAAAGCTGTCCTTTGCTTAAATCTTCATGCATACGTCATTAATAAAGACTGGTATACATGCCATCATTGGTGGGATGCATTGCATAATAGATACTTTCAAGCAGTAAACTTTGTTGCCACATACTGCGATTTGACCTCACTTTGCACTTTCACCCCTCACCTCACTGATTTGTTGCATGAGGGGCTCTGTTAGCATAAACTGTACAAGTTCAGTTCTCCTGTTTCTTGAACCAAAGTGATTTTTTACACTTTGCTGATTGTCTTGTATGACCAATAGCTGTGAAAGAAACCCTGGAGTAATAACTCTTTCTCTCATTTAAGTGTCAGTCGATGCCTCGGCCGGCTTTGTTTTTCTATCTATTAATGTTATAAATTGTACAGTCTAACCATGTGACGCTATCTGGACTTTGTATTGGGAAGTGAGTGTTAATGCAGTTAACATGTCAGGAATTATTGGTTCCCTGGTGTCAAGTGGTTGAGTATTAAATTATTTTTACATGATCGACTTACAGCCACCTCCTGCATACTACTGTGTTAAAAAGACTTGTTTTTTTATTAGAGATGAGCAGTATTGGCTCGGATCTTCCCTCCAAGCTCGGATCTCAGAACAAGGCAAAATGTCATCTTTCACTGACATCTGTGAAAGATGATGTCTGAGATCTGAACTTCGGGAGTGATTCAGTAATGGACGGAATGGCAAAGCTGCAAGCAAACGGCTTTGCAATTCCGTCCTTGCAAACATGCAAATGTAGCAGGAGGTGTATGACAGGGATGTAGTCAGGATACCGGCCGGCGCTATCCCACCCGACGATATCCCGACACTGACATCCCGACAGGGACTAAAGATAGGAGTTGAAATCCTGACGTCTATTATTAACCCCACTACAAAATCCTGACACCCGGCATACCGAATGAAGGTAAGCCGGGTGTCTAAGCATTTAGCCATGGGGGTGAGTATTAGATTTAGGGACCCCCAGGAGGACTTAGGGTTAGGCACCCCCCGGGAGGGTTAAGGTTAGGGTAGGGAAATGGGGGGGGCTTGGCTTAGGCACCACTAGGGGGGGTTAGGCACCCCCCGGGAGGGATAGGTTTAGAGTGCAGGGAGGGGGGTTAGGTTTAGGCACTAACAGGGGGAGGTTAGGGTTAGGCACCACTAAGGGAGGGTTAGGGTAGGGAGAGTAGAGGGTTAGGGTACTTACCTGCTGCAGTCGGGATTTCGATCCGTCGGGCTGCTGCTGACGGTATTTGAACCGGCGGCTAAACAGCCACCGGCATTACATACCAATTCCATATGACACTCCCTGTTGCATTTACGATCCCATCACTGCAACGAGGTTGCAGGCTGGGATAACCTAGGTGGACGGCGCCGGGCTGGGTGGACGGCGCAGGCTGGGTGGACTGCGCCAGGCAGCCGACTAGCTGAGTTAGCCTTTTGCCGGCTTGCGAGGCCAGAAAACTGTACGCAGTTCCGTGGACGCAGCCCCTGGCCTTGCCATTCCCAGAAAATGGGGCGGACATGCCCCCATTTCCAGAAACGCTGTCCACCCCCACTTTACCCCTTTAATGCCTCTGCCTGTCAATCAGGCATAGAAGGGGCTGCGTGCGATCATGTAGAACCCATTCTGCACATTCACAGAATGGGTGCTGTGCAAGCGCAGATTCCCAATAAACTTGCATGCAATGATAAATTAGCCCCTTGGTGGGAAATGAACAAAAGCAATACATATGTGTATATTATAAAGCATTTATGACAGTTATAGGTAACAGGTGACCATCTGAGCCTTCACCTGCAACCTCCAGCTCCTTCATGCTATACTGTCAGGTTTATTTGCTATAACTTATTTTAACTTGTTTTAACTAGTACTACAGTATGTGTAGAGGTACTGTGCAGCCCTTTAGATGGTTAGATACGTCATTTCAATCCTTTAACTCTTTAGTGGCTAATTTTTCCATATGGTTTATTAATTTATAAAGTCAATATAATAAATCCATTCATATGATTTATTTGCTGTGCAGCAGATGACAATCCCTTTAGAGGCTTTGTGGTTCCATATTTTATCTTGAAAAGACACTCCTCTTATGGGTCTTATCCATACTTCAAATGATGACAAATTAATCTATATAATGTGTTAGAGCCTGTCTCCGTTTCTCCTGGAAGCACTAAAAAGACACCCTCACACCAAAAAACACCCAAAAAAATGAGGCCGAAGGCCAACATTAATAGATATAAAAAATATTTTATTAAAATATAACAATTTTAAATTAGAACAAATTGCTTACATGGTTTTCAATAAATGTATTTGTTCCACAACTAGGGAATATTTCCAGAACATCAGATGGTGGTTAAGTCTCAACAAAATGACCAAGGTAACCAATAATATAACCCTACGCGTTTTGTCTCTCCGCAAGACTTCTTTAGGGGTATATCTATAAAACACATGCAGGGTGTCGAGGTGATATACAAGCTCAAATTCACACTAAAACAATGTGTAATGTTACAATACAAAATACAACATACCTCATACAGGTGTGTACATATCCCAATTATTGGGTCACATTTAACAATACACTTGAAGATGCACCAATTCAGACAATGTAAGATCAGTGGACCACAAATCTGCGATATATCTTCACTAGTAGAAACAGTGAAGATATGTGATTGGTTAATAGAAATAGGATAATAACCATTGTTTATCGAGCGTTAGTTACGACTTATCATTGTATAAGTATATAATGATAACCTAATAAGTAATTATCCAAGGTCTAGGTAAAAGTTGAAATTGAGAAGTATGTATGTTTGTCTTAACACAGGTAGGTCCTTACATTGTCTGAATTGGTGGATCTTCAAGTGTATTGTTACATGTGACCCAATAATTGGCATATGTACGCACCTATATGAGGTATGTTGTATTTTTTATTGTATCATTAAACATTGTTTTAGTGTGAACTTTAGCTTGTATAATACCTCAACACCTTACATGTGTTTTATAGAAATACCCCAGAAGAACTCACACGGAGAGATGAAACGCATAGGGTTATAGAAGTGGTTAAGTTGGTCAATTTGTTCAGACTTATCCACCATTGTGTGAATATTCCCTATTTGTGTAACATAGTAAATTTATTGGAAACCATGTAAGCAAATTCTTCTTTATATAAATGTTATATTTTAATAAAATTATTTATATATCTATTAATGTTGGCCTTCAATCTGATATTTTGGGTGTTTTTTGGTGCAAGGGTGTCTTTTTAGTACCTCAAGGCTGAAACACATTATATCAGAGGTTTTCAACCGTCGTGCCGCGGCACAGTAGTGTGCCGCAGGCGGTTGTGAAGTGTGCCGCAGAGCTAGAGCCGCCTGTCACATTAAAGAACTGCGGACCGGGCAGCACTGCAGCTGAGCTCCTCTGGGAGGCTCAGGCACACCCGGGCCGTGACCTGCCTAAATGCAGCAGCGTAACATCACAGTAACGCACGCCACGTGCCTGCCTGCCCGCCCGCACAGCATCTCAGCCAGCCCTTCCCTCCCGCCTGTGGCCAGTCACCAAGCCAGCCCTTCTCTCCCTCCTGCCTGTGGCCACCCACCCAGCCAGCCAGCCCTTCTCTCACTCCCGCCTGCGGCCAGCCACCCATCCAGCCAGCCCTTCTCTCCCTCCCGCCTGCGGCCATCCAGTACTACCCCCTTCACCCACAGCCAGCCACCCAGCCAGCCTTTCTCCTCCTCCCGCCTGTGGCCAGCGAGTACTACACTCCTGCCCACGGCTAACCAACCCAGCCAGTACTACCCTCCCACCCACCCGTGGCCAGCCAGCCACTGCTGACAGTCTGCACCATGGGAACCTGCAGCCGATGACAGACAGGTAAGTCTAGAAATTTTTTTATTTATTTTTGATGTGGTAGCCACTATGATTTGATTTTGTGGGGAGCAATGTGTTTTGTTTATTTCTGTGGGGGACAATGTTATTTTTTTTCTGTGGGGGCCTATGTTATTTTTTTTTCAATGTGGTCCTATGTTATTTTTTTTTCTATGGGGGCCTATGTTATTTTTTTTTTCTATGGGGGCCTATGTTTGTTTTTTTTTCTATGGGGGCCTATGTAATTTTTTTTCTATGGGGGCCTATGTAATTTTTTTTACTATGGGGTCCTATGTTATTTTTTTTTTTCTGTGGGGGCCTATGTTATTTTTTTTCTGTTGGGGCCAATGTATGTATGTGTTATTTCTTTGGGGCCACTGTATGTGCGTTTTATTCCTGTGGAGCCCAATGTAGTGTGTTTTGTTCCTGTGGAGGCCAATTGGTGTGTTTCTTTATGTGGGAGCCAATGTGTACGTTTTTTCATAGGTTGCGCATGCCGTATCGCCGGTTACTGTGCCTTGGCAATTTTAAAATCTTGCGTAGTGTGCCTCTGGTTGAAAAAGGTTGAAAATCACTGCATTATATGGACTAATTTGTCATCATTTGAAGTATGGATAAAGACCCATAAGAGGAGTATCTGTCTTTGCAAGATAAAATCTGGAACCACAAAGCCTCTAAAGGGATTGTCATCTGCTGCACAGCAAAGAAATCATATGAATGTATTCATTATATTGACTTTATAAAGTTTTTTATTAGTATTGGAGCGCCTCCGCAGTGTATTTTTTTATATATATATATATATATATATATATATATATTATAAGGGCACAGTTGTGCCCTTATATTAAGGCTGAATCTCCATTATGTTTAAGGGACTACACCTTAAAAGCTATTGGAGGTACCAGGCTGGAATTTGGGCGGATAGAACTGTCGCTCGGTGCTGCATGCCAAATTTCAGGGCAAAAACATAAAAAATTAGAATTTGGAAGTAATCTAAAGTTCCAACTGTCAGTTTTTTTCTGACACTCAGGGCCTGATTCAGAGCCGGACGCTATTTGCGGACGGTTGTTCTAAAAAAGGGGCCGGTTATTTAAATTGTGCACTCGCTCTTTGCGGTGTGTTGACGCCTCTATGTCTGAGCGAGCGTTCGAAAAATGCGCTCGCTATTTTGTAAAGACACCCCTTTGCCGTTCGCATCACACGTCATCTACGGTATTTATTAGACTAATCGGGAACATCGAAAGGCATCTGAACTGCTCGCAGTGGTTGTGGTAGGATTTTCTTACCGCTATCACTGCGAGCAGTTTAGGCTAAAAGACAACCAAGTGACGTGGTTGATGATGCTCCTTTACTAATTATGCACACCCATTAAACGTCCTTTTGACCGTTAGGCACGCCTGCATTCGGATCTCCACTCCCCCGTTTTCAAGCACCTTCCACTGTTACCACCCACAAACGGTACATTCTGTCAATCAAATTAGCAGCCCCTCGCTGTTTTTCGAGCGCATGATTTCCGACCGCAATGACTGTTTTGCGCATGCGCATTACGACCCATGCACATGCGCAGTTGTGCGAACATCGCTCAGAGCAAACGAGCGGCCGTTTACGAGCGGCTCCGAATCAGGCCCTCAGTTAGGACCACTTTTCTGCTGTTCTCTATGGGGGATTTTTGGGAAGGCATAAAACTTAGGGTAGGAAGCGAATTTAGATTTGGGGTTTGTTTTATTAGGTAGCTCTTGTTCCAGGGTAGGGCCTTTTGGGGTTCAGGTAATTGAGAAAGTTACAGTTTTGAAACTATTACCTTACAATTGCACCATTATAGTGATAGGAAGATTCAGGGCTCGATTCAGACCGCTAGATGCGTTCGCTCGCTAGATGCGTATGCAAATTCAGCAAGGCAGGCGATCGCACGCAAGGCATTACCATGCACACTATGTCTTAGCTTGCCATCGCATTGTGTATGCAGATGCCCACTTGCGCATGTCATCTCCAGGAAGTGTATGCAACCATCAGTAACATTGAGTACCATCGGATGCACAAATTAAAATTTTAACACAGATGAATAGATGGATCTCACTGATTCATCCATGCATCTGTGTCTTATTTTCTCACATGCATGCACAGCACCAGTGAACATCCCCGTAGCCCGCTGATGCCCCTGTGCATTGCTCCGCTGCTGCCCCACACTCCTGCAGCCTGCCCTTGCAGCCATCTCTCCCTGTGATTGCCCAAAACACCTCCTTTGTGCCAGCCTTCCTCCAGCTGCGCTAATGTACCATTTTGTTGCTTTTTTCCCCTGCAGGTGGCCCAGTTTGCTTCTCTGGTATGCAGTCGGGATGCCGACAGTCTAAATCGCGACCATCGGCATCCCAACTGTCTAATCCCGGCAAGGGTCTAATGATAGGCATCGAAATCCCGAAGCCTGTCATTTTACCTACGCCGGGAGCCCGATGCCCGGCATCCTGATCGAAGGTAAGCCAGGCGCCGGGCTTGGACAGCCGTGGGGGGGGGGGTTAGGTTAGGGGCTCCCGGGTGGGGACTTAGGGTTAGGCAGCTTCCCATGAGGCTTCGGGTTAGGCTAGGGGAAGGGGGGGTTAGGGTTAGGCACCCCCAGGGGGAGGTTAGGGTTATGCACCCCCTCGGGAGACTAGGTTTAGGCTGCGGGGAAGGGGGGTTTAGATTTAGGCACCTAGAGGAGGGTTAGGCACTTGGGAGGTGGTTAGGGTTAGGCACCTCTAAGGGTGGGTTAGGGTTAGGGGGTTAGGTTAGTTTGTACTCACCTTAGCTGCTGTCTGGATCTTCACCTCTGCCGGGCTTCCGCTGTCGGGATTTGATCCGCCGGTTTGCTTCCGGCATAAAATCATACCAATCCTCCAAACCCTGATAGGTAATACATTTGAAAAAAGCAATGAAATTCCATAGACAAAAAACCTTACGGTTTCACATGTCCCATTGAGGCTTGGTTAGACATGATCTGAAATTTCACAAAACCTATTGAATTTCTGCCACTCAAACTTCAAAAAGCAATGAAATTACGATCATTAAGGCTGACGCTTTAATGGACGTGTTCCTTGCAAAATACAGATATGGTATGACGTGACACCATGTGGTTAACTGCAGATTCAGCACTCTGGTGGAGCTACTAATTTACAGAATTGTGTGCTCATTGGAATACACACATGCAGTCTATGAGGTCTGAGCAGATATGTGGCACACACATCTCCTTCAGTGCTCACAATCTTCCCATTCCATCACCACAATAATCCCACTTTGCATTTAGGGCAGCTGCCCAATTCGTCTGCTACCATATGTTGTCTCTTTGCTTGGGATATATATGCTATATAGAAAATGTTATATGTATTTCCTGTAATTTAACCAAGCTTACAAACTTCATAGAGTGCTAGAGTGCTCTAGTGAAGTGAGAATTCGGCACCTCCGCACTGAGAACACTGCCGGCACTCCTGTACTGCTGACTCCCCCGAACTGCCGACACCGCCAGCATCTCCGAACTGCCGACACTGCTGGCACCCCCCCCCCCACGGAGGACAACGCCGGCACCCTCTGTCACAGTAAGTGCACCATTGGTGTAGTCTACCTGTACTGTATTTGACCTGCACTGTAACCCGCACTGTATCCGACCCGCACTGCATCCAACCCACACTGTATCTGTTCCGCACTGTATCTGACCCGCGCTGTATCCGACCCGCGCTGTATCCGACCCACACTGTATCTTGTACTGTTTGTGACCAGGACTGTCTGCGACCCGCACTGTATCCAACCCACACTATATTCCACACTGTATGCGACCAGTACTGTATGTGACTTGTACTGTATGCGACCCACGCTGTATCCGACCCGCACTGTATCCAACCCGCACTGTATGTAACCCATAGTTGCCTACCTTTGGCTTCTCCTCCCCGGTAGAAGCCTTGGTAGGAGAAGCAGGTGGGCTGTAACGGGGGCTGGGCCTGTCGTGTTGCATCATTAAGCCCCGCCCCCTCCGCAACAAATTGCTGTGATTGGCTTACATTTAAATAGGGGGCAGGGCTAAATGACACGATTCACTGAGAATAGCATCATTAAGGCCTACCCCCTACACGGGGACCGCTATCGCCACAGAAATTCTCCCCATTCCGCCCACTTCACTAGGAAGTGGGCAGAATGTGGGAGAAATGCCTACCCTTCCAGTGGTGCGGGGGGGTTACCCGAAAAATCGAGAGCCTCAAGCGAAAACCGGGAGGGTGGGCATGTATGATGTAACCTGAACTGTATCCAACCCACACTGTATCCTGCACTGTATGCGACCAACACTGTATCCAACCTGCACTGTATCCAGCCTGCAGGTACAGAACGCTGTTTTTATGGTTGGGAAGATTTTGGGGAACTGCTCAACAGAAAGGCTGATTGATCACATTACTAATTTGCAAAACATTTTTAAACAGAAATAACTGGTCTTTTTATCATGAATATTTCAACAAAAGTACAACAGTACAGACGCAACTTAGGGAAGGGAAGGGCTGTATTTGCTATAGGCTAGGGTTTATATAGTAGCACAAAAAATGCTAATTATATAGTATTCAGTGGCTGTTCAGCCTGAATGTGGTTAGTTCAGGAGATCCAGGTTCTAACATAGCGATGGTGAACGTGATACAGAGGAGCTTTAATGTATTCCTGATAAACTGCAGGGGCTTTATTGTCAATATTAACATTACATACCTAAGCAAATATGGCTAATTTAATAACTGAATAACTTTTCATAATTAATAACTAATTATATAACTTTTATACTCATTAATATTAATACTAAAGGGCATATTTCTTAATGAATTCTGCCCTTAAACTACTCGGAAACTGCTTTTTCCACATATTTATGGGAAGAATTAAGTAAACCTTAAGGGGCATATTCAAGTGGGTGCGAGAATAGCAAAAAACCCGCACCTGCGAGGTTTTTCCTGCAGGTGCGGGTTTTTTGCTATTCAATTAGGTGCGTGTTTCTGTTTTTTGCAAGCCGGGAGGTTTTTATTCTTGCACCTCCAGAGCAAGCGTAATTTTTCCTAAAATTGTTATTTTAGGAAAAATCAGTGGGACTTGATCTGGGACCCCGGCGGCACCCTCCCCTTAAGACTAATTAAGCAGTTGGAAGTTTCCAATTAGCTTAATTAGTCCTTAATTACTCACCTTCCGAAGTGCTGTCTTCTGCATCCAGCGTCGGGAGCCGGCTCTTCTGCGGCAGGGTGAGTATGTAGTGTGTGTGGTGCTTGTAAGTGTGTATGAGTGACTGTGTGCGTGCATGAGTGTGTGTGTGTGACCCCCGGTGTATGTGTAACCCCCCTGGAATGGGCGCTGGGAGAACTACCAGCCCCTGGAGCCTCCCAGGAGCCCCCGGGACTCCCAGCAGCCCCCTCTCCAGTAAAATGAGAGAGGGGAAGCTACCGGAAGCCGCGGAGACCTTCAGAGACCCCCGGCCAGGTAGGTGAAAAATGTTTTACATTTTTTTTTACGCGGCGCAGACATTTCAGAGCTGAAAACCCTGCAACTACTATTTTTTTAATTGAAAACCGCAGGTATCGGGAGCGCGCATACCCACGGTATTCCTAAATTGGGCGCGAGGGGCACGAGGTTTTTCCTTGCTAAACCTCGCGCCCAATTGTATATACCCCTAAATGTACCACAGAGAAAAGCAGGAGATGGTGGGGGCATAATAGGCTTTGATTTTCTCAAATTTTACCTTTTTGGCGATTGCTTCTAGCTATTTGAAAACCACTGTATGTTACAAAGGTAAAATCCATGTAAAAATTTCAAGAAAATCGTGATTTGAAAACATTATACCAAAAATGCTGGAAATAATGGGCAAAGAATAAAGGCGATTGTGAAAGGCGAGGTAGCTGCAATGGCAGTTATCTTGCCTGTCATAATGTAAAAAATACATTTATGAAAACAAAACCACGTTCAAGGGGCATCAGGATGGCTCAGTTATGTCTAGGTAGAGGGGATCCCCAAGAAGACCAGACCCAGTGCTGAATAGCATAACATGTGGGGTTTAAATCGCCAGCAGTATTGGGGATTTTTACCTTCCAAAACATTGGGTATTACAGCAATTTTTCAATTTGCCAAGATTTGTGGTGAGTTGGAATTTAGGACTCGATTCAGACCCGCAAGCTAGATTCGTATGCAAATTTTGGCAAGGCAAGCAGTCGCACGGCAAGGCATTAGCACACCCACAATGTCTTAGCGTGCGATCACATTGTGTATGCAGACACCCACCAGCCTGTCTTAAGATGCCCACTTGCGCACGTAATATCCAGGAAGTGTATGCAACCATCGGTACATCGAGTACCATCGGAAGCGAACGCAGCGCTTGTGGATGACCATACCCTACCGCAAGCACTGCAAGTGCTTCAGTGTGAAATACAACCAAGTGACGTGTACTATTACGCTGCCTCTTAATTGTGCATGCCTCTGAAACAGCGTTAAGACGCTCAGGTAAGCCTGCATTCGCACCTCCACTCCCCCGTTTCTAGTCGCCCGCCCCTGTCTCCACCCACAAACCACAAACAGCTTCTCCTGTCACTCAGTCAGCTGGGCAGTCTATGCACAGCGAGCGTACGCTTCCCGATTGCTCGCACTGGTTCGTGCACGCGCACTGTGATGCGTACGCATGTGCAGATTACAAAAATCGTCTCGCTGCGTTCGAACGGGTCTGAATCGGGCCCTCATTCCCCCAGTGGTGGTACTGCTAATCAAAATAAGGCACGAACCATATAGCTGACATTTTGTTGCAACTTTGGAAATTATCATCAGTGTTAAATTTACTCTACGGTTAAGCAAATATTACAGCTACAATAAGCTCTTTCATTTACACCTGGCAGCCAGCAAGTATCATATTAATAATAAAAAGAAAAATATGACTATGAAAGAAAGACTAATGACAATGTAAATTAGCTCTCATTAACTTCGCCCACATGTATTTGAAAGTTTTCCCAATGTATAAAATTGCCCTTTAATAATGGCTCCATTATATCATAATGAAATTCTCTGGATAAAGACTTTTTAAATGTGTTCTTGTGAAATTCAATGCAACTTGCGTAGAGCTGAGTTTATTAAACAGACAATTGTGTCCCATTTGTTGATACAATTTTGCATATTTTCATGAAATTACATGTTCAGAAAAAAACAACAACAAAAAAAAACAATTTGAAAAAATTACAGGTGCCAATTTGTTTAGCAATGTATACTGTATACACCGTGTGCATATTTGCATTTGTTCTGTGACACAGCTTAATGAGGAGACAGACGCATAGTGTTGTCAAAGCCAATGGGAACTGTGCACTGGTGGTACAAGGTCGGATTCAGAGATGTATGCCAGGGCCGTAACTAGGTTGATGCATATGCAATGCTTTTCAGACGCATACGTACACCACCGCAAACATCTACATATTTTCCATCTTTGAATCATGCCCTCATTGCCTTCATCTCTGCACTGAACTGTTGCAGCATATCATAGTAAGACACATCATAGTAAGTGTAACACCCTTCATTCTCATTGCTGGTCATTGTTCATGCTCTCCTCTACAATTCTCTTACCAACTGCCCTATTCCCCCCATCCTGTTATCTCCAAACTGCTCACCCTTCACATCACTGGCCTTCATGTTCTTTCCTGGTTCACTACCTATCCAACTGCTCCTTCAATATTCCTCCCTGAGACATCCTCCCCTTCATTTTTCACTATGGGGGCCATTTATTAATGATCGCATTTTGCAATGCGATCAGGGCATCCAGTACCGCCCATGATCGCATTGCAAAATGCGATCATAGTGGCCGGATGTATGATCCGGCACATGCAGGGAGACGGGCTCCAAAAGGAGCCCATCCCTGCGATGTGTCCGGAGTGCATGCGGGGCTGCTGCGCGGCGCCCATTGCCGGTGGAGGGATCTGGAAGATCCCTCCGCCGGCTGAAATGCGGTAAGTTCCCATAGACAACAGCGGCTAACGCTATCTTCAGATGGCTTTTGCTGCTGGGGCCAATATTGGGAATGCTTCGCATTCACGATATTGATACATTTGGCAGCATCGCATCCCCCATAGAAACCTATGGGGGAGGCGGCTGCCAGTGGCAATGGAGGGATCGCAGTAGGTACCTGCTGCGATCCCTCCTTTATACATCCGGGGGATACTTAGTATTTGAGGTAAACCCCGAAAACAGGTGTTTTCGGGGCATTTACCTCAAATTACCTTTGATAAATGGGCCCCTATGTGTTAGTGCCCCACAAGGCTCTGTTCTCTGCACTTTTATTTTCTTACTACTACAGATCTATTATATTGATGAATTAAATCACACATTCAGCCTGCTGTATTATCTCTATGTGGATGCCACCCAAATCTACTACTTCTCTCCTAACCTCTACCCTTCTCTACTATCTTGTGTGATCAACTGTATCTCTGCTATTTCCACATGTCCAAATGCTACGGCGAGATGAAGATGTCCAAAAGAGAGCTTTTAATTTTCCCTCATCCAAGATGTGGCAAGATCAAAGGTGACAGGCACTGAGAATAAAGTTTTAGCCTGCAGGACGCTACCACCAGCTGCTGTAATGACGTGTGTACCATTATATACTGGAATTAATGTCACCACGCAGAATCTCCCACATTGCTGCTGTTTAGTTCGTTATGTAGGAGATACATCTGTTTGTATTCGGAGAGCGTCCAACTGGGCCTGCCTTTCTGCTCCACCGGAGGTTTCTGTCCTCCCTGAGCTCGCCTTAGGACACCTGCATTACGGTTAGACAGGTAAACCGCCCTAGTCAACGAGGTGTACCGCACTGCGACGAGGTAAAGGCTGGGGGAAGTCGCCGGAGCAGCCAGATGAAGTGAATCACCAGATGGGATTGAAAAGACACATCACAATGCAGATGTGTTCAATATCACCTAGACAGTGCTGGTACTGGGTTACTGCTCTATTTGGACTGGATGCAGGGTGATTGTCCACAAGTGTATAAAGTGAATCTAGCAACTTCCATGGACTTTGCTCTTTTTTACTCACTTAGAGGTAGATGTACTAAGCCCATACTTGCCTGCATTCTGGCTGCCCCCTTCGGGACAGGGCAGCCGGGTCAGCACAGCAGGGAAGGTGTGGTGTGGCATAAGGGGGGGCGTGGCAGGGACATGAGGTGGCATTGGCGGCGGGGCAATAATGATGCGTTTCAGTGCAAATCGCATCATCCCCCCCGATGTGTAGTAGCGCGGGGTCCAGGCATATGTAGCCTGGCGACTTGCCCACTTTTCCAGGTTGCTGGGAGTACCACCAGATTTTGGCAGCCTCCCGGCCATTCCAGGTGAGTAGGCAAGTATGAATAAAGCCTGGGTACACACTAGGATGATGGATCCGCCGATCCGCTGTCCTATCTGACAATTGGTAAGTACATAAACACTTACCAATCGTCAGCCCGATGTGTCGTGAATGAAGTCACAACTGGGTGGGCATTTACAGTTGAGCTGTCATTCAGTAGTGGTCTCTGCAGCAAGTGTACGGGCGCAGCCGACACAATATTCAACTAGCAATAAAATGCATCTTATTTGCAAACCAAAGCAAACAGGACGCATAAGCAGCTTAGGCTGATTAAAATGATATGCAGCATTCTTTATTCTGCATGCGAAATGCTTAATTAGAGTGTCACAGCTGCTGACTCTGTAACTTAGCATTTCGCATGCAGATACACCCGCAGTCGCACACAGAACATAGGCATGCCGCATCACTTTGCGAATAAAATATTTTAAGGGGGAAAATTGCACAAAAAAGGCACCCTGCGCTACCGAGTTGCACATCGCTCATGTGTTATGTGCAACGCGACTTGTAGCGCATGGAGGATAGATGTATGTGGACACATCTAAATAAATATATATATATATATATAAAATTCTATATATATATATATATATATATATATATATATTTGTTAGAGATGAGCGTTTCGGTTTTGGCTCGGATCTTCCTGCCAAGTTCCGATCTAAGACTGACGAAAAATGTTTTTCAAAGACATCTGTGCCCGCTCATCTCTAATATATAGTTTAGAAAAAATATACAGTACAGATCTTTGGAGATAATATTTTCTCCACTGTCCTATTATTGCTATGTTATAAGGGCCCATTTTGGCTTAGAGACGAACAAATGATCTTTTATTGGCTTTAATGGCCAATACAAGCCTGGCAATAAAATAAAATTAAAATTCATCTAGAATACTTTTGAAATGTGTCCTACCTCTAGTTTGTATTCCTCGTCCACATGAATCACTGGCTCCGGTGATCCCTTGTCTCACATAATCTGGCACAAGGACACATTGCTTCCACGCATGAGGTTTCCACCTGCGAATCATTACAAGACATGAGGATGAGAACAGGTGCGCAGATGTGTAATTGGGTTTTCCTCCTGATTTATTTGTGAATTGGGAAATTAATTATGATTATGATCGCTGGCAATATACAGCTAAGGCAGCATTGCTAATTCTCATTTAATTGTAAGGAATAAACCAGCTAAATGTGCATAGGAGAAAATAGATGGAAAATATCAACAGCTAATTACATTTTTCACGTCATTCATTTTTAAAATCATTGTATTATTATTGTTTCCTTGTTGTGTAAAATATTGAAACTTCAATCCCTGGCCATATTGCAGTCATGTTAACACTGTATTTAAGGTGCGTGTGACTAATGGTGCATACACGTAACGATTTTTTGAACCATTTGTCGTTAACGACGTCATTATCGTTAAGTCATTCAAAAAATCAGTTTCAGGGTTATAACGATGAACGAAAATCACAAATGCGCGCTCCTGTTTGTAGTTTGTAGTTTTCGTTCATCGTCCCTTCTGACTGTCCAACATGACGATTTTCGTTCAGAAAATTATTCATGTTTGACAGAATGAATGATGAACGATGAACAACGGCCACTCCCTGAACTGTTTTTCTATTTCAACTTCATTTTACATCTAATTTCGTTCATCGTTCAGGAAATCATTGAAAAAATTGTTCATTACATATTAAAAAATCGTTCACTTTTTCAAGGGAAAATGTTGATGAAAATCGTTGGTAACAAAAATCGTTACATGTGTATGCACAGGTCTGAGCTGGGGGGGCAGTTAGAAAGAACATGGGGCCTGATTCAGAGCCACTCGTAAGCGGCCGATCGTTCGCTCCGAGCGATGTTTTCCCAACTGCGCATGCGTACGGATCGTTATACGCATGTGCGAACCGGTCAGTGCGGTCGAAATTCATGTGCTCGCAAAATAGCGAATGCCTGATAATTTGAGTGACAGAAAGCGGCGTATGTGGGTGGTAACAGGGGAAGGTGCTTGAAAACGGGGAGTGGAGATCCATTCGCAGGCGTGCTTAAAGGTCAAAACGGGCGTTTTATGGGTGTGCATAATTAAAACAGCAGCGTCATTGACCACGTCACTGGGTTATTTTATAGCCAGAACTGCTCGCAAAATTGTGGTAGCAAAAATCAACCACAAGAATAGCGAGCAGCTCATACCCTGGTCGATGTACTCGATTAATCTAATAAATAGCGGACATGACGTAGGATGCGAGCGGCCAGGGGGCGTAGTTTCCCAAAAAACGACCGCAAGTTTTGTTCGCTCGTTCAGACCTAGAGGCGTGAACAGACCGCAAACAGCAAACGGTTCATTTGAATAGCCACCCCTATTTTCTGGACGAGCGAGCGCAAATTGCGTCCGGCTCTGAATCAGGCCCATGATTCATTAATTCAATCTTCATTTCCGGTTTATCTCAAATGTTCTCAGTTGTGAAGTGGATGGACAAAAACAAGCTCCAATCAGATCATAAGAGTGTTCACAGAGAATATCAGGAAAAGAGTGAGCTGTTTGTGGGAAGCAGTGACCTGTGATTATTTTAGCAAGGGAATGGCTGTATGGGATGGGGTCAGTGGCATGAAATGATGGGAGAAATGCAGGCAGCAGTAAGCTAAAGACTGAGAGTTATATAGTGGATGAAGCAGGGTCCTCCAAAAGCACAGTGATACCTCCCAACTTTCCTGGTTCTGGCGGGACAGTCCCACTTTTCAGGGACTGTCCCGCCATGGCACCCGACAGGCTGCAGTGAATGGATGCCAAGTGCATGGCACAGTGTTCACAGTGCGGGGAGAGCCCTGGAGAAGCCCTGCCTTCAGCGTGCCTGTATGTCGACTTCAAGAATGAAGATGCTGGAGGTATGGCAGAGTAACAACGTCAGAAATACGCTGGGTGAAGTTTGTGTTAACTATTAATGCTAATACTATGCAGAAATGGCTATTTATGCACGTTTTAAAAGCCTAACGCATGAGATATAATAGATATAGAGATGCTGCAGACTACTGTCAGCATTATTTTTAGTCAAGACTGAAGTCTGGACCTATTCACTATTTTCAAAAGAGCTTAGCTTTTCAGAATCATCTGCAGCCATCTGAATATGGTGCTAGCTGGTAGCCGTTCTGTTCCATTAGAGAGCATAGCAGTAGAGGTATCTTCTGATCCCTCACCGGCAGCCCCCATACTCTTCCTCTTCATTCTACCGCAGGTTTGTTATGCACATGAGCACGGTTTGAGCTGGCAGTAGGACTAGCTATCATTATCAATTTACTGCAGACCTATTATCTAATTTATCTGCAAAAGATACAATTTACTTGCACAAACCCATGCACAATATTGTAAAACAGAGTAGGGGCCTGATTCAGACCTGCTCACTAGATGCAGTCGCTCGCTCCCAGCGTATGGAAATTCAGCTAAGTGACGTCAAGGCAGCTGCTTGCATGGCATGGCATAAGCACGCCCACTATGTCTTGGTGAGCGATCACTTTGTGTTTACAGACGCCCACCAACCTGTCTAGCCACCCACTAGCGTACGTCATCTCCAGGAAGTATAGACAACCATCGGTACATCGGGTTCCATCACATCTGACCGCAGCGCTTGCGGTTGACTGTACCCTACAGCAAGCACTGCGAGCAGTTCAGTGTATTATTCAACCAGGTGACGTGTACTGTGATGCTGCCTGTTAATTATGCACACCCCAGAAACGGCGTGAAAACACTCTAGCACGCCTGCGTCTGCAACTCCACTCCTCTGTTACTACTGGCCTGCTCCTGTTACCACCCACAAACGGCCTCTCCTGTCACTCAGTCCACTGGGCTGTCTTTGCAGGGCGAGCGAGCACATTCTGGGCCTGATTCAGACCCGGTCGCAAGCGCTGAGCGCTTGCAACCGGGTTGATGGTGGCCCAGAGCGCATGTGCACGACGTAGCCGGCTCCGTCGTGCGCATGCACGAGACCCGGATAACGACAGGCAATCCGTCGCTCCAGGTCTTGCACCAAAGGGGGCGTGCTGTCGATGTTGAGTGACAGCACGCCCACTTTGGTGGGCGGGTCGGGGGGGTGGCTGCCCAGACGAAGGCGTTCCCATGGGAACGCCTACCGTTTGGGGCGGCCCCACTGACATCACAAATGATGTCAGTGGAGAGCTTTCGGCTCTGTTTGAGCCGAAAGCTCTCTGGGGCTTGTGGCCACGAGACCCTACCACAAGGGTCTTGTCGCAAGCCCGATGGTCGCGATGGTCATGACCATTGCGACCATCATCCTGGCCGCTCGCATTAGCTGTGGGTGGCAACCCACAGCAATGCGAGCGGCCAGGAGGCCGCTCCATAAAAAAAAAAAAGACGCCCTGATTCAGAGCGAGCGCTCTTTCAGACCATCCGGCTCTGAATCGGGGCCCTGATCGCTCGTACTAGTTCGCACTGCGAACTACACGCATGTGCACATTAGCACATTAGCAAACATCGTCTGCAACGAGCGGCCGCTTGCTAGTGAGCGGGTCTGAATCAGGCCCTAGGTTCACAAGTACAGCTTTACAAAGTCACAATGACACTTGAGAACCTCTTACCCTATTATGCCAATTTGTCAGTGCCAGAATAGGACATGAAGGGACTACTGAGGGAATGCAGTGGTAAGGGTCCATGATTAAGGGTTGTGGCCATCCAACACAAAGGGGTGTAACCAGCCACCGCAGAGGTTTGGCCAACCATTAGAGAGGACATATAGTAGTCTGCAAATAACATGGATACTCAGAGCCGTAACTAGACTTTTTGGTGCCCCGTGCCAGAAAGAGCATTGGCCCCCCTCTCATTTTTCAAAGGGACATAATGCACCCAAAAAAGGTCCATGACGCCATGGGGAAGGGCCAGGGAAGAAATAGGAGAGGCCAGGAGATGATGGGGATGAAATAAGAGAAAACTACAAGCAAGAATGATAATAAACAAAAATTTTACAGACCCAAACAGCACCCCCTGACCTGTAGTGCCCTGTGCGAGGCACTGGCCGCACTACCCTAGCTACGGCCCTGTGGATACTACAGTGCATGGTCTGGGCCCCTAACTGTGAAATCTACCAGAATATGCACTGTATTAAATATACAATAATCCTGGGAATGCAGTATAATGTAATATATGTATGATGATAATAAAGTACATGATTGTGCTTATGTCTATATTTACCACATTAATGCATTCATACTATAGGGGACCCCCTGTACAAACCAGCCAGTCTAAAACTCAAGGAGTCCTGCATTAGGTCTAGTAAAGGCCAAATACATGCCATTGTAAAAAAGAAGAATCAAAGGAAAAATAGTCAGGAGGGAAATTAAACCTCTAAAGCAGGGCCTCTAAATTGGCTACAAAATGGGCCAGTGAGTGTAGATTTAAATTATTGTTGCTGGAGAGAAATGAAGCTGATGATGTAGCATTAGAACCAGCATTAGCACAAGTCGGTCCTGTGGTCTGGTTTTGAATACGTTCTCTTGTCTGTATTTTCTTTCATCTTCTTTCCTGTGTTCTCTGCCTGTTCCCACTGTCTTTCTGTCCATATGCCCCTTTCATTTTCCTTCCTTTCCTTATCTTGTTCATTATGGCTCAATCACCCCCACCCATCTCATCACGTTCAGCGTCTTTTGCTATTTTCTTCTTCTCTTTCTGTACCCGCTGCTACTTTGAGGCCCAGCCTCAATTCCCTTTCTCATGCTCATTCCTGGAGGTTCGCACTAGTCGGTGTTCTGTGTGGCCCCGTACTCCTGTCACTCTAGGTGGGCGGGGGCTCCAGGCCTCTGTGCCACTGATATGCTGGGACCAGTGCTCTCCTTCCTGCCACATGCCTCTGGGGCTGGGGCTGCTTCTGTCAGGTTTGCTACCATGGCACTTGTGTGTTGGTCTAGGTGCACCTGTTGTGCCATGCTGGTCCTTACTCTGGCCGGCCTCCTCTGGGGCTATCTCTGCCTCCAGTTAGTGGTGCCACAAGCACTGAGGAGATGTGACTGACATGCCTGTGATCCCTTAGACTATGAGCAGTGACCTAGTATATTGGTTTAGGTGCTGTTGACTGTGTTCCTCCCGTTGTCTGCCCATTGTCCTTCAAGATTCTCTGTCGGAGCAGGAGGTCCTGAGGGCAGTGACTGTGCTACAGCAGTTGTTCTCTGAGCCTGTTGCTGTGCCCAGGTTGGTTGGGGCTAACTGGCCCCTTGCAGGCACTCCTAATATCCTACCTTCCACCTCTGGCTCTGCGTGCTCGGGTCCTGCTCCCTTGTCCTCTCCACCGTCAAGGATCCCTGAGCTGCTACCTATGTAGGGGACTTTGTTAGCTCGCTTTTGAAGAGATGGCCTGTTGGCTGGATTCTGGTGAGATGTCATTCCACTCTGATCTCTCGCACTGGTCTTCTCTCTGCTTCTCTTCACGTCTTCTTATAGTGAAAGCACTGCTTCCTCAGGGTCTAAAGCTCAGGCATGCTTCATTGCGACATAGTGCATGAAGATCATGCTGCTGGGAGCCATGAGGCTGTGGTGCATAACTCTAATACTTCCATTACAAGTGGGTTGTGGGAGCATGCTTGAGAGAACATAGCTCAGGGTCATTAGGTGGACTTCTTTGCCCTTACAGTTGATGACAATATGAAGCTATGTCATGCTAGGTCTAAGAAAGGGCGGGGAAGGACCAGTTTCAGACCTTCAAAAACTGGTTGGCAGTTGTCTATGTCATTTCAACCTGCTATTTGGAGACCAAAAGGGTGAGGCTATCAATATTCTGAAATTTTTCCATTTCATTCATGGCATGTACCGATGGTCCTGGGGTGTTCTGTGGCATCTTCAAGATGAGCATTTTAATATAGAACAGGACTGCCTCCCTGTTATTAACGTTGTCTGCAAAACTGTAGAGATTCTCTTAAGGTTACGAAAGTCCTAGGGTGCTGGCCAGGGCCGTCTCTACCTATAGGCTAAATGGGCAGTTGCCCAAGTGCCCCAGGATTCCAAGGGCCCCAGGATTCCAAGGGCCCGTGGCCATTAGCTCCCTACCCCCCATCGCATAGCTGCCATTGCTAATAGACCTGCATGGGGAGGAGGCAGAGGCAGATACCGACTCAGGGGGGAAGTAGCGGCAGTGCAGCCGGTCCATTGCAACGGGGCCCGCTGTGGTGCAGGGGTCCATAACCACCACTGCACCCCCGCTAGTGTTCCCCAGGCCCCAAGTGTAGGGCAGACTGCAGTGAGAGCGGTCTGTCCTACAAACTTTACAAACACGCAGCCGCCACCGGCGGCTGTGTGTTTGTTATAGCAGCCAATCAGAGTCACATAGACTCTCATTGGCTGCTGCGTCATCCAAGGAGGAGCCGGCTAGAGCTCACTCATGAGCTCTGCCTTCCGGCTCCCCCCACAGCGGGTGATGGAAGAGACGTCATCCCCATATTGCAAAGCAAGCGTGGGCTCGGAGTGTACAGCGGGGATCAGGTAAATTGCTCTTTTGTGTGTGTGTGTGTGTGTGTGTAAGGGAGCATGGGGACTCGCAGAGCATAGGGGGGCGCTACTGGGGCACTATATAGGGGGGTGCTACTGGGGGCACTGTATGGGGATGGTGGCCACTACTGGGGGCATTGCATAGGGGGAGGCACTACTAGGGGCACTATATAGGGGGGCCGCTACTGGGGGCACTGTATGGGGAGGGTGGCCGCTACTGGGGGCATTGTATGGGGATGGTGGCCACTACTGGGGGCATTGTATGGGGGGACTACTACTGGGGGCAATGCATAGGGGGGATTACTACTGGAGGCACTGCACAGGGGGGATTACTACTGGAGGCACTGTACAGGGAGGATTACTACTGGGGGCACTGTAAAGGGGGGATTACTACTGGGGGCAATGCATAGGGTGGATTACTACTGGGGGTACTGCATAGCGGGGTTTAATACTGGTGGCACTGCATAGGGGGACTACTACTGGGGGCAATGCATAGGAGGATTAGTACTGGGGCCACTGCATAGAGGGGACTACTACTGGGGGCACTGCATAGGGGGGACTACTACTGGGGGCAATGCATATGGGGACTACTACTGGGGGCACTGAATAAGGAGGACTACTACTGGGGACACTGCATAGGGGACTACTACTGGGGGCACTGCATAGGGGGATTACTACTGGAGGCAATGCATAGGGGGGACTACTACTGGGAGTACTGCATAGCGGGGATTAATACTGGGGGCACTGCATAGTGGGGATTAATACTGGGGCACTGCATAGGGGGACTACTACTGGGGGCAATGCATAGGAGGATTAGTACTAGGGCCACTGCATAGAGGGGACTACTACTGGGGGCAATGCATAGGGGGACTTCTACTGGGGGCACTGAATAAGGGGAACTACTACTGGGCCCACTGCATAGGGGGGACTACTACTGGGGGCACTGCATAGAGGGGATTAATACTGGGGCCACTTCATAGCGGGGATTAATACTGGGGCCACTACATAGAGGAGACTACTACTGGGGGCACTGCATAGGGGGGACTACTACTGGGGACAATGCATAGGGGGGACTACTACTGGGGGCACTGCATAGCGGGGTTAATACTGGGGCCACTTCATAGGGGGACTACTACTGGGGGCAATGCATAGGAGGATTAGTACTGGGGCCACTGCATAGAGGGGACTACTACTGGGGGCACTGCATAGGGGGGACTACTACTGGGGGCAATGTATAGGAGGACTACTACTGTGGGCACTGAATAAGGGGGACTACTACTGGGGACACTGCATAGGGGACTACTACTGGGGGCACTGCATAGGGGGATTACTACTGGGGGCAATGCATAGGGGGGACTACAACTGGGGGCACCGCATAGCGGGGATTACTACTGGGGGCGCTACATAGGGGGGACCACTTCTGGGGGCACTGTATAAGGGGAACTACTGGGGGCACTGCATAGGAAATTTGGTGTACTGTACATGTTCAGACTGTGACTTGTGTTTCTTTCCTGTAAATGACTTCTGTTTTTCTGCCGATAGCCAACAGCCCCCCCTCCACCCCAGCACAGCCTCCACCGATAGCATCCCATCCCCGGCAGAAGATTGTATAATAGGGGCCCCAGTGCATTGCTTTGCCCAGGGGCCTGCACTACTGTTAAGACAGCCCTGGTGCTGGTCCTGATGGTCAATTGGGTAGAAGGGCCATTCCCTAGTCCCCAGCTGTGAACCCTGGGTTGGTTGTCCACCTGCATCAGACCTGATTTATAAGGGTCTCCAATTGCTATATAATAAGCCTTCCTCGGATCCTTTTTTGATAACTTACGGTACTCCCGAGGGCTGTCCCCTTTCTCCCATCCTGTTTGCTCTTGTAATAGAACCATTAGCCACCAGCGTAAGACTCAACACAAATATTTCAGGTGTTACTCTGGGCTTTGCAGATCATAAAATTGTACTATATGCTGATGACAAGAATCTTACTTTAACCAACCCACAACTTTCACTGTTCAAAGAAATAAATAAGTACTGACAGCTCTCCATTTACAAAATAAACACTGATAAAACAGAGATTTTAGACTTAAATGTTCCATCACATGACGTTGCCTTTTTGTAGGCCTCCTATCCATTCCGCTGGCAATCTCATAAAATCAAATACTTGGGTATATATTTCACCAAGGGGCCTATTCATCATCAATAAATGGCCTGGTAGCCATGCAGAAACACTAGTTTCCGCATATTTTAGTTACCGGGCCATGCATCATCAGGGGTCCGGTAGGAGTTTGCTCACGAGAACAAGCGCCATCTTCAGACGGTGCTTGCTCTCGTAGCCCCGCTCCTTCCTATGGGAAAGAGTTCCGGGTATGCGAAGAGGGATCCGAGCAGATCCCTCCGCTGCCTTCCCATGGACTCCCCAGTGGCTGTGTGCATGTGTGATCTCGGGTCACACATGAGTAGCCAGGTCAGCTTTTCGGAGCAGCTGTCCCTGTACCAGAGCAATGGTGGATTCCTCCGGTGTCATGTTTCCCCCGCTGTGAGTTGATATTTAAGTATCCCTCGCAGTGACAGCAATACTTAATCATCGGAGGCCATACGACGCTCTCAATGCACTAAAGGACTGATCTCTACAATATATCAGCTATTGCTCACCTATCATCAACCACAAAGAACTGCATGAAATGGACTGGGAATGGGAAGTGGGCGAGACTGTCCCCCCCCCCCCGAGGAATGGTCTAGAGGTGGCTAGGAGTTTTATTTCAATGCGTGTCAAAGATAATGCCTACAAGCTGTACTTCTGCTATTTAGTCCCCACTCGCCTTCACTCAATCTATCTGCCCACTACTGCACTTTGTTGGCGTCAATGTGGTTAACAGGGAACCGTGTTGCACATCTGGTGGTTCTGTATATCCTTATATACAGCTCTTTTGGAAGGAAGTCCATGATTTAGTACAATAACAGGGGTCCGGATACCTGATTCTCCTTGGTATTCGTTATTCTCTCGTCCTATACTCCATCTCCCTCACTCCACTCAAAAACTCATCTACTGAACTCAGCTAAATGTCATATTGCTACTGTACATGTTGGAAGTCTACAGCTCCCCCAGCTATAGTATCTACTTGGAACACGGTTCATATGGAGAGCATCACATCCATATTACATGATACATCAACCAACTTTATCAAGGTTTGGAAGCCCTGGACAGACCACTTTGAGACCAAACCTCCTTTAACCACTTTTTAGCTTCACTATTTCAACATTGACACACTGACTGACAACCTTTAAAAAATTCTCAAAAGAAAAAAATATTGTATACCTTAGGCTGTGGGGATTTTTGAAGTTTTTTTCACCTTTGGGAGTTTACCTTTACTGTGTTGCATGTAGTTGTTTGCTTGTTTGGGCTTACATCATTGCTAGATGTTTTTGGCAGGGTCCTGTTGTAGGCCCCCATGTAGATTAGGTTCGTTGGAAAGTACACTCAGCTGTAGGCTGTTTTGTTATTGGTTGTGGGTGTTCAGTGATGTGCCGTCTTCTCTTGCTTTATGTTTCTGCTCACTTGTATAGGTGTAATGAGGTGCACCTTTCCGAAAAGAGAGATTTTGTTTCTGCTAGTTGGGTCAGGTGAGTTTTCTGTTGAGGTAGTTAGGCTGGTGGTGGGCTGTGGTTTGTAAAAATCCAGCTGTGGTGATAAAGCATCACATTCAGTAACCAATAGATATTTGCATGTTTGGTTGAGTGCACATAGGCATTTTACTGTTGTTGATTTTGCCATTAAGGAGTTTGCAGATACCACCCCCAATGGTGAGTCCAGTATTAATCTGATTTCTGGAGGGGTAGGCACACTGTCAGCCGTGTTGCACAGATGTTGGTTATTGAAATGCATCTTTGGTCTACAGCTGCTTGCTCATTGCATTGCCAACCTCAGATTGTCCATCAGTTGGAACTGCAGATACACTTGTAGCAAGACATTTCACTGATGAGGTCACACATTGGCAAGTCTGCTATATACCATTATAAGATCATGTCCCTCGACAATGGAGAGGAGGAGACAGAGGGAGAATGCTCCTACAAAAGAAGAAACAATGGATACACAGGCTTCAGTTATCCCGTTGGGGATATATGACCATATTCCAATGAAATATTGTTTGTAGTGACACTATCCTATTCTTTGATCCTTTTGGGACCCTTATTTATTTTGTTTATGTCTGCCTTTTGTGTTTTTTATTGGCTGCCAGATCAGAAATGCAAAAGTTAAAAGTCATGTGGGCAGTTCTGGAAGGGCCAAGATTTAATTAACCACTTTTTTCCAAAAACCGCTTAGAAATTGTTGGGTTATTTTTTATGACTGAATTAGGTCAAGAACATCTATTTAAACTTATCCTATACAATCTTATTCATAATTTTTTTTTTAAACACATAAAAATTAATATTAATTAGTTTAAAAACTGGGAACCAATATATAGGCCTTTTGATGATTTGGCTATTGCGACCATCGCACTATGCATTAGGGATGGCCATTGGTGGGCTGCCTATTGATGGTCTCCATCAATGGTTCCACTGGTGATTATCATCGATGCAACAAAATCATCTATGGTGAACTATTAATGGTTTGCACCCCTCAATTGTCAACGCTGCTTGGGAGCACAAACAATCAGCACCAGGTGTGAGGCTTAGCAGGCCACTGGAAGATGGGGAACCCCACCCCATGACATCGGGAACCAGGAAAAAAACATTGGTTCCCAATCTGCCATCGATGGCAGGAAACTATTGGATCTATGCCATCAAACATCGGTAGTTAATTATCAATAGTTCTTAACTATTGATGGTCGATGTCCATCCCTACTATGTATTTCCCCTGCGGTTGCTCCATTCTTTCAGCTGCCGGGCATACACTGAGGATGCTGAGGGCTGCTCCTCTCTACAGGCAGGCAGTGTTGGCTTCCCCAGCAGCAGCTCAGAACATCAGTGGGGACAGACTTCCCTGGCAACTGCTGCTCACTGCAGCCCCCCGGGTATACACAGTGGGGGCAGAGCTGGATTTACCGGCAGCTGCTCCTCCCTGCAGCCACCGGGTAACATCAGAGGGGTCATGGGGGCCACACTGGCTTCCCCAGCAGCTGCTCCTTTCTGCACCTGCAGCATAATATCAGTGGGGACAGGTTTCCACAGCTGCTGCTGCTATCTGCAGTCACCGGGGGTGGGGGAGGGATGGCACCAGGTTGCCCGATCACTGCTGGCCACAGTGATCAAGACACACTAGGAGGAGGAGCAATGGGTGTATAGGGACTGGGAGGCCACTGCCAGTCTTAGTGTAGCCAAAGCAGTAACGTACTGCAACTGGATTACTGAGCTGGCAAATTTTACTGGGTAAAGTCTGCCACTGGCTATAATTGTTATTAATTGCTAGAAGCAGTAGTAGACCAAACTAACTGTGTGGGAGTTTGTGTCATCGAGTCTTCACAATTGTACTCGAGTATTTGGGGATTCTAGCACAATTTTGGCCCTTTGTGTATATTTACCACAGATGATGGCAGTAAATAGAGGTGTATAGTATAAAGGGCATAGTTATAGAATATTCAGTGTATTATATTCAGCTCTGCCCTCACTGCATCAGGACTTGGGGATCTGTATGATCACAGTACGTACACTAGTGTGATACAGTCAAGTTGAATAAGCCATAGCCAGAGTGCAACCATCAGGGATACTTATTGGGGCCCCTGACACAATATCTTTGTGGCACTTTAACAGATTGGCAGGACAAATGGAATACCAAGCTGTCATGCTGACTGGCAGCCCTGACACCTGGGATTTGCCTTTAACAGCTCAAAGCACATTACAATCTCTGACTAATTAATTTGCTTATTTTTGTAGTAATTAAATAAACTTGCTTCTCAATGTACATGGGTTGAGTCATTACATCCACTTAAATCTAGATAATAGCTGAATAATAGAGTAGCTTATCACTATACCTACACTATATATTGAGAAAATTCCCTGATCAGAGTTATTGTGATGTAATGTTACTGTAATGAATAGAACTCCTGATCAGGGGTGTATCTAGGTGTCCGAGTGCCCCTGGCGAAGTAATGGACTGGTGCCCCCATAATTTCTGAATAATTACTCTTTCTACTTCTAATGTCTACCCAGCCAGCCCCCCTTCTACATGCTCAGCCACCCCCATGTTTCATCAGCCAGCACCTCCTATTGTTTCATCAGACAGCAGCCCTTCTGTCTCCCCAGCCATCGCCCTTCTGTCTCCCCAGCTACCCCCCTTCTCCCTCCCAAGCCAGAACCCCATCTGTCTCCCCAGCCAGGGCTGGACTAGGGCTTGTGGGGGCAACTAAGTTGTGGGGGCACCCACCAAGCCACACGGAGTCTTGGCAGGCTAACACCAACCCTATGTGGGAAGGGGCAAACGCAGGATTCTCTGGGAGGTTCTAATATGGGATGTGTTCGGCATCCTGGCGGTTGGGATGCCGACGCTTACACTACCAATGCCGGTCAGAATCCCGGCGCCTGCATCCCGATCGCCAGGATAACAAAGGTAAGTAGCGGGATTGGGGGGTGGGTTAGGCACTTACGGGGGAGGTTTAGGATGCGGGGAGGGGGAGGTTAGGTTCAGGCACTCGGGGGTAGGTTAGGGTAAGGAGAGGGGGAGGGTTAGTAACAAGTGTTGGTATGTGTTAACCCTGTCAGGATCCCGGCGTCGGGATTCTGACCGGCAGGATCCCGACTGTCGGTATTTCATACCGATCCCTCTAATATATATATATATATATATATATATATATATATATATATTGTGATAGGATCACTGGTAAAGTGGTCTGTGGCAGGTACATTTGTCCCAGATTCCTGTCTTTTGTGTTTTAAACCCCCAGGAGAAAGTCTGCAGTGTAGCAGGCTTGAGTTTCGGCTTTTTGAAAAGCCGGTTTGGGACCTGGGGGTTGTGGGTGAGAGGAGAGGGAGGGCTCCACCCACGGCCACTCCAGGTTTTGGTTCTCTTAGCCTGGTAACAGGCTTGTTAGGGTTTCCACCTGAGAGTGGCCAATATAAGCCTAGTGTGTTGAGGGCTGATGGTCTCACCTGGGAGAGCAGGCAGGGAGTTTGCTCAGAGACACTTGAAAAACCTATTTGTGAGTACTGTGCTGTGCTTTGTTGCTGGCGAGGGCATTAGGCCCTGCCAGGTTCTGGTAGTGAGGGAACTACCTGTGAAGTTAGTGCCCCGACAGGGCTAGGATTTATATTTATGTTTTCTTTATATTTCTGTCATTGTACAATAAAGACTGGCGCCGACCAGCTTGTACTTGCATCCAGACTGGTGTGCTGCTTCCCTGCTGCGGTGTGTGTGTGTAAGGAAGGAGTCCTCTACCCAGGAGAGGGACCCCCTAACCTAACTGTGTCACAATATGGTGGAGAATGCGGGCAACCACACACACTGAAGTTGCAGCAAGAGGAAAACTTTCCATTTAAAAATTAAAGGGACGGACACCCAATTTGTGAGTGTGGAAATAACACGGTGTCCTTGGAGTCCCATAGAGGAGGCGTCAGCCAATGCTCAGAGAGGCAAGGTTCAGCTTTCAACCTACACCCCAGGACAAAATGGAGGACATTATTAAGGCCTTGCTCCAAGCTACCAGGGCTCAGCAGGAAGCTACAGCATCTCAGCAGGAGACTAACAGACTTCAACAGGTCTCCATTGAGGAAAACAGCCAGGCCATAAGAGAGGTGGTACAGCACCTGGTCGCCCGGCCCAGAGAGGTTACTACTGGTCCTTCCACCCCCACTCACTCCGTACGAGCCAGTCACTTCCTCCAAAAGATGACTTCGGGCGATGATGTGGAGGCCTAGCTCACCGCGTTTGAAAGAACGGCCAAAAGGGAGAGTTGGCCCAAGGAGCAGTGGGCAAGTCTGGTGGCACCTTTTTTGTCTGGGGAGCCACAAAAAGCATATTTCAACTTATGCCTGGCTGATGCCAAGGACTATAAAAAACTAAAACAGGAGATCCTAACTTGCTTGGGAGTCACCACCTTTGTTCGTGCCCAATGGGTCCACTGCTGGGAGTTCCATAAGGACAAGCCTCCACGTTCACAGATGCATGACCTCGTCCATCTGTCCTCAAAATGGCTACAGCCTGAGACGCTGACGGGACCACAGTTCGTGGAAAGGGTCGTGATGGACCGGTACCTGCGATCATTACCTGTGACTCTGCGCAAGTGGGTGAGCCATGCAGACCCTAAGTCCGCGGACCAGTTGGTCGAGCTGGTGGAGAGGTACGTGGTGGCTGAGGAGCTGATGAGTATGCCCCACCGAGCCCCGATGGTGCACCGACGAACTCCCACAGACACTGGTAAGACTGTTCCAGGGGAGAAGGGTGCTGGGCGGTGGAATGTACCTAAGACTGAGGGTGTAGAACCTGTAGACAGGCCTGCCAGGCCGGGAAGGTTCTTGCCCCGTAAACGACTAGACATTAATATGACTCAGTGTTTCCGATGTGGTGGCTTCGGCCATATTGCCGCTAATTGTGCACTTACAACTGAACCTATGCAATGTGATACTGCTCATGTCTACTGCAGGGGGTCTTTCTTTGCACAGATAGCCTGTACGGCTGACCGGCAGGCTGTGACTGATAAGCACATGTGTGTACTCACTGTAGATGGCAACCGAGTAGAGGCACTGTTAGACTCTGGTAGCTTGGTGACACTTATAAAAGCTGAGCTGGTGAACCCCTTGCGGCGTGAGGGGAAAACTGTTGGTGTGACCTGCATACATGGGGATACTCCATATTATGTTACTGCCGAGGTGAACATCGAGACACCATGTGGTTCTGCTATAGTTTCTGTAGGTTTGGTACATGGTCTGATGTACGATGCAATATTGGGGAGAGACTTTGCTCGCTTCTGGAAGTTGTGGGAAAGCCGTTTTGTTCCAGAGGTGAACAACCCCGATCCATTTGAGAAGGTTATCGATGTAGTGGAGGAGGGAGTTTCTTCTGAGTCAGAGTTATTCCCTTTTTCTACTATGATTGGTGAACTAGAGAATGCGGAGCGTGACGGTGGCCCGCCAACTGGTGTGCCTCCCATTGAGGTGGGAAGTGTTGTTGGCCAGGTGATCGTCTGCCTGATTTAGAGGTCAGAAGAGAGGTCTTTGCCGTGGAGCAGTTGAATGACCCTACTTTGGTAAAAGCCAGGGAGAATGTAAAAGTAGTTGATGGTAAACCCGTAGACCCTGATAGTCCTTTGTCCTATCCCTACATGGCAATGTGGCAGGATTTGTTATATCAGGTGACTAAGAAGGGGGAAGATGTTGTGGAACAACTAATAGTTCCCAGAAGAACAGTGTTGGATCTGGCCCATGGTCATATAACGGCAGGCCATATAGGGGTAGAGAAAACCACTGAGCGAATAATGCAGAGGTTTTTCTGGCCCGGGCTTCATAAAGAGGTATCTGACTTTTGCGCATACTGCCCTGAGTGTCAGTATCATGCTCCCAGGCCACATTTTAAGGGTCCACTAGTTCCATTGCCTATCATAGAGGTGCCTTTTGAAAGAATAGCGATGGATTTGGTTGGACCCTTAATGAAGTCTGCCAGGGGACACCAGTATATTCTGGTCATAATGGAGTACGCTACCAGGTACCCGGAAGCGATCCCGTTGCGCAATACGTCAACCAAGACCATTGCCAGAGAGCTAGTTCATGTCTTTAGCAGGCTGGGTATACCTAAGGAGATACTAACTGACCAGGGTACACCGTTTATGTCCAAAGTCATGAAAGAGTTATGCCGCCTGTTCAAAATCGAACAGTTAAGAACTTCGGTTTATCACCCCCAAACCGATGGGCTGGTCGAGAGGTTTAACAAGACGTTAAAACACATGCTTAGGAAAGTGGTCGACAAGGATGGTAGGGATTGGGACTACTTATTGCCGTATTTATTGTTGGCCATAAGAGAAGTTCCCCAGTCCTCCACCGGGTTTTCAGCCTTCGACTTGTTGTATGGGAGACACCCAAGGGGGTTACTAGACATTGCCAAAGAGACATGGGAGGGGCAGTCTAGTCCTTACAAAACTCTGATTGAGTATGTTTCTCAAATGCAGGAGAGAATTTCTGCGGTAGTGCCGATAGTGAGAGAGCACCTGGAACAGGCTCAACAGGCACAGCAGAGGGTATACAACCGCAATGCTCGGTTACGCACCTTTGCTCCTGGGGACAGAGTGTTAGTATTGGTTCCCACTGTGGAAAATAAACTTTTGGCTAAATGGCAAGGGCCCTTTGAAATCTTAGAAAGAGTGGGGCAGGTCAATTACAAAGTTTACCAGCCGGGGAAAAGAAAGCCGGAACAGATATACCATATAAATCTGTTAAAGCCCTGGAAAGATAGAACGGTACTGTCGGCCGTCTGAGACCCTCCAGTAAGTCCAGGGCCCTTAGTTCCCGAAGTGACAGTGGCAAACACCCTGTCGGCAATTCAACAACAAGAGGTCAAGGAGTTTCTGATTAGAAATAGGGTGCTGTTCTCTGACGTACCTGGGAAAACCTTGGTCATTAAACATGACATCATCACTGACCCAGGGGTTAAAGTTAATCTAAAGCCCTATAGGTTACCAGAAGCACAAAGAGAATCGGTGTCGAAAGAAATTAAAAATATGCTAGAGTTAGGGGTTATTGAAGAATCACATAGTGAATGGTCAAGTCCCATTGTGTTGATTCCAAAGCCCGACGGGAGTGTGCGTTTCTGCAATGACTTCCGAAAGTTGAACAGTGTTTCAAAATTCGATGCCTACCCGATGCCAAGAGTGGATGAACTGATTGAGAGACTAGGGACGGCAAGGTATTTAACCACTCTTGACCTAACCAAAGGGTATTGGCAAGTACCGTTAACCGAGAGCGCCAAACAAAAGACAGCTTTTTCAGCGCCAGAGGGCTTGTTTCAGTACAAGATGTTGCCCTTCGGGCTACATGGGGCACCTGCTACCTTCCAAAGAATGATGGACAGGATTCTAAGGCCCCATAGACGGTATGCGGCTGCTTATCTGGATGACGTGGTCGTTCATAGTCCTGATTGGCAGTCTCACTTACAAGCAGTGTTGGACTCCATCTATAAGGCAGGTTTGACAGCCAACCCAAAAAAGTGTTGTCTAGGCATGGAGGAAGTAAAATATCTGGGATACACCATTGGCAGAGGCCTGATAAAGCTTCAGCTCAATAAAGTTGATGCCATACAAAACTGGCCAGGGCCTCTGAATAAGAAGCAGGTGAGAGCCTTCTTGGGAATTACGGGGTACTACAGGAGGTTTATACCCAACTTTGCCACCATGGCAGTCCCACTGACTGACCTGACCAAAGGCAAACAAAAAGTCATGGTATGATGGAGTCCTAAGGCAGAGAAAGCTTTTCAGGAGTTGAAAGTAGCGTTGTGTTCCCAACCAGTCCTGATGACTCCTAATTTTGAAAGGGAATTCATAGTACAAACCGATGCATCAGAAGTAGGTATAGGAGCGGTCTTGTCCCAGAACAAGGAGGGTGAGGAACACCCTATTTTCTATCTTAGCAGAAAGTTGAATGTACATGAGGGAAACTATGCCACAGTGGAGAAGGAGGTGTTGGCCATAAAGTGGGCGTTAGAGGCTCTCAGGTACTACTTGGTCGAAAGAAAGTTCAAATTGATCACTGACCATGCCCCTCTGAAGTGGATGTCTGAAAATAAGGACAGTAATGCGAGAATTACAAGATGGTTCTTGGCATTACAAACTTTTACATTTTCAGTGGAACACAGGCCAGGAAGCCAGCTGGCCAATGCTGACGCGTTGTCACGCGTTCATTGTTTGGGGGCTTCAGTTGATCCGCCCCACAGGTCGAAACAAAGGGGGGGGATATGTGATAGGATCACTGGTAAAGTGGTCTGTGGCAGGTACATTTGTCCCAGATTCCTGTCTTTTATGTTTTAAACCCCCAGGAGAAAGTCTGCAGTGTAGCAGGCTTGAGTTTCGGCTTTTTGAAAAGCCGGTTTGGGACCTGGGGGTTGTGGGTGAGAGGAGAGGGAGGGTCCACCCACGGCCACTCCAGGTTTTGGTTCTCTTAGCCTGGTAACAGGCTTGTTAGGGTTTCCACCTGAGAGTGGCCAATATAAGCCTAGTGTGTTGAGGGCTGATGGTCTCACCTGGGAGAGCAGGCAGGGAGTTTGCTCAGAGACACTTGAAAAACCTATTTGTGAGTACTGTGCTGTGCTTTGTTGCTGGCGAGGGCATTAGGCCCTGCCAGATTCTGGTAGTGAGGGAACTACCTGTGAAGTTAGTGCCCCGACAGGGCTAGGATTTATATTTATGTTTTCTTTATATTTCTGTCATTGTACAATAAAGACTGGCGCCGACCAGCTTGTACTTGCATCCAGACTGGTGTGCTGCTTCCCTGATGCGGTGTGTGTGTGTAAGGAAGGAGTCCTCTACCCAGGAGAGGGACCCCCTAACCTAACTGTTTCACAATATATATATATATATATATATATATATATATATATATATAATGTGAATCATAAAGAATGCACTCACCAGGGCTTCTCTTCAGGTTTCAAAAAGTTTGTAAAACCTACTTTAATATTCAAGTAGATTTTAGAAACTTTTTGAAACCTGAAGAGAAGCCCTGGTGAGTGCATTCTTTATGATTCACATTGTATTTTTGTACCTTTCTAGCACCATTGAATGGTCACCCCAGGCAGTATTATTTGGCTGCTCACAGTTAACTTGCCTGGGTGCTCACCCTGAGGTGCTTAACCTCTTCCATACACTCCGTAAGAAACAGGCAGCACACCAGGACTGATACTGCAAAAAAATTACTTCAACACACCTGATATATATATATATATATATATATATATATATACATATATATCTATGTAGCAAGCATATATATTACATACACACTAACACACACATATACAGTGTACACACATGAACACATACATACACAGTATACACACACTAACACATATATACAAATTAACACATACATACACATATATGTACATATTAACACATTCACAGTATGCACACAATAACACATACAGTATACACATACAAACACATACATACACATATATACACAATAAACCAGTATACATACACTTACATATTTATGCTGCATCTTGGTAATGGGGGCGGGCACCTCACATCAGCTTGTCGTATTAGCTCTGCCCCCACTTTGTCGCTTGTAAACGGGGGATTTGCCCATCAGGGGGGGTTTCTGAGTACTCAGAAACCCCCCCTGCGTGCTCTTGTTGTGGGGGCTCCTCTATGTGTGTAGGCCCCAGGATGACTGCCCCTGCCGCCCCCCCTCTCAATCTGGCCCTGTCCCCATCCATCCCCTTCTATCCCCCCAGCTACCCCACTTCTGTCTCCTAGGCAGCCCCCCTTCTGTCTCTACTTCTCCAGCCTTGGCCACCCACATCCAGCCCCTTCAGCCTACAGATACTTACCATATCTTCTGGCAGTGGCTGTGGCTGACTCAGTGCAGCGATGCGGCATTCATGACGTCATGATGTCACACGTGTCTTGTGTCAAAAAAAAGACTTTGTTCATTAATTGTACAGTACATACCAGGCAACTGCTGGGCATACCCTGGACTCCAGTCCTGCTAGTCCCATCCTGATTCTACCCCTTGGCTATGGGCTCCCACCTCCAGATGGCGCCACCATCTGGAGGTGAGAACCATAGGGAGAACAACTAGACCATTAAAAAAGAGGATGGGAGAACACCTAAGAAAGTTTAAAAATGGGCTAGAGACACACTCTCTTTCAGCCCATTGCAAAAAGGAAGACAAATGTTCAGTCGAAGGAATAAGAAATTTGTGTGGCATCAAACATGTTAAGGGGAGCCCAAGATGAAATTATATGATGAATCTTATTGCAAAGACAGAAATGAAATACATATAAATGTTTAATACCTTAGCACCAAATGGTTTAAATAATGATTTTGAACTAAAGTGGTTCCTTTAATTTTTTTAGATTTGCTTTATTTTAATGGCTGATTTATAATGGATATTTCTTATTGATTTCTTAATGATTTTTTCACTGCTTTCGTAATGATTATAATATGTAAATGAAGTTTTAAAATGGGTCCATCTTAAAGTTACTTTACAATAAGAATATGTGGTTTGAGGAATCTGGATAAAGAAATGTTTCATGTTAAATATGATGTATATATTGTTTGTATACATGTTGAAGGGCACAGTGCAATACAGCTATAGGTTGATTGCACTGAATTAGAAGGGTTTATAAGGATCTCCATTTCAGTCAACCCGGTTTATAAGGATCTCCATTTGAGTCACCCCATAAACCTTGAAAAAGACCCTTTTGAAGGGTCGAAACTAGGGGTGTGCACCGGCCACTTTTCGTGTTTTGTGTTTTGGTTTTGGATCTGGATCTTTCTTCGTGTTTTGGATCTGGATTGGTTTTTGCCAAAACCACCCTTCCGTGTTTTGGGTTCTGGGTTTTGTGTTTTGGATCTGTATTTTTTTGGAAAAAAGCATAAAAACAGCTAAAATCACAGAGTTTGTGGGTTTTTCTGTTCCTATGCTATTATTAACCTCAATAACATTAATTTCCACTCATTTCCAGTCTATTCTGAACACCTCACACCTCACAATCGGAAAAGGTTCAAGAGTGTTTGCTGGCACTCCAGTCTTCGACACGCAGTCGCTGAATGGCGAAAGTGGCCAGAAATTTTTCGGGCCACCCAAAACATCTCCTGCACGCCCCACGTTCCAAGCTCATCAGTTTGAGCCACGTAGTTTCAGTCCAGAGTCAAGTTCCTAGTTCATCAGTTCAACTCAACAAGTCCTCCTGCCGGTCCCAGTCCGGTTCCTCCAAGTTCCTGTCATTTATCATCAAAGGCAGTTATCACTGCTAAACAAATCTTGCAAATAGAGCTATCCACCTCACCTGTGGTTCCAGTCATGCCGGTCTCCATTGAATCCCGCTCATCACCTGAGACAGGTAACTTGCAGACATCATTTGTGACAGACATTGGGTACAACCACATTTTTTAGGACACTGAGGACACTTTTTCTGACGTCTCTGTACAGTCTCAGTATCGCCTGCTGCCTAGCGAAGTGGAATCTAGACGGGATTTGGTATCGGGGACACACTACCTCCGTCAATTGTCTAAATCCCACTGCACTAATGTCGGATAACGGACGCACGTCTAACACCAACATAGCAGTCAAGGCCTCAATTATCCGTTTTGCTTCAGGATGACTGCTGTCGTACTTCATCCTCCTCGCTAAGGACTGTTGGAGGGTCAATTGTTTAGTAAAAATAGTGGTGTTCCTACTTCCTCTCTGGGATGATGAACGACTCCCAGCAGCACCAGCAGCAGCAGCAGTAGGCGTAGCAATGCAGGATCCTCCGGAGGAATCCCGGATAGGAGAGTCAGTCATGCCAGTGACATGGCCTGCAGGAATACCTCCGATCCTGACTAAGGAGGAAATTGACGAGGAGAGAGTTGACGGTGTGGTTTGCAGGCGCTTGGATACAACAGGACAGAGGGATTTAGGTGTCCCTGGAATGCTTATGGTCTTAGCCAAAGTTTCTGAACTTGATAGTAACTTTTTATGAATGCGCTGCAGGTGACGTATAAGGGAGGATGTTCCTAGGTGGTTAATGTCCCTACCCCTACTTATTTCACCTTTACATATGGTACATATGGCAAGACAGTTGTTGTCTGGATTTGGATAGAAATATTGCCAGACCAAAGAGGTGGAATGTTTGGTCTCCTGCCCAGGCATGACCGTGATGGGCTTTTTCATCCAACGGACAACAACTGTCTCCCCTGGAGCCTGATTTAAACAAACCACCTCACCATCAGAATCCTCCTCGCCAACTTCCTCCTCAGCGCCAGCTACACCAGTATCCTCATCCTGTTGTACTTCAACAGTGACATCTTCAATTTGCATATCAGCAAGTGGACTGTGGGTGCTCCTTCCAGCACTTGCAGAGGGCGTGCAAATGGTGGAAAGAGCCAACTCTTCCCGTCCAGTGTTGGGAAGGTCAGGCATTGCAACCGCCACCACACTTGGACTCTCCTTGGGGATTTGTGATATCTTCTTAGAACGCACAGTTCTTTGCTGTGCTTTTGCCAGCTTAACTCATTTGATTTTTGTAGCGGGAGGAGAATTTCCATCATCATGTGAAGCTGAACCATTAGTCATGAACATAGGTACAGACCTTAGCCGTTCCTTGCCACTCCGTGTCGTAAATGGCATATTGGCAAGTTTACGTTTCTCCTCAGATGATTTTAATGGTTTTTTTTAAGGTAATTTTCCTGAACTTTGTCATTTGGGATTTTATATGCCCTCTACTATGACATTGGGCATTGACCTTGGCAGACGACGCTGATGGCTTTTTATCGTCTATCGTCTAGTGGCAGCAGCTTCAGCACTAGGAGGAAGTGGTTCTTGATCTTTCCCTATTATATTTTTATCGGACAAAGTTTTGCCCTCCATTAATGTTATATTGATATATATATATACGTGCGGCTAAGGTGCACACAAATACAGAAAAGAAGAATTTGTAATTTTTTTTGGAGTGCACTTTGGGGGTTACACCACCCTTTAACAGACAGGCGCATGTTTGTTGCTGCTACTTTGTTGATGCGCGTGCGGATACTGGCCCTGATTCAGAGCCAGACTCTCTGACAGAGTGCTCGCTCTGAATCAGGGCCATCCCTCTGAATTTAAGAGCGGCCTCCTGGCCGCTCGCATAGCTGTGGGTGACCGCCCACAGCTATAGCGAGCGGCCAAAATGATGGGCTTGCGACGAGACCCTTGCGGTAGGGTCTCGTTGCCGCAAGCCCTGTAGTGCTTTTGGCTCCCACAGCCCACACAATTCACAACCACAGAAAAGAAGACTTTTAAAAAAAATTTGGAGTACAGTTTGAGGGTTACACCACCCTTTAAGAGATGAGCCAGCCGTCCCTTGACTTATGACACAGGCGCACGCTTGGCGCTACTTTGTTGATGCACTTGAGGCTATAGCACACACAAGTCACAAACACAGAAAAAAAGAAGAATTGTTTACTTTTTGTGGAGCGCACTTTGGGGGTTACACCACCCTTTAACAGATGAGCCAACCGGCCCTTGATTTATGACATAGGCGCACGCTTGGCGCTGCTCCTTTGTTGATGAACGTGTGGCTACAGTGCACACAATTCACAACACAGATAAGAGGAATTTTTCATTTTTTTTGGAGTGCACTTTGGGGGTTACACCACCTTTTGACAGACTTATGACACAGGCGCACGCTTGGTGCTGCTCCTTTGTTGATGCACATGCAGCTACAGTGCACACAATTCACAAAAACAGAAATAAATGTTTTTTTTGCACTTGTGTGGAGCACCCCTGATGGACAGATCACTCCCTGGACAACACTACAGCACCCCTTTAGGACTACAGCCTTTATGGGACACTGCACAACATAGCCCAGCCAGCCCATATAGACATTTTTTTAGTGGACACAGCCCCTATAGACAACTGACTGCACAACACAGCCCAGCCAGCCCTTATGGACAACAGCAGCACAACACAGCCCAGCCAGCCCCTATGGACTTTGGAGGAGTGGACACAGCCCCTATGGACAACAGCAGCACAGCACAACACAACACGTCACAGCCCAGCCAGCCCTAACTCCCACCCAGAAGGCGGGATGATGACGTTTTGCCTCTATTTCAGTTCCGAGTCAGTCGGGAAAACCCGAGCCGGACTCGGTTCCCAGCTCGGATTGGGGGGGGCTCGGGGGAGTTCGGAGTTCTAAAATCCGAAGCCGCTCATCCCTAGTTGAAACTAGGGGTGTGCACCGGCCACTTTTCGTGTTTTGGTTTTGGATTTGGATCTTTCTTCATGTTTTGGATCTGGATTGGTTTTGCTAAAACCACACTTCCGTGTTTTGAGTTCTGGGTTTTGTGTTTTGGATCTGTATTTTTTTGGAAAAAAAGCATAAAAACAGCTAAAATCACAGAATTTGTGAGTTTTTCTGTTCCTATGCTATTATTAACCTCAATAACATTAATTTCCACTAATTTCCAGTCTATTCTGAACACATCACACCTCACAATAGTGTTTTTAGGCTAAAAGGTTGCACTGAGGTAGCTGGATTACTATGCTAAGCGACACAAGTGGGTGGTACAAACACGTGGCACATCTAGGAGTGACACTGCAGTGGCTGACAGAATGGCAGTTTGAAAAACTAGGCCCCAAACAGTACATAATGCAAAGAAAAAAAAGAGGTGCAAGATGGAATTGTCCTTGGGTCCTCCCACCCACCCTTATGTTGTATAAACAGGACATGCACACTTTAACAAACCAATCATTTCAGCGCCAGAGTCTGCCACACAACTGTGGCTGAAATGATTGGTTTGTTTGGGCCCCCACAAAACAAGTTGGCAATTAATCTGTCCCTGCACAAACTGGCTCTACGGAGGCAAGATGTCGTCCTCATCCTCCTCATCCACCGATTCCTCACCCTCTTCAGTGTTGTGTACATCCTCATCCTCACAGAGTATTAATTCATCCCCGCTGGAATCCACCACCACAGGTCCCTCTGTACGTTCTCCAGGCTAGTCTCTCTGACAGAGTTGATAATTCATTTTTATGAACATCATCTTCTCCACATTTTGTGGAAGCAACCTCCTACGCCTTTCGCTGACAAGGTTCCCGGCTGCACTAAACACTCTTTCGGAGTACACAATGGAGGGGGGCAACTTAGGTAAAATAGAGCCAGTTTGTACAGGGGCCTCCAAATTGCCTCTTTTTCCTGCCAGTACAGGTACGGACTGTCTAACATGCCTACTTGGTTGCTGTCACCGATGTAATCCTCCACCATTCTGTCAATGGTGACAGTATCATATGCAGTGACAGTAGACATGTCAGAAATTGTTGGCAGGTCCTTCAGTCCAGACCAGATGTCCAAACTTGGTCATGCCTGCCCTGCATCACCGCCAGTGGGTTGCTTAGGATACCTAAGTTGTTTCCTGGCAGTCCCAGTTGCAGGAGAAAATGAAGAAGGAGCTGTTGATGTGTCACGTTCCACTTCAGCTGACAGTGTTTTCACCAGCAGGTCTTTGCACCTCTGCAGGCTTGTGTCAAATGGAGAGAGAGACACCACATAGGCTTTAAACCTAGGATCGAGCACGGTGGCCAAAATTTAATGGTCTGATTTCAACAGATTGACCTGCCTCGAATCCTGGCAAAGCGAATGAAGGGCTTCATTTACAAGTCCCACATACCGAGCGGAATCGCTCTGTCTTAGCTCCTCCTTCACTTTCTCCAGCTGCTTCTGCAAAAGCCTGATGAGGGGAATGACCTGTCTCAAGCTGGCAGTGTCTGAACTGACTTCACGTGTGGCAAGTTCGAAGGGCTTGAGAACCTTGCACAACACGGAAATCGTTCTCCACTGCGCTTGAGTTAGGTACATACCACCTCCTTTGCCTATGTCATAGGTGGATGTGTAGGCTTGAATGGCCTTTTGCTGCTCCTCCATCCCCTGAAGCATATAGAGGGTTGAGTTCCACCACGTCACAACCTCTTGTTTCAGGTGATGGTGGGGCATTTTCAAGAGTGTTTGCTGGCGCTCCAGTCTTCGGCACGCAGTGGCTGAATGGCGAAAGTGGCCAGAATTTTTTAGGGCCACCCAAAGCATCTCCTGCACACCCCTGTCCTTTTTCAGAAAATTTTGCACCACCAAATTTATTGTGTGAGCAAAACATGAGACGTGCTGTAATTTACCCAGATGTAATGCCCACACAATATTGGTGGTGTTGTCAGATATCACAAATCCCGAGGAGAGTCTAAGTGGGGTAAGCCATTGGGCAAAGATTTCCTTCAGTTTCTCTAAGAGGTTGTCAGTGGTGTGCCTCTTACTGAAACCGGTGATACACAGCATAGCCTGCCTTGGAACGAGCTGGCGTTTGTTTGCTGCTGCTACTGGTGACGCTGCTAACACCAACATAGCTGTCAAGGCCTCAGTTATCCGCTTTGCTTCAGGATGACTGATGTCGTTCTTCATCCTCCTTACTAAGGACTGTTGGAGGGTCAATTGCTTAGTAAAAGAAGTAGTTCCTCTCTGGGATGATGAACGACTCCCAGCAGCAACAGCAGCAGCGGCAGCAGTTGGCGTAGCAATGCAGGATCCTCCCGAGGAATCCCGGATAGGAGAGTCAGTCATGCCAGTGACATGGCCTGCAGGACTACTTCCAATCCTGACTGAGGAGGAAATTGACGAGGAGGGAGTTGACGGTGTGGTTAGCAGGCACTTGGATACAACAGGACAAAGGGATTTAGGTGTCCCTGGACTGCTTACGGTCTTAGCCACAGTTTCTGAACTTGACAGTAACTTTTTTTGAACGCGCTGCAGGTGACGTATAAGGAGGATATTCCTAGGTGGTTAACGTCCCTACTCCTACTTATTTCACCTTTACATATGGCAAGACAGTTGTTGTCTGGATTTGGATAGAAATATTTCCAGACCAAAGATAATTGTAATGGGAAATGTGATCTGGCCAAAGTTACTAAAAATAAAATATGAAAAAATACCGTGGAAAGCCGTGTGATAATAATGCCTGGAAGTGGCGTTATCCAGGGTCTCCCTCGATTACCGGACTCCTCTAATGGGCAGAGCAGAGCCCGGAGCCGGCCCCAGTGATCAGCTGTGTGGTCTAAATAGACCACACACTGATCTCTGCTAAAAAAATAAAAAAATAAAAAATTTGTAGGGGCAGGGGGCAGGGCTTAGCGACGGTCATTCGGCGCATGCGTCGGCACTTGTCACTGTATTTTTTGCAAACATACCGTGATAAGTGTGCGGAGGGGATTCGCAGGGACAAAGCTTTCTCGCAAGCTCTGTCCCTGCAAGGGATTTTTAGTAAATCCCTGTGATATTGCCTGAATTCGCAATGCAAATTCAGTCGGTAGTATCACACTACAATCTGCATTACAAATGCGGATTGTAGTAAATACCATCAACACTGATAATGGCTCCTGATGTGCCACATTTGTGCCACTGGTTCCTAGATATTTACTAATGAGTATTGGTCCTACCCACAAAATAGCTGATTCCAATTTGTGCACCAGGAAGATATACACTTCAATGTTATCCTTATACAAGTGTTCTAGACATCCTCCCAGAAAAATAGGTGATGTGATGAGTAACATGTGTAGATCATTAACAATATATCAGTAAATACCAATAATTCTGAAAGGACATCTGGAAAAACCTGTACAGTACTGTTGTGGAGGAAGATGCATAAAACTAATGTTTCCAAGTCCTAATTTACAGAAAATAATCCAACACTTTTAAGCCGTGAGAGATTAGCCATATTTTCAATTAACTGATGCTAAATGTTGCATTTAAATCAATTAAAAAACTGAGTCTAGGTTAATCCTGTCAGGCCATAATAAGTGATAAATAATGTAGCAGACAAAGATCTCCTAAATGACACCAGTCAGCCTCATGTTTCCACTAATTTATTAAAAGTCGTATTTTAGGTGCAATTTGTAATTGTAGGACAGTTATAACCAGAACATCTATAATTATATTCCTGTAACACAGATTAGTCTTTGAGATACATTTATTTAGACATTCATTCATTAATTGTCTAAAAATGGCACAAAAGAAATGTCTTAGTGATATCAGAAAATATTAATTACAGTTAATCCCCTAGACTATAATTAATGCTACAAAATCTGCTTAATATCACTGTAAAACTCAATAGCAAATACAAAACTATAATCCCACTAAGAGTAGAGATGAGCGATTGCGAGAAGAAATTGTACAAATAGAGTGTAACATGCTGCTCACAGAAGTGCGTAGTTCCAGGTAATGTTGAAGTTCCGCACCTGGGGCCGGATTCAGCACGGATCACAGTTGCAACAGCGTATGCAGATCAGCCAATGGTGCGTACAGCGCATGCGTATGCACCACAGAGCAGGACAGCATTGCTATCGCACTGCGATCACGCACGGGGATACAAAGCCATCGCAGAGTGAGCGAAGGGACGTCAGCGTTTGGGGGTGGTGACGGGGGAGTGGTCGGAGAAACACAGGTGTGCCTGTCCGTTTGAACACCGTTGCATGGGCGTGTATAAATTAGCCACTGCGACGGCATATAGGTCAGACTTGCTGTAATTCTGCGTGAGGGGCCGATGTTACTCGATGTTACCCATGTATATGCAGGACTGCGAGGTCTTACTGATGTGAGAAAGCGATACTGGGTGTATCTATACTCGCTGAGCGGTTGCAAACATTAGCATATTTTCGCAGTAGAACTGCGTGCGTAATCGCAGTTGCGATCACAATAGTGATCCGTAATGAATCCGGCCCTTGGATAACTATTCCACACTGTATTTGTAATTTAGCATTTTGCAGAATGAATAGAGCTGGGCATGATGTTGGTCAACTCTGCTGTGTTGTATGGTCAGGGAAAATTTAAGACCAAATGATGTCAACAAAATGCAAAATATCATCTTGAATTGGGAATAACAGATAAATTGCATACAGCAGTGGTTCACAAACTTTTTTGAATCATGGCGCCCTTGAGTATCACTATTGTTTTCACAGCACCCTTAAGCAAAAAGTTTGTGAGAAATTCAGAAAAAAATGTAGTGAAGTAGTAAAGTGAAGTAACTTATGCTTACCAGACATCCTTAGGGTCAGCTATGTGGTGGGTTGCAGGTTTGTGCTTCTGTTTGTCCACATATTTATATTACACTGACCATAAAAAATGTGATTTGGTGCTGGACCAACAACCTGAGGCACCCCTGCAAGTGTCCTGAGGCACCCCAGGGAGCCACGGCACACAGTTTGGGAACCACTGGCATACAATATTACACCAATATTTTGTGTCAACATTTTTGCTATTTGCTATTTCCAGAACATACATTTTATTTTTATTCTTACAAATACAAACCTAATTAAAATCTAAAAGATCAACAGCACTAATGAAATAAATAAATGATTTGCAGATATTAAGTTCCCCTAATTAACTTCAGGAGTTTTATATATCAGGAGATATAACAATAAAACACATAAAATCCAAATTGGACAAGCAATAAAATGTGATTGAAATAGTTGTATCTCTGCAAAGATGCTGGCCAAAATGACTAAATAAACTTTTACATATATTACAGCAACTCTTTCTTTCTTTTTGTATGATATTGTCAGTACATGCATTGCATTGAATCCTTTTATTTTATAACAGTATGTAGAGAAACAAAGGTCAATAAAACATTTGTATTTATTTTGTGGTTCTATATCTTGTGTATTTTGTAGACAATGTTTTTAGAGTTAAAGGAAACCTCAACTTTTGTTGAAGACCTACACATAAGGGCAGGGCTGTAGAGAGCGCCACCGAGCCCCCTTAAAAAAAAAAGAAAGAAAACACATAATTTTGCAGCGCTGGGGAGGGGGCGCTCTGAGCCCCTTAGCCCGGCGCAAAGCTAGGGGGGGGCTTGATCAGTGTGATCGCTCCCCCCCTCAGGCACAAGAGATTGCTGTGGCTGCTGCTTAGCAGCCGCGAGCAATCTCCCACTGCACCCCAGCATGGCTGCCGCAGAGGAAGGGAGGAGGGAGGAAGGGTGGGGGGCGGCGCCGGACCCGAGCCCCTGCAGGGCCCCTCTGGAAGGCCGGGCCCGGGTAAACTGTACCCGCTCCCCCCCCCCTCTCGGTGCCCCTGCATAAGGGGATCTGATGTGTAGAATTGTTCACAACCCAGAAATAAACCCCACCCTGCCCACTGAGTTGTACCCCTATGTCAGCGTGCTGATATAATGATATTTGAAGATCCGGAAATATTGGTAATTAAAGGCCCCCATACACGGGGTGATAAAGCAGACGATCCGACTGCTTTGTGCTATTTGCCTGCTATATCGCACCGTGTATGGCCCTGATATCGGGCCGAGCGCGTTCCCGCGGGGTCGTACATTGCACCCCCTGATCTGTCTGCAGGACCATGAGATCAGGTGAAGCGAAGTGCGATCCCATGGATTGCTATGCAGGTGAGACAGGGGGGAGCTGGCATATCAGGAGGTTGACCACCTGATCGCACCGTGTGTGGGGATCACCCAATATGTTGGACGATGGATCCCCGATCGCCGTGCATCGTGTATGGGGGCCTTAAGTCAGTAGGTTCAGTCTACAGTATGGCAGCATTAGTTTACACTCTGCCGCAGCTGGCCTTGATTGTCACCTTAGGAGAGACCACCAATATTCATATAAGAGGTCATGGGGTTCCAAAGACTTCACAGCGATCCATTAATGGTCATGCAAGGTATAAGGTAAATAGTTAAAGACCTACCTGTACATTAGACAGACTGGGACATCCTCACATTCTCTTTCCTCGTACAGAGTACCTGGACATTCCTGACCTCTGTTTAGAACATCTTCTATTATTATCCTGTATCGAAACTGTTTGGCCACAGAGCTGTTCCCTAAAATATTGCAAATATTTCAGTATCATATAATATAACCACTCACCTTCTTTTGTTCATGTTCTCTCTGCATTGGCCTAAATATGTATAGCCTAATTTGTGTATTGTAATGATGCTATGAATTATCACAAAGTTATGTGACTATTTAAAGACACAATGCAAACATTTGTATACAGGCTAATTAACTCTAAATAACCTTATGATACAAAAGTGATGCTAATATACAGTATACATAAACACTTGTATATAATATTGATGTAAGTGGTGAGTTATGATGTCATTGCCTTCAATCAATTCAGATGTTATCACTTCATAAAGCACCCTCTGTAGTCAATTATTAAATATATTATTGGGACCCAGAGGGGGATTCAATTAGTGAAACCTCGCTCGGTATTGTAACACATGTTATCTGTCAGAAATATCTTGCTTGTTACTGCTGACACCCCATAGAGATGCACGCAGACACAAGAAATGTTTTCCTAACATAATAACCTGCTATGCGCACAGACACGAAATGCACAAGGCTCCGACAGAGCACAATATTTTGCTTTTTTTTCCTAAATGTTATTAACATGGAAAAAATCTAAATGTATTATTTGGCATAACTTCACTTAATAAAGTGTTTCCAGCATGTTATTGCATATTGCTGTTTTAGTGGCGGATTCAATCAGTGGCGAAAACTCGCAGCTGGCGAAATGCAATCGCCGCTGCAATCTTTTCGCCTCATTCGACCTTAGCGGACGCAAAGTTTTTGCGTACTTTCACAATGTGCTCACCCGCTCTTCGCCCTATTCAATTCGAAAACAGTCGAAAATGCATAAGTGCGAATGCAGCGAATGGCGAAACTAGCAAAAAGGACTGCTTTTTTAGGGGGAAATCAGTTTGCACCCCATGAAAAGCTTAACTGACCCTGGAAATCAATATAAAAGTGTATTAATAGCCCTAATATCAGTATTTAGGGTTCTTACCTTGAGTGAAAGGGCTATTATATGCATATTTGCATAAGTGTTGAAAAAAGCAATTTCTTATGTGTAAAATAATTGCTGTAGATAAATTAGGGGTACATTTAAATGGGTACTAGTATATTTTTGGATCTCTAAAGTGCCTATTAAAAAACATTAAAAAAAGCACCTGCTGCAGCCTCCTGCAATCCTAAAAACAACTGTCCCATCCATACAACACCCCTAAATACCAGACCCAGTACTTTATACCCATTTTCATACACTTTTTACATTTTCACCCCAAAAATGACATGACTTTTTTCGGGGGGGAATTAAGATATATATATATATATATATATATATATATATATATGTATATATATAGCCTATTTAGTCATTTGGGGGTTGTCCAAAGGGTTATGAAGCAAATCCCCACATTTTTAATCAAAAATAGGGCTTTTGCACATCTTTTCTCCTGCCTTTGGGTGGTAACTTTTTTGTTTGGTTTTGCCTATGGAGTTTTTGCAAAAACATCCTGGAATTGAATAGGGCGATACGCAGGAATGTGGCAAAAACCTTGCATCGGCAAACGCTTTTCGCTGATCGTGGCTTTTCGCCTCTAATTGAATCCGCCCCTTAATGTGACCGCATTTTTATCTTCCATTTATTTGCAACCTAACAAAGTACAGTCTATGAACTTGCAGTGGGAAAGTCATTAGTGAGTTTTCAGATAAAATGCAGGTAAATGTGCTCACAGGCAGAGGGCAATAGCACAGGAGATATTGTATAACTGCAAATGCGAAAGGTTATGTTCTGCTTATTATATGGGTAACTTGCAAAAACACAATTACAGTAACCTTTACCAGACCAGTGGCGGGCTGGGCCGGGGGGCAGGGTGCCATGTGCCCCCCGGGCCGCAGCGTCATGCAGGCCGCGGGCCGGTGCAGTCTGTGTCACTGTGACACAGACTGCACCGCGTGTGTAGCGCTGACCGGACGGAGTCCGGTTAGCGCTACACAGCACAAACACACAGCCGCCGGAGCCGGCAACTGTGTGTTTGCTGTAATCAGCAGTCAGACTCTCAGCGGCTGCCGCTGCTCCCACTGCGGGAGCCATCTTCCGGCTCCCGCAGTGGGTAATGGGAGAGCCGTCGTCATGACGACGTCTCTCCCATAATGCAAAGCGGCCAGAGGAGCCGGTGGAAGCGTCGGGACCAGGAGCGGGGTTTCAGGTAAGTGGTTTTTTTTTATTTTTTTATTAAGTCTCTCTCTACTATGGGGGCACTACCAAGTGGGGGGATTACTATGGGGGCACTACCAAGGGGGGGATTACTATGGGGGCACTACCAAGGGGGGGATTACTATGGGGGTACTACCAAGGGGGGGATTACTATGGGGGCACTACCAAGGGGGGGATTACTATGGGGGCACTACCAAGGGAGGGGTTACTATGGGGGCACTACCAAGGGGGGGATTACTATGGGGGCACTACCAAGGGGGGGGATTACTATGGGGGCACTACCAAGGGGGGGATTACTATGGGGGCACTACCAAAGGGGGGGATTACTATGGGGGCACTACCAAGGGGGGGTTACTATGGGGGCACTACCAAGGGGGGGGATTACTATGGGGGCACTACCAAGGGGGGGGTTACTATGGGGGCACTACCAAGGGGGGGGATTACTATGGGGGCACTACCAAGGGGGGGATTACTATGGGGGCACTACCAAGGGGGGGATTACTATGGGGACACTACCAGGGGGGGGATTTCTATGGTGGCACTACCAGGGGGGGATTACTACTGGGGGCACTACCAGGGGGGTGGATTACTACTGGGGGCGCTACAAGGGGGGGACTACTACTACTGGGGGAACTACAAGGGGGGACTACTACTACTGGGGGCACTACAAGGGGAGGGAACTGCTACTAGGGGCACTGCATAGGGGGGCGGGGGCTACTACTAGGGGCACTACATAGGGGAGGGGACTACCACTGGGGGCACTGCGAGGGACCACTGCTGGGGGCTCTATATAAAGGGCAATACTGGGGGTACTGCATAGGGGGGAGACTACACCTGGGGCCACTATTTAAGGGACATTGCATAAGGGTTACCACTATTGGGGGCACTGCATGGGGGGGTGGACTGTTACTGGGGGCACTGCATAGGGGGTACCACTATTGGGGGCACTATATAAGGGGCCTACTACTGGGGGCACAAGGGGCACTGAACAGGGGGGACCACTACTGGGGGCAGAAGGGGCACTGCATAGGGGGGGATCACTACTGGGGGCACTACTGGAGGCCTGCATAAGGGTGTTATCTCCTGTGGCACACGGGGGCACTGCATATGGGCACTACGACAGGGGGCTGCCCCTAATCTTTATTTTTACCTTACATTAATCCCATATGGACCCGCCTCCTCCCTGAAACACTTGAGGGGGGGCGGCGCAGAAGCACGCACGTTCTTTGGGCACCGTAGCTACACGCTACTCCTCTGCCAGGACCGCCTGCATGCATTTGCCCCCCAGGCTAAAAGTTGCCAGCCAGCCCCTGTACCAGACCATTGGATTTTGCGTGGCTTTGACCACCAAATTTAAACAAGCTTGCTTTGCATTTATTGCTATTGCCATTTTAAATCCAGTGGTCAAAGCTGTTTAGTAAATATACCCCCGTGCTCCAATTTACAGAACTGTTCGAGGTTAATACATTACTCATACAAAATATATGACGGCCCAATATACTTCATTTATATGGGTGGTCAGATATTACATTGGATTACAGGGTGCTTTAAGAAAATTTAAAATGCGATTTGGCCAAATTATAACTCAAACAATCAAGTTATATTAAAAATGAGGTTAAGCTTTAGTAGGACTTTATTATGGGAAAAGGCTAGCAGAGTTTTATGGTAGTACATACATTTTTGAACACTTTTCTAAGATTTTCAATACAGACAATCAAAAACAATGAAAACTTGGAGATGTGCTGCTGGAATTGTAGTCAACTAAAACCAACCCAGGATTACCAGGACTCAGCCGTTAAGATACAGTACTGTTTGAAGAGTGAATGCCATTGTCAAAAACTTCCATATAGAACACAAGAAAATGGATCTCCCAAGGCTCAAGATACAGATAAAAAGTCAAGTTGTTTTTCTTCCCTTCTTATTCTTTTCCAAGTTCATTTGTAGCTTAATAACAACTAGGAGTGACCCAAGCTTTGCCTTTGCAGTTTAACCATAGATACTGTATACTCCGGGTATACAAAGAATATGGAAGCTGGAAAAAGGGTAATTTTGTCCATGTCGGCATAATAACCTTAAATATGATGCTTTGCCATCATGTTTAAAGTTATAATGCTGACACGATTAACATGCTTTAAATCACATTACTACCACAATAGCATTGTGTGGTCGACGTTACACTGTCGACATTAAGAGTGTCAATCCCCAGGAGAAAGAGCCAATTGATATGTAGTAGAGACTAATTTGAAAGTTGTTGCTGATTACATCCCACCATTCGATGATCCTGCACAAATCCTTCTTCTCGGAAGTGACATGCTGGTGATACACAAGTTTCACCAACAGCCTAATGGCTTCCACAATCTGCCCTGTGCCCAAAAGCTTGCTGTAAGATGGGTAATAGTAGGTGATGCTTACATTGAGAAAGTGACAAACTAGACTATGGGCCTGATTCATCAAGGATTGCTATTGCGATTGCAATAGCGATTACGCACGCAGTCTGACTGTGAAGATATGCTAATGATTGCAATCGCAATGCCAAACGCAGCCTAACATAAGGACGCCCCCTTACCTTACACATATCCGTAATACTTAGCAAAACTGCAACACCATCGGAAACATTGAGTACAATCACAGCCTCACACACACTTGCGCAAGGTCTGACCCTCCATCACCACCCACAACCGGTACTTCCTGTCAATTACTCTGCGATGGGTCTGCGTAGTCACTGCGATCACAGTCCCGATCTCAGAGGAGTGTTTGAGTACTGCAATGCATACACATGCGCAGAACGCAACAATCGTCCGATTGAGTGCGTAATCGCAATAGCAATCCTTGCTGAATCAGGCCCTATGTTACTATGCCCTAATAACTCTCTCATCAGAATGTAATGTACCCCCTTGAACCTGTTCAGTGAATAGCTTCCTACACAGGAGATGGCTTGCTACAATATGATTTTGGCTATTCTGTATTACAAACAACGAAAGCTGACTGTAGCCCTGTCCTTTCAATGGAAAACAAATGACACCCATGTAAACCAGGTCAGTTAAGATTGGAATTTGACTCATGCTACATTCCAAGAAATGGAATAAAACAACATCCTCTTCACTGGACCAAACAGAACATATAGCCTTCTAAGAATGTTAATCTTCTTCAGAAAAAGAACATGTCACTATAACAACCGATATTCAACAGATATTTACTGTTTTGTTGTAAGGGATGACAACTACTTGAGGTTCTCATGGTATTAAAATTATAATGTGCATGATGATATCAAATACTAAATAAAAGTAAATTTTTTTGGTAACAGTCCTTCTCCTGTAATGGCTATTTATGGACTTACAGTAAAAGAACAGCCCAAGAAGGAGAAAAGGAATACTGTGCTGATGCAAGACAATTAATCGAGAGAGACTTTTACGTGAATGTACAGTAGGACTCAATTCATTGCTCACAGATCACCAAACTATGGGTCTACCTAATAGAGTGCAAGCTATATTAGCTGTTGCTACTGTAATTTGAGACTTCACTAAACAGTCTTAGGCTGGGTACACACCTAAACGACCAGCCTTCACCCTGGACACTTTGTGATTGCTGGTACACACTTAAAAGATTTAATGAACGACAGAACAATCACTGTTCTGTCCTTCATTAGTATGTATAGCCTCACGTGCGATATCGTGTGATTGTGCAGCACGGCCAATCACACGATATTGCATGCGACCGCGGGAGCGCGCAAATTGGGCATACACACTGCACGAAATGCCCGATTTGTCATTCCGATTTAGCCAAATCAGGCCGATATTGTTAAAGTGTGTGTGCACCCTTAAACAGTACCAGATTTATAAAGGTTTTCAATCCAGAAAACCATGTAATGGATTTGAAGAACTTAGATTTAGGCATGGGTACTTGTGCCTATTCAAAGTAGCCTATGGATAATATGGGATCTAAAGACAGATGGTTTTATGTTCCAGGTATCAAGTGGAGAGAAATCATACATAAACAAGATATACTATTAACACTGAACAGTATCTATGACCCACTGAGATTAGTAGCTCCAGTAGCTATTCAAGGGATATCCTGAACATTCAGGACACATCACTACCTTTAGGCAGGCAACAGGAGTGGGATAAATGGAAAAATTCCTATATAGAATAAGTACAGGGTCCAAGTTGTTACATCTATGTGTCATTCATTACAGCAAAATGCAAAAAAAAAGCTTCTACAAAGACTATAGCTGCAGTTGCTTACATACAAGTGACATATTCTAATGGAAACCTAAGACCTGCCATGTAAAGTTTGTTCTAGGAAAAGTTACAGTTAGCACCACAACCTGAACATGCCATTTCAAGACTTGAACTGTGTGAAGCTTTATTGGCAGTAGAAATAAGAAGGCTAATATTAATGGAGATGGACACTGATGGAGTAAATAGCTGCTGAAGATGGGACATTTGTGTAAGACCTCTTGTTCCCATTTCTACCTATCCTGAGATATTGTCATCTTGACTTCTTACACATGAATTTGATATGTCATCTACGTCTGCTGGCAAGTTTAATGATAACGGGGTCTATTCATAGAGCAGTGAAAAGCCCTGTTTAGCTGAAAACAGGTTTTTTGTCATGTTTGGGCTATAGCGTTCTTGTGCCGAGGGATTAGAAGTCGAGGTCTCAGGTTGGGAAAGGAACTGGAGGCAAGGGGCCTGGATGTATGTCCTCTTCATCCACAAGTACTGGATGTAGGCGAGACCTGACCAAAGGCATGGAGTCTAACCTACTGGGTTAGACTCCATTCACCAGTGACCCCTCCAAGCGGGATTTGGATTTAAGCTGCACCTAGTAAGCAGGTCGCGACCCTTTGGTCAGGTTTTCGGCACAAGTGGGAAACAGAGGAACACAATCCAGGTAAAGCACTGGAGAAAGGCACTAGGGGGTAAATTTACTAAGATTCGAGTTTGATCAAGATGACAATCTTGGGTGAGTTTAGGCATGTTTTTCATCTCGCAAATTTACTAAAGACAAACTCTGGTGCGTTTGGGAAAGATTTCTTTATTCTCACTCATAAAACTCGGGTGACATCGCAAACTCGAAACTACTCACCATCGGGAAAACTCGGAAGTACTTTTCATGTAAGAAATACAACTCTCAAATTTACCAAGAATCGAGATTACAATCTCGGGTGAGATTGTTGCAAACTCGCAGAGAAATTGAAGTTTAAAACACTTCACCTCCTGAGCTATGAGTTTGGCAGAAATATACACAGATCAGTGTGATTTGTGTATGTTTCTGCATGTGTATTTAATTGAAAGTGTTTATATTTTTAAAAAATGACTTAAGGCCCCCCCCCAAAAGACATAACCAGCCCCAGACTGGTCAGCCAGTCCTGGTTCCAAAAATAACGGGGAACAAAACGAGTAGGGTTCCACTGTCATTTCTAGAACCAGCACCTGGCTGCAGGGCCAGTCCTGGTTTTAAATGTAGGGGGAAAAAAATTGTGTAGGGGTCCCCCTATATTTGAAACCAGCACTGGACCCAAACCGACCGGGATGTAATGCCACAGCGAGGAGACCCTATTACCAAGTCTCCATGGCCAAAGTTTTTGCACCCCAAGCAGGTTAGCCCAAGTCAGAGATCTTAGGGGAGGTGGGGACCCGCACAAGAAGGGGTCCCCCCTCTCCCAAAACCCCAGGCTTGATCTGAAGTCCAGGGCTCTTCCCCACACCTCTGGGCTGTGCGTACAGGGGTAATAATGTGTAAAATAGTTGAAAACTATTGTATTTTATAGTGGAACTACAGGAGCCAGCATGCCTGCCCTTTGGCACTAGTAGAACTACAAGTGCCAGCAGGCGGCCGGCACCCGTAACCCCCACTGTAAATGAAAAAAAACAGTACACACACACACCGTCTAAAGTAAAACATTACACACCTACCTCACTCACATATACTTACCTGTTGCCAGCTGGTCTGTCCCCTTGTCCCATGTAGAATCCATTTGGATGTACTTGGAATAAAGATCTGATACTCACCTCCATCCTTGCACTGCTCTCCGTAGCATCCAGGGATCTTGGCAAAATAACAAATTGAAAAACCGAACCCATACGGACAAGTTTTGGTATGTGTTGTTACACACACCAATACTTAGCGAATGATTGCTGATGGGCCTCCTCGGGAAATCCCAGGACCCGCCAGCCAATCAGAGTCCGTTTTACATATAGCGGCCACTCATTGGCTGGTTACACGTGGGTCCCACGTGGGTCTGATGAAACCGTTGGATATACATAACGGAGAAATGCATTAAGATCAAATTTACCTTTCCACCCCTGAGCTCTTCCCCTCGCTCCTTACCCGTATCTACAACTGTCTCTATGCTGTCTCTTCATGGATGTCCCAGCGCTTTTTTAAACTTAACATGTCTAAGACTGAGCTGATCATCTTTCCACCCTCTTCCACTACATCACTTCCCACAATTTCATTATCTATTGATGGCACAACTATCTCCTCTAGCCCCAAAGTGCGCTGTCTTGGAGTTATCCTAGATTCCTCCCTCTCCTTTAAACCACACATTCAGCACCTCTCGCAGACCTGCCATTTCCACCTAAAAAATATCTCCAGGATTAGACCCTTCTTCACCCAGGATGCCACTAAAACCCTCATCCACTCACTGGTCATCTCCAGATTGGACTACTGTAACCGTCTCCTAGCTGGCTTCCCAGTCTCTAACCTCTCTCCACTACAGTTCTCAATGCTGCTGCTCGGCTCATCTTCCTCTCCAAACGTTCTACATCTGCTTCCCCTCTCCTTCAAGCCCTACACTGGCTCCCCTTCCCCTTCAGATGCCAATTGAAGGTTCTTACACTGACCTACAAAGTCCTCACCAAATCCTCTCCTGCATACAGAGCCTGATTCAGACCCGCTCGCGAGCGATGAGCGCTCGCAAGCGGGTCGATGGTGGCCCAGTGCACATGCGCACGATGGAGCCGGCTCCGTCATGCGCATGCGCGAGACCTGGATAGCAACGGGCAAACCATCGCTCCGGGTCTCATACCAAAGGGGGCATGCTGTCGATGTTGAGCGACATCACGCCCTCTTTGGTGGGCATGCCGGGAGCGTGGCTGCCCAGACGGAGGCGTTCCCATGGGAATGCCTACAGTCTGGGGCTGGCCCCACTGACATCACAAGTGATGTCAGTGGGAGTGCTTTCGGCTCTTTCTGAGCCGAAAGCACTCTAGGGCTTGCGGCAACGAGACCCTACCACAAGTGTCTCGTCTCAAGCCCGATGGTCGCGATGGTCTTGACCATCACAACCATCTTCCTGGCCGCGCGTTATAGCTGTGGGTGGTCACCCACAGCTATATGAGCGGCCAGGAGGCCACTCTAAAAATCAAGAAGGACGGCCCTGATTCAGAGCGAGTGCTCTGTCAGAGCGTCCGGGTCTGAATCAGGGCCACATTTCTGACCTTCCCACCCGTCCACTTCGTTCAACAAATGCATGCCGCCTCTCTTGCCAACTGATTACTTCCTCCCACTCCCGCATCCAAGATTTTGCCCGTGCTGCTCCCTACCTTTGGAATGCTCTCCCTCTCCCTATCAGACTCTCCACCTCTCTACAAATCTTCAAACGGGCTCTCAAGACCCACTACTTCAACAAGGCCTTCCAGCATTCATCCTAACCCACCTATTGCTCTTTCCTCCCTATCTTCCATTCTGTGTCACGCCTGTCTGTCTGCCCCTCCCCTTCAGAATGTAAGCTCTCACGAGCAGGGACCTCTTCCCTCATGTGCTTCTCTTTACATTTTCTTCTACTATTTACTCCCCATAAGGGCACCTAACATGTGACTGCCAACTCCGGGCTGCTTATTGTGAGTGCTTTAATCACTATTGCAGCAATGTATATAAATCGTGTCCTTGTCTTGCACTATAATGTACTGTAAGTAACTTGTTTCTTGTTCACTTATTAGTTCTATCTTCTATGTACTATGCAAGGCGCTGCAGAACACTTGTGGTGCCATATAAATAAAGGATAATAATAATAATAATAATAATAATAATAATAATTAATACCAGCTGCTGGACATTTAATTTGTGATTGGTGAGATACCTTGGACACTGAACTGTGTCCAAGAGGTGACTCCCAGGTAAGCTGGCTCTCAATTTGGATGCATTTATGTATGTGCCTTTATCATGAGGCCTTACAATTGACAAAATATATATGTGCCTTTATCATGAGGCCTTACAATTGGTTAATATATTACCTGTGGGGTGAGCGTTTGGGCGTAGGGGCCCCGGGGCTACTCTGGCTGGGCTTCTTCAGGGCATCACCACTTATTACACATAATCACTTTTATTATCACCTTTTGTTTGTTTTTTATTCATGTCATTTTTTCACATATATTTTAATCCTTTTTCAACACATTAATTATTCTCACACATCTATACTTTACAGTTCACTGTCACCCTTTTTCTTTTTTCGTGTCATGCCCTGGGGGGGTCCTGGGCTGGATGATTTTTGGGGTGCCCTGTGCCCCAGACGTGAACCCCTTAGTGTTAGGGACTGCTAGTAACAGAGAAGCCATAACGTGGCCTAACAGCTTCCCATGGATTTGCAAATGCATGCAACTAATATCTCTGAATTTCTATCACCATATAGTCTTCATGTATTGTTGCAGGTACAATTCAGTGTGCTGAGGAACAAAAGGGGGTTAAAACCCCCCCTTTTTTCTACCTTCTAGAAGATAACAGCTAGAATGTGATTGGTTGCTATGGGCAACATCTCCACTTCTAAAAACCCGCACTTTAGTACTGTAAATATACCTCATAATGTGAATTCATCAGCGACAACAAAATGGGTATGAAGTCCTGGTGGTTCATATCCTGACGCCGGCAGCCCGAAGGGAGAAGATCCTGACAGGGGAGGTAAGTATCCTTTCTCTACCCCTCTCCAACCCTAACCCTAACCCTTCCTTAGTGGTGCCTAACCCTAACCTCCCCCCTAGGTTCGGATGTCGGTATTGAGACCGACGGCCGCATCCTGAGACAACTGATTTCAGCACTGAATAGCGTAATGGCATCCTACGCCTCCAAAACTAGTTGTATGAGTAATTTTTAGTTATGATCTAATAAAGGCATACTTTTAAGTGCAACTATTCCTGATCTATCATGGCTCCCTGTTGACATTATGCCAATTAAATTGGTTAGCTGTCTGCAGTTCTGCAGATCCGTAGCTTGTAAGCAGCCTCAAAAACTGCTTACATGTTTATTTGAATTTTAATTGATATAAAGTTTTATATGTTCTACATTTCTTCTGTATGTTGTTAAAATAAAAAGGCTATTCCAGATTTTCTTTTTTATTTCTTTTTATCGTCTATTAAATTCTTTTTCAGCACACTGCTATTTACACAGATAATGCCATCTCGCATGCTGAGTCAAACCACTTTCCCCAGGTACATTATGCCATTTCTTTCTATAATTGTGCAGGTATTTTCTGCTGCAAGTAATGGTAACACAGATGTTGCAGATTTCATTCTATGTGTAATTCCTTTCATTAGTTTTTGATTATTCAGCCAGTATAGCATTGGGTAACAGTGGATATTTACTGTCCTGTCAGGTTCATTGTACATTCAGCACTCAGGGGGCAATTCAGACCCGGACGCTAAGCAGCGCACTATTGCTACCATCAGGGGCCGGGTATGCAAATTCCGCGAACGCACTGTCTGGTGCAAGGACGCCCTCTATGTCTTAGTGAACGACGGCAGAGTGAATGCACACCGGTATAAAGACGCCCACTTTTATTTCTTAGCACACGTCATCTCCAGGAAGTGTACGATTAATCAGTAACATCGAGAGCCGTCGGAGTTGCACGCAGACGATGAGGTAGACCCTATCCCGCCGCAAGCACTGCTATCCCTGCAGGCTGAAATACAACCAAGTGACGTGTACAATGACGCTTCCATGCTGATTATGGACGCCCATTAAAGGCCATTTGGACTCCCAGAGACGCCTGTGTTCACAGCACCACTCCCCCGTTTACAAGCACCTTCCCCTGTTACCACCCACAAACGGCACTAGCTGTCACTCAAAGTAGCGTCCAGTCTGTGTACTACAAGCGCACATTTGCCGAGCGCAGTGAGTGTCTCCCGCATGCGCATATTGATGCATACGCATGCGCAGATGGGCAACTATCGGCTATAGCCTGCGTTCGCGGCTTAGCGTCCGGGTCTGAATCAGGCCCTCAGTTCACTATTGATTTATTTAGATCTTATATTTATGATGAAATGTAAGACTTGGATAATATGTTGTAGGGATGAGCAGCAACCACTATTGTAAATTAACAATGGGCCTGATTCGGATCTGAATGCAAATAAATCATTGCAGTAGGGTAGGTCTCTCAGCAATGTTAGTTCATTACTAGCTCCACCCAACCTATACATCTATTTTACCTAAAACTGCAGCCATACATTTCATATCTTACTAGGTTTCATTTTCACTGAAAGCCCCATACAGCTGTGTTTTGCTTGTAAGTCTTTATCATATGAATCTAGCTCTGAGTGACCTCTAGTCAGGGGCGTTTAAAGAGATGAAGGGGCCCGTGTGCACTCCTCGTGCGGGGCCCCCTCCTCTCTCTCCAGTGGCTGGCAGCCGACTGACGCGGCTGGCCAGCCACCGGAGCATTAGTAGACTCCGGGCACTAGAGTGTGCCCGGAGTCTACAGCGCATGCACAGAACACCGGAAAATGCCATTTTCCCGGTGTTCTGAGCAGCAGTGACACCCAACGCGGAACCTCGGACAGGTAAGTTTAAAAAAAATATGGGTGCAGTGTGTGTGGTGCGGGGCCCCCTTGGACCTGGGGGCCCGTGTGCCCCGCACACACTGCACCCATTATAGATACGTCACTGCCTCTAGTATACAGTGATGAAGCTGATGGAAGTCCACCAGGTTGGTTATAAGTCAGTGTACTCACCAGGCTGACACGTTTTGGGACAAGGGGTCCACTCACTAAAGAGGGTCACAACACAATCTCTATTGCAGGGTAGGAGACAGGTGCGAATTGTTTCAGGTTTGCTAGACTCTGGACACCTGGAAATAAAAATAGAAGTTATTTAGTAAAATATAAAATAGTAAGACTACGACCAATTCCACAAACAACAAAGACAAATTCATTGCTGGGGTCTGGAGTTTCGTACAAAGAGGTACTTTGAAGTCCTGTTTTTTTCTAATGGAAATATAAATGTATGATACAGTAATACTTGGTTACACTAGTTTATCTAGCATTAACAGAGGTGTAGCAAATTTCTTTAGAGTCGACCAGGAGAATCGAAACACAGCCTGCCACTTGCTCCAATCTGGCACCCTGTGTGAAACTGCAGAAAGGGCCAGGCATGGCATGCTGTTGCTTCAGTCGGATGAGAGCCGTTTGAGCTCAGGGGGTTTGTACCTCAATGCCTCCTCTACTTTGGGGGGAGATTGGGGATTGGGTCTCTTTCAGCGAAGAGATCTCCGATTTCGGCTATCCGCAGCCATTTCAGATTGAATCAGAATGATGTCACAGCTTCTGTCCTCATTCTGCAGCTGCATCTGAACCAACATAGAGTATATACGAGGTCACGGTGTGGTTATTAAATAACAAGGCTGTACTTGTAAAAAATACTGCATGAGTTAAAAGGCAGTGGGGGAATATTGACCTTGGACTATCCCAAAATGAATTTGCAAGTGTGATCCCTCTTGACAGATAGTTTGCTGTCACACAGCTTTCGAAGAATTTGTGTTTTTCCTTTGTGTCGTAAAAATGCTTAGTTCAAAAGTAGAGCAACTTTTAATTAAATTGAACAAAACACCTGCCGAATCTTTCTGTTTGCTAATCAAGGCTTATGGGGAAGACTGTATGTCACGAGCATGTGTGTTTGAGTGGCAAAAAAAGATTTAGTGTCGGTCGTAAGGATATCAAAGATGATGAACATCCTGGAAGGCCTAGCACATCAAAAACAAATGAAAATGTTGATAACATTTTGAAAATTGTTCGAATTGACCGTCGACTCAGCTTCCGAATGATAAATCAACATTACTCCAAAAATGTTCTAGCAACTTTGCGGGAAATAATTTAGAAGAAAGAGGCCAGAGTTATGGAAAAATGGTTTAATCCTCCATCAGGACAATGCAGTTTTTGGCTGAGAAACAGATTGCAGTGCTAGATCACACTCCATACTCACTAGAACTAGGACCGTGTGACTTCTTTCTTTTCCCTAAAGTCAAATCTGTACTCAAGGAAACCTGGTTTGCATCAGTTACTGAAGTAAAGAAGAAAACGATGGAGCTGTTGAGACAGCTGACAGATACTGAGCTACAGCACAGCTTTGACCAATGGAAAATAAGAATGCACACAAGTTTTAGCATCAATCTTGATATTTAACAGCCACACCTCGTATGCAAGTGTTACAGTATGTATATTTCATTGGGGACACTGCTGAGTAGTATATTATGGGGTATATTTATTAAATTGCTGGTTTTTAGAAGTGGAGATGTTGTCTATAGCAACCAATCAGATTCTACTTAACATTTATCTAGCACCTTCTAGAAAGTAATAGCTAGAATCTGATTGGTTGCTATGGGCAACATCTCCGCTTCTAAAAACCTGCACTTTAGTAAATATACCCCTATGAATTGGAAGCACTGCTGTGTGGCATATTATGAATTTGGGGCATCGCAATTTACTCAGCAAAAAAAACCATACCCAATTAATGTGAGGCTAAGTGATAAAAAACATTTGTGGCCCTCAATTCTAAGTAATTTCCTCAATATGGGACTACAAGAAAACAGTTTGAATACCCCTGGTTTAGACGAGCTAAATTCTGCAAGCAGAGGCCAATAATTGTGTCTCTATCCTTTAGACATCCCAGTTTATCCCACAGTTTTCATGACAAACTTATACATGGTATAAATAAATTCATAATATATATACATATGATACTAATCTTAAAATACAACACCTTATAGCATACAGTAATCCAGTGACAGTGGACACAGAATGACGTTAGAGGGGAGGGGTATTTAGCATCAGTGGGCACATGATCAGGGTCACAATTGTCAGAGACCAGACAAAGAGGAAAGATCATTTTTAGAACAGAAAGTTTTCATATAATGTATCTTCAATAGATTTTTTATATAAAACCATGGACATAATATAAATTCCCCGGTACTATGCACATTTAGCGGAGATAATTTGTTTAGATTTCATAGCCTTAAAGGTGGACAGAGGCAGGGACACAAACAGGCCTATAGGCTAGATATTGGTTTAAGGTGCCTAAGCCCCTCTGTTCTATATAAAAAAAAACACACTTAAAAAGATTAGAGTAATACAGGTCCCTAGTGCCCACTAAGCTAATTGTCTTAGTTACGGCTCCATTTGTAGTATGTCACATGTTCGCTGTGAAGCACTTTCAAACTGAGTGATGATGCTGTGGCCTGTCTTTTGAGTACATGTCAGACACTATCTATAAAGACCTTTGCGCATTATAATCTCCATGACGACATGTTTGCTGATCAAGGCTATAACATATATATGCACTTTTCAAATACAGCTACTGCATTATAATAATATGTGAAGGACAATGAATATCATACGATCAGTCGAAAAACATAATTGGAATTTTTTTCTTTCTGTGTGTTGAAAACATTGCTGCTACTATACTCACACTAGGCCTGATTCTGAATCACACACAAGTCCAAAAGTATATCATACTTACCCACTCTCCCAGAACAGCCAGGAGGCTAACGAAAATCGAGCGGTGCACCCTGCCACCCGAAAGAATGGGCAAGACTCCTGGAGCCAGCCTCACACCCGCCTGAAGCCGCCCACAATGCCAGTAATCGCAGCATTGTGCAGCAGGGCCAGAGCCACTTCCCTGGTAATTTATGATTGGTGGCGGCTCCAGAGGTGAGGCTGCAGTACAGTCTAAAATTTAAATAGGGGAGTCACACCAACTGCCAGTGAGTCCCAGCCAGTGATGTTTGGCAGTGTGTGAAATGACAGTTGGTGTGTCTCCCCTATTTGACTTTTGAACAGCGCTGCAGCCCCACCTCTTACCAGGGAAGTCCAGGACCAGAGCATTGTGTCCCTCCTGGAGAGGGTCATGTTGGGAGGTATGCTGTTCCCTGTTAGAGAAGTGATTTGTGGGTACTAGGATCAAGAGCTTGTCAGAGGTGTAGCCTCTGACCTGCCTAATGTGCTACTGCACATGCTCGTCTTTCCTCCTAATCTGTCCTAGTAAACAAACGTGCCCCTAAACATTTTATTCCATAACAAAGGCTGTATATATTTACCACAGAGACCCCACAGACCCACTGTGCCACCACCACAGAATATACATATAAATCCCACTGCATAGCTGCAATATGTCAATGTGTACTACAGGCAATTTACAATGCCCAGCACAACCTTTATAACAATCCTGGCTGCAACTGAATTATCCTTACAACCTGTACATGCTGTTTATACTGTTAACCCTGTGTTATCCTGCTACCTGCTTCTACCAGTTATTAAACTAAATTCCTGGTTAAGTTTATCTGTCCTGTGTGGACTGACCTCCATCGCACACTGCTGCTGCCACCTACAGATGCGTTCTCTTACATCCTTGCCGATCGCGCTACAATCGTGCACACGCATCGCGCCATGTGGTTACCCGCAGTAGCGTATGTTACTGTATGCTATGGCGTGCACTGCGATCGCACCATGCAATCCTAATGATTCACGGGTGTGAATGCAGTGCGCGTATCCACTCGTGGGTGCACACCTCACAACATGCGTGGCGCGATTTGCCACGTATGCAGCAAAGATGTAGCAGGAGTGGACACACCTGAACTACCACCATAGGATCTTCCAATATTCCCATCACTCTGGGCAGGGCCGTAACTAGGGTAGTGTGACCAGTGCCATGGCACAGGGCACCACAGGGCAGGGGGCACTGTTTGGGCCTGTCAATTTTCCTGTTCATTATCTTTCTCACTTGTAGCTTCCTCTTCTTTTATCCCCAGCATCCCCTGACCTCCCCTATCTCTTCCCTGGCCCTTCCCCATGAGGCCATGGCCATTTTTTAGGTGCACTATCTTATGTCCCTATTTAAAAAAAAAGGGGGGGTCGCCAATGCTCTCTCTGGCACAGGGCACCAAAAGACTAGTTACGGCTCTGACTCTGGGGTCATGCCTAGCGCTTCCCAAGCTGCTGGGCTGCCCCCAGGCTCATCCCTGTAGTGTGTAGATGCTGTGCACAGCAGAGCAGCAGTGAGAGAGTGCTCCCCCGACCTTCCCCCTCCTTGGGACAGTTAAGACAGTGTCCGAAAAGCAGGACTGTCCCATCTAAAGTGGCATTGTGAAGGTACACAAGAAATCTGGGGCATAAGAGTGTTGTGCGCATGTAGCCATTGTCTCATGCTGTGATGGGTCATGCGTATGCAATCGGGATGCTTGATTCTGAGGGATCATTTGCACCCAGCATGGGGTAGGTGAATGTGCCGATACTAATGATGATGGTGGCAGCACGATGCCATACTTGCAATAGTATAAGATAGTAAGTCTGGTTGCTGTGGTGGCTGTGGGTGCGACTCAGAGTCAGGCTCACTCTGAACAAAAGGAAAATGCAGAGAACAAAAGTGCTTTATCACTGTAGCTACTGCAGTGCAATATTTTTCATTTCACACTGAAAATTTTAATTTCCCACATAACTTACCGTTTGCCAGCGACTTGTCCTGTATTGCTCTTCATGCAGAAAACTTTCCTGGATTGTACTCCTACACCACATGTATTCTCCTTGCTCCAGCTGTCGGTGAAATTTAGTTGTGCTATCTGTGTGTTTGTGGTACATGGTTCCCATGGCGATGTCTCCCAGTAAAACGTTGCGCAGGGATGGTCATTGCACGATCGATACTCATACAATGCTTGGCTTGAAGGACAAGACTTCCCACCTGCCACACAAGAGTTTACGTCATTCTCTTGGAGATAATAACAGTTGTTATTCGGTCTAAAAAGTCAATCTCATTAAATTTGTCAAAGAGGGGGTAAATAAAACTAAACAATTGTGCAATATAAATATGTATGTTGTGAAATTTACAAATGTAAAATTATTCACAGTCATTTATGGAGAGCAGGTAATATGCATTACAGAATACCCTGGTTTTGCACTAGTGCTCACCAATGAAGCCCCCAGCGTACCTAATAAGCCCACATCTTCCTAGGGCCATCTTAACATATGGGCACACTCGGCAGCTGCCTAGGGGCCTTCGAGCAGGCTGGTCCAGGGATCATCTACATGGAGTGTGCGGCAGCTCATTTCCTGCATACAGAAAGATGCTCCCAGACCGCTTTGATTGTGAATTACACACAATAAGAGCGGCCAGGTAGCATTTTCTACCTGCCTCCCAGCCTGCAGCCACAGAGTCAGATTAAGGGGAGGGGGCACATCCCCTAGGGCTCCCCTCTCTCAGGGGACCCTCATACTTTAAATATTAGCTGCAGTTCAGCTGGAGAAGAGAAGAGGTAGTTGCCATCTGAGCGGGGGGCGGGGCTCAAGAGCAATGTGCCTGCAGCAACTTGGGAGAAAGGAGGGGGAGGAGCTGCTGCAGACCCAGTTACCGGAGTGATAAATACTACCCAGCAGCCAGTCTACAAGGTAAGAAGTACTCATAAAGGGGGCACTGTCTATATTTATTTATGTATGTGTATAAAAGGGTGATATGTACAGTATGTGTGTGTGACTGTAGCACCATAAAAGTGACTGCCTGATTGGTTGCCGCTTTGCACATACACCAAATAACCCATTTACTTGGTGGCATCTATGGGCTTGTTCATGACTTTGGGCCTGATTCAGAGATGGACGGATTTGCAGATCGACACACAAGTTGCTGTGCAATTCCGTCCATCTCAGATGCAAATGCAGAAGGAGGTGTCACACTGTCAGACATCTCCTTGTTGCATTTGTGATCCCAGCACTGCGACTGACATCACAGGCTGGGATCACAATCACAATCGATGACCTTTGGTCAGGCTGCGGGAGCCGAAGCTTCCCACAGCCTGACCGGGTGCTGGTCACTTAAGAGATCTGGAATCTGCGTCCACTGGCGCAGACTCTGACCTCGTCCCTCCCAGAAAACGGGGCCAACACACCCTTGTTTCCAGGGACGGCGACCTGGCATGTCCCCATCTCTGCCCCCAAACACTGTAGCATATCAATCGTGCTGCGGCTTAGGGGGCCTGTTAGCAAGATCGCAGGATCCAGTCTGCACATGTTCAGACCCCTGAACATCTGAGATGTACGTTAATCACCTGATTAAAGTACATCTCTGAATCAGACCCTCAGTTCCTATGCACTATGATCCCTCAATGATCGGGATCATTGTTCCATATTTCATTGCTCCTTCTTCAGCATATGTGCTGGACATTTACTCATTAATATGTAAACATGAGAAATATGTTCATACATCAGTACAAATGAGTGCAATGTAAAAGGATGCACTGTGAATACATTCAGCATGGTGCAACCACACAGTGCATCTACAGAACAAAAAAATGCGATCATTCTTAGATATACAGAGGTTAAAATAAGTATTGAATACATCAATATTTTTCTCAGTAAATATATTTGTACTGGGGCTATTGTAATGAAATGTTCACCAAATGTCAGCAACAAATCTTGCAATCCACACATGCAAAGAAATCAAACCATAGATGTCCATAAATTAAGTTATGTGTAATAATGTGAAATGACTCAGGGAAAAAGTATTGAACACGCTTTCTGAAACTTATTTAATAATTCGTACAAAAGCCTTTGTTGGTAATGACAGCTTCAAAACTTTAAATGAGCTTCAACATGCTTTTTCTTTAGCAATGGAGTCTTGCGTGGTGAGCGTGCATACAGGTCATGGCGGCTGAGTGCATTACTTATTGTTTTCTTTGAAACAATTGTATGTGCTAATTCCAGGTCTTCTGAAGCTCTCCACAAGTGGTCCTTGGCTCTTGGACAACTCTTCTGATAATTCTTTTCACTCCTCTGACAGAAATCTTGCGTGGAGAACCTGGTCGTGGCCGGTTTATGGTGAAATTATGTTCTTTCCACTTCCGGATTAAGGCCCCAACAGTGCTCAATGGAACATTCAGAAGTTTAGAAATCGTTCTGTAACCAATGCCATCAGTATGTTTTGCAACAATAAGATTGTGAAGGTCTTGAGAGAGCTCTTTGCTTTTACCCATCATGAGATGTTTCTTGTGTGACATCTTTGTAATGAGGCACCTTTTTATAGGCCATCATTTGGGACTGAACCAGCTTATATTAATTTGCACTAACAAGGGGCAGGATTGCTTTCTAACTACTGATATATTTTAGCGGGTGTCTTGGATTTCATTGCCTTTAAGCACCTCCCTTTCTTCATGTGTTCAATACTTTTTCCCGATGTCATTTCACATTGTTACACATAACTTAATTTATGGACATCTATGGGTTGATATCTTTGCATGTGTGGATTGCATGGGATGTTGCTGACATTTGGTGAAATTTTCATTACGATAGCCCCATTACAAATATATTTACTGAGAAAAAGTTGATGTGTTCAATACTTATTTTGCCCGCTGTATATAATAATTACAAGCGCAGCCTGCAAGTAATTCAGCTGTCTCACCTTCTCCAGGATAAGCAAGGATTGATCTGGTTCTGCTCTGTTTCCCTTCTGCATTTTTAGTAGAACAAGAACGGGAACACGGCGACCAGTCTGACCACTCACTAATGACACAGTCCAGACTGCACGGCACTTTACAGACCAGCTGCACAGGAGGCTCATCCACACAGAGCTCTGCAGAGACAGATTGTCCTATAACAGAACAAAGAAAGACATCCAAGGTCACACTCACATGAAACTATCTAATAAGGAGGTTTCTAGTCAAACTCTTTGTAATAATATAAAATAACTTTTTTATCTAAAACAACTTTATATTTTCACAAACTATATAATAATACAATATAGCAGCAGATGACATAGGCCAGAAAGGTAACAATGGAATCAACATGTAAATAAGCAACCAAACCCATGATTTGATGGAATTCGAATATATAACTGGCTGTAGAAGAATGCAGAATAAAATTAAATTGGATACAAAGACATAGCTGTAGAGTGGAACAAGACAGAGAAGAAGAGGGCAGGAGGGGAGACTCACACTGCCCCCCCCCCCTTCCCCTGAATTTGCCCCTTGCTGAGGGGCACAAGGTGCCCGCTCGTAGTGCGCATATATTTTTTGTAAGGAGGCATAGCCATGCCTCCTTACTCTAGGTCATGCCCCCCCCCCCCCCGGAATTACCCGAGCCCAGATCAGCTCTCTGCAGCCCTTGGCGCACCGATCACCAGTACTTTTCCAAGAATACGCAGGTTACCTCCATCTCACCATACATTGGCCATTACCAATTTTTTCTCCTCTCTGAATGCTAGAATAGAGTATTACTCCACAAACTAATACACCAATGAAATATCTAGATATGCAAGCACAAATTGAGGCAAGTGATATCACCAAAGAGGATTCTGCAGTGTACGTCAGCCATTTTACACTTCATAAATGAGGCCCAGCATGTATAAGCTATATATAGGTGATTTGCCCTCTTAAAATTCTACTCAAAGTAAAATCTGTCATTATTCTGAGATCCAACATAATTTCCATTATAAAACATGCATGGCAGACATTGTGCCGTTCGTTAGGAAAGAATTACACTTATTGTTCCAAACTGATCTGTTGACATGTACTGAGCATTTTGTCTGTGGTAATTACATTGCCTTTGTATTGCCACTAATCTCCATAATTGTTCTTTTCCACTTTGCTTTCAGAATTGGCCTTGTACATTGCAGAAGTTTGTGCATATATCTCCTAAAGTAAAAAAGAAGAGAGCGGCGCTGTGTGTATAAAGCAGAATGGGAAACCTTCAGTAAGACTGTGCTTGACATTGATCAGAATTTAAAGACGTTTTTAGAACATGTACAGCTCCTACGTAATGGGTCTGATGCAGAGTCCAATACAACACATCCATAATGGCTCCACTGCAATTGCACAGATCACGGAGACTTCATTTACTGCAGATGCCTTGCTACGCGTTCAATTCATAGCACCGTGGAGCACAAAAGGAAAGCTGCGGTAAGCATTTGCATATTGCCGCAAACCGCTATTGAGTGAACAACTGCGATGGCAGCTTCATTAGCGTCCATCTCTGCATCAGGCTCTAAGGGGGTCATTCAGACCCGCTCGTGAGCGGCAGTAGGCTCGCAAGCGGGTCGATGTTCCCCCACTGCGCATGCGCACGACGGAGGGAGCTCCGTCGTGCGCATGCGCGAGACCGGGCGAGAGACGGGCTCTCCATCGCTCCAGGTCTCGCACCAAAAGGGGCGTGCTGTCGATGTTGATTGACAGCACGCCCCCTTTGGTGGGCGTGCCGGGGGCGTGCCTGCCAGACGGAGGCGTTCCCATGGGAACGCCTACCGTCTCAAGCCGGCCCCACTGACATCACTAGTGATGTCAGTGGGAGTGATTTTGGCTCTGATAGAGCCAAAATCACTCCAGGGCTTGCGGCAGTGAGACCCTACCGCAGGGTCTCCGTCGCAAGCCCGATGGTCACGATGGTCAAGACCATCGCGACCATCATCATGGACGCTCACTATAGCTGTGGGTGGTAACCCACAGCTATCCGAGCGTCCATGAGGACGCTCCAAAAAAAGGTAGGAGGGCCCTGATTCAGAGCGAGCGCTCTGGTCAGAGCGTTCAGCTCTGAATCAGGCCCTAAATGCATATATTCATCCATCTCCAGAGTTATACGCATTTTTTTTGAAAATTGTTTTTATTAAAGCAATGAGCGTTACAATAAAGAGTATGCTATCATATAAACAAATAGTCCATTAGTCCATGCTTATCGTAACAAAGAACTAGAAGGTGTTTGGAATGCTAAATAATGTATAATCTATGAGAATTTACGTGTGTCACATCACCACAGTTGTTGAATACAAGAAATATTCATAGATGAAACAGGGTACACATATGTCAATAATGTTTCCACAGTAAATAGATGTGCAAGTAACATTGTACACACGTATAAACAAAAACACAGAGGTTAAAAACACAAGGATTAAAAAGAAATAAAAGACTAAATTAATGTGCACACCCCCCCCCATACGGCCCAAAATAATCCTCCCCTCTTGCATAACTTTGTACATATAAAAAAGGAGAGTCATATCACAACTGAGGGATCATTATCCACCATATGGGTCAGATAGCATATAGTGTACATCCCACCCAGTGTCGGACTGGGAAGTGAAGGGCCCATCGGTGGAATGCAGTGATAGGGGCCCAAACTTAGGAGCCTTCAGAAGGTGTGCGGCCAGCCTCCACAGAGGCTTGGTTGACCATTACAGAAGGCATGGTCTGGGCCTCTTTAAGTATATAGTAAATACTGCTAATGCCTGCATGATAATGTACCAGATTAATAACAGCAACATAGTCCTGTGCAGTATAATGTAACATATACATAACTCAAGTGCAGTCTGTAACCTGATCCCTAGAGGAGGGGGTGGGCCCTCAGGCAGTGGGGCCCACCGGGGGTTTCCCCTGTACCTCTGTGGGCCAATCCGACCCTGATCCCACCCACTCCATTATAAAGAGATAGAAAAGCTTTGCCTTAAAAAGGGATACAGAAGGGGGTACAAAGTGTGACCAAGTTTGTAGAATAGCTTTCCGTGCCACTGTACTCACTGCTAGCAATAACTTCTTATATCCCTCAGACTCTGTGGGAGAATTCGGAAAGTGCCCATTCCCATTCTTAAGATAATTAAGTGTTCTACAGAATAAGGGCCTGATTCAGACCCGCGAGAGCTGAGCGCTCACAAGCAGGTCGATGGTGGCCCAGTGCGCATGCGCACGACGGAGCTGGCTCCATCGTGCGCATGCATGAGACCTGGATAGCGACGGGCAAACCGTCACTCCGGGGCTCGTTCCAAGGGGGACGTGCTGTCGATGTTGAGTGACAGCACGCCCCCTTTGGTGGGCATGCTGGGGGCGTGGCTGCCCAGATGGAGACGTTCCCATCACTTGTGATGTCAGTGGGAGTGCTTTTGGCTCTGTTAGACCACAAGGGTCTCATCACAAGCCCGATGGTCGCGATGGTCTTGACCATCACGACCATCTTCCTGGGCGCTCGCTATAGCTGTGGGTGGTCACCCACAGCTATATGAGCGGCCAAGAGGCCGCTCTAAAAATCAAGAAGGACGGTCCTGATTCAGAGCGAGCGCTCTGTCAGAGCGTCCGGCTCTGAATCAGGGCCTAAGTGCGTATTTGTACCCAGATTTTATGGATCAAGGGACACGCCCAAAGACAATGCAACAAATCCGCTTGAGGTGTGCCACACTTAAAACATAGGTGCGAAGTGGAAAGGCCAGTTACAAACCGTCTGTACGGAGAGAGGTATGTTCTATGGAGAATGTTTACAAACATCTCCATATACATTACAAAAGAGAATGATTTACATGATCTCAAATGGGCTTTTAGTAAGTCATCAATCTGCAAGCCAAGTATCTGTAAAGACAAAACCGCAAGGCCCCTCTGTCGAATGGTTGCTGCTGAAGCAGTATATCAAGCTAATTTTGCCACTCATCTGGAGAGAAATGTCTGATAACCTGACTTGTATAATGTTGGGCTAAAATAAATGCCACTGGGTGTCCAGCCAGCACTGGGTATACAAGGCAGCCAATATTTATCACTCCACCCAGTCTCCATAAATTAAAGTGAGTTTGCCATTCTTTCAAATCTGTATTAGAGACAAAGGGGAGATACAGATGGGCCCAGCTAGTTTGTTGCTCAATACGCCATGTAGCGCCACATGCATCTCCAGCCACACAGTATGCCTTGAGTCACGCCACACAGAATGTTTCATAAGGGAATGTAGCGTAGAACTGGAAAAAAAGTCATAACATGTAATATAACTTTTTGTCCACCAGGTGTCATTTTTCCTAAACTACACAGCGCATGGGTCAGATTTCCAATGCATGTTCTGTATCACCACCTGATGATTGACTGACAGAAGCTGTGATACGGTACACTATAGTACAGCAGTTTCCTCATAGAATCAGAGCTGTAGAAGAATGTCTAATAAAGTTTTAAATCATTACATTAAGTGTGTGAGTCCTGTACTTTTTTATTAAATATTTCACACGCACGCACAGCTTGTAATGAGGCGGGATAAATATTCACTAATACTCCTCAACCAACATTCGCTTCTAATCAATGCTGCCGAACTCAATACATTGTCCACAACTTCATACCACCTGGCATTTCTATGCTACTTTATGCCATTGTACTGCTGATGCACTGTGTGCTCAAGAAAGTGATGTCTGGGGCTCCATACAGTACGCCATGTATTTATTATTATTTATTTATTACCAGTTATTTATATAGCGCCCTGCTAGTGCGCTATGCTGTGGCGTATGCTGATGCACTGTGTCACTCTCTACCAGCTCCACTGGGCATGTGCAGTACTATGAAATTCCATCTGCCACAGCATAGCGCGACTAGCAGGGCGCTATGTGGCGTACTGTATTGAGCGCCGCACACCGCTTTCTTGAGCATACAGTGCATCAGCAGTACAGTGGCATAAAGTAGCATAGAAATGCCAGGTGGTGGGAAGCTGTGGATAATGTATTGAGTTTAGTAGGCTTGGATAAAAATACTGAACTTCAATTGCTCAGTCTTTATGCAATGCTGGGAGTGCGTCTTTTTGGTCAACACAGATACCTGTATAAAAGACAGAACTCACACACCACCAAGTGATTTCTTTTTAATCCTGTAGTGAAGATTAAAAAAAAAAAATGTTGTTTTCCGGGTCTCAAACCTGGCACAACCACTGTGCAAGGCGCTCACCCAAACCTCTAGCCCACACACGACCAGCCGTATCAAGAGCTGCACCTGTCGTGTATGTGATATGACGTCTGCGATGCGGGCAATGTGTGCAATGTCAATAGCAGGCTCAACAATGTGCAGTCCACCCACCCGCTGCTGTTTTTAATAATAAAAAAATGTGTCTTCCTTTCAAAATATTATACTAGTACATGTAAACACAGTACCCCACCATTAGAGAATAATTCATCCCGTCTCATTGAAAGCTATGCGTGCATCTCATTAATGTACAGTATCGGTTATACTGTCATAACAACAGGACAATTACACTACTGTACAGTTATGTATGTGTACTGATTTGCATCCCGTTCTAAGAGCTTATGTGATATTATTAAAAAGATTGGTTGTGCGAACATGCAATATGCAAATACACTGCATGAATGTGATTGGCCCGCTCGTCAGTGATATCCATCCAATTTAACAGTATGGTATTCAGTAGTACAAATTTAATCAGTGGAGCACTCGTCACCCAGCGGTTAAGCATTGGATTACATGCCGTGGCTTATCTTTTGTTATAGAATACCATGGTACGCCACAGTACAGCCATCACGTAACATTCCATGGCATAACAGAGAGGCCTGAATGGTGCGCTATAAGCAACAAACTACCTTGACCCATCTGTACAAAGGTGTGCCATAGCTTCCTAACATACCAAAGGAGTGAGTTTTCTCGAATATGGTTTAGGATTTCTTGGTCATGTACTGTAGGTGTAAAAAAGACACCAAATCTCCTCCCCTAAGGAATTCCCTCTTCAAGGAGGTATTTGCATAATTGTCCTGGCAATGGAATCAGTCCTTAAGGTATCTTAAGAGAGCGGCCTGACAGTACAGTTGAACATTGGGAAAATGAATACCCCCATCAGGGCCAAATTGATGTAGTTTTACCAGTCCTATGTGTGGTTGTCTACCCTGCCATATGAACTGCCGGGAATAGAAATTGTATATGTTGAATATCCTTGGAGGTTAACATAAAAGGTAAAACTTGAATTAGATACATTAAACGTGGAAAGAAGATAATTTTTATGAGATTTACTCGCCCAATGTAGGACAAGGATAAAGATTTCCAACCCTCCAGCTCAATGGACAACCCCCATAAAGCAGACTTGAAATTAAGATCATAGATAAGGCTTGGATTCCTAGGGAATTTGATCCCCAAATATGTAATAGAATCAGATCTACATGATAACTGTACATTTCCCACTTCATGTCTATAGAAGTCCCCCGAACCCAAGCGGAAAGCATACAGACTTTGACCAGTTAACTTGAAACCCTGAGATACCCCTGAACTGTTGAAATATCTGAAAAATACACGGCAAAGAATTGGAAGGCTGTGACACCTACAGTAGTATATTGCAGTCAGTTTACTTATTTTATTTCCAATCCCAATCCCTTGAAACCCATTGTCATTTTGGAGGATGCGTAGGAGAGGGTCAATGGCTACAGTACGTTAAACAGGAGTGGGAAGAGGGGACATCCCTGATGAAACATAGTTATTGGACCACCGCTATAGCCATTGGTCTGAAGTGAAGTGGAAGGTGACATGTAAAGCTAACGAATCAGTTCAATAAACGAAGGATGAAAGTTTCTAAGCTGTAAAACTGAAAATAGGTGAGGCCAAATCACGGTATCGAATGCATTTGTTGTGTCGAGACTAAGCAATATACTTTGCGCTGTAGTTATACGCATTTTATAGTGCACCCGCCCCCTATTTGTAAGCTTGGTGCAAAAGATACATCTGAAATCAATAATATTTACACTTCCATCTGATTTCATTGTTAATAAATAAATAATCTGAGGAGTGGGGGTGTACTACTGTTATCTGATGGGTGTATTATTATTATGTGGGGTGGCAGTGTATTTAAGTTACGGGGTGTATATTAATGATATCTGGGGGGATTATTGACATTGTGGTGTGTGTGTGAGGGGGTTGCAATGCAAAGTGGAGTGGTGGTGTATTAAAGCCATACGGTAGATGATGTAGGGACATATTAACAAACGCTTTACATCTATACTGTACACAGTACCAGGATCTTAATGAAATGGAACGTAATATTGCTTTTAAGGAACAAATGGAATACACAACTGGCAGTCACTTTGAAGCATACCATGAGAAGAGCTGAGATGGGTCAATAAGATTAGGGATAGATAGATGGATAGATAGATAGATAGATAGATAGATAGATAGCACAAAAAAGAAGGAAATGGAAGCATGGAAACCAGCGAAAGACACATGAAGGTAGATATGTATCATCCCTTATGATAAGTATTTATTGTAAATATATTCTTGCAAGATTATTACTTGTAGTTGTTAATGTTTGTAGAATATCTGTTTGTTATGTTATATAATTAAATATGGAAGCATAAATATAATTAGAATATTTATCACTACTGTGCATTCTATATTCTGTTGACTTGTCTTGCCTGTAATTAAAACATTAGCTAAGTGCAGATACTTTCACGTCTCTTGGATACTATTGGAATCACTGGCTAAATGTTGAATACAGCATATATGCATCAGGTTGCAATGTTGGACAGATATTAATATATTCCACATAGTCAATGAGCCAGTTGGGCATCCTAAAACAAATCCAAATCGTTTCGACACTTGCATATTTTTGCACAGCCGCTGCATACAAATTAGCAGCTTCAGTGGCATTAGCGCACATCTCAGAATCAAGCCCTCTATGCTCTTCATTTTACAGCAGTGGTTCTAAACTAGAGTCCCCAAGTAACCCTAATAGGTCATATCTGTGTAAACAGGTGGGCAAAATACTGTCCCGGCAAACTCACTGCACAATTAAAGAATACACAAATCATGACCTATTGTGGGTACACAACTTTACACCATAGGACCACTTAACTGGCTAATATTTTTTCCAAAAATGCTCAGAAATTGTTGGGGTTTTTTTTATTATTGAATTAGGTCAAGAACATCTATTTATAACTTATTCTACACGATTTTCTAAAAAAAAAAATGTTTAAAATTACACATAAAATTAACATTGATCAGTGATATGTTGGACCATTGATGATTGAAGCATCGTGGCATCACAACTGTGCTGAGATGAGGAGTGCTGCCGGGTTAACTGATCAGCAGTGATAGGTTGCACAGCAGGCACTTAGATGCAGAGTGGTCTTGAGGGTCCCTCTGCGATTGGTGGCTGCTGGAAGATTATCTTCCAGCTGCCACCCACTGGGCGTTTCTGACTGGTTGCTGGAAGATTACCTTCCAGCAGCCACCCACTGGGTGTTTCTGACTGGTTGCATTGTTTGCAACCAGGTCAAGGAATGTACAGTCTGGCATGGCTGCATATGATACCCATGGCCCCCTAAAGCCTAGATCCAGCTCCAGAACCAGGTAACATTAGATGCGTACATAACCAATTTCATGTCGATTTACCAACAATTTTAAAAAAAGAGAAACAAGTACATTTCTGAATATGATAGCTAGAATCTGCTCCACTTTTTGTTTTTAGAAGCTTTAATAAATCTACTCCTAAATGACTTAGGCAGGGACTAACAAAATGTACATAGTTCCTCCACATTGAGCAGACAGTATTCAATTTGTTGCAATGATTGAAGGGTAAAAAACTGTATAAAATAGCAGGGATCCACCGATGGAGGCCAGCATCCACCACCTTTATTTTGACATAAATAGGTGACGTGCTGCATAGTGATACAATGAAACATTATGTTTATAAATATTAATGAAATCATTGTTTATGTTGGTTCATTGTACAGGCAAACACTTCAGAATATATTGATAAACAAATAAATAATGCATTAATCATTGTTACATGTATATGCAAATAATATGTCTACAGTATGGGAACTTTAAAATGTAATTTTATGATTTTTTTCCTTGGTCAATATAAATGAGTCTGGTAAAGTACTGCAAATGTAATATTTATGTGAAAGACGTAGAAGTAAAGTAGTACACATCTGTGTCTCACACCACATCATAAAATGAAGAGAGATCATCGAGAGCACAATAACATAAATTGCTTTCTCCTCTAGGGTAAAACACATGGTAAACATACTGTGCCGGCATGCTGGTATCTCTGCAGAACGCAGCTCGGAACACTTTCACCAGTAGGGAAATAAGAAGAGAAGATCGCTAACAAAGCTAATTTAATTTAAGCACCAGATTTCAAGTGACTGGCAAAAGTGACAGCTCGTTATCTGAAATAGAAAAGGGTCTACAAAGTAATAACCATTTCAAGAACTTTCTGATAAAGGTATCTGGATAAGAGCTCTTATATCAGTATAACTGTTTACTTTCTAAAATTTGATAATTTGTTTTAGACATTTCCATGACATACAATATTTTGGGGCTGAAGCAGAGTTGAATACAATATGGTCATAATTGCTATGCATTGCGTGCACGGACCTCAATGTGTATATTTGCCCATATGCAGTTTGTACCCTATCAATACACTTCTTGGTTTGATACCTGTCGTCATTGCCAGTGCCCACTTGTACCAGCCCTATTCCTGGTGGTGGAAAAGATGTCTGAAAACAGGTGCATTTATACTTACGCACAATCCCGGTGGTGCACCGGCTTCATTTACCTGCTCCGGCGGATCAGGCGGTGTATTGTGGTCCTCCGGTCAGCTGACAAGGAGTTTCGGCCGAGTCTCAGCGGTGAGTATGCTACCCCTATTCCTAACCCATAACCCTCCCCTCCCCCAGCCTAACCCCATTGTGAACATGTCAATATTCTGCAGATGTCAACATGATTCATGTTGCCATTTTAACAATGTCGATATAACAGTTGACATTGTGGTGACGACATGGTGGCTAGATCGGCACAAACCCTTGAGGAGCTAGGTATAGACTAGACCCGAGGGGTGTCAAACTGTTGGCCATCCAGGTGCTCTGGGACTACATATTGCAGCATGCCCTGCCACAGTTTTAGCATGCCCTAATAGCAAAACTGGCAGTGCATGCTGGGATGTGTAGTTCCACTGCAGCTGGAGGGCCATGAGTTTGACACCACTGGGAGGGTATTGCATGGCACTGCAAAATGTTGTGGTAGCCATTTTGACTCAGGGCGCTAGGCACTCTGTGCAAATCACTGACTCTGGACCCAGTAAAAAAGCTCCAGACCCTCACACTTCCTCCTCTGTATTTGATGCTTGGTGTCACACAAATATCCTTTTCCCTGCTCAAAGGAGTTTTGCTTGATAAACCATAAATTAAAAATTTTGATTTATTGGTCAATAAGACCTTCTTTCAGTCTTCAGCAGTCTACTGGTGGTGCTTCATGGCCCAGACAAGCCTCTTTTCGTTGCTGCAGAATAGCTAGCATGAGGTTGTTAACCCATTACTTGTTCCCTAGAAAAGGTATTTTTTTTTATAACACTTTTTCAGTTTCTGATAAACTATTACTGCTTACACTTTGGGCCTGATTCAGAGGCGCTCGCTGTTTGCAAATGCTCGCTCTGAATCAGGGCGTTCTTTTTTTTTTTCCCGGCCCCCAGGCCGCTTGCACAGCTGTGGGTGACCACCCACAGCTAGTGCGAGCGGCCTGGTGATGGTCGCGATTATCGCAATCATCGGGCTTGCGGCGAGACCTTGCATATTGGCAGCACGGACGGTGTAATGGTTAGCATTACTGTCTCCCAGCATTGAGGTCGTAGGTTCAATTCCCACCACGGCCCTAACTGTGTGGAGTTTGTATATTCTCCCTGTGCTTGTGTGGGTTTCCTCCGGGTTTTCCGGTTTCCTCCCACACTCCAAAAATATACTGGTAGATTAATTGTCTCCTCACAAAAATTAACCCTAGTGTGTGTGTGTGCATGTGGTAGGGAATATAGATTGTAAGCTCCACTGGGGCAGGGATTGATGCGAATGGCCAACTAGTCTCTTTAAAGCGCTGCGGAATATGTGTGAGCTATATAAATAACTGGTAATAAAATGATAAATAAATAAATGTCAGTAGGGCCGCCCACAAACGACAGGAGTTCGCATTTGTTCAGCCACCCCCTCCCCGCCTACAAAACTGGGCGAGCTGTCACTCACCATCGACAGCCGCCCCGTCTTGTAGCGAACCCCGGAGCGACTGAACTTCAGTTGCTCGCTGGGGCTCGCACATGCGTATAATGAGGCGGCGCATGCGCAGGGGCCAAACATCGACCCGCTTGCGAATCAGGCCCTTTGTACCAATTCAGGTGTTTCACTTGTACTTGAATTACTTACATTTCAATAACAACTGAAAAATTGGGGGTATTCAGAAACTTTTGACAGGTAATGTAAGTTAAACTAGGCACCGGCCCATTTTTCCCTTTTTTTCATTGCATTGGTCAGGTTATAATAATTTTTCTTTTGTGCTGTGAGACATTTACAGTGCTACGCATCCCTTCTACAAGCAAAAGATGATTTATTTTTGCTGCATTCAGTGGGCTTTTACATCACACTCATACATCTGGAAGATATAATAATGAACAGCTCTGCAATTATACAGCCATTTCTTTAATTACTATAATGTGGACGGAGAAATTGTTGCCAATGCTAGGTAGATGCAGCTTATAGTACACTGAGTAATCACAGGATTGCTAAATGGGTAGATTGCACATAAACGTAATGCACAGTATGGTTTAATCAGAAAGAGAATTGTCTGCAAAAATCTGTATCCACTTAACTGCATACTTGCCAACTCTCCATCATTGACTCCCTGAAATAGTAGCAATCTCCCTGTCTCCCTGAAGAGTCTAATAATCTCCCTGATTGCATCTTACCCCAATTATGAAGCTGTTATATTAAAAAAAAACAGAGAAATATACATTCAAATTGGATCCTTAGTATAATTTCCCTGCATTGGGTATAAGGCACAATGATCCCTATGGTTACATGTATTTTCTGAAAAGTATCAGTGTGTTTACATCAACAAGTAGATCTTAGTAACTGCTTTTGGGCTCATTTACATTTGGATGTAAGTCAGGATTATGGCACGCCTCGCAGATGTAGCAGTACACGTCCACTTTACCGCCACGCTCATAGGCGTTGCTTTCACAATCTCCCTGAAATGCTTTTTCAAAAGTAGGCAAGTATGCTTAACTGACCATATTTTTCTCAAAAAAACAACATAAAAATTTTTTGCTTTTTTTAAACTTAACTGAAGCAAGCGTATTTAAATATTTTTGTGTAAATGACATCTAGGAGCAGGGCAGGGTGGGGGGAAATGGGAGGGTAGCATACCACTCCCCAGTTTCCATAGGTTCCTATTGTAACATTAGCCCCCACTTCCAGTGTTAATATATCACCCTTCTAGTGTCCATAGGCCCCTACTGATGTTCCCCCTTCCACACTCCAGTGGCAGTCACTCCCGCATCAATATAACACCCCACTCCCCAGTGGCAATAAATTCTCCTTCGTACCCAAAGTGGAAGATGCTGATAATAATTTTTTTATCTAAACTTTTTCCCTTAAAAGATCATATACAGAACATCATTATTTGTTTACCCTTAACTTATTTTTTGCTGAGAACATTGAACAGCAGTACAACTAAAACTCAAACTATTATTCCATAGCCATTGTATTAAAGGAGGGGGGGGGTCACATTTTTTTGTTTCTAATTAATTTTGCCAAACATTTGGTTCAAAACTTTTTTTAGCACATTATTGAGCACTTTGTGTTGTTTAGCAGGTCCATTGAGAGCGGAGATGGGCCAGAGTACTACAGGTGTAGCCAAATTGGGGAGGTGTGGCCATGCCCCTTCCACCCAAAAAAAGTTAAACAATTCTATGGGTGGCACTGCTCGCTGGAAAGGGGGGTGCTACACACAGCCTCAGCCAAGGGCGGATCCAATGGGCATGATCAGTGTGATCACCACCCTCCCCGTACAGCTAGCCACTGTATAGCAGCACAGTGGCAGTGAGCACATCATGCAGGGGGACAGAGGAGAATGCTGGTCCGGGGGCATAGCAAGGTGTGCTGGGCTTGGAAGAGAGGCTGTTGCCAATAAGCAGCAGCAGTCTCCTTTCTCTCTCTGCCCAATGTGCAACCGACAGGCCCCTCCAACAAGCCCAGACCTGGGTAAAGAGTACCCACCCCCCTCTCCTCTCGGTGCTCCTTTGATTAGTGTCAATAAATTTTAATTAAATAAATCATGGTTCCATGTCATAACACAGCAAAATGTGAGAAACCCCAAGGAGGCTGAATACCTTTTATAGTCCCTGTATCTGATTATTTTTGTCTACATGTAAGTCTGCTGCCTGCAAGTCAGAATTTTTATTATTGGTACTACAGCCCTCATTATCCTTTTTCATAGGGAGGGTCTATATTCTATTCTGTTTTTTAGATTTTTCCATTCCATACATGTCTCAGAAATAGAGGGGCCTATTTACCATTATTCGGACTTTATTGTGTTTGACAAGAGAAAATCTTGCCACTATTCACATTGTGATTTAATCATATTTCTCTACAATGTATCAATATGACAGAGCAGGGACAGTGGCTGTGAAAATCAGCTATCCCAGCGAATCAGTACCTCAAGCTGACTCATCAGTCTTCCTTAAATATGAAAGACTTCCCGTGCTGTCCTTTCATATGGGCATGCGCTGAGTCTCCCTTTCCCAATAACAGGGATCTTCTGGTCCAGGTGTTATTGTCACCGCCCCTCTGCTGCAGGTGTGGCATACTGGGGAGTGTCTGGTGATGTCAGGAGGGGTGTTCCTGGAATCATGCTGTCAGTGTCAGGAGCAAGTGATCTTGATACCGGACAGTGACTTGGAGGAGACGCTTGACATAATATAGCTGCAGCTCTAGTAAATGAAGTACTATCAGCTGAAAGTGTTGATGCGCAAACATGCAGCATTATAGTGTTGCTGGTGTCGTCATCATCACCACATATCTTTACATCAGGCCTTTAAAACTCATACATGATACTCCAGACCCTCCACCATGACCCGTTCCATCAGGTACAAAATGCTCTGCTGCTGGACTTCCCGTGTAATTTATGATTACAGCCATCTGTGTTGAAACACCTGTCTTATCAGTTAACTACAGAAGTTCAACACAGGTGACTGCAATCATTAATTAGGTGGGAAGTCCAGGAGCAATGCATTTTGTACCTCATGGAACGGGTCATGTTGGAGGGTAGGGATACTCCTCCTATGAGGAGTATCTGGTCATGTGTCCAAGGGATAAATTCAGTAGCCTTCAGATACAGGCATCAGTGAGTTCCTGGTGAGTTTGTCAATGTTTTTAAAGGGCAATACCAGGTTGGTTTTACCTTTTAATTGATTGTCCCTTTAAAACATTAGGCAGACCCGACGGGTACCCACCGATGCCTGCATTGCACAGGCTATTACACTTACCCCCAATAGGCCACATCTTCACTGGACGTGTCATACTGGTTGTACTCAACTAATGCTTGCTCACTTATTTAGATACAGATGCATAAACAATGAGCATACAGTATACTGTATAAATTTGATGTAAAATCATTATCTGTTTTCTTAACCTAATTTAGAAAAATAATCTATATAATATGGATTTGTATGGCCAGTGCCTGCAAACAAAGTCCACATATGTGTGAGAAATTACCATCATTGGCAGCAGAAAATGAGGACAGCTGGCTTCATGTGATAACTTTATATCACAACCCTTTCATTCTAGAAAGGAGAATTTATATATCTTGCCACAGTGCCAGAAAAATGATGTATAGCTTCATCTGTTGTATTTTTATGACAATGCAAATACATTCTTACTCTGGTAATATTAATAGAGATCACGGAGGATCTTGGAATGACAATTAAGGTATCCAGCTGTGCTTGACTTACAGATACTGTGTATAGATTTCGCTTTGTGACATTATCCGCTGGGTTGAGCTGAAAGGCAGAATCACACTCACTCTTTTTACTTTCCTTCTCCCTGGGAAAACTGTGGGGCTGAACTATGAGGATATCTCCACCAATGCTGGTGGCAATCATACTGAATGGCACAAAAGCGAAATGTTTAATTCACACACAGAACCCCTCAGGTTTCTTTTGATCCAACAAAGTTTACCTAATACATACAGAATATTCTGATCTGCTGACATTTCATTTAATTCATTATTTCCCACTCCACATTATACTGATCTTTCATATGACTTTCCTACCTTGTAATGGACTTATTGTCCAAAACCTGTACTGAACTGGAATATTTGCCAAACATGTCTGAACACTATGCACGTTACCAGTGATATCATATAGAGAAATGCTGTATAAAATATTTTATAGGGGTTAATTGTCCCTGTTTAGAGCTAATATGATTGGGATTACAGATTCCCCCAAATGTCTTAATGACTTCTCCTGCCACACTGTTTCATTGCCTTTGGGATTGCCACTGGATTCTGGGCCCGAGTTAAACAATATGCAATGTCGGATCTGATAAACTTCCTTCCATTAACCCATAAATGGGCGGTGTTGGGTGTCTGTAGCTCAGATACAGGATGACCTATGGTAACCGGAAACTTCTTACTATCATTTCTGCGGTAGCTTGAAAATGTATCCTGCAACAATGGTTAAATTCCCTCCCACTTTCCATTGCCCTCTTTAGGGAGAAACTTTTTTACATTCAAAATGGACTGGATTGAGGCCTCCTTGCAGAAGAAAACTCAGGTTAAAAAGTGATTTACTATTAGAGAAAGCTATATAGATTCTTTGCTAGATCCCACAAAATCTCAAATTTGCATCTGCTTTCAAACTACGCAATGGTATGAGACCTGACTATTACTATGTGATCCCCTGATACAAATCTGAGTACTCTGCAACTTTGTAGAGTCTAAACGGACAGCATCACCGTAGGCTTGGAATCCCCTCTTCCTGGGCTTACTGCTTCCCTCCCTTTCTCTCCCCCTTCTGTCCAGGGGTATATCTATAATGGGTTCAGGGCCTCTGAGTCCAGGGGGTCCATACTGCACACCCTGTACCCATTGATTCAATATTTACCTCCATGGACTCCCACATCGGGGATAGCATCGCTGTACAAATCACCTGTAAAATGGCCGACGCATCCATTTTCCCGCGTTTTACACATGTGCAGTAGGGAAATCACTAGGAAAATGGCTACCGCACCATTTCCCTGGTGATCCGCACATGTGCACAGACTAGAGCCCAAAGTCTACTGCTGCGCTCAGTGTGCTGCCAGCCACCAGGTAGAGAGGAATAGGTACCGAACGGAGGCTGCACACGTTCTTATTCTCTTTTATTTGGTTCCCCTTTCACTTTCCTTTCTCTTTTCCCCTCACATCATCTTCTCATTCTTAGGGCCGTATTCCATTAGTTTTGCACCCAAAATACTTTTTTGCCTGGCGGACTTTTCGCCTACATCGCGTGTTTTGCATGCGGAAAAGTATCGGGCGCACTCCCGCGAAAATGGCACCCGGTGAAACTGAAACAGGCGAAAAGTCCTGTCAAAAATGGGGAATTCAGCCTGACATCCCCCAAAAGATGCACTAACATTGGGGATCACTATAGATGCCCCCATGAGCCCTAATGAAGGTATTTGGAGTACTTAAGTTGTGTCAATTGGTGCCAATTAGCACATTAACCCAAGTGGTGAAGGAAAGCATTAAGCAGTATTTTTATGTGAAAATAACTACTCCCAGCAAATTTGGGGTACTTGAAAATGGGGGCTAGCATATTTTTAAGTTGCTAAAGTGAAGTTTTAAAATATGTTAAAAATCCACCTTCCGCAAGCACCTGCAATCATAAAAACACCTGCCCCATACTTGGGGACCCCCCAGAAGTCTAATTCACTAGTTTTTTCGTTTGTCCCTCAACAGAACTTTTTCGCCCCCAAAATGAAAGTACTTTTTTGGGGTGTTCTAAAATTTTTTGTTTGTTTTTTGACACAGTTCATCTTTGAGGGACTGTCCCATGGGAGTAGGGGGGTTTCCCGAAGTTTGCACCCCAAAACTGCAATTCTGCACTTTTTTCCGCCTGCTATTCATAGGCGAAACTTTTCCGCCTATTACATTGCATTGACTTTTCGCGTACGCGAAAAGTCTTTAGAATTGAATATGGCGGAAACTTTCCACCTAGCGAAATGACGTCACCCGCGATATTTTTCCGCGGATTCGGACTTTTCGCGTCTAATTGAATACGGGCCTTAGTTTGATATGTTCACGATCTATGCAACATGAAAAAGAAAGAAAGAAGATAAAAGAAGTTTGGATGATATGTCTCTGTAGAATACCCGCGATAGGATGCGGTATCATTTTTTGTGAAGTATTGTACTCTGTTTACTATCTACATATTTTGCTGTACGATGTCAACTGTAATTTTGGAGGTTATTTATGTGTCCATTGTTCATTACTTCAATAAAAACAATAAAAAAATAAGCATCTGAAATAGTTCTATTGCTTTTAATGCTTACAGAACGCTGGGCCTGATTCAGAGATGGACGCTCTGAACGAGCGCTCGCTCTGAATCAGGGCGTTTTTTGTTTTTTTTCGTTCGGCCTCCTGGCCACTCGCATAGCTGTGGGTGACCACCCACAGCTATTGCGAGCGGCAGGATGATGGTCGCGATGGTCAAGACTAGGGGTGAGTGGGTTCGATTTCTGAAATCCGAACCCCCCCGAGCACCCCCGATCCGAGGCCGATCCGAGTCAGGCTCAACTTTTCCCGCCTGACTCGGATCTGAAATCGAGGCAAAACGTCATCATCCCGCCTTCCGGGTCTCGCGGGTTTTGGATTCTATATAAGGTACCCGCGTCGGCGCCATTTTTTCACTCAGCTGTGGACAGTGAAGAGGGAGGGTGGGAGTTAGGGCTGGCTGGGCTGTGTAGTGTAGTGTAGTCTAGTGTAGTGTTGTGCTGTGCTGCTGTTGTCCATAGGGGCTGTTTCCACTCCTCCAAAGTCCATAGGGGCTGGCTGTGTTGTGCTGTGCTGCTGTTGTCCATAGGGGCTGTGTCCACTCCTCCAAAGTCCATAGGGGCTGGCTGGGCTGTGTTGTGCAGTCAGTTGTCCATAGGGGCTGTGTCCACTCCAAAGTCCTGTGCAGTGTCCCAGTCCTAAAGGGGTACTGTAGTGTTGTCCACGGGGTGCTCTGTCCATCAGGGGTGCTCCCCCCAAGTGCAAAAAATATTTTTTTTTTCTGTGTTTGTGAATTGTGTGCGCAGTAGCCGCACATGCATCAACAAAGTAGCGCCAAGCGTGCGCAAGTGTCAGAAGTAAAGGGCCGGCTGGCTCGTCTGTTAAAGGGGGGTGCTGTAACCCCCAAAGTGCACTCCAAATAATATATTTTTTCTGTGTTTGTGAATTGTGTGCGCAGTAGCCGAACATGCATCAACAAAGTAGCGCCAAGCGTGCGCCTGTGTCATAAGTAAAGGGCCGGCTGGCTTGACCATTAAAGGGTGCTGTAACCCCCAAAGTGCACTCCAAACAAAATAAAAAAATATTTTCTGTGTTTGTGAATTGTGTGCACTGTGGCTGCACGTGTATCAACAAAGGAGCAGCGCCAAGCGTGCGCCTGTGTCCCATAAGTAAAGGGCCAGCTGGCTTGTCCGTTAAAGGGTGCTGTAACCCCCAAAGTGCACTCCAAACAAAATAAAAAAATATTTTCTGTGTTTATGAATTGTATGCACTGTGGCTGCACGTGCATCAACAAAGGAGCAGCGCCAAGCATGCGCCTGTGTCCCATAAGTCTGTTAAAGGGTGGTGTAACCCCCAAAGTGCACTCCACAAAAAATAAACAATTCTTTTTTTTCTGTGTTTGTGTGCGAAATGTATGCGCAGTAGCCGCACGAGCATCAACACAGCAGCAGGGCCAACCATGCGCCTGTGTCATAAGTCAAGGGCCAGTTTGGACATCTGGTCCGGACTGAAGGACATGCCAACAATTTCTGACATGTCTACTGTCACTGCATATGATACTGTCACCACTGACAGAATGGTGGAGGAAATATTTTCTGTGTTTGTGAATTGTGTGCACTGTGGCTGCACGTGCATCAACAAAGGAGCAGCGCCAAGCGTGCGCCTGTGTCATAAGTAAAGGGCCAGCTGGCTTGTCCGTTAAAGGGTGCTGTAACCCCCAAAGTGCACTCCAAAAAAAATAAAAAATTCTTCTTTTTTTCTGTCTTTGTGAATTGTGTTGGCTGTAGCTGCACCTGCATCCTCAAAGCAGCAGCAACAAGCGTGCGTCTGTCTGTTAAAGGGTGGTGTAACCCCCAAAGTGCGCTCCACAAAAAATAAAAAATTCTTCTTTTTTTTTCTGTCTTTGTGCATTGTGTGGGCTGTAGCCGCACCTGCATCCTCAAAGCAGCAGCAACAAGCATGCGTCTGTCTGTTAAAGGGTGGTGTAACCCCCAAAGTGCGCTCCAATCAAAATAAAATAATCTTCTTTTTTTCTGTGTTTGTGTATGAAATGTATGCGCAGTAGCCGCACCTGCATCCTCAAAGCAGCAGCGACAAGCGTGTGTCTGTCTGTTAAAGGGTGGTGTAACCGCCAAAGTGCACTCCTACCAAAATAAAATAATCTTCTTTTTTTCTGTGTTTGTGTGTGAAATGTATGTGCAGTAGCCACACCTGCATCCTCAAAGCAGCAGCAACAAGCGTGCGTCTGTCTGTTAAAGGGTGGTGTAACCCCCAAAGTGCGCTCCAACCAAAATAAAATAATCTTTTTTTCTGTGTTTGTGTGTGAAGCGTATGCGCAGTAGCCGCACCTGCATCTTCAAAGCAGCAGCGACAAGCGTGTGTCTGTCTGTTAAAGGGTGGTGTAACCCCCAAAGTGCGCTCCAACCAAAATAAAATAATCTTTTTTTCTGTGACTGTGTGTGAAATGTATGTGCAGTAGCCGCACCTGCATCCTCAAAGCAGCAGCGACAAGCGTGCGTCTGTCTGTTAAAGGGTGGTGTAACCCTCAAAGTGCGCTCCACAAAAAATAAAAATGTCTTCTTTTTTGTTCTGTCTTTGTGAATTGTGTGGGCTATAGCCGCACTTGCATCCTCAAAGCAGCAGCGACAAGCATGCGTCTGTCTGTTAAAGGGTGGTGTAACCCTCAAAGTGCGCTCCACAAAAAATAAAAAATTCTTTTTTTTCCTGTCTTTGTGAATTGTGTGGGCTGTAGCCGCACCTGCATCCTCAAAGCAACAGCGACAAGCGTGCATCTGTCTGTTAAAGGATTACATCGGTGACAGCATCCAAGTAGGCATGCCAGACAGTCCGTACCTGTACTGGCAGGAAAAAGAGGCAATTTGGAGGCCCCTGTATAAACTGGCTCTATTTTACCTGAGTTGCCCCCCCTCCAGTGTGTACTCCGAAAGAGTGTTTAGTGCAGCCGGGAACCTTGTCAGCGAAAGGCATAGGAGGTTGCTTCCACAAAATGTGGAGAAGATTATGTTCATAAAAATGAATTATCAAATCTTCCAGGGAGACCAGCCTCCAGAACGTACAGAGGGACCTGTTGTGGTGGATTCCAGCGGGGACGAATTAATACTCTGTGAGGATGAGGATGTACACAACACTGAAGAGGGTGAGGAATCGGTGAATGAAGAGGATGAGGACAACATCTTGCCTCCGTAGAGCCAGTTTGTGCAGGGACAGATTAATTGCCAGCTTGTTTTGTGGGGGCCCAAATGAACCAATCATTTCAGCCACAGTCGTGTGGCAGACCCTGGCGCTGAAATGATTGGTTTGTTAAAGTGTCCATGTCCTGTTTATACAACATAAGGGTTGGTGGGAGAGCCCAAGGACAGTTCCATCTTGCACTTCTTTTTTTTCTTTGCATTATGTACTGTTTGGGGCCTAGTTTTTCAAACTGCCATCCTGTCTGCCACTGCAGTGTCACTCCTAGATGGGCCACGTGTTTGTGCCGCCCACTCGTGTCGCTTAGCATAGCATCCAACTACCTCGGTGCAACCTTTTGGACATAAAAACACTATTGTGAGGTGTGAGGTGTTCAGAATAGACTGGAAATGAGTGGAAATTAAGGTTATTGAGGTTAATAATAGCATAGGAGCAGAAAAACCAACACATTCTGTGATTTTAGCTGTTTTTATGCTTTTTTAAAAAAAAATACAGATCCAAAACACAAAACCCAGAACCAAAATACACGGAAGGGAGGTTTTGGCAAAACCAATCCAGATGCAAAACACGAAGAAAGATCCAGATCCAAAACCAAAACACGAAAAGTGGTCGGTGCACACCCCTAGTCAAGACTATCGCTACCATCGGGCTTGTGACGAGACCCTTGTGGTCTAATAGAGCCGGAAGCTCTCCAACTGACATCACTGGTGATGTCAGAGGGGCCGCCCACAAACGGCAGGCTTTCCTTCGGGAACGCCTCCGTTTGGCCAGCCATGGTGGCATTCATGAATTAAAAATAAATAAATAAATACACTAATACCAGATATGCACCCAATCGCAATGACTGGTTTGCGCACGTGCACTGCGATGCATATGCATGCACAGACGGGGGACTATGGTCCATAGCGTGCATCCGCGACTTCGCATCCGGGTCTGAATCGGGCCCTGTGCCTCTTGTTTCATCACTTTATGTGATCCTTCCAGTTTACATAAACAAAGAAAATGTAACCTAGGGGAAAAAGAAGGATACCGGGAATACAGAATGCACTAAAATAGTCACAGGATCCCATTACTCTAATTCTTGGAAAAAATTGAATAGAGATTAAACATTTTAAATGTCTGACATCAGGGCTATGTTTGGAAAACATAATCTATACATATAAATAAAATGAAAATTTTGTCTAAATCCAAATTTATAGGCAATTTCAAATCAGACATACAGATTATAGGATATCTAGCCCGAATTAGCTATTTATAAATTTCTGGGAATACGTTTAGGAAGCCGGCAGACGCAATGCCGACCACCGGCTTCCAGACTACTTAATCCCGGCGAGGGTTAAATGACAGGTGTCTAAATTTAGACGCCTGTCATTTTACCGACGCCAGGAGACTGGCAACCGGGATCCCAATCAAAGGGATGCCGGGCGCCGGGCGCAGAGAGCAGCGGGGGGGGAGGGGAGGGCTAGGTTTAGGGCTCCTGAGGGGGATTTAGGGTTAGGCACCCCCCCGGGAGATTAGGATCAGGCTAGGGGAAGGGGGGTTAGAGTTAGGCACTCCCGGGGGCAGGTTAGGGTTAGGTACAGGGGGGAGGTTAGGGTTAGGCACCCTAAAGGAGGGTTAGTGTTAGGGGATAAAATTCGGTTAGTTTATATTATACTTACCTTTAGGATGATCGGGATTTTCGCCTCTGTCGGGCTGCCGCTGCCGGGGATATGAACCGCCGGCCGCATGAATCATACCGGATGCGTATGTCTATTTGTTTGTTTGTTGTGGGTTAACTCGAAAACTACTGAAACTATTTTGATAAAATCTTCACTATTCTATTTGGTAAATTTCAGGGATTAGGATAGGCCAGAGGTTCCCAAACACAGTCCTCAAGGCTCCCCACAATTCAGGCTTAGAGATATTGATATTTGAGTACAGGTGGTTAAATCAAATTGACTGAGGTACTAATTAAGTCACCTCTGCTCAACTATGGATATCGCTAAAGGCGCGTAACCACTACACGAAAGGCTCCATGAGCGATATCGTCTAGGAACGAAATTGAGCATCCACAGTGAACGAAATCGTTCAGTGACGTCAAGCTCAATCATCCCCGTATTTGCAGAACCTGACGATATTGCCCTGCAAGTACGGGTGATGAAAGATGTCATCAGCGACCAGCGGGAGCTCGCATTGCTGGTCGTTGACGGCATACACACTGAACGATATTGCGGATGATGAACGATAACGATATCGTTCAAATTGTCCAATTTATCGCTTAGTGTTTGGGAACCTCTGCTATATATAATTGCGCCCGTACTCAAGGGTGGTATGTAGTAAACAAAAAAACAAATTGTGCGCAGGACCTCAGGCTGTGTGTCGGGAAGGGGGGGGGGGGGCGGTGCAGCTGGCAGCACATTATTTTTTGTTAAAAAGGAACTGCAAAAATATACGCTCAGGAGTTCCTCAATACTTCAAATAAAAAAAAAGATGTAGGAAAAAACAATTTCAACGTGGGCAAAGCAAAGTAATAGCTAGTTTCTAAATAAAGTATCATTCTGTATCAGTCACAACTGCCTTGGTCGAGATTGTAGGACTTCATGTAGGAAAAAACTTTAGACATAAAGGGGTTGAGGAAGCGGCCTAGGAAGTGGCTGCAGTTGGGGGCAGCCGTGGAAGCCTGTATTACTGCTATATGTTAATGCGTGTATCTGTTCAACTAATGCGGGGTCAGTGCGTGTGCAAAAGGAAACCCTTGCTGCCCATTGGTTTTACACCGGCTGCTGCATCTGTCATCATTAGTATCTGCTCTTGCACCAGCCCCATGCTAGGTGCAAGAGATGCGTCAGAAACGGGCTTTGCTCCCATGTATGCACAACTCAGAATCGCACAGAGTTTCTGGTACATGCCTATAACACTTCCATTACACCCTTACAAGTCAGGGTGGTTCCATGCGATTGCCTTCCCACTACCCAGTACCCGCCCCGAAATGATCTATTTCACGGACAGACAGATCCAGCCAAGTTGCTTCTGACTCAAACTAGAACGGACATATGCAGAAAATGCTTATAGTTGCTTCTGCGTTTGTGCTGTATGCAAAAACGTATCATTTGTGTCTGCAAAGAGAGATCCGTGCAACATAGAATCAGCCCCAAAGTGCCTAATGCAAAGTTGAATGCAAATGGGCCATTTATTCTCTGATCTATCTGTGTCAGCGATTGGTTTACTACTCACTACCATCAGCGCACACTTGTACCAGCCAATACTACAGTAGGTGCAAAGAATACACCTGGAAACACATATATACTGTATACTCTTATGTCGAACTCTGCATAGCGCCCAGTCATTGACAAATCCTCACTGAACCTTGGACTACATAAGAATGCCCTATTACAGCCAAGTAAGCATCTACAGTCGCAGGTGAAGATGAAATACCCTAGGCTCCACATCAACCCATACCTCCCAACTGTCCCGCATTGAGCGGGACAGTCCCGTTTTTTTGGGACTGTCCTGCTGTCCCACCAGCGGGCCGCAGTGTCCCGCGGTGAGGGGGAAGTTGGGGGAAGCATACACTGGGGCTATGTAGAGCAAGAATAGATGCTGTGCGCATGCGCACAGCATCGATTCACAGTAGGGGAGGAAGCCCGGGGGCAGCCCAGCATCTCGAAGATGCTGGGCACGCCCCTTAGTGACGAAAACGGGGCATACCGCCAGGCCATGCCCCTTCATGCATAGGCCACGCCTCACTTCGGGAGCACGCGCGCCTTCGGCGTGCAGATATCCCAATTGGGCTTCACCAAATGTTGGGAGGTATGGTCAACCTTACATGTGTACTCTCAGCTCCCTAGTATGCGCAGTTCAAAATCAGGTACGGTAAGAAACACTCAACAAACTGAAATACATTCAACTCTGCGTCAGTCACAAGTGTCATGCTTCACTAGGATTGTGCTGTATATAGTTCCCATTGCTGTATATGTATTCTGGTGGAAGGTTACAACAGATCTTATTTTTTGTGTGTATTAGTTGGCGTATGAATCTCTATTCTGTGTCTTTGGTTTCCTGCAGTTTTACAGTAAAGAAGCATGCAACACTCACTGTGTCCAGGTTATTAAGTAACCCTTATTGAAGTATAAGTCACAGACTTAGCAAGGATTAGTAAACATTTTATACAGACAGTAGTGTACAATAGGTACATACAAGCATATAGTCAGCTTGTGCAGATCTGATAATGCAGGCACTGGGCCATACAATCTGCCTCAAGGGTGTTTCTAACATGAAGAGAGTGTTGGTGTAATCAGTGAGAGTCATTTTCTACTACTAATGGTGATCATGTGGATATAATTAATGACGACAGTATTATCAGAGCCACAAGGTCGGGGTTTGCGACTGGTGGCACTGCCCATAGCACACGGTCACTGCCATGTGCAGGTTTGTGGTGTATTGTGAGAAAGGCACAGAATTCATCCTTAGAATGCTGCCAGCATTGGTAGGCACTACATTTAACCAGGTAGAAAACAGGAACAGGTAATACAGGGTTAATAGCAGGTACAGGTTGTAAGAATTGTCCATGTGCAGTTAGGAACTTTAGGGTTATGCTGGTTATACATTGTGATACTCAGGGGCACGTCCCTTTGTACAGGACGATGGAGGAAAAAAGATGTGGCAGGTAGCCGTGCATGTGCAGGTAGCGCATGTCAGAGGTCGCTCCTCCATGGAGAGCTGCTGGCTCCTAGTGCCCGGCAGCTACTGTAAGTAAACAAGTGCACAGCGCACCCCTAACAACCAGCAACCATATTCCTTTTCTCATTGCTTGTTCTGTGATGTCATGACATCAGGTGCGACGGGGAGGAGCCTGGTGCCCTAAGCAAACATCTTCCATGTGGGGGATTCTTTTCTTAAAACACCTTTATTATTTCCCTTAGGCGGGTCACAGGATGCTGCATTAAATGTGCTAAATGGGGGATTTATCAGAGGAGGAGGTCCCTGTGCATTATCTGTGGACCCACCCTTGGAAGAATAATGAAGCATGAAACCACACTTCTGAAGAAAGCTCCAGACAAATGGCGTTGGACACTGCAAAGTAATTAAATTCAATGGGAGCAGGGTGTGGATTATAGATTATAATTTATAATCCATTACACTGGGGAACAGTCAATCTGTTGCCAGGGATTTAAGAGTCTCCTGATCCTGATATGCCATGCTTATTTTTCAATTGGCTCTAGTTTCTGAGATATGCATATGTCTTTATTTATGAAAAATGAAATTAAACAATGTTAAAAGTAGTTAAAAAGATATTTTTTTTATTCTGATTAAATTTGATTTGTAAGATGTTATAAAAAGACACAGGATAATTATATACATAAGTGTTAGGAAGCTATGAGAACTTTTTTTGTAGGATTTTCTTTTGTATTCTTGTTGCGGGCAGTCCCTCTACAGACTCCAACAGTAATCGGCCATCATGTGACGATCCCACCTTCCTTGATATCTTTCTTCCATTATCTGAATATCCTGGTGGAACCGTTCACCCTGTTCTTCGCTTAAATCTCCTAGATTAGATGATAAGTGATCTAAATGGCTGTACAAAAAATGTACTTTAATTAAATTAAAAAATTTTGAATGACAGACACATAACTCAGCCATGCTTCAGATTCGGTTTCAGTCATAGATGTGGTAAAATTTGGATCCTTCACCAGTTTCCGTATCTGTGGGCCGTCAAAAATTCCTGCCTTTAATTTTTCAATACTAAGAGATGGAAATGTTCGACAAATATATGTGAAACAATTGCCAGACTTGTCCAATGCTTTTACAAATTGTTTCATTAAACCCAGTTTGATATGGAGAGGCAGCAGTATGATTTTTTTTCCTGTCTATTAAGGGCTCATGAATGATGTTGGCTTCTCCTACAGTTATAACTTCTCTTGGAGGCCATACGGTTTGCTGCCAGTGCTTTTGCTTTGCAGACTATCCACTTTGCTGCCCAAGAAGAAAGTTTACCATTTTTAAAACGACACAAACAGACCATTGATGCTGAGAATAAGCAATTTTTTCTAAGACTAACTTGATATTTTCATACTGTTCTTTAAGTTTTGTTGAATGACCGATAGGAATCAATGCAAATTTATTCCCATTGTGCAGTAATACGCATTTTAAGCTCCTTTTAGAACTATCCAAAAAGAGCCGCCAGTCTTCTGCTCAATATTCTGGTAAACCCATCATCTGGAGAAGTTCCGGAATATTGTTGCAATACACAAGATTGTAATCTTGGCTAAAGAACGGCAGTATGGCTTGCTGTCTATTTCAGTACAATGTTATAGTAACATCCGGCTCAAGACAGTGCTTTTCTTGAAGTCTGGATGCTAAAAGCTCAGCTCCTTTTTTCAATAACTTCAGGTCACGAATTAAATAGTTTAGTTTCTTTTAAGAAAATGTATTTGGAGTAGAGGAACTTTCTTCAAACTCACTTTCATCTGTGTTGTCACTTGCACTGGATGAAATTAACATTTCCACATCATCACATTCAACTTCACACAAATAACTGAATGATGGTACAGGTAAATCTTCGCTATGTGGTATCGGTTGTTTTGCAGAATTCATGCTTGGGTATTCCCATTTACGTTTCTTAAATCGATTCATACCCTTCACATTTACAGCACAAAAATATCAGTCACTTAAATGATCTTTTGGCTCACACCACATCATAGGTATACTGAAATTCGATCACCTTTAGTCCAATTGCAGAGCAATTCCACTCAGGTTTTACAAACTTTGTGAGGCACACAAATCTTGTCTTGCTGGCTTATGTGATGTCCAAAATAAGCCTGATACGCTTGTTTCACGGATATAGTTATATTTTTTCTTTTCTTTTGCAACACTATATTTGCCACAAATATAACAAAAAACATCAGGGTTGTTAGTACACTGGGCCTGATTCAGAGACGGACGCTCTGAAAGAGCGCTCGCTCTGAACCAGGGCGTTTTTTTTTTGTGCGGCCTACTGGCCGTTCGCATAGCTGTGGGTGACCACCCACAGCTATTGTGAGCAGCCAGGATGATGGTCAAGACCATCACGACCATCGGGGCTTGCTATGAGACCCTTGTGGTTGGGTCTCGTGGCCGCAAGCCCCAGAGAGCTTCTGGCTCTAATAGAGCCGGAAGCTCTCCCACTGACATCACCAGTGATGTCAGTGGGGCCGCCCACAAATGGCAGGCGTTCACATCGGAAAGCCTCCATTTGTGAAGCCACCCCCCCTGCCACGCCTACAAAACGGGGCGAGCTGTCGATCAACATCGACAGCCACCCCATTTGTAGTGAGCCACGGAGTGAGAGAATTTCTCTCTCGCTCCGGGGCTTGCGCACGCACAGTGAGGCCACTGCGCATGCGCAGAGCACACCATCGACCCACTCACGAGCGCTCAAGCGCTTGCGAGCAGGTCAGAATCAGGCCCACTGTCTCCAAGAAGCACTAATTTCTACGACGAAAACGTTTTGTTTCAAACATTCAGTGCTAACTCCCAACAAAAGCGGAGGACGTACTGAGCAAAACAAGCCCAAACGGCGGGAAATTGGTTGTGGTGAGACATAGAGAGGGCCGAACAAAGGAACAGGAGGTGTGCTAACTGCGTCACTCGGACCTCTCTGTTGCTCCTCTCTGTATGCTGGGAGGAGGCGTGGCTGTGGTCTGAGGATGTCCCAGCAGGCTCAGCAGTGCACTGGCTACCCCTCTTTCCAGCGTTAGTGAGGAGATATGAATGTGTTATGTGTCTCAAACGTGACTACCAGCTACATTATCACAAATAAAACAAATTCTTGTTATTGTTGAAAGAGGGTAGTTGTTAAAAAAGCAAAACTAAGTCGATTCTGTTAAGTAAAGCAGGCCTAGACTAGAAAGGTAAAGTACTTCAAATGGAGAAAATAATTGAATTTTATAATTTTTCATTAATTTTAAAACTGGAGCCAATTCAGCTATAGTGAAGATCTAATGCAAAAATAGGACCTGCGAGTACTCTCAAACCGATCTTAAATCCTTGGCAAGAAAAAAAAATATTTTTTGTTCCCCAGTGTTATAGATACGCCATTGGTTGCTAATCAGTACAAATCTTTTTTTTTTAATACCTCCCTGATTGAGTTTGAAACTCAGCTATATAGAGACAAACAAGACAAGAATTACTAGAGCCTAATCAAAAACAAGGAGACCTCTAGTTCTTCTGTAGGTTCATTGCCTGTTTATGTAGCATTTTGGGCGATCTCTGGGAATATTCCTGCATCAGGGAGAAGCTATCACACTGAGCATACACACAGCATGTGAAGAAGGAATTTGCAGCATTTGGTAATCACTATGCATGAGTATAATTTTGACAGCAATGCATTCCCTTTCCCAAGTGTGCTCGTTTCACTGAAACAAGAGTTCAAGGGTGAAATAAATATGAGCTGAGAAAAGGAAAGTAATTTAGAAACTCCAGCACAATACTATCCACATATATGATTTATGAATTTATCACTGAGGCAATGGCTGCTTCTGGAATCTTGTTAGTTCTGGGAAACCTGGTATGAGAAAGTCTTTTTTTTCTTCAAACTGCGCTTTATTTGAATATTTTTTCCTCTGATTAAGTCACTGGAAAATATTTATCCTCTCAGGAAGCCGGTAGTAAAAGCAATGCTTGTGGAAATGAGCAATGAGATGGGCATTATATAGTCTAGCCGGAAGAGATATTGCTTTGCAAAGTGAAGCCTCGGATATGAGAACTTTTCTTTATAGTATATTTCGTAATATCAACTGTTTGCCTGTACACCGCTGAGCCCATTACACAGTCAACAGGATACATTTCAGAAGGCAGAAAGCAACTAAATACATTTTTCTAATTTTAACACTGAGCACATTTGGTGGTTGTTTGGGTTAGACTAGTTTCTCTTTTTTATATATATATATATATATATATATATATATTATTTTTTTGGGGGGGGGGAATTAGATAACAGCTTGTATGTCAAAGCAGGGCTGGCTCTATGCATGTTCCATCTGTGCGGCCACACAGTGCAGAATCCACCAGCCACGAAAACTGGCCCGAAGAACCTTGCCCTCTACCTATACGCTGATGTTATTGGTATGAGCTCAGGGGGAGGGAGCGATGGAGGGTAGCGGCGACAGTGCAGCACAGGATGCATTGCCGCCGTGATATGGCGCTAGGTGCCGAGAAAACTAGCACCGGCCCTGTGTCAAAGACAGTTATAATTCCATGCCTAGTCTTGTCCTGGCTAAGAAGGGGAGATGGGAGAGAGCCTAACGATGACAGGAAATTGTAGACACGCCCAGTTCATTTGTGCACGCTGCCCAGCATGTAAACGGCATATGTTCAGCTCAGCATCAGGACCAAAGCCCTGGTAAACTAAACACATTTTGTTTTTAAATCTTACAAAATCCACACATGACCAAATATGAATAATTTCAATTAACTACAACTACAACATACTACAACATACAACTCTTCACACAAGTTCTTGGCTCTTCCATGTCCTTGGAGGCTTGGACTATCTTACCATTCTTTCAGTGGGGACACCTACATTATTGCATCTTCTAAGTGCATGATACTGTACACAGGAATGTAAACTTTAAGCATACTTTAACTTCAGCCAATTAAGAAAAACATTGAAATGTATGATACACTGTGATATAGAGAGCCCCAATGTTCTCTTGCTCTCATGACTCAGATAGTTATTTTAATGGAAAAAAGGAATATAAATGAAGGGGGTTGTCCATACAGGCTAGTGGATTAAACATTGAGCGGACTTTAAACTGTTGCCACCATGTACATTTTTAGGTGACCAGCAGACCCCCAAAAGTGTATGCATCACGTTTTTAGCAAGTAAAAAGCTGCCGGTGGTAACTTGTCCATGTCAGCAGCTAGCACTCACAATAGGGAAATGTTGCTAATAGGATGGGAGTGTGGCGCTGGGCAATGATGTCATAGCTTTTTGACGTAGAGAACAAAGCATGCTTTGACCGCTCACACATATAACCTAAGAATGGTATGTGTGGATTAAGGCCTTCCAAGGTAATTGGACCGGCCTTGCTTGGCTGTCAAAAATATTTTCAAAAATAAAATTACTGCAGGCCCAAATTAATACCAAGCCTTTCTCATACCTGTCAACATTGGGGACTTTCATGTACACACCTTTATGATGTGCAAGGCCAAACCCACTTTTGTGAACATTTTGGGGAGAGGGGGTGACTGCACGTCATGCCCCTGTTCTCATCACGCTGGAGGCTTGCCCAGTGCTACAGGAGATACTTGGCAGGCCCCAGCCTCTCCTAGCACTGATGACAAGCCCCCCCAGACCCCCTGCCTACTGTTAGGATGCAGCCTGGGATCCATTGTGCTGGCTTCCCCTGATCTGAATGATGGTCAGATGCCAGGTGTGGCAGCGAGTGGCGCTGAGTATTCTTCTCAAGGTCTGCTAGGACTTCAGCTGACTAGTCCCTCATCCAGTGGTAGCCTGGCCAGCTCTCAGCTAACTCCTTCCTCCAATGGACAGCTATCTAAGGGTATAAAACAGGACTCCAGGTAACAGGAAGGGGCCTGTTTAACTTCATTCACTGTCCAGTGTTTGTGGCTATAACATCGCTCCAGGCTCCATTCTGAAGATATTCTCTGGTGTGCTCACCCAGCCTTCATGCTGGCTTCTAGTGTTTAGCTTCCATGCTGATTTCAGGTGTTCAGCTCTCTCGATGATTTTCTGGTGTTCACTATTCAGCTCACATGCTGATCTCTTGTGTTCAAGTATTGAGCTTATGCAATGATCTCCTGTGTTCAAGTATTCAGCTCATATGCTGATCTCCTGTGTTCAAGGATTCAACTCACACGCTGATCTCCTGTGTTCAAGTATTTCGCTCACAAGCTAATCTCCTGTGTTTAAGTATTCTGTTCATATGCTGATCTCCTGTGTTCAAGTATTCAGTTCACATACTGATCTCCTGTTTTAAAGTGTTCAGTTCACACGGTGATATCCTGTGTTCACGTATTAAGTTCATACGTAATCTCCTGTGTTCATGTATTCAGTTTATACTCTGATCTCCTCTGGTCAAGTATTCAGCTCACACGCTGATCTCCTATGCTCAAGTATTTAGTTCATAGGCTGATCTCCTGTGTTCAAGTATTCAGTTCACACGCTGATCTCCTGTGTTTAAGTATTCAAGAGCTCATTCAGACCCAGACGCTGCACTGCACTCTCTCGCTGCTGTCAGGGGCCGGGTATGCAAATTCCATGATCGCAATGTCTGGCTTAAGGACGCCCTCTATGTTTTAGAGAGCAACGGCAGAGTGAGGGCATGCCAGTGTAAAGACTCCCACTTTTCTTTCTTAGCACACGTCATCTCCAGCAAGTGTATGATTAATCAGTAACATCGAGAGCCATCGGAGCTGCACGCAGCCCTTGAGGTAGCCCCTACCCCACCGCAAGCACTGCGATCACTGCAGGCTGAAATACAACCAAGTGACGTGTACAATGACGCCTCCATGCTAATTATGGATGCCCATTAAACTCTGTTTTGATGCTCAGACACGCCTGCATTTGCACCACCACTCCCCAGTTCACAAGCACCTTCCTGTTACCACCCACAAACAGCACTGTCACTCAAAGTAGCACTCAGTCTGTGTACAATGAACGCACGATTCCCGATCGCAATGACTGGCTTGCACACGCGCACTGTGACGCATACGCATGCACAGACGGGCGACAATGGCCCATAGCGAGCATCCACGGCTTAGCGTCCAGGTCTGAAATGGCCCTCAGTTCATACGCTGATCTCCTGTGGTCAAGTATTCAGGGCCTTATTCAGAGCCGGAAGCTATTTGCGCTCGCTCGTTAAGAAAAAGGGTCCGGCTATTTAAATTGAGCGCTCGCTCTTTGCGAACTGTTGACGCCTCTATGTCTGAGCGAGCGAATGAAACATGCGCTCGCTATTTTGTAAAGACGCCCCCTGGCCGCTCGCATCCTACGTCATCTCCGCTATTTATTTGATTAATCGAGTACATCGAAAGGCGTCTGAACTGCTCGCAGTGCTTGTGGTTGGATTTTCCTACCGCAATCATGTGAACAGTTCAGGCTAAGGAACAACCAAGTGACGTGGTCGATGACGCTGCTTTGTTAATTATGCACACCCTTAAACTGCCCGTTTTGACCGTTTGGCACGATCTCCACTCCCCGTTTTCAAGCACCTTCCCCTGTTACCACCCACAAACGCCTCATCCTGTCACTCAAATTAGCAGGCACTCGCAATTTTGCGAACACACGTTTTCCGACCGCACTGACTGGTTAGCGCATGCGCATTACGACCCATGCGCATTCGCAGATGTGTGAACATCGCTCGAAGCGAACGAGCGGCCGCTTACGAGCGGCTCTGAATCAGGCCCTCAGTTCGCACGCTGTTCTCCTGTGTTCAAGTATTCAGTTCATATGTTGATTCCCTGTTTTAAGTTTTCAGCTCACTAGCTGATCCCTTGTGTCCTAGTTATTTCATTTTTATGCTGGCCTCTAGTGTTACACCTTTATTGTCTCCGTGCTGGTTTCCTGTGAATTAACTCTGTCCTCATCCAGCATCTAGACCCAAGTGCATTCGGTACCCTGTCCAGCACCTGGACCCCAAGTGCATTCAGTACCCTACCTAGCGTCTGGATTCCAAGTGCTCTCAGTACCCTATCCAGCGTCTGGACCCCAAGTGCATTCTATACCCTACCCAGCGTCTTGATCTCTAGTGCATTCAGTACCCTATCCTGCATCTGGATCACGAGTGCATTCTGTACATTTCCTTTGGTCTCAGGTGACACTGTCCAGTGCACCTTCTACAAGTTATTCTCCAGTGAACCCTCTGGTGCAATTCTCCAGTGAATTCTTTTTGTGCAAATTTTTCAGTGAACCTTCTACGTGGTAGTCTCCAGTATAGTTTCTCCAGTGTTACACTCTACGTGTCTCCCACCAGTGTGTTCCCTACGAGTACTTTCTAGTGAGGGTATTTCTCTTTCTGCCCTAGCACCTTGTTTTACTGCTAATTTCCAGGTACCTGACCTGAGGGCCGCGACCTGCCCACTGGGCACCGCAAAGCCCATATCCCAATAGGAGGGGTCACTGGTGAAAACCACCAGTGGGTTAGACTCTGCGCCTCAGGTCAGGTCTCGCCAACGCTCGGATCTAGCAAAGGAGGAAGATATACCTGCTTTCTCCTTATCTGCTGTCACTCCACACCTCAGTACCCTGATTCCCAGCCCTCTTCCCAAAGTTTCCTGTATATGGACATGACACCCACAAGACACTGAACAACTGGTGGGACAGTTGGAAAATGCCCAAAAGTGGGACTGTCCCACTGAAATGGGAATGGTTGAGAGGTATGCTTTCTGCTCCTAATCACCTACTGCCACACTCCACTCTGAACAAAGGGCTTGATTTTGAAATTTTTCAGAAGACAGGAGCAAACATAGGCCCTCATTCAGAGCCGTACGCTCTGAGCAGAGCGCACGCTCTGAATGAGGGCCGCCCTCCATAAAAATGGAGCGTCCTCCTGGACGCTCGTATAGCTGTGGGTCACCACCCACAGCCTATACGAGCGTGCAGTTTGATGGCCGCGATGGTCTTGACCATCGCGACCATTGAAACTGCGAGCCGGAGCCTGCGGTTGAGGTTTTCAACCGCAAGCCCCGGAGTGATTTTGGCTCTATCAGAGCCAAAATCACTCCCACTGACATCACTAGTGATGTCAGTGGGCTGGCTTCTGACGGGAGGCGTTCCCGTGGGAACGCCCCGTCAGGGAGGCACGCCCACCACAGGGGGAGTGCTGTCAATCAACATCGACAGCACGCCCCCTTTGATCAGACACAACGAGCGAAGGACTTACCTTCGCTCGTCGCGTCTGGCGCATGCGCACGACGGAGCTCCCTCCGTCGTGCGCATGCTCAGTGCAGACCATCGACCCACTTGCGAGCGGACAGCCGCTTGCGAGTGGGTCTGAATCAGGGCCATAGTTGATTCTGGCAATGTTCTGACGGCTTTCAAGAATAAGACAGAGTATCTTAGTCAAATGGATCAGTCAATACCTAATTCCATTCTTATCCTTGCTCCCAGAATACCAAACTAATCAATTTCAGGGCATAAAAATAAAGTCGGTAAAGTAAGCATGTCTAATGCCCTGAACATTACTATAGCTTTTGAAAGATTTCATCTCCTGAGCTTGCTCTGTGTCCCTAATTATCTAATGACGTCATCCCTGTGCTGCGGTCCCTATTTTCTTGTCCATGTCAGCAGCTAGCGCTCAGTGTGAGGGCCCCCTATTTTGTAATGTTATAGGGAATGATTCACTACCGATCGCAACTGCGATTACGCACGCAAGTGGCTGATTGTTGCATTCTGTGCATGCGTATGCATCACATTGCCCGAATCGGCCACTGCGATCGTAACTGCATTTGCAGTGACTACGCAGACCCATCGCAGAAGGATTAACAGTTTCGTTTGGGGGAGGTTGACGGGGGCAGTCGGCAAAACGCAGGCGTGCCAGTGCATTCAAATGCCGTTGCATTGGCGTGCATAAATTATCCACTACAATGTCTTACGCAGTTTGAGTATTCACAGCATGCGATGAGGTTAGCAATTCCTGAATAAGGTCTGACCTTGTTCAAGTGTGCATGAGGTTCCGATTGTACTCAATGTTACCAATGGTTTGCAGTCTTGCTAAACATTACGGATGTGAGTAAGGTAAGGTGGGCGTCCTTATGTAGTGCTGCGATGGCATAGCGATAGCAATGGATTAGCATACTGTGCATAATCCCTATTGCAATCGTAGTTGCGATTCATAGTGAATCAGACCCATAGGCCACTATCAGAGGGCCCCAGACGGGGTATGCACATGGACTCCCTCCTCTCTCCTCGGCGGCCTCCAGCGTACTGACTAATCTGTGCCCAGAGTCTACTGTGCATGGGCAGATCACCGGGAACATGGGGCGCCAGCCATTTTCCTGACGATTTTCCTACTGCACATCCGCAAAATGCTGGGAAAATGGCCAATGCCATTTTCCAGGCATTATGTGTAGCGCTGTACCAGCCGACGTGGGACTTCGGAGAGGTAAGTATTAAAAAGTATGGGTGCATGTTGTGCAGTTTGGGCTCCCCTGGACCCAGGGACCCGTGTGCATCGCACACCCTGCACCCATTATAAATACGCTCCTGACCACTATGCTTACTGTGGGTGGTATGTACTGAAAAGGAAAATGCGGCCAGAAATACAGTTTTCGGAATTTAGAGACATTTTCCATATGTACCAAGCTCCGGAATGTGATACATTATGGAGCTTCGACCCGGTCGGAACGTCATCTGCTGATGGTGTCACCCAATAGAAGCCTATGGGCTTATTTTTGCATTCTGCACTGAGAGGGATCCAATCGGATCCCTCCCAGTGTCCCCTGCGGCGCCAGAAATCCGGCAGTCTCTGTATCACAAAGGACAACTCTTATCGGGAAAGCTGTCCTTTGCGCATTTCTAGGTACACACTGGCGTTATAAGCGCCGGTGAATACCAGATAAGTGGCGGGATGTACCGCATCAGCAACGCGCCCTATGTGACAGAAATTTCAATAGTTTTGAATAAATATATAATTTTTACTTTTACATAAATCAAACCTTTAAAAAGTTTGAGAAAGGAAACATTCACAGTGTTGTTGTAAAATGCCTAAAAAGGCAGATTTTATGCACAGATCAATGATAGGAATAAAACACAATATATATGTGAGCAACTGGTCTACCAGCCCGCAGGAAGTAATTCATTTTTACTACATATATCAGTAACCCTTACACCATAATGATTATCATCCTGAGTCCCTAGAAAATTGTTAATCAAAGTCTGCTCAGCACCTGCATGCTGCAGATTGAAATGTAAGGAACTGGATTCAAATATTAATTTCATATAATCATGGGGAAGAGATGTACAGTACAAAAAAAAATTACACTTACTTTATATCATTACTGAACAATTTATGTTGTGTTTGAAAATCACCTCTGTGCCAGGGTGGGATAGCTAAAAAGTTATAAAGTAAAATAAATGATTCATCATCGTGGTCTTACTTATTCTCTGCAAGATGCCACAATTATATATGTACAGACAGGGTCGGTGCAAGATGTCTGGGTGCCCTAGGCAACATTTCACCCACCGCCCCTACTCCCTCCAATTCATACTATGGGCTCTATTTATCAACATTATTTTTACTAAAATAAAGTGAAAAGGGGTGTTTTCACACCCTTTTCACATTATTTTAGTATCACCTATAGTTATTACAGGGCAATTGGAGTAGAATTCGTAAAATTCTACTCCAACCTCTAAGTATCACTTATTTTTAGTAAGCAGATCGCATTTCCCATAATTGTAATGGGAAACGTGATCCAACCAAAGTTACTAAAAATAAATTGTAAAAAAATTACGGAGAAAGCCCTGTGATAATAACGCCATCAGGGTCCAGGGTCTCCCCCGGTTACCGGACTCCTGCCCTGCTCTAACGGGGAGAGCAGAGCCCTGAGCCGGTCCCAGTGATCAGCTGTGTGGTCTAGACCGCAAGCTGATACACTGCAAAAACAAATAGAAAAAAAAAATTAACTTACTTGACTCCAGGGACCGGTGATCGGGGCTCCGGGTGATGTCCTCCCTCTGGTCAGCTGGTCTCCCATGGTGCACTGCGGCCCGGTCATCAGGTGATCCGGTCCCAGTGCAGTATGGGATATCACCTGACCAGAGGCATGGAGGATATCACCGGAGGCCCGGATCATGCAGGTAAGTGTAATTAAGGGAGGGGGGTCGCGGGGGGGTCCGCGATTGCGGGGGCGGGGCTTAGCAACGGGGGAGGGTAGCAGCGGTGGCCGGTTGGCACATGTGCGGGGCACTAGTCACGGTATTTTTTGTGAAAATATTGTGACTAGTGTGCGGAGGGGATTCGCAGGGACAGAGCTTTCTCGCAAGCTCTGTCTCTGCAAGGGATTTGTAGTAAATCCCTGTGATATTGCCTGAATTCGCAATGCAAATTCAGTCGGTAGTATCACACTACAATCTGCATTCAATATACGGATTGTAGTAAATAGAGCCCTATGTCACACATTAGTGACACCAATTTATAATATGTCACACAGCAGTTTCCAAGATTCATGATATGCTGTATACAAATGTCCCAACTAATATGTCACACAGCAGAGCCCCAAAATCATAATGTGCATCACAACATTGCCTCTAATTCATAATATGCCAAACATCCTTCTTTTCTTTTTCTTTTTATGAACTCAGTGGCGCCCTGTAGTGTGCGTGGCACCCTTAGGCAGCCGCCTAAAGCTGTATATAGATGTGTCCACATACATCTAGCCTCCTTGCACGTAAAATAGCCCTTCTAGTTGCGCCAGGCCGTGGCGTGACTCAGTAGCGCTGAGCATATGTTCGTGCGACTTTTTACCTTCAGATGCGTCAGAATAGAATGCACAAGCAGATACTGCTGATTAAAATTATTAAAATATATGCGGCATGCCTATGTTTTGTGTGCAACTGCGGGTGTATCTGCATGCAAAATGCTATGTTAGTGTCACAGCTGCTGACACATGTCGCATGCAGATACACCCGCAGTCGCACACAGAACATAGGCATGCTGCATATATTTTAATTGCTGTGCGACTTGTAGCGCACGGAGGATAGATGTATGTGGACACATCTGTATTTGTATACGTATATTCTGAATGCACAACACACGTAACTACAGGTACATCATATTTGCCATGGATAACTGTCACTCCAAGCCAGGATGAACTTTAATTTAAAAGCAGTTATTTAAAACAATTACACATTAATTTGAATTAAAAGAGGGAATCCACCTCAGAAACTAAAATTTACTACAGTACCACCATCAATCATTCTTATTTCTAAACTGTTAAACTGTGGACAATCATATTGAACTAATTTTCAAATATGACATAGACCTGAGCAACTGAGCTTACAATCTTAGAGGGCCCGGGTTGTAGAACACTTGATACATACAGTATGATAGTGAAGTCACATCTGTAGCTGTTAGTGAGGAAAGTGTTAAGTGTCTACTGTAAGGCAGCAACATTATCAGCTGTCAATTTTAAAACATCCATTGGTAACTGGCATTGCTGCCCAGTGTTCAGTCGAGTGGTACAGTTGGAATGAGGAATTCAATTCAATAAATATAATACCAATTTAGAAAATATTAAATAACAATATGATTGACTTATTAATGCAATACCTGCCTTTATTATAGCCACAATAAATAAATGTGATTGTTGGACAAATGATACTGTAATATCACAAATAATATGTATATATAATAAACATTGTGGGAAAACCATTGTACCTGGTCTGTCAATGGAGCTACAAAGCTATGACTGACCATAAGCATAAAGAAGTTTCTAATTTTATATGCTAATACATTTCACACCCCAATATCAGTATAACAGTTGGACAGAAGCCCCACACAACTACTGTTCAGTGGCGTAACTAGGGCAGGGCGAGCGGGGTGCGTGCCCTGGGCGCCGTTGGACCGGCAGCGCGGGGGGGCGCCGCCGGCCACGGTACCGGCCCACCCGCCCTAGTTAGCCAGTGTAGCGCCGACTGCAATGAGTGCGGTCAGCGCTACACATTTACAGAGGACCGGCGCTAGGCTTCCAGCGCCGGTCCTGTGCTGCACGCCTGAGCCCGTTCCCTCCCCCTGAGCGCTTGCCCAATAGCGCCAGGAGGTGGGCTCAGGCTGTGCATAACACACGCATCGCCGCCAGTGCTGTAGGCGATGCGTGTGTTAAACAGCAGCCAATGAGAGTCAGATAGACTCTCATTGACTGCTGCAGCACCCACTGCAAGAGCCGGACTTCCGTCCGGCTCCTGCAGTGGGTAATGGGAGTGACGTCATGACGTTTGTCCCATAATGCTGAGCGCGCCAACCCGGGCGGAAGCGGCGTCGCGAGCAGGACCAGGAGCAGAGATTCAGGTAAGTATATTTTTATATATATATATATATATATATATAGATTTTTTTTAAACCTATCTGCACAACGGGGGAGGGGGGTGGCTACTAATGGGGGGACCTCTACTGGGGGAGGGGTGGCTACTACTGGGGGGACCTCTAGTGGGGGAGGGGTGGCTACTACTGGGGGCGCCATTGGGAGGACCTACTCTACTGGGGACTACTACTTGGGGGGGAACTACCACTGGGGGCATTATAAAAGGGGCCTACTACAAGAGGCACTGCACTCGGGGGACCACTACTGGGGGCAATAATAGGAAGGGCCACTACAGGGGGCACTGGATAGGGTTGATCACTACAGGGTGCCTGCAAAAGGGGACCACTACTGGGAAAACTGCATGGGGGGTTCTACTGCTGGGGGCACTATATAAAGGGCACTGCATAGGGGGGGGGACTACTACTGGGAGCACCATATAAAGGGCACTGCATAAGGGGATACCACTACTGGGCGCACTGCATTGTGGGGACTGCTACTGGGGGCACCGCATAAGGGGGAACACTACGTGGGGCACTGCATTTGGGGGGGCCACTACTGGGGGTACTGAGTAAGGGGAACTAATCGGGGGCTGTATAAGGGGGACCACTACTGGGGATACTGTATAAGGGGCACTACTATGGGCCTGCATAAGAGGGACCACAACTGCATACTGGGGGTATTGTATAAGGGGTACTACTGGGGTTAAGGTGCATATGGATGGGAATGTTCAGCGTGAAAATAAAGGGGTGTGTCATGTTGACACGCCCCATTTTTAAGTGGCCACGCCCACTTTTTCGCGCACGCGCCTTCGGCGCGCGCTCATCTCGGGATGTTGGGGGGGGGCTCCCTTTTCACATTTGCCCTGGGCTACAAATACCCTAGTTACGCCACTGCTACTGTTGATAAGTTGATGATTGGATTAGCTACATTTTGGCCTAGCACCCTCTGCCCATCATATTTGGCTACAAGTGGGGAAACAGGTGCCCTCTGTTTTAAATAATAACAACAAATGGTGGCCTGATTCTAGTCTAGTACCCTTAGTAATATCTGAAAGGCTACTGTTAGAGTCAAATCTGGAAAAGGTACCATTTTATGCGTGCACAAATCTGCGCCTATCTGCAGGTATGGAAAGTGGATGCCACCTGGGAAAGTAATCCTTATTTGCAGGAGAACAAATGTACAGTAGCTATGTTTATAGAAGGAAGAACACCAAGGCATCAAATAAATATATTGGGCCTGATACAGAGTAGGAACCAGACATGGCTGCTTCTATTGGCTGTTGAACTTATGTGATTTTATTCAAATGCCATTACAAAGTCCTTCCCTAGTGTACATCCATGTGTATAAATGTGTAAAGATTGAGACGCCCACTGTTAGCATCCACGCACGCTATAATACCGTCTTGTGTTTCTTTAGACGCCACTATCGTTTGCACCATCGTTGGAAAGAAGTACAAGGAGACTTACCAATTTCACCTTGGCATGTTGTGTTTATGTGATATTTCCCATGTCCACATTCTCCATCTTCAGGTACACAATGTAAGTCTCCAAATACAGCCCATTTATAACACACAGGATCATCACAGGGGATTGATTCTTCTAAATGTGGACAATTTCCACTAGTAATCATGGACGCCACTGTAACTTGTCTTCTTCTGAATTTATAACCTAAAACAAAAATAATTTAATTACTACAGTACACTATGGGCAGAATTCAATTAGCCGTGAAAAAAGTGCCGTCTGGCGAAAAGCAGATTTAATTTGCCTCATTCGCCTGTTTCGACACAATGTTTTCTCCATGCGCGTCCCCGATTTTCACCCTATTCCATAGTAAAAAATGCGGATAGGCGAAGGTTTTACAAAGCAAAACTAGTGAAGAGGACATCTTTTTTGGGGGGGGGAATTCAGTCTGTACCCCATAAGTGCTTCAGTGACCCTGGGAATCAATATAGAATAGTAGTAGTAGCCCTAATAAAGGTATTTAGTGAACTTAGGGCCTGATTCAGAGCCGTTCGCTATTTGTGGTCGTTCGTTCAAAAACAAGGGGTGGCTATTCAAATGATCCGTTCGCAAATTGCAGTCTGTTCCCACCTCTAAGTCTGAACAAGCGAGCAAAACATACGCTCGTTTATTTGATAAAAACGCCCCCTGGCCGCACGCACCATACGTCATGTCCGCTATTTATTAGATTAATCGAGTACATCGTACAGCGTATGAACTGCTCGCTATTCTTGTGGTTGGTGTTTTCAACCGCTATTTTGCGAGCAGTTCTGAGTTAAAAAAGACCAAGTGACGTGGTCAATGACGCTGCTGTATTAAATATGCACTCCCTTAAAACGCCCGTTTTGACCTTTAAGCACGCCTGCGTTCGGATCTCCACTCCCCGTTTTCAAGCACCTTCCCCTGTTACCACCCACATACGCCTCATTCTGTCACTCAAAATAGCAGGCCCTCGCTATATTGCGTACCAACGATTTTCGGCCGCACTGACTGGTTCGCGCATGCGTACTAAAAACCGTACGCATGCGCAGATGTGCGAACATCGCTCGGAACGAGCGTACTACCCGCTTGCGAGTGGCTCTGAATGAGGGCCTTATTTTGTTGCAATGTTTTTTCAGCAAAATAACTACTGAGGTTAAATTTGGGGTACCTGGAAAAGGGTATATTTTGATGCCTGTAAAATGAAGCCTCGTGCAATCCCCAAAACACTTGTCCCAACCATATAGCCCGCCAAAGTACCAGGTCCCCCACTTTTTTTCCATTTTCCATTACTTTTTTCATTTTTGTCCCAAAAATGACATGTCTTTTTAGGGTGAATTAAGTTAATTTTGTAATTTTTTTTGCTCTATTAGTCATTAAGTGGGGGGGTGGTGTCCAAAGAGTTCTGAACCAAGTCCTCACATTTGTACCCCAAAATATGGATTTTGCACTTCTTTTCTCCTGCCTTTTGCTGGAGAAACGTTTTTGCCTGTTTTTGCCTATGGAGTTTTTGCCTAGGCGAAAACTCCGGGGAATTGAATATGGAGATACTTTGAAAACAGGGCGAAAAGTGCAAATCAGTGAAAACTTTTCTCCAAACGGCACTTTTCGCGACTAATTAAGTACGGCCCTATGTAGCAAAAAGAGGTACTGTAGTTCACAAAGCATTTGCTGTTGAATAATTCTACTGACTCTTCGACAGAGCCGGCCTCAAAGACCGTGGAAAAATAGGTGAAATATATCTTACTGTATTTTAAGAGTGTCTGAAAATAGATCTCTATGCAGTGACATAGATAATGTACTGTATATTTCTGAATACAAAAAAATTGTAACAAACTTGGCCACACACACAATCAACTGCCATCTTCCAATTCACCATGGCAGTGATTCAGATCTGAAGAGTCACAACACCTCTGGTTAGCGATTTCCAAAACATTTGTGGTACATAGGTTAGTGGAGGTCATTTACAAGGTGCAACGATATGGCAAGTGTTGCCAGATTTTCAACAAGGGTATCAGTTTGTAGAGTAAGATGGCGGCATATGAAGAGAAACAGAGAAGTTTTGGACAGGTGGAAGGGACTGATTAAGCAGATCAAGGGAATCTAGTGGCGGATCACAACATTACCAGGCCCCATAACAATATTTGGAAGGGGAGCAATGTTGGTCTATCCTTTTGCTGCTTCTGCTTTGTTGTTCTGAGGATGCATACTTGACCCATTTGGGCTTAACTGCATATGCTCTGTGCTGATAGGAGATGATAGTGTCATCCAGGCAAAATAGCTACTGCATCACCTGCAATGGCATCTCTTCTGCAATAAATGTACTTACTTTCTAGGAGTTAGTTAATTAGTTTGTTAGTACTTTAAATTTAATGAAGGGGTTAGTTCTAAGTGGTAGGCGGACCTTTTAGTGACCATGGGTCTTTAACTTGTAGAACATCTAGATGGAATGGTATCAGGTGGTGGTATCATGGGCTACAATGACTTGCAAACTCTGTAAGATAAATAAAGTAACAATAAATACCTTTTCTTCCGTGAGGGTCCAGACAATTTTCGTGTATACAGGGCCCCCAATCAGTCCAGGAAGATAATAAGCAGTCTGTGGGGCATGGGATGTTGCACAGCTGAGATTCGGATGGTGCTGGTCCCACACAAAACTCTGGTCTTACAGGTCTGTAGACTAAACAACACAGTACAATCAATCAATACTACTTTAAAATGCAGAGTGCCTTTCCACCAATGTTTATTTATTTTGGATAGTGGCTATCTGTGTGCACAGTAACAAGCCAAAAAGCCACATATCCCAAAACTCCATAATGTGATCCTGTTTATTTATATACTTAAGGGTATTTCTGTTGAGTTGACTTAAGTTCTGGGTTTGGATCAACACTTCTGCAACATATAATAATTATGTTTCTCCTTCTTTGTAGCATCAGTCTATGTATATAGCCATGGTTTTATATTATCAGAAATGGAAGCATGTTTGTGTTGCCTTTGGAATCTGACACAAAGCTTAACTCTTATAAATGTATCCAATGCAGTGAGCACAGCAGTCCTGTGTCTTATTCTAATGTAAAACAATAAACTACTGATAAACAAAACAATAAATTAAAGCTGATAGAGACTGAAAACTGCAGAATAAAACCACACCTAAAGCTATTTATTTTGTTAAAACTTTGTGATGGGATTAACAAAACAAAAGGCTAAAGTGTGAACATGGATAGCATCTGACAAAAAAAAAACACAATTTGTAATATTAAGTTTGTCTAATATTTCTAGAAAGACAGAGGGCTTCATTCAGAGCTGCTCGTAAGCGGCCGCTCGTTCGTTTCGAGCGATGTTCGCACATCTGTGCATGCGTACGGATTGTAATACGCATGCGCGAACCAGTCAGTCTGGCCGAAAATCGTGTGCTCTCTAAATAGCGAATGCCTGCTAATATGAGTGACAGGAGGAGGTGCATGTGGGTGGTAACAGGGGAAGGTGCTTGAAAACGGGGAGTGGAGATCAGAACGCAGGCGTGCCTAAAGGTCAAAACGGGCGTTTTAAGGGTGTGCATAATTAATAAAGCAGCGTCATCGACCACGTCACTTGGTTGTTTTATAGTCAGAACTGCTCGCAAGATTGCGGTAGGAAAAACCAACCACAAGAATTGCGATCAGTTCATACGCCGTTCGATGTACTCGATTAATCTAATAAATAGCGGACAAGACGTATGATGCGAGCAGCCAGGGGGCGTTTTTTCCAAAATTACGACCGCAAGTTTTGTTTGCTCGTTCAGACATAGAGGCGTCAACAGACCGCAAAGAGCGAACGGTTAATTTGAATAGCCACCCCCTTTTTCAGAACGAGCGAGCGCAAATAGCGTCCGGCTCTGAATCAGGCCCAGAGTGAATGTAGGAGATAACTGACCTTAAGCTGGGTACCTGTATCTTCAGATCTGCCTGCAGTGCATGCTAATCAGAAGATCCGTGCTTCTGGATGTGGCGGGGGAATGATATATATCGGGCGGTCGTGCACCAGATTGTTCATTGTGTATGGACCGCCCGATATATCATGCCATCGCATCTGCCGTCGCTGACATGGCATTACTCAATAGAAACCTGTGGGTTTCTTTCCGCAAAGTGCTGTGAGAGGGATCCAATCGGATCCCTCCCAGCATGCGCGTCGTTCTACACATGTGCAGAGGGACTTCTGGGTCATAAATTGAGAAGTCCCTCTCTCGCAAAGGGCAGCTCTTACTGACGTTATCAATGCATAGTTATAGTAACATCATTATATATACAGCAAGAGCAGGTACATGCAATGACTGGCGGGATGTATCGCATGCAAAATGCGATGCTAGATTCATTTCGCCCTTTATTATAATAAGATAAAAGTTCCACACATAGAAAAAAACCTGTGTACAGTCCATACCTTAGTTATACAATCTATAAATCCAACTATGGCCATCACTGACTTTTCACTAGGGATGTGCTGGAGGGGTATACAGTTATGAGACCGGCAAACGCATGCTCGCCGGTCTCAATACCGACAGCATAATCCCGGCAAGGGATCTAACATAGGCATCGAAATGCCGACACCTATGTTAATCCCGACGCCGCGACCTCGACAGAACGCCAGATCAATCATACAACACCGGATATGGGGAGGTTAGGTTTAGGGCACCCCTGGGGGATTTAGGGTTAAGCAACCCCAGGGAAGGTTAGGGTTAGGCTAGGGGAAGGGGGGTTAGGTTTAGGCACTAGGGGGGGTGGTTAGGGTTAGGCACCCCCATATGAGGGTTAGGTTTAGGGTGCGGGGAAGGGGGGTTAGGTTTAGGCACTTACGGGGGAGGGTTAGGGTTAGGCACTAGGGGGGGAGGTTAGGGTTAGGCACCCCTAATGGAGGGTTAGGGTTAGGCGGGGAGGTTTAAAAATACTTAAATTACCTCCGCTGTCGAGATCTTGTGCATCGGGTTGCCGGCGTCGGGATTTGAACCGCTGGGCTGACGTCCGGCGGTCAAACATACCCATTCCGCTGGAGGTGCTCATCAAACTGTTGCTGTTTATCCTCAGTAACATATTACATTGATTTCTATCCAAAGTGACAACTAATTTAACACCTGCTCGTTAAACACTTTATACACTTGTTTATTTAAATTAGCCCTGGAATGTATATTTATTGAGCTTCCTTATGACTATAACTAATAGTTTAGACCCTGTGCTTTCCATGTTGTCTTTCATGCAGTTATCAGCAATCTTAGGGCCCGATTCAGAGATCCACACAATGAAGATGTCAGACGCAAGTGGCCAATGTTTTCAGTCTGCGCATGCATCCGACTGTACATGCGTCCCGATGGTGACCTAACATCACAAAGACGCAGATCGAAATTGCAGGCAGATCCATGCAATTTCGGCAGGCATTTCTGGGAGGCAATAAGGGGGTGGCTAGCCGTGATTGCACTGACCCAAGTGGCCATGTTCAGACAGAGAAACTTTGGGGCTCCGAGTAGAACAGAGGGCCTCATTCAGAGGCGGTCGTAGGATGCAAGCGGTCGCTCAGAAACAGGGCGGCTGCTTGCGTCCTGAACGGCCGCCTCCATGTCGGTCGTTAGGCTGTGGGTTAACACCCACAGCTCTAACGACCGCTAAGGGAGATGGTCACGATGGTCAAGACCATCGCGACCATCTGGGCTTACGATGAGACCCTAGGGTAGGGTCTCGTCAACCTTAAGCCCCAGGGAGCTTCCTGCTCTGTTTGAGCAGGAAGCTCCCCACTGACATCACTGATGATGTCAGTGGGGACGCCCACAAAACGGCAAGCGTTCCGAAAGGAACACCTCCGTTTGACCGGGCACGCCCCCTGCCCGCCCAGCAAATGGAGTGAGCTGTCAATCAACATCAACAGCTCGCTCCGTCTGCTTCGAGCCCGCTAACGACGGGTGATCCGTCGTTAGCGGGGGCTCGCGCGTGTGCACAACGGAGCAGTCTCCGTCGTGCGCATGCCCTGTGGACCAACATTGAGTCGGTTGCGAGCGCTGAATAAGGTCCAGAGTCCTGACTTGAGTCTTCTCACAATTTAGAACTCGAATGTAAAAACCACATCCTGCGTGTTTTGGATTGCATTTAAGTCCCTCCTTCATGATTTCAGGTGCTGTGAGGTGGCCAAAACTGACTGGAAATGAATGGAGATGAATGTTATTGATGCTAATAATACTATAGGACAAAAACAGGTCCAAGTTAAATGATTTTAGCATAACGCTATCACACTGCTTCCTGGTTCAGGTCTTCAGCGCAACACTGCGCATCCGCAACACTGCGCATTCGTGGGCGTCTGAAGATTTTGTGAAATAGTAGCCCATAGGCTATTATGGGATAACGCAATTTGGAGATGGCATTACCTATCGGGGCAAAGCTCTGTAATGTTTCGCATTCCGGAGCTTGGTAAATCCAGCAGCACAGCAATCCAATAGGAGGCTACATTTGTAGATGAAAATGGAGTGACCGCAGCAAATATCCTTGATATCTGCTGCAATCCCTCCATAGTGCATCTAGGGGATCCCAAAAACATCTGTTTTTAGGCAATATCCTGCAAATATTAAACTAAGCATTAAACCAAGTAGTGTAAAGCATGGAGAAGTGGACTAGTGGAGAAGTTGCCCTTAGCAACCAATCAGCTCCTACCTATTATTTTATAGACTGTACTTAATAAATGCTACTTCAAAGCTGATTGGTTGCTATGGGCAACTTATCCACTGGTCCACTTCCCCACGCTTTTCATTGCTTGATACATAAACCCCTTAAAGTGAATCACATTCTAACCATCTTAAAGATTTGTATGGCACTAAGGGCCTGATTCAGCAAGGATCGCAGTTGCTTATACACACGCAATCGGCTGATTGTTGTGTACTGCGCATGAGTATGCATCGCAGTGCGCGTGCGCAAATCGGCCACTGTGATCAGGACTTGGATCGCAGGGGCTACACAGACCCAACTCAGAGTGAATGACAGGAAGTGCCGTTGTGGGTGGTGACGGGGGGGGGGTGGCCGGCCGAAGGCAGGCATTCCAGTGCGTTGCCACGGCGTTGCATGGGGGTGCATAAACTAACCACTGCGATGCCAGACGCAGCCTGAGGCCTCATAGCATTCGGTGAAGTAAGCAATTCCTGAGTGAGGTCTGACCTGCCTTGACTGTGTGTATGGGTCCGATGTAACCTGATGTTACCGATTGTTTCGCTATGTTGCCAAAGTATACGGATGTGAGCAAGGGTTAGTGGGCGTCCTTATGGTAGGCTGTGATCGCAATGTGAATGCAAACATTTACATATCACCGCTAATATTAGCAACTGCGTTGCGTGCGTATAAGCAGAATAGCGAACCTTGCTGAATCAGGCCCTGAGTACAGTTAAAAGATAAAAAGGCTGTTGGTGGAAGGGGATAAAAACAAAACCCACATCCCTAAATATCCAGATTAAAGTGACGTGTGACATCCAGCCATTTCTTCACTGTGAAATCTCAGCAAGACTAACTTTTCCCATCTTTATCCAAGCGACGTCTCATTAGAAAAAACATAATCTTCTGCTGCATCTGGACATTTCATGCAGAAAAGTAAAACTATTACAGGATTATTCATATGTAGCCATTACATAATAACAGATATATCACCAAGAGAGCTGGTATTAAGAATTCTCTCTAATGAATATAATTTGGCAGGATGTTATCATACTGCATTCTATAACAATACACTGGAAGCCTCCGCAGCCAAAGTATCTCAGACAAAAGAACAAAATTGTCAAACTACTTAAAAATAATTCCGGAGGCTGCTGAAACTGGGCATATAGAAAATTATTATTAAAAGATGCACGATTCCGGCTTGTGAATAATTTCAAGCTTGTACAATAGAGATGATAAGAGTTCAGATGTGTTTAACTGGCCCTACGCCCATCTAGCTAGGGGGGACACAATTTGACTGACAATACTTATAGTACAAATAAATGTAACTTTAGTATGAATGGGGAGTAGTAGCTTAAATGCAGAGCAATACACATTTACAGATGTTTCCACACACACCTATCGAAATGTCACAAAACCGCGCCATGCGTCTTTTTCTCTTAGTAATTTACCCAATTTACTAATGTGAGAAAAGCACAAGGTACGTGTACCAGTGTATTTGTGTGATATACTGCAGCTGTGTGAAAAAGATACTAATCTAAGATAAAAGGCAAGAGACCGACGGGGAGCGATATGAATGTGCCGCACCATTCATCCTACCACATAGCATTCATTGAGCAATTTACAGTATACTGTCAAGATTCCCAAAAAAAATACTGCGGGCCTGATTCAGCGCCGGACGCTCTGACAGAGTGCTCGCTCTGAATCAGGGCCGGGCATTTTTTTTTTCAGAACGGCCTCCTAGCAGCTTGCATAGCTGTGGGTGACTACCCACAGCTATAGCGAGTGGCCATGATGATGGTCACGATGGTCAAGACCATCGCGACCATCGGGCTTGCGATGAGACCCTTGTGGTCTAACCGAGCCAAAAGCTCTCCCACTGACATCACTTGTGATGTCAGTGGGGCCGGCCCCAGACGGTAGGCGTTCCCATGGGAACGCCTCCGTCTGGGCAGCCACGACCCCGGCCTGCCCACCAAAGGGGGCGTGCTGTCACTCAACATCGACAGCACGCCCCCTTTGGTACGAGACCCGGAGCGACGGAGTGCCCGTCGCTATCCGGGTCTCGCGCATGCACACGAAGGAGCTGGCTCCGTCGTGCGCATGTGTACTGGCCTACCATCGACCCGGTTGCGAGCGCACAATCAGGCCCTGAATCAGGCCCTAAGTCCTTAGTACACTACAAGTGTATTGGTATGCGGCTGCTGTGCAAAAAAGCATCTAAGGTGCACAAATGCTAGATAAATGAGGATACATCTGTATTATACTTTGTATTTCTATCTAATATGATTTGATATTTCAAAGCCTTATTGGTTCTTAGTGATGGCATTATTAGAGGAATCCCTTGGCTTTATGCTGTTAGATGTCCTTCATGCTTCTCAACATTCCTGGTTAAAAATTGGGACAAAAACTGTCCATGCTCCAATCTGCTTATAAACTGCACCCAAATCCATTCACAACACACCCATATTTGGTAATGCTATTTCCACAAATAACATAATCACACCCTTTTAGATTACAAAAAGTGGGATCCCTTCCACCAACAGGCCAGTACTCCTAATACTGATGCCCATATCACTGTAGTCCCTGTACAGAGACTACTACATGAAGAGCCCCATAGTATTATGATTTTTCCATACAACATTCCTAATTGGAAGATTGGGACTTGGTCACAAACTACTAAAGCAACAGCTAGATCCAGCCTAACCATGACCAAATTATGTCACACTCCCCTTTTCCAGTGGACAATGCCGTTTTAGGATGCTAAAAATTGTGACTTTTCCCCCAAAAAAATCAGGAATCTCTGTAGGTGCAGAGTACAGTGATACTGGGGCCTGATGTAGAGGTACATGGAAAGGGGCTGGTAGTCAGAAATCTTACATTAGATAACTGGGGCGAAAATATTTTCATGTCAAATAGGCCACTTAATTCATTAATAATAGAGGCACAGGCACGTGTAGTGTTCAATATAATTTGTGCCAAAATCATTAATTCATTTATATGGCCCCAATCAACGTAAAAACATTATTACCCTGTTATTTAATTTACAAATACTATTGACACCTTAATTAAGTAGTTATAATTGCCACCTTAATGCATACGGTTAATGTGCCTCTTTATTAGGTCTTGGCCGGACATATAGTTCAAACTAAATGCAGTCAGAGACAGGGCTGTACGTTCATACCAAGTGCCCGGAGGCGAAATAGGTGTCTCCGGCTTGCACATGTGCCGACATCCACCGGGGGCGGGGCTTAGCACCGGGGGGGTAGCAGCGGCTGCCAGTCGCCGCATGCACGGGCACTTTGTCACTGTATTTTTTCCGAATACTGTGACTAGTGTGCGGATGGGATTCGCAGGGACAGAGCTTTATCGCAAGCTCTGTCCCTGCAAGGGATTTGTAGTAAATCCCTGTGATATTGCCTGAATTCGCAATGCAAATTCAGTCGTTAATATCACACTTCAATCTGCATTCAATATGCGGATTGTAGTAAATAGAGCCCAAGATCATCTCCGGTGCTGACTTTAGTGTATATAAATGTAACTTTGCATAAGCACCTTAAATGTGGACAAATAATGTACTGTATGACCAGGACTTTGTCTGTCCAATGAACAGCCTCCTTCTTTACTCACTTTACGTGAGCTGTGCACTCAAGAAAATGAAAATTATCCACTACAATAGTTTAGGGTGCGTATTTACAAAATTTCGATTTTGTATTCGATTTTGTGATTGAATTAACTCACCTGAAATCAAATAAAATTTTGATATCACTGTCAAACTCCCACATTTACTAAAATTCAATTTTGAGTTCTATATCAAAATCGAATTAGATGTTGTTCGATTTTGACTAGTGATATCTTCTTCGGTTTTGGATGTCCATTTCAAAATCGCCTGTGAGTAGCCTGGCTGTCAATCAACAGCCAGCTCGCTGATTGGCAATAAGTGGCCTTGTTGTTGATTGACAGCCAGGCCACTCACAGTCAATCAGCGTCCCGTTACTATAGTAACAGCCAGTAATTGGCTTGCGGCCCTACAAGTACAGCAAACCTTGTGGGTCCTGTCACTTGCGGAGAAGAGCTGTATGTGTATACACATACAGCTTTTCTGTATCCAGTATGCCTCGGGACAATGGGGTTTGTTATGTTATGGGCATATCTGGCATGCTACTAGAGAAGCGGACCGACCTGCGCCAGGAATTAGGTGAGTCGTTTTTTAGGAGGTTATATCTGTATGTAATAAGATTTTACTTTCATTGGTGTGTGAGTACTGTCTTTATTTTAATATTGTCTTTACAGGGTGAATATAGGTACCAGCAGCCCCTTAATGCCCTGCATGCTGGTACTTGTGGTACCAGCATGCGGGGGAGAATCTATATGGGTCTATTTACTAAGCCTTGCATGGAGATAAAGTGAACAAGAATAAAGTACCAGCCAATCAGCTCCTAGCTGTTATTTTTCAAACACAGCCTGTGACATGGCAGTTAGTAGTTAATTTGCTGGTACTTTATCTCTGTTCATTTTATCTCCATCCAAGGCTTAGTAAATAGACCCCATAGTCCCCATGTAAAAGACAACATTAACTATATTCTATTTTTTACACCTACTGTATCAATCCTACACCCACCGCCCAGGTGTGTGGAAGATAGCCCCCATATTTTCACAACCAGGACTGGCTCACATAGCCAAGTGCTGGTTGTGTTTTTGGGGGGGACCCCACGTCATTTACTTTCTTTATTTTAACACTTACATAACACACAAGAACCATGCTAAAATCACCAGCATGATGCAGGACTATTATCTTGGGGATGTTGTGTTCGATTTGGTGTTCGATTTCAATTGGAATTTTAGTAAATCAGAAGATCTTATGCTGGTCTATGTAATGTTTAGACGATATTCAATTTTGAAGGGGATTTGGTTTTATATTCGATTTCACATTAGATTTTGACTTTAGTAAATCTCTGATGAATCAAAATCAAATGCAAATTGAATGCAAAATTACCAGAAATGAAAAATCAAACAAAATCAAACTTTGATAAAAATACCCCTAGGTTTGGAAGACATTTATTTAATTATATAATACACAGTATATAAGTTATAAATATGTCTTAGCTCCTATTACAGACACTGACTAATTTAATAATACAAAATAAAATAAATTTAACTAGGCTGTTGGTATTAAAAAGTCAGATAATAAATTAGGGGTGAGCGGGTTCGGTTTTACTCAGTTTTACTCGGTTCTTATCGCCACTTTACCGCAAATTCGGCTCGATTTTATTCGCTATCCAAAGCACATGATCGGTGATAGCCAATAAAAAGATCCGAGTAAAACCGAGTAAAACCGAACCCGCTCACCCCTATAATAAATACAAACAGTTACAATTGTGAATCAATTGAGAGAAAAAATAGAACATAAAATCATAAAACAGAATGAATCTTGCAAGATTACAAATAAGTGAGACTTTCTGTGACTGCAGGATGCTCTAGAGACGGCACTGCACAAGCGAGCCTGGCAGGAGGTGCCGTTCCAGGCAACCTGCTAGACAGAAACAAGGAACATGGGGTAGTGACAGTGCTGCCCACAGAGCCCTTGTGCTCTGTGAGGTGTCACCAGATGCACACCCCTAGTTATGGCCCTGACGAAAACAAGTTACTATGGGCTCTATTTACTACAATCTGCATTTGTAATGCAGATTGTAGTGTGATATTACCGACTGAATTCGCATTGCGAATTCAGGCAATATCACAGGGATTTACTGCAAATCCCTTGCAGGGATAGAGTTTGCAATAAAGCTCTGGCCCTGATTCAGAGCCAGACGCTCTGACAGAGCGCTCGCTCTGAATCAGGGCCGTCCCTCTTAGTTTTTAGAGCGGCCACCTGGCCGCTCGTATAGCTGTGGGTGACCACCCACAGCTATAGCGAGCGGTCAAAAAGATAGTCGCGATGGTCAAGACCATCGCGACCATCGGGCTTGCGACGAGACCCTTGTGGTAGGGTCTTGTTGCCACAAGCCCTGGAGTGCTTTCGGCTCTATCAGAGCCGAGAGCACTCCCACTGACATCACTTGTGATGTCAGTGGGGCCGGCCCCAGATGATAGGCGTTCCCATGGGAATGCCTCCATCTGGGCAGCCATGCCCCCGGCACACCCACCAAAGGGGGCGTGCTGTCACTCACCATCGACAGCATGCCCCCTTTGTAGCGAGACCCATAGCGATGGCTTGGCCATCGCTATGCGGGTCTCGCGCATGCGCACGATGGAGCCGGCTCCCTCGTGCGCATGCGCACTTGGCCAACATCGACCCGCTTGCGAGCATTCAGTACTCGCAAGCGGGTCTGAATTAGGCCCTCTGTCCCTGCAAATCCCCTCCGCACACTAGTCACGGTATATTCGGAAAAAATACCGTGACAAAGTGCCCGCGCATGCGCCAACCGGCCGCCGCTGCTACCCTCCCCCCGGCGCTAAGCCCTGCCCCCAGCACTAAGCCCCACCCCCCGCAATTGCGGACCCTCTCTTGACCCTCCCTCAATAGCACTTAACCTGCAGTCATCGGTGCTCCGGTGATGTCTTCCATGCCTCCGGTCAGCTGACATCCCATACTGCACTGGGACACGGTCACCTGAAGACCAGGTCGCAGTGCAGCATGAGACACCAGCTGACCAAAGGGAGAACATCACCGGAGCCCCGACCACCAGTCCATGGACTCAGATAAGTAATTTTTTGTAGCAGAGATCAGCTTGCGGTCTGTTTAGACCACATAGCTGATCACTGGGACCGGCTTCAGGCTCTGCTCTGCCCGTTACAGCAGAGCAGGAGTCCGGTAACTGGGGGAGACTCTGATTAACGCCACGTCCAGGTTGGCGTTACTATCACGGGGCCTCCCTAGGTATTTTTTTCACTATTTATTTTTAGTAACTACCATTACAATTATGGGAAATGCGATCTGATTACTAAAAATAAGTGATACTTAGGGGTTGGAGCAGAATTTTACGAATTCTACTCCAATTGCCCCTTAGTAACTGTAGGTGATACTAAAATAATGCGAAAAGGGTGTGAAAACACCCTTTTTCACTTATTTTAGTAAAAATAATATTAATAAATAGAGCCCAATATCTTGTTAATAAAGAAGTCACCTAGGAGCATACTTGCCAACTCTCCCTCATTGTCAGGGAGACTCCCTCAAATAGTAGCAATCTCCCTGTCTCCCTGTAGAGTCTAGCAATCTCCCTCATTTCATCCTTACCCCCATTATGAAGTTGTTATATTAAAAAACAGAGATATATACATTCAAATGGGATCATTAGTGTAATTTCCTTGCATTGGTTATTATAAGGCACAATGATCCCTATGAATTTCTGCAAAGTATTAGTGTGTTTTCATCAACGAACAGATCTTACTAACTGCTTTTGGGCTGGTTTACATTTGGATGTAAGTCAGGTTTAGGACACGCCTCTCAGATTTATCAGTACACGCCCACTGTAAGACGCGCTCATAGGTGCTGCTTTCACAATCTCCCTGAAATGCTTTCTCAAAAGTAGGCAAGTATGCCTAAAGAGTTCAGTGACCATATGAAAGCACAATGTTGTAGCGTTTTTATACAGGTCTCATAAATCTGCTACTAATAATAATAATAATATACAAGTACTGTAGCAAGTGGATTTGTGTTACTAATAAGCCAATTTACTTTCAGATTTCATCTGATGTCTTTAAATGCATCTGTACCAATGTGATGAATCTGTTGTATTGGTGCAATGCACTTCAATAAAAAAGTCTAAAAAAAACTAATAATAAGATGCAAATGAAGACTGCAGCAATAATATCAGAACTCACTTATTATAAGTGATAATGGGCCTGATTCATTACCAATCGCAACTGCGATTACACACACAACCGGCCAACTGTTGCGCTCTGCACATGCGTATGCATCGCAGTGTGCAGCCAGCCACTGCTATCAGGACTGCGATCGCAGTGACTACACAGACCCATCGCAGAGTGATTGACAGGAAGTGCCGTTTGTGGTAGGTGACGGGGTAGTGGGTGAAACGCAGGTGTGCCAGTCTGTTTGAACGCCGTTGCAGGGGCGTGCATATATTAGCCACTGCAATGCCATACGTAGCTTGGACTTTCACTGTGTGCGATGAGGTGAGCAATTCCTGAGTAAGGTCATGGCTTGTGCAAGTGTGCGTGAGGCTGCGATTGTACTCAGTGTACTCTAGGGGTGAGCGGGTTCGGATTTCTGAAATCCGAACCCCCCCGAGCCCCCCCGATCCGAGTCCGATCCGAGTCAGGCTCGACTTTTCCCGCCTGACTCGGATCTGAAATCGAGGCAAAACGTCATCATCCCGCCTTCCGAGTCTCGCGGGTTTTGGATCCTATATAAGGTACCCGCGTCGGCGCCATTTTCTCACTCGGCTGTGAACAGTGAAGAGGGAGGGTGGGAGTTAGGGCTGTGTAGTGTAGTGTAGTGTAGTGCTGCTGTTGTCCACTACTTCAAAGTCCATAGGGGCTGGCTGTGTTGTGCTGTGCTGCTGTTGTTAATAGGGGCTGTGTCCACTACTTCAAAGTCCATAGGGGCTGGCTGGACTGTGTTGTGCAGTCAGTTCTCCATAGGGGCTGTGTCCACTCCAAAGTCCTGTGCAGTGTCCCAGTCCTAAAGGAGTGCTGTAGTGTTGTCCAGGGGGTGCTCTGTCCATCAGGGGTGCTCCCCCCAAGTGCTAAAAAAATAATATATTTTCTGTGTTTGTGAATTGTGTGCGCAGTAGCCGCACGTGCATCAACAAAGTAGTGCCAAGCGTGCGCCTGTGTCATAAGTAAAGGGCCGGCTGGCTTGACCGTTAAAGGGTGCTGTAACCCCCGAAAGTACACTCCAGTCCAAACCAAAAAAAAAATTATTTTCTGTGTTTGTGAATTGTGTGCGCAGTAGCCGCACGTGCATCAACAAAGTAGTGCCAAGCGTGCGCCTGTGTCATAAGTAAAGGGCCGGCTGGCTTGACCGTTAAAGGGTGCTGTAACCCCCGAAAGTACACTCCAGTCCAAACCCCAAAAAAATTATTTTCTGTGTTTGTGAATTGTGTGCGCAGTAGCCGCACGTGCATCAACAAAGTAGTGCCAAGCGTGCGCCTGTGTCATAAGTAAAGGGCCGGCTGGCTTGACCGTTAAGGGTGCTGTAACCCCCGAAAGTACACTCCAGTCCAAACCAAAAAAAAAATTATTTTCTGTGTTTGAGAATTGTGTGCGCCGTAGCCGCACGTGCATCAACAAAGTAGTGCCAAGCGTGCGCCTGTGTCATAAGTAAAGGGCCGGCTGGCTTGACCGTTAAGGGTGCTGTAACCCCCGAAAGTACACTCCAGTCCAAACCAAAAAAAAAATTATTTTCTGTGTTTGTGAATTGTGTGCGCAGTAGCCGCACGTGCATCAACAAAGTAGTGCCAAGCGTGCGCCTGTGTCATAAGTAAAGGGCCGGCTGGCTTGACCGTTAAAGGGTGCTGTAACCCCCGAAAGTACACTCCAGTCCAAACCAAAAAAAAATTATTTTCTGTGTTTGTGAATTGTGTGCGCAGTAGCCGCACGTGCATCAACAAAGTAGTGCCAAGCGTGCGCCTGTGTCATAAGTAAAGGGCCGGCTGGCTTGACCGTTAAAGGGTGCTGTAACCCCCGAAAGTACACTCCAGTCCAAACCAAAAAAAAATTATTTTCTGTGTTTGTGAATTGTGTGCGCAGTAGCCGCACGTGCATCAACAAAGTAGTGCCAAGCGTGCGCCTGTGTCATAAGTAAAGGGCCTGCTGGCTTGACCATTAAAGGGTGCTGTAACCCCCAAAGTACACTCCAGTCCAAACCAAAAAAAAAATTATTTTCTGTGTTTGTGAATTGTGTGCGCAGTAGCCGCACGTGCATCAACAAAGTAGTGCCAAGCGTGCGCCTGTGTCATAAGTAAAGGGCCGGCTGGCTTGACCGTTAACGGGTGCTGTAACCCCCAAAGTACACTCCAGTCCAAACCAAAAAAAAAATTATTTTCTGTGTTTGTGAATTGTGTGCGCAGTAGCCGCACGTGCATCAACAAAGTAGTGCCAAGCGTGCGCCTGTGTCATAAGTAAAGGGCCGGCTGGCTTGACCGTTAAAGGGTGCTGTAACCCCCGAAAGTACACTCCAGACCAAACCAAAAAAAAATTATTTTCTGTGTTTGTGAATTGTGTGCGCAGTAGCCGCACGTGCATCAACAAAGTAGTGCCAAGCGTGCGCCTGTGTCATAAGTAAAGGGCCGGCTGGCTTGACCGTTAAAGGGTGCTGTAACCCCCAAAGTACACTCCAGTCCAAACCAAAAAAAAAATTATTTTCTGTGTTTGTGAATTGTGTGCGCAGTAGCCGCACGTGCATCAACAAAGTAGTGCCAAGCGTGCGCCTGTGTCATAAGTAAAGGGCCGGCTGGCTTGACCGTTAAAGGGTGCTGTAACCCCCGAAAGTACACTCCAGTCCAAACCAAAAAAAAATTATTTTCTGTGTTTGTGAATTGTGTGCGCAGTAGCCGCACGTGCATCAACAAAGTAGTGCCAAGCGTGCGCCTGTGTCATAAGTAAAGGGCCGGCTGGCTTGACCGTTAAAGGGTGCTGTAACCCCCGAAAGTACACTCCAGTCCAAACCAAAAAAAAATTATTTTCTGTGTTTGTGAATTGTGTGCGCAGTAGCCGCACGTGCATCAACAAAGTAGTGCCAAGCGTGCGCCTGTGTCATAAGTAAAGGGCCGGCTGGCTTGACCGTTAAGGGTGCTGTAACCCCCGAAAGTACACTCCAGTCCAAACCAAAAAAAAATTATTTTCTGTGTTTGTGAATTGTGTGCGCAGTAGCCGCACGTGCATCAACAAAGTAGTGCCAAGAGTGCGCCTGTGTCATAAGTAAAGGGCCGGCTGGCTTGACCGTTAAAGGGTGCTGTAACCCACAAAGTACACTCCAGTCCAAACCAAAAAAAAAATTATTTTCTGTGTTTAGCCGCACGTATATATCAAATCGATATAACATAAATGGAGGACCAAACTTTCTCCGATAAAAATAAAATAGAGAAAGATCAAGAACCACTTCCTCCTAGTGCTGAAGCTGCTGCCACTAGTCATGACATAGACGATAACATGCCATCAACGTCGTCTGCCAAGGCCGATGCCCAATGTCATAGTAGAGGGCACATACAATCCCAAATGGCAAAGTTCAGGAAAATGACCTTGAAAAAGACATTTAAATCAGCTGAAGAGAAACGTAAACTTGCCAATATGCCATTTACGACACGGAGAGGCAAGGAACGGCTAAGGTCGATCCCTAGTATGTTCATGACTAGTGGTTCAGCTTCACATGACGATGGAAGCCCTCCTCCCACTAAAAAAATCAAAAGAGTTAAGCTGGCAAAAGCACAGCGAAGAACTGTGCTTTCTAAGAAGATATCACAAATCCCCAAGGAGAGTCCAAGTGTGGTGGTGGTTGCGATGCCTGACCTTCCCAGCACTGGATGGGAAGAGGTGGCTCTTTCCACCATTTGCACGCCCCCTGCAAGTGCTGAAAGGAGCACCCACAGTCCACTTGCTGATATGCAAATTGAAGATGTCACTGTTGAAGTACAACAGGATGAGGATACTGGTGTAGCTGGCGCTGAGGAGGAAGTTGGCGAGGAGGATTCTGATGGTGATGTGGTTTGTTTAAATCAGGCTCCGGGGGAGACAGTTGTTGTCCGTGGGATGAAAAAGCCCATCACGGTCATGCCTGGGCAGAAGACCAAACATTCCACCTCTTTGGTCTGGCAATATTTCTATCCAAATCCGGACAACAACTGTCTTGCCATATGTACCATATGTAAAGGTGAAATAAGTAGGGGTAGGGACGTCAACCACCTAGGAACATCCTCCCTTATACGGCACCTGCAGCGCGTTCATAAAAAGTTACTGTCAAGTTCAGAAACTTTGGCTAAGACCGTAAGCAGTCCAGGGACACCTAAATCCCGTTGTCCTGTTGTATCCAAGCGCCTGCAAACCACACCGTCAACTCCCTCCTCGTCAATTTCCTCCTTAGTCAGGATCGGAAGTAGTCCTGCAGGCCATGTCACTGGCATGACTGACTCTCCTATCCGGGATTCCTCTGGAGGATCCTGCATTGCTACGCCTACTGCTGCCGCTGCTGCTGTTGCTGCTGCTGGGAGTCGTTCATCATCCCAGAGAGGAAGTAGGAACACCACTACTTTTACTAAACAATTGACCCTCCAACAGTCCTTAGCGAGGAGGATGAAGTACGACAGCAGTCATCCTGAAGCAAAACGTATAACTGAGGCCTTGACTGCTATGTTGGTGTTAGACGTGCGTCCGGTATCCGCCATTAGTGCAGTGGGATTTAGACAATTGATGGAGGTAGTGTGTCCCCGGTTCCAAATCCCGTCTAGATTCCACTTCACTAGGCAGGCGATACCGAGACTGTACAGAAACGTCAGAAAAAGTGTCCTCAGTGTCCTGAAAAATGCCGTTGTACACAATGTCCACTTAACCACGGACATGTGGACAAGTGGAACAGGGCAGACTAAGGACTATATGACTGTGACAGCCCACTGGGTAGATGTATCACCTTACGCAGCAACAGCAGCAGCGTCACCAGTAGCAGCATCTCAGAAACGCCAGCTCGTTACAAGGCAGGCTACGCTGTGTATCACCGGTTTCAGTAAGAGGCACACCGCCGACAACCTCTTAGAGAAACTGAGGGAAATCATCGCCCAGTGGCTTACCCCACTTAGACTCTCCTGGGGATTTGTGATATCTGACAACGCCACCAATATTGTGCGGGCATTACATCTGGGCAAATTCCAGCACGTCCCATGTTTTGCTCACACAATAAACTTGGTGGTGCAGAATTTTCTGAAAAGCGACAGGGGCGTGCAGGAGACGCTTTGGGTGGCCCGAAAAATTTCTGGCCACTTTCGCCATTCAGCGACTGCGTGCTGAAGACTGGAGCGCCAGCAAACACTCTTGAACCTGCCCCGCCATCACCTGAAGCAAGAGGTTGTGACGCGGTGGAACTCAACCCTCTATATGCTTCAGAGGATGGAGGAGCAGCAAAAGGCCATACAAGCCTATACATCCACCTATGACATAGGCAAAGGAGGGGGTATGCACCTGACTCAAGCGCAGTGGAGAATGATTTCCGTGTTGTGCAAGGTTCTCCAGCCCTTCGAACTTGCCACACGTGAAGTCAGTTCAGACACAGCCAGCTTGAGTCAGGTCATTCCCCTCATCAGGCTTTTGCAGAAGCAGCTGGAGAAAGTGAAGGAGGAGCTAAGACGGAGCGATTCCGCTCGGCATGTGGGACTTGTGGATGAAGCCCTTCATTCGCTTTGCCAGGATTCCAGGGTGGTCAATCTGTTGAAATCAGACCACTACATTTTGGCCACCGTGCTTGATCCTAGGTTTAAAGCCTATGTGGTGTCTCTCTTTCCGGCCGACACAAGCCTGCAGAGGTGCAAAGACCTGCTGGTGAACACACTGTCAGCTGAAGCGGAACGTGACACGTCAACGGCTCCTTCTTCATTTTCTCCCGCAACTGGGGCTGCCAGGAAAAAACTTAGGTATCCTAAGCAACCCGCTGGCGGTGATGCAGGGCAGGCAGGACCAAGTTTGGACATCTGGTCCGGACTGAAGGACCTGGCAACAATTTCTGACATGTCTACTGTCACTGCATATGATACTGTCACCATTGACAGAATGGTGGAGGATTACATCGGTGACAGCATCCAAGTAGGCATGTCAGACAGTCCATACCTGTACTGGCAGGAAAAAGAGGCAATTTGGAGGCCCCTGTACAAGCTGGCTCTATTTTACCTGAGTTGCCCCCCCTCCAGTGTGTACTCCGAAAGAGTGTTTAGTGCAGCCTGGAACCTTGTCAGCGAAAGGCGTAGGAGGTTGCTTCCACAGAAGGTGGAGAAGATGATGTTCATCAAAATGAATTATCAGCTCTTCCAGGGAGACCAGCCTCCAGAAGGTACAGAGGGACCTGTGGTGGTGGATTCAAGTGGGGACGAGTTAATACTTTGTGAGGATGAGGATGTACACACTGAAGAGGGTGAGGAATCGGTGGATGAGGAGGATGAGGATGACATCTTGCCTCCGTAGAGCCAGTTTGTGCAGGGACACATTAATTGCCAGCTTGTTTTGTGGGGGCCCAAACGAACCAATCATTTCAGCCACAGTTGTGTGGCAGACCCTGGCGCTGAAATGATTGATTTGTTAAAGTGTGCATGTCCTGTTTATACAACATAAGGGTGGGTGGGAGGGCCCAAGGACAATTCCATCTTGCACTTCTTTTTTTTCTTTGCATTATGTACAGTTTGGGGCCTAGTTTTTCTAACTGCCATCCTGTCTGCCACTGCAGTGTCACTCCTAGATGGGTCACGTGTTTGTGCCGCCCACTCGTGTCGCTTAGCATAGTCATCCAGCTACCTCGGTGCAACCTTTTGGACATGAAAACACTATTGTGAGGTGTGAGGTGTTCAGAATAGACTGGAAATGAGTGGAAATTAAGGTTATTGAGGTTAATAATAGCATAGGAGCAGAGAAACCAACAAATTCTGTGATTTTAGCTGTTTTTATGCTTTTTAAAAAAAAAATACAGATCCAAAACACAAAACCCAGAACCCAAAACACGGAAGGGTGGTTTTGGCAAAACCAATCCAGATCCAAAACACGAAGAAAGATCCAGATCCAAAACCAAAACACAAAACACGAAAAGTGGCCGGTGCACACCCCTAGTGTACTCACAGTTTTGCTAAGTATTACGGATGTGTGTAAGGTGAGGTGGGCGTTCTTATATTAGGCTGCGTATGGTATTGCAATTGCAATCTTTAGCAGGTCTTCACAGGCAGACTGCGGGCGTAATCGCTATTGCAATCGCAATAGCGATCCTTGCTGAATCAGGCCCATAGTTGCATGGGCGTGCATAAATTATCCACTGCGATGCTTTACGCAGCTTGAGTACTCGGTTAGCAACAGATTAGCAATTCCTGAGTAAGGTCAGAGCTTGTGCAAGTGTGTGTGAGGCTGCGTTGGTACTCAGTGTTACCGATGGTTTTGCAGATTTGCTAATAAGGATTATGGATGTGTGTAAGATAAAGTAGACGTCCTTATGTAGTGCTGTGATGGCATAGTGATCGCAGTGGATAAGCATACTCTCGCAGTGAGACTGCGTGCGTAAACGCTATTGCAATCGCAGTTAGAATCCGTAATGAATCAGGCCCTATGTCAGAACTCACTGTTCATTCAGATTTTATTTACAGGAATGTGTACTGTGCAGTACATATAGCAACATCATTTGTGATTTCAAAACTCTTATAACTACAGTAATATCTGTATTTTAAGGTTAGTTCTGATGTCATCAATCCATGCTTGCCAACTGTCCTGGAATCATGTACCAAATTGTGGGGAGTTCTGCTGGGCTCTCGAGAGGATAGTCCAACCTCCCAAATCCAAGCAGTAAAAATCTTACAAGAACCACAGGCGCTAAACAAAGTCCCAATAAAACCAATTCCCTCCACGCAGCTGTTCCAAACCTCCCATCCCACCATTCTCTCAGTGAAGTGGCTAGATAACATAGGGCCTGATTCAGACCCACTCGCAAGTGGCTGTCCGCTCGCAAGTGGGTCGATGGTGTGCACTGCGCATGCGCACGACGGCGGGAGCTCCGTCGTGCGCATGCGCCAGACGCGACGAGCGAAGGACTTTCCTTCGCTCGTTGTGTCTGATCAAAGGGGGCGTGCTGTCGATGTTGATTGACAGCACGCCCCCTTTGGTGGGCGTGCCGGGGGCGTGCCTCCCAGACGGGGACGTTCCCATGGGAACGCCTACCGTCAGAAGCCGGCCCACTGACATCACTAGTGATGTCAGTGGGAGTGATTTTGGCTCTGATAGAGCCAAAATCACTCCGGGCCTTGCGGTTGAGAAACTCAACCGCAGGCTCCGGCTCGCAGTGGCGATGGTCGCGATGGTCAAGACCATCGCGGCCATCAACCTGCACGCTCGTATAGGCTGTGGGTGGTGACCCACAGCTATACGAGCGTCCAGGAGGACTCTCCATAATTATGGAGGACGGCCCTAATTCAGAGCGTGCGCTCTGCTCAGAGTGTCCGGCTCTGAATGAGGGCCATAATTTGCAGTGAAATGAGTCATTAAACCCCAACACTACTGCACGATACTATGATTCATGGCACTGTGTATCGGGGAAGAGGCTGCAATAAGGGGGGGGGGCCCATACAATGTTGACATGTATGCACCACCCCCTACTGTATACTATCATTATCGATACTAGAAGTAACCATTATATATTAGAAGTCACCATTTCCATCAAAGGGCACATATATGTCATTACTTGTTATTTTCTACATTTATCGAGGACAGAGGTCTATCTAAAACAGGGATGGGGAACCTCAGGCTCTGGAGCCGTATAAGGACCTTGGAATCATTTGGTCTGGCCCTCTGAGCTTTTTTCTGCTAGCCTCATCTGGCTAGCATGATGCCTAGAATGGCACACTGCAGCCAGAATCTATGCAGCAGTGCCGCCTGGAGCGTCCTTAGGGCCTGATTCAGACCCGGACGCTAAGCTGCAATCGCTCGCGGCCAAAAAGGCCGGGTATGTAAATTCCGCGATCGCACTGTTGGCGTAAGGACGCCCTCTATATCTTAAAGAGCGACGGCAGTGAGCGAGGTATATAAAGACGCCCACTTTCCTTTCTTAACACACATCATCTCCAGGAAGTGTATGAATAATCGATAACATCGAGAGCCATCGGAGCTGCACGCAGCGCTTGAGGTGGCCCCTACCCTGCTGCAAGCACTGCAATCAGTGCTGACTGAAATACAACCAGGTGACGTGTACAATGACGCCTCCATGCTAATGATGGACGCCCTTTAAATGGCGTTTTGACGCCCAGACACGCCTGCATTCACGCCGCCACTCCCCCGTTCACAAGCACCTTCCCCTGGCACCACCCACAAACTGCACTATCTGTCACTCAAAGTAGCGCTCAGTCTTTGTGCTACGAGCGCACGATTCCCAATCGCAGTGACTGGCTTGCGCACATGCAGTGCGATGCATACGCATGCACACAATGCGAACCATCGGTAGGTACGAGCGAACACTTCTTAGCATCCGGGTCTGAATCAGGCCCTTAGGGCACTTCAGATGATCACACCGCTGCCCTTACAGCATCCTGAGGATGCTCCAGGCATTGCTATAATTACTGGCGATTGTGGCCCGCCCCATGTGATGTCACATGGAGGGGGCGTGGCCTGCACCGGTCCGCGAATAATGTTATATATCAAAATGGCCCTCGGCAGAAAAAAGGTTCTCCACCCCTGATCTACACCTTAAGGAAAATTAGTACATAAATTAGTAAGGTGCTGTTTGTATGTGGTGAGACATTCCATTAGCCCAAACTTGCAGTCACTGATATATGCACTGTACATCTGTTACAATGTTCAATATGTACACATCAGGGTGTGCGAAAGAACTTGAGATTTCTAATAAAACGATCTCAATTTCATCACTAAACTCTGCCTGAGAGATCTTACCCACAGACACAATGAGCAGATGAAATCAAATTAAATTATTCCACTGCTTAATATCAATGTTCTGCCAAAAGTTTTTCGTTGTGCCATTTGCAATTATTTTCACTTCATTTTCACCAGCTGGGGATAATGAATTAGGTTATAAAGTTATATATCCTTTCTATGAAGAAATACTCTCCAGGGAAGTGAGTGCGCTGGTAATTTGCGAGTCGTACAGGCATAATTATTTCCACAGTTTAGAGACATTTGAGCATTTCACAAGCAAATGATTCTGGAAATGGCAACAAGTAGTACATTATATTTTCAGTTTAATCAGTGAGAGTTATAGCTGCTAACTGTCCAAGATATCTGGGGATTATCCCAATTCCAGTAATTTATACATGCAGTTTTTCATGCAATATATTAATATAGGCACGCATAGGGCCTAGGCTGAGTACAGGTACAACCTAATGTAGGACGCTGTCTCAGTGCTTGTGAGCAACCCTACTGGATGAGCGTCAATGACTCACAAAACGTTGGAATATTTGGTGGGATATAATTATAGGAGGAAATTGGGTGTGTTTAATGATGATGATGATGATGATGATAGGTGGGATTAATGACCTGAAAATAGTGCTACAGTAGATCAGGGATATGCAGTCAGGGTAGGCAGTCATACTCCCTCCCCTATCATGCTCCCTGTCATGCTCCAGAGTTTTGAATGAAAAAGTGTGTTTCTGAATGTCACTGTGCTAGATATGTTGCTGGGTGGTGCTAAACACACTCCTGGGTGGTACTAGACTAGACAAGCTTCTTGGCCAGGAGTCTCCCTCTCTAGATTTACCTGGGTGCTCACTCCAATCAAAAGTGCTGCACACACCAGTGTTTAAAGGGGAGAACCATACTCTTAAATTTACTGTATGACCATTGTGTTTTTGCAATGCGCATACCAGATGCTCCTCACTTAACGATCGAGTTGTCGTTAAACAAATTGGTCACTAAACAAGGAGCCATATATACTTAATACAGGTAATCATTTTTATTTATTCTGAATAAATATAAGGTCTAAAGGAAACTCAAACTTGATACGGTAACTGTGTTTTAGGTTGCATAACTCTTACATACTGTACGGTACAATTAAAGTTATGTATAAAAAGACATTCAGAGTAACATTTTAGTCATTGTACTATGGGTTCCAGCTGGTCGGAGGGCTGGTCATAAGTCCGAGCGGTTGTTAAACGAGTAGGTTAAGTGAGGAACATCTGTGCTCCGAAACTGAACACACTATGGTTGATGCAAAGTTATACGGATTTAAATCTTCACTTGCAATTTAAGAGGCGTAACTCAGTTATAGCGGAGATTTCTCACATAGGCAATGTTCAGAGAGGGCTTGTTCACAGAACTACAGGCTTTGCAGAGTTGGACGGAAGCATTAATATGATTGTTTTCAGATGTATCTTTTACACCAAGGATGTGGCTGGTACAAGTGTGTCTTAATGATAATGACAGGTATCAAATCAATCGTACAGATACAGGCAGATCGTTCGCATTTAATTATGTACAACAATGTAGTAGTAATTATGGCTGACTCTCGTTCATCTCTACCTCAAGCCCTCTGCCTGCAGTATTACTACTTATACCTCTATAATATTTAAAACTCTGCAATACTACTCCTGCTATACTCCTTATAACCTACCCTTCAATAATGCTACTATACCTTATGTAACTATAACTGTACTGCATTCTGCTTGTAACCAATTTACTTTAACTGTACTACAATGGAGGCCTTCCCTCTACGCTTGTTCTCTCTGTGCATTGTCAGCTATTTTGCCATGCTCCCCCTTCCTCCATTGTTCTTCCAGACAAGTGCTTTCACTCACAAACTCTTTCTATTTTAATAAATACTTACCTGCTTTCCAGTGTGGGATATAAATAATTGGATGTTTATGCACACAACTCAAAGGAAATGTGGTACTGAACACCAGAAAACTTACATACGGCCCTGAAAAGCCATTTCCACTGAGAACCAACATCTTACACTGAGCACCAACATGCACATCTTTCTTTTGGCTGATTCTGCTATGAGGAGAGTACAAACCAGCTGTTGCAATAGGAATTATAACTATTAACCCTCTAATTAATGTGTGCAATACTTTTCTTGCTTTCAGGAACTGGGACGGCAAGTTGGGAATATCAGAGGGCTTGATTATCTAATTAAATGTTTTTAAGTGGATCAAATCATCAGTAAACATTGTGTCATCATGCTCCTGTTGCTATGTAACAGTAGGGATGGCCATCAGGAGGGCGGCATTTAATAATTCGCTGTTTCCACCTTGCATCAATCCTATTGATGGGGTATTAACTTTGTTCGAGAACCATTTGATAGTCAGAAGTTAGAACCATCAATGGTTCCACATATGAGCCAGCGGCCAGTGTAGTAGGACATTAGAACAGCAATAACTAAACTAGACAGTAGGGCAGGGGGCTACCGCTTTGCACAAATCTCTGACAGGCTGTAAGAGTGACAGCCAATCAGTGTAAGCCTGTTCGATAGCCTCCAACAAACAGGATAAGCGCTCTCACCATGGGGTGGTGGGATCTAACCACAAGGTCACCATTGGATTTTCTCAAGTCAACAGTGCCGAACATCACAACACCGTCATGCACTTTAATGGAGCTTTTATTTCCATCAGAATAAAATCAATGGTTTGTTATCATCCCTATCGGAGAGAAGCTTCTCCTGTGCAAGGTGCCTGGTAAGGGGAACCATAGAGTCCCTAATTCTCTTGTTCATATGTTGTGTAGGAGAATGCCAGCCAAACACACTAATAGCTCCACCCACGAAACAAAAACTACGCTTGCCACAATTCCTCACAATACCCTTCTCTGACCTACAATTTGCCTTAAGACAAACAATTGCCATCAATGTGTTTAGAAAAACTAATAAAAATATCAGTGTTGAGCCCCCACCTGAGCACTGACCATTCAGCTTCTGCAGTCTCTATTTCTGATTTTACAGTATATTAACATGATTTTCTCACTAATTAAGTTGAACTACCAAAATAACTTACTTGCAAACACATAATGATTGCTAACCTTACATAACCTTACACAATCATTTTTTAGAATTGCTATTAAATCATCACGGATTCTGAGAAAAGTGACATCCCAGTTTATCTGGGAATATTATGTAGAGAATTCTTTTATCTGACAATGCAAAGTATTCAGAGATGTCGCGGTGAATAATTTAATGAGCCCACAAGGAGATTTCTCAGATTCCGAGCAGTAAATGTGTTTACATTGCCAATGATGTATCGTGGCTCTGCCAGCCTAATAATTTGAGAATTTCGATTACAAGGGACTGAATGGTTCATAACAGCATTTTTTAATAGTTATTCCGTTGTCCATCAATTTTAATTAAAGCCACTTTTACCGTATTAAATTGATACTTTCATCTTACAAGCTTGGAAAATGTAAACCAATTATACAGCTTAGATGCAGTAAGGAGAGGCTGGAGAATTCGAAATTTGAAGAATTCTGTTATACCCAATAAATTATTTTCACATTTATATCTGATAAATGTATATATATTAGATCAGAGGTAGGCAGACAGTGATTCTCTGATTGATGTGTGACGGCATTCTGCATTGTTGCACAGGATGCACTAACATACTTTCTAAATGTCTCTTCTGAGAGATCCCTGTGTGGATGTCATGGTGGGTGATGCTGCGATTTTCATCACAGGTGAGGTCCATAACCCCTTTACGTCGATGTTTCACCTTGGTAGCCAAGGAGTTTTACCCTACACATTGGGAGCACTTTATAAATTACCTATACTAAATCCTGTGGAGTTTAATGATATTTAACCTTTATGAATGCTAACTTTGTATACTTTCATAGGGTCAGAGTAGGCAATTACCAAAAAACTTGGTGATCCAGGGTAGCCAGATGTCTGAATATCACATTTTTTGAATGAACCTCCAGCAAGTTTGGAACCCATGTTAGAGAATGTAAATTTTATTTTAGTCCACCGTTAGTTGTCATAAGATGCCCTGAGATGGCGTTTCTTTGCGGCAGTCCCCTTTGGAGTTTTATAGAGATGGCAGTAAGCACGGGTAACTTAAGTAGGATCATTGGATGAATCTCTGATTTCTCTGACTTTCTGTTAAATAATGCAAAGTGGTGAATGAGCCCTTTTCCGGAGAAAACAGTAGTTTTTGATGGATTCTAGGTTTTTCAATACTTACTAAAGAATTAATCCATCATTCTGTAAATCTGGGATTTTTGTAAATATTTTCTACAGTATTGGAAACATCAAAGGTTATATTTTATTAAATGTCTAAAAAGCATCAGCTTCACACTTAAAGAGTTCCCCTTGCACTGACATCATGGGCGCACTGACCAGCTGTTAAGGGTCTGTATGCTGACACTGGCTGTGTACAGTTCAGTGGGAAAGAAACTGGCATTGTAATTGGAGGGACACAAATCGAGTCATGATGCAGCCGGCAGCCCAGCAGAGGGAAGATGAGTGGCTGTGACTGACCTACAGCAATGTATAGTAATGATTACTACTGTATGTATTAAATTACTTTTCTCATCCTCCCAAGTACTGAGATCAAACCAACCACCTTTGATTACTATAGCTGAAAACTTGAAGTCTGGGACCATTAGTGCATATACAACTTACGCTCATTATTAGACCACATTCTACTTGCTTACTATTAATGTTACTGCTAAGTACAGTATGTAAATTGTATTTTCATTATCTACAGCATTTAATTTTGTAACCTGTTTAATTTGAATATTTCTGGTCAAGTAATAGGTGAGTGAAGTGAGGGCGTTGAGGGAGTTGACGGGAAATGTGATTATATGGGTGGAAGGAGATTTGGTGGGACATGATATAGGGGCAGATTGGGAGTGAGATGATGATGAGAGGGGTATTTGATGAAATAAACTATTGCTAGACATGACCCTGGGTGGTGCACATCTTTCTGGTGGCGTGCCGGGGCGCAGAATAATATAAAGCAGTGATATCAATAACGCATGGCTAATGCACAAAGACAGGCAGGTCCTGGTTGACAACTGTACCTACTACTTGTCAGAGTATAACTTTATTTATTTTCACATTCTGCTTTAAAAAATTTGTAATTTAATTACATATGAAAATGTAATTTAATTCTATATGTAGAATAGAACAAAATAACAGTATGGTTTGGGATTTTGGTATGGCTAATAAAAGTAAATACATTGTAAAAATAAATGAAGACAATGAAAAAAAAAAATAAACATTGAAAAAATGCTTTACTGAAATATTCAAACCTTAGCAGATGGTTGGGTAAGTTTCAGACTGGTAAGTATTTATTAAGAATGAGCATTATGGAGATTAATGCTGAGTTGGACGTATTATAGGTGTAAAGAATAAGCTCTATACAGGGGCATAGAGAGGCCGGCTGGGCCCGGGTGGAGGGGCGTGGCGTAATCGTGGTTGTTGTGACCACTCCCCATTAGGATTAAAACATAGGTTTTTTTTCAGCTCCGTTGCACGCTGGGGAGGAGTGCGCTATGATCCCCTCAGCCCGATGCAAAGCGGCAGGGGGGCAGGGGGGCACGATCAGTGTGATCTCTCCCCCCCACAGTCATAGGAGACTGCTGTGGTCGTGAGCCACTGCAGCCCGGCACACAGCAGCATGTGCTGGGCTGCTGTGATTTAAGAGGGAGGTGGGGTGGTTCCGGGCCCCTCCAGCAGCCCTGGCCCAGGCAATTAGTGCCCCCCCCCCTCTCGGTGCCCCTGGCTCAATATAGCCATAAATAAAAATAGCACATCATACCGTATGCTGAGATGGATGCATTTGAAGATAGTTCTAGCTTTGCGCCAGTAGCTTATGCGCCAGGTTTATGTCAGGCATACAGTATTTACACCCACATACATTTACACTCAACCAGGCCATACGCACACATTTTGTATAACATTTTGATAGTGAAAAACTAATTTGTTTTTAGGTACAAATGAAAGTAGCAGATAAATTAAATAAAACTGTGTTCATGGCATCATATAATAGAGACACAAGCAATGAAGAAAGGGGTTGGGTACGGGATTCCGGCAGTCAGAATACTGACAGCGGCACCCCGACAATGAGAATCCTGACATATTTTTGTAAATATTATTACAACCCTTACCCTAACCCTCTTACTATCTGACCCTTCCTGCAGCCAAACCCTCCCCACCCCCTAACCTTAAACCACCCCGTCCCGCAGCCTAACCCTAATCCTCCCATTTCGCAGCCTAACCTTAACCCTCCCACTAACCTTAAACCACCCCTCCTGCAGCCTAACCCTAACCTTCCCATTCTGCAGCCTAACCTTAACCCTCCCACTAACCTTAAACCACCCCTCCCGCAGCGTAACCCTAACCCTCCCATTCCGCAGCCTAATCTTAACCCTCACCCTAACCTTAAGCCACCCCTCCCGCAGCCTATCCCTAACCCTCCCATTCCGCAGCCTAATCTTAACCCTCCCCCCTAACCCTAACCCTCCACTCCTGCAGCCTAAACCTAACCCTCCAATCCTGCAGGCTAACTCTAATGGTGGGTACACACTGGGCGATTAAAGTGGACGACTGAACGACAACGATATCGTTATCGTTCAGTCGTCCACTTTATTGTCCATTTTTATCACAAAAACGATGAACGATAATGACGACGCGCGTTCCCGTGGGTCATTCGTCGTCATCGTTCATCGGGTTAACATGCAGGCCAACCTGATGATGTCATCAGGTTGCTGCATGTTGGGGAATGGGGGAAGAGAGCCCGGCGCTGAATGATATCGTTAATGATATCGTTCAGCGGGTGTGCTCAATGTCATGAACGACATTGAGCACACACTGCCGGGGACACCCTAGACGATATCGCTCAGGGAGCATATCGTCTAGTGTGTACGCACTATAACCCTTCCCTTCCGCATTCTAACTCTAACCCTCCCCTCCAGCAGCCTAACCCTAACCCTCCCCTTAGTTCCTAACCCTCCCCCTAATGCCTAGCCATAAGATTCCCCATAACCTGAATACTTACCTTTGCAATCTGTCAGTATTGTGACCGTTGGCATCCTGACTGTCGGGATGCTGACTACATCTGTCAGCTTCAGAGATGTATCCGCCATAAGCCAATAAGAAGCTGCTAGCCAATGTTGACAATAGTCATCATCAGTAGTACTGACAATAGTCATCATCATCTGTGCTGAGATTGATCATCATAGGCTTTGGAGAACTACTCTGTTATTCTTCACAGAAGTAATGAAGATGTGTTACATGACAATATATGGGAAATCAGCATGATCAAGCCACTCACCTTCCTTTCTTGTCCCTGATTCCATCACACTTTGTGCACAAAACACGTTCCGGGTCTGAACTCCACCACCGCACTGTGCCGCCTCCTCTGCCCAGGGAGCGTTACCCTGCTCAGTGAGTAAAGATACCTGGCACTCCGTCCACTCAGAAGTCTTCCAGGAGAAGCTTGCAAAAGAAAATTTTCATGTAAACTACAATCAGACATGTTCCTGAAGTTACTTTTAGTTATAGAGTTACTGTTCAGCCCTCTTAGGCTCAGCCTATTTAGGCATTATCAGGCTGATTGCACTGTGGCTTCAATATAAGTAATACAGTCAGGTGCATAAATATTGGGACATTGACAGAATTTTCATATTTTGGCCTCTATTCACCACCACAGTGGCTTTGAAATGAAACAAACAAGATGTGCTTTAACTGCAGACTTTCAGATTTAATTTGAGGGTAATTACATCCAAATCAGGTGAACGGTGTAGGAATTACAATGGTTTCTATATGTGCCTCCCACTTTTTAAGGGGCCAAAAGTAATGGGACTATCAACCTGACTGTAGCAGGTGCAGCAATGGAGGATCATTTTTCACACTTTTGATTTATTTAGTAAATTGGAGTTGGGCAAACATTTGATACAGAGAGATTGTCAACTAGCTGCTGATGTCCTGGCAAGAATAGTACCCCATTTGTATTACCTGACTTAGGGCCTGATTCAGCAAGGATCGTAACTGCGATTATGCACGCAATCTGCCGATTGTTGCATACTGTGCATGCATATGCAATGCAGTGCGCGTCCGCGAACCCTCCACTGTGATTGGGACTGCAATCGCAAGGCTACGCAGACCCATCGCAGTGCGATTGAAGGAAGTACTGTCTGGGAGGGGGGGGGGTGGTCGGCTAAACACAGACGTGCCAGTGTGTTTGAAAGCTGCTGCAGGGGCATGCATAAATTATCCACTGCGATGGCATACATAGCCTGAGCACTCGCTGCGTACCGGAAGGTCTGTCCTTGTGCAAGTGTGCGTGAGGCTATGATGGTACTCAATGTAACCAATGGTTTCACAGTCTTGCTAAGTATTACGGATGTGTGTAAGGTAAGGTGGGCATCCATATGTTGTGCTGTAACGTCATATCGATCGCAGAGGATTAGCATATGATCGTAGTGAGACTGCATGTGTAATCGCTATTGCAATCACAGTTGCGATCCTTGCTGAATCAGGCCCTTAGTGTAAAAGGGTTTCAGGATACAAATATGTCACTAATATTTTTATTTACATAAATATGTATTTCTTTGGGGTTGCGTTTTTTTCCCAGAAAACACCCATTTTTGGGGGATACCCATAAATATTAAGTATTCCCTGAATGTATGTACAGGGGAACGCATCAAATATTGGAGGTATCTGCTGAGGTCCTCTGTTTTCACTCGCAAAATCATGCCCCGTAGGTTTCCATGGGGGGCTGCTTTTTTGCCACTGAAATGCATTGCTTGGCCCCGGTAACTAACATGATCTCCAGATAGCGTTACACATTGTAGCCTGTGCGTTAGAGATCACAAGAGTTACCGGGAGGGAAATCTATAAGATCCCTCCAAAATCTCCACTCACACATGCGTGGTCAGCAGTAGTGATCCCCATGCCCCGAAAGAGAAGTGAAGTGATCGCAGTAGCTTTTGGAGCCCTTGTCCCTGCAGGTGTATTTTAATACATTCCAACGATGTTTCAAAAATTACCCCCGATAATTACTAAATATTCCCCTATGTAGGGCGATCGGAATTGATCATCAGTCATTACATAAAAAAGTCACTGCCTTGTTTGAAAGAGGAGACATCCTCTTTCATATGTGGTTGATCCCGTGGATATCACAAGTGTTAATTGGGATATGGTTTCTAGCATGACCTTCCCTTGGATTACATAAATTACGTCCTCCCCGGACGTAATTTATGATAGTGACCATAACCCCATTACTATGGGCCTGATTCAGCTTGGATCACAGTTGATAATATGCACGTAATCGGCCGATTGTTGCATACTGCACATGCGTATGCATCACAGTGAGCGAACTGGCCACTGTGATCGGGACTGCGATCGCAGTTACCATGCAGACCCATTGCAGAGTGATTCACAGGAAGTGCCGTTTGTGGGTGGTGACGGGGGGGTGGTCAGGGAAACGCAGGCGTGCCAGTGCGTTTGGACGCTGTTGCATGGGCGTGCATAAATTATCCACTGCGATGCCATATGCAGCTTGAGGCCTCATAGCGTGCGATGAAGTTAGCAATTTCTGAGTAAGGTCTGTCCTGTGCAAGTGTGCATGAGGTTCCGATGGTACTCAATTGTACCAATGGTTTTGCAGACTTGCTAAACATTACGGACGTGTGTAAGGTAAGGTGGGCGTCCTTATGTTGTGCTGTGGCGGCATAGCGATCGCAATGGATTAGCATTCTATCACAGTTGAACTGCGTGCGTAATCGCTATTGCAATTGCAGTTACGATCGGTAGTTAATCAGGCCCTATGTTTTTACAAAACTGGCAAATGACATTTTGAAATTCCAGTAAAATGACCTGTCTCCTGCTTTCTTTTAACACAGTGATGTATAATTTTAGACATCTTTTCTAAGTGGTACTTTAACCATGATAAACAATAAAAGGAACTAAGAACCCTGGTATATACTGTAGAATGTGAGATCTATCACCTCACAACCTTGCTAACTGTTACGATCATTGAACATTTTGGGGCATGGCATCACCGCCTCTTTTTCCAGTTCCTATTATTTCTATTTGTCCAATTTATTGAGTCCTAACAAATAACACATTGCAATCCCTCGTTCTCTAATGTTTACAATTATGTTTCAAGTGCCTCTTTACCTCATTCATTTTATATGACTCTGTGTACACGTCGTCTTCTCCTACTAATACAGATTCATTTCAATGGAGTGCACAGACAACTTATAAATAAACATAATAAAGATAATAATTCCCCCATAGAGATGATTATATGATCAGAGGCGACAGGCAGTATCAGTACATTAGTTCCCTCTAATGACTGATGTCTCATTTACTTTTATAGTAGGTAAAACGCAGGTGGATCTTTACAGGGAGATATACTGTAATATTTTAGCAGCAGTGTTTGTTTGTTTTTTCTATAGGAAATAACTCACACAGATTTTTTTGATATAGAAACATTAATACAACATATAATTACATTATTGCTAGAGAGTGTTCCATTTAGCAAACCCGCGGGCTTCCCGAGCCCGAACAGCGGGGTGTCATTAAGTGAGGAAACAGCTCAATCTGATGATCTGGTAATGACTGTAATTTAAAGCAAATGTACTAATGCTGAGAGCGCTGCCACACTCCATTACTTTTTGTGGTGTATTTTCTTTACTTGCAGTAGACGTTGTCAGAGCTGTTGATAAAATGTGATATAAAGAAGGTGCATTGTATAAGGTTCTGAAAGGAATGCAGCCTGTCAACAGGAAGGCTACATTTTCTGGATCTATTGCCCAGAAATGCACATAAGTCAGTGGTGTCTGTTAACAGGTTTCCTGCTCCGTGATGAGTGTGTCCAGGATTTTTATTGTCATATACTAAGCTAACCCTGATTCCCCAGGGACTAAGCAGTTGTCTCAATCAGGTGAAGGGTTGGTCTAAAGTGGAATGGAGGCAAACAGGACACTGCAGAATGTGCATTACTGTATATAGGGAAAGGGTCTAAGGATCTTGTGGCTTTAGCACATTGCAGAGTCTAAGATCTTGTAGTCTTAGCACATTACAGAGTTTGACATATTGTGGTCTTATCGTATTGCAGGGTCTGAGATCTTGTGGTGTTAGCACATTACAGTGTCTGAGATCTTGTGGTCTTAGCACAGTGCAATGTCTGAGATCCCAGGGTATGAGATCTTGTGGTGTTAGCACATTGCAGAGTCTAAGATCTTGTAGTCTTAGCACATTACAGAGTTTGACATATTGTGGTCTTATCGCATTGCAGGGTCTGAGATCTTGTGGTGTTAGCACATTACAGTGTCTGAGATCTTGTGGTCTTAGCACAGTGCAATGTCTGAGATCCCAGGGTATGAGATCTTGTGGTGTTAGCACATTGCAGAGTCTAAGATCTTGTAGTCTTAGCACATTACAGAGTTTGACATATTGTGGTCTTATCGCATTGCAGGGTCTGAGATCTTGTGGTGTTAGCACATTACAGTGTCTGAGATCTTGTGGTCTTAGCACAGTGCAATGTCTGAGATCCCAGGGTATGAGATCTTGTGGTGTTAGCACATTACAGTGTCTGAAATCTTGTGGACTTAGCACAGGGTATGAGATCTTGTGGCCTTAGGGCCTGATTCAGGTTGGTTCGCAAGGCTGCGTTAGCACGCAGCTAGCCAATGTTTGCATTCTGCGCACGCGTATAAGATGCAGTGGGTATGCGCGAACCGGCCACAGCAAGCAAGAAGCGATCTCAGTGAGTACGCAGAGTCTTCACACAGTGATTGACAGGAAGTGAGTGTTTGAGGGTGGTGACAGGGGATGATCAGAGAAACGCAGGCATGTCTGGGCGTTAAATGACGTTACAGGGGCGTGCATAATTAAGCCCCTGCGATAGCATACGCTGGCAGAAGTCTAGATGGCGACAGGAAGTTTAGCAGTTTCTGCGGTAGGGTCAGGTCAACCACAACTGTGCGGATGGCTCCGATGTTACTCAATGGTACTGATTTTTATCGCTGACTTGCAGATGCATGTCATGGGAAGTGGGCAGGCTTTATACAGTGATGGGCGTCTTGGTATAGTGCTGCGGTTGCCGTGCAATTGCAATCATTAGCATATTTTCGCAGTGAGCTGGGTGCGTGCGAACGCAGCCTTGCGAACCAACCTGAATCAGGCCCTTAGCACATTGTAGGGTCTGAAATCTTATGTTTTAGGGCCTGATTCAGACCTGATCGCATGGCTGCGTTCGCACGCAGTCTGTCGGTGTTTGCATTCTGCGCATATGTATGCATTGCAGTGCACGCGCTCGAACTGCCCACTTGCTCTTGATGAAGGTGTAGTCACTGCCACACGGAAACGCGTTCAGCCTACATTTATTGGATCCCCCACTCATTGGATTTACATTATTTACACTCATTAGATTGCTTGGTATTTGCCATAAATAGATCTGGACCAGCCCCTCTCTGAGTAGAGATACCACTGGACTACTTCCACCATCACAGGATTAATCCCTGCGAGGACACCTTACTAATGCTGCCAGAAATGGTAATACCTATACCTTTCAAAAATTTCTGGAAATTATACCAGGACATAAAAACCTTTTATAAACCTTATCTACAACAGTGACTATTATTGAAGTGCGGGTTACCCTAACAAGCAAAATGATAATTATCACCAATAGTTTTTTTTATATGTACCAATATGCTAGAAATAGAATTAGAGTACTTTACATTTCTAATCGGGTTCTCTCTGTCCCACTATAGACACCATAAACTTGAACATTTTTTTACATTTTTCAAACAACTTTTCATTTATAATCGATAAGTACATTTGCTTCCTATTCTCTCTAAACCTCTCAATAAATATATTCTCTAGAAAAAAGAAACCATGTTTGCTATGTTTAATGGAGTGAATAAAATGCATTATTAGGCACTTATAGTACATTAGTCGGTAAAGCGGTGAACCAACGTATATTATTATCTTAGGAAAGGGAAATTATAAGAAAAATTCAAATTGTGTAAGCAGACTGAAAATGTATTTGACAGCTAAAAAGTATTTTATATTTTAGATCGCTTTACAGAAAATTGTAAAACAGTAAATACAAGTGGTGCATTATAACTTGATAGAGATACTCAGAAGAGCCAGATGTCTTGGGTGAAAGGAGAATTTGGGACACAGTTTCACATTTTAAGGATATCCATGCTTTACCACAGGTGACTTAATTAGGACCTCAGTCAATTTGATATAACCATCTGTACTCAGCCATGAATATCTCTAAAACCTGAACTGTTGGGGTGCCTAAAGGATCATGTTTGGGAACCTCTAGATTACACTATTGTCTCTATCTCTCACTCCACCTTCTCACCTCTTTCTCTGTACCTGTGGCATATCCCAAGGCTTTGTTCTTGCACCCCTGTTCTTCTCCCAGTACACTTCCTCCCTTGTTGATCTTATCTATTTCTTTGGCCTCCAATACCTCCCCTATGCAATGATACCCAAGTTTACTTCTCCTGCCATGACCTCTCCCCTTCCCTCCTCTCTTGCATATCCAGTTGCCTTCTCCATCTCCTCTTGGATATCCCAGCACTTTCTCAAACTTTACATGTTGAAAACTGGAATAACTGCCCTCCCCCAAAAAGGTCTTCTTACCTCCACTCCTCCCCAATCTATTAACAAAACAGCCCACTCCGATGTCCCTCAAATGCGCTGCCTTGGTGTTATCTCTAACTTTTCAATTTCTTTAATTCCCCACATTGAGTCCTCCCCCCAAATCTGCTGATTTTATCTTCATATCTTCTCCAGGATCAGACCCCCTTTCAGTTTGGAAGCAACAAAAACTATGTTCCACTGTCATCATCTCTTTACTCGGCTACTGTAACCTCCTCCTCGATGGCCTCTCTCTCACCAGTCTCACCCCACTTCATTCTATTTCTATTGTCGCCAACCAGTCTACTGCTTAAAACTCATTTCCTACACCTAAAAAGCCCTTAGCCACTCTTCTTTGACCTACATCTCCAACCTCATCTCTACCCACTTGCTCCTGCCCTCCACGATTTGAGAATGACTGCCACTTCATCTCCCCACTCATTTTCTCTCCCAATCCCAAATCCAAGACTTGTCTCATACTGCTGCCCTCCTTTAGAATGCACTCCCATGCAAAATTAGGCTGTATACTAGGCTAGAAGGCTTCAAACTAACCCTAAAAATGCATATTTTTATCAAAGCCTACTACACATCCCCCTAACTCTTCCTCCATTACAAACCCTACCTGGTTCCCTTTCAGTATTCACCCTCTTTTGTGTCTGTCCCAATTCATTTAGATTGTAAGCTCTCATGAGAAGGGACTATTTTATATATATCTGCTTTTTACAATCCCTTCCTGGTCTTTAAGCCTCAGAATCTCTAGCCCTATTTCTTGCACCCAGCTCTGGGGCACATATTTGCTTCATGATGGAAATCTCTTAAGTTCCCCCTATTATTCCTTTCCCCTCCCCATTAACACCCCTATTACAACGATGACCTGGAGCGTGCCACATGCTGGCCGATTGGCCGGCTTCAGTGGCGCTTGGAGATGACGTAATCTCCAAGCATCCACTTCTACGACGGAAGAGCCGGGTCACTGCAGGTGTGAATGGAGCCGACTCGGGAATTTCCTGGGTCGGCGCCGGCTAAATTCCGGGTCTGATCCGGTTTGGAACCCTGTTCCAACCTCCGGGCCGGACCCGGAATTTAAGTATAAAAGCAGTATAACTATACAACCTTATGCTCAGTGTGAAATATGTAGTTGTTTTGCACTACTTTGTACTATATAGATATACTGGCTGTTCTGTCATTATGTAAGTTTGTGAGACAACCATTTGTTCAAATGTACGGCACAGCTGACGTCTTATGATGCAATTATGTTCTGTCAGATTCTTTCCCAGATGTAAAACATTCTGAATGATAAAATGGTGGCTGCAGATGAATGCTATTAATATACTAGTATATATGGAGACATCCTGTGAAGTCAAAGCTGCAGTTTTCACAGATGTCTGAGCTATATATTTTTTTTTTTTTTTAAAGTCCAACGGTGGGCATCTAAATCCATAGAGGAAAGGGAAGGCATTCATTTGATGCAGAGGCTATCAAGGTTGTTTAGATACACTAAATAGAAGATACTTAATATCGCATAAATAAAAAAGATGTCTTAAAAGTTGTATAGCGTAGTATACCTGGCTTTAGAAATATATGTGGGTATTTAATATCTGTTTTTATAAAATGTATTCCTGTTTTGTATCTATAATACAGATCTTTATAAATACAGTACAATAATTTGTGCCTTAGACAAAGTATGTGTACATTGAACCATCAAAAATCAAAGGTTTCATTATCTCAGTCATGCCCCAAAAATTCCTTATTTTGGAATATTCCATATTTCGGAATATTTGGATATGGGAGACTCAACCTGTATAACATTATACTGTTTATACCATTCTTTCTCCTATATCCAGCATGCACTGCCCTTATGTTTGCTGCTAGGTACAGTAATCTGTGATTTACAGCATACTGGATGTGCTTTGGTTAAAGGGTTTATGCACACTAAGGGAAAAAATGTACTTTATACTGCTTGCAAGCAGCACAGCGTAAAATAGGGGCAGCCAGGGGTGAGTACAATTATTTTACTTTGTGCTGCCTGCAAGCAGTGTAAACTTTCCTTGTTTTTTGCATTGATGTGTTGAAACCTTTAAAGCTGCACTACCATCTGCTCGGTACATATTACTAAGATTCTGCCTATTCTAACTAGAAACTGCAGTTGCTTCATGCAGATGGCTCTTCTCACAGCCCTTGGTGAATTTAGGACCAATCACAAGTCTCAATTAAGAGACTGTGGCTAGTGATTGGTCCTCCCTCTCTTACACAATTTCACAGCCACCCTTTTAAAATTGCAAACTGATGTAATGTGCATGTTTTGTACTTTAGAATTGGTGGGTCTCCATGAAACATCTATCAGGTTTGTGTAGACATTTTAATTAGTGTAGAAAGTTTTGTATAATTGACTGAGTAGTTGGTAGTGTAGCTTTAAAGCAGTTTATGTAAAACCCATACCAAGATACAGAGGTAAATTTACTAAGCGTCGCTTTTGGTTGATTTTCTGTCGATTTTGCAATCTGACAATTTTCCAAAGACAAAGCCATTGGAAAACCAACCAAATAACCGATTTTAGAAAACCAGAACATCGGACTAAATATTGATTATTTTACGTAGACAAGTATACTAACCACAGATTTACTAAGCATCAGTTTCCAGTTGATATTGAAAACCGACAGATAGTAAATACACATTTTTTTAGACTCAAACACGCCATCTATAGCTGTTGGTTTCACTTGGCTTTAAAACTGACACTTAGTAAATTCACCCCTAGGGGTTTATGGAATAGGGTGCGATCTAGTTGCGCTTTGGAAAGTCTTCCTGTATTTATAAAGTGGCAATCATGTTAAAGGCGGCAAAACCAAGCTGGTTTTGCCTTTACAATGATTGTCGCTTTAAAAATGCATAAGACTTGCAGGAGTTCCTGAATCGGCTTCATATCACACACTATTACATAAGCTCCATAGTCTTCATTCTCCTAAATCTTTTCTATTTTATGTTTAGATAATAACATTTCACCTGTAGAGTAATTTTCAACAACAAAATCCAGTACTTGCCTACCAGAAAGCAACTAATAACATTTTTTTGACATTTGTATGCTGAGAGCGCATATACCTGAGACATGGTGGCTCACGTCCTCCTGAATTACATGCTTCCATTTCTTCCAGCACTGGACAAGGTTTCCCTCCACCAATAGCTAGGTGTTTAACATCCCTCCTCCTGCTGCGTAGTCCAAGAACTGCCCCTCCAGGCTGACAGGTCTTAGAACACAGACTCCACGCAGACCACACTGATACTTCACAGTCTTTTGGCATTATGCAAGATTGGTAATGTAGAGGCATGTTGTCCTGGGTGCAGATGCTGAGACAACAGATAACAGCAATTAATTTATGTACCTCCTGCTCTTGTTACCAGCATTTTAATTAGTAAGAGATTTATCTACTTCACTGATGAAATTTAAGAACTGTAGAAACAATGCAATTTATCAGCAGTAAATTCTTTCAAACCTCCAGGTTTTTCGGTCAAATTGTCTGATCTAGTGTGTGCATTGTGGGGGAGTGTAGACTGTCAAATCTGTACCACGCTTTCCAACACTTCCATATTGTATTGAAATTTAGAGATTTCTTTTTTTAACTTTTTTCCAATTTTCAAAAGCCTGGGCTGAAATAGTTAACTGTTCTTAAAGGGGAAAGTCACAAATGATGCAAAGGCTATAGTTTTAATTTAAAATATCCAGCTAATTCTTCCTATTCACTTGTGGGATGGATCAAACCAACATTTATGAAAAAAAATAATCTTTACGAACCATGCTAAATCGGAGATGTATCAAACCATCAAGAAAGATAAAGTTGGGAAGTTAGCAGCCAATCAGCTTTTAAGTGTCATTTTATAGACTATGCTAGACAAATGACAGCTAGAAGCTGATTGGTTGCTATACCTTCTCCACTTTATCTCTTTTGAAGGTTTGATACATCTCCCCTTTAAGTGTTTTATTCCCTTACTAGACATAGCCCTATCTTTCTACTAACTGCCTCTCTGCCACGGTCCTCACCAGTCTTGTGCACTGGTAGCGCTATTTTACAGCAGGGGGACAGCAGCTGAGACAGAGTTTAACAAGTTACAGTACAGTAGCTGTTCTTGAATCAGGGAATAAATGTTTTTGTTTGTTTGTTTAATTAACTTCTATGATTTCAAGTTAAATAAATCGAATGCTATTGACGGTCCTTATTAAAAAAAAAAAAAAGTAAAAAAATAAAATAAATGACCTGGTGTAATACAGTTCATTAAAACTGAAGATAAAAGAGGAGAAACAGCAGTAGAACATTATTACAATGAAAATGAGGCTGCAGTTAGCAACACTATAAAGTACCAGTTATGTCTTTATAGCCCATTTTAGTAGATGAACAAGAGATAAAGAAGGAATGACTGACCATCAGAAATATCAATTATAGTAACTGGGACTATAAGCTTTCATATTACTACACAGTAAGTTGCCTAGCGCTTGATGGCTTCCAACTAGGCATATCAAACTACTCGTAAAAACCCTTAGCCAACTTAGGGCCCGATTCAGAGCTGAACGCTGTGACCAGAGCGCTCGCTCTGAATCAGGGCCGTCCCAGCTAAATTTGGAGTGGCCTCGCATAGCTGTGGGTGACCACCCACAGCTTATGCGAGCGGCCAAAAAGATGGTCGCGATGGTCAAAGACCATCGCGACCATTGGGCTTGCGGTAGGATCTCGCTTCCGCAAGCCCAGGAGTGATTTTGGCTCTATCAGAGCCAAAATCACTCCCACTGACATCATTACTGATGTCAGTGGGGCCGGACTCAGATGGTAGGCATTCCCATGGGAACACCTCCGTCTGGCAGTCACGCCCCCCTTTGGCGGGTGTGCTGTCAATCAACATCAACAGCACGCCCCCTTTGGTGCGAGACCCGGAGCGACGGAGAGGCTGTCGCTATTCGGGTCTCGTGCATGTGCAGTGGGGCAACATCGACCTGTTTGCGAGCGTCCTTTGCTCGCGAACGGGTCTGAATGACCCCCTTAACCCAACTAAAGCAAGACACGGACTCATGATTAGAAGTATAAGCTCATAGCTTCTGTTAATTGAATAATAGTAAAATGGGTGGCCAAAAAAGCATTGCAGATTTTTAGTTACACCCAACACACTATGTAACCAACTGGGGGGGAACATAAGATCCCTGATGTTGTTGGATAAGGAGCACTCCTGCGCTGCCTCCATCCACATTGCATACAAGGTAACTGAACTGGCTGGCTCTAGGACCTGCCAGACCTCAGCAGAAGGCCTCCAAGATACGCTACTGCACATGTGTGCCCTGTTGGTACGTCTTTCTCCCTGGCGTTCTTGCCAAATGGATGCGACTCTGAGACTCTCCCACACTAATAGCCGTGCAGAGCCTGCTAACTAACCGCAAGTACACTACTGCTATAGTTAAGGGGCTTAATACTACCTTCCGCCTGTGCATTTAACACTCAGACGTCCAGTGAACTACAATGCCCAGCAGTACTCTTAAGCTCTAGGCGCCATCATTACTACTGTTAGACCTGTTTTAGCCACGTGTCTTTATACTGATTATTGTTTCTACCTGGTTCAATAAACCTAAGAACTGGTTAAGCTGGACCACGTGTTGGCCAACCAGTACAGCACCCAACAACAGGAAAACACACTTAGGGGTAACTTTACTAAAGTGAGAGTTTCTAGAAGTGAGTTTTAAAAGTGATGTTGCCCACAGATTCTACTTAACATTTAACTAGCACTTTCTAGAAGATAATAGCTAGAATCTGATTGGTTGCTATGGGCAACATCACTTTTAAAACTCACTTCTAAAAACTCTCACTTTAGTAAATTTACCCCTTAATATCACATACACTCTGGCCCAGCGTATTCTCTCCTGGTTAGTAAATTGGTTGGACAACAGAGATCCAGTTGTTTCTTTTGCACAGAACATACTTGACCTCTGTTCGTTTAATGCAATTTGGTGGCCAGATAGCAGATCATTGCCCCATGTGTGGTGGTTCCCAAGGGTCCTTCTGGCATCTTCTTTGGTAGTGTTCTGTGGTTCAGTTATTCTGGACTCAGATGAAATCTGCAATTTCCAAAACTGGCATTCCTATTATGGCTCTTACACAAATATTGTGCACTATTGGGCATCACAGCTTAATAGCTGTGATGCCCAATAATCTATTAATGTGCATTGGCTAAAGTCTGTCTGGTCCGTTCATGGTTGGCCTCATCTGGTCCTGACTTTTCTGCATGGATTGAGCTAGTGAATGTCATGGTGAAACACGAGCGCTATAAGTAACTCACTTGTAAGGCTACTTTTAAATGTAATGAATAAGGTCCAGATGGTTGGAATCTACCTATGCAACCACCGTTCATTCCACGTAGCGCATTATGATATGGGTATATTTGAAATTTTATGATTAATATTAACACGTGTTGTACACTTTTCTACTTATCTTTGAAGGTTCTTTTCTCCTTTTTTTATGACTGTTTTCTTTTGTTAGGGGTTTCAATTTTTTCTATATAAAATATGTAAACTTGGAATTGTATGTATGATGTTAAATCAGCTCATTCAGGTGATAATGTAAACTAATTTAGATTGGTTTTCTATTATAAATAGTTCGCAATGTGTTTTAGCAAAGCATCGTATTCTGCTATGGACTGTTATTTTGTTATGTCTGAATCTGATGTTGATTTAATGCACTTCTCTAGTATATTGTATTTCTTGTAAAAACAGTACAATTCTGTAGGTTCAATAAAAATGACTTTATTAAAAAAAATTGGTTGGACAACATTTACATCTTGCACCAATCACAGTACACCATGCTGTTAGGCCACTTTTCTAATAGATGCAACATGGGTTGTGGAGAACCCACCTCACCTTACCTGGGTTACCTCCTCAAGGACAGTGACCAGTTCCCCCCTCCAGTGTAATACAACTCAGCTCACTCAAATGAGAAGTGCTTCACAACCTCCTTTTCCTCCACCTGAGGCACCTGAAGAGCATTGCTTTGCTGCCAACAACCAATGGAACTGAAGCCCACCACCTATGATACCTCAAAACCCCCAATCACAAAGGAAAAGAGCTGCTCTGAGAAAAGGTCCATACCTGAACCCCCAAGATGCACATTGTCAAACCTGTACAGATTGGCAACCTTGAAACAAATCAGGGGGAGATGAATTGCACCCCCAGAATCACATATTGCACTCCCACCCAGAATCACATATTAAGCCATATCAGCATTGGCCACTGAAGACACCCTTATGTGGACAACACCCTACCTGTTGTGGAAACATATAACCCAACCAATCACACCGAACCCCACTGACATTAGACTTCTGCAATGTCATACTGAATACACAAGTCAAGGGCAAATTTTACTCTCATACTCTAGGTCATACCCTGTAAAATGAACTATGCCTAGGAGAAAAGACAGCTGCAAGGACATAACATTATAGTACAATCATAACAAGACCAAATGTTGCCTAAACAAAGTGATGCATAGCAGAGTAATTAATGGGTAAATCATCTGAAGGTGACCATAAAAATGCCTCTGGGAGAGCAGTAGCTAATCAGGTTCCAATTGGAGGAAAAATTAGGTAAAGCACTTCATGCTCCACAACAACAGTGGCAACACAATTCAGGGAGCATGAAAATAAATGAAAATAACATAACCCAGGACTCCTGGAAACAAAGCATATAAGAGCTGTTTCTGAATTGGGAGTGTTGGATAAGGAGTGCTCTGTAGTGCAACATTGTTTCTTCAGGTCCAAAGTTACTTGCTTTTCTTTTTTTTGCTTTGCTTACAATTTGCTCCCAACTAAGTGAAAAATCGAGGACTGCAGAATAACAACACATGACAGAGCCCAATCTGGGGCTACTGAAAGTAGCATCCTATCATGAGACTACAATACAAAGCAGATTTAATACAAAACAGTAGGTAAGCCAAAGGGCGTGACAGAAAGCAGAGCCAAGTCAAGCAACAGGATTGACATAGTGTTAGGATTTGCGGTTAGCAAATCATCTTGGTGACAATTCCCAGTCTTAGTTGTTACTGGGATACTGCATCATGTCCTATCCTTGTTCTGGCTTTTGCAGGAAGTTGGAAATCCTGTCTTGTCTGTGTCTATTCATTGTCTGTCATTCAGGTCTGTCTGTGTTTGTGTTGTTTCATGTGTTCACTAATTAACTAGCTCTCTCCTTGCAGAGCAGGTACACACATGCCTTTTAATTAGGAATCACTCTCCAGGAATGGTCTCTGATTGGATCCTGCATCTCATAAGTATACACCCAGCCCTGATCTCATTGCCGGTTATACTGTGTCACTACCAGTGTATGTTTGCTGTGTTCAGTTCCTAGTGCTTGCTGGTCTACAGAGTACTTTGGTTATCGAATCTGGATTCTGTCTCCATTCAGCCCTGCAGTAATATACCACAGTCCTGTATGTCTGCATTTATCTTGTTACCTGCAGTGTTTCCACCTCACTGCCTCCATTATGTGTTACTGCAGCATCTGAATCCACCTGTCTGCTGTTTAGGCCCCTGCCTAGACCATCTCAGCTGCTTGTGTTAACCGGGCGACACAGACTGCATTACAGAGTGTCTGTGAGTTCCCTCAGCCTGGCTGCAGAGTCAGGTTGTTCCTGTTCTCCTGTTCACTGAACTACCATATGGCTTCCTAGCCGCTCCAAGTAGTTTCTGTGCTACCAACAATCTCCAAACGGCTTCATAGCCGATTCCAGCAGCTCCCATGCTGCCAACATTCACCATACAGCTTCCTAGCTGCACCTAGTAACTCCCGTGCTACCACCATTCCTCATTTGGCTTCTTAGCCGCTCCAAGCAGCTCCCTTGCCGCAACATCGGCACCATTGCCGCAACATCGGCACACTTGCTGCACCATCGTCTCTCAAAGCCATTATCAAACCATAGACTGTTTATCTACGGCAATTGCCCCAACATCGGCACCATCGCTGCAACATCGGCACACTTGCCGCACCATCTGCTCTCGAAGCCATTATTAAACCATAGACTGTTTATCTATGGCTATTGCCGCACCATCGGCACCATTGTCGCACCATCAGCATAATTGCCGCACCATCGGCATCACTGCCGCACCATCAGCACCATTGCTGCACCATCGGCACAGCTGCCACACCATGTCCAAAAAAACCAAACTGTACTCTCGCAACATCTGGACCATCGATATCCTTATCAACATCAACTGTGTCCGAACTGTACAACTAAAGTCCGAACTGTACATTCTTTAACTATTGAATTCTCCTGTATCTCCATGTGAGCCACTACTACCTCGAGCATAAGTCCAGGCGGCCACCTAAGTACTGGTGAACGTATGAACGTATCCTAGTTCTAAGGGAACAACGGTCGGTTGTTATTGGTGGAAGATCTCGCTAGCTGGGTTCTTGTGGTGTCACATGGAGTAGGCATCGGAATTCGTAACATTATAACCAGCCAACAAATTACAGACACTACTACAGTGTCTTCAATATGGCCTCTGTCCTGTCAAATCCTTATATGGAACTATCAAAAAAAATCTGAACCTCGAGAGCATGCAAACGCTGCTGCTACAAGCCTTCCTTGGATTATCATCTCGTGTGGATATGCTCCAGCAGCAAACATTTCAAGCCTCCCAGATTTCGTCTGTCGCACCTTGCTATTGCAAGAATCAGTCTAGGGAGGAAAAGTTGGACGGCACCCCAACAGTAAACTGTTCTATAACACCTCAGTCATCTGATTTGATACGTTATATCCGGAGTTCTTACGGGAATTTCATCTAAAGACTGAACAGTTACAAAAAATATTGTCTAGTACTAACATGTTAGTACAAAAAATGTTTTGGAATTTACCAGACTTTGAAGATATTCCATCCTTCCCAGCGGAAACAAAAGAGATAACAGACTCTACTTCCGTTTCCCCTGCAAAGCCATCCTCTATGCAGACTGCTCTTTAAGCAAGCAAAGAAGAAATGACCAGCCTCAAAGTCCTAGGCTTCAAGTTAACCATTCGCCTTGTATGCTTATTAATGCCACAGACTCCATAATTCCTGACAAAGGTGCCGCGGTTCCCCAAAAGAAGCCAGTTATTTATAATTGGGGTCCCATTACTAAGGGACCGAGTCTCAAATTAGGGAACCATTCAAACAAAGACTCTCATTGTACTAGTAAGGGTTCAGTTGGTTCTTTTGCAGGAAGAACTTCCAACAATAAAGTCGATAAACCTCACATAGCCAGAGAGACACCTGATCTTCCTACTCCAGGAGGGGTCTATTCTGTCTGTTCCGGTCCCAGTCCGGATTCTGTCAGTTCCGGTCCCAGTCCGGATTCTGCCTGTTCTGGTCCCAGTCCGGATTCTGTCTGTTCCGGTCCCAGTCCGGATTCTGCCTGTTCTGGTCACAGTCCGGACTCTGGCTGTTCTGGTCCCAGTCCGGACTCTGGCTGTTCTGGTCCCAGTCCGGACTCTGGCTGTTCTGGTCCCAGTCCGGATTCTGCCTGTTCTGGTCCCAGTCCGGATTCTGCCTGTTCCGGTCCAAGTCTGGATTCTGCCTGTTCCGGTCTCGGCCCGGATTTTGCCTGATCCGGTCTCAGCCTGGATTCTGCCTGCTCCGGTTCCGATGTCTCAGTCATCCAGACCTCAGGAGAGGACTTCAATATGCCAACCTCAGAAGAGGTGTCAGAAGTATCGACTCCAGTAAGGGAGTCTGATGTGCCGACCTCAAGTGAGGAGTCCAATGTTCCAACTCCTGAAGCAATTACCGATGTTCCAGTCATCCAGACCCCAGGAAGGGACTTCGATGTTCCAACCTCAAGTGAGGTGTCCGATGTACCTACTCCTGAAAGGGTTCCCAATGTTTCAGTCATCCAGACCCCAGGAGGGGAGTCCAATGTATCGACTTCAGAAAAGGTGCCTGATGTACCGCTCTCAGAAGAGGTCTCCGTAGTACCACCAATCTCCAAACAGCTTCCTAGCCGCTCCAAGTAGCTTCCGTGCTACCACCAATCTCCAAACTGCTTCATAGCCGAGTCCAGAAGCTCCCGTGCTGCCAACGTTCACCATACAGCTTCCTAGCCGCACCTAGTAACTCCCGTGATACCACCATTCCTCATTTGGCTTCTTAGCCGCTCCAAGCAGCTCCCTTGCCGCATCATCGGCATAATCGCCGCAACATCGGCACACTTGCCGCACCATCGTCTCTCAAAGCCATTATCAAACCATAGACTGTTTATCTACGGCAACTGCCCCAACATCAGCACCATCGCTAAAACATCGGCACACTTGCCGCACCATCAGCTCTTAAAGCCATTATTAATCCATAGACTGTTTATCTACTGCTATTGCCGCACCATCGCACCATTGCCACACCATCGGCACACTTTCCGCACCATCGGCACACTTGCCGCACCATCGGCTCTCAAAGCCATTATTAAACCATAGATTGTTTATCTATGGCTATTGCCACACCATCGGCACCATTGCTCCATCAGCATAATTGCCGCACCATCGGCATCACTGCCGCACCATCAGCACCATTGCTGCACCATCGGCACAGCTGCTCTCAAGCTATTGTCCAAAAAACCAAACTGTACTCTCACAACATCTGGACCATCGATATCCTTATCATCATCAACTGTGTCAGTCCTAACTGTACATTCTTTACCTATTGAATTCCCCTGTATCTCCATGTGAGCCACTACTACCTCGAGCATAAGTCCAGACGGCCGCCTAAGTACAGGTGAACATATCCTAGTTCTAAGGGAACAACAGGCGGTTGTTATTGGTTGAAGATCTCGCTAGCTGGGTTCTTGTGGTGTTACATGGAGTAGACATCGGAATTCGTAACACATAGTTACCCCCTTTGGCAACCAAATGTCAGCAAAAACAGAATTCTGAGGCAACAAGGGAAAGAGTAACCGAAGCAGAGCCAGCAGCAAAGTGTACTATACATACATGAGCACCACCAGCACACTCTAATTGCAAGAACCAATTCGAGCATATGTCACTTAAAAGGAACCATGCAGGGTAGTGGTACACAAGCTAAGTGCAATCCGACAGCTGGTCTAACAACAGAAAGAGTGCAATGAGGCAACTAGTGCACAAGACCTGATAGACAGGTAAAATAATGGCATGGTCAATTCTGAAGGTTAGTACAAAACCATACCCAACCTAACATCTATGTAAAAAAAAGCACACACTTCCCCTTTTACACAACCAACAAAAAGTTTATCAATCAAATTCTAACAGTGAAAGAAGAGACAGGCCCAAAAAGACAGCTATCCAACCATGACAAAAACAGCAGAGGTTTCTTGCCCATTTCATGTTACTTACTAACTGCTAACACAATACAAACCCTTGTCTCTCCCCTTCAACTGTACTGTAAAGGCAAAAAACATGATGCAGGTCACACGGGGAACACTTGTTAATAAATGCAACATAAGGAAGGGGCAGCCATACTGCAAGTTAGGAGCTGGGAACACCTAAAAACTGTCGTTGATGAGGCGAGGGCACACTGACAGCATAGGGTACCATTGACCTTGTCACATAACAATAGTCATAACACATTACCCATAGCAACAAATATGAAGACAAGCATCAAAATTATGCAAAAATAAAAAATATGATGATACACTTTCCAGCTGAGGAGAGTTCAGAGCCAGGGAGGCAACAGGGAGTGGGGACACCTGTTTAAAGTGTATTTAGATGAGGAGCCAGGGGGTTGGTCAGTATAAACCCTCAGAATTGCTGGCAGGGGACGGGGAGAGGTTGGTCAGAATATAAAATAGCATGCAGTAGAGGATGGGTCCAAACCATCCATCTGCGAGTTATGGGCCATCAGACTTCCATTGTGCCACCCTGTTGCCCATGACTTCTGGCTGAAAGGCACACTGCTCCTGCTTCAGAGCCAGGGAAGGCCAAAACTGACCCTGAAGGAAGGTGGAAGGGGAAGCAGCTGCGCTGCAAGGGGGAACTGAGAACACTCACCAGTTGTCCTTAGAGAGGGGGGAGCATCCTTAACAGCACACTTACATTGCAGCAGGGGGTGGTCAATGCAGTCCCCGAGAAAGAGGTGGCAGCAGTGTTGCAAGAGAGGAGCTGGAAACACCTACAATACAGCCTTGAGGAGGCACTCTGAAAGGCACAGTTCTCCTGCTTCAGGACTACAGGAGGCCAAACACAGCCACTGAAGGGGAAAGGGGGCATCCATACTGCAAGTGAGGAGCTGGGTGCACCCAGCAACTGGCCTTGAGGAGGTGAGGGCACTGAATGACACATTCTCCTGTCTCTGAACAACAGATGGCCACACGGTCTCTTCTACAAGTGAGTAGCTGTGAACACCCATCAGCCAGCCTCAGGCATTCCTGGATAGGGGCAGGCTATGCTATATTCTATGCCTAACGAGTGTTCACTACTCAGACTTTAATGAATGCAGGACAGGATAATCTGTACCTCGCAAAATTGTGCTTGTATCCCTCAAATGTGGGCTCTCCTGAAGAGCCCATTCATTCATACCCAGTATGAACACTGGCTCCAGAGACACCATGTTTGCTGACTGAATGTCTGGATGCTCAGCTGACTCCATCTGTCAGCTTTGACCCAGTAACACACTGTTCAGTTTCCTCAGAAACATTGCTGTGCTCCAGCTAAACATGGACCAATAATCTGGCCTTGCTGAAAATCTAACAGGTCTCCCATTTTAAAGCACTTAGGGCTCTATTCTATTCTGAGCGGACCATGATAATTAACATTCCAACTCGCCGCGAGTGCTGGAGCAAATTATCATTGCTCCTGCGAAGAGACAGCTGATCCGAAAATCAGATGTATCCACGAATCTTTTCACTGCATCTTTTGGAGCAGTGAAACTAGTGTGCCTGCGTGACCTAGAATTCACGTAGGCATACAAAAGCCCCGGTGTCCGTCGGAAGGAGCCATACAGGGACAGAGGGATCCAAAAGGATCCCTCTCCGCAACCCAGGACTCCTTCCCATAGGGAAGGAGCAGGTCTTGCACCGCAAGCGGGAGCAAACGCCATCTGAAGACGGCGAATGCTCCCGCAGTCAAGCTCCGATTGTATTTTTGGAGCTTGATGAATTTCTGTCTCCATACTAGTGTATTGGGACAGCAGGACACATCGGGAGAGAAAAGTAAGCAGGAGATATCTGTGATATCTCCTGTATTACCTTTTTGATGAATGGCCCGAAAACTTAATTTCTACAAAAGCAGATGAAAATGTTCATATTTCACCTGCCTTTGTAGAAATTAAATGATAGTGAATAGAGGCCCTGATTCAGAGCCGGACACTCTGACAGAGCGCTCGCTCTGAATCAGGGCCGTCCCTCTTACATTTTGGAGCGGCCTCCTGTGACCACCCACAGCAGTGGCAAACGTAGGATTTCTAAAGGGGGGTTTCCAAATGCTTGATTTTAGGAGTGGCCAGTCTATGAAAAGGGCATAATTATCACTTATCCAGCTTTAATATGGTCATGCAAAGTGTTTTGAGTGTCATAATTCCAGCATATACAGGACCAGCAATCACATGTATGTGTCATACATGTATGTATGTGTCATACATAGTGTATTGTGTGTGATAATTCCAGCATATACAGGACCAGTGATCACAGTAAGCCATTAAATGCAGCAGTATGTCTATCCTGCCTGAGCTGAATGTTTTTATTTGAGATGTGGCACCATTCCAGTGCATGGGAGCAAGTCCGGGAGTCTGGGGGAGCAGCAGAAGAACCTAGCACTGCCCTGGACATATATGTACATATTGGTCTCCTATGATAGTGTATTATTATACAGTATTAATAATTAACCCTATCAATGGTCTATAGCAGTGCACCCCTAACAGTGCATGTTTTCCAGATCTCCTGGTTGATGCACAGGTGTATTTATTACTTGCTGACACATGTTAAAAGATCCATAGGTAGTGCTAATTATTTCATTTGTGATACTGAGAAGAACATGCAGCATTAGAAATATTCTATTATATTACTATTTCTATTGTGGTCATGGTGTGGGTTGGGGAGGGGGGTTTCCAGGCAACCGGAAACCCCCCCTGCGTTTGCCTATGACCCACAGCTATAGCGAGCGGCCAAAATGATGGTCGCGATGGTCAAGACTTGTCTGGTCAAGTCTTGTCTGCCGCAAGCCCTGGAGTGCTTTTGGCTCTACCAGAGCCAAAAGCACTCCCACTGACATCACTAGTGATGTCAGTGGGGCCGGCCCCAGACGGTAGGCGTTCCCATGGGAACGCCTCCGTCTGGGCAGCCACACCCCCGGCACGCCCACCAAAGGGGGCGTGCTGTCAATCACCATCGACAGCACGCCCCCTTTGGTGCGAGACCCATGACAACGGCTTGGTCTCGCGCATGCGCACGACGGAGCCGCCTCCGTCGTTTGGGCAACATCGACCCGCTTGCGAGCGCTCACTGCTCGCGAGCGGATCTGAATCAGGCCCCGAGCCCTTACACACGTATTGTTGCTGACCACAATCTGTACTGAACTGACACTGTAAAGATACAGTATAAACAAACTGAAGCCAACACAAGTTCAATCCTAGTGTTGTTTTGTGTTTCCATTATTTTTGTCCTGAGGTAAAATAAAACAGCTCTAGAGGGTAATGTACAATTGAGGAACAATGCTAAAGCACAGTGAAATAGAAATGTATTTATTTTTGGTGACATCATCCATCCTGTATGTTCAGATTGGGGTATTCCAGGTGGGATAGCTGCACTCATGTTCTTAATGCACGCAAATGTAAAATAAATGTTCCATCTTGAGGAACAAGATATTAAAATTAACTTGAAGGGGTTTAGACTGCATTTTGTGAGAGGTGTTTCTGTATTTAATGGATATCTGCAGAGTCTCTAGGTGGACAGCTGTCTGCAGCACAGCTAAGGTGGCATCTGGATGACAGCCATGGGACACTATTTATATCATATATACTGTATATACACAAAGGAAGCACACTAATACGCTTACCTAAACCCATGTAAATAAAGCTTTAAAAAATATATATTTTTAAAATGTTGCATGCTAACATGCAGTAAATGACCCCCATAGACTCCAATTAAACAGTGCTTCTAGTGGCAAGATTATTATGAAACATGGAATAATATATTCTAATTTTTATACATTTTTTGCAGTTTTCTAAACCCAATGGAGGCAGCTATTTTGTGGGCTAGGTCAACATTCATAAGATTGCAGTCTCAGTGATGTCCTGCTTGAGTATTTAAGTGAAAAGAGACAAATATATGTTGCAATTAAAATGTAGTCATACAATACACTATATAGATTGTTAGGTAAGGTGAGGGCCACCAAAACCAAAAGCTATAAAGAGCCACACTCGACCTGAGGTTGAGTAGTTGCACAGGCCTCACCTGCAGTTACTGTCTACAAGTTACATTGCAAGATAGATTAAAGAAGTGAGAGTAATGGATAAGATTAATGTCAGGAAGCTTGGATTAGTAATAAATGGTTCCAAACCCCAGATGTAAGGCATATCACCAACCCCCTCAAAATTTCACTTTTAAATTAGCGTCTGTGGCTTAATAATTTAGCAGTGTAACCTATACAATTCTGGTATGGCAGGGTGGATCAGGATTGAACATGGCCAAAAGATCTCAATTTGAGAAAGTTGGGTTATGACAAATGTTATAGTTGAAAATAATTCTTACCTCAGAAGAGCATTCTTTCCATCACTTTGCATACACTGCACTTGCCTTGTTTGGTAACCAATTTCCAAGTCCCACATGTCAGCATCTTCAAGTGACTTAGGTCCTTCCTGTCTAAATGTACTTCTTTCCCCAGAGTCAGAACCAAAATCCAACATGGTTCTTCCACTCAGATTGACTTCTTTTACATGAGGCAGCCTGCACTCACTCCATGGTCCAACTTTTAGGCTGTATGTATGTTCTTCTTCTCCAAAAGAGCAGAAACTGTGAAATGGACAAGACCGCCATACTGTAAGGTTCGGACAGTCTGAGCCACCATATAAAGCTGCAGAAATGACTGATCGAGTTATGTGTTGGAAATGGTTCCCACAGGTTTTACTGCATGTGGACCATGGTGAGAATTCAGATACAATACAATCCTGGGGGCAAGGTACAAGACAAGCTTGTTCTGCTGGTGGCCGTGGGGTAAAATTCTCACAGATTTCAAAATGTGTGATGGACCTGTTGGCCTTGTGGACACAACTCACTTGTCTATGCTGTAGACCACGTTGGGCAGTAACACATTCTGTGCTTCTTGTCTTGACCTCACTGTTGGAATGAGGCACAAGAACACATGTGTCCCATTCTGTAACCTCCCACTGAAATAAATCTCGGTGCCAGTCACAAATTTTAAAGCAGTTCCTTTGGCTTGCTGGCTCATCCTGTGGCTCACAGTTTGAGATATGGGTAACCCAAGATTCACCATGTACACACCACACCGATCGGCTCTGGAGCCCACCTGATCCACATTCTCCAATGCATTGACCCCATGCACCTGGAAAAAATAAGTATTCGTCAGCTGTGAATAATACAACAGAAAATGTACAAAATCAATATATTAGTATCCTCTATTTTTATATACTTATATACTGAATTTACAACATGCATTGATAGCCCAAACCGACAGTGATGTTTGATTGGCTGAGCCCTCTTCCGCACTTAAACTCTTGATCCTACTTTCCAGTCTCAGTTACTTACTGGAAATGAATCTTAAGGTCATTCTTTAATAATACACACATATCTTTGTATAATGAATTGTCCCTTAGTCATAGAAAATACATTTCATGGCACAAAACACTGATGCATATACTTGTTACAAAATAAAACTGTTACATTGTGAATGTTCACAATTCTCAACAGCGAAAGACCCATCATTGTTAGCTTCTATGAGTCTTATCTGAACTCAGTCTAAGTGACTTTGTATAGCTTAGTCATTTTCATATTTGTGTATTTCAGCTCATCTCAAGGTCACAGTTAGTTGGAACACAGAGAGGGGACTTCAATTAATAAACATGGAAAATGTTCCAGAAAAAGTCAATGAAACATTGCATGTACTGCACAAATTGAAAAAATAGCATAACAAACAGAAGTATACAACATATATGTAGCGCTGATTTGGGGAGTAGCTTGAGATCAATAGTTGCAAGAGGGTCCAGTCTTTTCCTATTCAAAATCATGTATGTTATAAAAAAAAAAATAATAAAGTAAAATTTGGGTGGGATGTTGCTGTTTGTTCCAAAGAATTTTATATAATAAACTGTGACAGGATCACCAGAGATGGGCGATGGTGAGCAATGGATTCTGTGAGGGGTTAGAGGAATCTGCCCACACAGGGTAGTTAAATTAAGTTTTGCCACACCTAGGGACTGCCTTGTGGAGAGAGTCCAGGTGTGGGCTGATGAGAAAGCAGACCAGTCAGGCTGCCATTGGAGATAGTCGAAGTGGGACTGTGGCAGCAAGAGAGCCCAGTAAAGCTAAGCCAAGCCATTAGGAGCCAGAAGGCCTAAGTCCAGACCTGAAGGAGGCAGGTATGACCAGAAACTTCTCAGAATGTGTCACATTGAAGCAGCTAAGCTGCAGGCTAAGGAAGCCAGTGTCCATACCAGCAGGAGGCAGGGAGGACCACAAGTGAAACTTTGTGCGAAAGTCAGATCGGAGCCTGTGATAGATAGAGACTTTGGACTTTATTTGCAGACTAGCTGCCCAAGGTTAGTCAGGGGCGAAGAAGTGAGTCAGTGCCCTAAATGGGGGCTAGGCATTTGTTGTTTTTTTCTACAGTATGCTGACAGTAAAGCACTCTTCTTTTATTTATACCTTGAAAAGCTATGTGTGGACCCTGATTAAAGCACCTAACACTGCATCATTGACACTCTACCAAGCTAATTACCATCACAAAACAAACTAGGGTGAAAATTTATGAAAAATTGTACTCAGGAAAGTTTAATAGAGTCAAGTTAAGAAATAGAAATATTTTAGTGAGTACTTGGCTATAAACATATTGGCACAGTTGCACAGTAACTACATTCAGAATTTGTCATTGTCCACTGTGAAACTGGGTATACACTTGTCCAATTCACATCCAATCCAACCTCCGACCTACCAGTTGGTCAGACATTGGTAGAGTGTGTACGCTCACACAATATCTGGTTTCATCCAATTCTGATTGTCTGGTCTTGTCAAAATATTTTTGAACCTGCTAAAAAATCATGACACCAGATCACCAATCAGCAGGCTAATTTAGAAGTGTATCTGCTCCTGACACTAGTTTGTCCAATTCTTCGGCATATGGTTTCAGCAGATGCAGGTTTAAGCAAAATTGAAAAGGTGTGCACACATACAGTAGATAAAGGGGTCTATGTACAGAGCCTTGGAGGGAGATAAAGTAACAGCCATGTCACAGGCTGTGTTTGAAAAATGACAGTTAGTAGCTGGTGGGCTGGTACTTTACTGTATATCTGCCCACTTTATCTCCATCCAAGGGCCGTATTCAATTAAACGCGAAAATCTGAGATCCGCGAAAAGTATCGCCGATTGCGTCTTTTTCTATCTCCATATTCCATTCCACCCGCTTTTCGCATACATGGAAAAAGTTTCGCCTCTGAATAGTAGGAGAAAAGAAGAGCAACATTTTTAATTTGGGGGTGGAAAGGTGGGGAAACCACTCACAACCCTCGGGACAGCCCCCCAAAGGACAACTGCATCAAAATTCCAGAAAAAAACTTAAGAATACCCCAAAAAAGTATTTTTATTTTGGGGGCAAAAAAGCACAAAGTTTGGGGACAACTTCAAAAACTAGCGAAATAAGGTTCTAGGGGTGCACTAAGAAGGGGCCAAGTGTTTTTGGGATTGCAGGGATGGAGGAATTTCACTTTTATTAAAACTTCACTTTAGAGAAATTAAAAGATGCTTGCACCCATTTTCAGGTACCCCAAATTTGCCAGGACTACTTATTTTCTCCAAAAAATACTGCATTATGCCATTCTTCACCACTTGTGCAAAGATGCTAATTAGAGGCAATTGAACCAAATTAAGTGCCCCAAACAGTTTTGTTAGGACTAATTGGGAGCTACTACATTGATCCCCAATGTTTCTGCATCTTTTTGGGAGGTTCAAGCTGATTTCCCCAATTCTGACACCACTTTCCGCCTGTTCTAACTTCGCAGGTCGCCATTTACGCGTCTTTTGGAATTGAATACGGCGAATGGTGGGGACGCGCTCGATAAGTTCCAAAAGATGCGATGTAGGCGAAATTCCGGCAGGCAGGACTTTATCGCGGACGCAAAACTAGATGAATACTGCCCCAAATCATAATAAATAGATCCCAAGTGTTGCATCCGAGACCTAGATCTATAGTAGGATTGTGTCAGCAGTCTGGTTGGGATTTGGATCCCTGGAAGATTGTACAAGTGTGTAACCAGCTTAATGGTTGCTTGACAGATGGTGATGGTGGTATTTCTTCTTGGTCCATTCGCTCTCGTATTAACAGTCAATTAGACCTTCATGGCCATCATAATTGCAGCATGTACTAGCTTCTTAAGGCTGACACCATACATGTATTATATAAGTAGTTTTATCTTGTAACAGATACAGTATGTCCTCATACACCTAGCCTCAACATACCATGCGGCGTGAGACACCTGGCGCGATTGAGCCAAGCTGAGCAATGTAGCTTCTTTTTCACTCAAATGTGCATCTTTTTGGCGCACATGAATGCAGTGCTTCACGAGACTGCACTGACTAATTTGATATGCATCATATATGTGTGTGATTGAATCTGAATCTGTTTGTACAGCCTTGGCCAAACGTTTTGAGAATGACACAAGTATTGGTTTTCACAAAGTTTGCTGCTTCAGTGTTTTTAGACCTTTTTGTCAGATGTTACTATGGTATACTGAAGTAAAATTATAAGCATTTTATAAGTGTCAAAGGCTTTTATTGACAATTACTTTAAGTTTATGCAAAGAGTCAATATTTGCAGTGATGACCCTTCTTTTTCAAGACCTCTGCAATTCGCCCTGGTATGCTGTCTATCAATTTCTGGGCCACATACTGACTGATGGCTGCCCATTCTTGCCTAATCAATGCTTGGAGTTTATCAGAATTTGTGGGTTTTAGTTTGTCCACCCGCCTCTTGAGGATTGACCACAACTTCTCAATGGGATTAAGGTCTGAGGAGTTTCCTGACCATGGACCCAAAATTTCGATGTTTTGTTCCCCAAGCCACTTAGTTATTACTTTTGGCTGATGGCAAGGTGCTCCATCATGCTGGAAATGGCATTGTTTATCACCAAACTGTTCTTGGATGGTTGGGAGAAGTTGCTCTTCGAGGATGCTTTGGTACTCTTCTTTATTCATGGCTGTGTTCTTAGGCAAAATTGTGAGTGAGCCCACTCCCTTGGCTGAGAACCAACCCCACACATGAATGATCTCAGGATGCTTTACTGTTGGCATGACACAGAATTGATTGTAGCGCTCACCTTTCCTTCTCCGGACAAGCTTTTTTCCAGATGCCTCAAACAATTTGAAAGGGGATTAATCAGAGAAAATAACTTTACCACAGTCCTCAGCAGTCCAATCCCTGTACCTTTTGAGGAATATCGGTCTGTCCCTGATGTTTTTCCTGGAGAGAAGTGACTTCTTTGCTGACCTTCTTGATACCAGGCCATTCTGCAAAGTCTTCGCCTCACTGTGCATGAAGATGCACTCACACCTGCCTACTGCCATTCCTGAGCAAGCTCTGCACTGTTGGTGCCCAGATCCCGCAGCTGAATCAACTTTAGGAGATGGTCCTGGCGCTTGCTGGACGTTCTAGGGCACCCTGAAGCCTTCTTCACAGCTACTGAACCTCTCTACTTGAAGTTCTTGATGATTCGATAAATGGTTGATTTAATGCAATCTTACTAGCTGCAGAGGAAGACCAATGATTTGAAGCTCGATCCTCCTTTTAAAGTTTCCAGTCTGTTATTCTAACTCAATTAGCATGACAGAGTGATCTCCAGCTTTGTCCTCATCAACACTCTTACCTGTGTAAACGAGAGTCAGCTGGTCTTTTTGTGGCAGGGCTGAAATGCAGTGGAAATGTTTTTTTTGGGGATTAAGGACCTCATTCAGAGACGGTCGCTCAGGAGCGATAGGTCGCACCCAAAGTGATCGAGAATATGCAAAACGAGCGCTCAGTCGCAACGCACATTGTAAGCGCGGAAACACCCACAACAATGAAAGCACACCTCCTTATCTCTACGGCCTAATTCAGAGTCGGTCGCAGGCGGCAACCTACGTCAGCACGATTAACACCTGTTACATTGTTAAATGCCTACAAACATCGGTTGAGGCAGAAACCATCGCCAGCACTCGCAATGCTTAAAGTAGACCCTGGGCTACCCTTAGCTCTGCGAGCAGTAGCGTCGTTATTGCAATGAGATGACGTGTGTGATGACTCGCTCAGTAATATATGCACGCCCTTAAAAAGCCCTTTTTAAGATCAACCACGCCTGCGTCCGCACCACCACACCCCCGTTCACAAGCTCCTTCCCCTGTAACCACCCACAAACGGCATGAAATGTCAATCACAGCTACGACCTCGTAGTGACTAGCGAGCAAGAGGATTGCGGTCGGGAAGACAGGCTTGCGCACACGCACTGCAATGTACACGCATGCGCAGTTGTAAAAACATCGCTCACTACGACAAATCGCTCCATGCGACCGCCTCTGAATGAGGTCCTAAGTTCATTGTCATGGCAAAGAGGGACTTTGCAATTAATTGCAATTCATCTGATCAATCTTCGTGACATTCTGGAGTATATGCAAACTTCCATCATAAAAATTGAAAAAAAGAAAGTATTGATAAATATGCCCCATAGAAATAAATACCATGCAGTACAATTTTATAATATTGCCTGATTGCTTAATTTACTCTTGTAGAGGGATTTAATAGCTGGGTAACAATCTTACTGCTGCTTCCATCTCTGTTAGTGCTGCTCCACTAGGGATTGGAACGTCTGTGGAGCCAGGCAGAGCCGGCCCTAACCAGTTGGATGCCCTAGGCAAGATTTTGTGTGGTGCCCCCTAGCACCATTGCTAGTTTTGCCTCTGACCCAGCACCCCTCTCCTAGCACAGCATCCATCAACCAGCAGTACAATCACAGCAGCAGCCAGCAACATCCATCACCCCTCAACCATTGCAATACTCATCCACAGAGCTGTAACTAGACATTTTGGTGCTCTCACCCCCACTCCCCTATATATCTCCCTGCAGACAAGACCAGCCTGCTGGACCCCGCAAAGATCCATGGGAGGAGGAGCTGCTGCGGCTCAGCATGCCCAGCAGCCCTCCTCCAGCAGCAATTTCTGCCCCCCCCATTGGCTCTGCTCCATGCTACCACTGCTGTCGGCTGTATGAGCTGCTGATCAATCAGAGCTGACCTGAGAGCTCCTGTTGCGGTAGGACAGCAAGAGCAGAAGCGCGATCCCCCGTCCCAGTCCCACCATTGCCCGCTGTCAAGCTGAGCTGTCCCTACGCTTGGAATGCATGCCCCTTGGCATTTGCCTAGTTTGCCTATGCCTAGGGCTGGCTCTGGCAAGGAGCAGTCAGATCATGATGCTGAAAGGGAGAGCTGGAAGCATGCACATGCACACAGCTGTGCGCGGCTATGAGCTGTTGGTCAGTGACAGTCACACTGCACCACTGGTCTGCCGGTGTTATAATAATGAGGAGCATCCAGCTGCGGGCCTGATTTAGATGTGGAAGCTAATGCAATCACAGCAGCTGCGATCTTGTACGCAGCTGCTGTGCGAAAATATGCTAATGCTTGCAGTCGTCTGGAGATGTATTGAAACGCCCACTGGTTATTTCGCAGTTCTAAGCAAGTGCGTACAAACACGCAGTGGTGGTCACAGATCCTTCGATAAATTGCCATCTGAGTAATCCTATGGTCGTGCAGAATAGCCACAGGCGCTGAGACGCTGGAGCCATATTTTAAGCTTACGGGATCACAGATTTAGGTAGATACACGCCCTGAAAATGGTCACGACACGCCCACGTTTTTGCCGCTACTCTCTGCTATTTCCCACAAAATGGCTTCTGTCTGGCAATCACTTGCGAATAAATTCTTAGCACATTTGATAGAAATTCAATCGCAACACGTGTGCAATGAGGTTAAGAAGCATGCGCAGTCGGAGCATAATCATTCAACATTGCGTACATATCTGCATCAGATCCTGCGTACGGCTGTTCTCTATGGCGGTAGTATGTAGGTAGCACAATGACAAGCGGCTGGTCGGGCAGTGGTAAGAGGCATCAGCCAGCCAGGATTGCCTGGCGGCCCGTATTTTGCCCACCCCTACTATAGATAGACAGGCATAGCCTACGCATACGCTTGCTGTCCCGATTACTGATGTGAGCATTGTGTACACATGGTAAGTGTAGTCCCTGTAAGTGTCGTTATTTACAGCTACTGCCCAATAATTTCACTTCATGTTTGTTTTATTCAGGAAATGAAAAACACTCTTTAAATTTTCTCACTTTAACTTATTCTGTTAAATCCTAATAAGACCATCTGCTCCTGGCTGTTAAAACAGGATACCCATCTGTTTGCGAGCACTGTTTTGCTAACACCAAGTGCTGTGTAATTAATGTTATTTAAAAATACTGTCTGCACACTTAGTACACATGGCAAAGTTCAGGAGTACAGAGTAGCAGACAGTTTTAAATGAAGAGCGTTGAACCAAGGAGTCAATTGAGGTTATTAAGTTTAAGGTAGCAATGTTACAGCCACTGGCATGCATCCTATGGTCTCATTCAGACATTATAGGTTTGAGAGTGGCTGGAAGGGAAGATAAGGTAGTTTTATATGCCGATTACTTATTATTGTTTTCATCTAATTATGTAATCGGGCTAGCAGCGGCTCTTCAAGTCATAAATTTATTTGGAGTGTACTCTGGTCCAAAAATTAACTGGGATAATAGTATGCAACTTAGAGGCAGCTGCTTGGTAACCCCTTTAGTCTCTCTCCCTCTTTATTTTGTAGACAGTTTTAAATATTTAGGTATTTGGATAACAAATACACCTAGTGATTTTGTTTCCCTTACTATAAACCCTTTTTTTATTTATGTTAAGGATACAATTAGGGTGTAGAGCTGACTCCCCCTTACAGTTATGGGTCGGGTCAATTTAATAAAAATGGTCCTGCAGCCCAAGCTTTTATACTTACTTCAACATTCTCCTGTTTTTCTTTCTGCTGGTATATTTAGGAAACTAAATAGTCTCTCCTTTCTCCATTGGTTTGGGCGAATCGTCATTCTCGTATTAGTTTAGATACTCTTACTAGGACTAGATCTGCCGGAGGTCTTGCATTGCCGAATTTTAAATACTTTTATTATGATTCAGAGCCGCTCGTTAGATGCGAACTGCAAATATGGCTTCAGGACCTGTCTAGTGATGCTTTACATGTTCTTTTAGTATCTCAGCCATATCCTGGGTTTACTTCTTTACTAATATTGTTAGACTGTAGAATTATTGCATCCAGCCCGCCCTCATTAAAACAAGCAATAAAAGTTTGGAGGCATGTCTCCAGCATGATAGACGCTCATGGATTAGATCCTGATACCTCCTTGAGTAGCTCCAGTATACTGACCGAACTGGCTGGTTTATAGCCTAACTTAGTCTGGCAGCCTGTGGGCATTTCTACACTAGGTCAGTTGTATGATAACTCAGTTCTTTGCTCATTTGATCAGCTTAGAGAGAAGTATTACTTACCATCACAGTATTTCTATCGATATCTACAGATTAGACATGCCTTGTTGACACAGTTTTCAAATTCACCCCTGGTTTTAATTTCTTCTTTATTAAATACATTTTTGCTGACTCTCGGCCCCTCTATGCCTTTATCACACTCTTATTCAAGAAATCTTGTTAATGAAAACAGTAAACAGTTTATAATAAATATGTGTGCCTTAGCTTAATGTCTATTGCCCGTTTATGGATGGCTCCAGAGGGACTGGAAGTTGAAGCCTGGTTGTCCAGAATGAAAGACACATTTATATTACACGTAAGGTGGAAATTAAATTTAATCAGATTTGGGGTAGATGGTTGGAGTCCAGAGTTGCCTCATCATAAACAAATAAGGAAGATTTCATAGTAATTTATCTCCAGGCGAACATTTACCAAATGTTAGATGTACGTACATAGTGTATGGTTTTCTTGAGTATTTAAGTTATAATAAGAGAGCTAGTGCAACTTTTGAGTTATTTATTTATTTTTATTTATTCATTTTTATATATTTTTTTTTCTCTCTGCCTTTCTCTTTTCTCGTTTTTGTATATATGAGTGATGCTATGTATAGGCATGAGATTTATATTGTAAAACGAGATAGTTATTAAATTTAATATGGGAATATACTTTTTTGTTTCATAAATTATATATTTTGGTTGTAATTGGGTTGTTAATAATTATTAAGCATATAAAGGTTGTATTTATGGTTAGTATATATGTGAATTTTATATTTATAGACACAATATATATGGTTTAATAACGGTAACTAATAAGTTATTCATAGTCACTGTTATTACCACTATATAATTAGTAAGTAAAATGATAGTTATTACACCTATAGTTAATACACATATAGTTATTACAATTGAAGCAAACACATTTATAATCAATGCACTTATGATCAGAAAGGTACACTTTCATATATACAATCATTATATTTATAGTAATTAAGATTGTGGTTATTACATTTGTTGTTAATAAATGTATAGTTGATGTGTTAGTGGTTTGGATACGCATAATAACTATATAGAATTTCACCATGGATAATATTTATTATGTTTAAGTTAGTTGTAATTGTTATAATTATTGTTACGTTTGTTATAGTTGTAGTTATGTATAGGTCACTATATTTCGAATATTTATATCGCTATAGTCGTGATGGTTAAATGTGGAAGTGGATTCAATTTGTAACTAGGCACTAGTTCTATTTATCGTATGTTGGAATTGGTATTGAATTTTAGAGATGTTGCTGTGTTATGCCTGTCAAGTATCACTGTGTTTCATTTTATGTTATATTATTTGTTACATGTTTTAAAATGGTAAATTAATAAAATATTACTAAATTAGAAAAAAGTAAGATAGCAATATTGCAGTATCATATTGCAGCCAATCACACTTGTATAATGACAGTAACTTGCATCAGTGAGTGCTTGTACAGTATATCTTAAAGAGGGAAAAACTCTCCCCAACAGTTTTTGCAATGTGTTCCACTTGGAAAACTACAGTAAACATTTGTGTGGATGAGCCCATATAGAGCCTGTCGCCAACTGATTACAGTAAGAGCTACACTTCATCTGTTCCACTAACATCTTTAAAGACAGAATGGATAATCCTTCCATGCTGACGCACCTGACACCCCGATCAAATAGGACCCTTTAGAGCCCAAATTTACCCACCAACAGCTGATACTCCCTAGGAGAGGTTTGGTACTGATTATATTGATTATGCCCCAGATCTACCAGATTTCAGAACTATACATGTATTTGCTGTTGCCCAAATTCCATTCTGTCTTAGAAGCTTACTTATCAGACTGTGAAAAAGACATTTTTGGGATTTAATCCACACACGATTACTAACGCCAGCTTTTCACAGAGAAAACATCAAAATTCAGTTCCATTCCTCTGACTAGGCAAATTTTTATTTAGGTCGGTTGTCACTTACAGACTTTAATTTATCTTTGTTTTATAGTGTTTTTTTATTTTTCCAAATACTTTTTTGTTTGGTTTGTTTGGTGGGCTTTTATTTGGCTTGTTGTGATTTGTTGTCAGACTTTGATATAAAGTTAAATTACAAAAATGGTTTCTTACAATGGGTTGGGCATGAAATCCATAGCCGCTGGGATGAAATGTTGATGCCGGAAGCCCGACAGAGGAGAATCCCAATGCAGCATGTAAGTACCCTAAGCCTACTCTTCTCTCCCCCCCTAACCCTAACCCTCCCTTAGGGATGCCTAACCCTTAAACTCCCGGGGTGGTGGCTATCCTTAATTCCCCCCACGGGGGTGCCTAAACCTAACCCTCCCCCTCACACCTTAAACCTAACCTCCCCCTAGTGGTGCCTAACCCTTCCCGAGGGGTGGCTAACCCTATGTTCCCCCGTGGGTGCCTAAACTAAACCCCCTCCCCCTACGGCTAACTGCTAAGGTCGGCCGGACTTACCTCGATCGGTCAATAAGCTCCATAAGATGCTTATACAAGGTGGCTATTTTGATGGGCACACTACAGTATGTCCACAAAATGAATACCAGTCCTCTTCAACATCTAATCTGGAAAGCAAACACTGATTGGGACTGGTGGAAGATAGTTGACTGGATGATAACTGCAACAGTATGTTACCATGTGCATACTCATTGTCCAAACGTGTTAGCTGTGCCCCATAGGTTCCAATATGTTTGGATGCAAATTATTGCCAATCTCTCAATGCACAGCTGGGAAGCCAATGTAAGTCATTAGAATAAGAACTATTGGAAACTACAGCAACATTACCAATCCTTCAGCCATCATTTTTTGGCAAAGCTCCATACAAGTGAACCAGAAATTGTGGTCATGTCAATCTTCCATGCAATGATTGTTAAAGACAGCAACACATTAAGTATACAATCACATAGTGTAGACAGATAGAATACAACTTGTATTGTTGCATGAAATGTGTTTACAATATAAACCAGTGGAATCAATGCTTTTAGTATTAGATAGGAGGCAATTGCAAATCTAAACTTTCTTTTTTAATGAAATGAGAATTGATTTTTTTTATCCTTTTGAATCATGGCCCCAGAGCAATTTCTTTTTGTCGAAGGTTCTCACATTTAATTTGGATGTATGCTGAGGGAAGAGCTCTTATAAATCAGCCCGAGAGAGCTCTTTAGCGGGATAAAGTGTAATTGCTGCACTATACATAAAAATAAAGTATAATACTTCTGTATTTGCAAAACTAGGCAGAACAGAGTCTTCCCAGCAGTGGGTCCCAGATCAATATAAAATAGCTAAGCACAAAACTTTTAGCACAAATTCAACTTCCCGATCACGGTATAAGCCAGAAAGGTCATCTCTAGTTGCACAAAATATCCTATTTATCTGCATTGTGCATACATAAATGCACGCTCACATTCCTGTTTTTGTAATGGGCCTCGTACAATCAGCATGCCTCTCCTTTTGCTGGATTATTAGTAAAGCTCTGTCCCTCCCGCCTCAGCCATCTCTACCTCGCCTACTTCCTGCACTCAGGTCCCCCTCTACACACTCTTGCCTCATGTCATCTGTCCGTCTCCCCTCTCCCCTAGATTGTAAGCTCCTAGGAGCAGGGTCCTCCTCCCCACGGTCTCACAGCCTTCTTCTCTAGCAGTTCTATGACAGCCTTCACCTTCCCAGCTGTTTTGTGTATGGAGAATTGTATTGCTAATTGTTACTTGTGCTGTTTATAAGTTGGTTACTGTATTGTAATGTAATATTCTGTGTACCCTTTACTGTATGTACGGCGCCGCGGACCTCTTGTGGCGCCCTATAAATAAAATGTAATAATAATAATAATAATAATAATAATAAAGCTGGAATATTGCTTATCAGCTTGTTATATGTGTTGATATGTTTGTACTATTTGGCGGTGGTATGTGGAGTAAATAGTATATACCAATAGATTCACCAGATGTACTAGACAACTCAGGTCTTAACCAGCAGTTATGTTTATTGTGTAACAGTATATTTGTACAGCCGTACTCACAGTTATAAACACACAGTGTCCTGGATGGAGTGGAGCATGAGCGGAATATACAGATCACCGCTATGGTGCATATACAAGCAAGCGGTATGCCTCTGTAGATTGTATATGTGGGTATATTGCAGGGTCTCTCTGGAGCTTTGTGGAACACGTCTGTGTTTCACTGTGACGCTCTAACACAGTGACAGGATGGCGATGCACAAGTGCAGAAGACTAAACAGCGGCTATCTTGGTAAAGGAAGATGATTCTCTAAAGCAGCATCATGGAGGCAGCGCAGTAGCACCCTCAATATTTCAACAATATGATACATAATACAGAATAAATTAACTAAAAAAATTATTAGTGTATATTTCCATGTAAATCACAATGAGGCAATGTGCTAAATGCAAACTCAGCTTTGGACGGGCTGTGCACATCATTTCACCAGTTTACAGAGCAAGACGGCAGCTTTAGTGAAGGCACAGGTTTGCACAAGCAGGGGGATGGATTTGAGTGGAGTGAAGGCATGCCTAATAAACTATAGAAGGGGCCTCCACTGTGCCTCACTTAACAAAAACATTAGTGAAACAAGATTACTGGGAGGTTGTCCGTAGTTTTATTGGCATATCTTACTATCCTGGTGGGTATATGGCCTTTAATATTCTACAAAGGACTTGAACTTTACACCGGCTCAGAACTATTGGTTGTTGAGTCTTGTAGTATAGTTTTAATGAGATGCCTTTTTCATTTCTATGTGCATTTCCATGCACACACTGATCAATGTAATTACAAAGCTTTACACCCTAAAAATAGCCATATGTAATAAAGAAAGTACCCATGTCTTCTCACTCTGATCAATAATTCAAATCATAAAACTTACCTGAGTTGTTTTATGGAAAGGGGTGGTAGTAATGCCATAGGAGATTGGACTTTGATACAGAACCAAATTACTCATCATTAGGCAACCTAAAGGTGCATAGACACGTAACGATTTTGTAACCAACGATTTTCTGTCAGATTATCTGTCAGATTACCTGTCACATTTTCTCTTGAAAAAGTGAACGATGAACGAATAATGTTCCTTCCTTTAATGAAAATCGTCTTGTTGGACAGTCTGAAATGGACGATGAACGATAACTACAAACAGGAGTGCGCATTTGTGATTATCATTATAACTCATAAACTGAACGTTTTTTTTAATGATTTAACAATAACAACGTCGTTATCGTCAAATCGTTCAAAAAATCGTTACATGTGTATGTACCTTAAGCTCCCGTCCATGACCTAGTAAGCATGCAGAGTTACCCTAGCACATTTTCATGTGTGGTTCCATTTACAAACAGAGTGAGGACCCCCTAACCAATCTTTTGCCTAGCGCACCAGGATCTCCTAATCAGGCCCTGTTTTGCTATGGCATATACACATTTGCACGGTTCACCTTTAGCGGTTTAGATAGCTTCCGAAGAGTACTGAGTTGCATGCATCTCGGGCAGTGTAGGGCTCACCATCCAAATGCACAGGTGCTCTTAATAAATCACATTGAGGAACCATAGGATTTTATGGAGCTGCAATGTGACCGTATACATTAAGCTCTGGAAAGCGTAACTTTCTAGAGCTTGTGCCCGCTACCTAATGTCATCACTAACTGGATTTGGCTATAGAAGGCTATAGGCTTTTTTGCGCAAAAATCCGTAGGATCCTGCTCCATTACTTGTGGCTTGTGCATGCGCAGGCCAATGGCCACGCATGTGCATCTGGATGCCTGGGTCATAAACCCAAATGACTATACATCGCAGAGAGAAGAATATATCAGAAGAGCAGTACTGGCAAGAAGGTCTTTCTGCATATTATAGAGGGAGAATAGTGTCATTTATTTGCAATATTTAACACATCTCCCAAAAAGTGAGTTGACAGGATATATGGGAAGGGAGTAAAAGTTATATATGAAAGTGAACCTCTTTTAACCTGAAGCTAATGGTATGTCTACTTTACTTGTTTATGTATATAATGTCATTGGGTACCTGCAGGTTACAACATTTATAAAATACAGTGCAAGGACTGATTTCAAATAGAGTAATATAAATACAACTGCATTGCAGGGCACCTGAAAAGAGTCCCTGACACGAGAAGCTTACAGTCTAACTTTAACAAAATCAAATTGTGCAATAATCTTCTCCTTCACAAAGGTACAATAACAAAGCCATTTTTCTTTTTCTAGTATTTTCTTGCTGAAGTAGTCTCTCCTGCTTCATATGCATACAGTTCTGCTAAAAAAGGTGATATACATAGAAATTAGGAGCTCTGGGACACATAGCAAGGATGACATTACTATTTTACTATACTGTTACACTCTTAATTCATGATGACAGACAGACTTTAACAGTACTAAGTATTGTGGTTTACTAGTCTCAGGAGCTTACAGTTTACAAGAAGGTGATTACATTGAGAATACACTCAGTTTGCCTTTCCCATTACACTCAAAAAGATCGATGTACAGTAACTCCCAAATGAGACGCGAGCATCTGTGAAATGCTGGAGAAAATCTGAATAATGCCTACAAGCTGGAACTCACCCCACATGAAAAGATTCTCAAACATTCACTCTCTTTCCTTTGGGTTTATATATTATGTAGGAAAAAAGCCATTATATTTCAAGATTTCTTCAAAGATAGAAGGACTGAAAAGAATCAAATGACTTTTGTGTCTTTTATGTAATGTGTGGCTGATAAGAGAATTGCCAGAAGTCCTTAAACAGACTCAAGGAAAGTTACTGAGAAAATATACTGAACAGTACTATAACAGAAAGTACTGTTGTTGGGACTAAAAAAAAAAAGTGATCAGGTTGTTTTGGAGAAAGTGAACCGAGTGAATGGTATTTCATTAGATGTTTTTAGATATTTTTTTAATTCTTTAAAAGATTTTGAACATTTAGAAAATGATATGCAATAGTTACTCTTTCACTGGAGAATAGAGAATAGACTTCTGGGTAATCCTGTAAATGATTGCATGATGTCCCTACGATGTAGTTTAAAGATCTCCATAACTCTTTTTCTTGTTTCAGAGAGGTAATGTGTACATGCTGGCCAGAAGGTCCTAGAGGGGAGAGCCATGTGAGACATTAGCAACCTGTTAGCATGGCAGTGTACAGTGGAGGTGGAAAGGGCTGTAGTGAGGAGGTGGGTTTTGACCAAAGGTAGAGAATTGTCCAAGTACAGTATGGTGGCATGCTGATACAGCAGAAATTCTCAGCACCACATCAGATCTCATTCGACTCCAAGGCTCTAGGATGGGTTAGATGTATGCCAAGGGTGGGAAGTGAGTGGGAGGTGTGAACAGCGTGAGCAAAGTGCGAGGATGGTGCAGAAACCTTGGTTCGTATGGATTGTGTAACTGAACATAAAATGCTTTCGGGAAGGTTGTATAGGAGGGAAATGTACTGTGCATTTGCATATGTCTGTGGTAGGGGCATTAGGTCCAACCACAGTTGAGAGAGGGATCCTGTTTGCTTAATTAGAACCCAGACGGGTTAGGATTTTGTTTTATGTTTTATTTTTACTGATCAATAAACTAGCTTCGGCTAAATTACACGGAAACCCTTGACTGGTGTGTTGTTTATTGGCTGCTGTGTGTTTGGAAGGTCACATCTACACCAGGAGAGGATACCCCTACCTTGATCTCATCACAATATACACTACTGTGCAAATGTTTTAGGCAGGTGTGGAAAAAATACTTCAAAGTGAAAATGATTTCAAAAGTAGAAGTGTTAATAGCTTATTTTTATCAATTAACAAAATGCAAAGTGCATGGATAGAAGAGAAATCTAAATCAAATCAATATTTGGTGTGACCACACTTTGCCTTCAAAACACTATCAATTCTCCTAGGTACACTTGCACACAGTTTTTGAAGGAACTTGGAAGGGAGATTGTTCCAAACATCTTGGAGAAATAACGACAGATCTGTGGATGTAGGCTTGCTCAAATCCTTCTGTCTCTTCATGTAATCCCAGACAGACTCGATGATGTTGAGATTAGGGCTCTGTGGGGGCCATATCTTCACTTCCAGACTCCTTGTTCTTCTCAATGCTGAAGATAGTTCTTAATGACATTGGTTGTATGTTTGGGGTCGTTGTCCTGCTGCAGAATAAATTTGGAGTAATTAGACGCCTCCTTGAAAGTATTGCATGATATTCCTGTAATTCTCAGCATTGAGAACACCATTAATCCTGACCAAATCACCAACTCCATTTGCTGAAATGCGAACCTCTACCATGCTTTGCTGTTGCCTGCAGACCACTCATTATTGTACCGCTCTCCAGACCTTCGACAAACAAACTGCCTTCCGTTACAGCCAAATATTTAACATTTTGATTCATGAGTTCAGAGCACTGCTGACAATTTTCTGCACCCGTTCTTATGTTTTCGTGCATAGTTCAGTCGCTTGGCCTTGTTTCCAAGTCGAAGGTATAGCTTTTTGTCTGCAATTCTTCCATGGCCACTTCTGGCCAGACCTCTCTGAACAGTATATGGGTGTACTTGGGTTTTCACTGGTTTCTGCCAGTTCTGAGCTGATGGCACTGCTGGGCATCTTCCGATTTTGAAGTTAAGTATGCATGATGCGTCTTTCATCTGAACCACTAAGTTTGCTTGTCCGACCACTGCATCTATGGTCCTCAACGTTGACCGTTTCTTTGTGCTTCTTCAAAAGAGCTTGAACAGCACACCTTGAAACCCCAGTCTGCTTTTAATTATTTGCCTGGGAGAAACCTTACTCATGCATTATAACTACCTTGTGTCTTGTTGCTGTGCTCAGTCTTGACATGGTGTATGACCTGTGACATGAAACTGTCTTCCACAACCTCACATTTGTAGCAGAGTTTGGCTGTTTCTCATCCAGTTTTAAGCCTCCTACACAGCTGTTTCTGTTTCAGTTAATGACTACTGTATGTTTCAACCTACACATGAAAATTATGATCATTATCACCTTTTTAGTATGATTGGTTAATCATACACCTGACTATACTCCTACAAAATCCCTGACTTTGAGCAAGTGTACCTAGAAGAATTGCTGCTGTTTTGAAGGCAAAGGGTGGTCACACCAAATATTGATCTGATTTAGCTCTCTTCTGTTCATTCACTTTGCATTTTGTTAATTGATACAAAATAAACTATTAACATTTCTATTTTTTTTTAAAGTATTCCTACTTTGCAGCATTTTTTCCACACCTGTCTAAAACTTTTGCACAGTATTGTATATATACAGTATTTATTTTATCAGTATTTGAATTTGGAATGGCAAAGATGGAAAATTACTTTTAATTATATAAAATATACATGTGGGAGAAAGGGTTATTATACAGCACAAATAATATTACACAGAACTGTACTGAGAAAATACTTCTACACTCTTCCGCTTTAAAATGTTTGATATATCTATCATTCTGTGTGTCCTCACTACCTTCATGCCAAGATATCCTTAATTCTTAGTGGATTGAGTAATTCTTGTAAAGGGGGGCATCCACTAAACGATCTACCCCCTGTCCAATCTCTAAACGATTTTTCCTTGATTTTTTTCCCTTGCAATTTTATCTTTTAGTCTGAACGATTTGCAAATGATTTGCAAACTATCTTTAATAGATCAAGTGAAATTGACCTGCATGTTCAGTCGACTGACGAGACGATCAAACGACCAGCGGGAGCGCGCATCGTTGATCGTTAACGAACCAAACACTGCACGATTTATAAACGATTTTTAAATGATTGAACGATAACGATGTCGTTATCGTTCAATCGCCTGCTAAAATCGTGTAGTGGATGTCCCCCTTATGTAAATCCATCTAGATTGTACAATTTTGCCCTTGATAAAACAATGTTTCTCTGTGGGATATGGGTGGACAGATTTTGAGTTGGGATGGGACCATGTGCATATTTAACTGTACATCACAGTGTATATTAAAACTATCTAGTATTGCATGCAAAACAAAGCAGTATTTTCCCTCTATAATAAAAAGAAACTATAAAATTGCATTTATGTCTAGGTGCAAATTTGCAAACCCTCAGTTACCACCCAGTTAGGTCACTTCATTCAACTTCAAGTGGAGATGCAATTGCTTTGCGTATGACTCAGTATCACCTGTAATTGTAGACACTTACTGGAGCATGCGCAGTGCAAAAACATGTAAAAAAAAAAAAAAGCCTGCAAAGCTGGCTTCTGAGTTGAAAAATGGAATGCTCTACTGCGCTGTCTCCATGAATGCTCCTTACATGAAGCATTCTTTACCAAGATGACCGCCCATTTGGTATTTGGCACATGCGGGGCACCAGCCTGTCTTTGTGCATGTGTTCCACTTAGCTCCTGCCCTGAGACACTTTTGAGTAATCCTGCATATGGCCTGCATTACCCTGCATATATCTATTATACCCCTTTTACACCACAGCTAAAACCCTGGATATTGCCGGGTTAACCTGGGTTGCTCTTAGGTGTAAAATGGGACCAGGGTTGGTTTCCCAGATAGAGTGACCTGGTAATTCAACCCGGGTAATTTGCAGATTCTAACACGGGAACAACCCATGTAACTCTGCAGTGTGGTAACGTATCCCGATTACAAGATGGAAAGTTCCAGATTTTCTGGTGCTTGGAGATGATGTAATCTGCAAGCGACGGCAGACCAGTTCTGCTGCTCCTGTGCGCAGTGTAACTCAGGCCGACATCACACGTTCTAAAGGGGATCTGTCCTGGGTCTGACCCGGTTTGGAACCGTGTTCCAAATATCAGGTCAGACCCAGTAATTTAGTGTAAAATTGGTACTAGATTCCTGCACCTCTTCCTTCATACATCACTGGCTGGTGCTCTGTATGTTCCACTCTGCTCCATCCAGATGACCAAGTGTATAAGTCACTGTGAGTACGGCTGTACAAGCAACTTCTACTACAGTTTAATAAACCTCACACCTGGTTAAGTACTTGGGCTGTCTAGTTGATCTGGATTCCATTGGTGTTGCTAATATACTCTGCATTCTACTGCCAATAGCATGCACATATCAATATGTCGTTCATCTCTGCATTAGCCCTAATGCCCTATTTCTCCACTGTATAGAGATGCAGAACTTTGTGGTGCCCTATTACTATAAATAACACTATCGTTTACAGGGATGGACTGGGGCTGTACATCAGCCCTGGTAATCTGCCCTGTGTGTGCGCTCGTGCTCACGAAGGAGGTGTGGTTTCATTTCAAGGGGGCGTGGGGGCGTGCCAAGAGTCACAGTGGCTTGGCCTCGCAGCATGCCCCCCTCTCTTCCCGGCCCACTTCCGCCACCCCCCTCCCTCCCCCGGCGGCGTTGTGTGGAGGGCGGGGGTACTTCCGCCCTCCTCAAACCGACCCTAAGACCATTGGCAAATGCCAGAAAGGCCAGATGGTTAATCCGGCACTGATTGTTTATGAGACTGTAGTCTTCTTTCACATGAAAGCATCATGCCATTTGACCCACAAATAAGAGGGTTACACTTACTTTCTTTACTAATACAATGTGAGAGTCTGCAGAGCAATTACATTTTGATTGATCAAGCAGCATTCTCATCTCTTTTCTGATCAATACTGGGCAAGAGAATTCAGTTTGCAAGTGAACAGGAATCATTTTTGTAACAATGATGAGCACACAGTGCACAGATATGTGATAATGATTTCAGGACTTCATCATTAAAACTGATTGTGTACAGAGACTTCACTCTAACACTCCGAAGATCAAGTGGGGAATTTAACAGACTCAAGCAAGACAGTGTCTATTTTTGCCATCCAAGTTTCAACATGATAAGAATCCATTAGTGGATAATTAATTGTTCATTAACGTTCATACATTAGAGCGGTAGTTAACACATGATTACCATATTGAATAAAAATAGTTTGCAGCATACTTAAATACAGATGGGAGATGTCCCAATATTAGAAAAATTGAGAAAAGTCAGGGAGCAAAAAATTCCATAAAGATTACTAAAATAAAAAAAGGCAAGACGTAATACAGCCAGATTGGACACAACTGTACTTGGTTAACACCTTGTATCAACACATATCTATACACCGACATAAACACATCACTTCATGAACTCAAGTATAAGAAGAAATAGGGGGAGATGTATCAAATTTTGGAGAGAGATAAAATGGAGAGAGATAAAGTACCAACCAATCAGCCCCTAACTGTCATTTTGCAGGTTGTGGTAGATAAAAAAAAGTTAGAAGCTAATGGGTTATTAGTACTTTATCTCTCTCCACTTTAAATCTTGTCAAGGTTTAATAAATCTCCCCCATGATGTTTTATAATGTATGAGACATACTCATACTCACAACAACATAAACACTCCAACTCCTTTATATTATTGCTTCACTTTTATTAATGTAGAGGAAATCTTACCAGAATCAACTTTAGCCCTCCACACAGGTATTGTATACTGTGGGAGACCCAGACTTATTTAACCCAGACTCATTTTAATGCAGCTGCATGCCTCCTATTTGAGCCTTTCAAAATAAAATTGCTCAATGAATAACTAGTAGTGTAAAGAAGGGCCGGAGCAATTCACTACAAGTACTGTACACACACAGAGAACAGGACCCGATTTTTCAGGTAACCCCCAGCACCCTCGGAAGAGTAAGAATATCTCCTGCATCCTGCCCACTTCCTAGTGAAGTGGGCATTATGGGGAGAGTTCCTGAGAAATTTGCGGGTCTGTAGGGAGGGGGTGGAGCTAAATGACGCGAATTGTGCCATTTAGCCCCGCCCCTCCTCACGGACCCGTGAATCTCTGAGGTTTCCTGTGAAGCGAGTGGGGCCGAATGACGTTAATAGTTTGGCCCTGCCCCTGAACTTGAGAGAAGCGGCTCCTCCCCGGCTGCTTCCGGAAAGGAGTCCTTAAAGGTCAGTAAGTATGGAACAGGGTCACCTCTGACATATTTTCCAGGTCATAATTGACTCCTAGGAGGTACATTTACAAAGCAGTGACTTTTGCAAGCTGCCGGTTCTCCCCGGGTTTGACTTCAAAATATAAAGAGGCACTAATATTAATATTTACTTAGTACTCACTTTTTAAGCCCATTAAAAAATCATGCATACTTTCATAGAAGTGGGATAACATTATTATATTAACCACTTAACTGGCTAATATTTATCTTCTCCAAAAACTGATTGGAAATTGCCAGGGGTAGGGAGGGTCCCTCTGCAATTGGCGGCTGCTGAAAATGATCTTCCGGCAGCCGTTCAGTGACTGGTCGCATTGTTTGCGATCATGTCAGGGAATACACAGCCTGGCGTGGTCGCAAGCGATGTGACCAAGCCAGGCAAATGGCTAATAATAACATTATTATAAAATATTATTGTAAATAGGGCCTGATTCTAAGAATTACACGAATGCATTCGCAACTGCGATTTCTCACGGATTATAATTGATAAAATATGCTAATGACTTCCAAAGCTTCCCTGAGCATATGGATGCCCAACGCTGCCTTCTAATGACCATCCGGCAACGTGCAACAGGGTAAACATCGGGAACATTGATGCAGATCGGGCAGTCAGGTTGCTCTTGAGTGAAGTCTGACCTGTCTCAAACACTGACATGCTGAGAGCTGTGGAGGAGATCGAAATGGCTAATTTACAGTATGCATGCCCATGAGACAAAGTTTAAACTGTCCTAGATACCCATCCCCCCCGTTACTCCCCCCAAACGCTGACCCTCACTCTGCTAATTAATCCACTGTGTGAGCAGAATAGCAAATCAATCGCTGCGCATGCGCATTACGGCTTTCACGCATGTGCAACGGCTAAAAATTGCTCAATCTGCGTAAATATAGGCATTGTGCAAATCTCAGAATCAGGCCCATAGTTTGCAAAGCACTGGAGAGAAGGCAAAAAAACTCCAATATTTAAAGTGCAAATTTAAACAATAGAGCAAACTGGGATATACAGATGTGTCCTCACTCGTCTTTGCTGTAGTAGCGCCAAGCTATCATTTTTCAAACACAACCTGTGACATGGCAGTTAGGAGCTGATTGGTTGGAACTTTATCTCTGTTCACTTTATGTCCATCCAAGTCTTAGTAAATAGACCCCTCTGAACTGAACTGTACTAGGGGAAATTACAATCTGGCTGATCTATCTTTGCCAATGTGGACATCAGAAACTGTCAAAATGCTGTCTAACCCTACTTTGTGTGAATTGTAAGTGCATTTCATTCTATTTTTTACCAAATAATATCTAACTTGTATTTCATGTATTTAAGGTTCACCCCTTCATTTTGTATCCTCTAGCTTCAGTCAGAAGTCAGAACTTAAGTCTCCACAAGAATTGTAAGATCAATATATACCTTTATTTATAATTATTTTTATAATTATTTTTACAATAATATAAATTTTTTTTAATCAAGATTACTATTGATGTATTTTATGTTGGCTAAAAGTGAAGTATATTTATGATAATGAAAATAGAAAATCAGATGCAAAGATATCTTAGGTGTAATATCTAGCCCATCAATAAGAAAGCTTCATAATAATAATAATAATAATAATAATAATAATAATAACAGGCAAATTTGACAGATGCAGGGTTCATCATGCTTGTTCTGTGCAACAGAAGAAACAAAGAAATGGGTGGAAATAAGTTTGACATACTTGCTTACTATCCTGGAATATCTTGGAGACTCCAGAATTTTGGGGAGTTCAGTGCATACTGTACTTGCCTACTTTTGAAAAAGCATTTCAGGGAGATGGTGAAAGCAGCACCTATAAGTGACGTAGTAAAGTGGACGTGTACTGTAACATCTGAGAGGCGTGCTATAAAATTTACTTAAAGCCACATGTAAATGAGCCGCAAAGCAGTTAGTAAGATTTATTTGCTGATTGAAAATACACTGATACTTATCAGAAAATGTATGTCGCCAAAATGATCATTGTACCTTATAACCAATGCAGGGAAATTATACTAATGATCCCATTTGAATGTACAGGGTGAGTCTCCCATATTCAAATATTCCAAAATATGGAATATTCCGAAATACGGAATTTTTTTTTCTGGCTTGACTGAGAAAATTAAACCTTTGATTTTTGATGGTTCAATGTACACAAACTTTGTCTAAGGCACAAATTATTAAAAATATTGTATAATGCTCTTTGATAAAGCTTCATGTAGTGGAAGCAAAACTAGTTAGAGGATTTTCATCAAGTGACACAGTCATTTTGCCTACTTTGGATACCCGTTTATTTCCACGGAGAGTCATAAGCGCTACACATTGCGGTGACGGTGCCCGCTGGCTGGATTCAAGACGGTGAGAGATAACCAGGCGGTCATGTGTTGACCATATTACAGCCTCAGGATTTCCCCGTCAGAGGATAACCTTGTCCATTGGCCAGGCGGTAGGAGATACCAATAACCGCTACACCTCTTCAGGATATACAGGTGGATTATATGCGCGCTTCAAATTAGCATGGAGTCCGTGTTTCCTAAATAACATTGTACTGTTTACACCTTTGGAAAACATTTCCTTTGTCAAAACCCAGAGGTAAAACCAAAGGAGTTATTAGGACTCTCATATGTGGACTTTGATCGGGTGAGAACTGTCAGATTAAGATTGGTCACAGTTTACATGCAATATACAATTTTTCTATATTTTTATGTTTTCTTTAGTAAACCTGTCAGTTATGCAGGTTTCTATTAGGAATCAAGAGGTTCCACGGTAATATATGATAGTCTGTACAGACTTTAACAATATTAAGGTGATTGTTATATGTCATTTGTATACCATTACTGATATGCTTATTGTGTATTTATTAAATTCATGGTAGATTTATTTGGTGTCTTGAATTCATTTCTGCCACGTTAAGTATTTATTTGTAATTACAAATCCAATTAGCGCAACACCATCAGTGTATTATCTTTGTTTGGGATCATCAGCAGGTGATCTTTTATTGGGTTTACACAGACCCATAGGTGTTGGCAGCTGTGGTCTATTATTCAATTGTAGTTTATTAGCGCCAGGCTGTTATTTGGTGGGACATATTGTATAAAATTACCTTCAGGCTGTGTGTATAAGGTGTATATGAAACATAAATGAATTTCATGTATGTATACAAACTTTGTTTGAGCCACAAAATTATTGAAAATATTGTATAAAATTACCTGCAAGCTGTGTGTATAAGGTGTATATAATACATAAATGCATTCTGTATGTATATTTGGGTGCCAATCACAAGATATTTCATTATGATATGCAAATATTCCAAAATACGGAATATTCCGTTATCCAAAATACCCCTGGTCCCAAGCATTTTGGATATCGGAGACTCAACCTGTATATATCTCTGTTTTTTATATATATAACAGCTTCATAATTGGGGTAAGGTGCAATGAGGGAGATTGCTAGACTCTTCAGGGAGCCAGGGAAATTGCAACTATTTCAGGGAGTCTCCCTGACAATCAGGGAGAGTAGGCAAGTACAGTATGCTTCAGTGTCCTAGTGAAGTATGTGGGACAGTGTAATTCTCAGTGAGCGTTATCATGTTGTGATTTGCGTTGCCTGTACTGGCCACCTGCAAATTCCTCTCCCGAGAGGTACTGTAGATGAAAAAAAAAATGGTATGTAATGTATTATGTTGGTTTTGATTATTTTATTCCTCTGTGTAATCTAACTTAAAGGGCAAAAGAGTTCTTAGATTAGTTCAACAAAATTAACGATAAATGTCAGGAAGACTCTCAGGGAGTCAGTTATAATTTAAGACCTGAATAACCTCTGTCTGTAATTGTGATGTAAAATCAGCAAAATAAAACAACAGCATCGCTTACTATACCAGCACTGATTTTGTCCGGAGATGAAGGGGGAGATTTATCAAGCCTTGCAAAGAGATAAAGTGGAGAGAGAAAAAGTACCAACCAATCAGCTTCTAACTGTCATTTTACAGGCAGTGCTAGAAAAATGATAGCTAAAAGCCGATTGGCTGTTATGGATAATGGTTACATCTCCCCCACACAGAGCTTAGAAAACAAATAGCATCTGTCCAGACTACACAGAATCCTCATTACAACATTTCCATAACTTTCTCAGAACTCAGAATATTGATTGCTATAGGTGGGCCACAAATAGAAATGAGTAAGTTTAATTGCTGATATGTTGTGTGTATTTTGTTTATACGGTCAGTGGCCACATTATTGGGTACACCAGTACACCTCCAAATATCTAATCAGCGGAAGTAATACAATTCACAAAAGCATGCAGACATGGCCAAGTGATTCTGTTGTTCAGACCGGACACCGGGAAGAAATGTGATCTTTGATCATGGGGTGTTTGTTTGTGTCAGACAGGGCTGCCGACAGGGCCCTGGTAGTGGGAGGGAGTGTGGCCAGATCCCCTCCTTAAAAAAAAAAAGATAATATCGCGCGTGCCACACAGGGTGGCGCCGATGGCAGATTTGGGAGTGGGGGGTGAGTGCGATTGTCCCCCCCACACATCACGCAGGGAGAGGGTGGACTGATGGTTGCTGCAGCTACCACTCTCCCTAGCCCAGCACACAGCAGCATATGTGCTGGGCTGGGGAGAAAGGTTGCTGCAGCAGCAGTCAGTCCTCTCTCTCCCTGCCCCAAGTACCAAATCCTGTTATAGGGGTGGGGGCTGCAGAACCCAAGCCCCCCAGTGGGGCCCTCCAGCAAGTCCGAGCCAGGGCAAAGAGTACCCGCTCCACCCCTCTCAGGACTCCTGCTGCCAGACAGTGCAGTTTGAGTACCTCAGAAACCACTGTTCTCCTGGAATTTTAACACATTTACAAAGAATGACATGCAAAACAGAAAACATTCAATGAACAGAACTTCTGTACGAGAAAATGGCTTGTTAATAAGAGAGGTCAGAACAGAATGATCAGATTGGTTCACCCTGGCAGGATGGCGACATTAACTCAACTATGTGTTATAACATTGGTATGCAGAAGAGCAGAAAATGAACTCTGAATGCACAGCGTATCAAATTTTCCAAAGGATGATCTAGGGTGGAAAGCAGGATTCGTCTCCTGGCAGCTAAGAACAGGAATAAAAGGCTACAGTGGGCACAGACTCAACAAAACTGGATAGATACATTTTAAAAAATATGTCTGGGTCAGATACACATAATCAGAAATTGGTGTAATAACATGAATCCATGCCATGTGTCAACAGATCAGACTGTTAAGGTGTAATGGTGTGGAGAATGGACCAGACTCTTGGGCTCCATTACACTGACCTTTTATGGCTGTCTTTCTTCATTCTAACCACTCCGTCACTTCCAACTCTACCTTCCCTTGTTTCCCTCTCCCCATAGGCATTCCAGAAGGCTCTGCCCTTGCCTTTGAAGAAGTTGTAAAAGTTTCAAGGAAACATGTTAGACTAATCCTTCTACAACCCCTTGGACTTTATTTTGGGACATGTTGGTTTTCCACCATCTGGTGTATGGAGTTGTAATACAACCAACTGGTTACAGCTACCAGAATATCTCACTTAATGGTTTCCATCATCCATGTATAGATAGAACTTTGGAATTTACACCACTCAAATAAGAAATGCATCTCTCTGGGAACTATTTCCTTAACAAGTGCTTTCCTCAACACCATAGTTCCATGTGTATTCCCATCGAGGTAGACAGCCCCTCACACACGGCAGACCACAAACCACACAGTGCAGACCACAAACCACACAGTGCAGACCACAAACCAAACGGTCTTACTCAAGGACCGCTGATAATCTTGTTGTGCTAACACACCCTACATACAGCTACACCTACAGGTCTTAACCTCATTCCAGCGGGTAATATCCTCTATAAATACTATTTATGAAGTAACTGTGTAACAGAGACTTATTGGTCCCCCAAATTGGCGTTCCCACTCTCATTTCCCGGTCCCAATAACCAGTACTAGGACATTTTCAGCTACACTAATACACATAATACAACAGTTAGCTTATTCCAGTTCATTTTTATGTTTGTTTTATATGTTTTCATGTGCAATAAATGTCATTTACAGCAAACATACTTTTTTTATAGTGTTCCTATACATACAGTACACATGCACCCACACCTGCACTGTTACCCCATTTATTTCACTCTGCCCTTGGTGCCATTCTCTTCTCTCTCTACCCCTCCATCCTTGCCTTGTAGATCTCATTATCTCCTTATGCATTCAAGCAACCTTGACACTGATAATAATCAATCTACCTCTCCATCCCTGACCTCTCTCTCTCCATCCTCTCTCTAATCTACAACTATTTGTTTTCCATACCTAATGGATGTCCCAGTGCTTTCTTAAACTCAGTACTGTATGTCTAAGACTGAGCTTATCGTGTCCCCCATCCATCCAGGACTACTTTACCTTCCCATCTTTCTCATACTGTTGCCAATATCAACCTCTTTCCCATGCCTCAAGTCCATTGCCTAGGGATTATTCTTCCCAGGGAATTCGAGTCATTGAGTGCTACTGTCTATAATTTATTTGTCTAAACAGTTCACTTATTTTTCCCCCTTGTGCTGTCTGTTTGTAATGTTCTGTAGTGAATTGTTTGTATTTCATTATATTTTTTTCTTTTATGGAGCTATAATATATATCTGCAGTTACAAATATTTAGAATATAGTACATAATAGTTTGCAGAAAAATGATAATAGAGATTCAGACCAAAGCTGAATGTGAGGACGTTTTTGGAAAGTCACCTACACAATTTCTAAACTGTAAATACTTTTATGATGCATTTGTCACAATAAAGGTCAAATCAGAATGTATATCTGTTTAATTTCAAAGACAAGACAAACTGAATCAATGCTCAGCTCTGCGTTCAAGATACTGTACTGAGCTGCTACACAGATTATCTGTACTACGCATTAATCTCTAGAATACATATCGGTCTGACTGCGTACGCGTGATTCCCAGCTCTTCTATCTCTGCCGCTACAGCTCATTCCCTGTATTAAACGTCTGCATAACAAATCTGATTCCCAATGCACTAAACACACAAGATAAATAACTCTTGTTTGCTCGATGCTAAGACCTAGTAGTCTAACTTACGAGATGTCAAATGCTCCTTCTCTGTGTTCCGATTGGATTCTCTTTGAACATATGCCCTTTCAAGTGAAATTAATCAATCTCTTTATCACTCTGGCAACATCTGGAGCTGTAATCATTACCCAACTGCTGAGAAAGGAATGAGACTGCTAATCGCCCAGGGAGACAGGCTTACCGCTCTGAGGAGAAAAGTTTTTGTGAAGTTCCTAATTTGGAGAATAATTCTTTATAGTTATCTGTTCAGGATTCCACATCCACCAGGAGGTTCTCACTATAGCAACTGCTCTCCGCAGGCTGGAAATAAACAAGTGGGAACCTGTTTTTTTATACTTGTGTATTATATTTCATGTACTGTAGTATTCTAAGAAACTCAGGTAGTATCAGATCCATCTGTACATGTTTATGTAACTGTGCACGCTACATACCTGTATGTGTGTTCTAATGGGAGGCTCTGGCTATGTACTTTCTTTAAATCTAAATTATTATATTTTTATTGCAAGGATCTGTAAATGTTCTTTAAAGGGGTTGTCTACCTTCAGATGACTTTCATTTACAGATTTATCACCACACACAGGGCCTCCCGTTACACCCACCAGACCCCACCCACACCCTCAGCACCCGCCAAACCCCCTTTACACCCACCGGACCCCGCCACCTCCACAAGGTATTCTGAAAACCGAATAATCCAAAATCTGAAATGCTCCTGCTCCCCAGCATTTCGGATATGGGAGACTCAACCTGTATATGGTTATTTTTTTTTTTTCTTTATCATAAATAATATTTATTTCAAATTCTCAGGGTAAAGGGTAGGGGTAAAGAAAAGAAAAAGGGAGTGAAGGAGGGACTTGTAGAAGGGATACAAACAACAAATTCCACATTGCACACAAAGTGATACATAATATAAGAAAACAACATAGACTAGAGGTTCCCGGCGGTCAGAATCCTGATGCCTCCCCCTCTCCTTAACTTAACCCTAACCCTCCCTGGTGCTTGAACCTAACCTCTGCCCCTAGTGCCTAAACCTAATCTCCTCCTCCCCGCACCCTAAACCTAACCCTCCCCCTTATTGCCTAACCCTAACCCTCCCCCTAGTGCCTAACCATAATGCTAACCCTGCCCCTAACCCCACTACTTACCTGTGGGTTTCCGGTGGTCAGGATGCCAGCGCCGCGATTCTGACAGGTGTCGGGATTCCGGCCCAGGCATTCCGAGCGCTGGAATCCCCGTGGTCGGGATTATGGCCGCATCCCCATAAAAAAGGGCAAGTCCAAAAAACATGAAAAATATGGCCCATCTCACCACAATTCCACCAGCAAAACTTAGTAAATGAAAGCCAATAGGTGTGTAATCTATCGGGTGTGAGGTTTAGTCTATTTAATAATTTGACCTGCATTTCCGATGGTTTAAACAATGGGACATATGAAAAGACATAGAGTAAACCATCTCCCATTGGGAGTCAGAAATGGGGTGACCCAAGTCCAACTCCCATCGCAGCTAAGCAGCCGAATTAAAATAGGGGCACAACCCCAAAATAAATTTAGAATAGAAAGAAATACTACCCCTAGTCCTGCCCGATGCTAGATGAGATAGAAGATCAGTAGGAGGAATCTGTAATGGACCACTTGAATGAGTCACACTCTGGAACTAATGGTGTATCTGAAGATAATTTAATATTTCCGTAGTAGGTAGGGAATATCGAGCTTGTAAATGAGGGAAAGAAAGAAAAATACTACCCTTCATGAGATCCCCTAGAGTGTGTATACCTCGACCATACCAAAGGGAAATATTAAGATTAGGGATTAATTTAGCTACTGTCCTAAGAAAAAGGATAGGAGTTGGAAAAGAAAATTTCAAGATTCAGGAAACCAACCCATCACAAACCTGCAGCGAGGCTTTCACAATAATGAGGGGCACATGAGTCTAGGGGTCCGTAATAAATCTGCTAAAGAGAAACCAGGACAGCAAGATTGTTCAAGAGACACCCAACAGATAGCAAGAGATTGGCAGAACCATTCCTGAAGCTGTGCCAGTAAGCATGTTTCTTGGTATTAAGCCGGATCTCCACCATGAAAAGTTCAGGGGATGGTTCTTCCAGAGATAGTGAGATAATATAGAATGGTATTTATCCATATATTTATTGGGGAAACATAAAAGGGATTGTACAAAAGAGATATATGAGTTTGGGGAGTAGGATCAACTTAAACGTTGCTAAACGGCCCAACCAAGAAATCTCTTGAGATAACCAAGATCTAGTGAAGTTGGTCAAGCGCTCAATTAGGGGAGGAAGATTTACATCAAAGACAGAGGTGGGGAGGGGGTATATACTAAATGGAAGTAGTTTGTCAATTATATGGAAAATTAGAGTGAAGATAAAAAAATAACAAAGTCATGAAGATTGATAGGCATAGCGTCAGTCTTTGTTGTCTTTAGCTTATAATAAGAGGCCGCACTTTATGCATCTAAAACCATATGCAGGTGATGCAATGAAGTCAGAGGTTTCACAACAAAAAGAAGAACATGATCCACGAAGAGACAAAGTTTATGAGTTTTGTTCCCAAACACATGCCCAGGAAAGTTACCATCTGCCTGCAGTTTAGCAGCCAGAGGCTCAATAGCCAAATCAAATATTAAAGGCGAGAGGGGACACCCATTAGGCATAGAGAACGTGTCCGACAGAAAACCATTACTAACACTTTTGCAGAGGCAGTACTATAAGAAGCTAAAATTGAGGACGGTATGAGGTCACCAAAACCAAATCTGGAAAGAACCATGCACATATACAACCAGAGCCGTAACTAGACTTTTTGGTGCCCTGTGCCAGAAAGAGCATTGGCGCCCCCCTCATATTTCAAAGGGACATAATGCACCCAAAAAAGGGCCATGGCTTCATGGGGAAGGGCCAGGGAAGAGATAGGAGAGGCCAGGAGATGCTGGGGATGAAATAAGAGGAAGCTACAAGGAAGAATGATAATAAACAGAAATTTGACAGGCCCAAACAGCGCCCCCTGACCTGTGGAGCTCTGTGTGATGGCACCGGCCGCAATACCCTAGCTACGGCCCTGTATACAACCAATTCTGCCAGTCGAATGCTTTTCACCATCGAGAGAGAGCATAAGCAGCCCAGAATTGGAGGCAGTAACAGAATCAATGAGATTGAACACCTTGTGAGTATTATTCGAAACTCCACCTGGTCAGGATGGATTAGTGAAGGAAGTAGAGGGGTAAATCGAGTAGCAATTAACTTAGCATTTTAACATCTCCATTCCATGCAATAGGGTGGTAATTTTGACAATAGGCAGAATATTTCCTTGGTTTAGGGAGGATCACAACTTAAGCCTCTAGCATCTCTGTAGGAAATGACCCCAAGACAGACAGCTCATTAAACACCGATGTCAACATAGGAACCAAGTGTTCTTGAAAGGTCCCATAAAGATCATTGATGAAACCATATGGTCCAGGTGCTTTTCCCATGTGAGAGATTGGATAGCGACCAAGTGAGGCCCATGAAGCATTCACATCCATGAGTTGATCTACAGTCAGTGAAGGTAAGCAAATATCTGATAGAAAAGATTCAATAGGAGGAATAGAAGGTTGAGGAATAGAAGAGTCTGAAGCCAAATTATATAGTTGAATTTCAGATGGGTTAGCAGTCTTAACACCTAATGGAGAGAGAATGTGTTTAATTCTGTTCTTGGCCTGCTGTGTCCAAAGTTTATGGACCAAATATCTCCCAACTCTATTAGCCGCTTAATAAAACTTTTGATGCAGCCTATTCAAAGCAGCTTAAGTGCGAGCCATGAGAAGCTTCTGGAGTTGGCTTCTAATGGTGGACAACTCTTTGTGAGGATCTTTAGAGAGAAGCAGTTTATCACAATTCTTCAAGTCCTTTAGCTTAGCCTCCAAATCCACCTGCATCTGAACATTCTGTTGTTTACGCCTAGCAGCCACTTCAATTACAAAACCTTGAACAAGTTAGAGTAGAAGGGGTAAATTTGCTAAGGTGGAATGAGATTGAAATTCATCCGTTAACTGCATATTCGGAATTTACTAAAGGTAAAACTGTGCCGATTTTGCTCCATTTGATGTCTAGAACTCAGCCAACAATACTTGTAGCCCGGCCAGTAACATGTTTTCCGACACATTGGGCCTGATTCAGACTCGGACGCTAAGTTGCACTCACTCTGAGCAATGGTCGCCCGTCTGCGCATGCGTATAAGTTGCAGTGCGCAAACTAGTACGAGTGATCAGAGTTTGCTCGCTCGCCCTGAAAAGACTGCCCGGTGGAATGAGTGACAGATAGCGCCGTTTGTGGTTAGTAACAGGGGAAGGTGCTTGTGAACGGGGGAGTGGTGCTGCGAACACAGGCTTGTCTGACCGTCAGAACGGAGTTTAATGGGTGTGCATAATTATCAAAGTTGCATCATTGAACACGTCACTTGGTTGTTTTTTACTCTGAACTGCTCGCAGTGCTTGCGGGAGGGAAAGGTCTACCTCAAGTTCTGCGAGCAGCTCCCATGGCTCTCGATGTTACCGATTAATCCTTCAAATACCGGAGATGACGTGTTGTTGCGAGTGGCAAGGGGGCATCTTTATACACTAGCGAGTGCTTATTGCCAGGGCTCACCAAGACGTAGAGGGCGTCCTTACGAGACGCAGTGCGAGCACTTAATTTAAATATTCGGCCCCTTTTGCCAGTGAGCGGCCGCAATTTGCGAGCGGGTCTGAATCAGGCCCATAGACCATCGGTACAACTCAGAGGCACTTTGCCATAGAAAGCAATAGGACCTGATATTTACTAAGGATTCAGATTTGTGTTAACAGACGAAATATAGTGCAAATCAGCTGCAAAACGTACAAAAAATAAAAAACTCAAATACTGTAGAACACCTTTTTCTATTCGAGTTTCACATCTGAACCTACACAGATGCATGCACAGATTAAGGCATCTTGATATATGCATCTGTGTGTAAATAAATATACACAGAAGCACGGATGGGATCAGTGAGATCGGTCTATGCTTCTGTGATAAAAAAATTAAAACCATTGTAAAATTTGAAAAAAAAACTGACGTGGCCCCCTTCCCAAAAGAACAACCAGCACCAGGATTTGGAGATACAGTACTGGCTGTGCTAAATACAAGGGACAAACAACGTAGAGGTCCCCCGTATTAAGTACACCAGGCTATTCAGAACCAGCCCTGGTTGCCAAAATACAGGGGACAAAAGACGTAGGGGTTTCCTGTATTAAGCGCAACCGGCCCTGGGCTCTGAGACGGTCCTGGTTCTGGAAATATAGGGTTCCCCTGTAAATTGAACCAGCACCGTACTGTTTCTAGCAGGGGGGGTTAATGCCACAGTCAGGGAAACCCTTTCAGCAGGGAACCCCCCCTAAAGGGGTCTCCCTCTCCAGGGCACCCCAGGCCTAGGCTGATAGCCTGGGTCTATCCCCGGCACCCCTGGCCAGTGGGTACTGGGTTGATAGTGTAGTGTGGTGTAAAAAAATAGATGAGATAATATTGTCTTTTGCTGTGGAACTCCATTACAGGCCCGCTGGTACCTGTAGTTCCACAGCAAAATAAATATAAAAAAACACAGAACACACACAAACTGTGACAGTACAAGTTTAATAACACATGCATGCACACACACATGTACACTCACACTCCATATCTCACATACTCACCTATGTATCCCTGAAGTCATCATGTCCTCTTCTCCAAGTAGATAATCCATAGGGTACCTGTAATAAAAAAAATCCATACTTACCTCATCCTATGCGTGGTTCATGTCCTCTTCTGTCCATGTAGGCATCCGCGGACGTGGAAAAACAAAAAAATTAAAAATTGCGGACCCACAAACTTAGTACTGGCCTCTAAGGATAGCACTACCCGAATGAGCACATCGCCGACGGATTTCAGTATAGAAATCCCGGTGCTGAGCTTTCATTGGCTGAGAGAGGCAAACCTTCCGCCTCTCAGTCAATGAATGGGTCCCACCATTGACTTCAATGGTGAGAACCACAAAAGTAATCTTAAGTAACCTTTGCGGTTCTCACCATTGAAGTCAATGGTGGGACCCATTCCTTAGAACAGGGAACCCCTACGTCGTTTGTACCCTGTATTTAGCACAACCAGTACTGGGTCTCCAAAGCCCGGTGCTGGTTGTTTTTTTGGGTAGGGGGCCATGCCATTTTTTTTTCTAATTTTAAACAGGTTTTAATTTTTCTTAACACAGAAGCACAGACGGATTTCACTGATCCCGTCCGTGCTTCTGTGTTTATTTATTTACACACAGATGCATGTATCATGGATCTCCTTGATCCATGCATGTATCTGTTCTTTCAAATTAGTGAAGACAGAACGCTACTGTAAATAGAGATTAATAATATGAATGACAACGAAGGATTACACCATCGAGCAACACGAATGACAGGAACTCGGCAGCTTAGTAAATTCAGTAACCTGTTCTAAAAATTAAACACATATATCCGGACGATGTCATCCGAGATTGATCGGATGAATAGAATAGAAATTGGCATCTTAGTAAATTTGCCCCAAAGTGTCAGAATGGGTGTTAGTGTCCAAATATGACATTAAACTATCACCTGTTTAGTGGTAGGATCTGACAAAAGGTGAGGAGATAATCTCCAAGGGTAAGGGGGCGTATAATGTTAGGACAAGTCCCAAAACCACAATAAAGGGCTCAGACCACACAATAAGCAAAATATTCAATGACCCTGAATGTTGTAATGGTAAATAAATAAAAAGGTCTATGCGAGAGTAAGAGTTATGAACTGGCAGTAAATAGGTATAGTCCTGCCCAGTTGGATTCTGCACCCGCCAAACATCATATATATAAAATTCCTCAGTAGGGTGAGGAATGCAAGGTGGGGACCAGATTGGAAGGGAGCACTGGAAGGTTTTCTTGATTTATCCAACTTAGGATCCAGAACCAAAATAAAATCACCCATTAATATAAGGGAACCCGGTTAAATTTCTGAATAGCTAAATACACCTTCGTAAGAAACTGGACCTAATTGTAGTTAGGGGCATATATAAAGAGTCACCCATCTATCCGCCAAACAATCCATAAGGATAAGATACCACCCACTATTACCTGCCACTTGTGAATGTAGAACAAAATAAATAGTTACAAAACAAAATGGCCACCCCTTTGTATTTAAAGGGCCATTGGCAAAATAACCTAGAGGGTATCTGCGATTCTTAAGAAAAGGGGCACCCTTAAAGGAAAAATGAGATTCCTGTAAAGCAATCACATCCATCCTATGTTTGTGAAACATAGATAATGCTAACCTGTGCTTATTGGTTGAATTTAAACCCTTAACATTTAAGGAAAAATATCTAACATCTAAACTAAATAAATCAGGAAACATACAGTAGCAAGCTTAAACAAATAGAACAATAAAAATCACAATGTGTTTTTTTACAAGAAAAATCCCAATGGTATGGAAAAGGGTAGGAAAAGAGGAGAATCAAGGGGATAAAAACAGGAAAAAACACCAAAATGACCCGGTATATTGTATCCGTTACTGCAGGGGAAAAAAGTGTGCTGTAAAAGTAAAGTGAAGGAAGCGGCCTTAACGTTACAACCCATGTTTTTAAAGAACTGTAAATAACAGAGTATTACTAGTCATTATATTGTAACTAACAAGTAATTATATATTACATATATACAGAAAATTGTAGAAATGGAAATGTCTAGAAAAACAAACTATAAAATTCTGTATTAGCAACACAGCAACTCATGTGTCTCGGAGGAAGTCTATAGACACCTACAGGAAACATGAAGTCCAGCACTTTACAAAAGAATAATGTCAAAAAGTGAGGAAAACCTATCAAAAGTGACAGGGATATTGGGACATTCAGATTGAGGACCATTCAGGTCTAGGTGAAGTTGTTTCTGTGTTGTATTAGGTAGCTTGATAGGAATATCCCACTCTGAGAGAAGCTTGGCCCCAGCTTCCGAATTAGAGACAACATAGGACGATCCTTCATCGTTGATAATCAAATTTACTGGAAATCAAAATTGATATTTGTTCTCTTAGGAATGAAGGGCCGAGGTGATGTGGGCCAAGCGTCTGCGCTTAGAGATAGACAAAGGGCTGTAGGCCTTCTAATATGTCAGATTCCACAGCTGACCCTGCAGCCTGAAGGATAAGTTCTTTAAATGGAAAGAAATGAACAAGGAGAATAATAATTCTAGGTAAGGATCCAGAAACCAATCTGGGTCTAGGTAGACAGTGAATTCCCCATCTATCCTCGACCGAGCAGAGCACCGGGAGGCGGAGCTGCTCTCCTAGAGTTTGACACCAGACCAGCCCATCTAGCCATTGGCCCTTCTGGCATTTGCCCTGATGTATTGTTACTGTTTTATATATATATATATATATATATATATAATGTCGCACCCGGATAATTGGCTGAGACAGGATCGGTTTAAAATTCAATCTGCTCGATGCCATTTTGCGAATGGCAATGAGACGCCATTTTGCGACTGGCCGCCCAGCGCCATTTTAGTGAATCTCGCCCATTATAAGTACATACGGAGATGCTATTATTTAGCGTCGTGCGATTCCCACGCAATAGAAAAAAGTTAAAAGTCCTCATCATATAAATACCGACAGTCACTAAAACATATAAAATGATCAACCCTGAAAAACATGCGTACCATGGTGTACTCCACAAACACGTAGTCGCACAACGCTAACTAGCGTCTTTTCCCAAAACCCCAATACTTACACACTGCACACTTACATAAAAGGTTCCCTAGCATTAAAGTGTAATATTCAAGGTTTATTCAGTATTATTATGTTGTGAAATAAATGTAATTTGATATCTAAGGTTTAGTACATGGTAAGCAGCTGGAAAAAGGACACAAAGGGCTGTTGGAGGCTGGATTGTGTCCATACGAACTGACCTATGAACTATACTGTAACAGAACAACCAGGAAGAAGAACCAATGGAATCATGCCAATCTGCTCTATTGTATTGCCTATCCCTGTAAGAGTATATATGTAAACCTGGATGCCAGTCTTCTTGCTTTGCTGTTCACGGAGGTTTCTATATTGATGCCGGGATAAGTTTCCAGAGCGCGTGCAAATGTAACAACTGTACCTTGGGTCTGTATGATTTATTTGCGCTAATTGTATTTAGAACACAGCGTGTAACCATCTGTTTTTATATTGAATAGTAACTTTTTGTGTTTTGGAACCACACTCAAAGTCTGAAAGCATTTATTTCTTGTGCGACTCATAAAGCTAAATAACGACAATTTTAGAAGGTATAGACAGGCAGGAATCGAAAAAAAAAATATATATATATATATATATATTAGGGGTGAGCGGGTTCGGATTTCTGAAATCCGAACCCCCCCGAGCCCCCCCGATCCGAGTCCGATCCGAATCAGGCTCGACTTTTCCCGCCTGACTCGGATCTGAAATCGAGGCAAAACGTCATCATCCCGCCTTCCGAGTTTCGCGGGTTTTGGATCCTATATAAGGTACCCACGTCGGCGCCATTTTCTCACTCGGCTGTGGACAGTGAAGAGGGAGGGTGGGAGTTAGGGCTGTGTAGTGTAGTGTAGTGCTGCTGTTGTCCACTACTTCAAAGTCCATAGGGGCTGGCTGTGTTGTGCTGTGCTGCTGTTGTTAATAGGGGCTGTGTCCACTACTTCAAAGTCCATAGGGGCTGGCTGGACTGTGTTGTGCAGTCAGTTCTCCATAGGGGCTGTGTCCACTCCAAAGTCCTGTGCAGTGTCCCAGTCCTAAAGGAGTGCTGCAGTGTTGTCCAGGGGGTGCTCTGTCCATCAGGGGTGCTCCCCCCAAGTGCTAAAAAAATAATATATTTTCTGTGTTTGTGAATTGTGTGCGCAGTAGCCGCACGTGCATCAACAAAGTAGTGCCAAGCGTGCGCCTGTGTCATAAGTAAAGGGCCGGCTGGCTTGACCGTTAAGGGTGCTGTAACCCCCGAAAGTACACTCCAGTCCAAACCAAAAAAAAAATTATTTTCTGTGTTTGTGAATTGTGTGCGCAGTAGCCGCACGTGCATCAACAAAGTAGTGCCAAGCGTGCGCCTGTGTCATAAGTAAAGGGCCGGCTGGCTTGACCGTTAAGGGTGCTGTAACCCCCGAAAGTACACTCCAGTCCAAACCAAAAAAAAAATTATTTTCTGTGTTTGTGAATTGTGTGCGCAGTAGCCGCACGTGCATCAACAAAGTAGTGCCAAGCGTGCGCCTGTGTCATAAGTAAAGGGCCGGCTGGCTTGACCGTTAAGGGTGCTGTAACCCCCGAAAGTACACTCCAGTCCAAACCAAAAAAAAATAATTTTCTGTGTTTGTGAATTGTGTGCGCAGTAGCCGCACGTGCATCAACAAAGTAGTGCAAAGCGTGCGCCTGTGTCATAAGTAAAGGGCCGGCTGGCTTGACCGTTAAAGGGTGCTGTAACCCCCGAAAGTACACTCCAGTCCAAACCAAAAAAAAATTATTTTCTGTGTTTGTGAATTGTGTGCGCAGTAGCCGCACGTGCATCAACAAAGTAGTGCCAAGCGTGCGCCTGTGTCATAAGTAAAGGGCCGGCTGGCTTGACCGTTAAAGGGTGCTGTAACCCACAAAGTACACTCCAGTCCAAACCAAAAAAAAAATAATTTTCTGTGTTTAGCCGCACGTATATATCAAATCGATATAACATAAATGGAGGACCAAACTTTCTCCGATAAAAATAAAATAGAGAAAGATCAAGAACCACTTCCTCCTAGTGCTGAAGCTGCTGCCACTAGTCATGACATAGACGATAACATGCCATCAACTTCGTCTGCCAAGGCCGATGCCCAATGTCATAGTAGAGGGCACATACAATCCCAAATGGCAAAGTTCAGGAAAATGACCTTGAAAAAGACATTTAAATCAGCTGAAGAGAAACGTAAACTTGCCAATATGCCATTTACGACACGGAGTGGCAAGGAACGGCTAAGGTCGATCCCTAGTATGTTCATGACTAGTGGTTCAGCTTCACATGACGATGGAAGCCCTCCTCCCACTAAAAAAATCAAAAGAGTTAAGCTGGCAAAAGCACAGCGAAGAACTGTGCTTTCTAAGAAGATATCACAAATCCCCAAGGAGAGTCCAAGTGTGGTGGTGGTTGCGATGCCTGACCTTCCCAGCACTGGACGGGAAGAGGTGGCTCTTTCCACCATTTGCACGCCCCCTGCAAGTGCTGAAAGGAGCACCCACAGTCCACTTGCTGATATGCAAATTGAAGATGTCACTGTTGAAGTACAACAGGATGAGGATACTGGTGTAGCTGGCGCTGAGGAGGAAGTTGGCGAGGAGGATTCTGATGGTGATGTGGTTTGTTTAAATCAGGCTCCGGGGGAGACAGTTGTTGTCCGTGGGATGAAAAAGCCCATCACGGTCATGCCTGGGCAGAAGACCAAACATTCCACCTCTTTGGTCTGGCAATATTTCTATCCAAATCCGGACAACAACTGTCTTGCCATATGTACCATATGTAAAGGTGAAATAAGTAGGGGTAGGGACGTCAACCACCTAGGAACATCCTCCCTTATACGGCACCTGCAGCGCGTTCATAAAAAGTTACTGTCAAGTTCAGAAACTTTGGCTAAGACCGTAAGCAGTCCAGGGACACCTAAATCCCGTTGTCCTGTTGTATCCAAGCGCCTGCAAACCACACCGTCAACTCCCTCCTCGTCAATTTCCTCCTTAGTCAGGATCGGAAGTAGTCCTGCAGGCCATGTCACTGGCATGACTGACTCTCCTATCCGGGATTCCTCTGGAGGATCCTGCATTGCTACGCCTACTGCTGCCGCTGCTGCTGTTGCTGCTGCTGGGAGTTGTTCATCATCCCAGAGAGGAAGTAGGAACACCACTACTTTTACTAAACAACTGACCCTCCAACAGTCCTTAGCGAGGAGGATGAAGTACGACAGCAGTCATCCTGAAGCAAAACGTATAACTGAGGCCTTGACTGCTATGTTGGTGTTAGACGTGCGTCCGGTATCCGCCATTAGTGCAGTGGGATTTAGACAATTGATGGAGGTAGTGTGTCCCCGGTTCCAAATCCCGTCTAGATTCCACTTCACTAGGCAGGCGATACCGAGACTGTACAGAAACGTCAGAAAAAGTGTCCTCAGTGTCCTGAAAAATGCCATTGTACACAATGTCCACTTAACCACGGACATGTGGACAAGTGGAACAGGGCAGACTAAGGACTATATGACTGTGACAGCCCACTGGGTAGATGTATCACCTTACGCAGCAACAGCAGCAGCATCACCAGTAGCAGCATCTCAGAAATGCCAGCTCGTTACAAGGCAGGCTACGCTGTGTATCACCGGTTTCAGTAAGAGGCACACCGCCGACAACCTCTTAGAGAAACTGAGGGAAATCATCGCCCAGTGGCTTACCCCACTTAGACTCTCCTGGGGATTTGTGATATCTGACAACGCCACCAATATTGTGCGGGCATTACATCTGGGCAAATTCCAGCACGTCCCATGTTTTGCTCACACAATAAACTTGGTGGTGCAGAATTTTCTGAAAAGCGACAGGGGCGTGCAGGAGACGCTTTGGGTGGCCCGAAAAATTTCTGGCCACTTTCGCCATTCAGCGACTGCGTGCCGAAGACTGGAGCGCCAGCAAACACTCTTGAACCTGCCCCGCCATCACCTGAAGCAAGAGGTTGTGACGCGGTGGCACTCAACCCTCTATATGCTTCAGAGGATGGAGGAGCAGCAAAAGGCCATACAAGCCTATACATCCACCTATGACATAGGCAAAGGAGGGGGTATGCACCTGACTCAAGCGCAGTGGAGAATGATTTCCGTGTTGTGCAAGGTTCTCCAGCCCTTCGAACTTGCCACACGTGAAGTCAGTTCAGACACTGCCAGCTTGAGTCAGGTCATTCCCCTCATCAGGCTTTTGCAGAAGCAGCTGGAGAAAGTGAAGGAGGAGCTAAGACGGAGCGATTCCGCTCGGCATGTGGGACTTGTGGATGAAGCCCTTCATTCGCTTTGCCAGGATTCCAGGGTGGTCAATCTGTTGAAATCAGACCACTACGTTTTGGCCACCGTGCTCGATCCTAGGTTTAAAGCCTATGTAGTGTCTCTCTTTCCGGCCGACACAAGCCTGCAGAGGTGCAAAGACCTGCTGGTGAACACACTGTCAGCTGAAGCGGAACGTGACACGTCAACGGCTCCTTCTTCATTTTCTCCCGCAACTGGGGCTGCCAGGAAAAAACTTAGGTATCCTAAGCAACCCGCTGGCGGTGATGCAGGGCAGGCAGGACCAAGTTTGGACATCTGGTCCGGACTGAAGGACCTGGCAACAATTTCTGACATGTCTACTGTCACTGCATATGATACTGTCACCATTGACAGAATGGTGGAGGATTACATCGGTGACAGCATCCAAGTAGGCATGTCAGACAGTCCATACCTGTACTGGCAGGAAAAAGAGGCAATTTGGAGGCCCCTGTACAAACTGGCTCTATTTTACCTGAGTTGCCCCCCCTCCAGTGTGTACTCCGAAAGAGTGTTTAGTGCAGCCGGGAACCTTGTCAGCGAAAGGCGTAGGAGGTTGCTTCCACAGAATGTGGAGAAGATGATGTTCATCAAAATGAATTATCAGCTCTTCCAGGGAGACCAGCCTCCAGAAGGTACAGAGGGACCTGTGGTGGTGGATTCAAGTGGGGACGAGTTAATACTTTGTGAGGATGAGGATGTACACACTGAAGAGGGTGAGGAATCGGTGGATGAGGAGGATGAGGATGACATCTTGCCTCCGTAGAGCCAGTTTGTGCAGGGACAGATTAATTGCCAGCTTGTTTTGTGGGGGCCCAAACGAACCAATCATTTCAGCCACAGTTGTGTGGCAGACCCTGGCGCTGAAATGATTGATTTGTTAAAGTGTGCATGTCCTGTTTATACAACATAAGGGTGGGTGGGAGGGCCCAAGGACAATTCCATCTTGCACCTCTTTTTTTTCTTTGCATTATGTACAGTTTGGGGCCTAGTTTTTCTAACTGCCATCCTGTCTGCCACTGCAGTGTCACTCCTAGATGGGTCACGTGTTTGTGCCGCCCACTCGTGTCGCTTAGCATAGTCATCCAGCTACCTCGGTGCAACCTTTTGGACATAAAAACACTATTGTGAGGTGTGAGGTGTTCAGAATAGACTGGAAATGAGTGGAAATTAAGGTTATTGAGGTTAATAATAGCATAGGAGCAGAAAAACCTACAAATTCTGTGATTTTAGCTGTTTTTATGCTTTTTTTCAAAAAAATACAGATCCAAAACACAAAACCCAGAACCCAAAACACGGAAGGGTGGTTTTGGCAAAACCAATCCAGATCCAAAACACGAAGAAAGATCCAGATCCAAAACCAAAACACAAAACACGAAAAGTGGCCGGTGCACACCCCTAATATATATATATATATATATATATATATATATATATATATATATATATATATAGTATAGCCTTACTTGTGTTGCCCTGCTGAGCCATTTATACTGGATATAATTATAGCCAGAGAGCTGTTGTTGTGTTAGATGCCAGGAAAATTAAAAATAACATTGGCTCTTCTACATGCTGAAATTTAGGTCTAAACAGCTCAGGCAAAAATGTAGCTTGGTTATTCAAAATTAAAGATAGTATCACAACAAGGGGATGGACAGGTATAGCATTGGTACAGTCAGCCACACATATTTAATACTACATGCACCCAAAGCAATGCAAAGAAGTCTATTAACACATGGTTGTGGACAAGTGGCCTGATCAAGTACCGTCGCAGCCTCACGCACACCTGACCTTACTCAGAAATTGCTAACTTCCGCACACGCTGTCAGGCCGTCATAGTGAATAATTTACGCACTACCGTACGCAACTGCAATTCCACACCCAATCCGCTGATTGTTGCATACTGCGCGTGTGCGCGAACTAGCCATTGCGGTCGGGGCTGCGATTGCAGTGACTACGCAGACTCATCGCAGAGTGATTAACAGAAGTGCTGTTTGTGGGTGGTGATGGGGGAAATGGTTGGGTGAATGCAGGCCCAGTGTGTTTCAACACCGTTGCAGGGGCGTGCATAAAGTATTCACTGTGACGGCCAACACAGCCTGAGGCCTCAGCGTGTGTGGAAGTTAGCAATTTCTGAGTAAGGTCAGGTGTGCGTGAGGCTGCGACGGTACTCGATTGTACCAATGGTTTCGAAGTCTTGCTAAACATTACAGATGTGTAAGGTAAGGTGGGCTTCCTTATGTAGTGCTGCGTATGGAATTGCGATCGCAATGGATTAACATACTATTGCAGTTGAACTGCAGGCATAATCGCTATTGCATTCGCAGTTGCATTCCATAGTAAATCAAGCCCAAGGTTCATGAATTCCTTTAATTTTGAGCCAAAATGCACAAGAAATATATACATGTATCCACTCTTATTCAGAGTTATATGCATCTTTTGGTGTACTCGTCCCCAATCTGTACATTTAGTTTGCTCTTCTTCATCATCAGTGCGCACTTTCAGCAGCCATGGTGCAAATGATACACTGAAAACAGGTTTATTTAGGCTTACACCAGAGATGGACTGGGGCTCTAAATCAGCCCTGGCATTTCCTTTTGCTTATGTCAAAGGGGACATGGCTTTTCCTCACAGGGTGTGGTCTCACCTCACAGGGGAGTGGTTACATCTCACGGAGGCATGTTGCGAGTCACGGGGACCTGGTTTCATGGTACACCTCCATCTCTCAATATCCCAGCCGGGAAGCGGAGCTGCTCTGCCAGGCTTTCAGACCGGATCAGCTCATCAGGCTATTGACCCTTCTGGCATTTGCCAGAAGTGTGAGATGGCCAGTCTGGCCTTGCTTACATCTCACTTTGCATAGCCCACTGTTCCATCATAGCACCCTCGCTGAACTTTGACTATATGAGAACAGCCTTTTGAATAATTTGACTTAAATAAGTAGTGATAATCAAAACTGTATAAAAGTGGTTCTCAAACTTGAATTGGTTCAAAAATGTGAAACTTGAGGAAAAATAAGGGGCCTATCCATCACTGAAGGCCGTATGGCCTCTGATGATTTAGTATTTATCTCAGGATACTTAAGTATCCAACTCACAGCGAGGATAATTTACACCGGAGCAATTCAGCATTGCTCCGTTGTGGGAACAGCTGCTCCGAAAAGCAGCTGTCCCCTCGGTTACTTACCTGCTCCCCGTCATCCCGGCTACGCATGCTTGACCTGAGGTCACACATGCGCACAGTCGCCGGGGAGTCCGTGAGAAGGCGGCGGAGGGATCCCTCTTCGCATCCCTGGAACTCCTTCTCATAGGAAGGAGCGGGGCTACGAGAGCAAGCGTCGTCTGAAGATGTCGCTTGTTCTTGGCAGCAAACTCAGAAAACTTTCAGTTTTCGGGGTTTGCTGAATTTCAGGGGGTCCTTTTGGACCCCGTTGATGAATGGCCCGGTAAGTAAAATATGCAGAAACTAGTGTTTCCGCCTCATTACCGGGCCATTTATCGATGATGAGTAGGCCCCTAAATGTCTAAACCTGTTGGGGAAGGAGGAGAACTTTTGTGGACCAGTGGTAAAATAAGACTAGCAGCTAGCAATAATATTTAAATTAGATAAAGGCGAGAATTTATTTTTGGGCAGGGCCTGCGCTTCCATTAGGCAGCTGCCTAAGAGCACTGAGACCTGAGGGGTCGGCCCGCTGAGGCGTGGTCTTGCCTCTCCAGGAAACCACTTGTTTCGAAGAGACCTGGTGAAAGCTGCTTATCCGAGCAGTGGACACCCATCTACACCTGCCCCTCAGAGAAGGAAAAAAAACCCACACAAACCTGAGAGCCACAGAAGACAAGATGCAGCACCTGGGTCCACTGCCGATGACGCCTCGATATCACTAGCCGGCAAACTCTGCTGGAATCCACCAACCCTGATACCGACATGTCCACTAATAACATCTATCTATCTATCTATCTATCTATCTATCTATCTATCTATCTATCTATCTAAGCCTACTTGGGTGTACCTGCAAATGTCACACATAGTCGTTTTTACATATTTTTTTGGAGGGGGTGTTTCTCTGTTTGACAGTGGAGACTTTGGAACTTTTAAAATACCACCTCCACACTTTCACCTGAGGGGCTAAAAAGTGGGTATTCGGGAGGAGTAGGACAGGAGGCAGAAGTTTTGCCTAGGGTGCCAAGAAACCTTGCACCTGCCCTGATTTTAGGGCTGTAAATACTTTTTACCTACATGTTTGTTTGTTTTATGAACCGGGAGAGGACTCTCTGCAGTGAGAACGTGTTTGACTGATGTTAATTAAGACCTGTTCTTTCCTTCAGTACATTGCCAACAAAGAGCTGTGTGGGGCATGAGTGAATTGTGCCCTAATATAGAAATTTGGCTGGCTATGAAATTGCTGGGACACTGACAAATGAGCAGCAACATCCAACATTAGAGTCTGTATGCTGCTGAAAACAGTTTGGAAAGAAGAATGTATCCTGACACATTAACTGAGGCTTCATGCTTTAGCATTCCCCATACACCCTGTCTTGAATGATGAATCACGGGTTCAATAATTCATCTCAAATCCAATATTGCAGGGAGAATATTTCCTTAAAACATCCAAACACAACTTCTGTGTATCAATTTTTTCTGATACCAAATTTATTTTCAAGTCATACATAGTGCATGGAAACGGACCTTATACTACACCAAACAATAAAACACAAATTCGGCTAAGTGCTAAATATTCTGTCTGTAATTGTTATGTACAGTTCAGTGACTGAGCTTAATTTAGATCAAAGCAGAAAATAGACTGTTCCTGGATCCCTGACTTTCTAGGCAGAAGCAATGAATAATCAGCTTATCAATTTCATAGGAACCATTGATAATACACTTACTAAGTGGCCTATTTATCATTAAATAAAGTATTAAGGAGTTCCCAGATGTACTATGGAGAAATCACAGCAAATATCTCCGATATCTGCCGCCATCCCTCCACTTTCGTCTGCAAATGCATACCCTATAGGTTTCTATGGGGGCTGCTGTACCGCAGATTTATCAATTAATGTGCGCCAAGGACCCGAACCAGGAAGCAGTGTGATAGCTTTTCACTATCACACAGTTTCCAGGTCTTCTCCAGGACAAGTTCTTATCGGAGCCCATCTCCTAGCAAGGGCAGAATAGTAAAATTGCTTGAAAATATTATGCATTTACACTAAAAATATTTATCACATCTGCATTAAAAATGAGGATTGTGATAAACATTACCCTTAGACATTATAGTGAGTGTTACATAAGGCCGTCAGAGCACCAGTCTGACATGTGTGATCCATATCATTGAACTGCCCTGATGGAGGTAGAACAGTTCCGGTGTGAGTGGTGTATCCCACCACCCTGACAGTCGGCACACTTTTGAAGACTGACAGAATTTTGGTAGGTGTGATCCACACACCCATCTTTTCACAGTAAAGCAACAATGAGAAGCTGTCACACATTATTGGGCTGATCCAGAGTTATTATTATTATTATTATTATTATTATTATTACATTTTATTTATAGGGCGCCATAAGTGGTCCGCTGCGCCGTACATACAGTAAAGGGTATACAGAACATTACATTACAATACAGTAACCAAAATATAAACAGAACACAAGTAACAGTCAGCAACACAATTCTCCATACACAATACAGCTCTGAAGGTGAAGGCTGTCATAGAAGTGCTAGAAAAGAAGGCTGTGAGACAGTTTGCAATCTAGGGGAGTTGAACTTAAATCCCTTTGCAGAGTGTATCCAGGGGCGCAGAGATGGGGGGGGGGCGAGTACTAATTACCCAGGCCTGGGGCTTGATGGAGGTGCCCAGGTCCTTTGCCTGCCCCCCCTTACCTGTCAGCGGCTGAGGGGGAACATGGTGCCCCCCGGTGGAGTGCAATGTGCTGCAGCAAAACTGTATAAATATTTTTTAAGGAGACATGGCCATGCCTACTGACATTATGCCACACCCCAAAAAATTACTGGGCCAGGCAGGGTGATATCAAGTGGACAATGGACAGTGAGGGTGTGTCAGTGCAGCTTCAGGCTATGCAGAGATGTGGGGAAGAGTAAATGTGCCTGTTTTCAGACAGATGATTTGCACCTAGTATAGGGCTGGTGCAAGTGTACAATGATGATGTTTATGGATATTAAAACATCCTTATGGAATGGAGCGGTCCAGCTACAGAGATGTGAATGATTCTGCATACTGGCGAATATATTGGGTCCCACAATGTGAGAGCATTTGCATATGACTTGCTATCAAGTATGCATTGGGAGATATTTAACCTTAAGGTATCTACTGAGGAAATCAATGTGCTGATCTATATAGGAAGGACAAACAATTGTAGGGGTTTCTGTTTGGATGATGGTGTCTCAAACAAGCAGATGCAGTGTACATAGTGAATGAATTCCAAGTCAATAACATTTTGATCATCTTTGTTTATGAGGCTCATACACATCCAAATTGTCTGCCAATTTGGTTGCAACCCAGTAAACAAATTGTGCCCATGAAGCCTTTTTAATCCAGAACAATTTGCTAATGTGTCTGTAGCTCTAGATAAATGACCTGCACCATAGCAAAATTGTCTTTTAGACCAAGAACTTACCTATAAATGAGTATAGGTCAATAGAGAAAGATGAATAGAAAGCCTTACACTATGCAAATAGCTCTTAATTATGGCCCTCATTCAGAGCCGTTCGCTATTTGCGGTCGTTCGTTTTCTAAAAAGGGGTGGCTATTCAAATGAACCGTTCGCACTTTGCGGACTGTTCACGCCTCTAAGTCTGAACGAGCGAGCAAAACATGCGAACGTAAATTTTAAAAATACGCCCCCTGGCCGCTCGCACCATACATCATGTCCGCTATTTATTAGATTAATCGAGTACATCGACCAGCGTATGAACTGCTCGCTATTCTTGGGGCTGGTTTTTTCAACCACTATTTTGCAAGCAGTTCTGAGTTAAAAAAAAACAAGTGACGTGGTCAATGACGCTGCTGGATTAATTATGCACTCCCTTAAAACGCCCGTTTTGACCTTTAAGCACGCCTGCGATCGGATTTCCACTCCCCGTTTTCAAGCACCTTCCCCTGTTACCACCCACATACGCCTCATTCTGTCACTCAAAATAGCAGGCATTCACTATTTTGTGAACACATGAATTTCGGCTGCACTGACTGGTTCGCGCATGCGTATAACGATCCGTACGCATGCGCAGTTGGGCAAACATCGCTCGGAGCGAACGAGCTGCCGCTTACGAGTGGCTCTGAATCAGGCCCTATGTTTATTAAATGCACTAGTAGTTAACACTTGATAATCACACTCAATTTTACAGTAAATACATTGCTGTAAGTGGAAATTATTGATGTGTTGAAGAACAGAAACCCAAGAAAAAGTGTTGCCTTCTGTAGATTTTCACATGTACTTACATTTTTCTAAACATGTAATAATAAAAAAGTAGAGGAACATGACCATCCGCACTGGTTTACTAATAATACAATTTTTTCAGAAAGAGAAAGAGAACCTCTAATAATAGTTACAGGGGAATCGGTATGTAATGCCGCCGGATGTATTGCCAGCAGACTAAGGGTCTGATTCAGGTTGGATCGCAATGCTGCTTTTGCATGCAGCCGGCCAATGTTTGATATCTGCGCATGCGTATAAGACGAAGTGCGAACCAGGCGATGCGATCGCAGGCAGTACGCAGGCCCACCACTAAGTGATTGACAGGAAGTGCCGGATGGGTGGTCGTGCGAACGTAGGCGTGTCAGTGCATTCGAACGCCATTGCAGGGGCGTGCATAAATTATTCACAGCGAGCCCTTATGCAACAGTACTCACTGTGTGCAGGAAGTTTAGCAACTTCTGTGGCAGGGTCATGTCAACAACAAGTGTGCGTGCAGCTCTGATGTTACTCGATGTTACAGATGATTTTGCAATCAGTACTTGCACATTAGTACAGATGTGAGAAGAGAGTAAGGGGACGGCATTATGTAGTGCTCGGCGTCTGCATCTTGTGCTGCGACGGCAGTGCGAATGCATTCATTAGCATATTTTCGCAGTGGCAGGTTGCGTGCGAAGGAAGCATTGCGATCCAATCTGAATCAGGCCCTAAATGCTGATTCTGGAAGCCTGAACCGCCCTAACCCAGCCCCCCTTAACCCTAACCCTCCCTTAGTGGTGCCTAACCTTAACCTCCGTCCGTTGGTGAATAACCTTAACCTCCCACTAGTGATCCCTATCCCTAACCCACCCTCCCCCTAGCCTAATCCTAAACTTCCACGGGGGGTGCCAAACCCTAAGTCCCACCGGGGTGCCTAAAACTAACCCTCCCCCCCCATGGCTTACCGCTAACAGTCCCCGCTTACCTGCATACGTAATACCGGGTGTCAGGATTTCGGCGCAGTGGCAGGGGGGTTTCCAAATGCTTGATTTTAGAGTGAGTGTGGCCTGTCCATGAAGAGGGCATAATTAGCACTTATCCAGCTTTTATATGCATCAAACAAAGTATATTGTGTTGCATAATTCCAGCATATACAGGACCAGTGATTACAGTAACCCATTAGATGTGGCAGTACATCCATCCTGTGTGAGCAGGATGTTTTTTTTCAGATGTGGGCATCATTCCAGAGCATTGGAGAAAGTCCGGGAGACTGGGGTAGCAGCAGAAGAACCTAGAACTGCCCTGGACATATATATTTGTACATATTGGTCTCCTTATGTACTGGATAGTGTATTATTATTAGGGGTGTGCACCGGCCACTTTTCGTGTTTTGTGTTTTGGTTTTGTATCTGGATCTTTCTTCGTGTTTTGGATCTGGATTGGTTTTGCCAAAACCACCCTTCTGTGTTTTGGGTTCTGGGTTTTGTGTTTTGGATCTGTATTTTTTTTTTAAAAAAAGCATAAAAACAGCTAAAATCACAGAATTTGTGTGTTTTTCTGCTCCTATGCTATTATTAACCTCAATAACCTTAATTTCCACTCATTTCCAGTCTATTCTGAACACCTCACACCTCATAATAGTGTTTTTATATCCAAAAGGTTGCACCGAGGTAGCTGGATGACTATGCTAAGAGATACGAGTGGGCGGCACAAACACGTGGTCCATCTAGGAGTGACACTGCAGTGGCAGACAGGATGGCAGTTTGAAAAACTAGGCCCCAAACAGTACATAATTCAAAGAAAAAAAGAGGTGCACCCACCCTTATGTTGTATAAACAGGACATGCACACTTTAACAAACCAAACATTTCAGCGCCAGGGTCTGCCACACAACTGTGGCTGAAATGATTGGTTCGTTTGGGCCCCCACAAAACAAGCTGGCAATTAATCTGTCCCTGCACAAACTGCCTCTACGGAGGCAAGATGTCATCCTCATCCTCCTCATCCACCGATTCCTCACCCTCTTCAGTGTTGTGTACATCCTCATCCTCACAGAGTATTAATTCGTCCCCGCTGGAATCCACAACCACAGGTCCCTCTGTACGTTCTGGAGGCTGGTCTCCCTGGAAGAGTTGATAATTCATTTAACATCATCTTCTCCACATTTTGTGGAAGCAAACTCCTACGCCTTTCGCTGACAAGGTTCCCGGCTGCACTAAACACTCTTTCGGAGTACACACTGGATGGGGGGCAACTCAGGTAAAATAGAGCCAGTTTGTACAGGGACCTCCAAATTGCTTCTTTTTCCTGCCAGTACAGGTACGGACTGTCTGACATGCCTACTTGGATGCTGTCACCGATGTAATCCTTTAACAGACAGATGCACGCTTGTCGCTGCTGCTTTAAGGACGCAGGTGCGGCTACAGCACACACATTTCACAAAGACAGAAAAAAAAGAAGAATTTTTTTATTGTTTGTGGAGCGCACTTTGAGGGTTACACCACCCTTTAACAGACAGACGCACGCTTGTCGCTGCTGCTTTAAGGATGCAGGTGCGGCTACAGCCCACACATTTCACAAAGAGAAATAAAGAAGAATTTTTTTATTGTTTGTGGAGCGCACTTTGAGGGTTACACCACCCTTTAACAGACAGACGCACGCTTGTCGCTGCTGCTTTGAGGATGCAGGTGCGGCTACAGCCCACACAATTCACAAAGACAGAAAACAAAGAAGAATATTTTTATTGTTTGTGGAGCGCACTTTGAGGGTGTCACCACCCTTTAACAGACAGATGCACGCTTGTCACTGCTGCTTTAAGGATGCAGGTGCGGCTACAGCCCACACATTTCACAAAGACAGAAAAAATAAGAATATTTTTATTGTTTGTGGAGTGCACTTTGAGGGTTACACCACCCTTTAACAGACAGACGCACGCTTGTCTCTGCTGCTTTGAGGACAGTATCATATGCAGTGACAGTAGACTTGTCAGAAATTGTTGGCACATCCTTCAGTCCGGACCAGATGTCCAAACCGGCCCTTGACTTATGACACAGGCGCACGCTTGGCGATGCTACTGTGTTGATGCACGTGCGGCTACATCGCACACAAGTCACAAACACATAAAAAAATAGTTTTTTTTATTTTTTGGAGCACTTTGAGGGTTACACCACCCTTTAACAGACAGACGCACGCTTGTCGCTGCTGCTTTGAGGCTGCAAGTGCGGCTACAGCCCACACAATTCACAAAGACAGAAAAAAAAAAGAAGAATTTTTTTATTATTTGTGGAGTGCACTTTGATGGTTACACCACCCTTTAACAGACAGACGCACGCTTGTCGCTGCTGCTTTAAGGATGCAGGTGCGGCTACATCCCACACATTTCACAAAGACAGAAAAAAAAAAGAATATTTTTATTGTTTGTGGAGCGCACTTTGAGGATTACACCACCCTTTAACAGACATATGCACGCTTGTCGCTGCTGCTTTAAGGATGCAGGTGCGGCTACAGCCCACACATTTCACAAAGAGAAAAAAAAAGAATTTTTTTATTGTTTGTGGAGCGCACTTTGAGGGTTACACCACCCTTTAACAGACAGACGCACGATTGTCGCTGCTGCTTTGAGGATGCAGGTGGAATCTAGACGGGATTTGGAACCGGAGACACACTACCTCCATCAATTGTCTAAATCCCACTGCACTAATGGCGGATACCGGACGCACGTCTAACACCAACATAGCAGTCAAGGCCTCAGTTATACGTTTTGCTTCAGGATGACTGCTGTCGTACTTCATCCTCATCGCTAGGGACTGTTGGAGGATCAATTGTTTAGTAAAAGTAGTGGTGTTCCTACTTCCTCTCTGGGATGATGAACAACTCCCAGCAGCAGCAACAGCACTAGGAGGAAGTGGTTCTTGATCTTTCCCTATTTTATTTTTATCGGAGAAAGTTTGGTCCTCCATTTATGTTATATTGATATATACGTGCGGCTAAGGCGCACACAAACACAGAAAATATTTTTTTATTTTTGCTGGAGAGTAGTGCACTTTGTGGGTTACACCACCCTTTAAGAAATGAGCCAGCCGGCTCTTTACTTATGGAGTGTACTTTGGGGGTTACAGCACCCTTTAACGGTCAAGCCAGCCGGCCCTTTACTTATGACACAGGCTCACGCTTGGTACTACTTTGTTGATGCACGTGCGGCTACTGCGCACACAATTCACAAACACAGAAAATATTTTTTTATTTGGTTTGGAGTGTACTTTGGGGGTTACAGCACCCTTTAACGGTCAAGCCAGCCGGCCCTTTACTTATGACACAGGCGCACGCTTGGCACTCCTTTGTTGATGCACGTGCGGCTACTGCGCACACAATTCACAAACACAGAAAATATTTTTTTATTTGGTTTGGAGTGTACTTTGGGGGCTACAGCACCCTTTAACGGTCAAGCCAGCCGGCCCTTTACTTATGACACAGGCGCACGCTTGGCACTACTTTGTTGATGCACGTGCGGCTACTGCGCACACAATTCACAAATACAGAAAATATTTTCTTATTTGGTTTGGAGTGTACTTTGGGGGTTACAGCACCCTTTAACGGTCAAGCCAGCCGGCCCTTTACTTATGACACAGGCGCACGCTTGGCACTACTTTGTTGATGCACGTGCGGCTACTGCGCACACAATTCACAAACAGAAAAAATATATTTTTTTTTAGCACTTGGGGGGAGCACCCCTGATGGACAGAGCACCCCCTGGACAACACTACAGCACCCCTTTAGGACTGGGACACTGCACAGGACTTTGGAGTGGACACAGCACCTATGGACAACAGCAGCACAGCACAACACAGCCAGCCCCTATGGACTTTGAAGTAGTGGACACAGCCCCTATGGACAACAGCAGCACAGCGCAGCACAGCACAGCACAACACTACACGACACTACACAGCCCAGCCAGCCCTAACTCTCACACACCCTCTTCACTGTCCACAGCCGAGTGAGAAAATGGCGCCGACGCGGGTACCTTATATAGGATCCAAAACCCGCGAGACCCGGAAGGCGGGATGATGATGTTTTGCCTCGATTTCAGATCCGAGTCAGGCGGGAAAAGTCGAGCCTGACTCGGATCGGCCTCGGATCGGGGGTGCTCGGGGGGGGTTCGGATTTCAGAAATCCGAACCCGCTCACCCCTAATTATTATACAGTAATAATAATTAACCCTATTGATGGTTTATAGCAGTGCACCCCTATCAGTGCATGTTTTCCACATCTCCTAATTGGTGCACAGGTATATTTATTACTGGCTGACACATTTTAAAAGATCCACAGGTGGTGCTAATCATTTCATTTGTGATTCTGGGAAGAACATGGAGCACTAGTAACATTGTATTATATTACTATTTCTATTATGGTCATGATGTGTCCTGGGAAGGGGGGTTTCCAGGCAGATGGAAACCCCCCCTGCGTTTGCCTATGTCAGCGTCTGTCTAAAGATAGGCGTCGCTATTTAGATGCCTATCTTTAGTACAGAGTTGGGCTTCCAGCATCAGGATTCCGACGTCCGGCATTCCGGACGCCAGTAAATAAACTGCATCCCCTTACGGGTATATTGTCATTATTTCTGTGTCAGGAAAAATAAGGGGTGCTATCACTGACACTTATAAAGTACAACAACATATACAAAAAATAGTAATTGTCTTATGGTGATGTACAAAAAAACAAAACAGTTATTATGCAAAATGTTTAAAATAGTTTGATTATTAACCAAACAGCAAAATAATTAAAATAAATATATAGAGATAAGTGTTTTAACCACTTAACTGACTAATTCTTTTTCCAAAAACCGCTCCAAAATTGTCGGTTTCTTTTATGATTGAATTAGGTCAAGAACATAATTTTAAACTTATCCATCACTATTTTATTTAAAAAAAAATTTTTTTTATAACCCAGTATACCATAAAAATAGCACTTTTTATGTTATACTGTAGTGATGGCCATTGACAGCTGTACCATTGATGGTTCAACCGTCGTTAGAAGTAGAGATGAGCGGTTCGGATTCTGTGGAATCCGAACCGCTCCGAACATTGGGGATCCGAGTCCACCCGAACCCTGTTCGGGTGTTCACCGCCTGACTCGGATCCCCGTTCGGGGCCGAACGGCGGCCGCCTGATGTCGGATTCTCACTAGAGAATCCGACATCAGGTCTCCTCGCGTGTAGGGCAGAGCGCAGTGATAGCGCTCTGCCCTACACAGACACAGACACACAGCCGCCAGCGGCAGCTGTGTGTTTGTTACAGCAGCCAATGAGAGTCACACAGACTCTCATTGGCTGCTGCACGGAGGGAGCCGGCTGGAGCTCACACATGAGCTCCGTCTTCCGGCTCCCTCCTCAGCGTGTGACAGAGCGGACGGCGCGGGAGCGGGGATACAGGTAAGTTTTTTTTTGTTTTTTTTTTACTTGTCAAAGGTCCGAGGGCGCTACTGGGGGGGGGGGTCTGCACTACTGGGGGGGTCTGCTACTGGGGGGGGGGCTATACTACTGGGGGGGCCATACTACAGAGGGGCCTGCTACTGGGGGGGCTATACTACTGGGGGGGGGTCTGCACTACTGGGGGGGGGTCTGCTACTGGGGGAGGCAATACTACTGGGGGGGCCATACTACAGAGGGGCCTGCTACTGGGGGGGGCTATACTAATGGGGGGGGGTCTGCTACTGGGGGGGCCATACTACTGGGGGGGATCTGCACTATTGGGGGGCCATACTACAGAGGGGCCTGCTACTGGGGGGGGGCTATACTACTGGGGGGGTCTGCACTACTGGGGGGGGTCTGCTACTGGGCAGGGCTATACTACTGGGGGGGCCATACTACAGAGGGGCCTGCTACTGGGGGGGGCTATACTACTGGGGGGGGTCTGCTACTGGGAGGGCCATACTACTGAGGGGCCTGCTACTGGGGGGGGCCATACTACTGGGGGGGCCTACTACAGGGGGGGCCATACTACAGGGGGGGCCCATACTACAGGGGGGGCTACTACTGGAGCAGCCTACTACTGGGGGGGCCTGCTACTGGGGCAGCCTACTACTGGGGGAGCCATACTACTGGGGGGCATACTACTGGGTGGCATGCTAATGGGGGGCATACTACTGGGGGGGCCTGCTAATGGGGGACATACTACTGGGGGGGCCTGCTAATGGGGGGCATACTACTGGGGAGCATTCAACTGGGGGCACTGCATAGTGGACCGTACTACTAAGGGGACTGCATAGGGGGCACCACTGCTGGGGGACATTGTGTAAGGGACACCGCTACTGTGGGCATTGTGTAAAAGGGTCACTACTGTGGGCATTGTGTAAAAGGGGCACTACTGTGTGTCGTAACATAAATAAGAGACACTACTTTATGGTGTAATGTGAATCAGGCCCTATGTGCGGTGTAATGCTAATAAGATTGTGCACTGTGACTCCTAGGGCCGTAGCCCACTTTGTAAACAAGTACTGTGACTCTGCTGGCCGTACCCCACTGGGTGGGTGCACTACTTTTCATTTCTGCCACTGCTGTGTGGCAATGTGTCATAATGTGCTTTATACTGTGGTGTCTGTGTCGTTGTGCCGCTGCTTTGTCGCTTAGTAACCAGTCAGCTCACTGCAACCTTTGGCCAATAATGTTGAAAACAATATTATAAGCTGTGATATGGTCTAAATTGACTGGAAATTAATGTTATTGAGGTTAATAATACTCTAGGATGAAAAAAAAGACCAATTTATGTGATTTTAGCTTTTTTTGTCAATTTTTGTAAAAAAATCCAAATCCAAATCCAAATCCAAATCCAAAGCCAGTCACCGCAGTTTGGCAAATCCAAATCCAAATCCAAAGCCGGACGACGAATTAGAACCAAATCCAAATCCAAATCCGGCAAAAATGGTCCGGCGCACATCCCTAGTTAGAAGCCATCAATTGTTTAGCGATTGGGCAAGATCTGTGTAGACCACAATTGTTGATGGTTCCTAAACATCGATTGATGGCTACCATCGATGGTGCAAAATTGATGGCCACCAGCAATGGCAAACCACTTGTTTTCAGTCAGACCATCAATGTTTGCAAACCATTTATGGTTGGTGGACATCCCTAAACAGAGGCTCTGCGATATCTATCGAACATATATATATAATATATATAGAACATATATGTATATATATATACATATATATATAGAGATAAAAAGTGGACAAAGAGCGCCTCCTAGTGCAATCTCGTACCAACTGCAAGACCCTTCTCCTATAGTATACACCTATGTGATGGAGGTGTACCTTAGATAGTGGAATTAATCCACAACACAATCAGCATGAGACAACCAGTAATTTGTTCTGCACTTCCACTTCTCATTCAGAGCGAGAAACCATTTCTTCTGTTCTGGATGCACGAAAAATACAGAATTCACCAATCTTCTTAAAAACATTTCTTTATTACATCTCAGTAAAAATTTTACAGCATATCAAAATCCTACAGCATATCAAAATCCGACGTTTCGGTCCTGTGCATGGACCTAATATATGCATATATATATATATATGTATGCATATATATATATATATATGCATATATATATATATATATATATATATATATATATATATATTAGGGGTGTGCACCGGCCACTTTTCGTGTTTTGTGTTTTGGTTTTGGATCTGGATCTTTCTTTGTGTTTTGGATCTGGATTGGTTTTTCCAAAACCACCCTTCCGTGTTTTGGGTTCTGGGTTTTGTGTTTTGGATCTGTATTTTTTTGAAAAAAAGCATGAAAACAGCTTAAATCACAGAATTTGTGGGTTTTTCTGCTCCTATGCTATTATTAACCTCAATAACCTTCATTTCCACTCATTTCCAGTCTATTCTGAACACCTCACAATATTGTTTTTATGGCCAAAAGATTGCACCGAGGTAGCTGGATGACTATGCTAAGCGACACGAGTGGGCGGCACAAACACGTGGCCCATCTTGGAGTGACACTGCAGTGGCAGACAGGATGGCAGTTTGAAAAACTAGGCCCCAAACAGTACATACTGCAAAGAAAAAAAAGAGGTGCAAGATGGAATTGTCCTTGGGCCCTCCCACCCACCCTTATGTTGTATAAATAGGACATGCGCACTTTAACAAACCAATCATTTCAGCGCCAGGGTCTGCCACATGACTGTGGCTGAAATTATTGGTTCGTTTGGGCCCCCACAAAACAAGCTGGCAATTAATGTGTCCCTGCACAAACTGGCTCTACGGAGGCAAGATGTCGTCCTCATCCTCCTCATCCACTGATTCCTTAGATAAAACAGGAAAAAGGGATTTAGGTGTCCCTGGACTGCTTACGGTCTTAGCCAAAGTTTCTGAACTTGACAGTAACTTTTTATGAACGCGCTGCAGGTGCCGTATAAGGGAGGATGTTCCTAGGTGGTTAACGTCCCTACCCCTACTTATTTCACATTTACATATGGTACATATGGCAAGACAGTTGTTGTCTGGATTTGGATAGAAATATTGCCAGACCAAAGAGGTGGAATGTTTGGTCTTCTGCCCAGGCATGACCGTGATGGGCTTTTTCATCCCACGGACAACAACTGTCTCCCCCGGAGCCTGATTTAAACAAACCACATCACCATCAGAATCCTCCTCGCCAACTTCCTCCTCAGCGCCAGCTACACCAGTATCCTCATCCTGTTGTACTTCAACAGTGACATCTTCAATTTGCATATCAGCAAGTGGACTGTGGGTGCTCTTTTCAGTACTTGCAGGGGGCGTGCAAATGGTGGTAAGAGCCACCTCTTCCCGTCCAGTGCTGGGAAGGTCAGGCATCGCAAACGCCACCACACTTGGACTCTCCTTGGGGATTTGTGATATCTTCTTAGAACGCACAGTTCTTCGCAGTGCTTTTGCCAGCTTAACTCGTTTGATTTTTTTAGCGGGAGGAGGGCTTCCATCGTCATGTGAAGCTGAACCACTAGTCATGAACATAGGGAAAGACCTTAGCCGTTCCTTGCCACTCCGTGTCGTAAATGGCATGTTGGCAAGTTTACGTTTCTCTTCAGATGATTTAAATGTTTTTTTCAAGGTCAATTTCCTGAACTTTGTCATTTGGGATTGTACGTGCCCTCTACTATGACATTGGGCATCAGCCTTGGCAGACGACATTGATGGCATGTTATCGTCTATGTCATGACTAGTGGCAGCAGCTTCAGCACTAGGAGAAAGTTTGGTCCTCCATTTATGTTATATTGATATATACGTGCGGCTAAGGCGCACACAAACACAGATAATAATTTTTTATTTTTGTTGGAGACTAGTGCACTTTGTGGGTTACACCACCCTTTAAGAAATGAGCCAGCCGGCCCTTAACTTATGGGACACAGACGCACGCTTGGCGCTGCTCCTTTGTTTATGCACGTGCAGCCACAGTGCACACAATTCACAAACACAGAAAAAAAATTTTATATTGTTTGGAGTGCCCTTTGGGGGTTACAGCACCCTTTAGCGGTCAATCAAGCTGGCCCTTTATTTATGGGACACAGGCGCACGCTTGGCACTACTTTGTTGATGCACGTGCGGCTACTGCGCACACAATTCACAAACACAGAAAATATTTTTTTATTTTGTTTGGAGTGTACTTTGGGGGTTACAACACCCTTTAACTGTCAAGCCAGCCGGCCCTTTACTTATGACACAGGCGCACGCTTGGCACTACTTTGTTGATGCACGTGCGGCTACTGCGCAAACAATTCACAAACACAAAAAAATATATTTTTTTATTTTATTTCGAGTGCCCTTTGGGGGTTACAGCACCCTTTAACGGACAAGCCAGCCGGCCTTTTACTTATGGGACACAGGCGCACGCTTGGCGCTGCTCCTTCGTTGATGCACGTGAAGCCACAGTGCACACAATTCACAAACACAGAAAAAAAAAATTATTTTGTTTGGAGTGTACTTTGGGGGTTACAGCACCCTTTAACGGTCAAGCCAGCCGGCCCTTTATTTATGGGACACAGGCGCACGCTTGGCACTACTTTGTTGATGCACGTGCGGCTACTGCGCACACAATTCACAAACACAAAAAAATATATTTTTTTATTTTGTTTGGAATGCCCTTTGGGGGTTACAGCACCCTTTAGTGGACAAGCCAGCCGGCCCTTAACTTATGACACAGGCGCACGCTTGGCACTACTTTGTTGATGCACGTGCGGCTACTGCGCACACAATTCACAAACACAGAAAAAAAAATTTTATTTTGTTTGGAGTGCCCTTTGGGGGTTACAGCACCCTTTAGTGGTCAATCCAGCCGGCCCCTTATTTATGGGACACAGGCGGACGCTTGGAACTACTTTGTTGATGCACGTGCGGCTACTGCGCACACAATTCACAAACACAAAAAAATATATTTTTTTATTTTGTTTGGAATGCCCTTTGGGGGTTACAGCACCCTTTAATGGACAAGCCAGCCGGCCTTTTACTTATGGGACACAGGCGCACGCTTGGCGCTGCTCCTTCGTTGATGCACGTGCAGCCACAGTGCACACAATTCACAAACACAGAAAAAAAAAATTATTTTGTTTGGAGTGCCCTCTGGGGGTTACAGCACCCTTTAGCGGTCAATCCAGCCGGCCCTTTATTTATGAGACACAGGCGCACACTTCGCACTACTTTGTTGATGCACATGCGGCTACTGCGCACACATTTCACAAACACAGAAAATATTTTTTTATTTTGTTTGGAGTGTACTTTGGGGGTTACAGCACCCTTTAATGGACAAGCCAGCCGGCCCTTAACTTATGACACAGGCGCACGCTTGGAACTACTTTGTTGATGCACGTGCGGCTACTGCGCACACAATTCACAAACACAAAAAAATATATTTTTTTATTTTGTTTGGAGTGCCCTTTGGGGGTTACAGCACCCTTTAACGGACAAGCCAGCCGGCCTTTTACTTATGGGACACAGGCGCACGCTTGGCGCTGCTCCTTCGTTGATGCACGTGCAGCCAGAGTGCACACAATTCACAAACACAGAAATTTTTTTTTTATTTTGTTTGGAGTGCCCTTTGGGGGTTACAGCACCCTTTAGCAGTCAATCCTGCCGTCGCTTTATTTATGGGACACAGGCGCACGCTTGGCACTACTTTGTTGATGCACATGCGGCTACTGCGCACACATTTCACAAACACAGAAAATATTTTTTTATTTTGTTTGGAGTGTACTTTGGGGGTTACAGCACCCTTTAACGGACAAGCCAGCCGGCTCTTAACTTATGACACAGGTGCACGCTTGGCACTACTTTGTTGATGCACGTGCGGCTACTGCGCACACAATTCACAAACACAAAAAAATATATTTTTTATTTTGTTTCGAGTGCCCTTTGGTGGTTACAGCACCCTTTAATGGACAAGCCAGCCGGCCTTTTACTTATGGGACACAGGCCCACGCTTGGCGCTGCTCCTTTGTTGATGCACGTGCAGCCACAGTGCACACAATTCACAAACACAGAAAAAAAAAAAAAATTTAACACTTGGGGGGAGCACCCCTGACGGACAGAGCACCCCCTGGGCAACACTACAGCACCCCTTTCGGACTGGGACACTGCACAGGACTTTGGAGTGGACACAGCCCCTATGGACAACTGACTGCACAACACAGTCCAGCCAGCCCCTATGGACTTTGAAGTAGTGAACACAGCCCCTATGGACAACAGCAGCACAGCGCAGCACAGCACAACACTACACTGCACTACACTACACTACACTACAACACTACACTACACAGCCCAGCCAGCCCTAACTCCCACCCTCCCTCTTCACTGTCCACAGCCGATTGAGAAAATGGCGCCGACGCGGGTACCTTATATAGGATCCAAAACCCGCGAGACCCGGTAGGCGGGATGATGACGTTTTGCCTCGATTTCAGATCCGAGTCAGGCGGGAAAAGTCGAGCCTGACTCGGATCGGCCTCGGATCGGGGCGGCTCGGGGGGGTTCGGATTTCAGAAAACCGAACCCGCTCACCCCTAATATATATGCGTATATATATATATATGCATATATATATATATATATATATATGCATATATATATATATATGCACATATGATTACATATATATATGCATATATATATGCATATATATATATATATATATATATACATATATACACATATATATATATACACATATATATATACATACATATATATGCATATATATATATATATATACACATATGCATATATATATATACATATATATATATACATATATATATGCGCATATATATGCGCATATATATAGATAGATATATATATATATGTGCGCATATATATATATATATATATGCATATACATATGCATATTATATATTTTATTATGGCCAGGCCCCTTATATATGTGGGCATTATGGGGGAGGAGGAGCAGCTGAGGCTGGAGGGAGTGGCCCAGATACTTAGAAGCCGCTGCTCTCTATACATGGCCAGTGATCACTGCCGGAGCCGCAGCGGGAGGGTCTGCCGCTGGCGGCCCGGACCCATAGCACAGCGGCGGCTACCAGAGCCGCCGCTGCTGCTTCTGCTCAGCCAGTGATCACTATGTGATCACTGCTGTGCCGGAGCCACAGCGGGAGAGTGTCCCGCTGGCGGCCCGGCTACTCAGCAGCGGCGGCTACCAGAGCTGCGCTGCTGCTGCTTCTACACAGTGATCAGTGTGATCACTGTGTGTTCCCGGAGCCGCAGCGGAAGGGTGTTCCGCTGGCGGCTCCGATACATAGCAGCAGCAGCGGCTACCAGAGCCGCCGCTGCTGCTTCTCACTGAAGGGGGTGGGGCCGGCTGGGCTGCCCGATCACTGCTGGCCACAGTGATCGGGATATATTGGAGCCTGCAGCCGTGCCGGGAGGGGGGTGCCGCCAGATGCACGATCACTGTGGCCAGCAGTGATCGGGACACAAAGGAGGGGGAGCCGCGGGTGTAGAGGGACCAGAAGGTCCCTCTGATATAGGCGGCAGTGGGAAGATTAACTTCCCATAGCCGCCTAGTGGCCATTCCTGACTGGTCGTATCAGATACGACCATGTCAGGGAAAGCCCAGCCTGGTGTGGTCGTATCTGATACGACCATGCCGGGCAAGTGGTTAAGTAGTGGCGTATCTAGGGGGGGTCGAGCAGGGGTCGTGCCCTGGGCGCCATTGTACCGGCGGTGCGAGGGGGAGCTGCCGGCCGCAGTCCAGGACACTGGACAGTGAAGTGCACTACACAGTAACAAACACCGCCACCGGTTAGTGCACTCGTGCTACCCAGTGGCTGTGTGTTTGTTTTGACAGCCAATGAGAGTCTGTCAGACTTTCAGTGACTGCTGCACCCACTGCCGGAGCCGGGTTGGAGCTCATTCATGAGCTCCATCTTCCGGCTCCCGCAGTGGGTGATAGGAGAGACATCGTGACGTGACTCCCATAGTGCAGAGCGGGCTGGCCCAGGAGGAGAAACTAGATGATAACAAATTTAAAAAATATTGCAGAATAGACTATATCAAAGGAGCAAACAGAGGATTTAATTTGTGCAACCTATTTTCTGAAATGCTGTATCATCAATGTGGCATAATCCACCACTAGAATTGTTTACAAACTTAAATATTAAAGATGACTCTTAAATATTTCAATACATAGTTACTCTGCGTTTTGTACTTTTTAGCATCTTTTGCATCATGATTTTTGAATTGGAAAAATTCTAGATATTTATAATTCCCCAACCTACCCACCAGCATTGTTTTCCCAACTGATCTGGTTCAATAGTGTCTTGTTGGTGATGTAGCTGCAATAAATGTACAGAATACTGACCAGTAATCTATAAAGTGTCAATGTGACCTTCTTCCCAATATTACCTATACAAGAAACTTTTTGATTATTTTTCTCCACTGCTTTATTATACTTCTTCCTGACTTTCACGTTGTTTGAAATTAGAACTCCTAGATTACCGTATGTATTTAGCACTTGGATTATTGTGTCCTACATTATATGCATTCATTTTATTTAACATTCCAGATCCACTCCTCTGTTTCTGTTAATCACTAAGCATTTAATTTACCACTTCTGGGCTTACAAAACATAGATTACGCCGATGCATAGAATAAGTAGGTCTTAGATTCATTAGAATATGAAAATTCAAACTGTCAGGAGATGAGAAAAAAATCCTTTTATGGATTACTTATTCTCTTATTTTACTAATGGAATTTTAAAAGAAACTGTATTCAAAAACGGAATTATGCAAACAGCATTTGTTGTATAGAGTCCTTTCTATTGAGTAAAATAAGGATAATCCATTATCAGCGAGAGCGTTTATTTAAAAGTTATCTGTATCTTAAGGCATGAAAGTAATCTTCAGTTTTCCATGATAAAGTTCCAACTGGGGGCAAGGACAGGCTGGCAACTTTTGCATTATGGGTCAAACAAAAGCAAGTGGTCCATGCTCTTCTACCAATACATGGCAATGGAAAAATGTGTGCAGTGGAACACCTTAGTTTGTCTAATGTTGATGTGATTTAATATAGCCAATAACATCTGAACAATTGTTAAGTTAAAGAGCCAGAAACAAATCCAACATTTTATCTGACTTGTAATCAATTCAGAGACTATTTTAGTGACTGCTACATAATACAGAGCATTTTAATGACCCCCATTCAAAAAAGGAGCATCATGGTGAGCTTTATACAGAACAGAGAACATTCCAGTAATCGCTATACAATACAGAGTACACTAATGATATCTATAGAATACAGAGACATTCTAGTGCTCTTTATATTATATAGAGAGTATTCTAGTGATCTCTATACCATACATAAAACATGGTAATGATCACTATACATTATAGAGAACATTTTAACAATGTCTATACAATTTATAAAAAAAACAGAGAGGGGCTGCGCAAAAAAATAGAGTCAAAAGACACAAAACAAACACATAAAAAGGTGATAAAGGGAGGGGAAGTAGGGGGGGGGCTGCTGGAAAAATGTGGGCTACCCTACTCACTATAGAATGTATACAAAAAAGGGAGACCAGCACTCACCCAAAATATTACTATGGAAGGATGGAGTAATAATTGGAAAAAACAAGACACAGAGTGGTATATAATTGTATATAATGTTTACATTTATTATTAGTAAAAATATCCTATATGATGAAATATATATTAAATTATTTGTAATATTGATGAATACTAATAGGACCCAATCAATGCTCAATATATGAGCATTGATATTAAAAAACTATAATATAAAAACAGGTTATAGAGTCTTTTAAAACCTAATACCGGTATACAACATAAAAGTGTAGAATAACAAGATAAAACAACATTCAAGATATTTTCCCAAATAGGCTTCACAAAGTAGAGGAGCAGGTATATGGGATCTCCTTGTTTATCCCACGGTGCTCTAAATAATAGCAAGTTGCAAATGAAAATAGAAATATTGCTGGTTTATTAACAGTCACAAAGCGTATTGTCCGTATTCAATGCTGGCAACGTCACAGTATTCGTATAGTTTTTATTAGGGGTGAGCGGGTTCGGATTTCTGAAATCCGAACCCCCCCGAGCCCCCCCGATCCGAGTCCGATCCGAGTCAGGCTCGACTTTTCCCGCCTGACTCGGATCTGACATCGAGGCAAAACGTCATCATCCCGCCTTCCGAGTCTCGCGGGTTTTGGATCCTATATAAGGTACCCGCGTCGGCGCCATTTTCTCACTCGGCTGTGGACAGTGAAGAGGGAGGGTGGGAGTTAGTGCTGTGTAGTGTAGTGTAGTGTAGTGCTGCTGTTGTCCACTACTTCAAAGTCCATAGGGGCTGGCTGTGTTGTGCTGTGCTGCTGTTGTTAATAGGGGCTGTGTCCACTACTTCAAAGTCCATAGGGGCTGGCTGGACTGTGTTGTGCAGTCAGTTCTCCATAGGGGCTGTGTCCACTCCAAAGTCCTGTGCAGTGTCCCAGTCCTAAAGGGGTGCTGTAGTGTTGTCCAGGGGGTGCTCTGTCCATCAGGGGTGCTCCCCCCAAGTGCTAAAAAAATAATATATTTTCTGTGTTTGTGAATTGTGTGCGCAGTAGCCGCACGTGCATCAACAAAGTAGTGCCAAGCGTGCGCCTGTGTCATAAGTAAAGGGCCGGCTGGCTTGACCGTTAAGGGTGCTGTAACCCCCGAAAGTACACTCCAGTCCAAACCAAAAAAAAAATTATTTTCTGTGTTTGTGAATTGTGTGCGCAGTAGCCGCACGTGCATCAACAAAGTAGTGCCAAGCGTGCGCCTGTGTCATAAGTAAAGGGCCGGCTGGCTTGACCGTTAAGGGTGCTGTAACCCCCGAAAGTACACTCCAGTCCAAACCAAAAAAAAAATTATTTTCTGTGTTTGTGAATTGTGTGCGCAGTAGCCGCACGTGCATCAACAAAGTAGTGCCAAGCGTGCGCCTGTGTCATAAGTAAAGGGCCGGCTGGCTTGACCGTTAAGGGTGCTGTAACCCCCGAAAGTACACTCCAGTCCAAACCTAAAAAAAAATTATTTTCTGTGTTTGTGAATTGTGTGCGCAGTAGCCGCACGTGCATCAACAAAGTAGTGCCAAGCGTGCGCCTGTGTCATAAGTAAAGGGCCGGCTGGCTTGACCGTTAAAGGGTGCTGTAACCCCCGAAAGTACACTCCAGTCCAAACCAAAAAAAAATTATTTTCTGTGTTTGTGAATTGTGTGCGCAGTAGCCGCACGTGCATCAACAAAGTAGTGCCAAGCGTGCGCCTGTGTCATAAGTAAAGGGCCGGCTGGCTTGACCGTTAAGGGTGCTGTAACCCCCGAAAGTACACTCCAGTCCAAACCAAAAAAAAATTATTTTCTGTGTTTGTGAATTGTGTGCGCAGTAGCCGCACGTGCATCAACAAAGTAGTGCCAAGCGTGCGCCTGTGTCATAAGTAAAGGGCCGGCTGGCTTGACCGTTAAAGGGTGCTGTAACCCCCAAAGTACACTCCAGTCCAAACCAAAAAAAAATTATTTTCTGTGTTTGTGAATTGTGTGCGCAGTAGCCGCACGTGCATCAACAAAGTAGTGCCAAGAGTGCGCCTGTGTCATAAGTAAAGGGCCGGCTGGCTTGACCGTTAAAGGGTGCTGTAACCCACAAAGTACACTCCAGTCCGAACCAAAAAAAAATTTATTTTCTGTGTTTAGCCGCACGTATATATCAAATCGATATAACATAAATGGAGGACCAAACTTTCTCCGATAAAAATAAAATAGAGAAAGATCAAGAACCACTTCCTCCTAGTGCTGAAGCTGCTGCCACTAGTCATGACATAGACGATAACATGCCATCAACGTCGTCTGCCAAGGCCGATGCCCAATGTCATAGTAGAGGGCACATACAATCCCAAATGGCAAAGTTCAGGAAAATGACCTTGAAAAAGACATTTAAATCAGCTGAAGAGAAACGTAAACTTGCCAATATGCCATTTACGACACGGAGTGGCAAGGAACGGCTAAGGTCGATCCCTAGTATGTTCATGACTAGTGGTTCAGCTTCACATGACGATGGAAGCACTCCTCCCACTAAAAAAATCAAAAGAGTTAAGCTGGCAAAAGCACAGCGAAGAACTGTGCTTTCTAAGAAGATATCACAAATCCCCAAAGAGAGTCCAAGTGTGGTGGTGGTTGCGATGCCTGACCTTCCCAGCACTGGACGGGAAGAGGTGGCTCTTTCCACCATTTGCACGCCCCCTGCAAGTGCTGAAAGGAGCACCCACAGTCCACTTGCTGATATGCAAATTGAAGATGTCACTGTTGAAGTACAACAGGATGAGGATACTGGTGTAGCTGGCGCTGAGGAGGAAGTTGGCGAGGAGGATTCTGATGGTGATGTGGTTTGTTTAAATCAGGCTCCGGGGGAGACAGTTGTTGTCCGTGGGATGAAAAAGCCCATCACGGTCATGCCTGGGCAGAAGACCAAACATTCCACCTCTTTGGTCTGGCAATATTTCTATCCAAATCCGGACAACAACTGTCTTGCCATATGTACCATATGTAAAGGTGAAATAAGTAGGGGTAGGGACGTCAACCACCTAGGAACATCCTCCCTTATACGGCACCTGCAGCGCGTTCATAAAAAGTTACTGTCAAGTTCAGAAACTTTGGCTCAGACCGTAAGCAGTCCAGGGACACCTAAATCCCGTTGTCCTGTTGTATCCAAGCGCCTGCAAACCACACCGTCAACTCCCTCCTCGTCAATTTCCTCCTTAGTCAGGATCGGAAGTAGTCCTGCAGGCCATATCATTGGCATGACTGACTCTCCTATCCGGGATTCCTCCGGAGGATCCTGCATTGCTACGCCTACTGCTGCCGCTGCTGCTGTTGCTGCTGCTGCTGGGAGTCGTTCATCATCCCAGAGAGGAAGTAGGAACACCACTACTTTTACTAAACAATTGACCCTCCAACAGTCCTTAGCGAGGAGGATGAAGTACGACAGCAGTCATCCTGAAGCAAAACGTATAACTGAGGCCTTGACTGCTATGTTGGTGTTAGACGTGCGTCCGGTATCCGCCATTAGTGCAGTGGGATTTAGACAATTGATGGAGGTAGTGTGTCCCCGGTTCCAAATCCCGTCTAGATTCCACTTCACTAGGCAGGCGATACCGAGACTGTACAGAAACGTCAGAAAAAGTGTCCTCAGTGTCCTGAAAAATGCCGTTGTACACAATGTCCACTTAACCACGGACATGTGGACAAGTGGAACAGGGCAGACTAAGGACTATATGACTGTGACAGCCCACTGGGTAGATGTATCACCTTACGCAGCAACAGCAGCAGCGTCACCAGTAGCAGCATCTCAGAAACGCCAGCTCGTTACAAGGCAGGCTACGCTGTGTATCACCGGTTTCAGTAAGAGGCACACCGCCGACAACCTCTTAGAGAAACTGAGGGAAATCATCGCCCAGTGGCTTACCCCACTTAGACTCTCCTGGGGATTTGTGATATCTGACAACGCCACCAATATTGTGCGGGCATTACATCTGGGCAAATTCCAGCACGTCCCATGTTTTGCTCACACAATAAACTTGGTGGTGCAGAATTTTCTGAAAAGCGACAGGGGCGTGCAGGAGACGCTTTGGGTGGCCCGAAAAATTTCTGGCCACTTTCGCCATTCAGCGACTGCGTGCCGAAGACTGGAGCGCCAGCAAACACTCTTGAACCTGCCCCGCCATCACCTGAAGCAAGAGGTTGTGACGCGGTGGAACTCAACCCTCTATATGCTTCAGAGGATGGAGGAGCAGCAAAAGGCCATACAAGCCTATACATCCACCTATGACATAGGCAAAGGAGGGGGTATGCACCTGACTCAAGCGCAGTGGAGAATGATTTCCGTGTTGTGCAAGGTTCTTCAGCCCTTCGAACTTGCCACACGTGAAGTCAGTTCAGACACTGCCAGCTTGAGTCAGGTCATTCCCCTCATCAGGCTTTTGCAGAAGCAGCTGGAGAAAGTGAAGGAGGAGCTAAGACGGAGCGATTCCGCTCGGCATGTGGGACTTGTGGATGAAGCCCTTCATTCGCTTTGCCAGGATTCCAGGGTGGTCAATCTGTTGAAATCAGACCACTACATTTTGGCCACCGTGCTCGATCCTAGGTTTAAAGCCTATGTGGTGTCTCTCTTTCCGGCCGACACAAGCCTGCAGAGGTGCAAAGACCTGCTGGTGAACACACTGTCAGCTGAAGCGGAACGTGACACGTCAACGGCTCCTTCTTCATTTTCTCCCGCAACTGGGGCTGCCAGGAAAAAACTTAGGTATCCTAAGCAACCCGCTGGCGGTGATGCAGGGCAGGCAGGACCAAGTTTGGACATCTGGTCCGGACTGAAGGACCTGGCAACAATTTCTGACATGTCTACTGTCACTGCATATGATACTGTCACCATTGACAGAATGGTGGAGGATTACATCGGTGACAGCATCCAAGTAGGCATGTCAGACAGTCCATACCTGTACTGGCAGGAAAAAGAGGCAATTTGGAGGCCCCTGTACAAACTGGCTCTATTTTACCTGAGTTGCCCCCCCTCCAGTGTGTACTCCGAAAGAGTGTTTAGTGCAGCCGGGAACCTTGTCAGCGAAAGGCGTAGGAGGTTGCTTCCACAGAATGTGGAGAAGATGATGTTCATCAAAATGAATTATCAGCTCTTCCAGGGAGACCAGCCTCCAGAAGGTACAGAGGGACCTGTGGTGGTGGATTCAAGTGGGGACGAGTTAATACTTTGTGAGGATGTACACACTGAAGAGGGTGAGGAATCGGTGGATGAGGAGGATGAGGATGACATCTTGCCTCCGTAGAGCCAGTTTGTGCAGGGACACATTAATTGCCAGCTTGTTTTGTGGGGGCCCAAACGAACCAATCATTTCAGCCACAGTTGTGTGGCAGACCCTGGCGCTGAAATGATTGATTTGTTAAAGTGTGCATGTCCTGTTTATACAACATAAGGGTGGGTGGGAGGGCCCAAGGACAATTCCATCTTGCACCTCTTTTTTTCTTTGCATTATGTACAGTTTGGGGCCTAGTTTTTCTAACTGCCATCCTGCCTGCCACTGCAGTGTCACTCCTAGATGGGTCACGTGTTTGTGCCGCCCACTCGTGTCGCTTAGCATAGTCATCCAGCTACCTCGGTGCAACCTTTTGGACATAAAAACACTATTGTGAGGTGTGAGGTGTTCAGAATAGACTGGAAATGAGTGGAAATTAAGGTTATTGAGGTTAATAATAGCATAGGAGCAGAAAAACCTACAAATTCTGTGATTTTAGCTGTTTTTATGCTTTTTTTCAAAAAAATACAGATCCAAAACACAAAACCCAGAACCCAAAACACGGAAGGGTGGTTTTGGCAAAACCAATCCAGATCCAAAACACGAAGAAAGATCCAGATCCAAAACCAAAACACAAAACACGAAAAGTGGCCGGTGCACACCCCTAGTTTTTATATGTATATATTGCGGGTGACACGTCTAAACGGCATTTTAATTCACCCGATTAGGTTGGTATACTGAATAAAGAAATATCGCCGGCTGTATGAAAATCAATTACAGAGCGTATTGTCCGTATTAGATGCAGGAAGAGTCACAGTATTTATACAATATTAGTATACTGCGGGTGACATGCCTAAACAGCGTTTAACTCACCCGATTGGGTTGAATGGCAATTAAGCTCTTTCTTTTCCCCTCAAACAGTCAGTCCTTTCTCGTGAATAGGATCCGAAGTGGGGGAGAGATGTGAGCACTCACCTGTAGTCTGTGAATGTGATTGAGACATCCCATGCTGGATATAATAAAGAACATATGCGTCCGCCGGCAGACTTCTGACAGGCTAGGTAATAAAAGAGTGTCAGTGTCCAAGATGAAGTTCCCACAATACAACGCATTTCACCAGCCGTAGCGGACTTCGTCAGGCTAGGGATACAGTCTAGCCAAACAGGCATGCCTTTTAAAAGGAGTTAATTGGTATTAAAGAGTAACCACTGCAATCAATTAGAGACTGATATGTTCCATTGTGATTATTGGGATAACATACAAGATACATATACACATATACCAATGACAAGACACTAAGCATTGTTGCAAAAATACCGATTGTAGAAATAGGGAATTGTAATCATAATAATTAAGGGTCAAGATCGTGTTTTGAGGGTAATTATGATAAGCATGTTAAAACTGAGGTTAAGAATTAAAATATGGGTAGTTGTCCTGGTATTAAATATTGGTACTCCTTATTAAAAGATAAGGGTACCATAATACTGCTATTAAAATCCGATTGATATTGAATTAGCTTATGAAAGCGATATTATAAATTGGAAAATATCATATATTAAGAAAAGATAGGTATGGGTTTATGATCCATACTTCTACTGAGTGCTCTTGTAACAATAGATATTCCTACATACAATGTAATATATGAGCCTAGATCAATCAAGACACATGTGGTCCAGCCCAGCGGGGATCCGCCCCTGCTCTTTGTTACATGTAAGCATCCATGTCCTTGCAAAACCACTGATAATGATGACTGGCTCCTTAAGGGGCTCCGGACTAAAGGACTATGAAGTGGTGTACTATATTATTTCTGTTTATGCGGGGGGGGGGGCTTGGATGGGGGGTGGCGTTGGTTTCCTGTTGCATTTTAAAACATAGCACCATCTGCACCATCTCAGGATATGTTAACTAAGTTATACAGCCACTGGAGTTTGATTCATCAGTGAAGAGTCTTCTCACCAGAATGCTACTCCCTCCTTCCATCCTCTCTCTGCTAACTACCTTTCTTTTTTCCTTTTACTACATTAGTCTTTCCTCTCCATGTCTATAGTTTCCTCCTGGTATAAAGTCCTCTCTCCCGGGCTGAAACAACTGCACTGTACACTGTGATTACTGGGCATGCGCGGCCTTATTGGATTCTGTATGCGTAGTCATATTGTGTTAACACAGAATGTGGGATAACACAGAGAAAGGCTAGTTGACAAACATACCCCTTTACAGCACAGGGGTGTATTAAGAGAAGAGGTGGCCAGTATGCAGTATATGTGTAGGCCCTCTCCTTTCCAGCACCAGATGCAGGTGAGTAAACACTGTGCCAGAGTCTACTCAGCCTGCACAGATCTACTGTACCATTTTCCTCATGATTTGTGTAGTGCCACCAGCCGGGACTCCAGAGAGGTGAGTGTTAAACATGGGTGCAAGCAGGGGCGCCGAGAGGGGGGGGGTTCTAATTACCTGGCACAGGCTTGTTGTAGGGGCCCAGCGGGGGCCCAGGTCTGACCTCCCCCTCCCTCTTACCTGTCAGCAGCCCAGCACACGCTGTGTGCTGGGCTACAGTGGGAGAATGCTTGATGCTGCTGAGCAGCAGTCTCCTCTCCTCTGCCTGTGGGGGATTGCACCTCCCCCTGGATTTGTGCCAGGCTGAGGGGCTCACAGTGTCCCCCCCCCTCCCCAGTGCACAAGTTTTTTTCTTTTACCTTTTTTTGCTAAGGGGGTGTGGCAACACCTCTCGCTATTAGGCAACGCCCCTGCCCCGGGTCGACTCTCTATGGCCCTGGGTGCAAGGTGTGCACTCATTGTAGGTATACCGGTGTCTATATGTCATCAAACTTTTTTGAAACAATCTGTTTTGCCACAAAACTTGTTTGTCAACACAATTTCAATCATATCTAATCTATAATCCCAGCAGAAGCAGCAGATATATGTAAAAAAAACCAAGCTCGTTCGCATTATCATTTCACTGCAGACAAGAGGGAATGGCCGGTTTGGAGGGAAGTTTGCAGTAAATGATATACAGTTATTGTCTGTTTAATACACAGATGATAGCAATCTGCATACACTAGCTATACACAATTCCTCCTCTACAAAGATAAATGCTGAACAAATAGCCCCTGGCAAGAGCAACAGTACAGTCTCGTCCTGCAATAAATCATCTCTGATGGGAATTTTGCAGAACAATAATATTTACAAAAACATGCAAAGAGCTGAGATTACCAAAATGGAGCAATTGGTGTAACTACCAGATAATGAAACACAATTATATCATAAAGCAACCCGGCATCATCGTCACATATTGAATATAACAAAAAACAAACAGACAAAAAGACAACTTCCTCATATTGATCAATACAGTATTATTGATTTGAATCAATTATCAATATATTGTTGATGTCGGCCTGTCTTTAAATTGAATTGCAATCTTTCATCGTCACATATTGAATATTAAAAAAAAAAACAATTTCCTTATATTGATCGATGCAGTATTATTGATTGAATCAATTATCAATATATTGTTGATGTCAGTCTGTATTTAAATTGAATTGCAATCTTTCACAGCAGGCTGCGAGCCAATCATGGTGCACTACATTACAAAGTGATGCAGGGACAGAGAAGCTCCCCCCTTAAAAGTTTTTTTTAAATATGTCAGCTATCGGCTAGCAGGCGAACAACATAAATGGTTAGAAGTCTGTACACTGCACTATAAGCGCACCATTGGCCAGGCCACCGGACATTGCCTGCAGAATGTCTGACTGAACATGACCGCCAGAGTCTTTAGAAGCAATCTCTGCCTACGACGCACTTGTATCTTATAGCCCCCTCCCCAAGTAAAATTGCATGGATCTGTATGCAATTGAGATCTGCGTCTCTGTGCAGTAACATTGGAACGCATGTGCAGTGCAGCTCAGTCTCTTGCACATGCACAGAGGGAAACCATCGGCCACTTGTGCCTGATGGCTTCCCTGCATCCACCTTCTGAATCACCTCCCAAAAGGCATGAAAATCATGCCTGAAGTGAATCAGCCATCAAACATTTTCAGTGAGACAAACTTTATCTAAGTATTATGCTACAAATGTTAATTTATTGAGGCTAGATAAGCAAGGACATATCTGAAGCTCACTTGAAATTTAATGCACATTTCATTCTACACATACAACTAAAGACATATAATGCTAAATACATTCCAATGACTAATGCTATCCAAAAAAAAAAAACATTTAGCACAATCAAATTGATAGTTAGTTTGAATCAGAGAGATACTAAGCTCAAGTAAAAAAATTTTACAAACACAGGTTTCAGGCAATGTGCTGCACATCAGTAAGTAAGTCTGAAATTACTTACCACAGAAATTCGGAACGGAGTATCTGCACGTAGTAAAACCTACAAGGTTTGTAGCTTATGGTATGTCAACTTCTTCAGTCACAATGTGTAGTAGTCTGCTACAATAAACATGCCATGTCTATTGATTGCTGTTAATTATTTATAGTGTGCAGCCATAAATTAACGTGGAAATACTGTCCGAGATCGCTATTCATAAGAGCTGCCAGCCCTCACAATGCAAATAACTTGAAAGCAACTTGACATTACAATGAATTTCTTAAGAGAGTTTGGGATCTGTTTTAGAAAACTGTTGACACAGTCCTGGTACTTTCAGCTCCTTAGTCACGGACTTGCCTAGGCAATGCCGGGTACAGTGTACTACAGCTAGTTTACAATAATTAACCAATATAGTTATTCCCATTTTTTTACCTTTTATAGTCTCTTTACTTATTCCCCTCTCCCCACATTACCACTCATGCATTATTGCACAGGTCCTTTCACAAATAATTTATATCTTCTCAAATCATCTTAATGTGTACATATGTGCCTAAAATGTACATACTGCAATCCTGGTGTGTCCTTATGTAAGCTTTACACATTGGGGCTGATACAATGCTCCCGCATTGTATTGGCACATTTCTGCATAGGCCGCATTTCCTTGGACACGTCCTCAGAGAACACTGCTGACTGTATATGAGAATGCCCTGTTAGAGCTCTTGTTATTGCCTTTTAACTGAAATGCTTATGAATCTGCATCACTTGTAGTTAAATACTCTTGGTTCCAGAGCATGCTCAGAGTAACAACATACAATATACATAACGGGCATACATTTATCTCTGTATTAGTCCCATTTTATGCACCGTTTCCATGCCTCTTGCATAGGATGCTAATAGCTTTATGATGTATATGATAATTATAATTTGGACATTGGGTCTTGTCATGAGCATTACATGTTTTATGTGTACTGTTAAGGGGCCCATACATCTGCCCTTACCCAAAACGGTCGGAATTGGCGAGTCAGAGACTTTTAACATGTTGAATCTATTCAATCTGTCGATGAATCAGAGATCATCAATGTCCACGGATAAGTACTTTTGATTGCCAATCGGCATATCGGATTGGCGTCAGCAGGACGGGCAAACAGGCCATAGATGTATGGCCCACATTAGAGCATTATGGCAGGTGATCTCTCTGACATTTAGGAGGTCTTACTGTATGTGTCAGATGATCTATCAGTTATATGCTTATGTGGTCTGCTGAATCCTCCACCTTATACATTAAATGTCTGCACGTACTCAGATGTAAACCACCCTTCATGGCTCTGCTAGACATTGGAAGTTAATACTGTATGTCTTAAATTAGTTATTTGGGCGCCCCCCAATTGCTGATGTCCATTTATCACACACATCCCTCTTTTCATATGTTAACTAGGAAAAAAATGGTTGGTAAAGGCCTAGTTGGAGGAAATTTTATGGAAACGTTAGTAAAATGAGCATAACACATTTCTATGTTGGCATATATGTTGAAAACAGTTTTAGCCCATCTCCATCATGACGTTAAACTTTTCCATTTGCTTTTTTTTATCTGTTCCTTGGTATTTGAGCATAGTCTTGTGTATAACTTGCACCTCAATTGAGCAAGGTGCTGAGGTGAAAATTATTTGTAATTACTGATTTCTGCCACTTCCACCTTTTTTAATGATATCTGTTTTGGCCTCCATATTGTATTTGTCACAGTTAGCAGCCTGCTCACCATGAGCAGAAAGCTGTTTCAGAGTCCAGAGGCTGTGCTCCGTCCCCCTGATGACTGGAATGCAAGGTCGGCCAGATTCAGGCGCACAACCAATGCCAGTCAGAAACCCTGCCTCCTTTCAACTTAAAAGGGGAACCTCACATGGCAGTCCTTACCAGGTGATTAGTTACCTTTGTGGAAGCTGAGCCTAGCAGTTTACAACATTAATGCTGCTTAGATCTGACTCTTGGAGCAGATTTGGTACCTGTATTTGTCTGCCTCTTTTGGTCTATCTGCTGCTACATACTTGCGATTCTAATGTGGACTGGACTTTGACCACTGGCTGCCTTTGATTGCTCCTTTAAACCATTTCTGCTGGATACCTGTGCATTGAACCTGGACTGGACTTTGACTACTGCCCCTATTAGTTCTTTTAACTCTTTTCCTACAGGATACTTGTGCATTAAACGTGGATTAGATTCTGATCACTTCCTTTGCCTGCTCCTTCAAAACCTTGACAGATTTTCTGCATTCCTGCCCCTGGACGGTTTCCTATTACACGCTGAGTCTGCCGTGAAGACATCTTACAGGTGAGCAACATTTTATTGAGTCATTATCTTGTTGCTCACTGTTATATGTGTGTGGCCCCAAACATTTGTGGCTCCCAAGAATTATCTGACTGAAAACATTCTGATTACTTTTGGCCGCACCAGCAAAGTTGTATATCACCTGTATTGGCCTACACGGTGTATGTTCTAGGGATGGACATCGGAAGCCGATGGTTAGCAACCATTGATGTTTCCAATTCAATGGAAGTACTTTTTCCATCGAATACCGGAAATTCGATGGTTGCCAGCCATCGGATACAGCTTTCCGATGCCCATCCGATGGTTGACTGTGGAGGGGGAGCGTAGAGCAATGGGTGTGCAGCAGGAGAATAGATGCCAGGTGCAGTGTAGGGGGAGCCTGAGGGCAGTCCAGCATTTTGGAGAGTGCTGAGCACGCCCCTACAGTGATGTGTGCGGGGGGTGGAACGAGGCACCGCCCCTTTTGTACAGGCTCCACCCCCTTTCCTAACTGTAGTATAACCATCCCGATGGTTATACTTTCGAATATTTGTGATGCAGTGGCCAGTTGCATTGCATCGCATGAACCAAGTGAAAGGATTGGCCTATATGCTGGAACTTCAACATGAATACTGTATACAGTATGTGGATGTTATCAGTCGCTGTTTAATTTAGCTAAATTAAAGGTTTACAGTTCTTTAAACTACTATTATTATTAACATTTATTATATAGCACCAGTATATTGAATTGTGCTTTTGAATTATAAAGACAGTTATAAAATGAGTCTGGGTAGTAACGCATTCGGTATGAAATCCCGGCTACCGCATGGCCGGCAGTTCAATTCCCGGCAGCCCGACAAAAGAGCAGAGCCCAGCGCTGGAAATCTTGATCGTCCCTAAGGTAAGTACTTACTAACCTAACCAACCCTTCTAACCCTTAGGGGTGCCTAACCCTAACCTCCCCCCCAAGTGCCTAACTCTATCCTCCCCCATCCAAGTGCCTAGCCCTAACCACCCCTTCCCCGCTGCCTAAACCTAAGTCCCCCGGGGGGTGCCTAACCCTAAGTCCCGCCCGTGGGTGCCTATCCCTAACGCTCCCTCCCTCTAGCCTGAACCTAACCCTCCCGGGGGGGTGCCTTACCCTAAGTCCCCCCCGGGTGCCCTAAACCTAACCCTCCCCGCCCCGTAGCTGTCCGCTTGCGGCGCCTGGCATCCGCTCGATCGGTATGCTGGGCACCTGTCTCCAGGCGTCGGGAAAATTACAGGCATCTAGAGTTTAGTTGCCTGTCATTTAACCCTAGCCAGGATTGAGGATTCGGGAAGCTGGAGGTCGGTATTGGGGCCGCCGGCTTCCTAAACGTATCCCGTAGTAACACAGGAAACAATTTGAAACATTCGTCTTGTACATAAATTGACAGCAAATCTGTTTTTGATATACTGTAGTTGATTTAGAATCTCCTAGCAAACAATCCAGATTGTTGTGTTGTATTCCAGTGTATGGCATTCCTATAGACAAATAGTAAAAGCTATTACCTGATTTCCAAGTAAACAGTTTGTTTTCTTGAGTTTCCAAATCAGCCCTTGTAAGAGGCAGCAGGAAAGCCACAAACCACAGAAATTTCTGCTTGTTTCGGTGTGGACAGGGGCCCATGGATCCCTCGTGTCTCAGATACATTCTGCACCCGAATGTCTTCTCCTGTCCTTCCTGGCCCTAAGGGAAAAATTCAGATTTAAAAGTGGCAAGTAAAAAAGTATATATTTTTTTTATCATAACACAGTTGAATATTTTGATAAAGCTTCTTTAGAATGGTTAGTTTTCCTTACAGTGTACATGTATCCTACAGACACTGGATGTATTTTTATAAAGTGTAAACCCAACTCTAGCCCTGACTCATTTCTGGGACCACTATTACCAATATGCATATTCCTACACCAGTGGTTCCCAAACTTACTTCCATCACAGTGGCCTGGAGTATCAGCAATTTTTCCATGATATCCCTAGGCCAAAAGTTTCTTATAGAGAAATTCACCAAAAATTATTAAACTAAGTAAATTATAATTATATGTCATCCTTAGGGTCAGTTATGTGGTGGTAGACAGGATTGTGCTTCTTTCATATACAAAAGTCGAGTCAGCACAAGATCAGTTTACAATTAAGTATCAGATAAATCCCAGCATAATAGCTGTAAGGATATACAGTCAAGTGCAAAATATTGGGACATTGACAGAATTTTCATATTTTGACCTCTATTCACCACCACAATGGCTTTGAAATGAAACAAACAAGATGTGCTTTAACTGCAGACTTTCAGATTTAATTTGAGGGTAATTACATCCAAATCAGGTGAACGGTGTAGGAGTTACAACGGTTTCTATATGTGCCTCCCACTTTTTAAGGGGCCAAAAGTAATGGGACTATCAACTCAAAAGCTATTTCATGGACAGGTGTGGGCTATTCCCTCATTATTTCATTATCAATTAAGCAGGTAAAAGGTCTAGAGTTGATTCTAGGTGTGACATTTGCATTTGGAATCAGTTGCTGTCAACTCTCAATATGAGATCCAAAGAGCTGTCACTATCAGTGAAGCAAGCCATCATTAGGCTGAAAAATCAAAACAAACCCATCAGAGAGATAGCAAAAACATTAGGTGTGGCCAAATCAACTGTTTGGAACATTCTTAAAAAGAAAGAACGCACGGGAGAGCTCAGCAACACCAAAAGACCCGGAGGACCACGGAAAACAACTATGGTGGATGACAGAAGAATTATTTCCCTGGTGAAGAAAAACCCCTTCACAACAGTTGGCCAAATCAAGAACACTCTCCAGGAGGTAGGTGTATATATGTCAAAGTCAACAATCAAGAGAAGACTTCACAAGACTGAATATAGAGGGTTCACCACAAGATGTAAACAATTAGTGAGCCACAAAAACAGGAAGACCAGATTAGAGTTTGCCAAACAACATCTAAAAAAACCATTACAGTTCTGGAACAACATCCTATGGACAGATGAGGCAAAGATCAACTTGTACCCGAGTGATGGGAAGAGAAGAGTATGGAGAAGGAAAGGAACTGCTCATGATCCAAAACATACCACCTCATCAGTGAATCATGGTGGTGGTAGTGTCATGGCATGGGCATGTATGGCTGCCAATGGAACTGGTTCCCTGGTATTTATTGATGATGTGACTGCTGACAAAAGCAGCAGAATGAATTCTGAAGTGTTTCGGGCAATATTATATGCTCATATTCAGTCAAATGCTTCAGAACTCATTGGACGGCGCTTCACAGTGCATATGGACAATGACCTGAAGCATACTGCAAAAGCAACCAAAGAGTTTTTTAAGGCTAAAAAGTGGAATATTATGCAATGGCCAAGTCAATCCCCTGACCTGAATCAGATTGAGCATGCATTTCACTTGAAGAAGACAAAACTGAAGGGAAAATGCCCCAAGAACAAGCAGGAACTGAAGACATTTGCAGTAGAGGCCTGGCAGAGCATCACCAGGGATGAAACCCAGCGTCTGGTGATGTCTATGCGTTCCAGACTTCAGGCTGTAATTGCCAGCAAAGGATTTGCAACAAAGTATTAAAAAGTGAAAGTTAGATTTAGGATTGTTTAGTTTGTCCCATTACTTTTGGCCCCTTAAAAAGTGGGAGGCACACATAGAAACCATTGTAATTCCTACACTATTCACCTGATTTGGATGTAACTACCCTCAAATGAAATCTGAAAGTCTGCAGTTAAAGCACGTCTTGTTTGTTTCATTTCAAAGCCATTGTGGTGGTGAATAGAGGCCAAAATATGAAAATTCTGTCAATGTACCAATATTTATGCACCTGACTGTATAGTACAACCCTTGGTTGGTGGTGCTCCCAAGTATCTAAATTTATTTTCCTTATTCTTTGCAAGAAAGCAAAGCAAAGACAAAAAAAAACGTCTTTTTGGGGCACACATTAAACAGAATAACTACATCAAAATTAGCAACTGTAATTTTAAAATATAATTTTAATTGGATGCTACCCCCTAAAAATAGTCCCAAGGTTTCAAAGTTTGGAGTACATCAAAAAGTATAAATATATAAAACAAGTATTAAATGTTCTCATGCTGCCCTTAAACACAGAATCCTGATTCAAAATATTCAACAGTTCAAAAGCATGTTCCTAATATAGTAGGATATAATAGGATAGTGCCATCTTCAATTATTCTATGACTATATGCTGCTTTTGCACTTCAGTTACTGCACAAAACACTTACATATTGTCTGGCCTAAGGCAGGAATTTAGCCATTTGTATAGGAAGCTTTACTTAAGGATTTTCTTTTGCAATATTAAAAATAAATAATAAATAGGTTCCATTTTTGTAACTTTTTTATCATCATTTCTGTGTATCTCATGCTCTGGTTTACATCATCCGTAACGCAAAAGAGCGTATGTACAATTTGACATATACAGATTATTTTTGCATAAAATATGCATTTCTGTACCGCATACACACTTATGCTTAGAGAAATGGAGGGGTGACGCGGATGTGTGCAAGTGTAGGCTGAGTATAGAAAGTGTATGTTATCATAATTAGGACTGATTCAGACCTTTATTGGCCACAGGTATGCCTCTAAGGAGGTGTGTATTTTGCTGTAATTGGAGAACTGTTGCAAAATACGCCCTGATGATGTTTGACTTCTGATTGGTTGATTGCCCTCTCAAGTTGATTGAGCTTAATTCATTGACATTGTGGCTATTTGATATTTGTAATTCCTACTTTTACATCCATTGTGATAAAAGAAATGAAGATTCCAAAAGCATCATATGTGGTAAAACGACAGGTGTGGGACTGTTTGTAATTGATGATTATTTAATTTTCTTAAGTCCAATTGGCGCATTTTCTTATTAACGCTGCAAATGAGCACTTCAGCATTACAAGAAAATTTGCCTCGCACAGACATTAAAAATGTGGGTAGTGCAATCGGCAAAATTTCCTACTAACACACTAAAGGAATGTCATGATCGAGAAATATATGCTCCTCCTAACAGAAGAACAAAAACAATCCTATAGAAAGATCCACATGACTGACTGGTTGATTGCAAGGTAATTCTTTAATCATAAGAGTGTCACACAATGTACACAATCTTTGACCCACAAAGTGGCACTGTAATGGTGCATATACACGGTATGACTTTCATGAACAATAACAATATCAATGGCAAATGTCCTAGGCAAATGCCTAGGACATTTTGAAATGCCTAGGGGAATGCATTCCAAGCCTAGGGACTTGCTGTCCTACCGCGATAGGAGCTCTCAACTCAGCTCTGATTGGTCAGCAGCTCTTACAGCCGACAGCAGTGGCAGCATGGAGCATAGCCAGTGGGGGGCAGAAATTGCTGCTGGAGGAGGGCTGCTGGGCATGCTGAGCCGCAGCACCTCCTTCTCCCATGGACCTTTGCGTGGTCCAGCAGGCTGGTCTTGTCTGAAGGGAGACATACAGGGGATGGGGGCGCCAATGCTTTTTCTGGCACAGAGCACCAAAATGTCTAGTTACAGCTCTGTGGATGAGTATTGCAATGGTTGAGGGGTGATAGATGTTGCTGGCTGCTGCTGTGATTTGTACTGCTGGTTGATGGGTGCTGTGCTGGGAGAGGGGTGCTGGGTCAGAGGCGAAACTAGCAATGGTGCTAGGGGTCACCACACAAAATCTTGCCTAGAGCATCAAACTGGTTAGGGCCGGCTCTGCATGTCGTTATAATTCAAATCGTTCACTTTTTTGCAGTCACCAAACTGACGACGAACGATGCGCGTTCTCGCATGGACGATAAAGATATCTTTCATCGTCCATTCATGCAGGCCAAATTGGACGATATCGTCAACTTTGCCTGTTCTTTCAAGTCATTAGTGGTACAGATCATACCGTGTGTATGCACCATAAGTGTCCAAATCATAACCACTTCTGACATACATCAGCAGTATCCTACTCATATACAATACGATATCCTGTATGGAAATAATCAACATACTGTACTACATATAACTTGGCAGAAGATATGCATTAAGTGACCTGATGTAAAAATTGTGCTTCATATGTATTATAAAGTAAGAAGACATTACTGTAATACAGTATGGCATTCTGTATAAATTAGGGGTGTGCACCGGCCACTTTTCGTGTTTTGTGTTTTGGTTTTGGATCTGGATCTTCGTGTTTTGGATCTGGATTGGTTTTGCCAAAACCACCCTTCCGTGTTTTGGGTTCTGGGTTTTGTGTTTTGGATCTGTATTTTTTTGAAAAAAAGCATAAAAACAGCTAAAATCACAGAATTTGTGGGTTTTTCTGCTCCTATGCTATTATTAACCTCAATAACCTTAATTTCCACTCATTTCCAGTCTATTCTGAACACCTCACAATAGTGTTTTTATGTCCAAAAGGTTGCACCGAGGTAGCTGGATGACTATGCTAAGAGATACGAATGGGCGGCACAAACACGTGGTCCATCTAGGAGTGGCACTGCAGTGGCAGACAGGATGACAGTTTGAAAAACTAGGCCCCAAACTATACATAATGCAAAGAAAAAAAAGAGATGCAAGATGGAATTGTCCTTGGGCCCTCCCACCCACCCTTATGTTGTATAAACAGGACATGCACACTTTAACAAACCAAACATTTCAGCGGCAGGGTCTGCCACACGACTGTGGCTGAAATGATTGGTTCGTTTGGGCCCCCACAAAACAAGCTGGCAATTAATGTGTCCCTGCACAAACTGGCTCTACGGAGGCAAGATGTCATCCTCATCCTCCTCATCCACCGATTCCTCACCCTCTTCAGTGTTGTGTACATCCTCATCCTCACAGAGTATTAATTTGTCCCCGCTGGAATCCACAACCACAGGTCCCACTGTACGTTCTGGAGGCTGGTTTCCCTGGAAAAGTTGATAATTCATTTTATGAACATCATCTTCTCCACATTTTGTGGAAGCAACCTCCTACGCCTTTCGCTGACAAGGTTCCCGGCTGCACTAAACACTCTTTCGGAGTACACACTGGAGGGAGGGACAACTCAGGTAAAATAGAGCCAGTTTGTACAGGGGCCTCCAAATTGCCTCTTTTTCCTGCCAGTATAGATACGGACTGTCTGACATGCCTACTTGGATGCTGTCACCGATGTAATCCTTTAACAGACAGACGCACGCTTGTCGCTGCTGCTTTGAGGATGCAAGTGCGGCTACAGCCCACACAATTCACAAAGACAGAAAAAAAAAGAAGAATATTTTTATTGTTTGTGGAGCGCACTTTAAGGGTTACACCACCCTTTAACAGACAGACGCACGCTTGTCGCTGCTGCTTTGAGGATACAAGTGCGGCTACAGCCCACACAATTCACAAAGACAGAAAAAAGAAGAATATTTTTATTGTTTGTGTAGCACACTTTGAGGGTGTCACCACCCTTTAACAGACAGACGCACGCTTGTCGCTGCTGCTTTGAGGATGCAAGTGCGGCTACAGCCCACACAATTCACAAAGAAAGAAAAAAGAAGAATATTTTTATTGTTTGTGTAGCACACTTTGAGGGTGTCACCACCCTTTAACAGACAGACGCACGCTTGTCGCTGCTGCTTTGAGGATGCAAGTGCGGCTACAGCCCACACAATTCACAAAGACAGAAAAAAGAAGAATATTTTTATTGTTTGTGTAGCACACTTTGAGGGTGTCACCACCCTTTAACAGACAGACGCACACTTGTCGCTGCTGCTTTGAGGATACAAGTGCGGCTACAGCCCACACAATTCACAAAGACAGAAAAAAAAGAACAATATTTTTATTGTTTGTGTAGCACACTTTGAGGGTGTCACCACCCTTTAACAGACAGACGCACGCTTGTCGCTGCTGCTTTGAGGATGCAAGTGCGGCTACAGCCCACACAATTCACAAAGACAGAAAAAAAAAGAAGAATATTTTTATTGTTTGTGTAGCACACTTTGAGGGTGTCACCACCCTTTAACAGACAGATGCACGCTTGTTGCTGCTGCTTTAAGGATGCAGGTGGAATCTAGACGGGATTTGGAACCGGGGACACACTACCTCCATCAATTGTCTAAATCCCACTGCACTAATGGCGGATACCGGACGCACGTCTAACACCAACATAGCAGTCAAGGCCTCAGTTATACGTTTTGCTTCAGGATGACTGCTGTCGTACTTCATCCTCATCGCTAGGGACTGTTGGAGGGTCAATTGTTTAGTAAAAGTAGTGATGTTCCTACTTCCTCTCTGGGATGATGAACAACTCCCAGCAGCAGCAACAGCACTAGGAGGAAGTGGTTCTTGATCTTTCCCTATTTTATTTTTATCGGAGAAAGCTTGGTCCTCCATTTATGCTATATTGATATATACGTGCGGCTAAAGCGCACACAAACACAGAAAATATTTTTTTATTTTTGCTGGAGAGTAGTGCACTTTGTGGGTTACACCACCCTTTAAGAAAAGAGCCAGCTGGCCCTTTACTTATGGGACACAGGCGCACGCTTGGCGCTGCTCCTTTGTTGATGCACGTGCAGCCACAGCGCACACAATTCACAAACACAGAAAATAATTTTTTTTTTGGTTTGGAGTGAACTTTGGGGGTTACAGGACCCTTTAACGATCAAGCCAGCCGGCCCTTTACTTATGACACAGGCGCACACTTGGCACTACTTTGTTGATGCACGTGCGGCTACTGCGCACACAATTCACAAACACAGAAAATAATTTTTTTTTTGGTTTGGACTGGAGTGTACTTTGGGGGTTACAGCACCCGTTAACGGTCAAGCCAGCTGGCCCTTTACTTATGACACAGGCGCACGCTTGGCACTACTTTATTGATGCACGTGCGGCTACTGCGCACACAATTCACAAACACAGAAAATATTTTTTTTTTTGGTTTGGACTGGAGTGTACATTGGGGGTAACAGCACCCTTTAACGGTCAAGCCAGCCGGCCCTTTACTTATGACACAGGCGCACGCTTGGCACTACTTTGTTGATGCACGTGCGGCTACTGCGCACACAATTCACAAACACAGAAAATAATTTTTTTTTTGGTTTGGACTGGAGTGTACTTTGGGGGTTACAGCACCCTTTAAGGGTCAAGCCAGCCGGCCCTTTACTTATGACACAGGCGCACGCTTGGCACTACTTTGTTGATGCACGTGCGGCTACTGCGCACACAATTCACAAACACAGAAAATATTTTTTTTTTTGGTTTGGACTGGAGTGTACTTTGGGGGTTACAGCACCCTTTAACGGTCAAGCCAGCCGGCCCTTTACTTATGACACAGGCGCACGCTTGGCACTACTTTGTTGATGCACGTGCGGCTACTGCGCACACAATTCACAAACACAGAAAATAATTTTTTTTTTGGTTTGGACTGGAGTGTTCATTGGGGGTTACAGCACCCTTTAACGGTCAAGCCAGCCGGCCCTTTACTTATGACACAGGCGCATGCTTGGCAATACTTTGTTGATGCACGTGCGGCTACTGCGCACACAATTCACAAACACAGAAAATAATTTTTTTTTTGGTTTGGACTGGAGTGTACTTTGGGCGTTACAGCACCCTTTAACGGTCAAGCCAGCCGGCCCTTTACTTATGACACATGCGCACGCTTGGCACTACTTTGTTGATGCATGTGCGGCTACTGCGCATACAATTCACAAACACAGAAAATTATTTTTTTTTTGGTTTGGACTGGAGAGTACTTTGGGGGTTACAGCACCCTTTAACGGTCAAGCCAGCCGGCCCTTTACTTATGACACAGGCGCACGCTTGGCACTACTTTGTTGATGCACGTGCGGCTACTGCGCACACAATTCACAAACACAGAAAATAATTTTTTTTTTGGTTTTGACTGGAGAGTACTTTGGGGGTTACAGCACCCTTTAACGGTCAAGCCAGCTGGCCCTTTACTTATGACACAGGCGCACGCTTGGCACTACTTTGTTGATGCACGTGCGGCTACTGCGCACACAATTCACAAACACAGAAAATAATTTTTTTTTTGGTTTGGACTGGAGTGTACTTTGGGGGTTACAGCACCCTTTAACGGTCAAGCCAGCCGGCCCTTTACTTATGACACAGGCGCACGCTTGGCACTACTTTGTTGATGCACGTGCGGCTACTGCGCACACAATTCACAAACACAGAAAATAATTTTTTTTTTGGTTTGGACTGGAGTGTACTTTGGGGGTTACAGCACCCTTTAATGGTCAAGCCAGCCGGCCCTTTACTTATGACACAGGCGCACGCTTGGCACTACTTTGTTGATGCACGTGCGGCTACTGCGCACACAATTCACAAACACAGAAAATAATTTTTTTTTTGGTTTGGACTGGAGTGTACTTTGGGGGTTACAGCACCCTTTAACGGTCAAGCCAGCCGGCCCTTTACTTATGACACAGGCGCACGCTTGGCACTACTTTGTTGATGCATGTGCAGCTACTGCGCACACAATTCACAAACACAGAAAATATTTTTTTTTTTGGTATGGACTGGAGTGTACATTGGGGGTTACAGCACCCTTTAACGGTCAAGCCAGCCGGCCCTTTACTTATGACACAGGCGCACGCTTGGCACTACTTTGTTGATGCACGTGCGGCTACTGCGCACACAATTCACAAACACAGAAAAAAATTTTTTTTTTGGTTTGGACTGGAGTGTACTTTGGGGGTTACAGCACCCTTTAACGGTCAAGCCAGCCGGCCCTTTACTTATGACACAGGCGCACGCTTGGCACTACTTTGTTGATGCACGTGCGGCTACTGCGCACACAATTCACAAACACAGAAAATAATTTTTTTTTTGGTTTGGACTGGAGTGTACTTTGGGGGTTACAGCACCCTTTAACGGTCAAGCCAGCCGGCCCTTTACTTATGACACAGGCGCACGCTTGGCACTACTTTGTTGATGCACGTGCGGCTACTGCGCACACAATTCACAAACACAGAAAATAATTTTTTTTTTGGTTTGGACTGGAGTGTACATTGGGGGTTACAGCACCCTTTAACGGTCAAGCCAGCCGGCCCTTTACTTATGACACAGGCGCACGTTTGGCACTACTTTGTTGATGCACATGCGGCTACTGCGCACACAATTCACAAACACAGAAAATAATTTTTTTTTTGGTTTGGACTGGAGTGTACTTTGGGGGTTACAGCACCCTTTAACGGTCAAGCCAGCCGGCCCTTTACTTATGACACAGGCGCACGCTTGGCACTACTTTGTTGATGCACGTGCGGCTACTGCGCACACAATTCACAAACACAGAAAATAATTTTTTTTTGGTTTGGACTGGAGTGTACTTTGGGGGTTACAGCACCCTTTAATGGTCAAGCCAGCCGGCCCTTTACTTATGACACAGGCGCACGCTTGGCACTACTTTGTTGATGCACGTGCGGCTACTGCGCACACAATTCACAAACACAGAAATAATTTTTTTTTTGGTTTGGACTGGAGTGTACTTTGGGGGTTACAGCACCCTTTAACGGTCAAGCCAGCCGGCCCTTTACTTATGACACAGGCGCACGCTTGGCACTACTTTGTTGATGCACGTGCGGCTACTGCGCACACAATTCACAAACACAGAAAATAATTTTTTTTTTGGTTTGGACTGGAGTGTACTTTGGGGGTTACAGCACCCTTTAACGGTCAAGCCAGCCGGCCCTTTACTTATGACACAGGCGCACGCTTGGCACTACTTTGTTGATGCACGTGCGGCTACTGCGCACACAATTCACAAACACAGAAAATAATTTTTTTTTTGGTTTGGACTGGAGTGTACTTTGCGGGTTACAGCACCCTTTAATGGTCAAGCCAGCCGGCCCTTTACTTATGACACAGGCGCACGCTTGGCACTACTTTGTTGATGCACGTGCGGCTACTGCGCACACAATTCACAAACACAGAAAATAATTTTTTTTTTGGTTTGGACTGGAGTGTACTTTGGGGGTTACAGCACCCTTTAACGGTCAAGCCAGCCGGCCCTATACTTATGACACAGGCGCACGCTTGGCACTACTTTGTTGATGCATGTGCGGCTACTGCGCACACAATTCACAAACACAGAAAATAATTTTTTTTTTGGTTTGGACTGGAGAGTACTTTGGGGGTTACAGCACCCTTTAACGGTCAAGCCAGCCGGCCCTTTACTTATGACACAGGCGCACGCTTGGCACTACTTTGTTGATGCACGTGCGGCTACTGCGCACACAATTCACAAACACAGAAAAATAATTTTTTTTTTGGTTTGGACTGGAGTGTACTTTGGGGGTTACAGCACCCTTTAACGGTCAAGCCAGCTGGCCCTTTACTTATGACACAGGCGCACGCTTGGCACTACTTTGTTGATGCACGTGCGGCTTCTGCGCACACAATTCACAAACACAGAAAATAATTTTTTTTTTGGTTTGGACTGGAGTGTACTTTGGGGGTTACAGCACCCTTTAACGGTCAAGCCAGCCGGCCCTTTACTTATGACACAGGCGCACGCTTGGCACTACTTTGTTGATGCACGTGCGGCTACTGCGCACACAATTCACAAACACAGAAAATTATTTTTTTTTTGGTTTGGACTGGAGTGTACTTTGGGGGTTACAGCACCCTTTAACGGTCAAGCCAGCCGGCCCTTTACTTATGACACAGGCGCACGCTTGGCACTACTTTGTTGATGCACGTGCGGCTACTGCGCACACAATTCACAAATACAAAAAAAATATTATTTTTTTAGCACTTGGGGGGAGCACCCCTGATGGACAGAGCACCCCCTGGACAACACTACAGCACCCCTTTAGGACTGGGACACTGCACAGAACTTTGGAGTGGAGACAGCCCCTATGGACAACTGACTGCACAACACAGTCCAGCCAGCCCCTATGGACTTTGAAGTAGTGGACACAGCCCCTATTAACAACAGCAGCACAGCACAACACAGCCAGCCCCTATGGACTTTGAAGTAGTGGACAACAGCAGTACAGCGCAGCACAGCACAACACTACTCTGCACTACACTACACTACACTACACAGCCCTGCCAGCCCTAACTCCCACCCTCCCTCTTCACTGTCCACAGCCGAGTGAGAAAATGGCGCCGACGTGGGTACCTTATATAGGATCCAAAACCCGCGAGACTCGGAAGGCGGGAAGATGACGTTTTGCCTCGATTTCAGAATCCGAGTCAGGCGGGAAAAGTCGAGCCTGACTCGGATCGGACTCGGATCGGGGGGGTTCGGATTTCAGAAATCCGAACCCGCTCACCCCTAGTATAAATACTGTACTTGACTTACTCTGTTATTCAGGCAACAATGTTGGTACAGAATTACACCCTATAAAACAAACTTTCAAGGTGGCTCCGATCACTTATTCTCTCAGATTCTCCTGCTACATTCATGCATACCCAGAGGTGGGTGCATCTTACACATCTTACTATCAGCTGTAAAAGTGGAACAGGGGAGGGAATGGACAGGCCATTGTAAGCTGAGTACAATAAGGGCATATTAGCATAATTGCGATTCAAGTAGACCTGTCCACTTCCCCATATTTCCCTGTCAGAAGGCATCATTATTGTAGGTGCTGAAGGGCTGGTGCCATGATACATAATGATGATGGCAATCAGCAGCACTATGCAGCCACTTCTGTGTAGCTAAATGCGTATTGACCCCTCCAGCTGATAGTACTTAAATCACTAATGTCACAGCAATGTGATATGAAGTAATTGTCTATTACTTAATTGATATTGCTATTTATATACTGCTCTTTGCGTTACAGTAATGGGTTAAACAACAAATGTTATTTCTGTTAAATCATTTTTATTTCATTTAAGTTCATTTTAATTGAATTTAACTTGTATCTGTAGTTGCATATATATGTATACAATTTATATTAAAATTATATTTATGACTGTCAAGACACAACTACCTATGACACATCATTGCATCATTATATTGGGCCTCATTCAGAGATGTACGCAAACCTGATGGTTTGCATACATCTCCTTTGATGAGAGAACTGTGCATGCACAAGACGTGTACTGCATGTGCAGACCTCCTGCTCGCTCGCTCGCTCACAGTGTCTGCAAGTCCAGCCTGTTTGACAGACGTGGAGGGAATGTCACCGCCTTGCGTTCCCAAAAATGGAAGACGCAGATTTCCTGGCCTCGGCTGCTCAGGTTAGACTGCCTTTCTGAGTAGCCTTTGGCTTTCTCAGATGGCCGATGCTGCAATCATCGCGACCGGTGATCTGATGCTGCATCTTCAGATGTAGCACCCGTTTCTGCGATGCTTTCAGGAGGCGTCTTTTCTCCACAGATCTCTCATGCATAGTTATTGCATACACATCATTGTTGTGTCCAAAGATGCAGGAAAGATGTGAACTGTGTCCGTCTCTGAATCAGGTCCATTGTGTACAAGAGTAGAGTAAAGTTTGTATACTTTCTCTACACTATATGCCTTACATCTGGCACAAATTATGTTTTACAGCAGGACTCATCTTGTGTGTACAAGTGGACATATGTGTGACTAGCTGCAGTACCTGGTGGAAGTCGGTGATCTGTCTCTCCCTAGGCAGCCAGCTCCCTCTCTAGAACACCAGCTTCATTGTACTAAGACAAGCCTCATGCACAGGAACCACCTCTAAGGACTCGTACTGAGCCGGCCACTCTGTTCTCTTCAGTGAATACCCTCCGGAATTCTCGTCACTGAGGACAGTGCTGCAGCCACCCCAGATGACAGGGAGCTCCACCAATCACCGCACATAACGTGTCCCTGAACAGATGTTACACCAGCGTTTTTGCAATGGGTCTCCTCAGGTGGCATCTGCACTCCTTACTGCAGGCTCTGGACTCTTCTCACAGCAAAAGCTCCTCTTTGGCGCATAGGGCTGAAAATAATTTAGACTTGCCAAGGGCAGTGCAGGTGACTGCTCCTAGCGTAGCCCTGCCAACAGCCCCCTGACGACCGATTGTGATGATCCTTAGCCTAAAACCTGCCTGTGAAAATTACCTACACAAGCGTGAAAACTTAAGAAAGCAAATCAAAAATTGTCTGTTAGTAAATGTGAGATTTAGCCCCAGAAACACAACATCAATATTGATTAAAATCTACCTTTAGTAAATATTGCGCTAAGTGTCTTTGCAAAGAAATTAGTTTGGAAAACCGCTCAACTTACTATGTCTAACTTATAAATTGCAGAAAAGACAATTATAAAATAAGCATTACCGTATACATCACCTATGATACTATAATGTAGAGATGTGCGCCGACCCCCGTGTTTTGGATTTGGTTTTGGATCTGGATCTTCCCTGGTTTTGGATCTGGATTGGTTTTGCCAAAACCTCACCTCCATGTTTTGTTTTCGTGTTTTGGTTTTGGATCTGGATTTTTTCTTTAAAAATCAAAAAAACAGCTACAATCACATAAAATGGGCCTTTTTTGTTCCTGCAGTATTAATAACCTCAATAACATTTATTTCCACTCATTTCCAGTCAATTTTGACCACCTCACACCTCACAATATTGATTTGTTCATCTTGTTTAGGCCCAAAATTTGCACCAAGATAGCTGGCTGACTAAGCTAAGCTGCAGCAGTGGGTGGCACAAACACATGGCAGTTCAACTTCAAACATGGCACATCAGGAAACACTTTTATTATTCAAGAGAGGCCTGAGGGAGTTGGAGTATGTATGTAGTTGAAGGTAGGGCAGGGACAGGAAGGGTTGATTGATAGTAAATTTAATTTAGTTTTTCGATTCAAAAGAAAATTTATGAGGGAGAAGGGGAGGAGGCATTTACAAAAAAATGTGATAGAGTACATTTACATCAGTCCTTGCCACAGAAGGATCCTTGAGCTTGGCTGCTGCTGCTGGGAGTTGATTTTCTCATCCCAGACAGGGACCAGGAAGAGTGCTTTCCAAAAAAAATAAACAATTGACTTAAATAATGCTTTGCAAATCTTCTATAAAGGCATTTCCCAACCTGCACAGTGACATAAAAAAACATAGTTAATTAGTGGCCTTCAAACTGCTGTTGTTCCCACTGTCCACTTAACCATATGTGAACAAGTGGAACAGAGCAGCAAATGCAACATTTCAGGAGGCATTTACAAAAAAATGTGATACAGTACATTTACATCAGTCCTTGCCACAGAAGGATTCTTGAGCTTGGCTGCTGCTGCTGGGAGTTGATTTTCTCATCCCAGACAGGGACCAGGAAGAGTGCTTTCCAAAAAAATAAACAATTGACTTAAATAATGCTTTGCAAATCTTCTATAAAGGCATTTCCCAACCTGTACAGGGACATAAAAAAAACATAGTTACTGGCCTTCAAGCTGCTGTTGTTCCCACTGTCCACTTAACCATATGTGAACAAGTGGAACAGAGCAGCAAATGCAACATTTCAGATTTAAAGTTTAAGTCTTGCGTTGTGTCTCTCTTGGGAATTCTTTCTTGAGCACCATGCCTGCTTGCTGGGAGTGGATTTTTTTCATCCCAGAAAGGGACCAGGAAGCGTGCTTTCCGAAAATAATTAAACAATTGACTTAAATAATCCTTTTCAAACCTTCTGTTCTGTAACAGAATTTCCCAACCTGTTCTAGGACATTAAAAAAAACAGAGTTAGTTAGTGGCCTTCAAATTGCCATTGTTCCTACTGTCCACTTCTTAGATATGTGAATATGTTAGAATGTAGAAGGCCAAAAATTGGGTGGACCGCACATGGCTGATTGTTCAACCATGGCGACTGAATTAGTGTCATAAGGAAGAGGAGGCTGCAAACTGGGTGTCATGTTATGAGTTGGCCATATGGGGTATGTTGCTGTTAAGGGATCAGGCTAGTTATCAGTGGACACATTATTATAGTTGTTGTTATTTTGGGATGCCATCTCCTGAAGGGTGTTTACCAACAGACAGAGACTATCTACCACTATCAGCTCAGGAACAGACACTTCCTGAGGAACAGAGCTCTGTTCTCTGGAGGTAAGCCAAATAGGTGGGAGCCCCTGTTCCAACATCTGAAGCTCTTATCTCTCCACATCTTCTATTATAGATGAAAAAAAATGTCATCCGGGACATCTAGCTCCTCTTTCTGTTCCCTGCTCACCCTTTTTGGGCAGGAAGTCCAGGATAGATGGTTTGGAAGAAGAAGGCCTAGCAGCAGATGGGGATGGTCATTATCAAGACCTGGTCCCCCCAGTGGGTGTAGTCTGGGAGGTATTGGTTGGCATGCAGGCAGTGGAATAACAAAGGCCTCCATGTTGTCTGTGCTTACAATTCCGTATTTCAGTTTGCGATTCAGGTAGGAATAAAGTCGGCTACAGAACACAGTGACAGAATCACTGGATGTTTTAGTGCAGCAGTAGGTTGCAACTTGCGTTGCTGGCTGGATCTTGTGCGGTACTACGGTTAAGCCTAACACACGCACACACACACAGAAAAATATAAAAGACACTTTTATTGTTTTTTTTTTCTTAGCACGACTGGAGTCGGGCAGCACTAGGTTGCAACTTACGTTGCTGGCTGGATCTAGTGCGGTACTGCGGTTAAGCCTAACACATGCACACACACACAGAAAAATATAAAAGACACTTTTATTGATTTTTTTTTTTTAGCACGACTGGAGTTGGGCAGCACTAGGTTGCAACTTACGTTGCTGGCTGGATCTTGTGCAGTACTGTGGTTAAGCCTAACACGCACGCACGCACGCACGCACGCACGCACACACACACACAGAAAAATATAAAAGACACTTTGATTGATTTTTTTTTTAGTCCAGAACTTGGGCCCAGATGGACACAGCACCAGCCCAGATGTATCTGCAGTTCTGCACCAGCCCAGATGGACACAGCAGACAGCAAAGCACCAGGCCAGATTGGATCAGCAGCACCAGCCTAGGACACAGCAGACAGCCCAGATGGATCAGCAACAGCCCAGATGGACACAGCAGACAGCACAGTGACAGCACCAGCCCAGAATGGATCAGTACCAGCCCAGGACACAGCAGACAGCACCAGAACCTCTCCCAGCCCTACACTACCCACCCTCCCTGTTCAGTCTCCACAGCCGGAGTGAAATGGTGTCCGTTGCGTGGCCCTTGTATACTACATTGATCATAGAGACGAAAGCTCCCGAACCACAAGATTTCAGACTCTATAGTATTGTCTCGGTTTGAGATCCGAGTCTGGCGGGAAAAAACAAGCCTGCTTGGATCCGACTCGGATCTGCTAAATTCGGGTGGGCTCGGATCTCTGAAATCCGAATCCGCTCATCTCTACTATAATGTACTGTAAATCATCTAGAATCACAATAAGAAATAAATGTTGCCAAGGACAGACACTCAAAAAGGGAGGAACAAATCACATCTGCCAATAGTTTTTAAATCTGCGACGGCAAAACGAATGTGGCTAAGCTTACAATAAACAGCACAGCAATTTAATTAGTGTATGCTGTAAATAAATTATGTATTTAAACACGTGTGTTCCATCTGCGCACTCCTTAATAAAATTCAATCTAATGTAATTTGTTTCTGATTCATCTGTCTGTAATCTTTATTAGCTTTTATATTTGGTTTTTAATTTGATGTCTCTGCTATACAGTATTATAAAAATATACTATATAGTTAATTTGGCTTTGTTAAGCTATAACTGGCCTCATCATTATAGCAAATGGAGAGAATACGTTTAATTACAAGTATATTATGATATTATGTCAAGATCCTGCAACAATACGGCACTACTGAAATAAAACTAAAATGTAAAAAAGATCAGTTGTGTGATATATTAGAAGTATAGAGATTAGAGGTCTATAAAATGTGCTGTACCTCCTAATGTTATTGCAACTGGCAAGTACTATGACTAGAGATGAGCCAACACTTTGTGTTCTGTTTTATGACATTATTAAATCAATTGGGTCAATAGTTCTATTTTTGGATAAAAGTTCACTAGAACGACATGCTGCGGAAAACGATAAAATAATATGTGTTGAGTCAACTAATCGAATTTTGAGTAGAATTATCAAATACTCACATCAGCACTGTAGTATTTATAGGCTGCACTGGTATGATTATTAGTTCATCCAACAAAATGGTTGCGCTCTCTCAGTGTGACAATGAGCTTCATGTCTCAGTGATGTCATTACAGTGCATCTGGAAAGTATTCACAGCGCTTCACTTTTTCCACATTTTGTTATGTTACAGCCTTACTCCAAAATGGAATAAATACATTTTTTCCTCAAAATTCTACACACGATACCCAATAATGACAACGTGTGAAAAGTTTTTTTGAGATTTTGCAAATTTCATTTTAAAAAAAATCACGTCATAAGTATTCACAACCTTTGCTCAATAGTTTGTTGATGCACCTTTGGCAGCAATTACAGCCTCAAGTCTTTTTGAATATGATGCCACAAGCTTGGCACACCTATCTTTGGGCAGTTTCGCCCATTCCTCTCTGCAGCACCTCTCAAGCTCCATCAGGATGGATGGGAAGCGTCGGTGCACAGCCATTTTCAGATCTCTCCAGAGATTTTCAATCGGATTCAAGTCTGGCCTCTGGCTGGGCCACTCAAGGACATTCACAGAGTTGTGCTGAAACCACTCATTTGATATCTTGGATGAGTGCTTAGGGTCTTTGTCCTGCTGAAAGATGAACCGTCGCCCCTCTCTGAGGTCAAGAGCGCTCTGGAGCAGGTTTTCATCCAGGATGTCTCTGTACATTGCTGCATTCATCTTTCCCTCTATCCTGACTAGTCTCCCAGTTCCTGTCGCTGAAAAACATCCCCACAGCATGATGCTGCTACCATCATGTTTCACTGTAGGGATGGTATTGGCCTGGTGATGAGCGGTGCCTGGTTTCCTCCAAACAAAGCCTGGCATTCATGCCAAAGAGTTCAATCTTTGTCTCATCAGACAAGAGAATTTTGTTTCTCATGGTCTGAGAGTCCTTCAGGTGCATTTTGCAAACTCTAGGCGGGCTACCATGTGCTTTTTGCTAAGGAGTGGCTTCCATCTGGCCACTCTTCCATACAGGCCTGGTTGGTGGATTGCTGCAGAGATGGTTGTCCTTCTGGAATGTTCTCCTCTCTCCACAGAGGAATGATGTAGCTCTGACAGAGTGTCCATCGGGTTCTTGGTCACCTCCCTGACAAGGGCCCTTCTCCCCCGATCGCTCAGTTTAGACAGCCGGACAGCTCTAGGAAGATTCCTGGTGGTTCTGAACTTCTTCCATTTGCGGATGATGGAGGCCACTGTGCTCATTGGGACCTTCAAAGCAGCATATACTTTTCTGTATCCTTCCCCAAATTTGTGCCTCGAGACAATCCTGTCTCGGAGGTCTACAGACAATTCCTTGGACTTCATGTTTGGTTTGTGTTCTGACATGCACTGTGTGGGACCTTATATAGACAGGTGTATGCCTTTCATGTCCAATCAACTGAATTTATCACAGGTGGACTCCAATTAAGCTGTAGGAACATCTCAAGGATGATCAGTGGAAACAGGATGCACCTGTGCTCAATTTTGAGCTTCATGGCAAAGGCTGTGAATACTTATGTACATGTTATTTCTTATTTTTTTATTTTATTAAATTTGCAAAAATCTAAAAAAAAACATATTACTCGTTGTCATTATGGGGTATTGTGTGTAGAATTTTGAGGACAAAAATGAATTTATTCCATTTTGGAATAAGACTGTAACATATCAAAATGTGGAAAAAGTGAAGCGCTGTGAATACTTTCCGGATGCACTGTAAATCTTAATATATTAACAGGCTGCAGCCTTCTAAACATTAATTCAGCCTTCAAAATGGCTGCCTCCGCTGTGTTTAGTCAATGTGTACCCTTTAAACATTAAAGGTCATTTAAGAAAGGGAAAAAAGTGCAGAACCTGCAAATGCACCTAACTGTCCATGTAGCGCACTGACAGATGCACGCCCAGTGGCGTAACTAGGGCAGGGCGGGCGGGGTTCGTGCCATGGGCGCCGTTGGACCGTGCCGCCGGCCACGGTACCGGCCCGCCCTAGTTAGCCAGTGTAGCGCCGACTGCAATGAGTGCGGTCAGCGCTACACATTTACACAGGACTGGCGCTAGGCTTCCAGCGCCGGTCCTGTGCTGCACGCCTGAGCCCGTTCCCTCCCCCAGGAGGCGGGCTCAGGCTGTGCATAGCTCACGCATAGCTCACGCATCGCCGCCAGCGCGATGCGTGTGTTAAACAGCAGCCAATGAGAGTCAGATAGACTCTCATTGACTGCTGCAGCACCCACTGCAAGAGCCGGACTTCCGGCCAGCTCCTGCATGGGTAATGGGACTGATGTCATGACGTCTGTCCCATAATGCTGAGCGCGCCCGCCCAGGCGGGAGCGGCGTCGCGATCAGGACCAGGAGCAGGAGCAGAGATTCAGGTAAGTATATTTTTATAGGTATATATATATATATTTTTTTTGTAACCTATCTGCACAACGGGGGAGGGGGGTGGCTACTACCGGGGGGACCTCTACTGGGGGAGGGGTGACTACTACTGGGGGGACCTCTACTGGGGGAGGGGTGGCTACTACTGGGGGGACCTCTGCTGGGGGAGGGGTGGCCACTACTGGGGGGACCTCTACTGGGGGAGGGGTGGCTACTACTGGGGGCACCATTGGGAGCACCTACTCTACTGGGGACTACTACTTGGGGGGGAACTACCACTGGGGGCATTATGAAAGGGGCCTACTAGAGGCACTGCACTCGGGGGACCACAACTGGGGGCAATAATAGGAAGGGCCACTACAGGGGGCACTGGATAGAGGGGATCACTACAGGGTGCCTGCATAAGGGGACCACTACTGGGAAATCTGCATGGGGGGGGACTACTACTGGGGGCACTATATAAAGGGCACTGCATAGGGGGGGACTACTACTGGGGGCACCATATAAAGGGCACTGCATAAGGGGATACTGCTACTGGGCGCACTGCATTGTGGGGACTGCTACTGGGGGCACTGCATAAGGGGAACACTACGTGGGGCACTGCATTTGGGGGGGCCACTACTGGGGGTACTGTATAAGGGGCACTACTATGAGCCTGCATAAGAGGGACCACAACTGCATACTGGGGGTACTGTATAAGGGGTACTACTGGGGTTAAGGTGCATATGGATAGGAATGCTCAGTGTTAAAATAAAGGGGTGTGTCATGTTGACACGCCCCATTTTAAAGTGACCACGCCCATTTTTTCCATCGCGCGCGCATGTCGGTGTGTTAGGGGGGGTGGGGGGGGGCTCCGTTTTCAAATTTGCCCTGGGCTCCAAATACCCTAGTTACGCCACTGTGCACGCCCACATATTAATGTTTGGTATTGCCAGTGTTGGTTCCTGTACAAATATATACAGAGTAAAGAATTAAAACGCCACTAATGGCGACACACATTTCTAACAATCTCTATGCTAAATGGGCAACTCCAGACACAGTTTTATTGTTTCTTTATTTCCTTGCTAATTACTTTGTCTTAATTATATATTGTCTTTTTATCTCTCTCTTATGCCTTCGTCTGTGCTTACCCTCATCAACTATATAGCTATGTAATATAAATTAACTATTAAAGATAATTAAGACATCAAAATGCCCCATGAAGCCGAGGAAGACGAGGAAGACACAGCACTGGAAGTGCTTACACATACATCTCCCACTATAGATAAGAGCATTAGTAGATAGGGTGTGTATAAAAGATCAACAATATAAAGGTCAACAATCAATAGGTCGACAACAAATAATCGACATGCAATACATTGAAGGAACCAAAGGCAACTTTTTGTGTCCACCATTTGTGTGTCCACCATTTGAACCTGTCAACCTTTTAACCCTTTCAACCTTTGGCACTATCAACCCTTTGCCAGTCGACAATTTGTCCCTGTCGACTTATTACATGTCGACCATCTGGTGTCGACCTATTGACTGTTGACCTATTTATTGTCAATCTTCTATCCGGGTACCAGTGGATCTGCCATAAACAGGCTTTCCTGTTAAAGTGTAATTAGAAGTTGATATTACATTAAAAGTATAGGATTTAAGATTATCAGAACCTTTGGAGCACTCATATAATGATGATGTGCATGGGCTTTGAGTACTGTATGCTAATACACTAGATCAGTGGTCGCCAACCTTAATTGGGGTGTGAGCTACTCGAGAAAAATTAAACTTCCTGAAGAGCTACTAACATTTTTGAAAAAAAAATCTGGCTAATAACCAAAAAATACACAATGAAGAAATACAGGTGCACAACTCCAAATTAATCAGTTAATTTGGAGTTGTGCACCTGTATTTCTTCTTTGTGTATATATCAATGGTCTCCACAGGTAGCACCTCCAATTATATATATATGTCCAGAATGTGCAGTCTGAGATCTATTTTCTTTGTAAACTGATTATTGCATTGATTTGCACACCTGGGAAGCCTGAGCCACTTCCCACTCAGAGTAGCACTTCTACTACATTGGTTACAGCATGGAGTCTGGCAATGTAATATGCACACCAGTCAGAGGCACAATAATAGGTAAGTCCTGCTAATATTTAGACTGTGTAGTGCAGCTTTGGTTCATTTTTAGGGTGTGGGTCCCCCTAGATTGCTTTGCTGATCTGCTTCAGGGCACCGCAGTATAACACATTTTCCTTTAACACATTTTAATACTTCACTGTCTGTTTCCTTTATATATATGTATTTCACTTTTTTATTTTTATGCTTTATATGCGGCCAGCGGCTGCTCTTAACACTTCACTTTTCTTATTAGAGCGGTGCTTTGGGGTGGATTGGCTGGGCTAGTTTGGGGGTGTCCTGCGCTCTGGATTTGAGCCTTAGTATGTTAGGGACCTGCCCGACGAGAGGTTACCCGGATATGGTGGGCAGGCCCATAAGCTTGGCCAAGATTATGCCAAATACCTCTATTGTATTTACTGCAAAATTTATTTATTTATTTATATATAATCAGTTAATTTGGAGTTGTGCACCTGTATTTCTTCTTTGTGTATATATCAATGGTCTCCACAGGTAGCACCTCCAATTATATATATATGTCCAGAATGTGCAGTCTGAGATCTATTTTCTTTGTATAATAACCAAAAAATGTAAGAAAAAAATGTTTCATAGAAAACAACAATGCATTTAATTAATACAGTGATATTGTTGCACATTTCACTTTTAATTACCGTCTCCAAGGAGGTAAGTACACTAGAGGAGCAAAAGATATAGTCAGGGCTGCTGTGTGATTTTTCGGCAGGACTGAGCAGGAGTCACTCGACCCAAATGCAGTCGATTCCTGTGATATCCAGATGATGTCCGTCATGTATTGTGTCGCCCTAATGCAATCACCTGACGCGCTTCCCCATCCCTCCAACCACGGCTTTTTCAGGGGTCACTTCCCCCTAGTTGACTCAGCAGTACTGCAGCTAGGAGAGTTACCTAAATTACTGCCGCAAGCTACGGGTTGGAGACCACTGCACTAGATTTATCATAAGAGTGCGGACTCACGATTATAGATACACAAATGTGTAACTTTTATTCTCATCTCCAAATCCCTATAGTTACTTTTTATAACAACTGGAGACTTTGCACATTATTAATTTTTACAGAACTTAATAACTTAAATCATTTTGTAATGGCTGGAGACGTTGGACACTATTACGCTTATTAAAATTCTTAATTACTAAAGCACATAAGGGTATTTTAATTAACATAGCTCTTACAAACAGCAAAACAATCAGTATTAAAACACAGGAACTCTGGGCCTGATTCAGAGCCGCTCGTAAGCGGCCACTCGTTCGCTCCGAGCGATGTTCGCACAACTGCGCATGCGTATGGGTCATAATGCGCATGCGCCAACCAGTCAGTGCGATCGGAAATCGAGCGCTCGCAAAATAGCGAGTGCCTGCTAATTTGAGTGACAGAATGAGGCGTTTGTGGGTGGTAACAGGGGAAGGTGCTTGAAAACGGGGAGTGGAGATCCGAACGCAGGCGTGCCAAACGGTCAAAACGGGCGTTTTAAGGGTGTGCATAATTAACAAAGCAGCGTCATCGGCCACGTCACTTGGTTGTTTCTTAGCCTGAACTGTTCGCATGATTGCGGTAGGATAAACCTACCACAAGCACTGCGAGCAGTTCAGATGCCTTTCGATGTACTCGATTAATCAAATAAATAGCGGAGATGACGTAGGATGCGAGCGGCCAGGGGGCGTCTTTACAAAATAGCGAGCGCATGTTTCGTTTGCTCGCTCGCTCAGACATAGAGGCGTCAACAGACCGCAAAGAGCTCAATTTAAATAGCCGGACCCTTTTTCTGAACGAGCGAGCGCAAATAGTGTGCGACTCTGAATCAGGCCCTCTGACAAGAGACAAGTCCTACATTTTAATTAAGCATGAAACCCATAATACACTGTGTACACAATTACGCAACATTGTAAAATCTAAGCCATAGCAATACTATTATGCCATTAGTGATAGTGAAAGACAAGCTGCACTGCTTCTTCTCCCTCCAACATCCGTCTCCTACTAGGGGCTCTTCCCTATGTATGTATGATAAAAGTGCACAAACTAGGAGGTGTATTCTAAGGCGCTTAGGAGCAGTGGTTTGTGGCTGTGGTAAAATGTATATATTTTTATTAGAATTATGCACTGGCTACCAAGTATAAGTAAAATATGATTTATTATAAAAGTTATGTGTAATCCACCATTCATAATTCTTAATCAATTTAATAAAAAAAATAGATGTATAATAGCGACGAGAAGAACATATAAAAAAATAATAAAGTTCAAAGAGAAGGGTAATTCTTGGTTTGTACTGGATCGATGTCCTCGATAACAAATGAATTAGAAGATTGAAACACTGTAATAACTTAGATTGTCAGTCCACAACTTTGTAATCACTGCAAATATAAAGATATTGGGTTTTTTTGCTACACAAAGGCAGGTTATATAGTAACAAGCCTGCATGAAAGTCAATTCAAAAGTGACTGCCGCTTGTAAAAAGATTTGTCCTCTTTATAGATTCGGCATTCTGCAGAAGTATAAAGAGGTAAAAAGCGAAGTGGATATAGGGAATGATTCAGAGATTTACGCAATGCTGATATTTATACAGATTGAGCAATTGTTTTCCAATTGATTGTAAGCTGCAGCAATTGCATCACGATTACGGATGCACAGAGTAATTCATAGTTAAGTGAGTGACAGGTAGTCAGCCTTGCGGGTGGTAACAGGGGATGGTCAGAAAAACGCCTGTCCGTGTGAACGCCGTTTCATGGGCGTGCAGAGATTAGCCACTGAGATTGCATACAAAGCATGAGAGCCCTCAGTGTGTCAGGAGAGCTGGCGAGTCTGCGGCTGGTCAGACTTGCCCCGAGGGCAAGATGGCCACTCAATGTGAGTTGATGTTACCGATAATCACTCAGGTAAGCGACGTTGTATGCAGATAAGAAGGCAGCAGTGGGAGTCTCTATGCTCAGGTGATCTTTGGACAATTAGCATATTTCCGCTGCTGCGTTCCATACGAAATTGCAGCTGCGACCGCATTACCGTTCGTCTTACTTTTTAAGGCTGACCAATATTCCTTTGCTATGCAGTAGAACACTAGTAGAGGTTGAGTCTCCCAAATCCAAATATTCCAAAATACGGAATATTTTTAGCATGTGAAACCTTTGCTTTCTGATGGTTCAATGCACACAAACTTTTGTAAAGCACAAAATACAGTATAAAATAACCTTCAGCTGTGTGTATAAGGTGTATATGAAACAGAAATGAATTTCATGTACTGTATGTACACAAACTTTTTTTGATGCATAAAATTATTAAAAATATTGTATACATTTACCTGCAGGCTGTGTGTATAAGGTGTATATAACACATAAATGCATTCTGTGTTTAGATTTGGGTCCCATTCTCAAGATATTTCATTATGATATACACATATTCCAAAATACGGAATATTCCGATATCCGAAATACCTCTGGTCCCAAGCATTTTGGATATGGGAGACTCAACCTGTACTCCTATTTGAGAATCAGTTCCTCTACCAGGAAAGCGCTGCTTATATTTGTTGTAATATAAGGACACTGTCACAAATGGTATTCATGCTCTACTAGGAGAGCACTGCCTATTTTTGATGTAATATAAGGATACAGGGGTCTATTTACTAAGCAGTGTTAGGAGACAGAGTGAAATGAGATAAGGTACCAGCCAATCAGCTCCTAACTGCCATGTCACAGGCTGTGTTTGAAAAATGACAGTTGGGAGCTGATTGGCTGGCACCTTATCACTTTTCACTTTGTCTCCTAACACTACTTAGTAAATAGACCCCATAGTCACATATGGTATTCTCTGTTGTATGATGATGACATTAGTTCAGGGCCGGATTAAGGGGAGGGAGGGGGAGACAGGGGCGATTATCCCAGGGCCCCCACACACAGAAGGGCCCCACACATTAGCAAACAGGGATTGTTTCTGTGTACCTAGAAACCCTCCTCCACGGACCAATTCCCCCCTTCACTGGCTGTAATGGGGATGGAGCCAATACGGCAAGCCTCACCTTCATATCACCCGCGAATCGCTGCATTACGACATGAGGGGACAGGGCCTAATGCTGTGAGGTGCACGCCCCTATTAGCAACCTGCAGCTGCTGCATACAAATGTGTGTCTGTGTACAGTTTTATTGTGTATATATAAATATGTTTGTGTGTATATATATATATGTGTATGTGCTATTGTATATACAGTTAGTGTGTGTATACTGTGTATGTGTTAATGTGTGTATAGTTATGTGTTAGTGTGTTTGTATGTTTGTGTGTTAGTATGTTATATATAATATATATGTTTGCTACATATATTATAATATATATATATATATATATATACATATACTGTATATATATATACAGTCAGGTGCATAAATATTGGGACATTGACAGAATTTTCATATTTTGGCCTCTATTCACCACCACAATGGCTTTGAAATGAAACAAACAAGATGTGCTCTAACTGCAGACTTTCACATTTAATTTGAGGGTAATTACATCCAAATCAGGTGAACAGTGTAGGAATTACAACAGTTTCTATATGTGCCTCCCACTTTTTAAGGGACCAAAAGTAATGGGACTAACAACTCAAAAGCTATTTCATGGACAGGTGTGGGCTATTCCCTCATTATTTAATTATCAATTAAGCAGGTAAAAGGTCTGGGCTTGATTCTAGGTGTGACATTTGCATTTGGAATCAGTTGCTGTCGACTCTCAAAATGATATCCAAAGAGCTGTCACTATCAGTGAAGCAAGCCATCATTAGGCTGAAAAATCAAAACAAACCCATCAGAGAGATAGCAAAAACATTAGGTGTGGCCAAATCAACTGTTTGGATCATTCTTAAAAAGAAAGAACGCACAGGAGAGCTCAGCAACACCAAAAGACCCGGAAGACCACGGAAAACAACTGTGGTGGATGACAGAAGAATTATTTCCCTGGTGAAGAAAAACCCCTTCACAACAGTTGGCCAAATCAAGAACACTCTCCAGGAGGTAGGTGTATATGTGTCAAAGTCAACAATCAAGAGAAGACTTCACAAGACTGAATATAGAGGGTTCACCACAAGATGTAAACCATTAGTGAGCCACAAAAACAGGAAGACCAGATTAGAGTTTGCCAAACAACATCTAAAAAAACCATTACAGTTCTGGAACAACATCCTATGGACAGATGAGACAAAGATCAACTTGTACCCGAGTGATGGGAAGAGAAGAGTATGGAGAAGGAAAGGAACTGCTCATGATCCAAAACATACCACCTCATCAGTGAATCATGGTGGTGGTAGTGTCATGGCATGGGCATGTATGGCTGCCAAAGGAACTGGTTCCCTTGTATTTATTGATGATGTGACTGCTGACAAAAGCAGCATAATGAATTCTGAAGTGTTTCGGGCAATATTATATGCTCATATTCAGTCAAATGCTTCAGAACTCATTGGACGGCGCTTCACAGTGCATATGGACAATGACCCGAAGCATACTGCAAAAGCAACCAAAGAGTTTTTTAAGGCTAAAAAGTGGAATATTATGCAATGGCCAAGTCAATCCCCTGACCTGAATCAGATCGAGCATGCATTTCACTTGAAGAAGACAAAACTGAAGGGAAAATGCCCCAAGAACAAGCAGGAACTGAAGACATTTGCAGTAGAGGCCTGGCAGAGCATCACCAGGGATGAAACCCAGCGTCTGGTGATGTCTATGCGTTCCAGACTTCAGGCTGTAATTGCCTGCAAAGGATTTGCAACAAAGTATTAAAAAGTGAAAGTTAGATTTAGGATTGTTTAGTTTGTCCCATTACTTTTGGCCCCTTAAAAAGTGGGAGGCACATATAGAAACCGTTGTAATTCCAACACCGTTCACCTGATTTGGATGTAATTACCCTCAAATTAAATCTGAAAGTCTGCAGTTAAAGCACATCTTGTTTGTTTCATTTCAAAGCCATTGTGGTGGTGAATAGAGGCCAAAATCTGAAAATTCTGTCAATGTCCCAATATTTATGCACCTGACTGTATATATATATATATATATATATATATGTGTGCGTGGTTAACACACATGTTGGGCGGTAGGGGTAGGCTCCATGTGGTTGGTGGGGTAGGCGGAGTAGGTTCTCTGTGGCTTGGTGGGGGGCCCCACAACTTAGTTGCCCCATGGCCCCCACAAGCCTTAATCCGGCCCTGCATTGGTTACAGTCCTACACAAACAGGCATCTTCCGGACTATGTGATCTCCTACATGAATAGTGAATACCAACTGAAGACACTGTCTTTCCAGGAAGTATCTATTTGGCACACACAGCTACAACAGTCTCAATGCCTGGGGTGCAAACTCAACGTCACCACTTGGAGTTCCAACTTATAATTCAAAAGAAAGGAATAGAGTGCATTTACCAGTGGTTTTTATAAAAACTACTATATTCTTCAAAAGTGGTATAACATCTTAGTGCAGTCGACGTTTCGGCCATAACCTGGCCTTTCTCAAGACAAAGCAGGTTAGGTGCTTCTTATTTAATGTGGGCTTTGTACTGAGGAAGGCCAGGTTATGGCTGAAACATCAACTGCACTATGATATTATAGCACTATTAAAGAATTAAATCTGTTTATAAAAGTCGCTGTTCAGTGCACTCTATTACTTTCTTTTGGATTATCCAGTAGAAAACAAAATTTTTGCTACTAGGAAAACTCTTGGTGTTCTAGGATAATTTAGGTGTTCAGATTACAAATCTGAAATTTAAATTGACCTATCACATCAGGAATTCAAGTTATAGACATTATCAACGTTTAAATTGTACATTTATTATATATTGTTTGTTATTTTACACAAATGAAACTTAAGCAACATTATTTTGCTTAAACATTAAAAATTATCAAAAACACTTGGGTTACATATAAAATATGTTTACACATTAGATGAATATATTCAGAAATGCTTTAAGGACATACTCTTGCGCTTATGTGTTATATTTGTTTCCCTGCACAGAATCCAGCAAAAGTCACCCATCATATTGGGGTCAAAATTACCTTAGTATCTTGTTTCCATTAAAGACATTTCTTGATGAAAGCTCTTGTTCATCGCTAACTGCACCTAGGTCAGGTGGGAGGAGGTTGAGGTGACAGTGGAAAAAATGCATTTTCAGGGACATTTTGCAGCCCATTTGCTTGTAATCTGTAAGCATGTTGTCTACTTGCTCAAACCCCAGCCAATGAAGGACAGGACAGGGACGACAGTGAGCCTTCTCAGCTGGTGGGGCTAATGTGATTTCTTTTTGTTTTGTTTTTTTTCTGTGAGGAGCAATGTGTTTTGTTTTTTTCTTTGGGGAGCAATGTAAAAAAAATTTCTGTGGAGGTCAATGTGTGTGTTTGTTTTCTCTGTCTGTGGGGACGATATTGTTTTATATTTTTTTCTGTGGGCCATTGTGTTTTATTATCTTCTGTGGGGCTTAATGTGTTTGTTTTTGTTCTGTGGGGGCCAATATATATATATATATATATATATATTTCTGTGGGGGGCAATGTCTGTTCTTTTTCCTGTGCAGGGCTAATTTGTGAGTGTTTTTTTCCTGTGGTGGCCAATGTGTGTTTTCTTTTTTTGTGGGGGACTGATGGTGTGCATTAGCGATTTTAAAATCTTGTTCAGTGTGCTGCAGGCTTGAAAAGGTTGAAAATCTATGAGATAGAGGAACCCACTTCCATTGTGATCCATAGCCTTCATCAATCCCAGTTTTATGGAGTGGTGAAAGATAAATTTTATGAGGATCTACTAGGGACTTATGGAGAACATTGTGCTTACGAATGATATGTTCAGATCTTGCTGGCCAGTCTTTCACATCATAATTGTGTTTGTCATCACAGCACATGTTTTTGGTGTACCATAACTGCAGTCCTAAGAGCAAAGAAATCATAAAGAAGTATCTGTAATAGCTATTGTATAATGTTTAAAACCTAAAACAGTAGGATGCCCATAACTTTAGTTCCTTCCTGACATGATAGGCCAGAAATTGGATTTTCATCAGTAGCTGACAATGATAATTTTTTTTTGTTGTCTAGTGTTTTATATATATCATATTTATTTTCATTTATTTTTTTTGGGGAGGGCAAAGGAACATTTCGCCCTGGGCTCTAGAACCGACCCTGTCAAAGACACATCCACGATGAAGCCCTTACGTGCAATCGGTGTATTGTGTAGGTTTATCATACTGCATATGACTGTGTCTTTTTTTTCACAGCGAATATTGACAGCGAATATATGCAGTACTCAGTATTCGGACTATAGATCTACATTAAAAAGGTTGACAATGTCTAGGTAGACAGCAGGGGGTAAATTTACTAAGATTCGAGATGGTCCCGATTTGCAAAGTGATTCATCTCGCTGGAACTCGGCAAAACTCGGGTGATTTAATCACTTTTTTCATTCCAAATTTACCAACAGGCAATTTGAGGCTAAACGAGTTGGCTGATGGTGAAGCAGAACGATATATCTCTCCCAAGTAACTCAGTTTGCAGAAGATTACTCACCCGAGATGGCAGTGTTTTCTCTCTGCAAATCTCTCCCGAGTTAGCAGCCTGCACATATGTATCAGTGAGATATGTGCTTACTGCTTGTGTGTTAAGACTTGTAAAAAAGGTGTTTTTTTTTTTGTTTTTTTTTAAATGACGTGAGGTCCCCCCCCCCCAAAAGGCTACTCAGCCCTGGACTTGCCAGCCAGTCCTGATTCTTAAAATTACAGGAAAAAAAATGTGTAGGGTTCCACTGTAATTTAAGAAGCAGCACCAGGCAGCAGAGACAGAGCTGATTTTAAATATAGGGATAAAAAAATTGGCGTGAGGTTACCCCTATATTTAAAACCAGATGCAGACCCTTTCTAGCGGGGGAATGATGCCACAGCCAGGAGAGCCCTTTCACTGGGCTCCCCAGCCGCAGCATCAGCCCTGACCACTAGTCATCCCAGGCCAGGGATCCCTGGGGAGTTGGGGACCCCTCCAATAAAGACAACCCTGGCCCAGGTTGTTAGCCATGGCTATCCCGGAACCCTAGTGTTAAATAAATGGTTAAATATTGTCTTTAGTTGTGGAACTACATGTACCAGCAAGCCTCCCCCGCATGCTGGTATTTGGAGAACCACAAATACCAGCATGCGGGGTATTACGGGCCCGCTGGCACTTGTAGTTCCACAACCAAAGCAATACGGAAAAAAAACACAACATACACTGTGAAAGTAAAATTTTATTATAACATACATACACACTCACACTCACTATCACACTCACTATCACACATACTCACCTAGTATCCGAAGTAATCCATAGGGGTACCTATAAAAAAATCCATACTCACCTCTCCAAAACAAAAAAACGTGAGGTACCGAATCCAAGCCAGACTGAGCAAAGCTACGTGTTTCCATGCAGTTTTACTCCGCACTAATGACCGGGCTACACGTTAATTGAGGTTAACCTTGTGGTTACAGCAGTAGATATAATGTTAACTGAGGTTAACCCTGTGGTTACAGCAGTAGATACAATGTCGCGGTTCCCACATAGACTTCAATGGTAATTTCTCCCCATTGAAGTCTATGGGGAGACACGCTGACCGCACACAGCCAATCAGTGAGCTGCTCCGATGAAGATGCCTGCTGAATGGCTGGCGGCTCCTTCAATGACGGGGCACACGTGTGCCCCGGTCATTCGCGCGGAGTAAAGCAATGTGGAAACACATAGCTTTGCTCAGTCCGGCTTGGATTCGGTACCTCCCGTTTTTTTTGTTTTAACCCAATCGATGCCTACTTGGAGAAAAGGACGTGAACTACGTATAGGAGAGGTGAGTATGGATTTTTTTTTATAGGTAACCCTATGGATTACTTCGGTTACTAGATGAGTTTGTGTGATAGTGAGGGTGATAATGAGTGTGAGTGTGCATGTATGTTATAATAAAATCTTACTTTCACGGTGTATGTGGTGTTTTTTTTTTTCGTATTGCTTTATGCCAGCGAGCCCGTAATGCCCCGCACACTGGTATTTGTGGTTCTCCAAATACCAGCATGCGGGGGAGGCTTGCTGGTACGTATAGTTCCACAACTAAAGACAATATTTAACCATTTATTTAAAACTACACACAAACACTATCAACCCGGCACTAGAAAGGATGTTTAAGGGTCAGTCACCTACCCCGACAGTTAGGGTTAAGTACTAGGAGAGAGGGTTAGGGACCAAGGGGAGGGTTAGGGTAAAGATTAGACTTAGAAAAAAAGCATGTGTCGACCATTTGTGTGTCAACCATTGTTATGTCGACCCTGTCATCCATTTGTACCAGTTGAACTTCTTCCATGTTGACCTTTAGTGTGTCAACCTATTATATAGGGATGAGCGGGTTCGGATTTCTGAAATCCGAACCCCCCCGAGCTCCCCGATCTGAGTCGTATCTGAGTCAGGCTCGACTTTTCCTGCCTGACTCGGATCTGAAATCGAGGCAAAACGTCATCATCCCGCCTTCTGGATCTCGCGGGTATTGGATTCTATAAAAGGTCCCCACGTCGGCGCCATTTCTCACTCCGGCTGTGGACAGTGAAGAGGGAGGGTGAGAGCTAGGGCTGGCTGTGCTGTGTTGTGCTTCTGTTGTCCATAGGGGCTGTATCCACTCAGTCCATAGGGGCTGACTGGGCTGTGTTGTGCTGCTGTTGTCCAAAGGGGCTGGCTGGGCTGTGTTGTGCTGCTGTCATAGGGGCTGGCTGGGCTGTGTTGTGCAGTCAGTTGTCCATAGGGGCTGTGTCCACTCCAAAGTCTATAGGGGCTGGCTGGACTGTGTTATGCAGTGTCCCATAAAGGCTGTAGTCCAGGGGGTGATCTGTCCATCAGGGGTGCTCCCCCAAAGTGCACTCCAAAAAATTTTTTTAATTTTTTTTCTGTTTGTGAATTGTACGCGCAGTAGTCGCACGTGCATCAACAAAGTAGCGCCAAGCGTGCACCTGTGTCATAAATCAAGGGCTGGCTGGCTTGTCCGTTAAAGGGTGCTGTAACCCCCAAAGTGCACTCCAAAAAAAATATTTTTTTTTCTGTTTGTGAATTGTACGCGCAGTAGTCGCACGTGCATCAACAAAGGAGCAGCGCCAAGCGTGCGCCTGTGTCATAAGTAAAGGGCCGGCTGGCTTGTCTGTTAAAGGGTGCTGTAACCCCCAAAGTGCACTCCAAAAAAAAAAAAAAAATTTTGTTTGTGAATTGTGTGCACAGTAGCCGCACGTACATCAACAAAGTAGCGCCAAGCGTGCACCTGTATCATAAGTAAAGGGCCGGCTGGCTCGTCTGTTAAAGGGTTGTGTAACCCCCAAAGTGCACTCCAAACAAAATAAAAAATTATTTTCTGTGTTTGTGAATTGTGTGCACTGTGGCTGCATGTGCATCAACAAAGGAGCAGCACCAAGCATGCGCCTGTGTCCCATAAATAAAGGGCCAGCTGGCTTGTCCGTTAAAGGGTGCTGTAAACCCCAAAGTGCACTCCAAAAAAAAATAAAACATTTTTTTTTGTGTTTGTGAATTGTGTGCACAGTAGCCGCACGTGCATCAACAAAGCAGCAGCGCCAAGCGTGCGCCTGTGTCATAAATCAAGGGCCGGTTTGGACATCTGGTCCGGACTGAAGGACGTGTCAACAATTTCTGACATGTCTACTGTCACTGCATATGATACTGTCACCATTGAGAGAATGGTGGAGGATTACATCAGTGACAGCATCCAAGTAGGCATGTCAGACAGTCCGTACCTGTACTGGCAGAAAAAAGAGGCAATTTGGAGGCTGCTGTACAAACTGGCTCTACTTTACCTGAGTTGCCCCCCCTCCAGTGTGTACTCCGAAAGAGTGTTTAGTGCAGCCGGGAACCTTGTCAGCGAAAGGCGTAGGAGGTTGCTTCCACAAAATGTGGAGAAGATGATGTTCATAAACATGAATTATCAACTCTTCCAGGGAAACCAGCCTCCAGAACGTACAGAGGGACCTGTGGTGGTGGATTCCAGTGAGGACGAATTAATACTCTGTGAGGATGAGGATGTACACAATACTGAAGAGGGTGAGGAATCGGTGGATGAGGAGGATGAGGACAAAATCTTGCCTCCGTAGAACCAGTTTGTGCAGGGACAGATTAATTGCCAGCTTGTTTTATGGGGGCCCAAATGAACCAATCATTTCAGCCACAGTCGTGTGGCAGACCCTGGCACTGAAATTATAGGTTTGTTAAAGTGTGCATGTCCTGTTTATACAACATAGGGCTGGGTGGGAGGGCCCAAGGACAATTCCATCTTGCACCTGTTTTTTTTCTTTGCATTATGTATTCTTTGGTGCCTAGTTTTTCAAACTGCCATCCTGTCTGCCACTGCAGTGTCACTCCTAGATGGGCCACGTGTTTGTGTCGGCCACTTGTTTCGCTTAGCATAGTCATCCAGCTACCTCGGTGCAACCTTTTGGACTAAAAACAATATTGTGAGGTGTTCAGAATAGACTGGAAATGAGTGGAAATTAATGTTATTGAGGTTAATAATAGCATAGGAGCAGAAAAACCCACAAATTCTGTGATTTTAGCTGTTTTTATGCTTTTTTAAAAAAAAAATACAGATCCAAAACACAAAACTCAGAACCCAAACCACAGAATGGTGGTTTTGGCAAAACCAATCCAGATCCAAAACACGAAGAAAGATCCAGATCCAAAACCAAAACACAAAACACGAAAAGTGGCCGGTGCACACCCCTACTATTATACCACCACCGCAGTACTCTGATGGCAGCGCAAAAATACAATTTGTGACTGTGTCCTTATATTACAGCGAATATATGCAGCTCTCTTCTGGCAGAACAACTCCACCCCACTGCAAAGAGAAGTACCAGTGTTCTACTGCATAGCAGAGGAATATAGATCAAACTTAAGAAGAATCTCACTAAACACTCCGGACTAGCATTATCTGCCTGGGCAGTCAGACACCAGCTGTCAGGGGTGCGCAAAGGGGGGGGGAGGAAGGATGGACAGCCGTATCTTTAAATGGTGCAGATCGTGTAATTGCAGCTAGAATTGTAAATGACTGTGCACTACAGACAGTGAACCTCATTTAGCAAGGATCGCTGATGCGAACGTGCACGCAGCTCTGCTGCAAAATTATGCTAATAATTGCCATCACAAAGCACTAGAATGGACAACATGCAGATGCCCACTTTTATCTCTCGTACATTCGTAATACCTCACAATCCAGCCAAAACATCAGTAACATCGAAGTAGCTCGGAGCCACTCGCACATTTAAGGCAGGTCTGACCCTACCACTAAATTGCTAACTTTCCTGCATGCAGTGAGATCTCAAGCTGCGTATGTCATCATAGTGGCTAATTTAGGCACGCCCCTACAACAGCGTTCAAACGCATTGGCACGCCTGCATTTCTCTGACCACCCCCCGACACTACCCCCAAACGACACTTCCTGTCAATCACTTTTAGATGGGTCTGTGTACTCACTGCAATGGCATTCCCGATAGCATTAAGGCATTCACGCATGCTCACTATGATGAATACGCATGCGCAGTACGCAACAATCGACCATCTGCGTACTCTTTAGCAGTTCGATCCTTGCTGAATCAGGCCCACAGTCTGCAATGCAGAAATGTCCATGACCCCTCCAGGACTTCACCTTTGCTCCCGGTAGGGAGTGAGATGGGGTTGTTGTTGGAGCGTGGCAGGGTTGCTAAGGGGCGGTCCCTGGAGACCATGCCTCTGGATACCCTGTCCAAAATTCCACCACTGGACCAGCTGTCTATAGTATCACCCAGCACTTTTGAGACAGCACAGAATATAAAAAACTGGGACAACATGAATCATGATCCTACCAGTAAGATCATAAACATTATGCTAGGAGGAAAGCCGCTCATAGCACTGTTTAACCTTCAGTTATTGCCATTGTTTGACCTCAAAAAGAGAGATTTCTAACTACTGTATCCACATAGCTTCTTACCACTTATGCCGCTGCTGACCTCTGTATCTATAAGAGGAAAAACCTTTTTAGAAGCGGCAGTCATTTTCAATTGACTTTAATGCAAGCTTGTTACCATGTAGCCTGCCATCACACAGAACAAAAAAACTATAGGGTATATTATTTACTAAAGATATTTTTTTAAAGGGTTACATTTAAATAGCAGTACACACAAAATCATGGTTGCTTTGCATGTATTACTGTTGCTCTTTTAAATCCATCCCTCAACACCACAGAAAATATTTTTACCTGCCACTTCATGGGTGAGATGTTTATATATTGTATATTTTTGGAAAAGACAGTCCTTGGATTGATTGATTGATTGATTGATTTATTTACTGCATAGAACAAATTACAAACAATGTTCTAAAATTAAAAAGTAAGATTTTAAAGAAAAAATATAATTCAAAAAGCATCTCCGCTATTTATTTTGATGCATTCTAATTGGCTTATTTTGAAAGATTTACATAAATATTTGTATATTTTATTTAGCAGCCCTTTGTACAGGGCAGAACACAACATTGCTGCGTCCCACAGCAACATTTTGGGGTGGGCCATTGGGAGTTTCAATGCACCACAGCCATGCATACCAAGAGAAGAGTAGGGAGTGGCCACGTAGTGACACCATCCTTGCAATGGTAATAGTTCTGTCACTGTGGATATATACCTCTTTAAGGAGGCATCCTGGCAATTGTGGTGGTTATTGTGATAAAGCAGGGGGTCTTCAGTATCCTACCTCCCTACTGTCCTGCATTCAGCGGCACAGTGCCGTTTTTCTGGGAGTGTCCTGCTGTCCCACCCGTGGGCTGCAGTGTCCCGTGGTGAGGAGGAAGTTGGAGGGAGCACAAACCGCTGCTCTGTTTAGCAGAGCAACGGGTAAGCAGAAGGAGAACAGATGCCGTGTGCATGTACATGGCATCTGTTCACCAGAATAGGGAGAGCCAGGGGGCTGTCGAGCATTTCGGAAAGTGCTGGGCACGCCCCCACAGTGACGTAAATGGGGGTTGTCGCGAGGCTTCGCCCTCTTTTCCCAGAAGCCACGCCCCAAACTGTCCATCTTCAGTGATCCTACAAGTTGGTAGGTATGTCTAAGGTTAAATCTTTCCTGGGGGCATGGCTATGCCCCATCAGAGGCATTCAATTGATGGTGCTCATGGGGGCAATGCCATTGCATCTGGGGAGCGTGGTTACACTCCCAGGATGCCCTGATACCTTTTCGATAAACTGACAGCGGTGGAGATGTTTTTTTCAAACTGCTGTTACTAACCAAAAATTGATATACAAGCTATAAAGACTAGAGATGAGCGGTTGAGATTGCTTGGTATCCTAACTCGGCTGAACATTGGGAATCTGAGTCAATCTGAGTCGAGGCTCGGGTCTTCCCGCCTGACTCAGATTCCATTTCGAGGCAAAACGTCATCCTCGTGGTATTGGATTCTAGTGTGTTTTTGATTCTATATAGGGCACCACGGATGGGATTTGGCACCATTTCCTTGTCAGGCACGCTGCTGTATAGGCTGTGCTGTGTTCAGACTCAAAAGTGGCTCTGCTACTTAGTGAAGCACACTGTGCTTTGCTCTACTCTGCTGTTTCCAGACTCACAAGTCACAAGTGGATGTGCTGCTTAAGCTGGTTACACACCTATACAATTATCGGGCCGTTCATCCAATATCGAAAGAACGGCCATTGGATTGTATAGGTGTGTACCCTGTCCAAATGCAGGAGCATTAGCCGATAAACGTCTTTTAACTAGGGGTGTGCACCGGCCACTTTTCATGTTTTGTGTTTTGGTTTTGGATCTGGATCTTTCTTCGTGTTTTGGATCTGGATTGGTTTTGCCAAAACCACCCTTCCGGGTTTTGTGTTTTGGTTTTGGATCTGTATTTTTTTGGAAAAAAGCATAAATTGCAACAGATTGACCACCCTTGAATTCTGAGAAAGCGAATGAAGGGCTTCATCCACAAGTCCCACATATCGAGCAGAATCGCTCCGTCTTAGCTCCTCCTCCACTTTCTCCAGCTGCTTCTGCAAAAGCCTGATGAGGGGAATGACCTGACTCAAGCTGGCAGTGTCTGAACTGACTTCACGTGTGGCAAGTTCGAAGGGCTGGAGAACGTTGCACAACACGGAAATCATTCTCCACTGTGCTTGAGTCAGTTGCATACCCCCTCCTTTGCCTATGTCATAGGTGGATGCATAGGCTAGAATGGCCTTATGCTGCTCCTCCATCCTCTGAAACATATAGAGAGTTGAGTTCCACCGTGTTACAATCTTTTGCTTCAGGTGATGGCAGGGCAGGTTCAAGAGTGTTTGCTGGCACTCCAGTCGCTGAATGGCGAAAGTGGATCGAAATTTTTCAGGCCACCAAAAGGGTCTCCTGCATGCCCCTGTCGTTTTTTAAAAATTATGCACCATCCAAATTTATTGTGTGAGCAAAACATGGGACGTGCTGAAATTTGCCCAGATGTAATGCCCACACAATATTGGTGGCGTTGTCAGATATCACAAATCTCCTGGAGAGTCTAAGTGAGGTAAGCCATTGGGCGATGATTTCCCTCAGTTTCTCTAAGAGGTTGTCGGTGGTGTGCCTCTTACTGAAACCGGTGATACACAACGTATCCTGCCTTGGAACGAGCTGGTGTTTCTGAAATGCTGCTACTGGTAATGTTGCTGTTGTTGCTGCGTAAGGCGATACATCTACCCAGTGGGCAGTCACAGTCATATAGTCCTCAGTCTGCCCTGTTCCACTTGTCCACATGTCCGTGGTTAAGTGGACAATGGGTACAACCGCATTTTTGAGGACACTGAGGACACTTTTTCTGACGTTTCTGTACATTCTCAGTATCGCTTGCCTGGTGAAGTGGAATCTAGATGGATTTGGTACCGGGGACACACTACCTCCATCAGTTGTCTAAATTCCCACTGCACTAATGGCAGATACCGGATGCATGTCTAACACCAACATAGCTGTCAAGGCCTCAGTTATCCGCTTTGCATCAGGTTGACTGCTGTCATAGTTCATCCTCCTCACAATGGACTCTTGGATGGTCAATTGCTTAGTAAAAGAAGTAGTGATGTTCCAACTTCCTCTCTGGGATGATGAACGACTCCCAGCATCAACAGCAGCAGCAGCAACATTAGGTGTAGCAATGCAGGATCCTCCGGAGGAATCCCGGATAGGAGAGGAGTCAGTCATGCCAGTGACATGGCCTGCAGGACTACTTGATGAGGAGGGAGTTGACGGTGTGGTTTGGATACAACAGGACAAAGGGATTTAGGTGTCCCTGGACTACTTACAGTCTTAGCCACAGTTTCTGAACTTGACAGTAACTTGTTATGAACGCACTGCAGGTGACGGATTTGGGAGCATGTTCCTAAGTGGTTAACGGCCTTACCTCTAGACAGTTGTTGTCCGGATTTGGATAAAATATTTCCAGACCAAAGAGGTGGAATATTTGATCCTCTGCCCAGGCATGACCGTGATGGGCTTTTTCATCCCACGGACAACGACTCTTTCCATTGGTGCCTGATTTAAACAAACCACATCACTATCAGAATCCTCCTCGTCAACTTCCTCCTCAGCGCCAGCTACACCAATATCCTCATCCTGTTGTACTTCAACAGTGACATCTTCAATTTGAATATCAGCAACTGGACTGTGGGTGCACCTTCCAGCACTTTCAGAGGGCGTGCAAATGGTGGAAGGAGCCGCCTCTTCCCGTCAAGTGTTGGGAAGGTCAGGCATCGCAACCGCCTCCATATCTTCTTAGAATGCACAGTTCTTTGCTGTGCTTTTGCCAGTTTAACGCTTTTTATTTTTCTAGTGGGAGGAGGAGGGATTCCATTGTCATGTGAAGCTAAACCACTAGTCATGAATATAGACCAGGACCTTAGCAGTACCTTGCCACTACGTGTCGTAAATGGCATATTGGCAAGTTTAAATTTCTCCTCAGATGATTTAATTTTTTTGGGGGGGTCATTTTACTGAACTTTGGATTTTTGGATTTTACATGCCCTCTACTATGACATTGGGCATCGTCCTTGGCAGACGATGTTGATGGCATTTCATCATCTATGTCATGACTAGTGGCAGCAGCTTCAGCACTAGGAGGAAGTGGTTCTTGATCTTCCCCTATTTTATCCTCCAAATTTTTGTCCTCCATTATTTTTATGTAGTGCATTATTTTTATGGAGTGAATCACCCCTGTAAAGATTAGTTTGATGATGAAGGGCAGTGTACACCACACAGGACAGCTCCTGTAAAAATTAAGTTTGATGATGAAGGGCAGTGTACACCACACAGGGCAGCCCCTGTAGTTTGTTGCAGGGCAACGTATCCCTACTCCACACAGGACAGCCCCTGTAAAAATTAGTTTGATGATGAAGGGCAGCGTACACCACACAGGACAGCCCCTGTAAAAATTAGTTCAATGATGAAGGGCAACGTACCCCTACACCATACTGGACAGCCCCTGTAAAAATGAGTTTGTTGAAGGGCAACGTACCTCTACACCACACAGGACAACCCCTGTAAAAATTTGTTTGATGATGAAGGGCAACATACCCTACATCGCACAGGACAGCCCCTGTAAAAATTAGTTTGTTGAAGGACAACATACCCCTACACCACACAGGACAACCACTGTAAAAACTATATTTGTTTTTGGGCAGCAGCCCCTTGACAGGAGCACAGCACCCCTGCACACCTACCTACGCCGATGACAGGTGTGGCTAACACGGCACACACAGAAAAAATAATATATATTTTTTTAACACTGGTGGTAGGTGAAGAGAGCACCCCTGAAGGACGAGCTCCCCCTGAACACAGCACTACAGCCATCCAGCCAGCCCCTATGGACAGGACAACAGCCAGCTCCTATATGGACAACAGTAGCCAGCCAGCCCCTATGTTTATGGACAACAGTAGCCAGCCAGCCCCTATGTATATGGACAACAGTAGCCAGCCAGCCAGCAACAGCTCCCAGCTCCCTCCCTCTACACAGTAGCCAGCCAGCCCAGTATAATGTATATATACAGTATATATTATAAGTACTACTAAGTTTACTTTATTATTATCACACAACAGTACAATAGCCATCAGCTCCCTCCCTCTGCCAGCCCACATGGACAGGACAACAGCCAGCCCCTATATGGACAACAGTAGCCAGCCAGCCCCTATGTATATGGACAACAGTAGCCAACAACAGTAGACAACAGCAACAGCTCCCTCCCTCTTCACACAGTAGCCAGCTAGCCCAGTATGTAATGTACTATATATAAGTATATTTATTATATCACATAACAACACAGTAGTAGACAACAGCACCCTCCCTCTGCACACACGCTCCACAGCTCGAATGAAAAATGGCAGCGAATGCGGGACCTTTATAGCATCCAAAACCCGCGAGAATCCGACAGCGGGATGATGACGTTTTGCCTCATTCCAGGAACCGAGTCTGGAGGGAAAACCCGAGTAGGACTCGGTTCCCAGCTCGGATCGGGGGGGTTCGGATTTCGGAAATCCGAACCCACTCATCCCTAATTATTAGTGTATTGTGCGGGAAGCTGGGTGGGATGGTAATGGTGTGTTTATATAATACACAGATAAGGGCTCAAATAATCTAAAAAATGTATGTTGCTTATTGTTATTGTCATTTATTTATATGGCGCCACAAGTGTACCGCAGCACCTTACAAAGTACATAAACAAATAGGTGACCAGTGACTTACAGAACAAAACAATACAGGTCAAGGACATGGATAATAGACATAGCTACATTAGCAACCATAACACCCACATAAGCAGCTGAGCATAAGCATCCAAGTGTTAGGTTCCCTAGTGGTAAGTAAAAAGAAGATAAAAGTAAAGTAGGTGGAAGCACAAGAGGGTAGATGGCCCTGCCCGTAAGAGCTTACATTCTAAAAGGGAGGGCCAGACAAACAGGTTTGACACAGATGGGATAGACAGGGATGAAGGAGCATGTAGCAGCGATTTAGGATGAGAGCTGGAAGGCTTTGAAGTAGTGGGTCTCGAGAGCCAGTTTGAAAGATTGTAGAGAGGTGGAGAGTTTGATGGGGAGAGGTAGAGAGTTCCAAAGGTGGGGAGCAGTGTGGGCAAAATCTGGAAGTGGCAGTGGGAGGAAGTAATCACTTGGCATGAAAGGCGGCATGCATTAATTGAACGAAGATGTCGGACAGGAGAGTGAAAGGAGGTGAGATCAGAGATGTAAATGGGAGAAGATTTGGTGAGGGCTTTGTAAGCGAGCGTGACGACCTTAAATTGGGTTCTAAAAGGGAAGAGGAGCCAGTGGAGGGCTTGTAGGAGAGGGGAGGCAGATGTAGAGCATTTGGAGAGGAAGATGAGCCAAGCAGCAGCATTAAGGACACACTGGAGAGGAGAGAGATGGGATTTGGGGAGGCCAGATACAGTAGGCGGAGGTTACAGTTGTCCAATGTGGAGATGACCAGTGAGTGTGTGAGGGTTTTAGTAGCATCCTGGGTGAGATAGGGTCTGATCTTAGAAATATTTTTTGAGATGGAAACGACATGTCTGCGACAGGTTCTGGATATATGGTTTGAAGGAGAGGGATGAGTCTAGGATAACTCCAAGACAGCGCACTTTATTGCAATATATAATTTGTTATTCTTGTTCCAAAATCTAACCTTTGGATACCCTTACTCTAGAAATCCTTCAATGAGCAACTTTGTCTTCTGCATGTGCAGTCAGTGCATAAAATGAAGAGCGGTTCCTGAGACCTCTCAACAATGTCACATGAGGACAGATGCTCTGCGCTGTGTACAATGTGTATGCAGAACTCAGAGCCAGAAGCATTCAAGAGGAACCAGCCACAGGAGGTGAGTACTTAGGGGCCCAGGTGGGGGGACTTTGGGGCATACTGGGGGACGCCATATGGCATATAGGTTGCACTGTGGGGCATATTGGGGGTGGGCACCGTGTGGAATTTAAGGAGGACTTAATTTGGCCCTGGTTCTTGCATACCATGGCTGCCAAGTAATAATGTCATTTGTAGTTCTCCAAGTTTCAGAATGCTCTAGCAGACATAGGTATGACGGTGCTACTGGTACTATATAAGAAACACTAATTTAGACAGGTACATTATATTATTGCAGTACAAACTTATAGTGAGCGGTGTGACACATTAACATTATTATGTGCCAGGGGTCAAGTTAATTCTTAGTTACTAGATCTGTAGCAGGATTATAGCCTCCCTATTTCATTTAGGGGTCTATTTCCTAAGCGGTGTTAGGAGACAGAGTGAAAAGAGTATAAGGTGCCAGCCAATCAGCTCCCAACTGTCATTTTTCAAACACAGCCTGTGAGATGGCAGTTAGGAGTGGATTGGCTGGTACCTTATCACTTTTCACTCTGTCTCCTAGCACTGCTTAGTAAATAGACCCCATAGTATGGAACATTCGTTGTCCTCAGGTATCATTTATTAATGTAAGTGATTTGTATAATTTATTAACAGTGTAGGGGCAAAACTACAGTATCTGCCCTAAGGAAAACATTTCTGTCACTGGATTTTATAAATAAATTGTTAGATGATGTCAAATGATTTGCTTAGCAAGCATACCAGAACATATGCTACTATCATTATTTATAGAGAAATCTGTATTATATTAATATTTTCCATCATTATGTTAAAGTAGCCTGTATATCTCTTGTCCCTATGATGAGATGTTATCTAGATATAAAAGATAGATATGGATATATTTTTTACAAATCGTTAATAAAATAAAGTACACCATGTGTTGACCTACACAGCAATTTCCATGTTATCATATGCTGAATATATACAATATATTGTCTGGGCAAGGGCGCATCTATAATGGGTGCACGGTGTGTTGTGCACACTGCACACCCCACACCCATATTTTTAATACTTACCTCTCCAAAGTCTCATGTCATATCTAGCAGCGCTGCATAAACGTCTAGAAAATGGCCACCTCTGCCATTTTCCCAGTGTTTTGTGCATGCGCAGTAGGGGAATCTTAATTTTGGGAGGGTGGCAGCAAGTTTTCATTAGCATGCCCCATAGTGGGACATTTTTTCTTAATAAAGACACGTGCCCAAATAGATATATATATATATATATATATATATATATATTAGAGATGAGCGGTTCGGATTCTGTGGAATCCGAACCGCTCCGAACATTGGGGATCCGAGTCCACCCGAACCCTGTTCGGGTGTTCACCGCCTGACTCGGATCCCCGTTCGGGGCCGAACGGCGGCCGCCTGATGTCGGATTCTCACTAGAGAATCCGACATCAGGTCTCCTCGCGTGTAGGGCAGAGCGCAGTGATAGCGCTCTGCCCTACACAGACACAGACACACAGCCGCCAGCGGCAGCTGTGTGTTTGTTACAGCAGCCAATGAGAGTCACACAGACTCTCATTGGCTGCTGCACGGAGGGAGCCGGCTGGAGCTCACACATGAGCTCCGTCTTCCGGCTCCCTCCTCAGCGTGTGACAGAGCGGACGGCGCGGGAGCGGGGATACAGGTAAGTTTTATTTTTTTTATTTTTTTACTTGTCAAAGGTCCGGGGGCGCTACTGGGGGGGGGGTCTGCACTACTGGGGGGGTCTGCTACTGGGGGGGGGCTATACTACTGGGGGGGCCATACTACAGAGGGGCCTGCTACTGGGGGGGCTATACTACTGGGGGGGGGGTCTGCACTACTGGGGGGGGTCTGCTACTGGGGGAGGCAATACTACTGGGGGGGCCATACTACAGAGGGGCCTGCTACTGGGGGGGGCTATACTACTGGGGGGGGTCTGCTACTGGGGGGGCCATACTACTGGGGGGGCCTACTACAGGGGGGGCCATACTACAGGGGGGGCCCATACTACAGGGGGGGCTACTACTGGAGCAGCCTACTACTGGGGGGGCCTGCTACTGGGGCAGCCTACTACTGGGGGAGCCATACTACTGGGGGGGCATACTACTGGGTGGCATGCTAATGGGGGGCATACTACTGGGGGGGCCTGCTAATGGGGGACATACTACTGGGGGGGCCTGCTAATGGGGGGCATACTACTGGGGAGCATTCAACTGGGGGCACTGCATAGTGGACCGTACTACTAAGGGGACTGCATAGGGGGCACCACTGCTGGGGGACATTGTGTAAGGGACACCGCTACTGTGGGCATTGTGTAAAAGGGTCACTACTGTGGGCATTGTGTAAAAGGGGCACTACTGTGTGTCGTAACATAAATAAGAGACACTACTTTATGGTGTAATGTGAATCAGGCCCTATGTGCGGTGTAATGCTAATAAGATTGTGCACTGTGACTCCTAGGGCCGTAGCCCACTTTGTAAACAAGTACTGTGACTCTGCTGGCCGTACCCCACTGGGTGGGTGCACTACTTTTCATTTCTGCCACTGCTGTGTGGCAATGTGTCATAGATGTGCTTTATACTGTGGTGTCTGTGTCGTTGTGCCGCTGCTTTGTCGCTTAGTAACCAGTCAGCTCACTGCAACCTTTGGCCAATAATGTTGAAAACAATATTATAAGCTGTGATATGGTCTAAATTGACTGGAAATTAATGTTATTGAGGTTAATAATACTCTAGGAAGAAAAAAAAGACCAATTTATGTGATTTTAGCTTTTTTTGTCAATTTTTGTAAAAAAATCCAAATCCAAATCCAAATCCAAATCCAAAGCCAGTCACCGCAGTTTGGCAAATCCAAATCCAAATCCAAAGCCGGACGACGAATTAGAACCAAATCCAAATCCAAATCCGGCAAAAATTGAATATTTTTAGCATGACTGAGAAAGTGAAACCTTTGTTTTCTGAAGGTTTAATGTACACAAACTTTGTTTAAAGCACAAATTATTAAAAATAGTGTATAAAATGACCTTCAGGCTGTGTTTATAAGGTGTATATGAAACCTAAATGAATTTCATGTATTTACACACACTTTTTTTGATGCACAAAATTATTAAAAATATTGTATAAAATGACCTTCAGGCTGTGTGTATAAGATGTATATAACACATAAATGCATTCTGTGTATAGATTTGGGTCCCATTCCCAAGATATTTCATTATTTTATCCAAATATTCCAAAATACGGAATATTCCGTTATCCAAAATACCCCTGGTCCCAAGCATTTTGGATATGGGAGACTCAACCTGTATTATGTTTGTATTTCTGTTTACTTTAAAGGATCGGCAGAGGCTACCAGGGAACATCTGAGAGAAAAGAGGAGCTTTAATTGGGATTCAAGTACAGTCATTATTTTATTTTATCCCTGCCCCAATTCACTTGATATAAAAGTCTAATTTAATGGTATTTACCTTGTGGGCTGGAAATTACATTATTCATTATTAGCCCCCTAAAGTGCACATAGGCCCTCATTCAGAGCCACTCGCTAGCGGCAGTACGCTCGTTCCGAGCGATGTTCACACATCTGCGCATGCGTACGGTTTTTAGTACGCATGTGCGAACCAGTCAGTGCGGCCGAAAATCATTTGTACGCAATATAGCGAGTGCCTGCTATTTTGAGTGACAGAATGAGGCGTATGTGGGTGGTAACAGGGGAAGGTGCTTGAAAACGGGGAGTGGAGATCCGATCGCAGACGTGCTTAAAGGTCAAAACGGGCGTTTTATGGCTGTGCATAATTAATACAGCAGCGTCAATGACCACGTCACTTGGTTTTTTTAAACTCAGAACTGCTCGCAAAATAGCGGTTGAAAAAACCAACCACAAGAATAGCGAGCAGTTCATATCCTGTTCGATGTACTCGATTAATCTAATAAATAGCGGACATGACGTATGGTGCGAGCGGCCAGGGGGCGTTTTTATCAAATAAACGAGCGTATGTTTTGCTCGCTCGTTCAGACTTAGAGGTGTGAACAGACTGCAATGTGCGAACAGATCATTTGCATAGCCGCCCCTTGTTTTTGAACGAACGCAAATAGCGAACGGCTCTGAATGAGGGCCATAGTTCCCACGTGTATGGTAGTGTGTGTAAGAGAAGCCACCTCAGGCAGACGGCACGCATAGGCCTGTACATGTCACTGGGCTCTATTTACTACAATCTGCATTTGTAATGCAGATTGTAGTGTGATATTATCGACTGAATTCGCATTGCGAATTCAGGCAATATCACAGGGATTTACTACAAATCCCTTGCAGGGACAGAGCTTGCGATAAAGCTCTGTCCCTGCGAATCCCCTCCGCACACTAGTCACGGTATTTTTGCAAAAAATACCATGACAAAGTGCCGACGCATGCGCCGACACACCGTCACTGCTACCCCCCGGCGCTAAGACCCCCCGGCTAAGCCCCACCCCCCTCGATCACGGACCCCCCCGCGACCCCCCCCGCTACACCCCTTCCCTCAATAGCACTTACCTGCAGTCATCATTGCTCCGGTGATGTCTTCCATGCCTCCGGTCAGCTGACATCCCATACTGCACTGGGACACGTTCACCTGATGACCAGGCCACAGTGCACCATGGGAGACCAGCTGACCGGAGGGAGAACATCACCGGAGCCCCGATCACCGGTCCCTGGAGTCAGGTAAGTACATTTTATTTTTTACTTTTTTTTTTTTTTAGCAGAGATCAGCTTGCAGTCTGTTTAGACCACACATCTGATCACTGGGACCGGCTCCGGGCTCTGCTCTGCCCGTTACAGCAGAGCAGGAGTCCGGTAACTGGGGGAGACCCTGGATAACGCCACCTCCAGGTGGCGTTATTATCACAAGGCTTCCCACGGTATTTTTTCACTATTTATTTTTAGTAACTACCAGGCAGATCACATTTCCCATTACAATTATGGGAAATGCGATCTGATTACTAAATATAAGTGATACTTAGGGGTTGGAGTAGAATTTTACGAATTCTACTCCAATTGCCCTGTAATAACTATAGGTGATACTAAAATAATGTGAAAAGGGTCTGAAAACACCCTTTTACACTTTATTTTAGTAAAAATAATGCTAATGAATAGAGCCCATTGTCTCTTACACGGTGCTGTGACAGGATTATTGTTCAGTTTCTGAATTAGACAAGATTCCTCCATTCTTAGCCTGGTCATAAATAACCACATGTGATAGGCCGACAGCAGTTATTATGTGCATAGTGTTCATCTTCCCGGCTCATTATCGGGGAAGTCAGCTGTTTGTAGGCGCCACATGCTAGTACCAGTACAATTGCCAGATATCAGCTGCTGTATCACAGCATATGTAGGCACCTCACACAAATCCCAGTCTCTCTATGTGCTTCTCTCATCTTTTTTTCCTGAACAGTTATACCAGTGCAGGGCATCGTGGCTAAGGTGGTGGTGGCTGGCACAGGCCTCCTTTGCATTGCTATAGTGGCCGGAGCATGTATTTTCATTCGTGCCTGCTAAGTTACTAACATTCTCTACACATTATATTATATTTTATAGGCGCTCTAACCTCAAATATCTACTGTTCTTGAAGTGCACTTGCTGCATACGCAGGATGGAGGAAACCATTTTGTGGATTTAACCAATATTCATAAGGATGCAGCCTAATAATTCAATAGGAACCGTTGTCTTGTGAATATTGGTCATGAGGTGCCTCATTGATATCATTGGTACCTAATAGGGGTGAGCGGGTTCGGAATTCTGAAATCCGAACCCCCCCGAGCCCCCCCGATCCGAGGCCGATCCGAGTCAGGCTCGATTTTTCCCGCCTGACTCGGATCTGAAATCGAGGCAAAACGTCATCATCCCGCCTTCCGGGTCTCGCGGGTTTTGGATCCTATATAAGGTACCCGCGTCGGCGCCATTTTCTCACTCGGCTGTGGACAGTGAAGAGGGAGGGTGGGAGTTAGGGCTGGCTGGGCTGTGTAGTGTAGTGTAGTGCAGAGTAGTGTTGTGCTGTGCTGTGCTGCGCTGTGCTGCTGTTGTCCATAGGGGCTGTGTCCACTACTTCAAAGTCCATAGGGGCTGGCTGTGTTGTGCTGTGCTGCTGTTGTCCATAGGGGCTGTGTCCACTACTTCAAAGTCCATAGGGGCTGGCTGGACTGTGTTGTGCAGTCAGTTGTCCATAGGGGCTGTGTTCACTCCAAAGTCCTGTGCAGTGTCCCAGTCCTAAAGGGGTGCTGTAGTGTTGTCCAAGGGGTGCTCTGTCCGTCAGGGGTGCTCCCCCCAAGTGCTAAAAAAAAAATATTTTTTCTGTGTTTGTGAATTGTGTGCGCAGTAGCCGCTAGTGCATCAACAAAGTAGTGCCAAGCGTGCGCCTGTGTCATAAGTAAAGGGCCGGCTGGCTTGACCGTTAACGGGTGCTGTAACCCCCAAAGTACACTCCAAACCAAATAAAAAAATATTTTCTGTGTTTGTGAATTGTGTGCGCAGTAGCCGCACGTGCATCAACAAAGTAGTGCCAAGCGTGCGCCTGTGTCATAAGTAAAGGGCCGGCTGGCTTGACCGTTAAAGGGTGCTGTATCCCCCAAAGTACACTCCAAACCAAATAAAAAAATATTTTCTGTGTTTGTGAATTGTGTGCGCAGTAGCCGCATGTACATCAACAAAGTAGTGCCAAGCGTGCGCCTGTGTCATAAGTAAAGGGCCGGCTGGCTTGACCGTTAAAGGATGCTGTAACCCCCAAAGTACACTCCAAACCAAATAAAAAAAATATTTTCTGTGTTTGTGAATTGTGTGCGCAGTAGCCGCACGTGCATCAACAAAGTAGTGCCAAGTGTGCGCCTGTGTCATAAGTAAAGGGCCGGCTGGCTTGACCGTTAAAGGGTGCTGTAACCCCCAAAGTACACTCCAAACAAAATGAAAAAATATTTTCTGTGTTTGTGAATTGTGTGCACTGTGGCTGCACGTGCATCAACAAAGGAGCAGCGCCAAGCGTGCGCCTGTGTCCCATAAGTAAAGAGCCGGCTGGCTCATTTCTTAAAGGGTGGTGTAACCCACAAAGTGCACTACTCTCCAGCAAAAATAAAAAAATATTTTCTGTGTTTGTGTGCGCCTTAGCCGCACGTATATATCAATATAACATAAATGGAGGACCAAACTTTCTCCGATAAAAATAAAATAGGGAAAGATCAAGAACCACTTCCTCCTAGTGCTGTTGCTGCTGCTGGGAGTTGTTCATCATTCCAGAGAGGAAGTAGGAACACCACTACTTTTACTAAACAATTGACCCTCCAACAGTCCCTAGCGATGAGGATGAAGTACGACAGCAGTCATCCTGAAACAAAACGTATAACTGAGGCCTTGACTGCTATGTTGGTGATAGAAGTGCGTCCGGTATCCGCCATTAGTGCAGTGGGATTTAGACAATTGATGGAGGTAGTGTGTCCCCGGTTCCAAATCCCGTCTAGATTCCACCTGCATCCTCAAAGCAGCAGCGACAAGCGTGCATCTGTCTGTTAAAGGGTGGTGTAACCCTCAAAGTGCGCTCCACAAACAATAAAAAAATTCTTCTTTTTTTTTCTCTTTGTGAAATGTGTGGGCTGTAGCCACACCTGCATCCTTAAAGCAGCAGCGACAAGCGTGCGTCTGTCTGTTAAAGGGTGGTGTAACCCTCAAAGTGCGCTCCACAAACAATAAAAAAATTCTTCTTTTTTTTTCTGTCTTTGTGATTTGTGTGGGCTGTAGCCACACTTGCATCCTCAAAGCAGCAGCGACAAGCGTGCGTCTGTCTGTTAAAGGGTGTTGTAACCCTCAAAGTGCTCCAAAAAATAAAAAAATATTTTTTTTATGTGTTTGTGACTTGTGTGCGATGTAGCCGCACGTGCATCAACACAGTAGCAGCGCCAAGCGTGCGCCTGTGTCATAAGTCAAGGGCCGGTTTGGACATCTGGTCCGGACTTAAGGACGTGCCAACAATTTCTGACAAGTCTACTGTCACTGCATATGATACTGTCCTCAAAGTAGCAGCGACAAGCGTGCGTCTGTCTGTTAAAGGGTGGTGTAAACCTCAAAGTGCGCTCCACAAACAATAAAAATTTTCTTCTTTTTTTTTCTATCTTTGTGAAATGTGTGGGCTGTAGCCGCACCTGCATCCTCAAAGCAGCAGCGACAAGCGTGCGTCTGTCTGTTAAAGGGTGGTGACACCCTCAAAGTGTGCTCCACAAACAATAAAAATATTCTTCTTTTTTTTCTGTCTTTGTGAAATGTGTGGGCTGTAGCCGCACCTGCATCCTTAAAGCAGCAGCGACAAGCGTGCGTCTGTCTGTTAAAGGGTGGTGTAACTCTCAAAGTGCGCTCCACAAACAATAAAAAAATTCTTTTTTTTTCTTTCTTTGTGAATTGTGTGGGCTGTAGCCGCACTTGCATCCTCAAAGCAGCAGCGACAAGCATGTGTCTGTCTGTTAAAGGGTGGTGTAACCCTCAAAGTGCGCTCCACAAACAATAAAAAAATTCTTCCTTTTTTTTCTGTCTTTGTGAAATGTGTGGGCTGTAGCCGCACCTGCATCCTTAAAGCAGCAGCGACAAGCGTGCGTCTGTCTGTTAAAGGATTACATCGGTGACAGCATCCAAGTAGGCATGTCAGACAGTCCGTACCTGTACTGGCAGGAAAAAGAAGCAATTTGGAGGTCCCTGTACAAACTGGCTCTATTTTACCTGAGTTGCCCCCCCTTCAGTGTGTACTCCGAAAGAGTGTTTAGTGCAGCCGGGAACCTTGTCAGCGAAAGGCGTAGGAGGTTGCTTCCACAAAATGTGGAGAAGATGATGTTCATAAAATGAATTATCAACTCTTCCAGGGAGACCAGCCTCCAGAACGTACAGAGGGACCTGTGGTTGTGGATTCCAGCGGGGACGAATTAATACTCTGTGAGGATGAGGATGTACACAACACTGAAGAGGGTGAGGAATCGGTGGATGAGGAGGATGAGGACGACATCTTGCCTCCGTAGAACCAGTTTGTGCAGGGACAGATTAATTGCCAGCTTGTTTTGTGGGGGCCCAAACGAACCAATCATTTCAGCCACAGTCGTGTGGCAGACCCTGGCGCTGAAATGTTTGGTTTGTTAAAGTGTGCATGTCCTGTTTATACAACATAAGGGTGGGTGGGAGGGCCCAAGGACAATTCCATCTTGCACCTCTTTTTTTTCTTTGAATTATGTACTGTTTGGCCTAGTTTTTCAAACTGCCATCCTGTCTGCCACTGCAGTATCACTCCTAGATGGACCACGTGTTTGTGCCGCCCACTCGTATCTCTTAGCATAGTCATCCAGCTACCTCGGTGCAACCTTTTGGATATAAAAACACTATTGTGAGGTGTGAGGTGTTCAGAATAGACTGGAAATGAGTGGAAATTAAGGTTATTGAGGTTAATAATAGCATAGGATCAGAAAAACCCACAAATTCTGTGATTTTAGCTGTTTTTATGCTTTTTTTCAAAAAAATACAGATCCAAAACACAAAACCCAGAACCCAAAACACGGAAGGGTGGTTTTGGCAAAACCAATCCAGATCCAAAACACGAAGAAAGATCCAGATCCAAAACCAAAACACGAAAAGTGGCCGGTGCACACCCCTAGTACCTAATGAATTGATCGGCTGCATTCCCGTGAATTTTGGTTTAACCCACAAAATTGTTGCCTCCAATATTAATACGGTTGGAGACTGATGCACCAGAACAGAAAGCCAAACCCCAGGCAGGAAAGAAGAACGTAACGGGTTGTGACAGTTGCAGGGTGCTAGAATAGACACTAAATATCCATGCCTGATCACAGGTGACTAAATTAGTGCCTCAGTCAATTTGATTTAACCATCTGTGCTCAACCATGGATATCTCTAAAACCTGAACTGTTAGGGTGCCTCAAGGGCCGCGTTTTGGAACCTCTGCCTTAAGTGAAGGTGTCATTATGGGAGTTACAGAACTTCAGAAGGACAATGAATAAGGTAGACAATTAGCAGGACACAGAGATGCTGGGAATAAGATTATGACTCAGTGATGGGTAAACTGGGGGAACCAGTCTCTGGGCCGTGCTGTGTGCGCTGTTATCATCTGACAGCGCCTCATTATTTTTACCATTCAGCTTCAAAGCGCTAAGAGAGTTTTTGAGCAATTCGGCTGAAGAGCTGACTGAACAGCTGACTGATCACCTGACTGAGCACCTGGCTAAACACCTGACCGGACGTCAAACCCCGGAAGAAGATATAGAGGCATTCCTGAGTCACCAGATATCTAAACCAGGTAATAATAATTATGTATTTCTTATAGAAAGTGGGCACTGCCAGGTATTCCTTATATTAAGGGGGCCATCACTTGCAGTGCACACGTGTTTTACTACAATAGTCAGTAATAATACTGTAAAATTATTTTTATTTACATAACTAATTTCTCCCAATAGGACAGAAAGCGATGTGCGGTATCGCAGAGGGTAAGGCAGCCAGCTTGGGCACCCCCAGTTGCTGTTCTATACAGCCATTCACATCAGCGCCTGCTCCATTGGAGCTTACAGACTAATGTTTTATCACCCACACAAGGGTCCATTTTTGTAAAGAAAAAAAAAAAAACATTTATTCTATCAGTATGTTTATGTCAGTGCATGCTAATACCTGTAGTGCCATGCCATGCTTACAATATTAGCATTGGGCTGGCCATCTCTGGAGGTGGAGGTGTGTGCGTCTGTCTGAGCTCTCCCCTACAGGACAGGGCCTGTTGCAGAGTAAGGGAGGGAGGATTAGTTTTTCAATTCTTTATTACTGTGTCTATAATTTACAGATCTGCCAGGCAAGATAGCTCATACAGCATGCAGTACCTCCTAGCACCCCTAGGGCGAGTATTACATTTACATGTGCACACCCCACTGTACTCCTGATGTACTGAGGTTATGCCTGATCCCCCACTCCAGGCCCAAGGGGCCACAAGTGTAATTTACATCCCAATCTAATACAGTAACATTTTCTGCACATGCGCATTGCAGGACAGCATACTCATACACGCTGCACATGGACTTGTGTCCAACCCACAGTGTCACCAAATCAGTAACATGGAGAAAACATTTTGCTATTTTATATGAATAGATATGAGAGCAGTGCCTTATATTACACATGAGGAAACCAGACCTGTTTGATCAGCGCTTCCATATCTATGTCTGGAATATGCCATGGTGTTGCTGTTCCGCACTTACATTATCTCACCATTTCTTTCATGGTCCATAGCACATGAACATCACATAGCGGGTGCCGAGGAACGGACGCAGAACAGCAGGAGCCAGAGGAAAGAGAGGAAACCAAAGATGCCCAAGTTCGCAAAGAATCTCTTCAAAAAGCACAATGTGAAAAAAATTGTGCCCAAAATGCCCAAGAAAGCGCTGAAATTAAAAAAGCCAAAATTCCTTAAAAAATGAGGAAATAAAAAAACAACGACCACTGGGATGGGGTAATTTGTAATAATTCTACAAATTGGGCATCATTTATTATTTATCAATTATCCATTTTTTATTTTATTTTTTAAGTTAATTAAAAAAAAACATTATTCCCTATACACTATGATAGAATAAAGACCAATCATTTGTGTATAAAACATGCTGAGTGTATTTGTGCAGCCTTGTGCTGACCGTGCACCTCTCACTGCATAGAAACATGATGAGATGGGGGCTAGAGGGACAAAGGCATACACGCAGCGCCTTGTATTTCAGCTGCTATTTCCCTCCTAAGCAGGGACACATTTATACATGAAGGTGCTGTTCATCAGGCTCAACCTAACTAAGGGCCTGATTCAGAGCCGGACGCTATTTGCGAACGGTCGTTCAGAAAAAGGGGCCGGCTATTTAAATTGAGGTCTTTGTGGTCTGTTGACGCCTCTATGTCTGAGCGAGCGAACTAAACATGCGCTCGCTATTTTGTAAAGACGCCCCCTGGCCGTTCGCATCATACGTCATCTCCGCTATTTATTAGATTAATCGAGTACATCGAAAGGCGTCTGAACTGCTCGCAGTGCTTGTGGTAGGTTTTACTTCCCGCAATCACTGCGAGCAGTTCAGGCTAAAAGACAACCAAGTGACGTGGTCAATGACGCTGCTTTGTTAATTATGCACACCCATTAAACGCCCGTTTTGACCGTTTGGCACGCCTGCGTTCGGATCTCCACTCCCCGTTTTCAAGCACCTTCTCCTGTTACCACCCACAAACGCCTCATTCTGTCACTCAAATTAGCAGGCCCTCGCTGTTTTGCGAGCGCACGATTTCTGACCGCAATGACTGATTGGCGCATGCGCATTATGACCCATATGCATGCGCAGATGTGCGAACATCGCTCGGAGCGAGCGGCCGCTTACGAGCGGCTCTGAATCAGGCCCCAAGAGCCTTATTGAGGTTAGTTCGCACGGCTGTGTTCGCACACAGCAGGTCGATGTTTAAGCCCTGTACATACCTATGCATCGAAGTGCACGTGTGTGAACCGACCGCTGCGATCGGGAAGCGATCGTAGTAAGCACGCAGTCCCATCTCATAGTGATTGACAAGAAGTGTCTGTTTGAGAGTGGAGAGGTGGGTTGGTCGGTGGAACGCAGGCGTGCCTGTGCGTTTGAACGCCGTTACAGGGGCGTGCATAATTAAGCCCCTGTGATAGCATATGCTGGCAGAAGTCTAGATGGCGACAGGAAGTTTAGGAGTTTGTGAGGTAGGGTCAGGTCAACCACAACTGTGCTAATGGTTCCGATGTTACTCGATGTTACCGATGATTTGCTGACTTGCGGATGCATGTCATGGGAAGTGGGCAGGCTTTATACAGTGATGGGCGTCTTGGAATAGTGCTGCGGTTGCCGTGCGATTGCATTCATTAAAATATTTTCACAGCTAGCAGATGCGTGCGAACGCAGCCGTGCGATCCGTGCTGAATCAGGCCCTAAATCCACTGGGATCAGGTGGGATCTGTCCATCTTAGAGAGGCAAGGGGATATTCTTTAGGGGCTCTTAGTTTAATTATATTAATTTTGTGGCCTATCCAGAATTTCCAACCTGCATGAAAATGACAGAATTATAGACTTGTGGAAACATGAACAAAGTAGAAAATGGGTTTTGGTGGACGAGGCATAAAATGGGATAAGACTGAGGGGTAAATGTAATAGCCTGTGACTTATCATTCACAACAAGCGATAAAACTTGTTGCGTATGATAATTGTGTCCCAGCCAATCAGCTCCCAACTGTCATCTGTTTGAAAAATGACAGTTGGGAGCTGATTGGAGATCACATGACACCACCTGTACTGATGTTTCATTTGTAGCTGTCAACATTAGGCAATAATCTGGATCTTCCACAAAAAAAACCAAAAAGGTATACATGAGGCCCATATCCATTAACCAGTCTAGTGGTTATAGGAATTATTTTCCTCCAAAAAGGAATGGATCCCACTCCTGCTCCATCACATTCTTGAAGATAACGCTTATAGGTCTCTGACCTAAGTGAGGGAATATTTGGCATACATCCACTATTATTGGATGCATACTGATTTATTATATGATTTCTCTTGTTAACCATCCATAAAAGTAGCACAGCTTTCCCCATTATTATTGTCCCACATACAGTATTGTGCCTCTAGTCGCTGCTGTTATAACATTACAATATATACTAAGCATTAGCAACAGAAAACTTTATTAATAAGTTCTGCAGTGTTGGACAGGAAAAAAGAAAAAACATACAAATAAAATAAAATAGACATGGCCTTAGTAATGTGAGAACAGTTATATGTCACGACAGAATGTGTGGAAGTTCTCAGAGCCGGTGTAATCATACAGTGAGAAGCATGTGCTGATCATACAAACCATATATTGATCATACAGTTAGAGGTAGCACAAAGGATGGACACTGTGTAATGGGTAGACACATGAGGTTCAGAGGCCCTGCTTGTGAAAGCTTACAGTCTAATGAGAGGGGAAAAAGCAGACAGGGGAAGGTGATAGGACCACATGAAGGTTGGAGGAGATGCTTTGCTGGTGGATTAGGAAATGCCTCAGGTGGGGAGCAGCACAGAAGATGTCCTGGATGCGGGAGTGTGAGATGGCTATCTGGTGGGCGTAGGTCAAGTGAAGATCAGAGAACTATGAGCGGGGATGTATCTCGAAAAAAGGTCAGATATCTGTGGGGAGAAGTAGCTGGTGATGGCTTTGAAGGTGATGGTGAAGAGTTTGAATTGGATACTGGCAAAGATGATGAGCCAGTAGAGAGAAATTCATAGTGATGTAGTAGAGGTGGAAGACCAGTAATGAGGAAGGCCAGATCACTGGAGGTTGCGGCAATTAAGGCGAGAGATGATGAGGGAGTGGATCAGAGTTTTGGCCATATCCTGTGTCAGGAAAGGACGTATTTTCACAATGTTACAAAGATGGAGGTGTCAGGATAGGTGGAGGGACTGCATATGGGGGCTAAAGCTAAATGAGTAGTTGAAGGTGATGCCAAGGTAGAAAACTTGGATAACAGGCTAGAGTGAGATGTCAACTGTATAAAATGCAATGAATGGGGAGGGATCTGGTGAACTGATAGAACAACACCTAATTGCTGTCTAGGTCGGACTAAAATAAAGTTTCCCACTTTATAGATAGAAAATTAGATGAAATGTGGACCTCTTGGTGGACGGGATGTGTGGGTGTCATGCCTTCTATTAGGGTCCAGATGGGTAAATCACAGGTGGTTATTAGCAGATAGCCAAGTCTTCCTTTAGGATATGCGGCTTGGTGCTATCCCTCTGCACTGCGCACTGTCCTGTCTGCAGTCTTGGCACCTGATAGTACCTCACTGGGATACGGGCATTTGGGCTTCACTCCTGGCAGTTGCAGGAACCTGAAAGTGTGAGGTCCAAGGATCCCACGTTTTAGTAAAACTTTTAGAGGAATCATGTAAGATACTAGTGCTATATTCCATGAAGTAAACCTGACAAATCTTGGCTATGGTCTCTCCTATGGAGGGGATTTCAGTACTTTTCCAAGCTGTCACAATGGCACATGTGGCTGCTGACATCACATGTCTGATTAATTTGTGTTGGTGACTGGTGGCATCCAGCACATTTAGCAGTAAAAGAAAAAAACTTACAGTTAAAAGGGAATAGAGTTTATATGTGTTTTCTTTTATGCGTACACAGATGGAGCTAGATGCCACACTGACATATATTATAGCCCAATCTTCTTTATCTAGGGTTTCCCTAATGTCAGACTCCCATGGGAAAGGTCTTAAGCTGGGTACACACTACATGTGGTACACCCAGCGCAACATTACTGGCGATGGGACCCTGCACACAGCAAGTGCATACACACTTGAAGATACCAGGCCAGGTGCGGGGGGGCTAAGTGTCATGTTGCATTCTACAGCATGGCATCTTTGGCGATGTCGCTAGCGACCTGCGGGAGCGTGCATTTCATGGGTACACAGTAGACTATGTATCCTATATGTCGCTCTGATCCCCGGGATCGGACGACATATCACCTAGTGTGTACCTAGTTTTAGGGGGGATCCGGTCTACAGATATACAGTAAAAAGGTAGACAATGTCTAGACAGACACCAAATGTTAGACAGTCAATAGGTTGACAGGGATAAAAGGTCGACAGGGACTAAAGGTCGACATGTAAACAGGTTGGCTGGTACTAATAGTCGATAGGTTAGGTTTAGGGTTAGGCACTTACTGGAGGGTTAGGGTCAGGCACTTACCCCAACGGTTAGGGTTAGGCACCAGGAGGGAGGGTTAGGCACCAATGGGAGGGTTAGGGTGAATATTAGGATTAGAAAAAACAACATGTGTTGACCATTTACATGTCGACCGTTTGATCCTGTCAACTATTTGTACCTGTTGACCTTACTTGTCGACCTTTAGTGTGTCGACCTTTTGTCCCTGTCTAACTATTGACTGTCTAACATCTCTTGTCTATCTAGACATTGTCTACCTTTTTACTGTAGATCTTTAAATCCACATCAGTTTTAGGGAGACTGGTCCATTATACTGGGAGCGCTAGATGGCAAAGTTACCACTCCAGGAGTTCCAGTCTTTCTCATTATCATAACCATCACATAACAGCTTTCGTCTCAGGGCTGGTGGTCTCTGGGTGGCAGTGACACAATCTTTCTTGCCCTCATCCTTAGAGGAACGAGTCTTGTGTTGCCCAGCATGTTTGCTATGATAGTGGAAACCCATCCAAGCTGCCTCCTGCTGGGGCTGGTTTAGATTTTTATTTATTTTTTTATTAATTTATTGAGCTGAGCTTTTCCCATTCATTTCAACAGATCCATTTATTTCAATGGCGCTTTCAGCATGTCTGCTACATATAGTAAGCCCCATTGAAATGTATGGGCTATTGAAATATGTGCATGAATTCATCATTCATCCATAAATATTTTCTCCCACTCATCTAACTGGTTTGAGCCAAAATCATGTGTCTGTAAACAACAAGTTTATATTTGACAATTTTTTATTGCTACAACCTATTGGAGGAAAATGTGAAATGGAGATTAGTCCACACAGAGAGTCCTTAACCAGGCTTGCAGGTTTATTGGTAACAGCAGCAACACAGTATATACAGTGATGCAGGGTAACTGTGGTGGTCACTGGTGTTGCCTATAATGGCAATAATGTTGGTCTCACCTAGAGGAGCTAAATGCTGCATGTGTGCAGTACTGTGGCAACTCTACATGGAATCGGTATGTAATGCCGGTGGCCATTTAGCCTCCGGATCAAATACCGACAGCAGCAGCCGGGCGGGTCGAAATCCTGACAGCTGAAGGTAAGTACCCTAACTCCCCCCACCCCCCTAACCCTCCCTTAGGGGTGCCTAACCCTAACCCCCCCTTCCCGCACCCTATACCTAACCCTCCCAAGGGGGTTCCTAACCCTAACTCCCACCTAGTGGTGCCTAAACCTAAACCCCCCTACCCTAACCCCCTCGGGGGTTGCCTAACCCTAAATCCCCCCAGGGGTCCCTAAATCTAACCCTCCCCCCCTACCCACGGCTTGACGCTAAGACACCCGGCATACCTAAGACACCCAGCATACCTTCCTTCGGTGTGCCGGGTGTCGGGATTCTGTAGTGGGGCTACTGATAGGCGTCGGGATTCCACGCCTATCTTTAGTCCCATGTCGGGATGTAAGTGTCGGGATATTGGCGGGCGGGACTGCATCACCTCTACATACATAGTGGTGTGCGCCGGGTTGCAAATGCGCAGTGGTTCCTCCGGGGTCACTGCACAGAGGGGAGGAGACAGCTAACATTTTTCATGGTGATTTACTAAATCATTAATGTATAGATTACCCCCGTTCTATACTTAATATAGCAGAAATCAGTTTGCGATGCCAGTTATTTATTTTTTTATTTTTTTATGGTTTAAAAGAAATAGTAACTTCTATAGTGATTTCTCTTCCAAAATGTTGTCACTTAAAAAAAAGAATGTAAATTGTAACAAGAATTACATCTAAAATAGTTCTTTAATAAATTATACCCCCTTGTCATATTTTTTGTATATATTCCCCTGCAGAGACTGTTATATATGTACATATGTACATATTAACATAATATACGTGTAATATAACAAAAATTGTGTTATTCTATATCTAGCACATAACATAAGTACTCAGTTATATACAGTAGCAGCAACATGTAGAGAGGCCCCCACAGTCCCCTGATAGAAGTACGCCTACAATGAGTGTATATACGAGTAACGCTAAGGTGTACTGTTTGGTGCTCTTTGTTCACATGCATATATAAGCAGGAATTGGTCTGTGACATCAAGAAAATAAATTAAATAGTTGTACTCTTTGGTGTGCTTTGTTCATGTGCATATATAAGCCCTGTGGCTCCAGTCCATGCAGGAAGAGAGCTGTGACATCAAAAAAATAAATTAAATAATTGTACTGTTTGGTGCACTTTGTTCACGTGCATATATAAGCCAAGCAGTGATCTGCGAATTGAAAAATGGATAACGCTCCGTTTTGAGAAGAGCAACCAAATACTGTTGCTGCAGATGCTGCCACCAGTAATGATGAAAAAGCTAGTCCTTCAACATCATCTACTACAGCCGATGCTCAAGGGAATAGAGGGTCTAAGTCAGGGAGGGTTAGGTTTAGGCACCTCCAGGGGGACTTAGGGTTAGGCACCCTCCTGGGAAGAGTAAGGGTTAGGCTAGAGAAAGAGGAGGTTAGGGTTAGGCACCTCTGGGGAGACTTGGGGTTAAGCACCACCAAGGGAGGGTTAAGGTTAGGGGCGGAGAAGGGTAGAGGTATTATACTTACCTGCCCCGTTGGGATTCTGGTATTTCGGGCTTCTGGCGTCAGCATTTCACCCAGCAGGTAGACAGCTACCAGGATTTCATACCCAACACAAAAAAATACATCTAATAAAGGGAAAATGTGGTGCAGAAAAGCATAAAATTGCCAAAATGCCATTCACCATGCACTGTGGCAAGGAAAGACTGAGGTCTTGGTCTTTACTTATGAGTGGTCTTTCTGCAAGTGTCAGCGAGGCTTCTTCCTCTGCCTCTCATGATGATGCAAGACCTTATCATTCAGAGTGTAGAAGAGGTGTAAAAAAATTAAAACCACTAAGGCAGTAGAACAAACTGTGCATTCAGAAACAGAAATGTCACAAATCCCTGAGGAGAGTCTAAGTGTGTCCACGAGTGCAATGTGTGAGTCTGACCTATCTGATACTGTTATACTCGCCTTCCACCATTTCTGCTCCCTCTACAAATGTTGGGATGAGCAGCACAAATATACAGTAGCTGACATAGAAATTGAGAATGCCACCGAGGAATTGCAAGAGGTTGAGGGGGATATTTGTGTAGCTGACATCAGCGCTAATGAGGATGTTGAGGATGAGGATGTTGTTCGTGTAAGTCAGGCACCAGTGGAAGCAGCTCTTGGCCATGATTAGAGGAAGACCATTGTCATGCTTGGACATAGGACCAACAAAATCATCTCTTATGTGTGGAATTATTTTTACCCAAATCCTGACAATTATCAAGCAATCTGTAGAGCCCGTCCCTGCGATGTGTCCTGTATGCTGCGGGGGCTACTCCGCTGGCTAAATCTGTAATGTGTAGCTCATTTTCTAAAGCGGGCTTCCGCCATCTTTAGATAGTGGTAGCTGCGGGTGCCAATCTCCGGAATGTATCAATTTCTGGAAGTTGGTAAATATGGCAGTATTGCATTCCGCAAAGACACCTGCAGGGGTTGTGGCTGACGGCAGTAATGGAGGGATCACAGCAGGTATCGGAGGGATTCTAAATATTTATGGTTACCCCCCGAGGAGGTGTTTTCGGGGAATAAGCTGCAAATCTTTATTGATAAATGAGTCCCTAAATGGAAACACAGAGAAACTTGTAGCTGATAAGGATAACATTGTAGTGTGCATTACTGTATGTCTGTGTATATCATGTATATTACAACATATAAAACCTTAAAGAAAAGAGTCCTGGGGATGGGAGAAGGGGGAGGAAAGACAAACAATGGAGGGAGGGAGTTAGGAAAGGAGGGGTAGGTAATTCAGTCATGCTTGTGATGGTTGCGTCTCACCCACCTGCAATCTTTGTTAGGCCTGCCAGGGGCTCTATTGGAGATGTTGTGTTCAGAATCAACAGTCTTGTTTAAAACTCCAACCACCACATTCCCCTTCAACAATGCCTCTGCCTTCCCCAACACAGAGGAAATTAAATTTGGCTGCCCCTGAATAAGTGAATATGGATTAAGGAAAGTGAAATACTGGTTATATATAGCAGGCATCGAATCAACTGGCCTCTCACTTCTACAAGCTGCAGGCAGAGACAGTCAGGTATCGGAGGGATGTTGGGCAAACGGTATGGCAACCCCTATGGGTAAATTTACTAAGAATTGAGTTTGCTTTTTTTTAACTCGATTAGCTTCACCAAAACTCGGGTGATTTGAGGCTCCTGAAACTCTCACATTTACCAAGAAGTGAGTTTAGCTGAGAGTGAGATGGCCGATGGTGAAGCAGAACGAGATATCTTTCCCGAGTAGCACGTTTTGTAGGAGATTGCTCACTCGAGATTGCAGTGTCTTCTCTCTGCAAAACTCTCCCGAGCAAGCAGCCTGCGCATATCAGTGAGACATGTGAAGGCTGCTTGTGTTCTAGCCTGTAAAAAAACAGGTTAAAAAAAATGACATAGGGCCCCCCCTAAAGCTTAACAAGCCCCGGACTTGCCAGCCTGTCCTGGTTTCTAAAATTATGGAGAACAAAATGTGTAGGGCTCCATCGTAATTTAGAAATCAAATCCATGCTATAGGGCCAGTCCTGGTTTTAAATATAGGGGGAAAAATTGCGTAGGGTACCCCCTATATTTAAAACCAGCACCGGATCCAAAACGGCCGGGCTGTAATACCACTGCCCGCAGACCTTTTCACTGGGGCTCCGGGGCCAAAGCATTATCAGCCCAAGCCGGTCAGGCCAAGCCGGGGATCTCAGGGGAGATGGGGACTCCCCTAAGAAGGGCCGCCCCCCCCCTGAAACCTCAGGCTTGGACTGAAGCCCGGTGCTCTTCCCCGCACCCCTGGAGCATTGGGTACGGGGGTAATAATGTAAAGAATAGAATGAAACCATTGTATTTTACAGTGGGACTACAGGTGCCAGCATGCCTGCCCTTTGGCAGTTGTGGAACTACAAGTGCTAACAGACTGACGGCACCTGTACCCCCACATGGGAACTGTCAGTAGCCGAAGCCAATTAGTTACAGTTAGCGGCCACTCTACAGTTAGCGGCCGCTGATGGGCTGGTGGGACGTGCAAACTCCATGCACTCCCGTCAGCTGGCATTCACGAGGTATCAGTATGTGTGGCAACACACATACTGACACCAGGTCCGTGGCTCAGGTAAGACGTTTTTTTTTTGCAAAGTCCATGGGATAGTACGGAGACCAGCACCTGGATATAGGTGAGTATGCAATCTTTTTTGAAGGACCAGTCTTTAAGTGTTCTACATGGGAGAAGAGGACAGAAACATCTGGTATAAGTAATTATGTGTGAGTGGGTAGGTGTATGCAATAAACTTTTACTTGTCACAGTGTGTGTGTTTTGTCTTTATTTAACTATTTATTTTACAATGGGGGTACCGGTGCCGCCTGTCTGTTGGCACTTGTAGTTCCACAATTGCCAAAGGGTAGGCATGCTGGCACCTGTAGTCCCACTGTAAAATACAATAGTTTCATTCTATTCATTACATTATTACCCCCATACCCAGTGCTCCAGGTGTGCAGAGAAGAGCTCTGGGCTTCTGTCCAAGCTCGGGGTTTCGGGGAGGGGGACCCCTTCTTGGGGGTTCCCCACCTCCCCTGAGATCCCAGCTTGGCCTGACCGGCTTGGGCTGATAATGCTTTGGCCCCAGAGGGTGAAAGGGTCTCCATGTTGTGGCATTACAGCCCGGCCGTTTTGGGAACGGTGCTGGTTTTAAATATAGGGGGTACCCTATGCAAGTTTTCCCCCTTTATTTAAAACCAGGACTGGCCCTGCAGCCTAGTGTTGGTTTCTAAATTACGGTGGAACCCTACACATTTTGTTCCCTGTCATTTTATAAACCAGGACTGGCTGGCAAGTCTGGGGCTGGTTAGGCTTTTGGGTGGGGGGACCCTATGTCATTTTTTTTCTGATATTTAACATTTTTTTATATATTTACAGGCAGAAACATACATGGATCACAATGATCTTTGTATGCTTCTGGCAAACTCGCAGATCACAGGTAGGTGTATTTATTTCACAAGTTTTTACGGGAGAGTTTTCCCATCTAATGAAAGTTTAGAAACTCTCTGCTTGGTAAATTCCCAAATCCTATCTTCACTAGTGAAAAGGTTCTCGATTTTTGCTGATGGTGAATTGAAGAGAGTTTGCTAACTCTCCAGTATTTTCCTGTAGTAAAGGAGATCTCTCTCCTGAGTTTGACATTAGTAAATTTGAAAGTGGGAAAAAATGCCTAAACTCTCCACAGTTTGCAAACTCTCTCAAACTCTCACCTTAGTAAATTTACCCTTAAGTAAATTTACCCCCTAGGGTCTTCTCAGCAGAGTAGCTACTACAAAAGAATTGTATGAAGTAACAATTCCTGAGCGAGGGTGAATTACTGTATCTAAAATGATTTTCTGGAACAAGTGCTACAACGATTTTATCTGAGCAACCGAGATTCTATTCTCAGGTGCATTCAGCCCTTTAGCATTTACAGTGATAGCTCGAAGAGTGTTTTTCAGACCAGTCATGAGAAATTATAGAAAGAAGCAATGCGGAGGCCAACACACAGATGCCTAAAACCAGGAGCACCCACCAAGAAAGGAAAGGTATGGAGGGAAGAAGGAAGGAAAAGGGATCACGTGGGATGAAAAGAGAGACATAAGAATGTTAAAAACAAAACCACAAAGAAAACCAAATGCTGAAAACACTAATACTGCATCTTAAAGACAGAAGTGAGCCAACTATATGTCCAGTGTAGGAAAGAATGCATTACGAGAGCAAAGGGGGACAGCACCAGTAATCACAGGCTAGTACCTTATACCAAAAAATTGGTGAACAATGAAAAAAACCTGTTCCTAAGCTGAAACTGAAATGTAAATATATGCTCAATGCTAGAATTGCAATGAAATGTGACTAAGCCATAGGTTATAACATGACAAACAAATAAAATGCAATAATAAGTTTTCTGAATAGCTGAAAGTCATAAACAGGAACAATCTCACTAAAGGCAAAGATGCGCGTGGACCAGACAGGTTTGAACTGACAAGGTTCCTCTTCCGAAGAGAAGGAAGGAATCTCCACTTAACAATAAAGGGCCTCCCACTCCTGGAAGTGCAAGAGGTTGGATGACAAGTGTTGAGGTTCGCTGGGGTATGCAACGATATGACTTTGCCATGGAGAGGAACATGCAAGTAAAATGGAAAACCCCAGCGTTACTTCAATTCAATTCATATTTGCAGAGATTGTGAATCGTGGCTTCAAAGCCCTCAGTTCTTGTAAAGTGTACCATGACAAATAGGTAAATATTTGTATTTTGTCGCCATTAAAGTCTATCCTATCAAGTTGACAGATTTTCCTTAGGATGACCTCCTATAGTAATGAAGGTGACAGATATTATCTCGCAGTTTGTCCTTTGGTAGGCCTCTGGGCCTACCAAAGGACAGGCCCTTTGATAGGCGCAAACTGAATAATATTAAAAGACTTACCAAACCCTTATTCACCACTTTAATATATTTTCTTCATCCAAGGTGTTTTTATATAAAAAATAAATAAAATGTTATTTAAAGCCAGGAGTCCAGGCCATCAGCTAATCAATCAAGTGTTTTTCTTTAGTTGGCCACTGATGATTTTTGAGCCCAGGACTGCCAACCACAAGTGGTGACTGTGGGACATCACTTGCAATTGGCTGGCCAATTAAGAGAAGTATTTTGCGTAAGTTGCTAGTAGTGTAGAGGAGATGAGATCCGATCTCTATTATCTTTGAACTGGTCGTAATATCAAGTGCTTTTCCGGAGTAGAAATGGACATTCAAGGCATGACCTTGCAAATGAATCCTCTCCACCTCCTTTCCATACTTTGTTATACTGTTCCTTCATAAATGCATCCATGCCGCTCCACAAATGTATGCTCCCTGGTGAAAGTTACTTTGTAAAAGTGGATCCAAGCCATTCTTTGCGCTGCAAAGTGACCGTTTTGCATTACGCCAATGTACTTCCATTGATGGTCAAAACTAATTATAACATCTTATAACATTTGTAGTATATTTTTAAAAATGTATGCAGATTTTTCAATATGTCAGTGACATATCTTTAAAATGATCTCAATGGCACCCTTAGGGGGGTTTCCTGGCACCCAGATTCCCTCCTCTAACCTTCACTATGGTGAATGTATCCAGCTGCATACTTACATCAGTACTGAATGTACACACATTGATGCTGCTAACTACATTTTATTTTATAGAATGAAGAAATCATTTTCACTGATTTAAATATTTAAAAAATATTTTTATTAGATAAGACTGTTTACCTAAGCAACACTTAGGGGCTCAACTACTTGTTATGTATGTAGAACAATTTAATTATAAAAAAGTTTCTGTTTTAGTCTTATTGCGACGGTTATTTTTGCTTTGTCCCAAAATCAAGTATTCAGAAACCCCCTGTTAAAATGCTACATTTGCCGCTGGATCTTTGACTGAATTTCTGGAGCAAATCATTTACAAGGTAACAGCATCCTCCAAATCTTCAATAGCAATCATTTTTCCTCCCTTCAGAATATGTGACTTGCAAGGAATTCACTGACTAAAATTGCCAGTCTAAGAAATAACTGTGATTCTGAAAGTTTGTTCGCAGCGTGTTGCAGATGGATAGAACTAAACCAACTTCTAGATACATCTAGTTTTGGATTCACCTAGAAATCAACTTCTAGTGATTAAGGGTCTATTTATGAAACACTGAAAAGCCCTAACTACTGTATAGTGAAAATTGCTGTTTTCAACTGAATTATGGCTTTTTGTTATTTATCAAGTCCTAATGCAGTATTACCGTGGAGCTGAGAATCAATCAGCTGCCCCGGCAATTTTATTTCCTAACTCGTCCCGAAAGATATTATAAAATCTTTTTTATAGGCCCCTAAGTATGATAATTCCTAAGCTTTGTGCGAAAACTGTAGATCACATTTACCATCTCTGCCCTCCAGATAAACTAATATAGAAGAGGATTTACCAGGGAAGTGATGTATAAAAATATATAGTTTTATATATATATATATATATATATTTATATATATATATATATATATACAAATATATATATATATATATATATAGATATATATATATTTATATATATATACAAATATATATATATATATATATATTTATATATGATATAACAAACAAGCCCAGCACTCTGTAAACCTCACTATAGGCCGTTTAACCCGCTCTGGGTGCCCTCAGCAGTGGAGATCACATAACAACTGCACTCCGGAGACTTTCATAAAGTAGTGAAAACAGTCTCCCCCTTCCTCAGGAACACACACAGTGACAAGAGAAATATATATCAAAAGTTTAGATATAGCTCACTTACTGCATGTATCTCATTTTTAGCTAATCCTGGGTGATTTTAGGTGTATCACTGCATAATCAGATATGTTCCAGATTCTTAATCAGGAATTTTTGGCCATTATAATACCTCTCGACTGTCTGATTTAAGTAAGACCATCATTCTGCAGACCAGGGGAGCTTATGTAACAGCTTGTGCAAAGCAGTGATATTCTGATGACTATGTCCATATTTGTAAACAGGCAATCATTTAAAAGACAAACCAGATTGGTTTTGCTGTTTAAATGATTACCACTTTAAAAATACAAGTAGACTCGTCCCCAGGACATTTGTACCGATTCCAGGACAGTTGGTAGATGTGCCCCACTAGTAGTACCTCTTCAATTCTATATGTAACAACTGCAGGAGCATGCAACATTGAAAGGGTGTTTTTTGGTAGAGGAGAAGAGGCAGTGGCGTAACAACGGCCCCTGCAGACCCCGCATTGGCTTGGGGGCATTGGAGGCCAGATTAAGGGGGGCGCAGGGGCCGTTGCTTCGTCACTGCAACTCTCTGAAGTGATCAGAGGCTAAAGGGGATAGGCGCTGAGCGGGATCCATCGGACAGTAATTACATGCAGGCAGGAGTGGGGGAGCGGACCTAACTCAGCACTCATTGGTGTCTCCCCTTGTAGCTGCCGATTCCCACCGTCGTGCTTCTGTCCCAGCTGTTCGGCTTCCTGGGCGCTGTGTATGTATGGGCACTACTGCTGCCGCCCACTTCATGCTGGGGGGATATAAATATCATACATGCCTACTCTCCAGACTCTCCCGGATGTAAACACCCGCACCCCCGGAAGAGTAGGCATATCTACCCCATCCCGCCGATTTCCTAGTGATGTGGGCAGGATGGTAAGATTTTCCGGGGAATTTTCAGGTCGAGGGAGTAGGGGACAGGGCTAAAATGATGCGAATCACGTCATTTAGCCCAGCCCCCTGCTTGCGGACCCGCAAATCGCAGCCTTTTCTCGATGTCACAGTATCTCCTCTCTGGGGCTTCTCCCGGGGAGGGGATTTAGAATGTCAGCAAGTATGATAAATATTGAGATGAACAATCAGGGTGAGGAGCATGTGTGTGTACACTGAGTGGGATAAGGATGGTCACTGGCCGGTGTGGGCCCATCCTGCTGCTGCCACCGCTGCTGATGAGGATGTGATGATGAGGGAGGAAGAGAAGACAGGGCCGAGGTGGGAGCAGCCTCTGCTATATTCAAGGTATCAAAGTCTAGGCAGCAGTGCATGGCTGGTGATGTGGGGAGGGGGCAATAGGTAGGGCCATATTGAGCTTATTTCCCCTTCACTGTAAGGACCTGGTAGTGATGTGAGGTGAGGGCGGAAGTGTGGTACCATGCCCATAAAGACCACGGGTTTATATTCCCCCTCTATGTCCATATGGATAGTAGGGAATGACGTTGGACAGTAACTGATTACATCAGGGTCCGCTTCGTAAAGGGCATTTAGATACTACCGTAGGGCCAGTGTGTAAAATAAATTGTCAGAAGAGGGGGGGCAAGGGGATAAGATGGCAGCACAGTACATAGGACGGCAGCGTTTGGTGTGTGGCCATGTATAGTACAACCTGTCATAAGCTGAGGTGACAGACTGGCAGGAGCGGAGAGGAGGGTTGGTGAGGTAGATCTTTCAGGGTGGGATGTAATGGGCATTACTGTGCGGCATAATGTGTAAGGGGCATTACTGTGTGGCATAATGTGCTATAAGGGGTATTACTTAGTGTGGCAAAATGTGTTATACAGGGTATTACTGTGTGGCATAATGTGTTATAAGTAGCACTATTGTTTGGCATAATGTGTAAGGGGCATTATTGTGTGGCATGATGTGTGAGGGGCATTACGGTGTAGCATAATGTGTTATAACACATTATGCCACACCATAATTTCCTCTCACACATTATGCCACACAATAATGCCCCTTACACATTATGCCACACTGTAATGACCCTATAAGGGCATAATGTGTTATAAGGGGTATTACTTAGTGTGGCATAATGTGTAAGGGGAATTACTGTATCACAAAACCACACACATCTAAGTCTTTGGGATTTTTTTTCTTTGGGCGGATGGGGGGGTGTAAAAAACTTTTTTGGCAGGGGAGAGCAAAATTTATAGTTATGCCACTGGTAAGAGGGCTGGTAGATATGCAGTATTTCTTTTGTTTCACTTGCAAATTTATTTCTTGTTCTTATTTGCCAATGCCAATATACTGTAGTAAAGCTTTCCAGACGATCCCTGGGAAATGGGCAGGTTCTTGTCTACATTCTCGGGACACTGAGAGAGCTCCCTAAAATTCAGGATTCTCTTGGATTCTCAATTCCCAGTTTACTTCCTGTGTCATCACATAAATAGGGACACATTTTACTTTTTGTTTTTTTACTAAAGTATCTCCCAACCTCCTGCTTTCGGTATACAATCTTGATTTTGGAGGACTGTCCCGTGATCAGGACTTCCCAATTTGCAGGGGGTTGGGAGGTGCAGCATACAAAAAATAACCATGCAAGACTGCACACACCAATGGCCAGTGGGCCTGATTCAGAGCTGAACACTCTGACCAGAGCGCTCGCTCTGAATCAGGGCCCTCCTCCATGAAAATGGAGCGGCCTCCTGGCCGCTCGTATAGCTGTGGGTGACCACCCACAGTATATGCGAGCAGCCAAAAAGATGGTCGCGATGGTCTTGACCATCACGACCATCGGACTTGCGACAGAGACCCTGCAGTAGGGTCTCCCTGCCACAAGCCCTGGAGTGATTTTGGCTCTATCAGAGCCAAAATCACTCCCACTGACATCACTAGTGATGTCAGTGGGGCCAGCTTCAGACGGTAGGCGTTCCCATGTGAACACCTCCGTCTGGCAGGCACGCCCCCAGTACGCTCACCAAAGGGGGCGTGCTGTCAATCAACATCGACAGCACGCCCCCTTTGGTGCGAGACCCGGAGCGATGGAAAGCCCGTCGCTCCCCGGGTCTCACGCATGCGCACGACGGAGCTCCCTCTGTCGTGCGCATGTGCAGTGGGGAACATCGACCCGCTTGTGAGTGTCCTGACGCTCACGAGCGGGTCTGAATGACCCCCTGTGTTCCCAAAGGGATTATTTTAGGAAAAGGGGAGCTGATGTTGTCCCAGTGTAGTTTGTACGTAATGAACCTGATACCGTGGAGATGTGACATTCGCACAAAGGGCCTGATTCAGTGCCGCTTGCTATTTGCGAGCACACGCTCTGAATCAGGGCGGGGAGTATTTTTTTTCTTTTTTTTCCTGTCCGGTTGCTAAGCTGCGGGTGTCCACCCACAGCTAGTGCGAGCGGGCAGGAGATGGTCGCGATTATCGCAACCATCGGCATTGCGAGGAGACCCTAAAGTAGGGTCTCAGCACTCACAATGCCGAGTGGACTTCCAGCTCTAATAGAGCCAGAAGTCCACTACTGACACCACGAGTGATGTCAGTAGGGACGCCCACAAAAGGCAGGCATTCCTTCGGGAATGCCTCCGTTTGTTCAGCCACCCCCCCTACCCGCCTACAAAACGGGGCGAGCTGTCGATCAACATCAACACCCGCACCGTTTTGCTGCGTGCTCCGGAGCGAGTGAAGGTCTCACTCGCTACGGGGCTCGCGCACGCGCGTGCGCACTGGGCCACCATCGACCCGCTTGCGAGCGCAATGCGCTTGCGAGTGGGTCTGAATCAGGCCCAAAGTCCGAACAGCTTATGTTAAAGTATAGAGGCATATTTATCAAGTATCTGGTTTTATACCTGATAATTATAATTTCTTATTATTTCTCATTTTTACAGAAATAAGAAATTATGTACTACAAAAATATTATATACAATGGCTAAAGCCATCTGAAGATGGCGTTAGCTGGCGGGACCAAGCTCTGGTATGCTTCACATTCCTGACCTGAGTAAATCCCACAGTCTAGTATTGGGATATTCCAATAGACTGAGGGCCTGATTCAGCCAGGATGGCAGTTGCTCATATGCACACAATCGGACGATTATTTTGCACTGCGCATGCGTATGCATTGCAGTGCGTGAACCAGGCGCTGTAATTGGGAAAGCAATCGCAGAGGATACGCAGACTCATCGCAGAGTGATTGACAGGAAGTGCCATTTGTGGGTGGTGACAGGGGGTGGCCAGGCAAATGCAGGTGTGCCCGCTGGGGACGGGGCCATGATGACGCGATTCTACGCGAATTGCGTCACGGGCCCCCTCCGCTGCCGGGGTTTCTGTAATTAACGTGGGGGTCAGGCGGCAGCTGGGAGACTTGCCTGCCTTTCCGGGGGTTCATGAGCGGCACCCGATATTCGGGAGGCTCCCGACCAAATCGGGAGGGTAGGCAAGCCTGCAGCACTGGGGTCATGGGTTTGATCCCACTATGGCCCTGACTGTGTGGAGTTTGTATATTCTCACTTTGCTTGCGTGGGTTTCCTCCAGGTGCTCCGGTTTCCCCCCACACTTCAAAAATATACTGTTAGGCTAAATGGCTCCAGACAAAAATTAACCCTAGTGTGTATGTGTGTGAGCATGTGGTAGGGAATATAGGGCCTGATTCAGAGCCGGACGCTCTGACCAGAGCGTTCGCTCTGAATCAGGGCCCTCCTCCATGAAAATGGAGCGTCCTCCTGGACGCTCGTATAGCTGTGGGTGACCACACACAGCAATAGCGAGCGTCCATGGTGATGGTCACGATGGTCAAAAGACCATCGCGACCATCGGGCTTGCGACGAGACCCTGCGATAGGGTCTCGCTGCCGCAAGCCCAGGAGTGATTTTGGCTCTATCAGAACCAAAGTCACTCCCACTGACATCATTACTGATGTCAGTGGGGCCGGACTCAGACGGTAGGCGTTCCCATGGGCAGGGGCGGGCTGGGCCGGGGGGCAGGGTGCCACCTGCCCCCCGGGCCGGTACAATTTTAGCATTCCAGGGCCGCCAGGTTGCGGCAGGCAGAGGATGCTCCTGCCCCAGCTAAAGAGAGATCCTTCATCCGAGTAGCAGGGGCTAAAAGAAAATGGCTGCCCCCATATCAGGCTACAAAAAAAATGGCCGCTGTCAGCCAATGGGGAGCCAGGGTTCCCTACCCAGAAGCCCAAGAGGCTGAAGAATGAGAAAAGGGGGCGTGGCTTATCGGGGAGCGTGTGTAGAGGAGCTGAAAAAATTAAGTTTATGGCACCGCACCTATGGAGGACTCAGAGAGGGCAGAGATGAGGAGTGCCTCAGAAAGGAGGAGATTCTACTTCCTGTCTTCTCCAGCCATACCAGGTAACTGGAGGTTAGAGTGGGGCACAGTTGCATAAACTTTGCAGGGGGATGTTTTTTTGTTATTTAAAATATGTGTGTGCTCATTACATGTGTCTGTATTTTGTGTGTGCATGTGTATATATATATATATATATATATATATATTTGCCAATATACATGTGTCTGTATTTTGTGTGTGCGTATATGTATATATATATATATTTGGCAAATAAAAAATTGGGTGGTGCAAGGTCCAGTTAATCAATATTGTAGAATCCTTTCCAAAAGCTCCATCAGGGGCCCTGGTGCAGACAAGACCAGCACTCTCGTATGTTAGAATCAGAAAATTTCTTTATCTCCATTGTATTTTTTCACATAATGGAACAAAATGAGTAACCTGAGTGATTCTCCCTGGGGTTTCACCATCCTACCCAGTTACTGATCCCAACAGCTGTTTCCATTGTTAAACAGTCTTCAGGGGAATATCAACCATAGAATGCTGGTATAGTCTATATATACAATCCTAATTGTCCCAACAACACTCACCTGTCTGGTCATCGGGATCGATCGCACCCACCGGAACAAGTGGACATGTGCAGCTGAACCCAGGCACTGAAGTCATCCGCCGGAAGTGACGCTGGCGGTACAACAGCAGCGTCAGAGTTACCCAGCAACCAGGACACGCGGCACCGCTGGAGATGTCCGCCGGATGTAACCCCGGTGGCCCATCAACAGCGTCCATGTTACCCTGGCAACCGCATACCACAAGCCCGGAGGTAACGCGATCTAATCCATCAATGGTGCCTGATGGATTAAATGAAGAGCTCTGATTTTCTTGTTTTTTTTAGTGGGTTGACACTATACCGCCATAATATAATTTGACTATGTTTTATGCTTACTGATTTCTGTGTGGGCTAATGGATGTTTTTCCCTGATGTCTAGTTCCATGTGTATATGTTATATGTAATATTTTGATATGTATATTTTCTAATATCGGAGCTTTAGATATTTTGTGGCTTTATCTTTATGCCCTTTACTCTATATGAAGTGTATTAATTAAGGTTTTTCCATATATTTGTAGGATTAGCCCTTTATAAACTAGTGCACACCCATACATCTCTATGCACTAGAATGCTTGGTCTATTATTAATCGTTGCTCCGATATCTAATTAATAATATTTATTCCTTTATACTGTGGTTGTTTACATCTTTGCATTGATGTATATGCTGGTTGCCAGGGTGATAGATCGCGTTACCCTGGGCTTGTGGTATGCTGATGCAGTTGCCAGGGTAACGTGGACGCTGTGGATGGGCCGCCGGGGTTACATTCGGCGGATGTCTCCAGCGGTGCCGCGTGTCCTGGTTGCCGGGCAACGCAGACACTGCTGCTGTACCGCTGGCGTCACTTCCGGCGGATGACTTCAGTGTGCTGCCGAGTGCCTGGGTTCAGCTGCAAGTGTCGGCTTGTTCCGGTGGGCGCGATCGGTCCCCTGATGACCAGACAGGTAAGTGTTGTTGAGACAATTAGGATGGCATATATAGACTATACTAGCATTCTATGGTTGATATTCACCGAAGACTGTTTAACAACGGAAACAGCTGTTGGGATCAGTAACTGGGTAAGATGGTGAAACCCCAGGGAGAATCACTCAGGTTACTCATGTAATGTATGATATGCTGAAGATTATTTGTATGCTGCTGGATACTACATTTTGTTCCATTATGTGGAAGAAAATACACTGGAGATAAAGACATTTTTTGATTCTAACATAAGAGAGTGCTGTTCTTGTCTGCACCTGGACCCCTGATGGAGCTTTTGGAAAGGATTCTACAATATATATATATATATAGATATATAGATATATATATATATATATAGATATATATATCGTTGGGTATGTAATCCCGGCAGTCAGGAATGCCGGCTGTCAAAAGACCGACAGCAGCATACCGATGCTGAGGATCCCGATGGGATAAGTATGCTATACCTGCCCCCTTCACCCCATAAACATAACCCTCCTTTTCTCTACTTGATCATAACCCACACTACCCTGCACCCTAACCCTCTCTACCCCGCACCCTAACCCTCCCTTCCCTGCACTCCAAACCTAACCCTCCCCCCTTAGTGCCTAACCCTGACCTCTCCCCCGCGGTGCCTAAACCTACCCCTCCCCCGCAACTTACAGCTAAGGGTGCCCATTGTACATACAATATGAATGTCAGCTGTCGAGATCCTGGCATCGGTATCTCCACTCATGTCGGGATTCCGGCACCGGTCTTCTGTCCCCAGCTCAGTATTCTGGTGCCGGGATTTCAGCAGTTGGCATCCCGATCGTAGGTTTTTTAACTACATCCCATATATATCTAATGATTGGTAAGTGCATACAACCTTACCAATTGTTCAGGCCGATGTGTCTGCGCTGGCTTCACAACTGGGTGGGTATTTAAATTTGCCCACCCAGTTGAGATGTCAGTAACTGGCGGACCCCTGCAGCAAGTGTAAAGGTGCCTACACACATAGCGCTGTACTCACAATCCCACGATGTGTACGATTTCCCCCTGAACTCTCCCCGGGAGCTCCCTGGCAGTCGCGAGCACGATTTGGTCTGAAAAAGCTGCCAATTTGACACACGATCTATCGTGCCTCCTAAACTATCCAGTGCATCGTGACTTGAGATTGTCAGATCTGCCCTATAGCACGGCAGATCTGAAGATGCGATGTGCGACCTGGGGGGACCCGCATTGATCGTGATCATGAGTGGGGCATATTTTACACGATCTGACGTTCTGATGCGTTAGAATCAGCCAGATCGGGTTAAATATTGCCATGTGTGTAGGCACCTTAAGGACGTTCGGCGGGTCACCTGTACACAGCCAGACGTGCCGATATATCTGTAAGATATATCGCCATCAGCTGTGCTGCAGGGCAGATGCGATATGTCTGTAAATTATGTAGTTAATAGACATATCATTTGTACACACTCACCGATCATGCTCTACAAATATATTGCCCGTTCAATGGAACAGGCAATATATCTGTCAGTGTGCACCCAGCATTAGTCATATGGGGCTGGTATGTGATATATTTGTTCATAGCTCTTTGTCGTAACAATTTTTCATATTTAGGCCCTCATTCAGAGCCGTACGCTCTGAGCAGAGCGCACGCTCTGAATGAGGGCCGGGCACCATTTTCATGGAGCGTCCTCCTGGACGCTCGTATAGCTGTGGGTCACCACCCACAGGCTATACGAGCGTGCATTGTGATGGCCGCGATGGTCGAGACCATCGCGACCATCGAAATTGCGAGCCGGAGCCTGCGGTTGAGGTTTTCAACCGCAAGCTCCGGAGTGATTTTGGCTCTATCAGAGCCAAAATCACTCCCACTGACATCACTAGTGATGTCAGTGGGCCGGCTTCTGACGGGAGGCGTTCCCGTGGGAACGCCCCCGTCAGGGAGGCACGCCCACCAAAGGGGGCGTACTGTCAATCAACATTGACAGCACGCCCCCTTTGATTGGACACAACGAGCGAAGGACTTTCCTTCGCTCGTCGCGTCTGGCGCATGCGCACGACGGAGCTCCCTCCGTCGTGCGCATGCTCAGTCCATAACATCGACCCACTTGCGAGCGGACAGCCGCTCGCGAGTGGGTCTGAATCAGGCCCTTAATTTGCTATTTAAATCACACCCACATTACGCAAACCACACCCCCAACATTGTCACGCCCACTTTTAAAATTGCATTTGCTTGTGGAAAAACTGGGCCACTTGCTCTTGTTTGCCCCCCAGGCTGAAAGTTGCCAGCCAGCCCCTGCCCATGGGAACGCCTCCGTCTGGCCGCCACGCCACCGGCACGCCCACCAAAGGGGGCGTGCTGTCAGTCACCATCGACAGCACGCCCCCTTTGGTGCGAGACCCCGAACTACGTATTTCTCGCCGCTCGCCGGGTCTCGCGCATACGCATGACGGAGCTCCCTCCATCGTGCACATGCGCAGTCTAACAACATTGACCCGCTAGCGAGCAAACTTTGCTCGCGAGCGGGTCTGAATGACCCCCATAGATTGTAAGCTCCACTGGGGCAGGGACTGATGTGAATGGCTGAATATTCTCTCTGTAAAGCGCTGCATAATATGTGTGCGCTATATAAATAACTGGTAATAAATAAAAATAAATTATAATGCGTATAAAACACAGTGAATGTGCGCGAATCAGTCCATGCGATCGCAAAGTGATGACCCCACAGATGCCTCGCTAGAATGAGTGACAGGATGAGCCGTTTGTGGGTGGTGACAGGGGTTGGTCAAAGGAATCGGAGGAGTAGTGGTGCGAACGCATGCTTGTCTGTGCACCTAAACGCCATTTAAGAGGCGTGCATAATTAAGACGCAGCGTCATAATACACGTCACATGGCAGAATTACACACTGAAGCACTTGCAGTGCTTGCGGTAGGGTATGATCAGCCACAAGTGCTGCGTATGGATCCAATGTTACTCGATGTTACAGATTGTTTAATACACTTCCTGGAGATGACGTGTGTTACTAAGGGAAACTGGGCGTCTTAAGACAGGCTGGTGGACATCTAAATACACACCGTGATCGCACGCCAAGACAAAGCGGCTAATGCCTTGCCGTGCAATCGTGGGATTTGCATACTTTGGCAGCGAGCGGGTCTGAATCGGGCCCTCAGGCCGAGACTTAATAGTGTTGTTTGAGTGATTACATTGGAAGGACAGCAGGTGGCGCTAATTACGAAGTGTGGGTGAGTTATCACTCTGTAAATAGTACTGTACTTTGTTGTTACAGGAATTTTCAGGTAGAAGATGTGATGTGGTGAAGTCATGCTGTTGTTCTTACCAGATCAGACCACGTATACACATGAACAACAGCGTGACTGTACCAACCTGTTGAAAATGTAAAGACCGCAACATGTATTGGCGATACCTGCCATGGTTCATCTGTTACATTTGAGTGGTCCTTAGTATCCTACAAATATTATTTGATAAATAGGCCGCTGTAAAGAGATGTCCAGTTGAGTTAGTAAAAGTTCTGTTATTACTTGTATTGTTGATTTTGTATCTGGTGGTAACTGGTTGGGCAGAATCTTTGGATAGTTCTATTTACAAGGGGAGAGTCATATCTAGCCCTCTGCACACAAGTTGCCCCCATTACTTTGTCATCCGTCCAATGTTAGCTGTTGGAAATTTATGCCAGGGATTTCAAAAACACAGATATAAAGACAGCAGGTTTGCAAATCATTAATACATTTACTGACAATCAGTAACATTGTGGGGTCTATTCATGAAGAACATGAACTGGCTACTAAATAATATCACTATATATCGCAGCACATTGATGCGGTATATAGTGATTTTTAGTAGCCATTGATATAAACTTGCCTGTCCGGCATCTTCGTGCGCTATCTGGCCCCTCTGCGATCTCTGAAAGCAGTGGGAAGACAGGTCAGACCTGCTGCAAAGGATGCTGGGCTAAAGGAGGCGGAGCCAGTGCTGGGTGCCGGGCAGAGAGCAGGGAAGTATGCAGCTTCCCTGCTCTGCTCGGTTCGCAGTACAGATTACACCATCCTGAGATGGCGAATCTGTACGCAACAGGGGAACGGAAAGCTGAGCTTTTTGTTCTTTTATGAATTGCAGTCACTATACAAAAGTATGGTGATGCGATTCATACACAAAGCGGGGGGTGCAGCTGGAGAAGGAATGACCTTATCCACGGTAACCCCCTGTATGAATTGCCAAAAGCAGTGAAAAGACCTATTTTCAGCTAAACAGGGCTTTTCACTGCTCTATGAATAGACCCCTTTGTGACATTTACAGTTGTCAGTTAGATACAAACTAGAGGTCAGGGAAAGAGCTGACGCTATTGTACTATATAAAATAGTACTAAACCAGTGATTCTGGGACTGTATGCTTGATAGTTCCTTACTTATTGTCCCTAACCTTCTTTCCGCTAACTCTGGCAGTCCCCCTGTGCGTGCGTCGAAGGGGCGTGGCCTCATCTCACGGGGGCATGCCGCGAGTCATGGGGGCGTGGCCTCACGGCATGCCCCTGTCTTTCAATATCCCCGGCCGAGCAGAGTGCCAGGAGGCGGAGCTGCTCGGCCGGGCTTTGACGCCGGACCGGTCCATCTGGCCATCGGCCCTTCTGGCACTTGCCAAAAGTGCCAGATGGGCAGTCCGGCCCTGGCTATTACAAATTTTTCTGTTGGTCAAATTTTGGTATAATCAGCAATGTGTCAATGCTTGACAGAGAGTCTACCCTGATAGGCTGATAACATGGTGGTGGAGGAGACACTATGCACAGCACTGCAAAGTCCACCCTCTCTGGCGAGAGATTATTATTATTAGATACTGGTAGACACACTATACACACTGTAGTCATCTTACCAACAAGGCAAGTCAGGCACAGCATCTTTTTACAAAATTTACCGCTTAGGGCCGTATTCAATTAGAGGTGAAAGTCCGAATCCGCGAAAAAGTATCGCGGATGACGTCATTTCATCAGGCGAAAACTTATCCCCGTATTCAATTCCAAAGACTTTTCACGTACGCGAAAAGTCAATGCAATGTAATCGGTGGAAAAATTTTGCCTATGAATCGCAGGCGGAAAAAAGTGCAGAATTGCGGTTTTGGGGTACAAACTTCGGGAAACCCCCCTGCACCCTTGGGACAGTCCCCCAAAGATAGACCGTGTAAAAAAAAAAATACTTTAGAACACCCCAAAAAAGTACTTTCATTTTGGGGGTGAAAAAGTGAAAAGTTGGGGACAAACTAGCGAAATAGACTTCTGGGGGGTACCCAAGTATGGGGCAGGTGTTTTTTTGCTTTCAGGTGTTTGAGCTAGGTGTATTTTTTACGAGATTTAAAACTTCACTTTAGCAAATTAAAAATATGCTAGCCCCCATTTTCAAGTACCCCAAATTTGCTGGGAGTACTTATTTTCATCAAAAAATCTTCTTAATGCTATTCTTCACCACTTGTGTAAATGCGCTAATTGGCACCAATTGGCACAAATTAAATGCCCCAAATACCTTCATTAGGGCTAATTGGGGGCATCTATAGTGATCCCCAATGTTAGTGCATCTTTTGGGGGGTATCAGGCTAAATTCCCCATTTTTGACAGGACTTTTTGCCTGTTTCAGTTTCACCTGGTGCCATTTTCGCGTCCTTTCTAATTGAATATGGGGAATAGCGGTAGCGCGCCTGATACTTTTCCGCATACAAAACCAGCGATGTAGGCGAAAACCTCACCTTGTGAAAAAATGTTGCAGATGCGAGACTAATTGAGTATGGGCCTTAGCCTGTTAAATATCATCGAGAAGAATACATATCCAACAAAGGTTGGATTATGCTTTGTTATATACTGAAGAAGACTATATAAAGTACAAATAAATTGCTCTATAACATTACTCAGTTAATAGGTCTTGAAGGGTATTATAATTTACCTACAATCCTTTTTTATACGTGCATGTAATGTCCCAGCATATAACAATAAACAGGTTTCGGTTAGGGTTACTTTAAGTGCAGGCGTTTTACAGACCATTTACAGAAAAATAAGATTTAAACAAAGTACTCAAGAACAAGTCTTATTTTTACTTTACAATCAGCTACTTCAGAGCAGATGTAGGAAACAGGATGCATTGTCCTACTTTTATTCAGTTATATAGATTTTCCTCTCCTAATAGAACATTCTTTGAACAAACAGTTTTGTTGACTCCTGAGATGTGTCAAACTGCAGTGCCAACAGAACGGAGCACTTCGCTATGTCAGCACTGTGCCCAGTACCTAATTGAGATGTTTTAAAACTGGGAGATAGTTGGAAATAATGGATGTCTCAGGAGCAATTACAGAAGTTAATGTATCAGTTTTCCTCACCAAATGAAAAGCTTCTTTGCACTTGTTTTAAAATGCTTACAACCCTATGTCATATCTCAGCTAATAGCTACTGATACGATTCTAATCTTGCTGCATTAACTCAAACACACACAGGTACAGAAAACAGGACAAAAACATATTTCTACAACATGGCGTGCTCAGCGGATTTTATCACAACATGGTTTGCTCAGCGGATTTTATCACAACATGGCGTGCTCAGCGGATTTTATCACAACATGGTGTGCTCAGCGGATTTTATCACAACATGGCGTGCTCAGCGGATTTTATCACAACATGGTGTGCTCAGCGGATTTTATCACAACATGGCGTGCTCAGCGGGTTTTATCACAACATGGCATGCTCAGCGGATTTTATCACAACATGGTTTGCTCAGCGGATTTTATCACAACATGGCGTGCTCAGCGGATTTTATCACAACATGGTGTGCTCAGCGGATTTTATCACAACATGGCGTGCTCAGCGGGTTTTATCACAACATGGCGTGCTCAGCAGATTTTATCACAACATGGCGTGCTCAGCAGATTTTATCACAACATGGCATGCTCAGTGGATTTTATCACAACATGGCATGCTCAGTGGATTTTATCACAACATGGCGTGCTCAGCGGGTTTTATCACAACATGGCGTGCTCAGCGGATTTTATCACAACATGGCGTGCTCAGCAGATTTTATCACAACATGGCGTGCTCAGCGGGTTTTATCACAACATGGCGTGCTCAGCGGATTTTATCACAACATGGCGTGCTCAGCGGATTTATCACAACATGGCATGGTCAGCGGATTTTATCACAAGATGGCGTGCTCAGCGGATTTTATCACAACATGGCATGGTTAGTGGATTTTATCACAACATGGCATGCTCAGCGGATTTTATCACAACATGGCATGCTCAGCAGATTTTATCACAACATGGCGTGCTCAGCGGATTTTATCACAACATGGCATGCTCAGTGGATTTTATCACAACATGGCATGCTCAGCGGATTTTATCACAACATGGCGTGCTCAGCGGGTTTTATCACAACATGGCGTGCTCAGCGGATTTTATCACAACATGGTGTGCTCAGCAGATTTTATCACAACATGGCGTGCTCAGCGGGTTTTATCACAACATGGCGTGCTCAGCGGATTTTATCACAACATGGCATGCTCAGCGGATTTTATCACAACATGGCATGCTCAGCGGATTTTATCACAACATGGCGTGCTCAGCAGATTTTATCACAACATGGCGTGCTCAGCGGATTTTATCACAACATGGCATGCTCAGTGGATTTTATCACAACATGGCATGGTTAGTGGATTTTATCACAACATGACGTGCTCAGCGGATTTTATCACAACATGGCGTGCTCAGCGGGTTTTATCACAACATGGCGTGCTCAGCGGATTTTATCACAACATGGTGTGCTCAGCAGATTTTATCACAACATGGCGTGCTCAGCGGGTTTTATCACAACATGGCGTGCTCAGCGGATTTTATCACAACATGGCATGGTCAGCGGATTTTATCACAACATGGCATGGTCAGCGGATTTTATCACAACATGGCGTGCTCAGCGGATTTTATCACAACATGCATGCTCAGCGGATTTTATCACAACATGGCATGCTCAGCGGATTTTATCACAACATGGCATGGTTAGTGGATTTTATCACAACATGGCATGGTCAGCGGATTTTATCACAAGATGGCGTGCTCAGCGGATTTTATCACAACATGGCATGGTTAGTGGATTTTATCACAACATGGCATGGTCAGCGGATTTTATCACAAGATGGCGTGCTCAGCGGATTTTATCACAACATGGCATGGTCTGCGGATTTGATCACAACATGGTTGCTCAGCAGATTTAACCACAGAAAAGATTTGTGTTACTTCTTTGGAGGCATTAAAGGTAATATATGAAAGATTTTACCACTGGGCTGTTTTCTTCCATGGGAGGTGACCCGATTCCCCCTAGGAAACTCAGCTCCATGCTGAACAGGCTATGGCTGAGTGACACTATAACAGGGGACCCCGTGCTGCCTAGTCCCGATATGAGATTTTATTTGGGAAGGGGGGGAGGGGCACTGTCCTCCCAGATTTGCTATTACCAGGGATGGGTGGTTAGAATACATTTTTTATTTAATTATTATTTATCTTCATATTTTTACATTTTTAAAACACAGAAAAGTTGGTTGCTGGTGACCCTCACCAGAACAAATCATTGCACTAACCCTCAGGCATCTGCAAAAGGTACGACTACTGCCAGGTGTATCTGCGTGACCCTGCAGGCGTATCTGCATGGCCAGCATAATTCACAAATACACACCCTTGCTGTGTTTGGCCTGCATTTGAATGCCCTTTCCAGTAATAAGGAGAAACAAGATGCTTAATACAATGGTCGTACGCTAAACTTAGCATCAGTGTCTTGGACTCCACAATCTCTTATGACTTTGTGAATAAAAGGAGGAAATGCCCACACTCCTATTTGTATTTTGAACCCTAGAATATAACTTATGTAATCTGGATATACATAGTGAAATATTTTTATTGCATGTCTTTGGATAACTACTGTAGGTACATTGGGCCTAATTCAGATTTTATACAATCCCAATGGTTTGTGTACAGCGACGATAGTTACCAATCGGTGTCTGTGATGATGGTCGCAGTGCCCCCCTTTTGGGGTCGAAAAATGGGCGACAACGGGTGCTGGTTTTGAGGTGTGCCGATGCAGCTTCACTGGCCCCATAAGCATGAATTTCATGCACATTCTAAATACCCTGATGGTTACTCAGAGGGCTGATGTTTCACCATGAGATGGAGTTACATTTTCTCCCCTCCTTTTGTCTCAATTTACACTTGAAAAATCTACATTGTTGCAATAAATCATGTGCACTTATGCAAAAACAGCGGGAAAAGGCATTTGCACTGCAGGAGATACATTCTTGTAAAATAGCCTTTGGTTTGGCAATAAAAAGTAACCAGAAGAATATAACAAAAAGCTTACTGCTGAAAATGTCTGTTCTGCAAGTCAGGATGGTGTGCTCACACAGGGCAGTGAGGTGGTCTGAAAACAATACTACAATAATGTCCTCCTAAGTGGTCTGATGTGGTCATGCTTCAATACTGTGGGAATCTTATTTAGCTAATGTGGTAGGGTGCGTGAGCAATTACAGGTGACATGTATGATCCGCGTTGTTAAACACATTTAACAACTCAAATTTAGATTAATAGAAATACTCAGTAAATAGGTTCTTGCTATCATCCATATTAAAGACAAATTACACTATTTAGGATTCTGTTTAAGCACAATTAAGTGAATCCTATCTGCAATATTCTCCCTCAATGTAAGTCCAGCATCCCAACTTTACCAGTCTACTTTATAAAATTAAATATACTGTATCAGGGTCCATAACTTTTACTGAAAGCAATGGTTAAAAAGTGTACCATTTATTTAAAGTGCTTCAATTTCAATCAAAAAGCCAAAAGTTGGATACAAACTGTTGGAGCGGACACACTAGACGATATGCTCCCTGAGCGAGATCGTCTAGTGTGTCCCCGGCAGGCTGTGCTCAATGTCGTTCATGACATTGAGCACACCCGCTGAACGATATCATTAATGATATCGTTCAGTGCCGGGCTCTCTCCCCCATTCCCCAACATGCAGCAACCTGACGACATCGTCAGGTTGGCCTGCATGTTTGCCCGATGAACGACAATGATGAACGACCCACGGGAATGTGCATCGTTGTTATCGTTCATCGTTTTGGTGTTAAAAATGGACGAGAAAGTGGACGACTGAACGATAACGATATCATTCAGTCGTCCACTTTAATCGCCCAGTGTGTATGCACCTTTACTGTGATGATACCACATACCAGATGATATGCAAGACATTTCCAATGATCCAACCACCTACTTTGCCTAACCTGAGAAATACTCCATTCTGACACACAGTTGTACCGCTTAGTTCTCTGATGATGGGTTACCAGACCCTGCATAACTTGGCTCCCTACTATTACAACTAACAACTTCAAAATGGTATTTACAACGTATTACATTGACTACATTACATTCCCAGCAACACTGGGGAAGTGAGTGAGATCCGGGAGGCTGGTCTCCTCCCTCAGGAGTCTGGGAGAGCTGCCTGAAACTCTGGAGTCTCCCAGAGGCAAGTATGCATGCAAACCTTTGAAAATATTTATATCTAATACATTTAAATTGCACTGTATGGGCCAGATTCAGAGGCGGTTAGTAATGCTGCCATGTTCACAGCCACTCTCACAATAGAGGTTGCAGGAATATGCAAATGCTAATCTCAGCCCTGTCACGGCCAGGGTTTCTCGGCATGGTAGTCACCGGGTATTACCTGTGAGGTCGTTATGGCGGGGGGTCTCTGGCAGCGGTGCTGGTGTTTGACGAGGGGCATTGGCTGCCCGTGATTCTGTGCAGGCACATTGTCATTAGGCCAGGTGAGGTCTGGCAGTGTTTCCGTTCCGTTGGCATGGGCGCCGCCATCTTGCCTGCGGGCATGTGATTCCGGCTGTCCAATCCTGGTAGGTCATGTGCTCATTCCAGCCAGTCACAGCACGGCACTGAGTATTTAGGAAGGTCCAGAGCCTTCCTTCCTTGGCCAATGCAACGTGTTTCTCAGCTGCGGCTGAGAGAGAGTACCTGTGCCTTACCTGCCTGCCTGTCTGTTTCACAACTAGCCTGTACCTTGCCTGCTCCAACCTACTGGATTTACCCTGCACCATCCACATACCTTTCACCTGCCTGAGTACCTAAACCTGCTGTTCCCTGCACATTGCCTCCCTTCACTCCCAGCTGGACTGAAGTGCATCATTCCTGCATTCAGTTACAGCTCATCATACCTGAATTCTGTTCAGCTCACCATACTTGTTAACTGGACTGTTCCTGCTTGTCACTATCTGGACATTTTCCCATTAACCCCCACTACAGTTATCAAGTTCACTTTAGTGCTATACCTGGACTTTTCATTTGCCATTCCCATGTCTTCTAAGTCACCTATTAAAAACCCAAGTTTTTCATTTAAGTCTGCTTCTGTGTCTGCTCCTATCACCACCCAGGGTCCACAACAAATTCAGAACCTCACAAGCCCTCCCTTTGTGCTGGACGGTGCAGTGGAGGTTATGAGCGGCGAGACGCCCACTTTCAGACTGCGTGGTCTGTGCATTTGTGATTTGAATCTTCATAGTTCTTATCAGTGAGGATAGACAGCAAGATGTGATCTCCTGCAATCTGGTTTATGGAACTGTATGTTGCTGTTATTACCATTGTTTCTAGTGAATTCATTCACAAATCATTAAATCATAAAAAGGTGCATTAGATGTTTTAAGGGTATAACAGATACTTTTAATGTATAATTTTTCAAGCAAGATAGTACAATGTACAGTAGGTTTCTTATGGTTATTGGAAATAGAGCACAAAATTATCTTAAATCACAGGTGGATTGATTAAATTAAGAGGTAGCTGAGGATTTATACAAGAATAATTATATATGGTTGTCCGTAGCTGTTAATTGAGTCGGTCAGACTCCATAAAAAATAATACATATTAAAAAAATTATAAAAAGAAATGGTGGACACTTCTTTTTGTAAATCAGTATGGACCACCTAGGCTGGCAAGCAGCAACCAAAGGTATTTAAGTTATGTAAAGATTTACTCGGAAAGTGGGCACTGTGGTCAAATTGCAGGTTTCATTAAAAAGAAATGAAAAACGTCTAGTTAGTACACAATTCCGCATGATATATTTCTGCCCATGTTAATTCACATTTACAATTCATTTACTGCATTTAACAGATTGAAGAAATAAAACAGTGAATGTGGCATGTGTTTTTGAACCCTTTAAAATTATTTGTTAATACAGGTTGAGTCTCCTATATCCAAATATTCCGAAATACAGAATTTTTTTAGCTTGACTGAGAAAGTGAAACCTTTGCTTTTTGATGGTTTAATGTACACAAACTTTGTTTAAGGCGCAAAATTATTAAAAATATTGTATAAAATTACCTTCAGGCTGTGGGTATAAGGTGTATATGAAACAAATGAATTTCATGTATGTACACAAACTTTGTTTGAGCCACAAAATTATTAAAAATATTGTATAAAATTACCTCCAGGTTGTGTGTATAAGGTTTGTATGAAACATAAATGCATTATGTGTTTATATTTGGGTCCAATTCCCAAGATATTTCATTATGGTATGTAAATATTCCAAAATACGGAATATTCCGATATCCAAAATACCCCTGGTCCCAAGCAATTCAAATATGGGAGACTCAACCTGTACTTATTTTTTTGAAGACCTCAAAATGTTGGGTCTTAAGCTAAAGTCAGATGGAGATAACTGCAGGCTCGAAGTATTCTCACCCTTCTAGCTCTTTATTATGTTCAACTTACTCTCAATGATCAAAGACTCCTGAGCAAATTTCGTGCATAGTAGGGTCCAACTTTTTGTTTTTGAAAAGTTTAGGCTAAATATACTTTGTTCTTTTTTTATTGTGATAACATTGTGTGTTCAGGGAGCAAGTTCTGCATGATGTGAAAGGAATTCTACTCCGTAAAGGTTTTTCCAGGCCAAATGATCCAGCAGAATTTGAATGCCAGACAGGGTGGCGGGAGATCACATGGGCCCCAGTAATAGGTTGTGTGCCAAAATGTGAAGACTTGGCCATGCACCATCATGAATACCAGGGCCCTACATGCTATGCCGGCCACTTTGCCATGGTACTTTGTACCCACTGCTCCCCCTCTAAGCCCTCTTGTTGCCAGAATCCCAAATCCATGCAGGACTAGAGCTATACCCACCTTCTCTGGGTGCTCTGATCAATAGAGCTTCTTTTGCTGGTCGTGCATCTTTTCTGATGATATCTGAGGCCTCTATGTTGGCAATAGCTGTCACAAAACATTTAATGTCATGTCTCTACCTTCCATGTATCTCCACATTCTATACATATCACACCACTGGTAGCTGCACAGAAATGCCAGGTATCAATTGCTGCTTATAGGTGGCTGATAATGTTTCTGCCTTACAGAAGCCACACACTCTCTCCCCACTACCAGCTATGATAGTGATTCCTCTACCTTATGTATCACTGTTCCTTACACTTCTTAAATTGTAAGCTCATTTGCGATGGGCCATTTTTATTTTCTGATTCTTATCATTATGTGTAATTTATTTATATCATGTTTCACTCACCTGTTTAATATGTTGGGACTTCATTAAGAGCAAAAATAAAACAAAATGATAATAGACTAGTTGGGTTACAGGCTCAGAATTATCCCACAGCCATAGATACATTGCAATGATGGACACTAAAATACCCAATGTATAAGACAACAGAGGCAGGGTTGTGCAATAGCATTGAGCAGGGACTTATTTATATTTTCGATACAACATGTCTCAAAAAATTAGACAATTCCCAATTGATCCCCATATACAGAAGAAGGTTTATGACATAAGAAACCATAGCAGCAAATATGGAAGTCACATGTTTCATTATTTCCTAAGCTCATGCATTCCAGTTTGAGCATATTGTGTCAATATATCCCAGTATAGTGAATGCGTTGTTGTTACATTCTATAACCTTCTTAAAGCAACAGTACCACAAACATTTTTTTCCTTTAAGTAGCAGATCAAGTACTTTAGAAGCTTGCATAATTTTTCTTATCTGTCTTTCTTCAAAACACTATCTCTTTTTCAAAATATCTCTGGAGGTTACACAATATGACTGCAAGATACACAGACACGGGTTCACAGCTCTCAGCATGTCATGTGAAGCAAAGGGGAGGAAGGATATTACAGTACACAGAGCAGACAGGGCTCTGAGCAGAGGCGAGGTTAAGACCTCATGGGGGTCTAGGCAATATATTGTTTCAAAGCTCTCCATCCTTCCAATCCATCTTTGCAAAAATCCATTTTCTAGACAAACTAGCACCCCTCTTTTAATTTACCTGCACATGGGAATTAATATATAGACCTGATATATATACAACATATGTCCTTTATCTTGCTGGGCAGGAGTGCTGGGCCAGAGCCCAGAGTGAGTGGGTGTAACCATGTTGGAGACTGGAAAAGAACCTATGCAGAAAATGTAAAAATAAATGCATGCAATGCATGTGGTGGGCGGCGGGATACCCAAGGGCCTATTTTGCCAAGCAGGTGATAAGTCCTTGCTCAAAGGGGTATTCCAAAGATTCTTTGTTTTCTACATCTGTGCCACATGACTGTGATTGCCATGGTAGTCCATGACACTGTGCAGAATTATAAACCATTAATAACAAACCTAGCTGAAATGGTAAATTCTACTGTTATGATTTATGTAAAAAAAAAGGTAACCACACACATAATTTTAAGGGAATTTCTACAATAAAAATAATGTACAAAGTAAATAAATAAGTGAACATCCATTCATCCCAGAACTCATTCTAGTACTATTTCATGTCTGGTGACCCTTGAAATATCAAAACGACAGCTAACCTCTTGGAGCTTCTTTAACTGTCCATGGAAGCAAGTACTGGGTATCAATGATATTGCTGGGACTATCTGTTGCAGGGATGTGCAGTCAGGGTAGGCAGAGCCTCCCCTGTCACTCCTGAAATTTGATATAAAAATGATTAGAATAATACAAAGTAGATATTTATATCTTATAATCATCTTCTGTGTTTATTGTAATCATTTTTATAGTTAACACTCACCAGGATTGTGGAGCTCCCTGGGACTGCAGGGAAGCCAGAGAGGAGGCAGCAACAGCTCAGTCTTGCTTCTGTATAGTCAGACACTGCTTGCACAACTGGAGGCGTGGCTATACCACAGGCAGTAAGCTGAACAGAAAGAGAGCTAGTAGAGGCATGCATCTGAATATGGGGGGCGTGCCTTGAGTACTGATGGGTATCTTGGATGTGTCATGTAACTAGGAAGTGCACTGCAGTGTTTAGAGATCAGATCTCAGTCAGCAGCAGCAAAAGACACGGAATGCAGGTAGGAGAATCAATGGACACTAAAGCTTAGTGTAGTGACGGGAGAGTTACAGGTTGTGACAGGCTCCCAGCACTCAGACCCATCTTCATCTGTGCCTACCCAGCCATTGACCTCACCGCACATCATTGATATGTTGGCTACATGAACTACTAAGAATAACATGGTAGCAGCTCTACTTCATACTAGTACAAAATTAAATTGAGGGAGGAAATAAAGCAGAGTCTGTGGGCCTACATGAGTGGCATCTGGGGTTTCAGGCACTTGCCTGGGTTTGTTACACAAGCATAGAGAGAGACATTGGTTGCTGTGGTTTACAACACACTGTTTTTATTTACCAAGTTTTACAGAAACCTGATGTTGTTGCTCCATGTCCCAGCACCGCTGATATGCCACACTGTTATATATATTATAACTAAATTACCTTCAGGGACCCAGCGACGGCAGCAAAGAAAATCCCAGCGGCCGCCTGGAGTAATTCAATGAAGATATGCTACAGAGAGAAAACTACATAAAAAGAACTTTCTGTACCCTTTCTTTAAAAAATGCTTCTGGGGAACGGAAAAGGACTTTAGATGAAAATCCTTACGTGTATATTTCTCAAGACTTATTAAGAACAATTTTCAACAACGGAGAGAAAAAAACAGCATTTCACCAGGAATCCTGACTTTTCTCATTCTACCTGCAAATAAAGCAGTTTTTCTAGCTCTCACACTCTAACAGAATAATTACCAGTTCAACGCACAGACCCCTGAACTGTTAATGGTGTCATAATGTAACACAACTGCAGAGATCTGTCATTCTGCAACTGTTTTTTTTTTTTCTTGTAAAATGCTATTTATCCAGCAGAATTGCGAGATGATTTTATTTGAAACGGCTGTAACATTTCCTAATGAGGGAGAGAGAACTGTAAGGTCATATTTAAGCACAAGTAATATATTGAAAAGGTTCTATACACTTGTTCACATTATACAGTAGTTTCAGGGTCCTAATGAGTATCCAGCTCTGCACATTGTATGTATTATTTCATGCACTGCTCTTTAGCACCTCAATGTCTGTCTCATTAGCTGCCATTAATGTAATCAGTCCAATTAAATAAAAATACTCCCACACGATCTGGCTCACCTGCATCATTCTGGCTAATGTAGTATCATGTAATATATTACATAAATGATTCTCTGCTCCTACAATCATAAAGCCAGGATTTGTTACATTTGCCTAATATACATATATATAGTGTTTTGGACTGGAGCATGATGGACCCACTGGGGGAAGGCAGCGGTATGGGCCCATGCTTAAGGGATGTGGCCAACCATCACAGAGACTTGGCCAACCATTAGAGAGGACATAGGCCCTCATTCAGAGCCGTACGCTCTGAGCAGAGCGCACGCTCTGAATGAGGGCCGGGCTCCATTTTCATGGACGCTCGTATAGCTGTGGGTCACCCACAGGCTATACGAGCGTGCTTTGTGATGGCCGCGATGGTCGAGACCATCGCGACCATCGAAATTGCGAGCCGGAGCCTGCGGTTGAGGTTTTCAACCGCAAGCTCCGGAGTGATTTTGGCTCTATCAGAGCCAAAATCACTCCCACTGACATCACTAGTGATGTCAGTGGGCCGGCTTCTGACGGGAGGCGTACCCGTGGGAACGCCCCCGTCAGGGAGGCACGCCCCCGGCACGCCCACCACAGGGGGCGTGCTGTCAATCAACATTGACAGCACGCCCCCTTTGATCGGACACAACGAGCGAAGGACTTTCCTTCGCTCGTCGCATCTGGCGCATGCGCACGACGGAGCTCCCTCCGTCGTGCGCATGCTCAGTGCATAACATCGACCCACTTGCGAGCGGACAGCCGCTCGCGAGTGGGTCTGAATCAGGCCCATAGACTGCAGACAACATGAATACTATATTTCATGGTCTGTTCATCCATGTTCCAGCTCTGCCTGGTTATCTAACCCTGTAATAGAGTAATGGTGCATACACACGGTCAGATTTTTCTTCAGATCTGAACGATAATGATTTTAAAATGCGTGTTCCCGATAGTCAGATACCGATATCTGACATCATCTGATGTGTTTGCAGTCAGATTTGGACGATTCCATTCATTTTAATGCAGTCAAAAATCGTTCGTAGTTCAAATCGTTGGTGAAATTGTTCATCAAATCGTTCAAATCCTTCAATCGTTCATCCGACAAATCTGGCCGTGTGTATGCACCTTAACAATGTATATTTGAGTGCATAGTCCGAAACATGAAATTAGAAGAGGAGGTGGGGCCCTCAGGCAGTAGTGATGGAAGCCTTCACTTGTATTCACTTTTATTTCATACAGTTTTAGGGGCTGTCTCTTAAAGTGCTCAGTCAATTACAAATACGAGACTGTTACCGGAGGTTAATTCGTTTTGCGCCGAGCACACCCCTGGCATGTTCATTCCAGTCTATTATTTTTTAACTATTCTTTTAATTCCAATATGGATTATCAGTTTTTACAATGGATTACTATATGTCAGACAAAGAAAGAAAGAGGATAAGAAGACTTTAGGTCAGTATTCATCAGAGAGACAACCACCCCTAGACGGCCAGCCATGATGCTTAGCAGCCCTGGGCTTGTAGAAAATGAAAGCGGTAATGGCCTGAACTGCATTCAGTTTAAGGTTTTGCAATGCGCAACAAATAGGAAGTTTTTGTTATCCAAAGTGTAGGGTTTTATATACCACATACAAAACAACTCCACAGTAAATTTCCCGACTGTATTAAATCTGGCGAAACGTGACACTTAGGTGCAGTGGCGTCACAAGGGGGGTTCGGGCCACATCTGAGTGTCACCCATCTAAGGGTGACACCAAAGTGCCGACTCCTCCTAAGTGACAGGAGCCGGGTACTGTACTGTAGCATTACGTGCAGCACTCGGTTCCTGACACAGGGAGCCGGCATTGAACACAAAGTGGTTCCCAGGGGCAGTCCGCACCTTGGGGACCCCCCAGGTGACTAAACGGTGGCTTGGGCGGCGAGGCCATGCCCCCTGTTCACAAGGCAATGCCCCTTTTTTTACCTGGCGCTACAGCCCTCACCGCACTGCGTGTCACCGCGGGGAGGGACGCCACTGGGTGCAAGAAAATAAACTCCTTTCAATTCTGCATGTTTCTTGTTCAAATTTTTTTTCATTTGAACTACATGGCAGGGTTCTCGATTTTCATTGGGAACATTTTTTTCAGAACATCACGCTAGTGCGTTGTGCTCCTCTACTCTTGAAAACATTCACAAGGTAATCTCCACTCCTGTTGGCATAGATATCCTACCCTATTGAAAAAAATTTACCCAGGAGTCTCAAATGAATACTGGAGATGCAAAGCAGCCCCTGGAAGCCTCCTTCATATTTGGTGTGATTGTCCATCCCTCTCCCCTTTTTGGTCTGATGTCCTTAAATGCTCTGAAGTAATTCTGAGGAGAGTCTTTCCTAAAGGCCCGGGGCTTTGGCTCCTGAACATCACCTCCGCTACTACTATCACTTATAAAAATTCCTTTTTAAGACATCTTAATGACGTAGCAAAGGCCGTGATTCCATTTCTTTGGAAATCACCATCTGCTCCTTTATTTAAAGATTGGTTAAAGAAGATCGATTATTACATGGAAGTTATTATTTCCTATGGATTTTACAGCCACCTGGTTATCGTGGCCAGGGTTGCCATCAGAAATTGCGAGGCCCAAGACAGATGAAACGGGCAGGGCCCTCCTCTGACCCAATGGATACGTAGACTATGACACCTCCCAGCACTGTTACCATATGCCTCATGCCCCACACACTTGGGATGGATGTTGGCAGAAACACATTTGGGAGGGGGAAGGATAGAGGCACAGTTGGGGAGGGGGATCAAGGCATACTTTGGGAGCGATGGTGATAGAGGCATACTTGGGGAGGAGGATCAAGGCACACCAGGCGAGGGAGGGGGCAGAGGCATATTTGGGGAGGGGGATCTATGCACAATTTGGGAAGGTTGGAGCAGAAGCATACTTGGGGAGGGGGATCAAAGCACACTTGAGGAGGCATGGAGCAGAGGCATACTTGGGGAGGGGTATCAAGGCACACTTGGGGAGGGGGATCAATGCACACTTGGGGACTGAAGGAGCAGAGGCATACTTGGTGAGGGGGTTAAAGGCACACTTGGGGAGGGATGGGGCAGAGGTATACTGTACATGAGGAGGAGGGCAGCCTCAGAAAAAAATGCTATAGCAGCTCTGTCCAGCTGCCAGTAGAAGCAGCCAGCAGCTGGTGCTGTGCAAGTACAGACAGGGCCTCATCACTGGAGGAAAAGCAGAGGAGAGGCAGCAGTTTGCAGACAACACTAAAGGAACCATGTCTGACATTCCCCATACAGACTACTTTGGATTCCCAGCAGTGCTGGTCCCTGGATGTGGAGGAGATCTGACTGCAGCCATCATGTAATAACAGCCGCAGGCTGACCTATTAAGGTCACAGCTTTGGATACATGAGTATCACCCCTCAGCCGGCCACAAGCAGTGATCCCAACCGCACAACTCCGCAGATTCCAGAGACTGTTCCCGGGGTAGGGGGACTCTTATGGGCAGACAGCTACTGTATAAGGATGCCACTGATCGCTAGAGAACACCGTGGTGAGGGCTGAGAGGAGCGGGGGATGGAACAGTGACCATGGAGAACTCAAACACCCGGGACACGTGACTGGGCCTGGAGCAAGTCAAGAATCAGAGGGAGAGATGAGAGCCCAATGGTACATCAGCTTCTGGTGCTCTCACTCTTGTGGTGTCACCCGCAGCGGCCGGAGCATCACTCCTCCTGGCTGCACGCTCAATGAGAGGTGGGCCCAGGACACACAACTCCCTTGTCCCCATCTAAACCTTCCCCTTCTAGTGCTGCCATGGTCTGCTAGTCAGCGTCTGACAGAGGTGGGATCATCTGTTTGCTTTGGGCCCCCCTATAGGCCCGGGACGGTCCATTAGTGCCTGCTGTACCACCTGATGATGGCCCTGACCGTGACTGGAATTTAAGGAATTCTCTTTATAATCAGCTTATATGGGTCTACTCACAGGCCCCTCCCTCTCCTCTTCATAATTTTCTCACTATGCTCTGTCCTGAGTTCAAACTGCCAACCTCTTTAGCACAAGAAATGGGGCCCATTCATCAGTGATGGTTTGCCCCGATCCTGCGATGCTGCAACCCGGCATCGCGTGATCGTAGAAATCCAACATGTTGGATTTTCCCGATTTGACGATCGCGATCAAAAAATGATCGCGATCGTCAAATCGGGGACATTTATCATGTAATATTTCAGCAATCCTGCGACGGATCGCTGACCATCGATGTTGGCCGGCCGGCGCTTCCACCCGGCAGATAGGCATTTCCAATCACGCCGCAGGATCGCGGAAATACCGGTCAGATGTATGGGCACCTAAAGAATAGATCTACTTCCTAACCTCCATTCCCCCTCTCCTCCCCTCTCTCCCTTAACCCCTTTTTGCTACCCTATCCGTCTCATAATTATTTTATTTGTATTTCTCTATCCGTGTTGTTGGTTTTTTTTACTTTTTCTCTTATTTACTGAAATTTTTTTTTTCTTTTTTTTCTCATTTTTATTAAAGTTGTATGACTTGGATAATGTTCACGATGACTAGATGCAATACAAAATTGTAATAGGATACATCCTTTATTAAATTCCCACTGTAGGAGGGTATTTTCTTATTTTATATTCATGTAATGTAGTGTTTTCACTTCAAATATTCATTATCGTGTGTATATGCTTCCAAATATGACCTCTTTTTCAATAGAAACAGTCGGAGTTAAAAAAAATATATATTTGAGTAATGTAAGAAAACTTTCATGAAAAACTTATTTCCAGCAAAACCAAAATGCTAAAATACTAAACTATTGTCCTGGTCTTTGAGGACATTAAAGCATAAAATGCCATAAATGAACCAAGCTCCTGGCAGACTGAAAATATCATGCAAGTATCCACCTAAAATGAAGTTTCTGTCTTGCAGAGTCTGAGCCACCTTGAGATGTTATGGGAACAGTAAAACAAATATATATTCTGAAGCCAGAACACTGTAGATCCCTGAATAAATAAAACAAGGGCACTAACATGTCTATGTAATACCTTGGTGTACAGTTATTGGGGATATTTTGCCATGATAAAGATGCAGATAAATTAGTTTGTCTCAGTGCAGAATAACTCACACATATTTTACTGAAGATCTACAAAACAACAATAAAACAATCTCTCCATAGAATCAGAGTATTTTTACTTTTATACCTAAATGTGATACATTATATGCTATAAGGGTATTTTTTCCCCTTTAATAAGTAAAAATACAGTTAGTTGTTATTGTTAGCTTTGTTTTTAACTAGTGTCCATTGCAGCATATAATGGCCAGGAACGTAGAGAGTAATGTTGCCCCCCATGCGGTGCCTTTTGCCCCACTTGGCTACAACTGCTGCCTCTCTGGATGTGACTGCGCTGACCTCCAGGCTGTGAGGGCTTAAGCCGGTTAGGGGCACACAGCTTAAGGAGCTGTGTTTTAATGTGGACCAAATGAAAACTATTGGTTTGTGCAAGGGTGGATACTGTTGGAATGGTTTTTCATAGACAGATGCCCTATCAACCCTCCCCATACTCATTTACTGCCGGACCCAGAAGGGAGACCCAAAGCCCAATGCTGTAACCAATACTTTGCCCCTCCTAGGAGCCGCAGATAATTACAGGAATCTTAATACAACAATGCTTTAGTGCCGAACAAGTCACAAAGGAAAAGCAGAGTGAAAAATGTTATTTAAATGGTTTTGTTTTCTGAGAGAACTGTACAATTGTCTAATGGATATTCTGTTCACATACAGAGACGTATGCTGTACACCCAGACAGCTACTGTAGTCTTTGGCTTCTGGCTTCCAGCATATGGATCTCAGTTCCTACATTCAGATGGTTGCAAGATGATAAAAATATTATGGAAATAGGATACATTTTTAGTCAGTGCAGCTGTATCAAAATTTCGTCCTTGGCTATAACATGGTCTTTATATATAAAAGAAAAGTGGAAAAAAAACTGTCATCTTCTCTTATCAGGCATCTGTCGATGACCGTAAGAATTCAAATTTTATTTTCTTTGTAGCAAACTTCTGTCACTATCTCAATTAATTCAAACAAAAGCCTTTTGTTTTAATGTCTCATTCTGTGAAGCTTCTTGAAAACCAATTCAGCACTGACAAATATTTGATTTTCTCACATAACATTAGAAGCCAACAGAAGCCCAGAAATGTGTCATGTATCTCAAATCCAACCCAATGAATCTTAACCTTCTCTGGATGATATGTGGGATTAGGCACGTTGAGTTTACGTCTCTGAATAATGAGTTCTTTGCCGTTATCCCAATACACTTTTGATTAAGAAACAATAACTGCAGGTCACATTACACTGTAACTGTTCACTTATACACAGCTGAGGTAGCCATTGTTTGGACTGAAACAATAATGATAAGATTGTATCCTATCATTTCACAAGGAATCAGTGTCATCACTGAGGCATGAGGCACATTACATTGTACCTTGTGTCTCAGTGGTATACTTGGTTCTTTTGCATTTTTAAGCTTTTTATATTATTTTTAGGGCGCTTATACTGTACATTCCCATCACCTCACCAGCACTTCGTAGAGAGAAAACTACTGTGATTGTGTCGTTTCACAAAGCAGAGAATGGCCCCAATAATGAGACCTATCGATCTAAATTAAATAATAGTATCTAGCAAAACAAAATGTCGATTTTGCATGTATCTGTAAAATTTTAAAACCCTTGAAGATTTCTCCATCTTAGGTATAAATACACGTTCCATAAAATCAGGTGTACAGATGTTTCCAAATACACTGTTGCTCAAGTCGTGGCAAATAGCCACTGTCGGCGTGCAAGGTACAGGGCGACTCGGCCTCGTTGAGCGCCTTTCTCACTTAAAATGTGCGTATTATTCTCATAAGTAAAACAACTGGAAATGACAGAACTACATTGCTAGCATGCACTGATCAATTTGATGTGCGACATTTGTATATCTGTGTGCGACTGATTGTGAGTCTGTGTAAGAAATGCTCTGATGCAGCGGCAGTAGCTTTTTCCCACGTCAGCCTCTGTTGTGCTTTATCTGCGACTTTGTACATGTTTAAAACTATTTCCTCTGCATATAAACAAAGTACACTTTGAGTGGTGCGAATGAGATGCAATATTTCAAGAAAAAGACTGATCCTTTCGGATCGTCTCAGTCGAGCCGTGCATCTCACGCCATATGGCATATAGACGCTAGGTGTAATTTCCTGCAATCTCTCTATATATATACAAAATAAAGTTCCTGGTTATGGGGTCGGTCTGTCTGTTTGTTCAGGCTAATTTCTTGAACCTCTGGACAGATTTTGATGGGGTTTTCACTATTCTATACTTCATTGGTCGAGGAAGGTTTAGGTGTATGAACCATTTATCTGCGACAAAAGGGAGCTTGGGAAGTGACGATTTTAGTGAAGCAGTCACAGAAAAAAAAAATCTAATTTTACACAAAGTTGAAGTAGTGTAGCTGCCCATAGTGCTGAAACAGCAAAATATAAAGAATACTGGTTCAGGTCTCCAGATAAATTGCAGTTATTGCATGTACTGTAAATGCTACGTGTACTTTGGTGTCATGTTGAGTTGAATGTAATTTGTAGCTTAATAGCAAATACAAAATGTGTCTCTAAAATAGTGCATTGTGCATAGTATGCATAACTAGTTGCACATACAAGATGCAGTTCTATGACCATATAAGAGATTAAGGACCTGATTTAGCTGAGGACAGAGGGCCTGATTCAGAGCCGCTCGCTCTGACAGAGCGCTCGCTCTGAATCAGGGCCGGGCTTTTTTATTTCTGGAGCGGCCTCTCGGCCGATCGCATAGCTGTGGGTGACCACCCACAGCTATAGCGCGCGGCCATGATGATGGTTGCGATGGTCTTGACCATCGCAACCATTGGGCTTGCAACAAGACTCTTGTGGTAGGGTCTCGTTCATCGCAAGCCCCAGAGAGCTTTCGGCTCTAACAGAGCCGGAAGTTCTCCACTGACATCACTTGTGATGTTAGTGGGGCCGCCCCCAAACGGCAGGCTTTTCATGGGAACGCCTCCGTTTGGGCAGCCTCCCCCACCAAAGGGGGTGAGCTGTCACTCAACATTGACAACTCGCCCCCTTTGGTGCGAGACCTGGAGCGACGGAGTGCCCGTCGCTAGACGGGTCTCACGCATGCGCTGTGGGCCACCATCGACCCGATTGCGAGCGCTCAGCGCTTGTGACCGGGTCTGAATCAGGCCCAGAATTGCAGAGCCACACACAAGCAGCTTTGCAATTCCGTCCTTGCTAAAATGCTAATGCAGCAGGAGGTGTCTGACACGCCCTGCTGCATCTGCGATCCCAGTGCTGTGACCGAAGTCACAGCCTGGGATCACCATAGCGACCATCGGTTGCAGTGTTAGACAGCGCCAGCCAGCTGAGTAAGCAGTGAATGCAGATCCTAGCCTTGCCACTCCAAGAATATGGGTCCGTCACACCCTGTTTACGGGAACGCAGGCCGTCCTCGCACCATCCCGTAAACGCCTCTGCATGTCAATCAGACAGAGGTAGACAGGGGCCTGCACTTGCGTGCACTGCTCAATCAGGCTCTAAGTTTGTAGGCCGAGTGCTTTTATTCAAGAACCTAAGATCATTTGAAATTGTCTGTAATAATTTACAGTAAGGTATGTATTATTCATTATAATACACAGATTTCCTAATGAACACTGAAGTGAAGCTCTCAAAACTCACCGATTTCGAGCATTATACACCTGTATTCACTGTTTATACATAGAGCATTACAAAATATGGAGGCTTTACCCATCAAAACATTTTTTTATTCTTCCTGTATAGTTATAATTGTGGCAACGTTACATAATGTCAATCAGATCATCGTGTCATATTTAATTACTCTCCTGGAACATTCAGGGGACTCTCAAATTTTCGGGGAGATCACTGCACCCCAAGAAGAGTAGGTGGCCCTACGGCATCCAGTCGACTTTCAAGTGAAATGGACGGGAAGGTTAAAATAATGCCAGGAAACGCAGGTCCATGCAGAGGGCCCAATATAACGTGATCCTATGAGAATTAATTCCAGTGGATCGGTTGAACCCAACATGATCCCCAACTTTCCTAGCATGGAAGTAATTATTTACCAGTGCCTCCTTTAAATAAACTTCCTGAACTGAGTCACAAAGATAATGCAACTTTGGATCATGTGGACTCTCCTGCAGAGGTGGAAACCACTAATAGAGATTCAATGTCCTAAATCTAACAAGGAGCCCCTGGAATCTCTACCACAATCTCTACCAGAATCCCAAGGGTTTTTCTGTTTCCCAGACAGAGTGCAGAAGGCTCCACAAAAGACTGGACTTGTAATTAGTTAGCATTGATGTTTTGTAAATATTATGTTGAGCCCTTATTTATGATGTGAGGAGTGTGATGTGAAGCAGATGATGTTTGTATACTGTACTATGTATTAGACTGTTGGCATAAGAAAATGTGGGAAGTTCTTACTTGTTACTGGTATTTCCTGGTTATGTATCTGTTCTGCTCATAAAGTTATGTTCTTGTCATAAGAAGCACACTGGAGATCAGGCATAGCAACTGCCTTGTACCTGTATAACCCTGTGGCCAAGCCACCTGTTAATCTACCTAGTTATTTTGCATAAGGTCGGGTACACAATAGACGATATCCATGAACGATATGAACAATTACGATATTGTCAAAGATATATATCGATGCGCGCTCCCACGGGACGATAACGATATCCCCAGTTGGCTGTACATGCAGCGCATCGTTGTTTCGCCAGCATTGGAAAGTGTGTATCTGCACTTACCAATACCGGCACTCCCGCCAGGCCCACTGCTGATGACATTGCCCCGTACACACATCGTCCAGTGTGTACGGGCCTTTAGACCTGGTTAAGTTGCCTCCCGTGGCCACTAATCGCCACTCACACACCCGATGCGCATCCCAGCATGCAACACTAGTACTCCCTATGCATACCTCCCAACATGACCCTTTCCAGGAGGGACACAATGCTCTGGTCCTAGACTTCCCTGGTAAGAGGTGGGGCTGCAGCGCAGTTCAAAATTCAAATAGGGGAGCCACACCAACTGTCATTTCACACGCTGCCAAACATCACTGGCTGGGACTCACTGGCAGTTGGTGTGACTCCCCTATTTGAATTTTGGACTGCACTGCAAGCCCACCTCTGGAGCCTCCACCAATCATAAATTACCAGGGAAGTCCAGAACCAGAGCATTGTGTCCCTCCTGGATAGGGTCATGTTGGGAGGTATGCCTATGTAGTACCCCACTATAGCCCAAAAGTGCCCTTATGAGTGACACTACCTATGTACATACCTACATGTATAAGTATGTGTCGAAACTCTGTTATACAACTTGTTGGATGTGGTCAAATTTATTTATTTACATAAATATAGCTTATAGGCAGTGGCGGCTCCAGGGGTGGTGCTGCAGCGCAGTTCACAATTCAAATAGGGGAGCCACACCAACTGCCAGTGAGTCCCAGCCATCTATGTTTGGCAGCGTTTGAAATGGCAGTTGGTGTGGCTCCCCTATTTGAATGTTGGCCCCATCTCTGGAGCCACCACTGCTTATAGGTATACCAGTGTGTTAGGTATACGTACTTATTGCTAGTACTTTATTCATGTATGTGAACTCCATCACAGAGGGGAGATTGATTACTAGGGGGAGGGATAAGGTTAGGCACTAAGAGGGTAAGGTTAGGCTTAGGGTGCGGGTGGAGGGGATTAGGTGTAGGCACTGGGTACAGGGAGGGTTAGGGGTTGGGAGATATCCTAACCCTGTCGGGATGCTGGCATCCGGATTCTGGCCCTCATTCAGACCCACTCGCAAGCGGGCGCACGTACGTTAGGCGTACGTACAAAAATATTTAAATTCAATGGCTCGCTCGTATTTTCGTTCGCATCTAAAATTCCTCCCTAAACTCTGACGACCCCTCCTCTAACTAACGAGCGTACGAAATAGCGAGCGTACATCCCCGAAATGGCTTGAAAGGAACGCACGCACAAGTATAAACAGGAAGTGGCCTTGTCAGATGTCGATTACCTGCTCCTTTATTCTGCCTACCTCCATCAATCGTATCATGCCAATCAATGTATCAATTAGCTTAATTGTTTGTTTTTTTTCAACACAATGCAAGAAACTTTACTCTTGTCCGTGTTTGTGTTTACCCGCAGAATACGTACGGATGAAACATTCGCTTTTATTGTTCCAAAAACATGTGAACCACAATTAAACAATTGTTCTATTGCTGTGGATCCCCACATATTTCCCTGGGTTCATTTCTTTATTTAAATTTGCTTACGCATGTCACTGCATCAAGCCTATCATAACTCTCCAGAGATTTCAGGCCCTGTCGAACACATGACTCATACTCTAACCAATAAAATTGCTCCTGTTAATTTCCAAAATACATTAGCCAATCAGAAAATTTTTACACACTTTATCAAAAATGATTTTTAAGAAAAACACCATTGCCATCATGAGAGCCTCCGCATTCACCAGGCGCGAGCTGCTGGTGCTTACGGAGGTCATGGATCGCCGGATCACCAGCCAACCTCAACCCATCACCAACCGGCAGAAGCGCTCCGCGTATGCGGAGGCACGGTCCCGCCTGCGGTCCTTCGGCTCACGCCGCAACATCGGGCAGCTGGAGCGCAGGTGGTCCGACCTGCAACGGCGAACGCCCCGCTTGCTGGCATGCTTTCGCATGCAGATCCTGGAAAGTAAGTGTTATGTATTGTGGTTTTAATGTTTGTGTTTGTGGGGCAAACTGCGTGTGCATGTTTTCCTGTCTGTCCTATTTATTATTTGTACTCATATCTGCGTGTGCATGTTTTCCTGTCTGTCCTATTTATTATTTGTACTCATATCTGCGTGTGCATGTTTTCCTGTCTGTCCTATTTATTATTTGTACTCATATCTGCGTGTGCATGTTTTCCTGTCTGTCCTATTTATTATTTGTACTCATATCTGCGTGTGCATGTTTTCCTGCTCATCCTATTTATTATTTGTACTCATATCTGCGTGTGCATGTTTTCCTGTCTGTCCTATTTATTATTTGTACTCATATCTGCGTGTGCATGTTTTCCTGTCTGTCCTATTTATTATTTGTACTCATATCTGCGTGTGCATGTTTTCCTGTCTGTCCTATTTATTATTTGTACTCATATCTGCGTGTGCATGTTTTCCCTCTATTTCTGATTTATTCATTCTACTCCTATTTGGCTTATTTTTTGGGTTGTTTTTTTTTTTTGTAGTTTTGGTCCCCGGATTTGTCCATAAACTAACCGCAATTTCTTTGACATATTTTAGGGGGACAGCCAAGACTCCGCCGTCACCGTCCGTCCAGACGGCGTTCCCGGCCACTATCCCCAACCCCCAGCCAACACTCCACCCCAAATCTTTCCCCTATTCCCCACTCCTCCCCATCCTTCCCAGACCCTCTCCCGGAAATGTCGGGCCTCCTTCCCCTCCGTCCCACTTCCCACTCTCCTCCACCCACCCCTCTTCCAATTACCCCCTCCCCGGAGTCCATCATAACTCCTCCCCATTCTTTGGGGAATGACGGATCCTCCGAGGAGGATCATGGAGGCATTTCCGGAGCTCCCGTTTTGGCTCCCGGTATGTTTTTATTTTGTTTTTTTTTAAAGCACAAACTGTTTGTATGTAATCATGTGTCGTGCCTTTCTTCGTGTTTTTGTGGCTTGACTTTTGGTGATTTTGCAGTTTGCCTTTACCTCTTCCTGGTGATTTCAACATACACATATCACACCTGTGGGAATTTGTACATAGGCCTTGTATTTTTGGCAGCACCCCCTTTTTTTTTTTTTTTTTAGGTTTAGGAGTGATTTCGTTGTGTTTTTGTTTTTTTAATGTGGATTCCCTATTGTTGTATTAACCCACACACTTTTCTCACCCACAGAGGAACAGAGGCGTCGGCAAGAGGTGGCGGATTGTGTTGGCCAGATGCGCCAACATGTAATTGGCATTCTGGTGGCCCTCGACCGGCTGTCTGGCCTCCTTCGCCAGTAGTTTTTTTATTTTTGTTAACGTTTCAAAATAAATTTATTCAGACAAATATACGTTCTGGCTCATTTTTTAAATCCAAAACCAAGATAGTTTAGCATGACATAAGTAGACTGTTCCTGCAAGGATTTCCCTTTTTTAAAAGTTAGATTGTGTTTTGTCTTTGTATGTCAAACAGACACAAGAAACACATAACAGTAACAATGTCATTTCCCTTTTGGGTGTAGTGTCAATTACATATTTCTACATTTTACAGGTTCCTAGTTGGTGCGCAAGCTGCTTAGGCCAATCTTACAAATCCCAAGGTTGGGCCAGGCTTCCTTTTGGTGTGGGTTGGGAAGCTGAAAACATATTTCAGTTTAGCTCAACTGGCATCAGTACTGGATTACCCCTTAGTCAAATGTAACTTGTGTTAACCTGGTTACACTTGCTGTTAACGTCCCAAAAAAGGAAGACCATTTCACTCTCCAAACATTTATTCACAACATAACAGAGAAAACAAAGTGGTCACTCCCAAAAAAAGAACACAGTGATAAATTCAAATACAACACATACCAAGAAATAATTAAATAAAAACAAAAAATCAAGAACTGGTTGACGAAGGACCATGCCAACATGATTCCACAAACATGGCGTTGCAATATGGGTTCCAGAATATATGCCCAAAAGGACCAGATCCAGGTTTGGTAAGGGTAGCAGGAAGTAGTGAGCATTGAGTGCCAAAGATTATGTGAACAAACAGAAGATGGTGAGAAAAAAACCACAAAATTAGATGTTCGCAAACAAACACAAACACATTAGGTATAAACACTGTAGTTTTGTTACAACTTACCTAAAAAATCTGGCCACCACATCATCGCGTATGGCCCCCCCACATACTGACCTCCGACCAACCTCGGGGGGGCCATCCTCAGGTAAGGCATCCTCTGGCTGCATTGGGACACCACTCCTTATGGCAATGTTGTGAAATATCCCACACAGGACCACAATTTTAGACACCATATCCGGCACATACATGAGCTCGCCACCAGAGCGGTGGAGGCATCTGAATCGGCCTTTTAAAAGGCCGATACAGCGCTCCACCACTTGCCTGGTGGCTGTAAGTGCGGAATTATACGCACTTTGTGGCCCTGGTGTGGGAGCCAAATAAGGAGTGAGCAGCCAGGACATGCAAGGGTATCCACTGTCTCCTGTGAAAAAAAATAGACAACATCAGGAACACTGTGTATCAAGCTTAACATTGTTATGTACTAAAGGTCTCCACTTACCCAGAAGCCACGCATCACCAGCTTGTAGGTTGGTTAATTTCTGCCATATCCCTGATTGCCGGATGACGAAGGAGTCATGAGCACTTCCTGGTAATTTAGCATTCAGGGACAGGATCTGGAGGGAGGCATCACATACCACCATTACATTCAGGGAGTGATAGTGTTTACGGTTTCTAAATATTGCCTCCAGCCGTGCTGGAGGCTGAAGTGGTATGTGAGTACCATCCACAACCCCTATGATGTGTGGGAAGCCAGCTATTTGGTAAAAATTGGCCTTGGCCACACTAAGGGCACCCATATCCAAAGGCATTTTAATAAAATGATGGAGGTGCTTGAAAAGTGCCTCCATCACTGCCCTCAGGATCCGGGAAAAGGAGGATTGGGAGATGCCTGCCACTATTCCCACCGTTGTTTGAAACGATCCTGAGGCACAGAAATGTAACACCGCCATAAATTGCGTCAGTGGTGGTATTGCTGTTGGACTGTCAATTTGCCACTCAAGATCACTTTCTATTAATGAGAGAGTGTCTATGATGATTTTGGGAGGTAGACGGTAGCGTCTTAAAATCTCATCATCGGGCATTCCAAAAAGGGTGACACGTGTTCGAAATATCTGGGGCCTTGCATGCCTACGATGCCTATGCCTGGGACGAGTTTGAGGTTGGTCGTCTTCCGGGAGCAGGGCCAGAACAATTCGCCCCAGATCTACCTGAAATTCAAAGTTTACAATGTAAGGCTTTTGAGCCACCCCAAAAGTAACATAAAACAACTTAGCTTTATGATACCATCCATAGCTGCTTACATGCCGGGGTATTGTCATGATACGTATAAACTGTAAAAAAGCCAAAAATGAGACATCAAAAATTTAGAGGGTGATTTTATGTTTGTCAAATTGGTGCAAGCCAACACATAAAATAGGCGAAACACACATTTGGCCATCGATGAAAACGACATTGCACACCGTACGTCAAATAGGGGTCAAATGGACCCCAAAAATGGAAAAGGGAAAAGCAAAACTGGTTTACATGATGAATAAGCCGCGAAAAATGCGTTAATTAGTTCGCAAATGCAAGTCACTACACCAACAGTCAAAAATGCGTTAATTAGTTCGCAAATGCAAGTCACTACACCAACAGTCAAAAATGCGTTAATTAGTTCGCAAATGCAAGTCACTACACCAACAGTCAAAAATGCGTTAATTAGTTCGCAAATGCAAGAAAAATAATGGACTTACCAAAATCGAATATATAAGATTTCCAACAAAAAGGTCTTTGGGTCCGAAAGCCAAAACGATGAAATTAGTGTAAAAAAAAATATATAAAACAAAAAACCAGAAGTAGACACCAATTGGCCACAAATTAGACTGCACAAAACTTACCAAATCAGGAAACGATGGCAAAAAATAAACCAAAAAAATGCGAACGGAAAACCAAAACAACTGTAGCAAAACAAAAAAAATACAAACACCGCCAAATCCTCCAACCGCAAACAACCAAATCCAACCAACTTAACCGCCAACAATCCAACAACGCAACCTCGACTCCACACACACCAAGCCATAAATAGTGTTTATTTTCCCGCACAAATTAAGGATGAATCATAGGGACGCACAATCAATGATGCGGCCGCAAACTAAGGACGCATGTATAAATACGTCACGAAATCACATTTAATTTCTGGTTGATTTCATTCTGGAAGCAGAAACATGGCTTCAGACCAGGGAAACAATGGCCAAAATTCCGGCGGTAAGGCCTTCATGCATTTTGTCTCAATGATTCTTTTAAAACATAATATTGTGCAAGTTGTGAAGTGGCTAAATCTGCATATTTACCCAAATAGGTGATGAGGATGACATGGAAGAGACTGCTGGCCCCAGTCAACCCGCCAAAGCTGCCCAAAAAAAAAGGCAGCCACATTTCACAAGCAAGGAGATGGAGGTTTTGATCCAGAAGTGCATTGACATCCTGCCCCAGGCAGCCAGGAATATGAGCCAAAGCCAGAAGTGGAGAATGTGGGAGGAGGTCGCCGTTGCTGTCAATAGGGTGGGTGATTATGTCCGTCTAGCCCGGGATGTCAAATGGCGGTAAGTAAACACTTTCCCATCCTATAAACAAACCCCATTGTAAAAAAAAGGATAATGGTTCCAATTTCATTCCACAGATGGGCAGACTTCAAATATCGTCTCAAGCAAAAACTTGCCGACAGGGCTAGGCATGCAAGGGGGACAGGTGGGGGTCCCACCCCTGTGTCATTGGAGTTGACAGACTTAGAAGAGCTGGCACAGGGGTGTGTGCAGGCTGTGGAGGTGTTTGGCGTGTCCAACATGGATACGGACATGCCAGACTTTGCGGCTCCTCATGTTGGCCAAGGTAAGTCTTGTGATGTCACCAACTCTGAAATGCTATTGTGCCAATATGTAGATTCTAATGTGAGTCTTTTCGCATTTTTCCTAACAGAGACAGAGGCGGATGAGTCTGCTCCAGAGGGGAGCCTTGGCCGCAGAATTTCTGCTGGCTCTGCAGGGGAGGAACCAGTACATCCGGTTGAGGACCCTGCAGAAGCCAGTCCAGGGCGTGCCCCCTCGCAGGCAGTGGGCCTCCTCACAGAACTCAATTTTAAATCGGATTTCCATACGGAGATCTGCAGAGGATGGACGCCAGTCTGATACGGGTGGCTGAGGCCCTGGAGCAAAATGCTGCGGCCAACGTGACCATTGCTCAGGCCCTGGCGGAAAATACCAGGGCCAACATCCGCATCGCCGATGCCCTGGAGCAGCTCGTTCGCCAGCACATGGTGGAGCCGACCTCCCTTCCTGCCGGAACATCCGGATCCTCCACCTCTGGCACAACATCAGCCAATCCTCCAAATGTGCCTAGCCCTGTGCCTAGTCCAGAGGCCACAACATCTGCCTCTGGACAGGCCAGCCCGATGGCATCCCGGACCCGGTCTGGCGCCCACCCTCACCCAGCCAAACGGGCGAGAAAACGGTGACAGCAATGGCGACTTTTCCCACACTCCTTCTGTGCTTGGCTCATATTCCTTTCTGGTCAAAACTTCCCTCTCCTTTCTTGTGAAATTTTTTTAAATTTGGTATTTACGTTTATGTTACCAGTTATGGCTTTTTTTTTTTTTTAACAAATATCTTTGCCACAAAAAAAAGGCAACAAAATATTAGGCCAATTTGTTTGTGTTTAAACAATAAATTTAAAACAAAAAACTGACATTGTATTGTGACATTATTGTACAAATGGGTTACATTTAATCCTGGCCCTAAAGGCAAAAACTGACCCTCTTAAAAAAAAAAAAAGGCCTCTTTAAGGAACGTTTAAAAAATCACATAGCGATGCAAATTCCACAGTAAACCAAAAAAAAGGGGAGCTAATTAAAACATGATGACATTATTGTTACAATAGGCCATAACCAACAAATTGTGGCCAAAAGAAAACACCAAAAATGTACGCTAATTGATTGTGTAATCATGACATTAGCAGCTCTGATTTCCACCTGCGTACGCTTTTGTGCTATCCCAATAAACTGCTTTCCAAACACATACCAAGCCGGTTTTCAATCCAACACTAATTACTTTACTGACCAGCCGCGATTAATCGCAGCACCATCCTTGAGTCCCGGGACGGAGGAGAAGGCCATCGCCAATGTGGTCGAGTAATCCTGACCCTAAGCTGTGCGAGCATTTTGAAGGGAAAGCGGATGTTCCAGTGACGTATGAGACGGTCCGAACACATTTGACGTTCGCATCTGCTAATGTATGTACGCCCCAAAAACGCCTCGCCACGCCTGCGTTTTTTCATCTCCACCCCCGTCAACACCCAAAAACGCCCTGTTCTGTCAATCACATTTGACATGTCACTTCCTGTACGCTATTTTAGGAACGAGAGAAAAAAAACTCGCAATCTGCCGTACGCACATGCGCAGTGTAACACGACGCATGCGCGGTTAGTCAACATCGGAACGCAACGAGCGTACTGTTGTTAACGTGCGGGTCTGAATGAGGGCCTCTGACCGCTGGGATCCCGAACACCGGCATCCCGTACCCAACCCAAGTGCACCTTATATATACCACCAGCTTTGTAATTGATTAAAAAAAAGGTTGGCTCTGAAAAAAACATTTTTTAATATACAATTGTATTGAGGAAAGATGTTTTTACAGGTCAGTTATAACAGCAAATAACAATGTGCATAACAAAGGTTTCATACAGTCTTACAGTGTGATGTGAGTGTGTATATTATTCCAAATAAATATGCTGTGTTGCTACTGCTACTATATACATATATAATGTATAGGAAGTAGCATAGCAGCAGCAAGCAGCAATATAGCACATTTATTCTAATAATATACCCCCATAATTTCCCATATATAAATATCCAATGTAAAAATAAAGTAAAAATATACTGTCAGTCATGTCACTTGAATTGAGTTACTACAAAGTCTTGTTGGTGAAGGCTCAGCTGCTGCACTGCCATGTCTCTCTGCTTCATGGGTGGGACTTCCAGCGAGTGAGAGATGGGTGTCATTAAGGACAGTGGTGGTGTTGCAGGCCGGCAGCATGAAGTTGACTGTGCCCTATTGGCAGCGGTTCCTGCTCTGCTGCTCCCCTCCTCTTAGGTTTTCTGAGCCGTGGTGTCAGACACAGAACAAGGAAGGACTGGTGCAGCGCAGTGACGTCACAAGGTCTATTATATCATGTGCAGCACGGACCGGACCAAGTGACAGGGGTAACCGGGGGTGGTGGGGTGGCTTGATGATTTTTTTCTCCCCTACTTTCGCCACGCTGTAGGGGAAAAAAACTAGGTGCATCAAATTTGGGGTACATGAAAATGGGGGCAGGCATATTTTTAAGTCCCTAAGGTGCATTTTTAAAATTCTTCAAAAATGCACCTACCGCTACTACCCGCAATGAAGAAAACACCCGCCACATACTTGGGAACCCCCCCTTAATTAATTTTGTTAGTTTCAAACTCGTTAGTTTCCCTTTTTTTTTTTTCACCCCAAACTGAAACTTTTTTGGGGGGGTGTCCCGATTTTTGAAAAAACTTTTTTTGACACAGATCTTTTTTAGGGGAGTCTCCCAGGGGTGCAGGCTATTTTTTTTAAGCCTGCACCCCTAAACGCCAATTCTGCACTTTTTTTCGCCACTTATTGAGTGGTGAAAAGTTATACCCGTTTTTTTTCAAAGACTTTTCGCACCGGCGAAAAATCTTTGAAATTGAATACGGGGATAATGAAAATAGGCGAAAATGATGTCATCAGTGATAAATTATCGCCGATAACGGCCTTTTCGCTTCAAATTGAATATGGCCCTTTGTCAGGGAAGTGCTTAGTTTTGCAACTCAGAGGGGTAATTAAGGAGTGCTGGACAAGGGTAAGTTTATTGCAAGAAGCAAGGGCTAAGAAGTGCAAGGAATAACCCATGAGTTATTAATATCTCAGCTATAATAGAGGAGAAACTGATTGTAATTGGAATTGAAAATCTGCAGCTTAGAATGACAGACACCTTACAGATATTGTTTAACCTCCTGGGATATTGAAACATCACATGAACCAGTGCATAGCTACATATCTACATATAGTCAGATTTTTGCAGCAGTAACTTTACAAGGGATTCTTAGTGATCACCATCTAAATCTTCACAAAGTACAGTAAAAGTAAATTGCTACCAAACCCAGGTTTGCACCTTTCAAGTAACCCCCATAGCAATACCAATGCTGCAATTACCAGGATTCAGTGTTTATTTCAGTGTTTATTATAAGAACAGCAACTATACTTTCATGAATTTCTAGGAAAAGGGATTCAATAACTCCATACCTATGTGCACCAACATAAAACAGTGTCTGGCCAGAACAAGTAAAGCCCATATTAAAACTATTATAGTATGTTTTTAGCAAAATGTACAAATAGAATGATAGATCGGAACTGCATGATATCAGTCATAAATGTAATAGGGTCTATATTTAATGTGTATTGCTAACCCCATTTGCTTCCGCAGTACAAGTCCCGAAGAGAACTTCAGTACAATAGATATTTTGTTCCTTTTTGCAACTGGGTAATACGTCAGTGCGAAAAGTTTGCCTTCAGATAATGTTGTATTGTAAAAACCAATATACGTTAAATTTAATTTATTGTTTCATTGGAAAACTAATTTATTCTTGAATAAACAAAATCCTTCTTTTAAAAAGTGTTGATTATTGTGCTAAGGACCATACTCCTTACCTCTCTGTTGGAACCAGAAAGAAAAAGGGGAACACAACAGTGCAGGGGAATATGCGCTTACTGAGTAACATATGTGATCAATTGGGATTGTACCATTTACCCCACTAACAGGATGTTACACCTAAGCCCAGAGAACTATTAAGGGTCACACTCTACTAAACTCTGTTAACAGTTTATGGGCCCAGACTGCTGTCCCAACCAAATCTGCTAATAGTACTTTATACATATATAAAACATTACACATGGATTATATTATTATAAATGTACACTAAGTATTATCTTGGGATATGATATGTTCAAGTCAATGCCGACAGCTGCTATGTATTTAAATATTGGATCATTTAATAAGGTACACGGTCACAGACAATGACAATTCTAGAATTGAATTTCCACTGACAATTTCTAACTTGCTTATCTGCCGACTGCAAGACAGAGGTTTCTCTATAGCAATTGTCCTGTATACAGAGAATTCCCAGTAGCCATAGACAGCCATATCTAGTCATTTATATAGCCATATAAACCTGTGATTTATTTGTTTTCATTGTTTTTACACCCTAGAGATCAAATCAGCAGGGTTGTCAGTTTCCTGGTAAATGGCTCAGAAAATGGAGAACTGAAGACATCGCAGCCACCATGATGTTATAAATGATAGAATCAGGAACAACCGTTAATCACGCAGCGCTGAGATTCTGCAGGGCTGGCATTATATGTTCCTTGGCTCACACAGAGGTAGATTTGTTAGTTGCATCCTTAGCATTTTTGCTTATTTCTCCCCACTTAACTTTATTTTGGCTCAGATCCCTACCAAATGACTACAGTACGTATTAGGTTCAGTCTTCAACTGCTCTTTTCACTTGACATAAATTTCCATTTTTATAAAGATCATGTACCTGTCACCCCAAGACTCATATTTTTTTTTTTAATTCAACAGCAGTTTCATAGCACTGACCAACTGGCAGAATGGACAGGACCCCTGAAACCTCGCTGATTGTGAAGTGCTCGCCCCGTAGCAATTCAGTAACATCCATATGTATTTGGCTTATGAGAGTCTTGACACCTTGATACAAGGAATGTGGTATATAGAATATATTTGAAGGTGTTCATGATTTTGCTGGACTCAACAAGGCTCTATACTGCCCAAATTGCATCCAAAACTTACATGAGCTCAGATCCTGGCTCAAACTGATAAAGTTAGAGCGCACACAGCTCACTCTCAGATAGAGGTGTAGATTTGTTGCTCACTTCTGGGTTGGGTACGGGATACTGGCGGACGGGATGCTGGAGGTCAGAATACCGACAGCAGCATCCTGACAGTCAGAATCCTGACACCTGGAAGTATGTAGCCCACCCCTAACCTGCCCCTAAACCTAACCCATCTTCCCCACATCCTAACCCTAACCTCCCCCCCCACAGCCTAACACTGACTCTTCCCCCTGCAGCCTAACCCTTACACCCCCCCCCCCCGAGGCCTATCCTCTTTCCCTTCCCCCCGGCAACCTAACCCTAACCCTCCACCTAGTGCCTAACCCCTAACCTTAAACTTAACTCTCCCCCTAACCCTAATACTTACCATCGGGATGCCAGCGGTCGGGATTCTGCAGTCGGGATTCCAACTGCTGCCAGGATTCCTGTGCCAGTATTCTGAGCATCGTCATCCCAAGCACCAGGATGGTGACTACATCCCTCACTTATAGTGTATCACGTCTGCTGTTGTGCATACATCAAGTTACTGTAAGTACAGTACATCCGGAAAGTATTCACAGCGCTTCACTATTTCCACATTTTGTTATGTTATAGCCTTACTCCAAAATGGAATAAATACATTTTTTCCTCAAAATTCTACACACAATACCCCATAATGGCAACGTGTAAAAAGTTTTTTTGAGATTTTTGCAAATTTAATAAAATAGAAAAACTAAGAAATCACATGTACATAAGTATTCACAGCCTTTGCTCAATACTTTGTTGATGCACCTTTGGCAGCAATTACAGCCTCAAGTCTTTTTGAATATGATGCCACAAGCTTGGCACACCTTTCACCCATTACTCTTTGCAGCACCTCTCAAGCTCCATCAGGTTGGATGGGCAGCGTCGGTGCACAGCCGTTTTCAGATCTCTCCAGAGATGTTCAATTGGATTCAAGTCTGGGCTCTGGCTGTGCCACTCAAGGACTTTCACAGAGTTGTCCTGAAGCCTATCTTGGCTGTGTGCTTAGGGTCGTTGTCCTGCTGAAAGATGAACCGTTGCCTCAGTCTGAGGCCAAGAGCACTCTGGAGCAGGTTTTCATCCAGGATGTCTCTGTACATTGCTGCATTCATCTTTCCCTCTATCCTGACTAGTCTCCCAGTTCCTGTCGCTGAAAAACATCCCCACAGTATGATGCTGCCACCATCATGCTTCACTGTAGGGATGGTATTGGCCTGGTGATGAGCGGTGCCTGGTTTCCTCCAAACATAACGCCTGGCATTCACGCCAAAGAGTTCAATCTTTGTCTCATCAGACCAGAGAATTTTGTTTCTCATGGTTTGAGAGTCCTTCAGGTGCATTGTGGCAAACTGCAGTTGGGCTGCCATGTGCTTTTTACTAAGGAGTAGCTTCCGTCTGGCCACTCTACCATACAGGCCTGATTGGTGGATTGCTGCAGAGATGGTTGTGTTTCTGGAAGGTTCTCCTCTCTCCACAGAGGAATGCTGTAACTCTGACAGAGTGACCATCGGGTTCTTGGTCACCTCCCTGACTAGGGCCCTTCTCCCCCAATCGCTCATTTTAGACGGCCGGCCAACTCTAGGAAGAGTCCTGGTGGTTCCAAACGCTTCCATTTACGGATGATGGAGGCCACTGTGCTCATTGGAACCTTCAAAGCAGCAGATATTTTTCTGTACCCTTCCCCAGATTTGTGCCTCGAGACAATCCTGTCTCAGAGGTCTCCAGACAATTCCTTGGACTTCATGCTTGGTTAGTGCTCTGACATGGACTGGCAAGTGTGGGACCTTATATAGATAGGTGTATGCCTTTCAAAATCATATCCAATCAACAGAATTTACCATAGGTGGACTCCAATTAAGCTGTAGGAACATCTCAAGGATGATCAGTGGAAACCGGATGCAGCTGAGCTCAATTTTGAGCTTCATGGCAAAAGCTGTGTATACATATGTACATGTGATTTCTAAAGCTGACCACACACATAGCGATATTTTACCCGATCTGGCCGATTCTGACAAATTAGAACGACAGATCGTGTAAAATATGGCCAAATTGAGAGGAAATCGTGAGTCCCTACTCACGATCACGCTGCAATGCACGTCCCCGCTGGTCGCACATTGCATCGTCAGATCTGCCGTGCAGTAGGGCAGATCTGACAATCTGGGACACAATGCACTGGAAAAAAAAAAAAAAGTTAAGATGCAAGATAGATCTTAAGTCAGATTGGATGCTTTTTACTCCAAATCGTGTGTAGGACTGCCGGGAGAGAGTTCAGGGGAAATCGCACACATCGTGGGATCGTTTGCAGATCGCTATGTGTGTGAGCACCTTTAGTTTTTTTTTCAATTAAATATGCAAAAATCTCAATCAAACTTTTTTTACACGTTGTCATTATGGGGTATTGGCCCTCATTCAGAGGCGGTCACAAGAAGTGACCGCTCACTCTGAATGAGGGCGGCCACTTCTTTTTTTTAGTGCGGCCTCCTGGTCACTAGCTAAGCTGTGGGCTACCACCCACAGCTTAGTGACCGACCAGGGTGATGGTCGCGATGGTCAGGACCATCGCGACCATCAGGGCTTGTGACAAGACCCTAAGGTTGGGTCTCGGCAACCGCAAGCCCCAGGGAGCTCCCACTGACATCACTGCTGATGTCAGTGCGGCTGCCCACAAAACGGCGAACGCCTCCGTTTGTGTAGCCACCCCCGCCACACCTACAAAATGGGGCGAGCTGTTGATCAACATCGACAGCTGGCCCTTTTGTAGTGAGCTCCGGAGCGAGAGAGTTTCTCGCTCCGGGGCTTGCCCACTCGCAGTGCGGCCGCTGTGTGTGCGCAGGACCAAAACATTGACTCGGTTGCGCAGCGCTTGCGACCGGGTCTGAATGAGGTCCATTGTGTGTAGAATTTTGAGGACAAAAATGATTTTTTTCCATTTTAGAATAAGACTGTAACATAACAAAATGTGGAAAAAGTGAAGCGCTGTGAATACTTTCCAGATGCACTGTATCTACTGGAAATATACAGTTAGGTGCATAAATATTGGGACATTGACATAATTTTCATATTTTGGCCTTTATTCACCACCACAATGGCTTTGAAATGAAGCAAACATGTGCAGTTAAAGCACATCTTGTTTGTTTCATTTCAAAGCCATTGTGGTGGTGAATAGAGGCCAAAATATGAAAATTCTGTCAATGTCCCAATATTTAAGCACCTGACTGTATAATCTACAGCAATACAACATTACCAATGACAATAACATCAAAGATCTTAGGAGGGGCCTTGTTTACCTAGACCTCTGTTTAATAAAATGTTGAACAACTTCTATTTTTTTGCTACAAATGCACATGTAATAGTCTTTTGTAATTGTCAGGGCAGCACGGATGGTGCAATGGTTAGCAATGCTGCCTCACAGCACAGGTCTTGGGTCAGGGCTCCAACTGTGTGGAGTTTGTTTATTCTCCTTGTGCTTGTGTGGTGTTCCTCCGGGTGCTCCAGATTCCTCCCACACTCCAAAAATATACTTGTAGGTTAATTGGCTCAAAATAAAAAATGAACTTTAGTGTGTATGTGTGTGTGCGCATGCGGAAGGGAACATAGAGTGTAAGCTCCACTGGGACAGGGACTGATGTGAATGGACAAATATTCTCTGTAAACCACTGCAGGATATGTGTGTGCTATATAAATAACTGGTAGTAATAAATAGTTACACCTCTGCTTAAAGGTCTTGTCCACTTCGGACAACCTCTTCTTAATTGAATCCTTCCTTCCTTCAAAATCATTGCTCTACTCCACTGTATTGGGATAGCAAAATGGCTACTGACAGCCATTTCTATTCATGGTTCTTATGTGTGTATCAGACATGAAGTGTATCAGGTATGAAATGGTATAGGAATGTGGAAAGCAGACAGGCCATAAATCCACAAGGCGTTGTCTACTGTGATGTATGCTTGCGTTAAGTTTTAGAAAGTCCTTATCAGTAGTTAACCAATAGAGTAGTTTGAAGTAGGTTTATGCCCATACTCCTGGATCGTGTAACCATCTTATATTCCGAAGCTAAGTAACTATTATTCTTCCATATCTTGTTATCTGTTGTAATAAATTATATCTTTTTTCAAGATACTGTTTTGTGTGGCTTAATTAACCTTCTGTATCCAAGAACCTTATCTCGTTCCACCGGGAACATCCACTCTTAGCTATCGTATATATTTCTAGATATTATTTCAGGGTGTATATTTTACCACCATCATAAGCTATAATAATCTAAAACAGAATTAGTAGTATATACTAAACTTGGTTTTTAGGGTAATCTTTGACTCCAACCTATCTTTTTGAGTTTGAACTTAAAACTAAATAATGTAATTATATTATAAATTAATAATTATCAATTATTAACATAATAATATATCATAATAATTGTACAACTAATGCTGGCCATACACGCTACAATTATCGGGACGATCCGCCCGATATCGGCGGATCGCCGCAATAATTGTAGCGTGTGGGGGGGCGACCGAGGGTTAAATATTGCTCGGTCGGGCATGCTGGATTGTCCAGCATGCCCGTCCGATGCGATATTTAGCGGGTAACTGTCGGCCGCATCGGGCAGTGTATGCCCAGCGCAGCCGACAGACAGACATTTCCTGTGTTCCTTCCTACGGAAGGAACAGGGAAATGTCTCCGCCCCCAGGGGCGGAGCGCGGATGTCGGGCTATACACTGTGAGATTTCTCTCACAGTGTATGCCGGCGACTTCTGCGGCTGGCAGGCTGCCAGATAAAATGTCTGTTGGTCTGACAGGCATTTTATCTGGTAGTGTATGCCCAGCATTACTAATGAAATTGGACAGCTTGTATGTTGTTTTGATATTTACCCTATGTAAAGAAAAACAAAAGGAAAATTTTTTTTAGTGAAAATTAAAAAAATACAGAATTGTTTTGAGTGGGTTTCTGATGGAGTAACACATTGTTGCAGTTAAGGTTGAGGCTGGGCACAACACGTGAGTTACAGGACTGTACTTATCTAACAGAAAGTTGATGCCTGGTACCTCAGTTTGGAGAAGTGCCTCCCTTTGTCTCCCCCTGTCCATATATTGTGTGCACAGCGTATAATCATACCTCAAAGCCAGCATTGCTATTACAGATGTCCACAGAACTCCACAGAACCTTGATTGAGTTCTATTGAACTAGTTACGGGACTTCAAATATATTGCATCAATTGATATAAAATTACATTCTGCAAGTATCACACAATACAATCCTTATACTGGTAATACCAGATTTTTTAGTTTTTATTATACATTGTAGTGTATTATTGATTATTTAGCTTATACTAATTTTCTGTAGTTAATAATATTATTGTCTTATATGTGATATTCTATCACCGGTCATATTGTTGTTTCAGGATATTAAATTTACTTTTATATTTTGATAAATTATATTGTGTTTTATTTTCAGTCAGGTCTTCTTTTCATCCTAATTAGTGCAGATAATACAATTATTAGTTTTCTGATGGAGTACATACATAAACATTATATTCTGTAGTAGTAAAAGAGAGGTTATTGTTTGTTTTCCTTAATAGCATTGTTAAAACCAGTTTTATATTCACACATCATTGAACTGTTGTGATTGCATTGACCATGAGTGATTTTATTGATCATTGGAACCATTTCCACCTCGTAAGCCAGAAAAATAGCAGAGACAATAGAACTGTGGGCCTGATTCAGCTTTGGAAATAGAGTGAGAATTAGCACTTAACTGATCATCTTGATGAAACCATGTTGCACTGCAAATGGAGAAGATTAATGGGGGGTATCCACTTAGCGATTTAAACAAGCGATTGCACGATAACGATGTCGTTATCGTGCAATCGCTTGCAAATCGCGCATGCATCGTGCATGCATTGGGCATGTTTTGGACGGAAGCGACCCGCGATGTGCGGGCCCGCGTGTATCTTCCGACAGCACCCGATCTCGTCAGGTTCTGCATGTGCGGGGATGAGGGATGTGCCGGGACTGAACGAGTGAACATTCAGTCTAGGCACATCACTAGCTATACAAACGAGAGCACGATTGCAATGTCGCAATCGTGCTCTCGTTTGTATATCGCTAAGTGGATACCCCCCATTAAAATATGCAGGGAGATTTAGATTTTGGAGGAAGGTGTCCAAACTGACATCTAAATTGTACAGTAATAATAAAGCTGTGCAGTATTTGTGGGCTACTTGCAAAAGCAGCCAGTATTTACCCTACATGCAAAAAATAATTATGTTTTTACACTCTTTGCATTGCAACATGGTTTGTTAAGTGCTAATTCTCACTCTATTCCCAAAGCTGAATCAGGCCCAGTGTTCTTTCGGGAAACATGTTAGGAATTAGGTCTGCAGGCCTATCAAGCGTACTTTGTAACAAAATACAATATCAGAAAAATAATACTGGGCATACACGGACAGATAAAATGTCTGTCAGACCGACAGACATTTTTTTCTGGCAGCCTGCCAGCCGCAGATGTCGCTGGCATACACTGTGAGATTTCTCTCACAGTGTATCAGCCCGACATCCGCACTCCGCCTCCGGGGGAGGAGACATTTCCCTGTTCCTTCCGTAGGAAGGAACACAGGAAATGTCTGTCTCTCGGCCGTGGCTTAGCATACAATGCCCGATGTGGCCGACAGTTTACCGGGTAAATATCGCATCGGACGGGCATGCTGGACAATCCGGCATGCCCGACCGAGCAATATTTAACCCTCGGTCGCCCCCCCACACGCTACAATTATCGGGGCGATCCGCCGATATTAGGCGGATCGCCCCGATAATTGTAGCGTGTATGGCCAGCATAAGCAATGTGTAGAGATAAAGATGATACTTTGTGAGCAATTTAGTAATCCTGCAGGACATACATGCTTAGCAGCATCTTTAGAACAATTACGAGGATCTGGGAATAAAGTGGTACAGTTCCAGCCACTTGTCAGATACTCTGAATGCACAGGGTACTTGATGCTTAATAAGCCCAAAGGTGTAACTTTGTTAATTGTATCAAGGGACATGTGACTGAGAGATGGCAACTTCCAATCTATTGATGATTGGGGCAGCAAGTAAAGTGTTTACAGACACCCTGTGCTCCAGCACTGGAGTAAATACAGTATAAGCAGTGTGAATCTGGGAATTTTTATAGTGTAAGAGCAACCATATGATTTCACCAAGTTTCCATTACTTCTGCAAATAAATACAATGAAAACTGCCTAGTCATGAATTAGTCTTACTACAAGCCCCAGCAGGCCCTAGATGTCAGTGACTACTGGAGTATGTAGTTCTACAAGTGCTAACATGCTCTGGCAGCCATGGGTATGATTGAAGTTCTATAAAAAAAAAAATCTATTTTTACACATTGTATTACTCTAATCCACAATGAACAAGGAGTGGTGGGAAGAGCCCTAGTACTGTCAGCATGGGGCTTTATTTCCCTGGACAGGGCGGGAGGTGGGGAGGAGACTTTTTTTTGCAAGTTGATTCCTGTAGAGAACTGAGCCCTGTGATGATCAAACTATGGCTGATAAACATTATGGGACCTATTCATCAAATGATAAATGGCCTGGTGATCATGTGGAAACACTAGTTTCCGCATATTTAAGTTACCGGGCCATTCATCATCAGTGGACTATCATCATCAAGGACCCCCTTGGTATTCAGCAAACTCCGAAAACTGAAAGTTTGCGGAGTTGGCTGCCGAGAGCAAGCGACATCTTCTTCAGACGGCGCTTGCTCTTATAGCCCCACTCCTTCCTATGGGAAGGAATTCCGGGAATGCGAAGAGGGATCTGCCGCCTCCTCACTACCTCCCCGGTGGCTGTGTGCATGCGTGACCATAGGTCACGCATGCGTAGCCGGGGCCGACGGGGAGAAAGTAATAAATGCAGCTACATCTGTAACTGCGATACTTACCGAGGGGACAGCTGCTTTTCAGAGCAGTTGTCCCCTCACCGGAGCAATGATGAATTGCTCCGATGTAATCTATCCCTTGCAGCGAGTTCAATACTTCATTATCAGAGGCCATACGGCCTTCGATGATGAATAGGCCTCTATGGCAGTGAGACCTCATGCAGTGTTTTTTCTTGTTATGGTGTCCCCAGAATGGCCTGTCAAAGCCTACTGCTGGTACAGGCTTTTTGGGGGGAAACCATGCTGTTTGCCACTAACAGTATAGGCTGTGAGCGCTAGAGCGTTGCACTTTGGGTAGGTGCAGATACGATTCAGATGCATATCACTCAGCATTCCCTCATTTTCTGAGCATGCACAGTGCGTACATATGCAAAATATACTCCGCCACCAGGTGTACATCCAGTTTTGCATCTGCCCCTATAACTGACACCGACTCACACCAGTTCTGAAATGACAAATCCATCACAAGATCTTCTCTGTTCCACATGACACCCAATAAGGCAGTACACTAATTACATCCTACATTCTATTGTAAGCATCTCACTAATTAGTAACAATTTCCCTTCATGCTCTATTTTCCATAACATGAGGAAAGTGAACATGACACTTTTCATGACCATTTACTGTTTCTCCGCAATAAAACTCCTATGACAGGCAATAAACAAATAGGCATAGTCAGCAATCAGTCACAAGTCATTTTCAGACTCATTCAATTTATACATGCCCATTCATTTATTTCCCAATCTATCATGGGAAAACTAAGAAATTAAAAGCATGAAGTTGCATACACACCATACTGACCAACTCTCCCTCATTGTCAGGGAGGCTAGTAATCTCCCTGATTGCACCCCTATTATGAAGCTATTACCTACCCTCCAACATGACCCGTTCCATTAGGTACAGAATGCTCTGCTCCTGGACTTACCACCTAATTATTGATTGCAGCCACCTGTGTTGAACTAGGTGATTGATGAGACAGGTGTTTCACCTCAGGTGGCTGCAATCATCAATTAAGAAGGAAGTCCAGAAGCAGAGCATTTTGTACTAATGGAACGGGTCATGTTGGAGGGTCTGCTATTATATTAATAAAGACAGAAATAAATACATTCAAATGTGATCATTAGTATCATTCCCCTGCATTGGTTATTATAAGGCACAATGATCCCTATGGCTACATGCATTTTCTGAAAAGTATCAGTGTGTTTTCATCAACAAGTAGATCTTACTAACGGCTTTTGGGCTTATTTACATTTGGGTCTAAGTCAGGATTATGACACGCCCCTCATATGTAGCAGTACACGCCCACTTTACCGCCGCGCTCATAGGTGCTGCTTTCACACTCTCCCTGAAATGCTTTTTCAAAAGTAGGCAAGTACAGTATGCTACACACCATGGAGGGAGCCATTTTTTAGCAGTGTTCATGATAATGCAGTCCATTCCTTCACCAGGACCCAGTCACATCACAGAGACAGGATTTACTTTGTGTCACTGATGTGTATATCCTTTCTACATTGAGTTTTTTTTCACTGAGTGATATATTCTTTCAAATATACGTACTCAGTTTTCCTATAGAGGTTTGATGAGTAAGTAGGTGAGGTGACAGTTAGTGTAAGAAACCATTAGAGGGAGTTCTCTGGTAAGGAGACAGAGAGACTGTCAACATGTTTGGGGAGAACTATCATAGAGTTCGGATCAGGGCCGTAACTAGGGGTGTGTGAGCAATGCCAACACACAGAGCCCTGTGGACGGCACCACCACTCACCCATGGCGCCTGCACCTGACTAGCAGGGTACCTGGAATAGCACCCTGCAACCAGAATCGCTACTGCAGTGCCACACACTGCAGCTCTAACAGCCTCCCCAGAGCATTCCCGGCGGTGCTGGCCCAGCTTCTTCCACATGACATCATGCACTATGAGGGCGTCGCCGGCACAGGACACAGAAAGGCCCTGTTATGGTGCTGGTTCGGAGAATGGAGGGAATTAGCTAATCTATCAAGTTATTTTAACGTCACTAAGGGCGAGTTGTATAAATAATTACCTTCATTCAATATGTGATTATTACTGCATATTACCATGGCTTACTCCCGCCGGCATGTATGAAAATCTTCTTGTCAGGACAGCTGTGTGAATACCAGCTGTAATGGTAATAACTTGATGGTTCAGATTTCTGTCCTAGAATTAGTAATGCGCATGAGCTACCTGCGCATACAGGGGCCATAATTTGTACTGTGGCAGGGAAATTAACTGAAATTATTACTGTTCCACCAAATTAAAGACAGTTGGTAGATACAGTATAGACATACTTGCCGACCTCCCCGCAATTACTTGTGAAACCCCCGCAGTGGGGGTGGGGTGGTGAAACGTGTCATTTTGGCCCCTGCCCCGAACTTCACAATGCCTGTAATATCAGCATTGTGTAGTGGGTGTGGGGACAAAATGACATGATCATGTGGCCCGCCCCTCCCACAAATAGAAGTCATCTGTCCGGCCACGCCCCCCTGCCCTGCCGATCCGGCTGCTCCCTCCTGGAAGGGGCAGCCGCCAGAAAGTCGGCAACCATGGGTATAGATATAGAGGAATATTTATAGTAAAAAATGTGGCCTAATCATTTTAAGTCAGGGTTTTCTTCAGCACCATTTTCTGGGGGGTGTAATTTTTAAATCTTATAACTAGTACATTAAACAGGTATAAGGGACCTATTTATCATTCAATATTTGCAACATTGCCCCTGAAAACACAAATTTTCGGGGGCTACATTCAAATATTAATGTATGAAAGAGGAACTGCAGCTGATATCTCCGATATCTGCTGCTTTCGTTACATTTCCCACAGCGCCGCAGCCACCATAGGTTTGTATGGCGCTAAAAAGCTGTCAGATTTACCAAGCTTTGCATTCTGGAGTTTGGCCCTGGCAGCTAATGCCATCTGAAGATGGCATTAGCCGCTGTAGCCTATGGGATAGATTCCGCAAGATTCGCCGGCAATGTATGCCACACTTGCATGGTGGGTAGACCGCACATGCGCAGTAGCTCTGGGGGTGTTTCCGATAGGCTCCAGTCCTAACACATCGCAGGTACAGGCTCCTTTTTGGAGCACCTGTCCCTGCATGTTTATATTAAAACAAACGGGCAAATGTTAATTTCTTATTGCCGTGAATATCGGCAATAAGAAATTACAATTATCGCGTTTAAAACCTGATAAAGTTTTCCAACACTGCATCAGACGCAATGGGCTTAACTTCACATGCTGGGCAACAGTGTCTTTAGAAAATAATGTTGTACAATACCGCTTTGTAAAACAATACTATTTTGTCAGCTACATGTCAAAGCTGAAAAATTAATTCATTTTGCAACACTGTCAAAATATGGCATCAACAGTCCCTATAGTAGGGGTGTGCACCGGCCACTTTTCGTGTTTTGTGTTTTGGTTTGGGATCTGGATCTTTCTTCGTGTTTTGGATCTGGATTGGTTTTGCCAAAACCACCCTTCCGTGTTTTGGGTTCTGGGTTTTGTGTTTTGGATCTGTATTTTTTTTTAAAAAAGCATAAAAACAGCTAAAATCACAGAATTTGTAGGTTTTTCTGCTCCTATGCTATTATTAACCTCAATAACCTTAATTTCCACTCATTTCCAGTCTATTCTGAACACCTCACACCTCACAATAGTGTTTTTATGTCCAAAAGGTTGCACCGAGGTAGCTGGAGGACTATGCTAAGCGACACGAGTGGGCGGCACAAACACGTGACCCATCTAGGCGTGAAACTGCAGTGGCAGACAGGATGGCAGTTTGAAAAACTAGGCCCCAAACTGTACATAATGCAAAGAAAAAAAAGAGGTGCAAGATGGAATTGTCCTTGGGCCCTCCCACCCACCCTTATGTTGTATAAACAGGACATGCACACTTTAACAAACCAATCATTTCAGCGCCAGGGTCTGCCACACAACTGTGGATGAAATGATTGGTTCGTTTGGGCCCCCACAAAACAAGCTGGCAATTAATATGTCCCTGCACAAACTGGCTCTACGGAGGCAAGATGTCATCCTCATCCTCCTCATCCACCGATTCCTCACCCTCTTCAGTGTGTACATCCTCATCCTCACAGAGTATTAATTCGTCCCCGCTGGAATCCACAACCACAGGTCCCTCTGTACGTTCTGGAGGCTGGTCTCCCTGGAAGAGTTGATAATTCATTTTATGAACATCATCTTCTCCACATTTTGTGGAAGCAACCTCCTACGCCTTTCGTTGACAAGGTTCCCGGCTGCACTAAACACTCTTTCGGAGTACACACTGGAGGGGGGGCAACTCAGGTAAAATAGAGCCAGTTTGTACAGGGGCCTCCAAATTGCTTCTTTTTCCTGCCAGTACATGTACGGACTGTCTGACATGCCTACTTGGATGCTGTCACCGATGTAATCCTTTAACAGACAGACGCACGCTTGTCGCTGCTGCTTTGAGGATGCAAGTGTGGCTACAGCCCACACAATTCACAAAGACAGAAAAAAAAAAGAAGAATATTTTTATTGTTTGTGGAGCGCACTTTGAGGGTTACACCACCCTTTAGCAGACAGACGCACGCTTGTCGCTGCTGCTTTGAGGATGCAAGTGCGGCTACAGCCCACACAATTCACAAAGACAGAAAAAAGAAGAAGAATATTTTTATTGTTTGTGTAGCACACTTTGAGGGTGTCACCACCCTTTAACAGACAGACGCACGCTTGTCGCTGCTGCTTTGAAGATGCAAGTGCGGCTACATCGCACACAAGTCACAAACACATTAAAAAAATAGTTTTTTATTTTTTGGAGCACTTTGAGAGTTACACCACCCTTTAACAGACAGACGCACACTTGTCGCTGCTGCTTTGAGGATGCAAGTGCGGCTACAGCCCACACAATTCACAAAGACCAAAAAAAAAAGAACAATATTTTTATTGTTTGTGTAGCACACTTTGAGGGTGTCACCACCCTTTAACAGACAGACGCACGCTTGTCGCTGCTGCTTTAAGGATGCAGGTGCGGCTGCAGCCCACACATTTCACAAAGACCAAAAAAAAAAGAACAATATTTTTATTGTTTGTGCAGCACACTTTGAGGGTGTCACCACCCTTTAACAGACAGATGCACGCTTGTCGCTGCTGCTTTAAGGATGCAGGTGCGGCTACAGCCCACACATTTCACAAAGACCGAAAAAAAAAGAACAATATTTTTATTGTTTGTGTAGCACACTTTGAGGGTGTCACCACCCTTTAACAGACAGACGCACGCTTGTCGCTGCTGCTTTGAGGATGCAGGTGGAATCTAGATGGGATTTGGAACCGGGGACACACTACCTCCATCAATTGTTTAAATCCCACTGCACTAATGGCGGATACCGGACGCACGTCTAACACCAACATAGCAGTCAAGGCCTCTGTTATACGTTTTGCTTCAGGATGACTGCTGTCGTACTTCATCCTCATCGCTAGGGACTGTTGGAGGGTCAATTGTTTAGTAAAAGTAGTAATGTTCCTACTTCCTCTCTGGGATGATGAACAACTCCCAGCAGCAGCAACAGCACTAGGAGGAAGTGGTTCTTGATCTTTCCCTATTTTATTTTTATCGGAGAAAGTTTGGTCCTCCATTATATTGATATATACGTGCGGCTAAAGCGCACACAAACACAGAAAATATTTTTGTATTTTTGCTGGAGAGTACTGCACTTTGTGGGTTACACCACCCTTTAAGAAATGAGCCAGCCGGATCTTTACTTATGGGACACAGGCGCACGCTTCGCGCTGCTCCTTTGTTGATGCAGGTGCAGCCACAGTGCACACAAGTCACAAACACAGAAAATATATATTTTTTTGGTTTGGACTGGAGTGTACTTTGGGGGTTACAGCACCCTTTAACGGTCAAGCCAGCCGGCCCTTTACATATGACACAGGCGCACGCTTGGCACTACTTTGTTGATGCACGTGCGGCTACTGCGCACACAATTCACAAACACAGAAAATAATTTTTTTTTTGTTTGGACTGGAGTGTACTTTAGGGGTTACAGCACCCTTTAATGGTCAAGCCAGCCGGCCCTTTACTTATGACACAGGCGCACGCTAGGCACTACTTTGTTGATGCACGTGCGGCTATTGCGCACACAATTCACAAACACAGAAAATATATATTTTTGGGGTTTGGACTGGAGTGTACTTTGGGGGTTACAGCACCCTTTAACGGTCAAGCCAGCCGGCCCTTTACTTATGACACAGGCGCACGCTTGGCACTACTTTGTTGATGCACGTGCGGCTACTGCGCACACAATTCACAAACACAGAAAATATATATTTTTTTGGTTTGGACTGGAGTGTACTTTGGGGGTTACAGCACCCTTTAACGGTCAAGCCAGCCGGCCCTTTACTTATGACACAGGCGCACGCTTGGCACTACTTTGTTGATGCACGTGCGGCTACTGCGCACACAATTCACAAACACAGAAAATATATATTTTTTTGGTTTGGACCGGGATGTACTTTGGGGGTTACAGCACCCTTTAACTGTCAAGCCAGCCGGCCCTTTACTTATGACACAGGCGCACGCTTGGCACTACTTTGTTGATGCACGTGCGGCTACTGCGCACACAATTCACAAACACAGAAAATATATATTTTTGTGGTTTGGACTGGAGTGTACTTTGGGGGTTACAGCACCCTTTAACGGTCAAGCCAGCCGGCCCTTTACTTATGACACAGGCGCACACTTGGCACTACTTTGTTGATGCACGTGCGGCTACTGCGCACACAATTCACAAACACAGAAAATAATTTTTTTTTTGGTTTGGACTGGAGTGTACTTTGGGGGTTACAGCACCCTTTAACTGTCAAGCCAGCCGGCCCTTTACTTATGACACAGGCGCACGCTTGGCACTACTTTGTTGATGCACGTGCGGCTACTGCGCACACAATTCACAAACACAGAAAATATATTATTTTTTTAGCACTTGGGGGGAGCACCCCTGATGGACAGAGCACCCCCTGGACAACACTACAGCACCCCTTTAGGACTGGGACACTGCACAGGACTTTGGAGTGGACACAGCCCCTATGGAGAACTGACTGCACAACACAGTCCAGCCAGCCCCTATGGACTTTGAAGTAGTGGACACAGCCCCTATTAACAACAGCAGCACAGCACAACACAGCCAGCCCCTATGGCCTTTGAAGTAGTGGACAACAGCAGCACAGCACAGCACAACACTACTCTGCACTACACTTCACAGCCCAGCCAGCCCTAACTCCCACCCTCCCTCTTCACTGTCCACAGCCGAGTGAGAAAATGGCGCCGACGCGGGTACCTTATATAGGATCCAAAACCCGCGAGACTCGGAAGGCGGGATGATGACGTTTTGCCTCGATTTCAGATCCGAGTCAGGCGGGAAAAGTCGAGCCTGACTCGGATCGGACTCGGATCGGGGGGGCTCGGGGGGGTTCGGATTTCAGAAATCCGAACCCGCTCACTCCTACCCTATAGTAACTTCACCCTATTTAGGCCCCCACTCTGCTCTTGTGAACATGATGTGGGGGGGTCAGCACAGTATAGTGAAGCAGTCCCACCACCAGCACTGGTGGTAGTTCTGCCATTGTAATGCAATATGTAAAATAAGAGAAGTACAATTACCTACTGCAGAGGCTTTCACACTCCGCCATTGCAGTCCAGGTTTTAAGGATATCCATGCTTGATAGTAGATGGTTAAATCAAATTGACTGAAATACTAATTAAGTCATATGTGCTCAAGAATGGATATCCTTAAACAGTGGACTGTAATGGTTTGGGAACTACTTATCTACTGTATGTTTATATTGGATTTTCACTACATGCAATGGAATCAACCAAATTGAAATTCAGCCAATCAAATCACTAGGAAGTTGGAATTAATTAATACATCATGAAGGCCATTTGTGAGTTGATAGGCTGTACTGGTATGAATACTGTATAAAACTGCTGCCTCACTTTAAAATTGTATAGATTGTGTCTCTGTTCTGCTAGTTATTCTGACATTCCTGCTTGTAGCAAGGTCTTTTTACTTCAGAAAACATTGTCACATGTCCTTACCTACAGGGACTCTATCACCCGCCAAGGACTCTATTGTCTGTATATGCTTTGCTGTCAGCATGAGGAAAAGATAACCAATTAATGCATCTGTGTTGACTTTTGGTTCAAGAATTTGCACACCCTGGTGTGAAATTAATTATTTTTAGAAGTACTAAAAATGCCAAAGCCCCGGGTCCTATAGTTCTTGTTCTGTAGGTAATTGGATAAAAAAGAAGCACCCCCTGTTGACACCTCTAATGATTGTGCCAACTGCTTGAGAAACCCATCCTCTAATTGAGGGAGAGTTTTTTACAAGGTGACCCACAGACCCCCCCCCCCCCCGCTCTCAGAAACCTTTTAAAATTCTAGAAAACACTTTGAAAAACTACCCACAAACATGTGAGCACACACAGATGAAACAGTCTTCTTCTAAAAATAGAATATATCATACAGAGTGCTACACAGTCAAGGTCCATGAATCATACTGTATATAATCATTATACATTTTTGTCATGTATTTTCATATCTCTTCATTTATATTAAGCAAATATTAATTTATTGATTATACAAGCATACACTTGTCCAAATCAAGGTATATCTATCTAATCTAATCATTTCTATGCAAAACATTCACGTGATTGACAGCAGCAGAAAGCCATGCCACTGCAGTGCTATAATATTAACCCTTTAAATAATGTATCTTCTATTCCAGCAGAGTGAGGGCCTGATTCAGAGGCGCTCGCTGTTTGCGAGAACTCACTCTGAATCAGGGCGTTCTTTTTTTTTTTTCGGCCTCCAGGCGTTTCGCACAGCTGTGGGTGACCACCCATAGCTTGTGCGAGCGGCCTGGCGATGGTCGCAATTATCGCGACCATCGGGCTTGCGGCGACACCCTGCGGGAGGGTCTCGGCTCCCGCAAGCCCGAGTGCACTTCCTGCTAGTCCACTACTGATTTCACGAGTGATGTCAGTAGGGCCGCCCACAAACGGCAGGCGTTCCTAAAGGAACGCCTGCGTTTCTGCAGCCACTCCCCCTCCCCGCCTACAAAATGTGGCGAGCTGTCAATCAACATCGACAGCCGCCCCGTCTTGTAGTGAGACCTGGAGCGACGAAGCTACTGTCGCTCGCTGGGGCTCGCGCATGTGCACGCCGAAAGTGGCGCATGTGCAGTGGGGGAATATCGACCCGCTTGCGAGCGCTGTGCGCTCACGAGCTGGTCTGAATCAAGCCCTGAATTCTCTCTTAAGGTGGTCCTCACTGAGTTTCACCCGCTGAATTTGGCCCTCATCATAATTTTAAAAGCGCACAATGACCAAGTGAGTATACTTTATATACATTTTAGATGACTTTGGGGTCTATTCATCATCACTTAATTTCTACAAAAGCAGGTGAAAATGCACATTTTCACCTGCAACTGTACAAATTAGGTATTCGGGTCATTCATCAAGAAGGTAAAGCATGAGATTTCACAGATATCTCCTGCTTACCTTTCTCTCATGGAATGGCCCTCTGTCCCCATACATTAGTATCACAGATATCTCCTGCTTACTTTTCTCTCGTGGAATGGCCCTCTGTCCCCATACACTAGTATCACAGATATCTCCTGCTTACCTTCCTCTGGCGGAGTGACCCTCTGTCCCCATACACTAGTATCACAGATATCTCCTGCTTACCTTTCTCTCGTGGAATGGCCCTCTGTCCCCATACACTAGTATAGGGACAGAATTCATCAAGCTCCAAAAATGCAATGTTTTCGGAGCTTGAGTGCGGGAGCATTCTCCATCTTCAGATGGCATGCTCCCGTTCTGGGCTCGCAACCCACTCCTTCCCAACGGAAGGAGTCCCAGGTTGTGAAGGGGGATCCTTTCGGATCCCTCCGCCCCTGTCCGGCTCCTTCTTCAGGACGTTGGGGCTCTTGTATGCGTGCGTGACCTGTAGGTCATGCATGCGCACTAACGTCACTGCTCCGAAAGGAAGTGAAGCCGCTCGCGAGGACAGCTGATTTTCGGATCAGCTGTCTCAACGTCGGAGCAATTTATCATTGCATCCACAGCGAGTTAGAATGTTATTTATTGGGGTCCCCGATAATTAACATCATGAATAGACCCCTATATATGAGTATGATAATGTGGTCAGGTAATGCACAAAATGTATATTAAGTGGCTTTAACACACTATGGGGTAAATTTACTAAAGGTCGATTAAATGGTCGATTTGAAGTGTGATTTAGCAAACCTCAAACCGACTCAAATCGAATTGTGACAACCCCGTTTTTTTACAAGATTTACTAATGGTCGATTTGTTTTGCGATTTGCAAAACAAATTCGATTGGACTCGGTTTTGAACAGTGGTTTGTAGTTCGATTTGACATGTTCATGTACAAATCGCACGGCAAATCCCACTTCAAACCGAACTGCAAATCCCCGACAGCATAGAACTGCTTCATGCTTTCACTTTCAGCATGAACAGTTCATTCTCACACAGATACATGCAGACATCAGTGAGATGCCTACATTTATCTGACTGTAACAAGCAAACAAATAGTTAAATGTTAAAAAAAAATGACGTGAGGTACCCCTCCAAAACACAATCAGCCCCGGACTTTTCAAATCCAGTCCTGGCTGACTAAGTACAGGTAAAAAATTGCGTAGGGTCTCCCTGTACTTAGTTCAACCAGCACTGGGCTATGGGAACCAGTCCTGGTTCTGGAATACAGAGAAAAAATTGCATAGGGTCTCCCTGTAATTCACAAAACCAGCCCTGGACCCTTTCTAACGGGGGACTGATGCCACAGCCAGGGGAGCCCTATCACTGGGCCCCACAGCCACAGCATCAGCCCTCACCGCTAGTCAGCCCAGGGGAGTTGGAGACCCCTCCAATAAAGGGGTCCCCCTCTCTGGGGCACCACTAGCCTAGGCTGATAGCCCGGGCTATACCCACCACCCCTCGGCGGTGGGTTGATTGTGTCAATGTAGTGTAAGAATAGTAGAAAAAAACATTGTCTTTACAGTAGAACTGCAGGTCCCAGCAAGCCTCCCCTGCATTCTGATACTTGGAGAACCACAAGTAACAGCATGCGGAGCATTAAGGGCCCACTGGGACCTGTAGTTTACCTGTAAAGAAATGTTGAAAAAAACACACACACACATTTTTCACAGTATAAGTTTAATACATACATACATACATACATACATACACACACACCTATATTACCTCAAGTGGTCCCCTTGTCCAGTAGGCATCCATGGTCTTCTTAAAATAACAAAATGAAAAACATGACCCTCGCACTAAGCAATAACCATCCTAACCAGGATGATTATTACTTCCCGACTGAAGCGCTCAGACGTGGCTTCCTCCTTTGAAGGTCCGCGTCTGAGCGCTCATTGGCTGAGAGAGGTCAGCCCCCACCTAAAGTTTATACTGCAGTTCCCATCTTTGAGTTCAATGGAGGGAGCCGTTCATTGGCTGAGAGGCGGGGGCTGACCTCTCTCAGCCAATGAACGCTCAGACACGGACCTTCAAAGGAGGAAGCCATGTCTGAGCGCTTCATTCGGGAAGTAATAACCATCCTAGTTAGGATGGTTATTGCTTAGTGCAAGGGTCGCGTTTTTTTGTTTTGTTATTCTAAGAAGACCATGGATGCCTACTGGACAAGGGGACCACTCGAGGTAATATAGGTGAGTATGTGTGAGTCTGTATGTATGTATTAAACTTATACTGTGTAAGGTGTGTGTGTTTCTTTCAACATTTCTTTACACGTGAACTACAGGTCCCAGTGGGTCCTTAATGCCCCGCATGCTGGTACTTGTGGTTCTCCATGTACCAGCATGCGGGGGAGGCTTGCTGTGACCTGCAGTTTGACTGTAAAGACAATGTTAAACATATTCTTTTTTTACACTACATTAACACAATCAACCCCACCACCCACCGCCCAGGGGTGGTGGGGATAGCCCCGTGCTATCAACCTAGGCGAGGGGTGCCCTGAAGAGGGGGACCCCTTTATTGGAGGGGCCCCCAACTCCCAAGGGATCCCTGACCTGGGCTGACTAGCGGTCAGGGCTGATGCTGCGGCTGGGGGGCCCGGTGATAGGGCTCCCCTGGCTGTGGCATCAGTCCCCCACTAGAAAGGGTCCAGGGCTGGTTCTGTGAATTACAGAGAGATCCTATGCAAAATTTTCCCTGTAATTCCAGAACTAGGACTGGTTCCTATAGCCCAGTACTGGTTCACCTAATTACAGGGAGACCCTACGCAATTTTTTCCCTGTACTTAATCAACCAGGACTGGGTTTGAACAGTCCGGGGCTGGTTGTGCTTTCGGGGTGGACCTCACATCATTTTTTTTTAACATTTAACTCTTTATTTGCTTTTTACAGTCAGATACATGCAGGCATCTCACTGATGTCTGCATGTATCTGTGTCAATCCGACCTGCTCATGCTGAAATCGAAAGAATGAAGCAGGTCTATTCATTTGGTGATTTGAAGTTCGATTTGAAGTCCGATTTTGAGGTCAATTTCAAATTGAATCATAGTAAATAAGGGTTTTGTGTGTTGGGCTATGTAAAAGTACCAATGTTTTCCCGATATTCGATTTGAGGTCGATTTGACTAAAATTCGATTTGAAAGTTGATTTTACATTCGATTTGGCCTTTAGTAAATACCCAAATGCAAAATCGAATACAAATCGAATGAAAAGCACACCTCAAATCACTCAAAATCGACGTTTAGTAAATTTACCCCTATATCTTATCCATCACCTGAATCAACTGGATGTTTGTAATTTTTATTATCTGTGGCTGATCCCAACCTCTTCTACACTTCTCCAAAGTGGTTGTTCATTTTATGCACTATACAGTAATATGCCACACTGTATTTCTCCCAGTTCTCCCATACATGCCTATTCTTCCGGGATGGCCGGGAGTCTCCCGAAAATCGGGTGGTGCTCCCTTCCCCCTGGAAAATTAGGCAAATCTCCCGGCCACCGTCACCCCCCTGCAACCGCTCCGGACCCCCCAGCATCTCATTACATACACCTCCGCAGCAGGGGAGAGGTGGGCATTGACAAGATTTGTGCTGAATTGCATCATCATGGCCCAGCCCCTTGCTTCACACAATGCTATTAATATCGGCACTGTGAAGAGGGGGCGGGTCCAGAATGGTCACTCACCTGGCCCCTAATACCTCATCATCACCGTGCCTCACCCCCTTCTGCCACACCACGCCCCTACCCCCCCCCCCCCACCCCTGCAGTAGAAGCCTCATTCAGCTCCTTCCCGGAAGCAGGGCCGAAACCAGGATTTTTGTCACCTGGGGCAAGACAGTAATTTGGCACCCCCCTGGTAATTCCCCCAATGTAATGCCCCCTGCAGCAGTGCCCCTATAGTAATGCCCCCTTCAGCAGTGCACCTATAGTAATGCCCCTGTAGTAGTGCCCATATAGTAATGCCCCTGTACTAGTGCCCATATGGTAATGACCCCATAGTAATGCCCCTATAGTGGTGCACATAAAGTAATGCCCTTGTAGTAGTGCCCATATGGTAATGCCCCTATAGTAGTGCCCATATGGTAATGCCCCATAGTAATGCCCCTGTAGTAGTGTCCATATGGTAATGCCCCCATAGTAATTCCACTGTAGTGCCACTTACACAAAAAAAATTACTTACCTTAAACCCCGCTCCCACCTCCGCCACTGTCCAGTCCACCCGGCTGCTCTTCGGAACTTTGGAAGAGACGTCATGACGTCTCTCCCATAGTGCCCGTGGGGAGAGCCAGAAGCTGGAGTTCAAGAGAGAACTCCATCCTCCAGTTACCGCGGTGCTGCAGGGTAGGAGCCAGACTCCCGCTAGTAATAAAATCTCAGCGAGGGTCCCTGCGGCGCCGGGCTGGAAGACACAGCCCCCCCCCCTAGTTGCGGCCCTGGAAGAAGGGAGCTGAATGTCGATAAGTATGCAGTACACATTATGCCACACAGTACCTCCAGTTCACATTGTACCACACCGGGGACCAACCAGCTCCTTCCTGAAATGAATACTGCCTAATGCAGGACATTCCATTTTGAGTACAGGTCTTCCTAGTTTAAGCACACTGTGCCTTTATGGGACAGTTCTAATTCCTGAGACCAATACCTGTCCTCCAGCTTCACAAACTCAGTAAACAAGGAGAAGCCTACTCTCTGACAATCCTGGACTTACTGATTAGCTCAGCTGTCTCTGAGCATGAACAGGATTGTGGATTGTGGGAGATGGATCATATCAGTGTGGAGCTTTACTGAGAGGGAGAGACAGAGATCGCCACCAACGTGCTCCCCTTTTGAAGCCCGGGCAAATAAAATATTGTTAACCTTCCATTTGTATGAATATGTAGTCGCATTTCACAATTACGACTCCATACTCTTAGATGGAATGGGTGAAGGAGGGGGCATGCAAGAATCTGCCGAGAACAGTTAGGTGCAGTCAAGCAAATGTGGCTCATACAGACCCCAACACAGATGCTCCTCTCAGGCGTATACCTTGTGTGTTCTGGATTACTGGTGCAAATTGGGCACTGATGATAATGACGTTCAGCAGTCACTCTGTTTGGCTGAGTGTGTCTTGATCCCTCCTATTAATACTATCAAAATTTGTCCGCATACACTGTGGCTACAGTTGCACCAAATGGCCCCCTCTCGCTGCTCCAGGTACCAGGCGACTCGGACACGCAAATGGGTCTTTCTCATTCAAAATATGCATCTTGTTTGCATATATAAAACAAATGGGACCAACAAAACAACTTTTCTAGATTGCACTGACCAATTTGATGTGCGACATTTGTATATCTGTATGCGAGTGTGACTGAATCTGAATCTGTGTTATAAGTCTTGTGATGCAGCTTTCTCAAGCCAAGTTCCATTGTGCTTCATCTGCGATTTTGTACATGTAAAAATTTTATAAAACAAATTCCTGTGCAGTTAAAGTCATAGGGGTCTATTTACTAAACAGTGTTAGGAGACAAAGTGAAATGAGATAAGGTACCAGCCAATCAGCTCCTAACTGCCACGTCACAGGCTGTTTTTGAAAAATGGCAGTTCGGAGCTGATTGGCTGGTACCTTATCTCCTTTCACTTTGTCTTTGTCTGCTTAGTAAATATACCCCACAGTGTCTCTAGCACACTTTGCTACACCTCCTGGCAGGGGCGTAACTAGACCTAGGGGGTCCCCATAGCAACATTTTCATGGGCCCCCCTAGGTCCCCAGCCCCCCCATTGTCCCCCACCTCTGCACCCTCCTCACTCCCCTTTCCTCGATTTACCTGCTCCATGTTCGCGCTGCGCAGGGCAGGCACATGTCCTCTCCCAGTTGGCTCTATCTCTCCTCTCTGACTTATGCTACGAGGAGGCAGCCACACCTCCTCCCAGTATCAGTAAATCAGTAAATGAGGGGAGCCGGATGCGGAGCCGACCGGGAGGACACGACCACGGAGGGGGGCCTCGCCTACGACCATGGAGCAGGTAAGTTGATGGAGAGGGGAGTGAGGAGGGTGCAGGGGGGGTGCGGAGGGGGTGGCCACGTACCACAGCCTGGCACGGTAGGTGTAGGAAGAGGGCTGGGTCAGTCCGGGCCCAACAGCAGCCACACCCCCTGGACCTACGGTAGTTACGCCACTGCCTCTTGGAATGTCTAAAGGGGCCTATCCATTAGAAGATTTTTTTTGTCAAAGACCAAAGAATTTTCCTGCCAACAAAAAGTCTTTTACGCAAAAAGTCTTTCACAAACATGAAAGACTTTGTGAATGATACAGGTAACTTTAAAGACCAAGGACCAAGGATTGTCGCTGAAGAGACAAGATAATGGAAATTTTTAATTAATGGAGTGAATATTCATTAAAGAAGTCATTTGCCATTCGAAGTTGGTCGTTCACAGCAGATCCACTGAATCCACAAAATACTTCCTTTGTCGTTTGAGGGAGTACGCGGCGCAGGACGTTTGCAGCCTATCCATTAGACGACTTTTTGAATGATCTGACCAAAACCTCCTGGTTTTGGTCGGATTGTTCAAAAAATTGTGTAATGGATAGGTCCCGTAAGTCTTGCGCCATATGGTGTAAGAACCCGTAAGAAAACAGAGTTCCTTTCAAATGAGATCAAGGCAGCAAACAATAGGCCGGCTCAGCTTTTCCAGTGGAGATGCTTTGCAAACCAGCATGCCTGCAGCATGATGAAACCTCTCCCAGTCAAGATGCAATGAGTTTGCAAAATTCTTTGCAGATAAAAGTATCCTCCATCTGGGCTGGAGTCCCCACAGTGCCATCAAAGGAGTGCCAAACTACCATTGTTCAATCTTAATCCTTCTGGATCTCTCAGCAGCATTTGATACTGTGGACCATGGGACTCTAATTGATCGTCTGAAACATTTCTGTGGTCTTGATGGCACAGTCCTTAGAAGGGTTCAAATCATTTCTCACTGGTAGGTCACAGAGAGTTTCTTCTGGAGTAAACTCTTAATCACCAGTGCCACTTCCATGCGGTGTCCCACAGGGTTCTATACTATCTCCCATGCTTTTTGCAGTATACATGCTACCATTGGGTGAAATAATCAGACGTCATGGCCTGGTCTACCACTGCTATGCAGATGATACACAACTGTACCTGTCCTTTGCTCCAGGTACAAAGGACCCAATAACAACCCTAAATGGCTGCCTAGCTGAGCTTCAGGAGTGGATGAGTGCCAGTTGGCTGCGACTGAACCCTGATAAAACAGAGGTTCTTATGATAGATCACAGGACAGGGCTACAGCATAGCCAATCAACAGGACTTACGCTTGGGGGGTTCAGAATTACAAAACACTAAACGTGCGAATCTTGGTGTTGTCCTGGATAGTGGCTTGACACTTAAACATCAGGTATCAGCCACAATCAAATCCTCATTCTTTCATCTGAGGAACAAAGCCAGAATCAAGCACTTAATTCCCTCAGAAGGTCTTCCTAAAGTCATACATGCATTTATATCATCACGCCTAGACTACTGCAACGCCCTCTACCTCAGTCTCCCAGCAAAAGAATTACACCGCTTGCAGATGGTACAAAACACAGCTGCCAGGCTATTAACCAACCAGCCCCGTTCCAGCCACATAACACCCATTCTCTACTCCCTTCACTGGCTGGCTGTCAGATGGCAAATTGTTTTCAAGATTGGCTTACTGACTTACAAAGCCCTTCATGACCACGGCCCAGGGTACCTGAAGCAGCTTCTGATTCCTTACTGTCCCACTCGATTACTGTGATCCGTTGACGAAGGACTATTAACAGTACCTAGAACCTCATGGAATTCATCTGGGGGTCGAGCTTTCAGTTTTGTGGCTCCAACCTTTTGGAACTCACTTCCCCGCACGGTTCGAGAGGCCTCCACTCTAGAATCCTTCAAAACTAGACTCAAGACTCAATTATTCACCCAAGCATTTCACTAATGTCCCTTGTTTAAGCTTATTTTGTATTTTGTACTGTAAATGTATAGCACTTTGAGTCCTTTAGGAGAAAAGCGCTATATAAATAAAATTATTATTATTATTATTATTATTATTATTACTATTATTATTATAGGTATATGAGGACACATCTGTATAAACTATTTGTGTGGGCACTGTGGTCTATGAGCCTGATTCAGAGCCGGTCGCTATTTGCGCTCGCTCGTCCAGAAAATAGGGGTGGCTATTCAAATGAACCGTTCGCTGTTTGCGGTCTGTTCACGCCTCTAGGTCTGAACGAGCGAACAAAACTTGCGGTCGTTTTTTGGGAAACTACGCCTCCTGGCCGCTCGCATCCTACGTCATGTCCGCTATTTATTAGATTAATCGAGTACATCGAACAGGGTATGAGCTGCTCGCTATTCTTGTGGTTGGTTTTTGCTACCACAATTTTGCGAGCAGTTCTGGCTAAAAAAAAACCCAGTGACGTGGTCAATGACGCTGCTGTTTTAAATATGCACACCCATAAAACGCCCGTTTTGACCTTTAAGCACGCCTGCAATCGGATCTCCACTCCCCGTTTTCAAGCACCTTCCCCTGTTACCACCCACATACGCCTCATCCTGTCACTCAAATTAGCAGGCATTCGCTATTTTGCGAGCACATGAATTTCGGCCGCACTGACTGGTTCGCGCATGCTTATAACGATCGGTACGCATGCGCAGTTTGGCAAACATCGCTCGGAGCGAACGAGCTGCCGCTTACGAGTGGCTCTGAATCAGGCCCAATATGCTTTATTTACTTGACATATGCAATTGGCCCACAGCAGGAATGCACATTTCCATTTGTTTTTATTTAAGTGGAAGACAACAGATGTTTGTATTTAATTTAATTTATTTAGTATTTTAATTTTATATGGTAAATATTACTTAGATTTAATAAGGAACATCAGCAGCTTTGACTAATGGTGCATACACACGATCAGATTTTTTCTTCAGATATGGACGATAACGATTTAAAAATCGTTCAGTCGTTCATATCTGAAGGAAAATCGTTCATATCTGACATGCCTGAACGATGGACGATCAACGATGCGCGTTCCCGTTTGTCAGATAGCGATATCTGACATCTGATGGGTTTGCAGTCAGACTTGGACGATTCCATTCATTTTAATGCAGTCAAAAATCGTTCAAATCGTTCAAAACTTTGGTAAAATCGTTCAAATCGTTTAATCGTTCAGTCGTTCATCTGACAAATCTGACAAGTCTGACAAATCTGACCGTGTGTACGCTCCATAATAGTTTTAAGACTGCAATAGGAATAAATATTACACCAGATTCGTTTAGCATTTATTCCTATTGCCGTTTTAAAACTATCAGTCAAAGCCGGCAATGACTAATGGCTTTGATATACTGCTTCTTACTATATATTCTGCTTCTTAGTATATCTATTACTTAGTATTTATTAATAACACTGCCCAGGCGCAGGCAGATTGTCTTGTTTATATGATACTTCTCTGGAGTACTATACTGTGTATAGATTGGGTACTGTAACTTTAACATTATCTGCTAACACTGTGAAACCGCAAGTGTATTTTATGTTTGAGATTATGGTGCAAAAATGCCAGAGCCGTATCAGGGCTTTACCGCACTCTGTGCCAGCCATACCTCAAACCGCATGATGTCATGCAGTGGGAGCGGGACCACAAGCATCGGTAAGGACAGCATTATCACAGAGCATCTTCAGGATATTCTGGGGTGCTGTAGGGCGGCATGTCTGGAGCGTCCAACACTGGCTGCAGGTACCCTGCTAGCCAAATGCAGGGACCATGGTGCTGCCCACAGAGCCATGCACTCTAGTTACAGCCCTGCATAATGCGACCTAGGAGTAAATTTACTAAAGGTCGATTTTAAAAATCAATATACAGTAAATCGATCAACATTGATGTTGTGTTTCAGGGGCAAAATCACACATTTACTAATAGATTACTTTTTTAATGATCGATTTTAAGTGTTAGTAAATGTGTGATTTAGCTCCTGAAACACAACATTGATGTTGATCGATTTAGATCAATTTTAATAGATTAAAATCAACCTTTAGCAAAAAGTAATCAAATGCATCTGGTTTATTTCCAAAATAAACATATCTAACCTATAATGTAAAAAGTCAAGAACGTCATAAAATATGGGCTCCCTGGTACTCATATCACACCCTTCCACTACCCGGCACCTTATAATCCAAAAAGATAATTTTAGAAAGGTTATTCCCTGACTCGCCTACTTCCCTGTTTTAGCACTGCTTATCCCATCACTAATTCTTATGCTTCCATCTCTCCACTTACCCTCTCCCTCCCTCTGCCTTCATACACCTTGCTATAAATGCAGAACATAATCACTGCACAGGCAAACAGTTGCACTTTCACCCAAAGTTTATTGATTTGGTCCCAAAAGACCTTATCTTCCATAACAAGGTAATTAAAATGGAATTTATTGCTTTATCTTATGCACAACTGCCTAATGCTGATGTTGCTGTACAGTATGTAAACGTCTAACCTGCACTTTGTTCTCTTTGGTTAAAATTGCATTTGAAAAGTTAAATAAATAAATATACAATATAATAATAATAATAATAAATAATAACAATAATGTATCACCCCCCCATCCGCTGGTTGATAACATATTTTATTAAAATAAATCTATTGGACTTTACTAACGCTTGACCAATGTGTAATCAGTAATACCCCCATCCTCAATATTCATCTGTAGTAAACTATGTATTAAAGAAGCCTTCAGTCCTGTACTATTGATCTGTCATAGTCCATTAACTATTGGAGAGAAAAGATGTACAGTATCTGATTAATTGAAGCTCACAGCCATGCTAGTATAGAGAATAAATCTAATTGTTAGGAATTGGCTGCAGTGTTCAAGCAGTGCTCTTCTCCATCCTAATCCCTGGCCTGGACCCCTTCGCCTCTACTTCGCCCCAATATTTTGCATTAATCCTTTATCCCTAGCTGCCCACTCAATTCCTACTTCCAACCTCAGTGTCACCTAGGAACACACTTATTGTTAAGCAATTACTTATGCTTCATTTATCTTTCATCTATGAAATTATATAATTTCACTTAATTTATCATTATTCAATATCTGACACATCAGCATTCATAATTTCTGTCAGGCCCCGCCCCCTCTGCTATTCTAAACACCCCCCAGATGCTCTGTCCCGCCTCCCTCTCTCCAGTCCGTCACTCTGGTGGAGCACTGGAGGAGGGCACTTTCACAATTTTGCTATGGGGCCCACAAAGGTCTAGTGGTGCCCCTGGCTCCTTCCTACTATTATACAATGTTAATGTGCTGCAAATGTTATGCGTTTTGAGCCTTATTGGGACAAAAGCACTATATAAATCTATATTATTATTATTATTATTAATAGACTTTAACTACTGTGACATTAACTTTTAATGTCACAGTAGTTTTCCCACGATAATAGTGGACAAGATATTGCTTCTATTTCAACTGTATAAATCAAATGAGCCCTGAATTCTGTCTGTTTGCTGAACTTGTCTCACTCCTCTTTACTTCCTCTGTATGTCATTACCAGTTAATGGTTTATGGTCGGCATCATGCAATGTTTTTTATATGAAGAAAAACAGTGCAGAAAGGGAAATGGTAACTAATTACAGCTAATTAGTGAAATTCATACATTACACTAGGTAATGAAAAGAAGCATGTCTGACTTGGTTTAGGATTGATTCATTTATTGAGAAAATATAGGAACAAAGAGATTTTATTTTATTGTTATCATTGCACATTTTTTTGATATCACACATCTCACATTTAATTAACACCGCATATACTGTATACTATCTGTACCCCTGTGCTTATGAAACTGTTTCCCTGTCTCTGATGTAAATAAAATTGATTGTCCGGGTAGAAATGGAATATTTTGCAGTGTCAGTGCCTCATGCCACAGTGATACCACCATGATATATATGGTATAGTGATACCACTAACTCCTAGTGAATTTATTGCATTCCTACGAATATAAGTACTGCTTACAAAACGGCCACATCTGCTTAGGAGCGCAGAGGGGGAAGGGGGTGTTTGTACAAAATACCATTGTTATGTTCTGGGTTGTTTGTGGACCCGGGGTGGTAGCAGGAGCGATCACAGAAGCGGGTTTGAATAAAAAACTAGGTTTTTTTTATATGTGCTTGAGTAGACATAAACTATGGCAGTAAATAAAAGTCCAGGAATATATAAATGTGCACAAGAGTTCTGTGGTGGGAGCAATGGGTTAATGTCCAAGTAGAAACAATTAGAGCTGTCCAGGTGTGCAGGTAGTGAGACTGAAAATGATCAAGCAGGTATGCAGGTAGTGATGCAGGAAATAATAAGCCAGGTGTGCAGGTAGTGAGACTGAAAATGATCAAGCAGGTATGCAGGTAGTGATGCAGGAAATAATAAGCCAGGTATGCAGGTAGTGAACTAAGGCAAATGAGCAGGATGTCAGCAGGCTCAGGCACTCAGGTATGGGCAAGGGTGATGGAGGAAGCGGGGTAGTCCAGTGGAAGCTAGGACAGGCAGACTGGCAGACAGCGAATTCACAGGAACAGGATAAGCACAGAGAACTCCCTCTCAGCTAGGCTGAGATACACATTGCACTGGCAATGCAAGGGAGCTCTGAACTCCCTTAAATCCCCAGTGCTCAGCCGTGACTGGTCAGAGAGGAGCATGTGACACAACAGGATAGGGCAACTAAGTCACCTGACCGGAGGCAAGATGGCGGCGCCCATGCCAGAACGGAACAGAAGCACCACCAGGCCCAACCAGACCAGAGTGACAGTATGCCCACATGGAACCACGCACAGCCAATGCTCCCCGCCAGGCACCAGTGCCACCGCCAGACGCCCCTCGCCATAGCGTCCTCACAGGTATTACCCGTCGACTACCATGCTGAGAAATCCTGGTCGTGACAACCATGCCTTACAAAGAGGAAATGCCACACCTCTGACCTTATGCAATGCCACCTTGAGCGGCACTCAGCATCCATGGATAGAATTACCAATGTAGCATGGCCTTGCCACTCCTGCAGTGCGTCGAAGCCCGCTCTCCCGTCCTTGTACCAGGGCTTGGGTTCTCATGGTGGCCCTGGTTGTATATAGGAGATATATACTTGCTAGCTAAAGTGAGTTCCTTCCCCATCTATTCAAGGGTTACAAATAATACAGTTGTAGAAGAAGTATAGTAATTCTGAAGACACTTTTTGAAGGATTTCACCCATGTGAACCAACAAACAAGAAAAAGTGGTATATGATATTGTAACATTTTATCCATTTCACTCAGTAAATCTCTAAACCGCTATTACTCTGAACCTGAAGTATTTAGTATTCTACCTGTGGGGAGATCTCACAAGATTTATAATCGCTAATGTTCCAGCCTGAATCATCTGTCCCCCCATAATGCTGATTTGTCCTCTCCCCAGTGTCTACGTGGAATGCTCAATTAGCAGTATGAATTAAGGATCCTTATAAAAATGTGCTTTTATAATTAAATAGAATACAGATTTACTGTACATTTAAAGGTCAAATTATTCAACAACTGTGGCATTATTTTATTATGTAAATTATGCATAACTCCTCAACCAAATATAAATCCCACATGTGAATTCACAGAAAGAGAACACAACATTAAAAAGAAAAATAACGGTCTTTTATTGCAGGGAGATGAGCCCTAAATCCGTAGAAAATCTGCGTTTTCACTGAAGCACCTCCCCCTTTGACTTAGCAGACCAACCAGTACTGTAAGTTCTAAACAAAGGGCCTGATTCTATAGAGGGCGCAGTTTTGCATCCTCACGCAGATTCCCAATTATCGGGAATCTACACATGCGCAGGACCCCTTCTTCGCATGTGCAGAACGAGTGCTGCATGAACGCATGCAGGCCCCGCTATGTCTATGCATGATTGACATGCAGATGCGTTTGCAGGGCAGTGTGGGGACGGCAAGAGTTCCCGGAATCAGAGAGGGGGAACGCCCCTGTTTTGAAGGAGGAACGAGGCTATGGTCTGCGTCCATGGATGCAGACATCCTGGCCTCGCAAACCGGCCAGCCTGCGTAAGCTGAGGCTTACTCAGCTGGCCGGTGCTGCACAACATGATGGTGATCCCAAGCTGTAACCTCGGTCACAGCGCTGGGATTGCAGATGCTGACAGGGGGCATCTCTTCATTTCAGACGCCTCCTGCAGTATTTGAATTTTAGGATGACGGAATTTTCAAGGCCTCTTGTGTGCGGCTTTGCAATTCCATCCACTGCTGAATCAGGTCCAAAGGTAATAAAAGGCAACAAGAAGATCTCTACTGTACAATAAAAGCTGTCTCAAAAAGAATGCAGCTACAAGTTCCTTTCAATGAAAAATATCATTGCCTCCTCCTTATGTCCTTCTTGACTAACTTAGCTCACAGCTGATCCCTGTAGAGTCTATTGTGTAGTCAGTGTTGGGACCAGAGATCGCCACCTAGAGCCGAGTTGTTGCATCACACCTAATGCAGGAGTTGATTGGCACTTTCCCCAGCATCAGAATTTGTATCACTAAGATGTGTTAAAGAGCTTTTTTTGAGGTCTACTGAGAGCAAAGAGTTTCAAATTCTAGATTATGTGTGTCCCTTAGCTTTCTGATTTGTACACTGAAATACTTTAAAGAAAGGGGACAACACACACAACATTGTGTTCTTTACTGTGTTTACATCAGAAAACAAATCCATCATAGGGATGAATCACTAACTGGTACCTAAGTGCAGCCTATGAACAACTGCTGTTTGCCTAGACCAAAAACCCTGGGTCATATGGGACTGTTAGCTTTGTAATTTGTACACTCAAACACTGTCATCTGGCGATTCAAGATTTATATGCAAATATGATGTAATACAATATTAACTTACACCAGGGGCTTAACTACAGCAGGTATTTGAAGGCCCCATAGCAAAAGTTTGTAAGGGCCATCTGTACCACCCAGTGGTAAATAAATTTACCAAATGTAACTTTGACAAAGAAGCTGAACCCCCCTCAGAGCTGGTCCTCATAGCAGCTGCACCCCTTGCACCTATGGTAGTTATGCTCAGGGCCGTAGCTAGGGGTGTGCGGCCGGTGCGGCAGCACAGAGCGCAGGGCTCTGTGGGCAGCACCATCGATATCCCACGGCCTCTGCTTCTGACTGCAGGGTGCCTGTAGCAGCGCCCTGCAGCCAGAATCACTGCATCACTGCAGCCTGTAGCGTCCCGCAGACGCTACAGGCAGGCACTCTGCCATAATTACAGCTGACCGGCGCGTCTTGAAGACGCTCCGGGCGCTGCTTGAGCGTCAGTTGCCGGCAGTCCTGTCCCCTTGTGCGCGACATCATGACGTCACACACAAAAGGGGCGGGGCTGGAACAGGGCGCTCAGAGCGCTATCTACGGCTCTGGTTATACCCATGCCTTACATATTAGTTACATTATATTACTGTCTGTTATACTGTAGAAGATTTCTGAGGTTTATTTTTATGGATTTGATTATGAGTAAGATTGTTTTATTATTTCTAACTATATTATACAGTATATGTCCTGAAACATTAAATAATTAGACACATTAGTTATTTCTTAAGTATCTGACTTAGGTATCTTAAGTAGCAGAATTGTAGGGACAGCAGGCTGTTCTTTCCTTATCAACATGTTTATATGTCTTATATGTGCTTTCAGTTTTTAAATTAAATCTATTTTTTTTGCCTTATTTCAGCTCAGCAGTTTTGCTGGGGGTCAAGGAGCGAGTACATTTACAAAGGAACACCCTGATTCGTCCAGCTGGTGCCATCACCCACTGACACCCCCATCTGGATCCAGCCAAAGCTGCCGTTTGACTCAATAATCCATGCACTTATTTGTAAATAGAAAAAAAGCTTCAAAGACTGACAAATAATCATAGTCATGAGTCTGACCGGCAACTTGAAGATATCAGCAATTGAGCTGAACCTCTTCTTTTTCATGTATGTATACATTAGATTTAAATTAGAATTGTGTACCATTACATTTATGTAGCTAGAAATGTACAATGTTAAACTTTTAGTTAAAAACATGTCTATTGTAGGATAAGGAATGTTTTAAAAAGTAGTCTTTTACAGAACACAATTTTCTATTTGGCACTTCACATCCCCACTACAATTAGTTCTAGGTAACCGCTTAAATTCTTTAAGCGCTGCAATGTTTTATTGATTTTATAAAGGACTTGAATACTGTTAACCACAGCTTACTGACAATTGGATGTTCCATCCTAAGCTTAGCCCCTGAAGTGATAGCAGTGTCAGAAATTAATGTTTATTAAGGTTGACAATTGTTCCTGAGGGCCTGACCTGAAAGACCTGGTTTGTTGTGTGATGAGTTCTGATACATGAGAAAACACTACCTACGTCTTCTCCTACTCACAGGTCACACAACTTCACAAAGGGTTCCTCTTTTTTCTCCAAATATTTTACAAGCTGCATAATGTAAGTGCACCTTTCACCTACACTGGATTTTTGGATATATTCTCATGATTGGTCCAGGCAGTAAGGGGGTTGCCAAAACTAAGTATAAGTGACAGGAGAACTGTAAAGGGGATGACCAACCAAAGGTCCCCTGTTCCCCCTGACTAGCATATTGAAGATATAATCTACATTTTATCAGGATATGTTACAAAATGTAAAACTGTTTTATAATCTAACACATTAGCAATGGAGAATTTTAAGTTCATGGGGCTATACTGTATGTCAAGCACTCTGGACTCCGAATGGCCGAACTTACTTAATTGTAACCCTGTGTTTGAACCCCTGCTTTCTGCTAAACGGATTGAGTAGGGCTTGGTTTGTGGAAAGGCAACACACATAAGCATACCTCCCAACTGTCCCACATTTAGCGGGACAGTCCCATTTTTCTGGGAGTGTCCCGCTGTAACGCCCGCGGGGCGCAGTGTCCCGCGGTGGGGGGGAAGTTGGGGGTAGCATACACACTGCTCTGCTATGCAGAGCAACGTGTATGCAGAGGTAGAATAAACACTGTGCGCATGCGCACAGCATCTATTGAGAGTACGGGTGGAAGCCCGGGGGCTGCCCAGCATCTCGGAGATGCTGGGCACGCCCCATTAGTGATGTAAAAGGGGGCATGTCATCTGACCACGCCCTTTCTGATTAGACCATGCCCCTTTTTGGGCGCGCGCAAGTCCCGACTCCCTCCCAGCAAATTTGGGAGGTATGCATAAGTGCCTGGGGTGACAGTGCTTAACTTATGAAACAAAGGAGTAAATGTAATAAGAATGCTAATACTGCTGACTAAATGCTGCTCCTGCCTCACTGATTATCATAGTGAAGCAGGAGGCATTTAGCATGGCATGTACTAATAACCCTTGCGCTGAAGAGGGTGAGAGAAAACCCACCCCTCTGGCGAAATGCACAGTCAAGAGGCCTATCCTTTAGCAGATCTTTCTCTAACGATGAAAGACAAAAGATTATCCCTTGAAAATTCCTGGGGCTGCGGTGACAGATATCTGTCATGTACATGACAGATTTTTGGAACGACGAACGACGAACGATATTGCATGACATCATTCAGGGAGTGGATTTTTTTTAATGTTTCTATGAATTTTCATAAAAAATATCGTTCGTCATTCGTCGTTTACCGCTTATAAACTGCCAGATATTTCTAATATCTGTCAGCGATATGCGATAATTGACCAACATGTTGGAGAGGCGAAAGACACAATTTATCGGCTGCGGGAGTGCGCATCTGTCTTCATTCAGGGCCTATCCATAAGCAGTTAAATTGAACAACTGAACGATATATTGTTCAGTAGTTCAATTTATCTGCTAATGGATAGGCCCCTTAACGCTGTCATTAGAAAACACTGCACATGTGCAAGAAACTGGCCTCAGCTGCAGCAGTGGGAATATTTTTGTCCAAACTTTATTAACAACCGGACAAAAGTAACAGAGCTCACTTCCTGCTTCTCACTAGTCTTCTCGTCAGTGGCAGATAACAGAAGCTAGAGGTGACAAAGCCGGCACTAGAGAAGACAGCTGCCGGTAAGTGACAGCTAAGAAGTGTTTTATTCCTATTCTTGTGCAACCAAATAACCTACTGACTGTGGGACTAATTCATTACGGATGGCTATTGCGATCGCAGCTGTGTATACGCACGTAGGTCTGCTGCAAAAATATGCTAATGACTGCAATCGCTCAGCTATTATAGAGACGCCCAAAGTCAGCATAGAGATGCCCACTACCGCTTTCTCACATCTGTAATACCTTGCAATCCTGCGTATACATTGGGAACATCGAGTAACATCTCCCCTCATGCACAATTACAACAGGTCTGACCATACTCAGAAATTGCTAACCTCGTCACACATAGTGAGCACACAAGCTTTGTATTTCGTCGCAGTGGCAAATTCATGCACGGACATACAACGGTGTTCAAACGTACAGGCACGCCTGCGTTTCTCCGGCCACTCACCCGTCACCACCCCCAAACGCTGACGTCCTGTCCCTCTGTCTGCGATAGCCTTGTATCTGCGCAGGTGAACGCAATACTAACTCACACACGTGCAATGCGATGCATACGCATGCGCAGTACGCACCATCGACGATCTGCGTACACTGTTGCAGTTGAATTCCGTAATGAATCAGGCCCTGAATCCAGTGCTACGTGCACAGCTTGCTGACCCTAATGTCATCTGCAAACTATACATCTAAGGCAAAGCCGTAACTAGACTTTTTGGTGCCCTGTGCCAGAAAGAGCAATGGCGGCCCCCTCATTTTCAAAGGGACATAATGCACCCAAAAAAGGGCCATGGTTTCATGGGGGAGGGCCAGGGAGAGGCCAGGAGATGCTGGGGATGAAATAAGAGGACGCTACAAGCAAGATTGATAATAAACAGAAATTTGACAGACCCAACAGACCCCTGACCTGTGGTGCCCTGTGCGATGGCAGCGGCCGCACTACCCTAGCTATGACCCTGATCTAAGGTCACTTTCTTCTATTGTTGTTGACAGATTGCTACCATTCAGTTTACATTATGCTTTTGAACTTGTATTCCGCATACATTAATCCCCATTGCATCCCATTTACATTTCCAAAATGTAGATTGCCCCTCTTCACTCTTTAAATCCATATTCATTGTTTATGCCTTCTGTGGTATCAAGTCTTATCCACAGTGAATACATTAAGCAAAACAGGACACATAATACCTGAAATGCTCCATGGGTTTCCAGCCCTTTACTCCAGCTTATACCATTGGCTTGTCAAGGCACGCATGCTCAGAGGAACTGGGCTTTCTGTTCCACTAAGCAAAAAAATTTTATAATAAAAAAGTAAAATAAATTTAACTTAGTTTAAATAATAGTTAAATATTTTTAAATATTTATAAAAAAAGGATTTCAAAATTCAAGTAATGGGCAAAGGGAAGGACAAAAACCCTATCACTAGTTTTTTTTGTGGCAAAACATTAGTTAATTTAGATGTGTACTATCTGAAGCCCATTGACTTTTGTATCTATTTTTAATTGTGTGAGTTCAATTAACACTTCTTATATAGTAAATATAGATTTGATGATGCAATTCGTGGCATTGCACATTGGGGACACGGCTTAATAAAGAGAATAAAATCACCATGCCCACCTCAGATGTCCCGCTTGGACCTTCCTCTCGCTAGGATGGCAATAGCAGGGCATAATACTGTAGAAACAAAGGACCTGATTTCAATGGTGGCCGATTGGTGCATGCGCAGGATCTGTACTGGACATGTGGCCCTGGCTCCCACTGCACATGCAGGCTGGAAATAGGACATACTGTACCTTAGGTGATTATTATATACTGTACAGATACCTTTACATCTAAGCTATTTCCTTAATAATCAAATTACTAATTTTGTCCATGTGGCATATAAAACTCCCGCAACAGTATCGCTTACAAGATAGACAGTTCACGGAGCTTATTTCCTTCACTACAATGAGTAATTACTTTTCTCCACTGGCTGAAATAAAACATATTATAGGGGTGCAGCTATGCTCGAGGACCCTGGAGAATACTACGGTAACTTTATTGACCATTAAAAACCTGATAGTGTCATGTAAGAGTGAGGGTAGATAGTAAATCAATAGGTAGAAATCCCTGTTGAATGTAACAGAACTTTGTACAGGTACCGTATGTGTAACTTTCATCATTAGATTTATATGCAGTTTGATTTTCATTGACGTTATTGTAAATCAAGTCTTCAATGTCTACACTCTGCTAAAAAAAACAACGGAGCCGATATTTTACCCACATTCTGCTTTCTCAAGTTCTGGCACTGCTGATCTTAAATTAATTTTCACATCCTGCTTCCGTGCACAGTAATTAGATTAGGTGCCTCGGAAATAATGTCACATACTTTATATAGTACAGCCTCAGGATTCCAATATTATCACCTGACTAGAGAGCCTACAAGGTGCGAATATTCATCCACAGTAAATGAGCCCCGGATATTACCCAATTATCCCATTCTGTATCAAACCAGTACAATCAGGAATTTATTCTTGTTACGATGATGGAATTTACGGACCCTCAACCTTCCCTATTATACAGTATATAAATATTATATACAGTAAGCTAGTAGCATACTTGTTGCGCTATTAAATAGATGCACAACTATATCTATCACATTTCTTTCTGGTGAGATCGGGGAACTTGCCAGTGTCTAAAGCTGCAACATAAGTCCAATTAACCCCTCCACCTTATTCCTAAGTAGCGCACAAACACCATCAAACTTTTATAGTAAGCTAGTAGCATACTTGCCTACTTTCGAAAAAGTCGGCTGCCGGCCACCAGGAAGAGAGGAGGTGGGCCTGCACGGGTAGTGCACACGGGCCCCCTCCTCTCTCAAGACGCCCCTGATTGTGCCTTATATCCAATGCAAGCAAATGGCACTAATGATCCCATTTTATTAATATTATTGTTTATTTATATGGCGCTAACAAGTGTTCGCCAGGACAAGGACATGAATAATATACATTGCTACATTAGTGACCATAACAACCCAAATAGCAACAGCATAAGCAACCAAGTGTTAGGTGCCGCAGTGGGGAGTAAGGAGTAGATGAAAGTAAAGTAAGGAGAGCTGGAAGGCTTTGATAAAGTAGTGGATCTTGAGAGCCAGTTTGGATTGTAGAGAGGTGGAGAGTCTGATGGGGAGAGGAAGAGAGTTCCAAGGTGGGGAGCAGCACAGGCAAAATCTAGGAGGTGGGAGTGGAAGTAATCAGTTGTAAGGAGAAGCGACACGCATTTGTTAAATGAAGAGAGTGGACAGGAGAATGAAGGGAGATGAGGTCAGAGATGTAAATGGGAGAGGGCTTTGTAGGCCAGTGTAAGAACCCTGAGTTGGGTTCTGAAGGGGAAGTGGAGTCAGTAGAGGGTTTGTAGGAGAGGGGAGGTGGATGTAGAACGTTTGGAGAGGAAGATAAGCTGAGCAACAGCATTGAGAACAGACTGAAGAGGAGAGAGAGGGGAGTTGGGAAGGCCAGATAGGAGGAGGTTACAGTAGTCCAATCTGGAGATGACCAGTGAGTGTATGAGGGTTTTAGTAGCATGCTGGATGAGAAAGGGTCTGATCTTGGAAATATTTTTGAGATAGAAATGACAGGACTGCAAGAGGTGCTGGATATGTGTTTTGAAGGCGAGGGAGGAGTCCAGGATAACTCCCAAGACAGTGCACTTTGGGGCTAGAGGAGATAGTTGTGCCATCAATTGATAAATAAATAGTGGGAAGAGAGGTTATGTGGGAGGGTGGGAAGACAATCATCTCAGTCTTAGACATATTATGTTTCAGAAATCGCTGGGACATCCAGGAAGAGATAGTAGAGAGACAGTTGGAGATATGAGTGAGGAGAGAGGGGGAGAGGTCAGGGGAGGAAAGGTAGATCTGAGTATCATCAGCATAGAGATGATATTGGAGGTCAAAAGAGCTGATGAGTTCACATAGCGAGGACGTATAGAGGGAGAATAGGGGAGGTCCAAGAACAGAGCCTTGGGGAACACCTACTGTAAGAGGATGTGGGGGGAGAGGAGCCATGAGAGGAAACAGGGAAGGATCGGTCAGAGAGGTACGTAGGAGGACAGGTCAGTGTCACATAGACCAAGGGAGTGAAGGATTTGCAGCAGAAGAGGGAGGTCCACAGTGTCGAGAGGCTGAGGAAAATGAGCAGAGAGTATTGGCCATTTGAATGTATATATCTCTGAATTCTTTTTTTCCAAGCTACATATTGGGGGCAATGTGCAATCAGGGAGATTGCTGGATTCTTTAGGGAGTCAGGGAGATTGCTACTATTTCAGGGAGTCTCCCTTACAATCAGGGAGAGATTTCAAGTATACTAGTAATAATATGGCAAGAAATGCCGGTAAGTTCGCAATGATGTGCGGTAATGATCTCATAATAAATGTGATCATTAGTACATGTATTATAAAGATTAATAAAAAGCTTTCTTATTGGAAGCAACATTTAATTTTCATAATGGAAATATTTTACGTGCACGGAGCAAATATTTAGGCATGTGTTTATGTTTTGAAGTAATCTGTCAAACTGTAAGTAAACAAGACATGAAAACACTTTATACACAATTATATCTGGAATATCACTTCAGAAAGTCAGATTTGCAAAGGAAAAGCATGCTAATTTCCCTAAAGAAACACTTAATATGACTTCAAAGGGAAGTAACCCTTTCAGTCTAATCTGAACTATGCTTCCTTTTGTTGGAAATGATGTGTGTGCAGATATTGATTCTTCAGAGTTATGTAGGCACACACCTGCGGATGAATAAAACTACGAACAGCCCAGTTACATAAACAGTGGAATTGGTTTATTTATAGAAAATAGGTACAGCCGTACTCACTGTTATACACACTGGTAGATGGAGCGTAGCTTGAGCGAAGCAGGGTTCTTACAGTTCACCAGCCAGTGAGTGAATGCTGCTAACAAGTAGAGGTGCGGGGATGATGAGCTTTATGCAGTTATAATATAAACTGGGGTCTCTCTGGAGCTAAGAGGAAGACATCTGTCTCCCACTGTGACACTCTTGGATGAATGCAGTCACATGTGCATGAGCACATCAGGTTGAAGGACAGATCTTCCTGCAGACTCTGGGTCCTAGTGCCCAGCATGTATGCACAGAGGGGCTTTCTAACACCTGTATATAAACATTTTTTTTAGTGATTAATTTATTAACAGAGTGGTCACTAATACTTAGGGTGAGACGTATTAATTATATTTTGCCTTCAATCTGTCAAAATGCATTAATTAATTGGATTGTAATGTGAGTGTCCAGATTAAGGCCCCTAATCATTATAATGCAGCAATGACACATTTTTCTCTACTTATTGCAGTGCTAAAAATTTTTTTATCTGTGCAATTTAACAATAAAATATTACAGGATCAGCTAAGTAATACTCATCAGCCTGGCAATGCTGGCTTGCAGCGCTGAGTCTTACCTCTTCACTGGCCAGTCTTGGTACATCTACACATGCATACTGGATCTGAAAGTTTATGTGCAATGTATCCAGGGCCGTATTATTCATATTGCTGACTAGGGTGAAGCCTAGGGGCCCCGCAGGGAGAAGTTGCAAGGCACACTTGTATTCAGCTGAGGTTTGTTTTGAGACAATGGAGAGGGGGGAGACAGCGGACCAAGAGCGTACTAGCATCAGGGCTGCTGTCACCACCGCTTCCTGGAGGCAGTTCTCTGTCCTCCAGATCTCAGCACACCAATTGGACAGAAGATTCAGCAGGACTTGCGGGGATTTCAGCTGCCCACTAGAGAGCCACTACCAAGTGCAGAGCAAGGATACCCCAGTGTAGGGGTAAACCCAACTGGATTGAAGATCCGGAGTGCACACACTAGGACAGATGCTGCAGCATACTGGCAAGTGCATAATGCAGGACGGCACACACAGAAGGACATCCAAAACCCTGATGACCACCTTCAGCATGAGGGAAACGTATGGTTAGCACACAATACAGGAAGAGATTCCCCCCAGCTACAGTAGGGTTATCTTACACATCCCATTCCCAGTGTGTGACTGCACTATCAGTAGACGTTACACTGCAGACACGCCACAGGGAGATATCACCACTATTTGGAATATGGGCAATAGACGGGAGGCAGTTATTTGACCGGCGGACTGAATGCCACCGGTCTAAATATTGACACCTAAAGCCCGACACGGGACTTAAGATAGGCATCATAATACCGACGCCTATCTGGATCCCGACGCTGGAAGACAGACAGAAGCCAGACCGATATAGGTAAGTCCAGCGCGTCTTAACTGTTAGCTGCGGGGGGGATGGTTAGGTTTAGGCACCCCAGGAGGGAATTAGGGTTAGGCACCCCCCTGGGAGGGTTAAGCTAGGGGAAGAGGAGGTTAGGGTTAAGTGTCAAAAGGGGGAGGTTAGGTACCCCCCTGGGAGGGTTAGGTTTTGGGTGAGGGAAGGGGGGGTTAGGATTAGGCACCCCCGGGGGAACTTAGGGTTTAGGCACCACCCTGGGAGTTTTAGGGTTAGGTACCACAAAGGGAGGGTTAGGGTGGAAGAGAGGAGGGTTAAAATACTTACCAGCCCCAGTCGGGATATCCTCCTGTTGGGCTTGTGCAGCCGGGATTTGAACCGGCAGCTGAATAGCCACCGGTATTTCAATCCCATTCCCAGTAGAACACCCTACCGTACCAAGGTCAGGCTTTCAGGTGTAGTGGGGTGAAAGACTGAAGTGGCGGAGTGGCCATGGGTTAATCCGGCCCTGATTGGCTCTGAATACTGTGCATGGGTGGATATGGTGGATAAGGGCTAATAGTACAGGAGTTTCTATGGTCACTGGGGGTGAGGAAATGTTAGAAGGTCATCTATTGTCACTGAGGGGTGGGGTGTTCTGTGATAATAGACATCTATGGCCACAGGGCTTAAGGATACAGAAAAGATGGGAAAATGCAACAGGTTGGGATGAAAATGCTGCAGGGCCATCAAGCCTACATTGGAGGAATACTACAGGTAGATCAATTGCTATAGTGAGATCTATGGCTACAAAGGTGTTGGGAAAATGCTACAGGTGTCTGCTAGACACATCCCCAGGGTACTGCTGTACACCCCCTAGATGTATTTTTTTGTTTACTAAAATATTGTTAAGCAAATTTTTAAATAGATGTAATTATCCTAATTAATAAAAAAATAAAGAAAAATTCTTGAAAAAACATTCATCAGATAAGTAGGTGATGATAGGGGAATCTTTATCTCTGGTGTACTAATAGGGTTTTTATTCTCTGCACAATTCAGCCCTAAATAGAGAGGTTATGTGCATGTAATGAATACAGTGGTGTTAAGATGAGTGAAAGTGAAGAGGAATATGACAGAAATAATTTTGTTGCAAAGTTCCAGTAATACAATCTACAAATACCTGTTTTGCTTTGCAATTCTGCGTAATGGCATTCTTCACTGTATTTGTAATTTCTGCATTCCGTATTTTGCAGAATATGTCATCTTTAAATAGAGCTGGGATGATAACAGCGTGAATTTATTCTGTATTGTCGTGTGATTGAAGCACAAGTACTGTAGGATATTCCACGTGGCACACAAAGCCAGTATTCTGCGCAATATTCCGTGCCCAAATGCAGAATGGGGCAAATATTCCACAGAACAGTTGTGAAACGGTTCCTTTATCTCTACAGTGAGGATTTTCTTTAAAAGAGAATAACTCACAAGGTATAAGTAAATGTATTTCATATTCTGTAAAAGAAAATCTCAACAATTTTACCAATGGGGCATTAAAATGTGGTGTTATTTCCTACAATGCAGATAAACCTTCCCAATAGGTCCAATTTATGGATCATGAAAGGGGCAGAGTATAACGGGAAGTACATTAATCTAAGATATTCCTAGCATCAGTAAGGAGCTAATAAACTAGTTTACTGTATTTGATATTACAAACTGCATAATTAAAACATGTGAAACTATGCCATCCCCAATGTTTCCTTACTATTATCAGTTATTAATCAAATGTATCTACATAGCACTAACATATTCCACAGCACTGCACAAATGTCCTTTCACTCCAATCAGTGGGTCCATGTGCGAGTCCAGACCGGAATGCTCACCTGTCAAACCCTGCACAGGTAGTTGCAGACTACAAAGGGGCTCATTCTGAGCTGCTCGCAAAGTGACTATTTGCAGGCAGCCGTGGAAGCCTGATTTGCTACAGTACCTTGTTCTAATGGGAGAATCTGTTGGGCTAATGCGGGGTTTGTGCATCTGCAAGTGGGAACCCGTACTGCCTATTGATGTCATGCCAGGCTCTGCAACCGTCATCATCAGTATCTGAACTTGCACCAGCCACATGTTAGGTGCAAGAGATCCGTCAGACACAGGCTTCCCTTTCCCATATGCACGACTCACTCAGAGCTTTTGATACATGCCCATGACACTCCCACAAGACAAGGCATTTCCGTACGCTAGGATTGTTGACGCCCTGAAAACCCCGATTTCACATTCAGACAGATCCGGCCAAGTTTCGTACAACTGGATGGACATACACAAAAAATGCATACATTGGCATCTGCATGTCCACTGTATGCAAAAACGCGCCATTTGCATCCCAGCGCAGAGATCTGTCCGACTCAGAATCAGCTCAAAACTGTACATAGTCATTTCATCAAAGGAGTAAAAGTATTGCCCAAAGAGGAGTAATTACAAGTTAACCTTTATTAAAGCAGATGGCCTGCATCATTCAGTTGTCAATGATTTCCAGTATTGACTAAGGGCCTGATTCAGAGCCGCTCGCTATTTGCGGTCGTTCGTTCTAAAACAAGGGGGGGCTATTCAAATGAACCGTTCGCTAATTGCGGTCTGTTCACGCCTCTGAGTCTGAACGAGCGAGCAAAACTTGCGGTTGTAATTTTGAAAAATACGCCCCCTGGCCGCTCGCATCCTACGTCATGTCCGCTATTTATTAGATTAATCGAGCACATCGAACAGCGTATGAACTGCTCGCTATTCTTGTGGCTGGTTTTTTCAACCGCTATTTTGCGATCAGTTCGGGGTAAAAAAAAAACAAGTGACGTGGTCAATGACGCTGCTGTATTAATTATGCACACCCTTAAAAAGCCCGTTTTGACTTTTAAGCACGCCTGCGATCTAATTCCACACCCCCGTTTTCAAGCACCTTCCCCTGTTACCACCCACATACGCCTCCTTCTGTCACTCAAACTAGCAGGCATTCGCTATATAGCGAACAAACGATTTTCGGACGCACTGACTGGTTCGCGCATGCATATTACAATCCGTACGCATGCGCAGATGTGCAAACATCGGTCAGAATGAACGAGCGGCCGCTTACGAGCGGCTCAGAATTAGGCCCTAAATGTTATTTGTCATTTCAAGTAGCATAAAATGCTGCCACACTGTCTAGAACAGATGAGACCTTAGGCTTATTTATACCCAGTTACATCCTTAATCACATACAGCATGGTTTATGTATCCAACGCTTTGAAGAGTAAGGAGAGCTGAAAATTAGAATTCTGATACCAATGTAATGAAACAAGTTGGCAATCTTGAACTTTCAGCATTCTCGGGAAATACACTACAGAAGAGGATATTTTTGTAGCGTACTGACCTAAATTTGAAGAACTGCAGTCAAAGTCTGCACAGGACCTAAGTAAATATCCTGGAACTTAAGTTTACACCGTGTACACCCCAGGAGGTTCCTCAGATAGATTCAAGGGCTTCTTCAGTCTCTGTTAAATTTAACAAAAATAACATATTTTTTGATAACTGACAAAACATATTCAAAACAAACCTAAAGTGTTATTTGTTGAAGCCTTTAAATGCACACACTTGATATAAATTTACTCACACTGGGGGTACTGTACTTTAAAAAAAATGACAAACATTAGGAACTCCTCGCTGGCTGCCGGCGAGGAAGAGAAAACCTTTGCATAGCAGTGGGGTTTTGCCGGAGCTATGAATAGAGCCCTAGATTTATGAATTGAGATGCACCTAGAATCTGTATTATGGCGACAAGCAACTTTTAATTAATATGTTTAATAAAACATATAATGTTAGGCTATTAAAGCATGAGATAATTGGTGGAAGATAAATAGGAAGCTGAGCTTTTGAATATTTATAGGAGAAAAGACTACAAAGAAATAGATTGTGTATCATTCTCCTAAGCACACTATTAAGGGGGGAATTCAATAGGTGCGAGTTTGCAAAAGGTGATAAACGCACACACTTCGCCTTATAACTCACACATATATAATTGGAAATGTCAATTTGCACTACTCGCAGTAAGAGTGTGCGAGTTTTGTCCAAGAGCGAAGAGGGAATATAGCATGAAAAAGTGGGGAGACCTTCCTGGACCCCAAAAAAGTGAAAACTTTGTTAGCAGAATCATATAGAAATCTGTTAGTGGCCATAAGGAAAGTACTTTACGCTTTTGAAAAGTGTCAAATGGCCGATCCGTGCATTTTTTTTTTTTTAAAGTCAAATGTAAAAAGCTATTTAATTTTGTATAATTACAAAGGAATTAAATGGAAAATGCAAAAAAAAAGCTGAAAAAAGATGCTTTAGGGGTAATTTGAGACAACCTTAAAAAATCTAAACAAATTATCATAAGCAATTACTGTATTTTTCATTGAAATAAATACTTTTATTACATTTGGGGTACATTATTTCGATTAAAAGCTTATGTCCATAGGATTCTGAAGCAAGTCCCGACATTTTTACCTTAACATAAGCTATTCCCTACCTTTTCACCTGCTTAAGGGGAGTGTGAACAAATACAGGAGAATTTACTCTGAAAAAGAAATGTGAGCTTGGAGTTGAATTGCAAATGTTATTCACAATGCAAATTTGCCATGAATTTGCCTTGCGGGACCAAATTCACACCCGACTGAACTCCTCCCTAAGCATTCAAAAAATGAAAAGACAGATATTGTAAATCATCTGGCCAGGCCCGCCATTAGGGGGGGACTGTCGGGACTGGAGTCCCAGGCCCGGACACTTGGGGGCCCGCCCGCTCCTACCGCCTGGCGCCCGCTCCTACAAGCCCCTTGAGTTAAAAGTGACAGGCTCAGGTTCCCGCTCCAGCGCACTGCCCACTACTTACCCCCCTGCCGGCATCCCTGCCACTTTCCCTGCACAAGAGTGACAGGCACAGGGCCTGCCTCCAGCTCTGCCTCCTACCTACGCCGTAGACGCAACTGCTCACCGCTGATACTAAACCACCAATCCGGGACTGCAGAAGGAACGCCCAGACCGCAGGTACCATAAACACCAGTCCGACCCTTTTGCAATAGGGTGCATGGACGGGAAGCAGAAGGAGGGCACGAGCAAGGCAATGGTGTCATTTGTTTATATCCCTCATTTTGAAGAGCTTCCAAGGGGGACCTGTGGGAGGTATATACCTGAATTGGCCACATATACTTTGGAATAGGAACTATGGCTAGCTAGACTGGGAGATTTTGATAAGGAATACAGAACTTGGAACTTGCATACAAAAGTGATATATGCTTTGAAAAGAGACATTTTTTATTTTCAACTAATTTTTATCATTTTTTCATATTTCACAATCAACGGACACCTCCTACCATCCGGCGCCTCCCTAGTCCCCCCCTAGTTGCAGCCCTGCTAATGTTAATAAACTGACTCCCTGGTTAAGCCAATCAGCTGTATGGACTCACCTCCATATGCACGCTTGCTGCACACTTATGGCACTCAGCACATTAGTCAAACTCTACCAATACAGCGGACTGCAGCAAATATTATAAATATGTCTGCTGCAGTCCTCTATTTTTGACCGCAAAATCAGCCCTCATCATGATCGTGTCTTATGAGTCAGCCCATGAGTGCAGAAGGCAGATTTTGCTTGCACCATAAGGCGGTGCAAACAGAATTTGCATACTGTAACTGGCTGAAAATCCATCTGTAACTGGCGTGTAATTCAATCCGGAGGCAACTAAAAACATTTTAAATGAAAATTAATTACTGTTAATTTATAATTAATTAAAAAACACAATTTTTGCTGGATGCTCATTGTGGGGGCCTCACCGCATATGGGTAGGGCCTCGGCGCAAGCGTTTTGTGTTGTCATGTTTTGTCATGATCTTAATGTTTATTATCGAAGAGAGCTTTAGCAGGCTTTGCCAGCATTCTCAGCTCTCTGACTATACCAAATTACGCAACAACATTCACTTCTGTCTTCCAACTATGTCAAAATTATGACTTTGCAAGGACCCTGCTGTACTGTGAGCTGACAAAATATTACACATGGAATGCTTCTCCAAAAGTTTTTCTGCGCAGAAAACAGGGAGTCGCTGTAGATGGTCATCCACAGAGCAACAGAAGCTCTTGGCCGTGTTTACACTGTACATCCTACAAGTTTTGAATGCTTCTATCTCCGAAGTTTGCTTTACACCATTGCAGGTCCTACTTCCTTCGAAGACCTTAGGACTGTTGATGGGGAAGTTTGTCACACTTTTCATGAGGCCTGCCTAAGGAGAGGTTGGTTGGAGGATGATGTGTAAATAAACATTCTTAAAATCTCGGGCAACGCCGGGTACTCCAGCTAGTTGTAGATAAATGTAGAGTTATGCAATTAGGTCATAGTTACTATGCTACTTACACATGAATGGATTACAATGGGATGGAAAAGGCTTTAACAATACAAGGTGACACTAAGCTGATTTATGGTACACAGTGCCAAACAGCAAAGATGAATCAATTCCTATGATACATAAAAAGATGTATAAATGTACATGATCTAGGCATAGATATACTATTGTATAAGTCACTTGTTAATTCACATGGGCTACAGTTTTGGGCACCACTCTGTTTATTAAACTCCACGAATTTGCCCTGTGTGTATACATGGTGCATTCCTAGGAAATGTTTCATACTGTTTGCTTATCACAGTGGTGAAGGAGTGTTTGTACTGGGAATGAGCACACTCCAGGCTGCTAGGGAGTGATTCAAAGATCCCTCTCTGGTGAAAAACTTTTTTTAAATGTGGCCTGTAGGCTATATTGGCTAATGCCATCTGAGGATGGCTTTATATCAATGGCATATCTGTAATGGGTGCAGGATATGCACACACTGCACCCATATATAGTGAAACTTACCTCTCCGAGGTCTCCAGAGTGCTACTCTGCAGTGCTAGGCCGGCACTGCAGAGCAGCAAAAATCACAGGAAAAAAAAAATCACAGGAAAAATGGCGGCGTACCATATTCCTGATGACTTGCGTGTGTGCAGTAGAGATGTCCCCAAGAATAAGGCTTTGGCGCCATTTTCCCGGAGACCCGCGCATTCACAGCAGATTCTGGCACCTAGCCAGAATCTACTGCTCTGCCACACAGAGTCTGCACACAGGCATTCTCCACTCTTAAAACACTCCTGCATTATACTGGGGCAAAGATCTAATTATCAAAGCTTTTTGGAGCTTGGCAAATTGTTCCTTTGTTACTTAGCGGAACATAGGAGATATCTTTCATATCACGTACAATCAGCCTTTGGTAAATTGCAGGGACATTTCAATCATGCAGAAACTTTTTCTCGCTTCTTTTAAGGGCAGAACAAGCTTGACAAATACGCCCCTTGGGACATTAAATTCATTAATTAAGGGAATGGAAAAAAAAATTGTAATTCAAGGACACAAAAAATAGGTTTACAACATTGGGGAAAAACAGCTCCTTTTTAATTATTCAAGGACAATACAAAGATTTTTTTTATTTCTTTGAGAAAAAAAAAAGTTTGTTTTAAAAGAATACTTGGATCTGACAGGTGAGAACTTATGAAATGGTCCATACAATAAAAAGATTTGTTTGAGTAACAATAGTGATGACCATACATATTATAGCCTATTATACATTTAGAAAATGCTTAAGTATGTATTTCTATAGTATTAACATTTTAAAATATGTATTTAACATGTAAATTAAATGAAACAGGTTTTTATACCTTATTTTCCCCCCCTCAAATTAGTAGAACTGAAAGCCCAAAACGAACACACACATGCAATATTGCAGATATTGGCCAGTGGGAATCGGTATGAATTACCGCCGGACGCAGCTGGCCGACATGGTTGAAAATTCAGATCGTCCCAAGGTAAGTATTTACTAACCTAACCTCCCCCCTAACCCTCCTTAGGGGTGCCTAACCCTAACCTTCCCCCCAGTGCCTAAACCTAACCCCCCCTTCCCCGCCGCCTTAACCTAAGTCCCCCGGGGGATGCCTAACCCTAAGTTCCCCCCGGGGTTGCCTAACCCTAACCCTCCCTTCCCCTAGCCTAGCCCTAACCTCCCGGGGGGGTGCCTAACCCTAAGTCCCCCCCGGGAGCCCTAAACCTAAGTGGGCTGTCCGCACTCGGCGCCCGACATCTCTTAGATCGGGATGCCGGGCGCTGGTATCCTGGCATCGGTAAAACAACAAGCGTCTAGGCTTCCCGACTGCATACCGGCCAGTGAAGTGGTAAGTTAGCTCTTTACAAATCAAGCCACTATCGATTGAGCAGCTAAGTCACACTAAGCTGCCTTGGCGATAGTTTTTGCATATGTAATTTAATACTTATCGCTGTGATGGTGCAGGTGATAATAAATAGACCCCCAGTGGGTTTCTATAAGGCCTATTTATTTTTACTCCACCGAAAATGGTAATTTTTGCAGTATTTATGGCAAGCTTATTTTTCACTCCTATCTACACTAACTCCAGAGATATTTCTGATAACTCCAGTACTTACTAAAGTACCACGGAGTAATCTAAAGAACTGTTATCCCCATAGTTCACTATGTTGGTGTGATATGGGATTATTTACTAAAATAGCCCTGATAAATAATCCATCTTGAGATGGTATTAGCCACTGTAGCCTACCAGCAACTTCAGCTACCGCTCCGTCAGCCTATACTAGAAGTGCAGTAAAATGGCCGCTCGTGTGCAGTAGAGAGGTTGGGTGTTGTGAACCTGGAAGTAAAGTGTTAGCTGAACCTATCACTCTAGTTTTCACTCTTCTCGAGAGAGGGCTCTTATGGGAGCTGCTGTCTCAGAAAGAGATATTTAATAAATCGCTCTGAACATACATTACTTATTGCTGCGATAAGCAGCGGTAAACAATGACACTTCTCGGGGCTAAATTACAAAGGGTCATAAATAGTACACAATGTCCATTTGTATCAGGTTAATGCAAGCACATTTCACTTTATCCTAGTCATAGGACAGTAAATATTTTTTTTTAACCTCAACAATCACATAATTAATAGTCCTCCTTCTTACTGGGTATTGCAGTAAAACAATGCATTATGATTTAGATGAACGTAGAACTATGAATTACGTGGCCTTGAGGTGACAATACTGTTACACAACATTAGTCAGCTTGGCTAAGAGGTTAATACATGTCCTTACTCATGTAATAGCCTGTGAAAATCGTGCTGTGTATACAGTATGTGTGTGATCTGTCTACATAGGTACAAGTCAATGCCATCACCAGATTAATATATATGTAATATAACAGCAAAGGCCTCTTAGAGTCTTGCATGCACCAATGCTTTGTGAAATCTAATAAAAAAACATGTTGGAAATGGAATATATCCTATTTTACAAGTGATTACCACACTGGGTAAGCTGAATATACGGACATGCTTCATCCATCACTCCCTGACATTGCTGCAAGACTTACTGAAGATGCTTGATATATAGAACACCTTGGACATTGATAGAAACTGGGGAAGAGCAGTGTGGTGACAAAGTGGGGAGGGGGCATGTATGAGAACTGGTGCTCTGATTGTGCAAATATGTCGCTGTAACCCATAACAATGAAAAAGGTGCTTTAAAGACTAAACTTACCCTGAAAATGCAGACGCACTGTTCCATGAATAATGTAACCCCATCTCCAGTACAATACCACGTTTCACTACATCTACATTCTGCAGTGCGTGGCAGGGTCCACGCTGATACAATTCACATGAAACTGCATCATCAATGCCCTCTTAATTTGGAAGGGGGTGAATTCGGAAGGCTGAGCTACTCTCTTGGGGGTATGGGAGAGCTCTCCTGTATCTGTGAGTCTGTTGCAGGGCCATCTTAACAAATGGGCACATTGGGCAACTGCCCAGGGCCCCACAATTCTGGGGTCCTACGAGCAGGGGCAGGGTGGGCTAGATGCCATCTACAGTGACCACTCGCTTCATGCGTAGGGCAGCCAGCTGAGAGGCAGGCTGTGAAAGATGCTCCCCAGCTGCTCTGTTTGTGAATTACACACAATCAGAGCCACCAGGCAGCATTATCTACCTGCCTCATAGCCTGCAGCCCCAGACAAGGATTAAGGAGGGGCCAGAGGGGACACTTCCCTCCTAACCCCCCTCATCCTGGGGGTCCCTAAACTTTAATCACAGCTGCAGTGCAGATCAGAAATTGCACTGTGAACAGGAGAATAGAAGAGAGAGGCGGAGTCCGTAATACTCATTTTACATCATGTGTTATGTTTAAACATTGAGTTTGTTGCAAGTGACCAATAAATCTAAAGGTTTAATTTTATTGACCATTTACATTTTTATTCCTGTGAATGGGTGGGTAGGGTCCCCAATGCATTGTTTTGCCTAGGGCCTACAATGCTATTAAGACAGCCCTGGTCTGTCAGACAACCTGGGAGAGTGAGAAAGTATGTTTCAAACCATATCTAGAAAAGATGTGGACTGTTATACTACATAATATATGTCCAACATACCTGACAACAGCTCAGATATTCAACTCTCAGACACAAGTTTTTGTATCAGTTAGGGTAGTGACTTCCCCCGAAATGTGCTTGTCTGGAAGGATCTGGGTGTGGCTTGGGCATATTTGAAGGCGTGGCATAATTAGTTTGGATTTTCCTATCAAAAATGTAATGTTGACACGTACCTGTATCGTTCAGCATTTTCTTTATCTTTTATGATTGTGCAGTTTCACTGAAGTGGGACTTGTGTATTTAAATAACAAGAGAAGTAACACTGTTACTATTACTACATTATAAATAGGAATCAGGACGAGCTCAATAAAATATGGGTTCTGTTTTGGTGATTTTTCCTGAATAGACTACTTTCTATAAATACTCCATACCAGTCCTCCTAGATATGAGAATGTGGAACATTGGATCATTTAGGGGTCTATTTACTAAGCAGTGTTAGGAGACAGAGTGAAAAGTGATAATAAAGTGATAAGGTGCCAGCCAATCAGCTCCCAACTGTCATCTCACAGGCTGTGTTTGAAAAATGACAGTTGGGAGCTGATTGGCTGGCACCTTATCACTTTCTTTTCACTTTTCACTCTGTCTCCTAACACTGCTTAGTAAATAAACCCCTAAATGTATACCGTACTGTTATTTAAGAATGTGCTGAATTGCAATGTATATTCATTGGTTACCCCAAATGTATATGGAATATTTTCTGTATTTTAGAAATTCATTCAAGTATCATTTATTCCATTGAGAATAAATTGCATTATTTGTCAGGCTTTAAAATATGGTTAGTTTTAGGCTTAGCTGCAGTGGAACCATTCTCTCTCTTTTGCCGCCTGGTGCCTGGGGGTCCTTATGGAACTACAAGTCCCAGCATGCCCTTGACTGGCTGGCTTTACTGTAGCATCAGTTCAATCATCACCAATACAATGTAAATTTTTCTCCTCTCAAATCACCAATGGTTGATAACTAGATGGAACTCAGTTTTAATTATTGACATTTCACTACAGATTTTTATAAATGTTTTCACTGTAACATGATGTTGTAAGTCACTCTGCTATTTTATTGCATAATTCTATTTATGATCATCACTGGAAGCTGCCATATTTAGTGCGTAATCAGTTTAAATGAACCAACCATAGATTGTAATGTAATACAACAACACCACTAAAGCAATATTATCACAATTAAATGAAAGACAAACATGAATTACTTTTCCAAGATGTATCCTTTGATCAAAGTGGTTCTAAGACATAAGAGTACCCATGTTTCATTTAACAGGGGAGCACTACAACACATATTTAGTGAAATGAACTACTGTAGGTATCCAGTGTAATAGCCCTTTAAAGAAAAACTTTAATAGTACTGCATTCTAACACAAAAAAATGCCACCCAACTTTACCTTTAAACTAATAATTCTTGGGTGGGCTTTTCTCTGACATCCAAAATAAAATTCACAGATAACAGTGCCTGCGATATTCAGGGTTGTTTAAATCTCATTAGCCAATGTTTAGAAGCAATGACCAAGGAATATGTTGGTTTTTCGTAACCTACAGTGATTTCCAAACCGCAAACCTGTGCAGACACTACAGAATCAATGCTTCTGCTGTCAAACTGATCCAGTTGGTAACAAATGCTTGCTAATCCTAGTGTAACCACAGACAAGTTTGGGGCTAAAGGGGGTTATGGATGTTTGCAATCCTGTTTCTAGGAAAGTAATGATACATAGATAGAATACAACAATAAAAGGAAGCCATAGCCTTACCACTGGTAGCGCTACAGAAGCCACTGCACTTGTCCTGTGACTCCTAGAAGGCACTGCACTTGTTCCTGTGATTCCTAGAAGGCCACTGCACTTGTTCCTGTGACTCCAAGAAGGCCACTGCACTTGTTCCTGTGACTCCTAGAAGGCCACTGCACTTGTTCCTGTGACTCCTAGAAGGCCACTGCACTTGTTCCTGTGACTCCTAGAAGGCCACTGCACTTGTTCCTGTGACTACTAGAAGGACACTGCACTTGTTCCTGTGACTCCTAGAAGGCCACTGCACTTGTTCCTGTGACTCCTAGAAAGCCACTGCCCTTGTTCCTGTGACTCCTAGAAGGCCACTGCACTTGTTCCTGTGACTCCTAGAAGGCCACTGCACTTGTTCCTGTGACTCCTAGAAAGCCACTGCCCTTGTTCCTGTGACTCCTAGAAGGCCACTGCACTTGTTCCTGTGACTCCTAGAAGGCCACTGCACTTGTTCCTGTGACTCATAGAAGGCCACTGCACTTGTTCCTGTGACTCCTAGAAAGCCACTGCACTTGTTGCTGTGTTGGTGTGTGACTCCTAGACTATTCCAGAACAGGAAAAGTTTGGTTGCCATGTAAAAGTCATTGGACCTCATTCAGAGCCGGTCGCACAGAGCGTGCGTTCGGTCTGAATGAGGGGAGGACCTCTTGAATTTTCAAGACGTCCTCCTTTGCGACCGCCTAAGGTGATGGTCGCGATGGTCAAGACCATCGCGACCTTCGGAGCTTATGACGAGACCCTAGGGTAGGGTCTCCCTTGTCGTAAGCCCCGGAGAGCTTTCGGCTCTGTCTGAGCCGGAAGCTCTCCACTGACATCACTAGTGATGTCAGTGGGGCCGTCCCCAAACGGTAGGCATTCCCATTGGAACGCCCCCGTTTGGGCTGCCACCCCCCCGGCCCGCCTTCCAAACGGGGCGAGCTGTCAATCAACATCAACAGCTCGCCCCCTTTGGATCGAGACCCGCTACAACCGGCGCTGTCGGTCGTAGCGGGTCTCACGCATGCGCACGACGGCGCCGACGCCGTCGTGCGCATGCTCTGTGGGGGGCCATCGACCCGGTCCGAGCGCATCGGCGCTAACGACCGGGTCTGAATGACCCCCATTGTTCACCCGTTGCGATATCAAAAGTGGAATAATGGGTGTTCAGTATTTATTCATTTATTTCTTTTTGAAAGTAACACAGACCATATGTGGAAATTTAGCGGCTGATTCTGAGTTGATTGAATCTTTTTCTATGGATGCAAATAGTGAGGTTTAGCGTACAGCACATGCGCAGATGCGAATGTACACATTTCTACGTATATCCAAACTATTTTAAGTTTAGCTGGATCTGTCTTTCCATTAAATCTGTGTTTTGGAGTGGGATCTGGGCGGCGACAAAGCATTTGCATAGAGCTGTTCTTAATTATGGGAGTGTCATGGGCGAATAGATGAAACTCAATGAAATTCTAAGGTGTGCATATGGAGAAAGGAATCCTGATACAGATGGATCCCTTGCACCCAGCATTAGCCTGGGGCAAAGGCTTACACTAATGTACAGTAGTTAACCTTGGAGAAGCCCGGAGTTATCTAGCTGACCAGGGGGAGTGGGGAGGGGGGGGGGGTAGTTGGCTCTCCATGTCATGTCATTAGGCCCTGGCTCCATCACTGAAAAATTATTTGATTTGCGTAACTTTAGCCCCGCCCTTCCATACGGACCCGCAAATTCCCTGTATAATCTTCCCATCCTTCACTATCAAGTGCGTGGGATGCAGGAGATCTGCCTACTCTGTGAGGGGTGTGGATGACTACACGAAAAATCAGAAGCCTCCCACAACTTCAGGGAGATTAAGCAAGTATGGCTGACGGCTGTGGCAGAAAAACAGTGGGCGGAGCGGCTTTCCGCTTGAAGTTGGGCGGATCATCGCATTAGCCCTACACATAAGGTGGTACCTCATGCAAAAATAGCCCCTATTCGCCCTACTCAGAATCAGCCCCTCAATTTGCAATGGTCCTTAGCTTTTTCGGCAGCATTTTAATGCGACTCTCATTTCTGTGAGTACCATCATTTTGGAGCAGAGCAATAGTAGGTGTTTTGTCCATCAGACACCCACTACCAAATAATACATTCATTATTCAAATGGAGCCAGTGAAAAATAGAACATACAGTATATGTGAAGAATGGCTACACCATGAATATAAATGTTTGAGAAAAGAGAAATGCCCCACATTGTCTAAATGTGGCACAAAGCATTATTAGACATAAAAAGTCTCTATATATAGAACAGAATGTTAACTGTATTACATATGGAGCAATACAGCTTTTCTATATGTGATGATCTTGCTATTTATATAGCCACTATAAGATCATGCTATGACTTTCAGGAGAGATTGAAACTTACAATATTACCTTGTAAATATTATAATAAAAGTCTTATCCAATACGGATAAATCATATAAGCCATTCAGGTGAGGAAGAAAAGAAAATTATGCTTCAGGACTCCTGTATGCTTGTCACCTATTCTTGTCACCTATAGGACCTGTAACATTTTACTCCCACCACCTGTCACTTACTATAATGCATGCTTAGGCAAGCGGTGGATCTGGAGCTGTTGTGGAACTACAAGTCCCAGCATGTCCTGCCAGTCTGAGGCTCAGTGCATGCTGTCCACTGATTGCCTAAGCCTGCTAAAGAGCAATACAGTTAGAAGTGTACAAACAGGCAAATACTGTATATGAAGAATGCACCACCGAACAGTCACTTACCTTTCACAAGATAATGGGCATGGATTACCAGGACTATGTGCACCGTACAAAATGTATTAGCATATTGGATACTGCAGGATCATTGCTGGAATGTGGGGACGGAGCATCTTCTGAAAGTCAGGAAAGTAACTAGCTGTTATCAAGGAAGAATCCAGTAGATTAGGAAGTGCAGGGGTTAATGGGACCAGACCTGCATTGATTTGCAGCATCCGTTTCTAGAGTGAAGTATAATCCACTTTCGGCAAAGGATGGATGTAGAGCGATGCAGATGCCCAGACAGAGAACATCACACACAGCTCACGCTCAGTGAAACACTGAAAGACTCTGCTTCCAACCCCAATCCTCACCAACAGCAAGACACTCCTCCCAGCTATGATGCCATCTGTCTCCTACTGAAGTCTCGGGGAAATATGCAGTATAATGAATGCACACATCCCTCTGTTACACTCAGTACAAGTTATACTATGTAAACTGAAGTCGCACTACACACACACACACACTGACAAGTACATCAAACAGATAGCATGGCTACCTGAGAGTTCTGTGCTTAGTATCACCTCTACTCTATGTAGTGTCTGATGATTGTAATTAGTTGTATCAGTTCTTATTCTATAGAAGTATTTGCTTCAGTAAGGTACTGAGGAGCTCATTCAAACCCTCTCACTAGATGCGTTCGCTCGCTCCCTGCGTATGCAAATCCAGCACACGCCCAGCAAGGCAGGCGATCGCATGGCAAGGCAATAGCACACCCACTATGTCTTGGCGTGCGATCACTTAGTGTATGCAGACGCCCACCAGCCATTCATAAGACGCCCACTTGCGCACGTCATCTCCTGGAAGTGCTTGAAACCATTGGTACATCGAGCACCAACGGATGCGATCGCAGCGCTTAAGGTTGACCATACCCTGCCGCAAGCACTGCGCTCACTTCAGTGTGAATTTCAACCAGTTGACGTGTACAATGACGCTGCCTGTTAATTATGCATGCTTATGTAACGGCGTTGAGACACTCAGACACGTCTGCGTTCGCACCTCCACTCCCCCATTTCTAGTGGCCTGCCCCTGTCACCACCCAAAAATGGCTTGACCTGTCACTCATTCAGCTGGGCTGTCTATGCTTGGCGAGCGTATGCTTCCCGATCTCTCGCTGAGGTTTGCGCACGCGCAATGCGATGCATACGCATGCGCAGATCGCAACTATCGGTCAGCTACGACCGTTCGCATCATAGCGAGAGGGTCTGAATGAGCTCCGGAATGAATAACTAACATCTTTTATTCTGTGACCGTGCTGCTCTCGGTGTTGGCTCCTATTCTGTGTAGCTGCACAATCTCACTGCTATACTTCTGTATGCTGAATATGCATACAGCTTTATTTGTCTGTTTATCTGCCAAACACTTTTCAAGCTGCGCACTCACTCCCTGTCAAAGTCTGCATCTCGCTTTGCCGGTTGAGAATCCACCTGAAAATATACATGGGGGAAAGAGTGCAATATTACACTAAACTAAAGTCCATAAAAACTACAAATTTAGGCCACTTCATTATATTTAAACTTTTTTTACTATTTTTTTACTCCCTAAACACTGTTCAGTTTGGCCTAATTGATGTCTTACAACTCACATGAATGAAGAGTGTGGGGCACCTGTCATTTTCGTGTTTTTGAATATTTTTATCACAGTAAATTATGTTGTAGAGTTTCAGCATTAGGGAATGTAGGCTAATGCAGGGCATAGGGGGCACAAACAAAGAGGCCAGATTATCCTCAATAATGTGTTTTCAGGTTTATAAGAATAGAGAGGAGAGAAGGGGGGGGGGGGGGGGGCAAACTTGCATATGGCTCCATGGGATTATAATCCACTTCTACAAGATGACAGAATTTTATGCAACTGGCAGGTTGAAACTATCCCAATAAAATGTCCTGACCGATCTCTGGCTATTCATCCCTAAATTTGCCATTTAAACAACTTCATCTGCCAAAATTATACCTCAATGTTCATATGTGAGTAAAAGTAAGCCAACACTCCTGATCCGCCTAACTCCCACTGGTTAGTACAAATTATTACAATTCCACAGATTCAACTATCTTGGCCCAAATATTTGCGCACTTGCCTGTAATATTGGCTGCATCTGCACAAAATATTATGCTTAACATCATAAAAGAGGATTTGTATTGGGGATTTGCACTATGACACGGTATATGAGCCTTACTAAGTAAAATGAGGCATGTAACCTGGAGCACCATTTTGCCCACATTGAGGCTGTTGTGGAGTTGGACACATTTTGAGCTAAAAGTGAAGAGGAAACAGAACAAACATACACATTTTGCGCATGTTGCAGAGCTGAACGAGTCTCAAGATGCCTCCAGCTCTGCTCTGCAAGGGTAATACATATGCAAATTTAATGCCAGGAGAGAACAGTCGTATAAGCATATTTGCCTTCACCCCTGGAAGGTGCAGGAGACTCCCAACTTTTCAGGTAGTCCCCAAAACCCCCGAAAGAGTGGGTGGATCTCCCACATCTCACCCATTTCCTAGTGAAGTAGGCAGAGTGAGGAGATAATACTGGGAATCGCGAGTCCATATGGTGAGGGCGGGACTAAATTATATGAATTACGTAATGACGAGAAGGCACCGCCCTCGCTCCCTGAAATAGTCAGCTGCATCTCCTCTGGGCTTCTCCCGGGGAGGAGCAGCTAAAAGTTGGCAAATATGAGTATATGCATCAGCTTTATGATGCATATGAAGAGTGATGTGTGTGCAGGTGTTGATATTGCAGAGTTATGTAGGCACTAGAGATGAGAGCGGACCCCCATGTTTTGGTTTTAGTTCTAATTCATCATTGTGTTTTGGTTTTGCCAAATCCACCCTCACATGTTTTGGATCTGTATTTTTTTTTTCAAATTGATGAAAACAGATGTCATGTAGGCCTGTTTATGTTCATGTAGTATTAGCATTAATTTCCAGTCAGTTTTGACCACTTTACAGCTCACAAAATTGTTTTCACTCATATTGGGCAAAGACTGGCTAGCTAACCTAAGCAACAGAGCAGCAGCACAAATACACGGTAGTTTAAAAGAATATAGCACATTTTTGAAACATTGCGGTGCAGCGGTGGCAGACAGGATGGCAGGTTAATAAACTTTACAACTCAATAGAAATAATATTTTTTTTAATCAAGAAGTAGATCAGAGGCTCAAGGGCAATACAGGGAAATGAAGGTTGAGTATATAATGGAAGGCAGGTAAAGCATTGGGTGATTGATTGATTGAATAATTAAGAAAATTTAGTTTGAAATGTGGCCTTGTGAGATCAGCTTTTCAGCAATTAAGAAGAGAAAAAGCAATAAAAGAATACAATGTTGTTGTTAATATAGCCAAGGATTCCTGACAAGGAGAGAAGCTGACCATATTACTTCCCTTCCTCTTTCCTAATTGGATAACAACCCCTGTAATACATTTATGAATTGCACCAGGGAGTCTGAGTATGAGGGGAACTAACACAGAGGCCTGAAGGCAGTACAGGGAAAAGGAGGTGGAGTATGTAGTGGGAGGCAGGTAAAGCATTGGTTGATTGATTAAGAAAATTTAATTTGCGAGATCTGTTTTGAAGCAACTGAGAAGAAAAAAGGGCATAAAAGAATACAATGTTGTTGTGGATTCCTGACAAGAGTTGCAAGAGCAGCTGGCCATACTACCCCACCCCCCTCCTTCCTTATTGGGTAACAACCCCTGTAGTACATTTATGAGGTGCACCAGAGTATAATTATATTGGGAACTAGCTCAGAGGCCGAGGGCAGTACAGGGAAATGGAAGTGGACTATGTAGTGGAATGCTGATAAAAAGGAATGATTGATGGATTAATTAAAAAATTTAAATTGAGATGTGGGATTGTATCTTCTTGTTCATATAGTACTATATACTAACTATAGTACAGAATAGTACTAAATATGCTCCATAATTCTGTTAATTTTTTTAATATTTTGTGAGGGACCACATTAATTCTTATTAAAATTGTGTTGCAAATTAGCTATGTGTTAGAGCAATAACTAATAAAAATGATTGTATTTGCAAGAAACACCATCACCAATGACCCCATAAAATACAGCCCATAATGAAAAGAAAAGCAGGCTATGATGAAATTGTCCTTGGACCCTCCCACCCACACTTATGTTGTATATTAAAAAGGACATGCACTGTTTAACAAACCAAGCAGTTCAGCAACAGGGACTGCTACTTTGTGTTTGAAGTACTTGGTTTGTTTGGGCCCCAACAAAACAAGCTATCAATGGGTTTAAGGTGGCTAACAGCATTGTTAATAAACTCTACACTGGGAAGATGTCATTATCATCCTCATCTTCTCCCTCATCAGTGTTAACATCATCATCACACAATATTAGCTCATCTCCACTGGAATCCACCGTTACAGAAGTCTCTGTACTTTGTTGCAATTGGTGCAAAGGTCTTCCTTATAGAATTTGTAGTTCATTTTTATGAACATGAGTTTTTCCACATTTTGGGGAAGTAGCCTCCTACACCGAATGCGCACAAGGTTCCTGGCTGTGCTAAACAATCTTTTTGAATACACAATGGAGGGTGAGCAGCTTAAGTACACCAAAGCTAGATAGTACAAAGGGCTAAAATTTTCCTCCCAGTAATCAAAAGGACTGTGTGATATGCTAATTTGTACATTGTCATTAAAATAATCCTCCACCACCCTATTGATAATTAGTGTATCAGATTGAATCACGGTAGAGATGTCAATAATTGTGGGCAATTCTTTTAAGTCTGACCAGATGTCAAAATGGTGTATCACTTTGGTGCACTAACTAGACTCATCATCCACACCCCCAGTGGGTCTCTTGGAAAAGGTCAGTTTTTTTTTCCTGGCAGCAGCATCTGTAGTAGAAACTGAAGCAGAAGTCGTCATCGTGTTATATGTCATTTGAGCTGACAACTTGCTGGCAAGGAGCTCTTTGCATCTCTTAAGATTTGTGTCAAATGGAAAGAAAGACATTAAATATGACTTAAATCTAGGATCAAGAATGGTTATCAAAATGTAGTGATCCAATTGCAAGCTCTTGACAACCCTTTGGTCCTGGCAAAGCGAATACACAAGCTGATCTACAAGTTCAACATACTTAGCAGAATCACTCCAATTTATCTCCTCCTTTAGTTTCTTTAGCTGCTATTCCAGCAGTTTTATTAAGGGAATCACATGACTCAAGCTGGCAGTGTCTAAACTCACTTCATTAGTTACTACTTCAAATGGTTTCAGTAGCTTGCATAAAACAGAGTATTCTCCAGTGTGCTGGACTAAGGTACATTCCCCCTCCTCTCCCTATGTCATGGCTTGTTGTGTAGGTTTGGAAGGATTTTTGCAGTTCCTCCATTTGCTGAAGCATGTAAAGGGTGGAATTCCACCTGGTCACTACCTCTTTCTTCAGTTGGTGGCATGGCAAATTAAACTGTTCTTGCAGCTGCTGCAATCTTCTACACGCGGTTTCCGAAAATGTCCAGAATTTTTTCAGGCCACTGACAGCATCTCCTGTACATACCTGTCATATATTTTATATGCGCTAAATGGACAAAAGTATTCAGATGCCTGACCCTTACACCAGCAGGGACTGCAATTACATTGTATTCAAATACATATACTTTAATATGGAAATTTTTGCAGCTACAACAGCATCCACTCTTATTGGAAGGCTTTCCACAAGATTTTGGAGGGTTTCTTTGGGAATTTGTGCTCATTCACTCTATAGAGCATTTATGAGGTCAGGCACTGATGTTGGATGAGAAGGCCTGGATCGCAATATCCATTCCAGTTCATCTGAAAGGTGCTCAATGAGGTTGAGGTCAGGGCTATGTGTGGGCCAGTCAAGTTCTTCCACACCAAACTCATCAAACCATGTATTTATAGTCCTTGCTTTGTGCACTGGGGCAGAGTCATGTTGGCATAGAAAAGGGCCTTCCCCAAACTGATGCCACAAAGTTGGAAGCATAGCATTGTCCAAAATGTCTTGGTATGCTGAAGCATTAAGATTGCCCTTCACTGGAAATAAGGGGCCAAGCCCAAAAAACAGCCTCATACCATTTTCCTACCTCCATCAAACTTCACAGTTGGCACAATGCAGTCAGGCAGGTAACGTTCTCCCAGTATCCGCCAAACCCAGACTCACCCATCTGACTGCGAAACAGAGAAGCGTGATTCGTCACTCCACAGAACACATTTCCACTGCTCCACAGTTCCGTGTTGGTGTACTTTACACCACTCCATCCGACGCTTGGCATTGGACTTGGTCATGTGAGACTTGCATGCAGCTGTTCGGCCATGAAAACCCATTCTATTAAGCTCCTGTCGCACAGTTATTGTGCTTACATTAATGCCAGTGGAAGTCTGGAACTCTTCAGCAATGGAATCAGCAGAGCGTTGGGGACTTTTACGCACCATGCGCCTTAGCAGTCGTAGACCCCACTTTATGATTTTACGTGGTCTACTGCTTCATGGCTGAAGGCCTGATTTACTATGGATCGCTATTCTGCTTATATGCACACAACTTTATTGCTAATATGTTATTTAAATGTTTGCATTTGCATTGTGATCGCAGCCTGACATAAGGACGTCCACTTCCCTTACTCACATCCGTATACTTTAACAACATAGAGAATCAATCGGTAACATAGATTAACATCGGACAGTTAGAGAAGCCCAGACCTTACTCAGGAATTGCTTACTTCAGCGCACGCTATGTGGCCTCAGGCAGCGTGAGGTTTCGCAATGGCTAGTTTATGCACACCCATGCAACGGCATTGAAACGCACTGGCACGCCTGTGTTCGGCCAACCACCTCCTGTCACCACCCCCAAACGGCACTTCCTGTCAATCACTCTGCAAAGGGTCTGCGTATACTCTGCATTCGTAGTCCCGAGTGCAGGGGCTAGTTCACGCATTCGCACTGTGATGCATACGCATGCGCAGTACGCAACAATCGACCAATTGCATGCATATAAGCAACTGCGTTCCTTGCTGAATCAGGCCCTGAATTGCTGTTGTTCCTAAACGCTTCCACTTTCTAATAATTTCCTGAACCGTCTTATTGCAAAAGTGGCATCCTGTCCTATCACTTGAAGTCATTGAGCTGTTCAGATCGACCCATTTTGTATCACAAATGTTTGCAAATGGAGACTGCATGGCTAGGTGCTTGATTTTATACACCTGTGGCAGCGGGTCTGATTGAAACTCCTCAATTAAATAATTAATAAATGTGGCCAAATACTTTTGTCCATATAGTGCATTATTTATTGTGTGGGCAAATCATGGGACGTGTTCAAATTCAACCAGTTGAAATGCTCCCACAATGTTGCATGCATTATCAGAAATGACAAATCCTGAGGAAAGTCTTAGGGGTCTATTTACTAAGCAGTGTTAGGAAACAGAGTGAAAAGTGATAAGGTGCCAGCCAATCAACTCCTAACTGTCATTTTTCAAACACAGCCTGTGAGATGACAGTTAGCAGCTGATTGGCTGGCACCTTATCACTTTTCACTCTGTCTCCTAACACTGCTTAGTAAATAGACCCCTTAGTGATGTAAGCCATTTTGCTATGACATTCTCTGAGTTTTTCTGACAGGTTGACACCGGTATGCCTCTTAGTGAAGCCGGTGATACAGAGAGCAGCCTGCCTGTGAATGAGCTGGCATTGTGTGTTAGATGCTACTGTTGCTGAAGGCAATACACCCACCCAGTGAGCTGTCACAGTCATAAAATGTTTAATTTGACCAGTACCACTTGCCCACATATTTGTAGTTAAGTGGATAGTGGGTACAATGGCATTTTGTAGGCCAAGAACTAGTTTTCTTTTTACATCCTGGTACAGATGAGGAATTGCTGTTCTTGTAAAATGGAATCGAGATGGAATTTGGTAGTGGGGACACAGGACCTCAATTAATTATCTAAAACCACATGCATTGATGGCGTTATCTTGGATGCAGATCTAATGCTAGCATAGCCATCATGGCTTCAGTAATCCTCTGTGCAACTGGATGGCAGCTATCAAACTTGCTCCTCTTGCAAAGGATTGCTTCACAGTCAATTGTTGTTTGAAACTAGTCTTCTTGGTCCCCTTCTGGGGTGAAGATTCACTCCTGGCAGCAGCAGCCCTAGCACGAAAGGATTCTTCTGGGGAATCTTCGTTAGGGGAGGAGTCAGTTACCCTTATTCGCAAATTTGATGCAGGATCACTACCTCCCATCATTAATGAGGAGATTGATGATGAAGGTGTTGGTGGTGAAGATTGCATGAGCTGGGAGCTAGCTGATGCTGGACTGCTTATTATTTTGCCAGATTTAAACCTTTTTCAAAAACTTTGCATGAACTTGCTGCAAATGACATAACAGGGAGGAGGTTCCCAGATGATTAATGTCCCTACCTCTACTTACTTTGACTTTACATGGCAAATGTTGTCAGGATTTGGGTAAAAATAATTCCACACAAAATAGGTGGCAGTCTTTTTCCCAGGCATGACAAAGGCCTTCCTTTTAACATGGACAAAAACTGCTGTCACTGGTGGCTGACTTACTTTGACACAACATTCTCATCATCAACATCCTCATCAGCGTCAGATACACAAATTTCCCATGCACCGTTGCACTACAGTAGCATCCTTGATTTATATTTCACAATCTTTACTTGTGCTGATCATCCCCACATTTGCAGAGGATGCAGAAATGAGGAGGCTTCTCTAAGAGTACAGTATCAGAAATGTTAGACTCACACATAGCACTCGTGGAAACACTTAGACTCTCCTCAGGGATTTGTGAAATTTGTGAACACACAGTTTGTTCTTAAGCCTTAGGGGTCTATGTACTAAGCAGTGTTAGGAGACAGAGTGAAAAGTGATAAGGTGCCAGCCAATCAGCTCCCAACTGTCATCTCACCGGCTGTGTTTGAAAAATGACAGTTGGCAGCTGATTGGCTGGAACCTTATCACTTTCTTATCACTTTTCACTCTGTCTCCTAACACTGCTTAGTAAATAGACCCCTTAGTTTTGTTTTGGTGAACTTATTTGCCTGTTTAAAGGTGACACATTTAGACATAGGGCCGTATTCAATTGCCGGCGAAAAGTCCCAGACTTTTCACATGCTGGACTTTTTGCCATCATCACTAGTTTTGGCTCCGGAAAAGTATCGTGCTCATCACCGCGATTCCCCCTATTCAATTGCAAAGAACGAGAACGTGTCCCGGCGAAACTGAAATCGGCGAAAAGTCCTGTCAGGTTTGGGGAAATCACCCGGACACCCCGAAAAGTCCTGTCAGGTTTGGGGAAATCACCCGGACACCCCCCTAAAGATGCACTGACATGGGGGATCACAATGGATACCCCCGATTAGCCCTGCTGAAGGTATTTGGGGTGCTTAAAAGCTCTCAATTGGTGCTATTTTGCGCCTTTGCACAAGTGGAGAAGAATAGCATTTTGCAGGTTTTTTTGGACAGAATAAGTAGTCCCAGCAAATTTGGGGTACATGAAAATGGGTGCAAGCATGGTTAAAAATCGCTAAAGTGCGTTTTTAAAAAAACTTAAAAAACGCACCTTCAGCATGCACCTGCAATCAAAAAAAAAAAAGCTTGGGCATACTTGGGGAACCCATGGAGTCGATTTCGCTAGTTTTTAAGTTTGTCCCCCAACTTTGTTTTTTTTTTGCCCCCAAAACGAAAGTACTTTTTTTGGGTGTTCTAAAATATTTTTTAAACTTTTTTTGATGCAGTTTACCTTTGGGGTACTTTCTCAAGACTGCAGTGGTGTTCCCGCAACTTTGCACCCCAGACCCCCAATTCTGCACTTTCCTCCACCTCCATTCACAGGCGAATCTTTTTCGCTGGTTACAAGGCGCAGACTTTTCGCACCGGCAAAAAAAAGTCTTTGCTATTGAATATGGTGAAAAGTTCTCGCATGGCGACATGATGTCACCAACGAGAACTTTTCGCCGATCTCAGCTTTTCGCTGGCAATTGAATACGGCCCTTAGAGTGTGGCATGTGAGGTGTCAAAAAATGAAAAATGCCTCCCTGAGATCCCCGGCTTGGGGTGTTAGTGCTTTGGCCATGGATAGGGTCTCCTGGCTGTGGCATTACACCCCGGTCAATTTGGGTCCAGTGCTGGTTTTAAATATGGGGGACCCCTACGCAATTTTTTTCCCCCTATATTTAAAGCCAGGACTGGCCCTGCAGCCAGGTGCTGGCTCCTAAATTACGGTGGAACCCTACTCATTTTGTTCCCTGTAATTTTAGGAACCAGGACTGGCTGACCAGTCCGGGGCTGGTTATGCTTTTTTTGGGGGGGGACCCTACATAATTGGAAAAAAAAATTAACCTTTTTTTAATATTTACAGGCAGAAACATACACAAATCACACTGATCTGTGTATGTTTCTGGCAAACTCGCAGCTCCGGAGGTGAGTGTTTAAAATCAATTTGGCAGAGAGTCTGCTGTCATCTAACCCGATATTGTCATCTCCATTCTTGGTAAATGTGCGACCTGTATATTTTAGGTGAAAAGTGCTTCCGAGTTTATCTGATGGTGATAAGATTCGAGTTTGGGATCTCACCAGAGTTTTACAAGTGAGAAGAGATACCGCTCTCCCAAACTCACCAGAATTTGTCTTTAGTAAATTTGCAAGATAAATAACATGCCTAAACTCGCCCGAGATTGTCATCTCGATCAGACTCGCTTCTTAGTAAATTTACCCCTTATAGTAATGATGATGTTATATAGTCTATTTTTGTTTTATTTTTTTGTAAAACAAAAAAAATATTATGTCATCATTACTATTAGGATGGTGTTACAGGTATTTAGTGTCTCTCGGTGGCTGCTTCTCTGAATGGGACCTGGTTTAGGCACCTGATCTTTGAGTCTCCTCATGTATGTATAGAATATAACTTAGCTTGATTGTATTGTACTGGCAGTAGTGTGACCTCTCCATCCTAATCCCAGGAAATATAAATTTCATATACAGGTCACTACCCATGCAGAGGCAGATCTACTGTGAAACTAATGAAGCTTAAGCTTCAGGGCCCCTTACCCAGGAGGGTCTCTAAAGCTATTTTTTTAATGAGTAACTTTTTCAACAAAATCAATGGAGTTTTTTAAGTGTGTGTTATTAAAATAAGGTTATTTTAGTGATAGAATCATAAGCCAATGGGTTAAGGTACTTATATTGAACTAAGAATATGCTCAGCAGTAGTCCATGAGTGCCCAGAACACCCCTCAATCAGTACTGGCTGGTACACCCTCTATCTACGGCTCCGACCAGAGGATGGCTCTTATGAGTTGGCTGGGCGCAGAATAAAGAGCTGCTGTCAGTGTGCAGTACTGCCAGGTGCTTCTAGTTGTTCCCATGTCCATTTGTGCTGTCCCATCTGCCAGAAATCGGCCCTGCAGTGGTGAAAGCTGAGTTGACTGAGGGATGGCATGTAGCTCAGAGACAGGAGCACGCAGCATGGGGGAGAGACCTGTCTCAGGGGTATTCTGGAGATCCCACTCAGGAGGATCAATAGCTGGGATCCTACAGAGGAAGTGAGCAAATTTTGGTTTTGTACGTGATCTATCCTACAGTCCCTCTCCAGGTGTTTTTTTACATCTATCTATTTACAATCTCTCACTCTCTGGGAGGTTTCTACATTTATCTATCTATCTATCTATTTATCTATCTACAGTCTCTCACTCTCTAGGAGGTTTCTACATCTATCTATCTATCGTCTCTCACTCTCTGCAGGGTTTCTACAGTCTCTCTCTCTGGGTTTCTACATCTATCTATCTATCTATCTATCTAGTCTCACTCTCTAGGGGGGTTCTACATCTATCTATCTATCTACCTACAGGTTCTCACTCTCTGGGGGGTTTCTACAGCTATCTATCTATTCACAGTTTCTCAACTCTCAGGGGGGATTCTAGATCTATCTATCTATAGTCTCTCACTCTCTAGGGTGTTTCTACATCTATCTATCTATCTATCTATCTATCTATCTATCTATCTATCTAATGTGTCTCACTCTCTGGGGGTTTCTACATGTATCTATCTATCTATCTACAGTCTTTTACTCTCTGGGGGGTTTCTATATCTACCTATCTACAATCTCTGTCTCTAGGAGGTTTCTACATCTATCTATCTATCTATCTATCTATCTATCTATCGTCTTTCACTCTCTGGGGGGTTTCTACATCTATCTATCTATCTATCTATCTATAGTCTCTCACTCTCTGGGGGGTTTCTACATCTATCTATCTATCTATCTATCTATCTATCTACAGTCTCTCAGTCTCTATTTTTTTCCATCTGTGTACAGAATCTATCTACAGTCTCTCTTTCTATCTGGGGGATTTCTAAATCTATCTATTTATCTACAGTGTCTCAATCTCTGGGGGGGAGTTCTATATCTATCTATAGTCTCTCACTCTCTGGAGGGTTTCTACATCACTGTTATTTGGGCCTCAAGGTCCTTGCAAGTGCAGCAAGGCCTATTGGACCTTATTAGATGTTGCCCTTTTGTTGCTGGTTGCAAAGGGGCCCCCATAACAGTTCAAGCTTCAGGGCCGGAAAAATGTAGATATGCCACTTTACTCATGTAACCTCCTCCCACCTGTATTATGTGCATACACATGACTCAAAGATCTGTAGCCAATAGGCTTTTTAAGTAACAAAGTGCTGCAGTTCACTCCTATGGCTTTTTTTATGCCTCACAGAGTGCTGCAGCCAGCCCACAGTAAATAGTGCCCCTGCTTTCCGTGTTCCTAATCCTTCTTTCTATTTAGTAAAGATTATGTGCCCCTATACTACCCACACCCTCTCCCTCCGGTCTCCAGTGTGAAATAGTGACTGATCACGAGGGAGGGACTTTAATATGCGATCTAAAACACGCAAAATCCGACACCGGGAAGATGACGTTTCGTCCTGTTTTGAGATCCAAACAAGACAGGAAGACCAGAATCCCGGCTCGGTTTGACTTGTAACTCCTAAGTTTGGGTGTGTTTGGATTCCAGGAATCTGAACCCCCACATCTCTAGTAGGCACACACCAGTGGATGACTCAAACTATAAACAGCACAGTTACTTAAACAGAGGTGGTTTTTTATTGATCTATAGTAGGTACAGCCATACTCACTGTTACATGCAGACTGGTGTTGGAGCGCAGCAGGTTTTTTCATACAGCTCACCAGATGTGCAGTGTATGCTGCACATCTGGTGCAGGATGCTGGAACAGCGATACATGCAGTTAATTAACCGGGTCTCTATAGAAACTACTAGGAGACTTTTGTCTCACCATATCACTCTTACACAGTAAAAAAAACAAGATGACCCCTGCACATGCTCAGTAGTGACCTCAGTAGTGACCTCAGTGGCCATCTTTGAACATTGCATGAAGCCTCCTTTGAGGGACAGAAGACTGGTGTTTGCGCAGTAGAACACTCCTCTTTCGACAATATATGCTCCAGGTTGATATCAAGAGAAGACAGTAGTACATGCACCTGGTAAAAGCTTTTCAGTTGTAGTTATAAATGCTAAAGTTAGAGGGCCTGATTCAGAGATGGACAGAATTGCACAGCTGCACACAAGCGGCTGTACAATTCCATCCATTTAAAATGCAAATGCAGAAGGAGGTGTCACACACTGCCGATTATCATAATAATTAGCCCTTATTTTAGTACCAGGGATTGAGTGATCCACCTCCTGACAGGTGCATACGTGTCTGTGCCCTGGTCTGTATAAGATACTCTTGCGTAAACGCCCTTACTGTCCCTGTCCTTGGCCAATACCCCACCCATCCTTCATTGCACCTTTCTAAGCTTTAGGAGTCGTAAGTGCAAAATAATGACCAAATCTACATATGGAAGAATGTTTGTGGAGCTTTGTAAGTATGCGCAGTACAGTAAGGAGCAATTTGAGAAAAGAATGCTTATATAGGCTGTGACTATGAAAGTAAGGATTGGAACACTTTTTAATAATCTTTCATTTTAAAAATAAAAATATTAGTGCATCTATTATTTAGCTGTATCTCTGTAACCTCATCCTTAAGGTAAGAGGTGGTTCAGAGAGGCCTGGGGCCACAACTTTGCATGACCTACATTTTTAGTTTTTCTATGAAGCCAATGGCCCATTTTTGCACTGACAGACCATAAAGGGTGATCTGCGGAGCCCGGTTACTTTAACTGTACAAGGTACTATATAAAATACAATAATAATATACTGCTGAAGCTACTGTATAGTAATATGTAATAATGGGAAGAAAAACATATTTTACAAACACATATTAAAAGCAAAATATGGATTTTCTTCCCAGAGTGTTGGTGGTCACTATGTGGGAGGGGGAGCTAATTGTGTAATTTGCCCCTCCCCCTGTGATGCTTTGCTCGATCCATGTTACATGCCCCCAGCTCACGCATTTCACTAGGATATGGATGCATTGTGGGAGAGTGTTCTACTATTCTGGAGTGCATGGGACACCCCAAAAATTGTGGAGTCTACTGGATGTTCCAATAGAGAGGGCAAATATGCTATTACCTGTTTTTGTACTCCCATGTTTTGGTTTTGTCAAAACCACCCTTGAATGTTTTGGTTCTTTTCTGGTTTGGTTTTGGATTACATTTGATTAAAAAAACAGCTACAATCATGTAATTTGGTCCTGTTTACCCAAGACTCAGTTTTAAAATCCGGGTTCCGAACTTACAGCAGACCCGAACCGGGACTTTGTTCTGCTTGGAAGCCCAAAGTTCAGTTGTCCGCAAAACCGAACCACACATCTCTAAGATGTATAGATGCAGGGACGGCTCTAGGGGCGGGCTAACAGGGCCATCACCCAGCGCACCGGCCCCTAGAGGACGCTGCTGAGTCCCCAGAAAAAAAAAAGCTGAGCAAGTCCCCACACACTCCCCCCTGTCGCAGGGAGGCTCCATTTGCCGGGCACCTGCTGGGATTTGTTTCCAGCGAGCAGAGCTGTAACTACACTTTTTGGTGCCCTGTGCCACAGAGAGTATTGGCGCCCACCCCATTTTTTTAAATAGGGACATAAGATAGTGCACCTGAAAAAAGGGAAGGGCCAGGGAAGAGATGGGAAGGCCAGGAGATGCTGGGGATAAAAGAAGAGGAAGCTACAAGCAAGGGCTGGCTGGCAACTTTCAGCCTGGGGGGCAAACACAAGCAAGTGGCCCAGCAAATCAGGTCAATTTAAGGCTGTTTATTACGGTGGGCCGATTTTTAAAAAAAGAAAAAGGCTTAGACTGTGCTAAGGTCACAGTGGAAATAGGGGCCTCTTTATGGTGAGGTGTTATTCAGCTATGGCCACTACCGTCCGCCTGTGTCTAGCCGCCAGTCTGCCTCTCCTATGCTTAAGCCTCTCACTCACAATTACAAAATGACCAGCAGCTTGTGTGTGTAGCATCTAATAATACCTGTCCTGCCGGATACTGGCCCAAAGCTTTCAGCCTGCTCCATATCCTTCAGGTAAATTCATGTGCTCTGGTGTCTCGCAGTCATAGGGGAAAGCTGTACGTTCAGGTGTGCTTGCGTTGATTGGGCTGCTGGAGACATTGGGCCTGATTCAGAGGTGGACGCTAATACGTACGCAGCCGTGCTTCCCCGTGCTCACAGCTGTGAAAATATGCTAATGTTAGCAAAGATCACCCGAGCATAAAGACGCCCACTGATGCGTTCCTACTTGCGTGCGTGATTGCAAGCACGCATAAATATTGGTAACATCGAAGGACATTGGTGGCCATTTTACCCTTGCGGAAGGTCTGACCTGTCGCAGCCTAGGGAGCTCTTCTGCCAGCAGGGCTGCGTATGCACTTGCAGTGGCTAATTTATGCACGCCCATGAAATGGCGTTCAAACGCCCAGGCACGCCTGCGTTTCCTTAACCACCCCCTGTCACCACCCCCAAACGGTCACTTCCTGTCAACCAATCTGCAATGGGCATCCGTGATCTGCGTACTCGCACGGCGATCATATGCTCAATGGCAAATAATCGCTCAGTCTGCGTGCGAATTGCAATAGCGTCCACCTCTGAATCAGGCCCATAGTACATAAGGATCTATGTACTAAGTCTTGGAGAGAGATAAAGTGGATGGAGATAAAGTACCAACCAATCAGCTCCTAACTGTCATTTTTCAAAAACAGCCTGTAATGATTGGTTGGTATATTTTCTCCACCCACTTTATCTCTCTCCAAGTCTTAGTACATAGACATCTAAAGTTTTCTATTTGCTATTATTATGCTATATATAATGTATATATGTGTGTGTGTGTGTGTGTGTGTGTGTATGTGTATATATATATGTGTGTGTGTGTGTGTGTATATATTAGGGGTGTGCACCGGCCACTTTTCGTGTTTTGTGTTCTGGCTTTGGATCTGGATCTTTCTTCGTGTTTTGGATCTGGATTGGTTTTGCCAAAACCACCCTTCCGTGTTTTGGGTTCTGGGTTTTGTGTTTTGGATCTGTATTTTTTTTTAAAAAAGCATAAAAACAGCTAAAATCACAGAATTTGTAGGTTTTTCTGCTCCTATGCTATTATTAACCTCAATAACCTTAATTTCCACTCATTTCCAGTCTATTCTGAACACCTCACACCTCACAATAGTGTTTTTATGTCCAAAAGGTTGCACCGAGGTAGCTGGATGACTATGCTAAGCGACACGAGTGGGCGGCACAAACACGTGACCCATCTAGGCGAGATACTGCAGTGGCAGACAGGATGGCAGTTTGAAAAACTAGGCCCCAAACTGTACATAATGCAAAGAAAAAAAAGAGGTGCAAGATGGAATTGTCCTTGGGCCCTCCCACACACCCTTATGTTGTATAAACAGGACATGCACACTTTAACAAACCAATCATTTCAGCGCCAGGGTCTGCCACACAACTGTGGCTGAAATGTTTGGTTCGTTTGGGCCCCCACAAAACAAGCTGGCAATTAATGTGTCCCTGCACAAACTGGCTCTACGGAGGCAAGATGTCATCCTCATCCTCCTCATCCACCGATTCCTCACCCTCTTCAGTGTGTACATCCTCATCCTCACAAAGTATTAACTCGTTCCCACTTGAATCCACCACTACAGGTCCCTCTGTACGTTCTGGAGGCTGGTCTCCCTGGAAGAGCTGATAATTCATTTTGATGAACATCATCTTCTCCACATTCTGTGGAAGCAACCTCCTACGCCTTTCGCTGACAAGGTTCCCGGCTGCACTAAACACTATTTCGGAGTACACACTGGAGGGGGGGCAACTCAGGTAAAATAGAGCCAGTTTGTACAGGGGCCTCCAAATTGCCTCTTTTTCCTGCCAGTACAGGTATGGACTGTCTGACATGCCTACTTGGATGCTGTCACCGATGTAATCCTCCACCATTCTGTCAATGGTGACAGTATCATATGCAGTGACAGTAGACATGTCAGAAATTGTTGCCAGGTCCTTCAGTCCGGACCAGATGTCCAAACTTGGTCCTGCCTGCCCTGCATCACTGCCAGCAGGTTGCTTAGGATACCTAAGTTTTTTCCTGGCAGCCCCAGTTGCGGGAGAAAATGAAGAAGGAGCTGTTGACGTGTCACGTTCCGCTTCAGCTGACAGTGTGTTCACCAGCAGGTCTTTGCACCTCTGCAGGCTTGTGTCGGCCGGAAAGAGAGACACCACATAGGCTTTAAACCTAGGATCGAGCACGGTGGCCAAAATGTAGTGGTCTGATTTCAACAGATTGACCACCCTGGAATCCTGGCAAAGCCCCACATGCCGAGCGGAATCGCTCCGTCTTAGCTCCTCCTTCACTTTCTCCAGCTGCTTCTGCAAAAGCCTGATGAGGGGAATGACCTGACTCAAGCTGGCAGTGTCTGAACTGACTTCACGTGTGGCAAGTTCGAAGGGCTGGAGAACCTTGCACAACACGGAAATCATTCTCCACTGCGCTTGAGTCAGGTGCATACCCCCTCCTTTGCCTATGTCATAGGTGGATGTATAGGCTTGAATGGCCTTTTGCTGCTCCTCCATCCTCTGAAGCATATAGAGGGTTGAGTTCCACCGCGTCACAACCTCTTGCTTCAGGTGATGGCGGGGCAGGTTCAAGAGTGTTTGCTGGTGCTCCAGTCTTCGGCACGCAGTTGCTGAATGGCGAAAGTGGCCTGAAATTTTTCGGGCCACCCAAAGCGTCTCCTGCACGCCCCTGTCGCTTTTCAGAAAATTCTGCACCACCAAGTTTATTGTGTGAGCAAAACATGGGACGTGCTGGAATTTGCCCAGATGTAATGCCCGCACAATATTGGTGGCGTTGTCAGATATCACAAATCCCCAGGAGAGTCTAAGTGGGGTAAGACACTGGGCGATGATTTCCCTCAGTTTCTCTAAGAGGTTGTCGGCGGTGTGCCTCTTACTGAAACCGGTGATACACAGCGTAGCCTGCCTTGGAATGAGCTGGCGTTTCTGAGATGCTGCGACTGGTGACGCTGCTGCTGTTGCTGCGTAAGGTGATACATCTACCCAGTGGGCTGACACAGTCATATAGTCCTTAGTCTGCCCTGTTCCACTTGTCCACATGTCCGTGGACATTGGGTACAATGGCATTTTTCAGGACACTGAGGACACTTTTTCTGACGTTTCTGTACAGTCTCGGTATCGCCTGCCTAGTGAAGTGGAATCTAGACGGCATTTGGAACCGGGGACACACTACCTCCAGCAATTGTCTAAATCCCACTACACTAATGGCGGATACCGGACGCACGTCTAACACCAACATAGCAGTCAAGTCCTCAGTTATACGTTTTGCTTCAGGATGACTGCTGTCGTACTTCATCCTCCTCGCTAAGGACTGTTGGAGGGTCAATTGTTTAGTAAAAGTAGTGGTGTTCCTACTTCCTCTCTAGGATGATGAACGACTCCCAGCAGCAGCAACAGCAGCAGCGGCAGCAGGAGGCGTAGCAATGCAGGATCCTCCGGAGGAATCCAGGATAGGAGAGTCAGTCATGCCAGTGACATGGCCTGCAGGACTACTTCCGATCCTGACTAAGGAGGAAATTGACGAGGAGGGAGTTGACGGTGTGGTTAGCAGACGCTTGGATACAACAGGACAACGGGATTTAGGTGTCCCTGGACTGCTTACGGTCTTAGCCAAAGTTTCTGAACTTGACAGTAACTTATTATGAACGCGCTGCAGGTGCCGTATAAGGGAGGATGTTCCTAGGTGGTTAACGTCCCTACCCCTACTTATTCCACCTTTACATAAGGTACATATGGCAAGACAGTTGTTGTCCGGATTTGGATAGAAATATTGCCAGACCAAAGAGGTGGAATGTTTGGTCTTCTGCCCAGGCATGACCGTGATGGGCTGTTTCATCCCACAGACAAAACAACAGTCTCCCCCGGAGCCTGATTTAAACAAACCACATCACCATCAGAATCCTCCTCGCCAACTTCCTCCTCAGCGCCAGCTACACCAGTATCCTCATCCTGTTGTACTTCAACAGTGACATCTTCAATTTGCATATCAGCAAGTGGACTGTGGGTGCTCCTTTCAGCACTTGCAGGGGGCGTGCAAATGGTGGAAAGAGCCACCTCTTCCCGTCCAGTGCTTGGAAGGTCAGGCATCGCAACCACCACCACACTTGGACTCTCCTTGGGGATTTGTGATATCTTCTTAGAAAGCACAGTTCTTCGCTGTGCTTTTGCCAGCTTAACTCTTTTGATTTTTTTAGTGGGAGGAGGGCTTCCATCGTCATGTGAAGCTGAACCACTAGTCATGAACATACTAGGGATCGACCTTAGCCGTTCCTTGCCACTCCGTGTCGTAAATGGCATATTGGGAAGTTTACATTTATCTTCAGCTGATTTAAATGTTTTTTTCAAGGTCATTTTCCTGAACTTTGTCATTTGGGATTGTATGTGCCCTCTATTATGACATTGGGCATCGGCCTTGGCAGACGACGTTGATGGCATGTTATCGTCTATGTCATGACTAGTGGCAGCAGCTTCAGCACTAGGAGGAAGTGGTTCTTGATCTTTCTCTATTTTATTTTTATCGGAGAAAGTTTGGTGCGCTTTGTGTGCACTTTGTGGGTTACACCAGCCTTTAAGAAATGAGCCAGCCGGCTCTTTACTTTAGGGACACAGGCGCACGCTTGGCGCTGCTCCTTTGTTGATGCACGTGCGGCTACTGCGCACACAATTCACAAACACAGAAAAAATTTTTTTTTGGTTTGGACTGGAGTGTACTTTTATGGGTTACAGCACCCTTTAACGGTCAAGCCAGCCGGCCCTTTACTTATGACACAGGCGCACGCTTGGCACTACTTTGTTGATGCACGTGCGGCTACTGCGCACACAATTCACAAACAAAGAAAATATATATTTTTTTGGTTTGGACTGGAGTGTACTTTGGGGGTTACAGCACCCTTTAACGGTCAAGCCAGCCGGACCTTTACTTATGACACAGGCGCACGCTTGGCACTACTTTGTTGTTGCACGTGCGGCTACTGCGCACACAATTCACAAACAGAAAATATATATTTTTTTGGTTTGGATTGGAGTGTACTTTGGGGGTTACAGCACCCTTTAACGGTCAAGCCAGCCGGCCCTTTAATTATGACACAGGCGCACGCTTGGCACTACTTTGTTGATGCACGTGCGGCTACTGCGCACACAATTCACAAACACAGAAAATATTTTTTTTTTTGGTTTGGACTGGAGTGTACTTTGGGGGTTAAAGCACCCTTTAACGGTCAAGCCAGCCGGCCCTTTACTTATGACACAGGCGCACGCTTGGCACTACTTTGTTGATGCACGTGCGGCTACTGCGCACACAATTCACAAACACAGAAAATATATATTTTTTGGTTTGGACTGGAGTGTACTTTGGGGGTTACAGCACCCTTTAACGGTCAAGCCAGCCGGACCTTTACTTATGACACAGGCGCACGCTTGGCACTACTTTGTTGATGCACGTGCGGCTACTGCGCACACAATTCACAAACACAGAAAATAATTTTTTTTTTGGTTTGGACTGGAGTGTACTTTGGGGGTTACAGCAACCTTTAACGGTCAAGCCAGCCGGACCTTTACTTATGACACAGGCGCACGCTTGGCACTACTTTGTTGATGCACGTGCGGCTACTGCGCACACAATTCACAAACATAGAAAATAATTTTTTTTTTGGTTTGGACTGGAGTGTACTTTGGGTGTTACAGCACCCTTTAACGGTCAAGCCAGCCGGCCCTTTACTTATGACACAGGCGCATGCTTGGCACTACTTTGTTGATGCACGTGCGGCTACTGCGCACACAATTCACAAACACAGAAAATATTTTTTTTTTGGTTTGGACTGGGGTGTACTTTGGGGGTTACAGCACCCTTTAACGGTCAAGCCAGCCGGCCCTTTACTTATGACACAGGCGCACGCTTGGCATTACTTTGTTGGTGCACGTGCGGCTACTGCGCACACAATTCACAAACACAGAAAATAATTTTTTTTTTGGTTTGGACTTGGAGTGTACTTTGGGGGTTACAGCACCCTTTAACGGTCAATCCAGCCGGCCCTTTACTTATGACACAGGCGCACGCTTGGCACTACTTTGTTGATGCACGTGCGGCTACTGCGCACACAATTCACAAACACAGAAAATTATTTTTTTTTTGGTTTGGACTGGAGTGTACTTTTGGGGTTACAGCACCCTTTAACGGTCAAGCCAGCCGGCCCTTTACTTATGACACAGGCGCACGCTTGGCACTACTTTGTTGATGCACGTGCGGCTACTGCGCACACAATTCACAAACACAGAAAATTATTTTTTTTTTGGTTTGGACTTGGAGTGTACTTTGGGGGTTACAGCACCCTTTAACGGTCAAGCCAGCCGGCCCTTTACTTATGACACAGGCGCACGCTTGGCACTACTTTGTTGATGCACGTGCGGCTACTGCGCACACAATTCACAAACACAGAAAATATATTATTTTTTTAGCACTTGGGGGGAGCACCCCTGATGGACAGAGCACCCCCTGGACAACACTACAGCACCCCTTTAGGACTGGGACACTGCACAGGACTTTGGAGTGGACACAGCCCCTATGGAGAACTGACTGCACAACACAGTCCAGCCAGCCCCTATGGACTTTGAAGTAATGGACACAGCCCCTATTAACAACAGCAGCACAGCACAACACAGCCAGCCCCTATGGACTTTGAAGTAGTGGACAACAGCAGCACTACACTACACTACACAGCCCAGCCAGCCCTAACTCCCACCCTCCCTCTTCACTGTCCACAGCCGAGTGAGAAAATGGCGCAGACGCGGGTACCTTTTATAGAATCCAAAACCCGCGAGACTCGGAAGGCGGGATGATGACGTTTTGCCTCGATTTCAGATCCGAGTCAGGCGGGAAAAGTCGAGCCTGACTCGGATCTGACTCGGATCGGGGGGGCTCGGGGGGGTTCGGATTTCAGAAATCCGAACCCGCTCACCCCTAGTATATATATATATATATATATGCCCCGCCCCACCCCACCTGAATAAAAGGGGCACTACTGTGTGTCATAACATGAATAAGGGACTACTGTGTGGCGTAATGTGAATTGGGGATAATGTATTATAAAGGGCTTTACTGTGTGTGGCATAATGTATTATACAGGGCATTACTGCATGTAGCATAATGTGTTATACAGGGCATTACTGCGTGTGGCATAATGTATTATACAGGGCATTACTGCGTGTGGCATAATGTGTTACACAGGGCATTACTGCGTGTGGCATAATATATTATAAAGGGCATTACTGCGTGTGGCATAATGTGTTTTATACAGGGCATTACTGCATGTGGCATAATGTGTTATAAAGGGCATTACTTCGTATGGCATAATGTGTTATTAAGGCCATTACTGCGTTTGGCATAATGTGTTATAAAGGGCATTACTGCTTGTGGCATAATTTGTTATAAAGGACATTACTGTGTAAGACATACTGTACTGTGTAAGGACTGAAGCATTGTCAATTATTCACCATGAGGGGAAGCCCAGCACCTACGTATGTGCTGGGCACGCCCCAAAGTGTGATGAATTAGGGGTGTTCCGCAAGGACACGCCCCCTCCCTGATCGGCCACGCCCCCTTTACGGAAGCACGCAGAGGAACACCGTCTATAAAATTATTTCTTTTTTTGGGGAGCAACTGGGAACTTTCGCCCTGAACTCCACAATACCTAGAACCGGCCCTATATGGTATTATGGTGGCATAGTGGTTAACTTTACTGACTCTCAGCTTTAAGCTCATGAAATCAATTTCCAAGCAAGTCCCTATCAGTGATTCTGTGTGGATTTAATTGTGTTTTTTGAAATCTGAATGCTTTTGTATGTACAATATCAACAGTGAAATTCGTTCTTTTTTCAGAAATCAAATTTTTTAGTCTTCACCATCTGTAGATGGGGAAGCACATACATTTCAGGGAAGGGGTTAGGGTTAGTCCGCGGGACGGGACGGTTAGGCTGTGGGAGGGGTGGGTTAGGGTTAAGCTGTGGCAGGAGTGAGTTAGGGTATTCTCCAGAGAGAATTCCATTGCTCCTTTTGTGGGGTTTCTGCTGATAACTAAGTGGGGCTGCTAATATATTCCTCTTTGATAAAGCTTCCTTATCCAAAGCTAAATATGTCAGAGGATACCTGCTACTGTTTGTATTTTTACTTGCCGAGTCATCTGCCGCAGCTGGAGCTGAACGGGGACTTTGACATCGACACTGATCCACCTGTTATATGCTGTTGCTGGATGGAAGTGCTGTAACCTTGCCTAATGAGCGATGCTGTGAGCTTAGTGACTGCTCTGTGGAGGGAGCTATCACAGTTCATCAAAGGACTTTTTGGTGAGACCAACACTATATTTTTTTTTTACCTACTGACAACAGGGTCACAGGAGGTGTACAAATCACGCCGGAATCCCACTGGTAACTAAAACAGAGTTTTAGGACTCCTTTACTCCAATTGATGGTTTTAAATACATTTTATATATAATTATCTGCGAAAGCTCATTATAAAGGCTTGTGTAACATTTGCCATTTTGTAGATGTAACTGATGTGAATGAAATTTTCTCGGATATATCTATATATATGTTTTATAAAATATTTTTATTACAGTAGTGGCACCTGACTATTTTTTCCGCCATGCAAAGTTTTTTACATTTTGTTGTTTTATATATATATATTATTTGCATCTATATATGTCGTTAATGCAGCACTAATGTTGTAATTCCTAATAGATTCCACCTTCCCACAGCTGAAAGTAAAGTATGTATTTTGTGTACTTCCATAGATGGTGATTGCAGTGCTGATAAAGTGGTTATACAAACACTGCACATCACTGAGCTGCCTGCTTCCAGCCTTCATGGAGATAATTTGATAGGCCTGCAGTTCCGTGTTTACAGGGAGTTCTCTCTTTCCTCTGGGAGCAGGGATGTGACCAGTGTGTAATGTCGGTGCAGTGCTGTAATACTAATTACACAATACAAAAATATTTGACCACTTTTGGTGAATCATAAGTGGGAGTTTTTTCGGGACTACAGTCAAAGTACAGTATACTGTTGTCAAACTAGATATGTGTATGGGGCTGCGCTACTCAGTGAGCAAGAGGAGAAATAGGGAGCCTATTGTACTGGCTGTATAAATTGATGAGGATCACATATATAAACTCCTTTGATTATTATGTCAAAGTGATTGATGTTGGTATTGTCAGATCTATAATTTATTAGGGTGCTACCAAAGACATGGAAAGCTCAAAATTGTTGCCCACACTTTTCAATTTAAGTGGCAGCATCTAAATGCTTTTAACTTTCTGTACATATTGGTTTAGTTTAGTTTTAATTATCTTTTTTTTTGCCGACATCTATTTTACAAATTAAGAATAATGGAGGAAAAGGGGGTTAAGTAAAGGGATATGTATATGTGGCGTACACTAATTTTGGGTATAATAACCCACAACTTACACCAGCTCTAAATACAGGGTACAACCCTTGGGTAGTCAGTAATTATGTTTGACTAGAGGACTCTTTTAAAGGCGTTATTATTTGTTCTACTTAATGTTATAGTAGGGTAATGTAAACACAGAAATAATGTTTTAAACATAATAGTGACTATGGACATGCCATCACAGTCCTGTACATGCCAGACAATAACTGCTATGGCACAGGTTCCAGAAACGTGACCAGCATTATTTGTGAAGCTACAGTATAATTGTTGCTCAGTGCACCGTGAAGGAGAGTGTTCTAAGATGTATCCTACTGTACTTTCTCTTTTTCTTCTTTTAGCAGTGATGCTAAGCAGCTATGATCTTTGTTTCTTTAGAAACATTAAGAAGCTTATTCAGAGTCACACACTGCTACGACCGCTTTAGCATCTTTTAGCGTAGGCATGTCTGCGACTTTATGCTAATGCCAGTAAAAGCCCTCCCCCTGGTGTACAAGTGTGCGTCCGACAGTGCAAGAACTGAGATGACCACTTTGGCTATCTTTAGATGTAACAATCCCCCTTGGAGGATCTTTAGACGCAACCACAGGACGCACCTTCAAAACATGCATCTGCCCCATGCTAGGAGCAGAATCTCTGTCAGAGTACGGCCTCCAATGAAGTGATTAAGGGCCATGGGCTATATTGTTGGAGCTGAAAATTGAAAGCAGTACTCACATCCAACAGAAAGCCTGGCGTGCTGTTGTAAGCCACAGCTTCCTAAATATAGCCCTAAGTGTCTGAGTTTGCAACCAATTATGCAACACACCCGCGACACTGCCATAGTATGCCCTTAAAATGGTACGTTTCCAATCAGCTAAATAGCCACCTCCAAGTTGCCACCCAGGAACACCTAATACCTTTCAATACTTTCTTAGACCATGCATCTTAGGTGCCTGATTTAGAGTTGGACGCTCTTGCAACAGCAATTGGCTGTGCGAAATTATGCTAATGCCACAGGAGGCGTCTGGTGTAATAAGATGCCAGCATCGCAGATCCAAGGGCTGTGTCCAAAGTCACAGCATCATATCTACATTGTGACCATCGGTCATCTGAGTGAGCCTAAGGCTACTCAGAATGGCCACTTCATCTCCGCTGCTGAAGACAGTAACTCTTTGTCGGAAGAAGCAGTCACTGTCCTCGGCACACCCACAAAATGGAGATACACGCCTCTGTTTTGGGAAACAGTCCTCGACTCCATCCTGGAAAGCCTGCAGAATGTCAATCAGATTGCGGTGTCCAGGGCACTGCGAGCGATGTCGCAGGATGAGCTCTGCACATGCACAGAGCGACTTCTACGCATGCGCAGGTCTCAAACCATCGGAGATGCATGTGAACATTGGAGTTCCGTACATCCCTGAATTAGACCCTCAATTGCTACTGCGACTCTGTGTGTACACACTGTGGGACACATGCGTTGTGCAACTTTTTAGCGATATTGATGCATGCGCAGTTTAAAATTTCAGCCATTTGTGTGAATGTCGGCATTGTGCAACTCTAAAATTATCAGAATAAGACCTTTCAGTCTTGATCTGGCACATCATCTTCATATATATAATAGTATGGGAAACTAAATACAGGATGTAGTCACGATTTCAACGTTCACACCACTGACAGCAGCATCCCGACGGTCACAATCCCGACAGATTGCAACAGTCAGTATTCGGGTAATGGTTAGGTTTAGGGTTAGGCACTAGGGGGAGGGATAGGCTGCGGGAGGGGAAGGTTAGGGTTTGTCTGTGGGAGGGGTGGGATAGGGTCAGTCTGCAGGAGGGGTGGGTTAGGGTTAGTCCGTGGGAGGGTGGGTTAGTCTGTGGGAGGGGTGGGTTAGGGCTGCGGGAAGGGAAGGTTAGGTTTAGTCTGCAGGAGGGGTGGGTTAGGGCTGCGGGAGGGAAAGGTTAGGGTTGTCTGTGGGAGGGGTGGGTTAGGGTTAGGCTGCGGTAGGGGAAGGTTAGGGTTAGTCTGCAGGAGGGGTGGATTAGGGTAAGGGTTAGAATACTTACCTAAATACCAACCCCAAAATACATCAAGCTCTGAAAATACATAAATTTCCGGAACCTGACTACCGGAATTGTTGCAATCTTCAGAACCTCCACCAGTCCGATTTCTCTGCAACCAGTCAGCTATGCTCTGCAGTGCATGATGGATACACCCCTAAGAGAATCATGCAACTTTACCCAGGTGCTGACATTTTGCATTAATGTTTGTTCCAGGATGACATTCATGTTTTTTGCACATCTGTCTCAATTAGCCTATGATAAACGAAGATTTCCGTCATAATTACATTTTCTTGAGATGGGCAGAACAGTTGGAGTTATACTTCTTTGACGTGATTGGTTAATCTGGCATTTTTACACTTACTATGTGCCTGATGAATGGTTGTTGCATCTAATTATATTACTGTTCCATCTTTCATCTTCATGATGCCTGCTTGATACTTACAACTTCACAAGCAGTTCCTGACAATTGGGTTTCTCGTGTCATTTTGTTTTGTGAGGCATTGTCACTAGTATCTGCAAACACTGATTGCTTTCATTGCACACAGCGGACAAATATTTGATGCACATAATTTTTAAAAAAAAATTACATAAGTTGGGTATCTATGTATCAGCACTACTTTATTTCATTACCACTAGCACATTTTCATCCTTATCTGACCATCTTTGAGCATGGGATGAGAATGAATATTTATCCTCATCATCCCTTGCACTTCAAGTACATATTTGACTCATATCTAAAAAGCCATTGTGTTATACTTGCTGACTTTGCTGTCCCCAGGGACAGCCAAGTCGGCACAGAGGGGATGTGGCAGGGCAAGATGGGCAGTGCAGGGGGTGTGATGGCACAATCGCAGAAAACAGGCATTGTATTGCGGGGACGGTGCTACGATGATGCGATTCAGTGAGACTCTCATCATTGGCCCCCCCATGGACCGCCCACTTGTGCCCTGTAAATGGGCGACCACACGGGGGAGGGGTGCGAGCGGCTGGCGGGAGGGTGCCGGAAAGAGGGAGGTGCAGGAGACTTGCCCATCCGAATTTCGGGAGCCTTCTGGCCATTCCGGGGGAGTAGGCAAGTATCCAGTGAATGGAGCTAAGGGCCTGCTTCAGACTTTGGAATAAAGTATGATAGAGCAAGTAACTGTGCATCTGGAAAAACCATGTTGCAATGCAAATACATAATTTTTTTTTGCATGCAAAGTAAATATTGTCTGCTTTTGCATGGAGCCAACAAATGCTGGACAGCTTTATTATTACACTGCAATTTAGATTTCAGTTTGGAGCCTCCCAATCCTAAATCTCTATGCACATGTTAAATCTGCCCCACCTGCTGTGCACAGGGACGCCGAGAGGGGGGGGGGAGCGGGTACAGATTACCGGGGCCCAGGCTTCCTGAGGGGCCCGGTGGGGGCCCGGGTCCAGCGCCGTTCCCCCTCCCTCACAGTAGCCCAGCATACAGCGTGTGCTGAGCTGCAGTGGAGACTGCTCGTGGCTGCTGTTGTTGTCCATAGGGGCTGTGACCACTCAGTCCATAGGGGCTGACTGGGCTGTGTTGTGCTGCTGTTGTCCATAGGGCCTGGCTGGGCTGTGTTGTGCTGCTGTCATAGGGGCCGGCTGGGCTGTGTTGTGCAGTCAGTTACAGTCATAGGGGCTGTGTCCACTCCAAAGTCTATAGGGGCTGGCTGGACTGTGTTGTGCAGTGTCCCCTAAAGGCAGTAGTCCTAGAGGGGTGCTGTAGTGTTTTCCAGGGGGTGATCTGTGCATCAGGGGCGCTCCCCCAAAGTGCACTCCACAAAAAAAAATTTTTTTTGTGAATTGTGTGCGCAGTAGCCGCACGTGCATCAACAAAGTAACGTCAAGCATGCGCCTGTGTCATAAGTAAAGGGCTGGCTGGCTTGACCGTTAAAGGGTGCTGTAACCCCCAAAAAAGTGCACTCCAAACAAAATAAAAAATAATTTTCTGTGTTTGTGAATTGTGTGCACTGTGGCTGCACGTGCATCAACAAAGTAGCAGTGCCAAGCATGCGCCTGTATCCCATAAGTAAAAGGCCGCCTGGCTTGTCCATTAAAGGGTGCTGTAATCCCCAAAGTGCACTCCAAAAAAAAAAAATATATATATTTTTTTATGTTTGTGAATTGTATACACAGTAGCCGCATGTGCATCAACAAAGTAACGTCAAGCGTGCGCCTGTGTCCCATAGGTAAAGGGCCGTCTGGCTTGTCCGTTAAAGGGTGCTGTAACCCCCAAAGTGCACTCCAAAAAAAATAAAAAAATATTTTTATTTTGTGAATTTTGCACAGTAGCCGCACGTGCATCAACAAAGTAGCGTCAAGCGTGCGCCTGTGTCATAAGTGAAGGGCCTGCTGGCTCGTCTGTTAAAGGGTGGTGTAACCCCAAAAGTGCACTCCAAACAAAATAAAAAATTATTTTCTGTGTTTGTGAATTGTGTGCACTGTACGTGCATCCTCAAAGCAGCAGCGCCAAGCCTGCGTCTGTCTCTTAAAGGGTAGTGTAACCCCCAAAGTGCACTCCAACAAAAATAAAAACATTTTCTTCTGTGTTTGTGAATTGTCTGCACTATACGTGCATCCTCAAAGCAGCAGCTCCAAGCATGCGTCTGTCTGTTAAAGGGTGGTGAAACCCCCAAAGTGCACTCCAACAAAAAAAAAACATTTTCTTCTGTGTTTGTGAATTGTGTGCACTGTACGTGCATCCTCAAAGCAGCAGCACCAAGCATGCGTCTGTCTGTTAAAGGGTGGTGTAACCCTCAAAGTGCGCTCCACAAAAAATAAAAAATTATTTTTGTTCTGTCTTTGTGAATTATGTGCACTGTAGCTGCATGTGCATCAACAAAGGAGCAGCGCCAAGCGTGCGCCTGTGTCCCATAAGTAAAGAGCCAGCTGGCTCATTTCTAAAAGGGTGGTGTAACCCACAAAGTGCACTAGTCTCCAACAAAAATAAAAAATAATTTTCTGTGTTTGTGTGCGCCTTAGCCGCACGTATATATCAATATAACATAAATGGAGGACCAAACTTTCTCTGATAAAAATAAAATAGGGAAAGATCAAGAACCACTTCCTCCTAGTGCTGAAGCTGCTGCCACTAGTCATGACATAGACAATAACATGCCATCAACGTCGTCTGCCAAGGCCGATGCCCAATGTCATAGTAGAGGGCACATACAATCCCAAATGACAAAGTTCAGGAAAATGACCTTAAAAAAAACATTTAAATCGTCTGAAGAGAAACGTAAACTTGCCAATATGCCATTTACGAAACGGAGTGGCAAAGAACGGCTAAGGTCTTTCCCTATGTTCATGACTAGTGGTTCAGCTTCACATGACGATGGAAGCCCTCCTCCTGCTAAAAAAATCAAACGAGTTAAGCTGGAAAAAGCACAGCGAAGAACTGTGCGTTCTAAGAAGATATCACAAATCCCCAGGGAGAGTCCAAGTGTGGAGGCGGTTGTGATGCCTGACCTTCCAAGCACTGGACGGGAAGAGGTGGCTCTTTCCACCATTTGCACGCCCTCTGCAAGTGCTGAAAGCAGCACCCACAGTCCACTTGCTAATATGCAAATTGAAGATGTCACTGTTGAAGTACAACAGGATGAGGATACTGGTGTAGCTGGCGCTGAGGAGGAAGTTGGCGAGGAAGATTCTGATGGTGATGTGGTTTGTTTAAATCAGGCTCTGGGGGGACAGTTGTTGTCCGTGGGAAGAAAAAGTCCATCACGGTCATGTCTGGGCAGAAGACCAAACATACCACCTCTTTGGTCTGGCAATATTTCTATCCAAATCCGGACAACAACTGTCTTGCCATATGTACCTTATGTAAAGGTGAAATAAGTAGGGGTAGGGACGTTAACCACCAGGGACATCCTCCATTATACGTCACCTACACCGTGTTCATAAAAAGTTACTGTCAAGTTCAGAAACTTTGGCTAAGACCGTAAGCAGTCCAGGGACACCTAAATCCCTTTGTCCTGTTGTATCCAAGCGCCTGCTAACCACACCGTCAACTCCCTCCTCGTCAATTTCCTCCTTAGTCAGGATCGGAAGTAGTCCTGCAGGCCATGTCACTGGCAAGACTGACTCTCCTATACGGGATTCCTCCGGAGGATCATGCATTGCTACGCCTACTGCTGCCACTGCTGCTGTTGCTGCTGGGAGTCGTTCATCATCCCAGAAAGGAAGTAGGAACACCACTACTTTTACTAAACAACTGACCCTCCAACAGTCCTTAGCAAGGAGGATGAAGTACGACAGCAGTCATCCTGAAGCAAAACGTATAACTGAGGCCTTGACTGCTATGTTGGTGTTAGACGTGCGTCCGGTATCCGCCATTAGTGCAGTGGGATTTAGACAATTGATGGAGGTAGTGTGTTCCCGGTTCCAAATCCCATCTAGATTCCACTTCACTAGGCAGGCGATACCGAGACTGTACAGAAACGTCAGAAAAAGTGTCCTCAGTGTCCTGAAAAATGCGGTTGTACCCAAAGTCCACCACGGATATGTTGACAAGTGGAACAGGGCAGACTAAGGACTATATTACTGTGACAGCCCACTGGGTAGATGTATCACCTTACGTAGCAACAACAGCAGCGTCACCAGTAGCACCATCTCAGAAATGCCAGCTCGTTCCAAGGCAGGCTACGCTGTGTATCACCGGTTTCAGTAAGAGGCACACCGTCGACAACCTCTTAGAGAAACTGAGGGAAATCATCGCCCAGTGGCTTACCCCACTTAGACTCTCCTGGGGATTTGTGATATCTGACAACGCCACCAATATTGTGCGGGCATTACAAATGGGCAAATTCCAGCATGTCCCATGTTTTGCTCACACAATAAACTTGGTGGTGCAGAATTTTCTGAAAAGCGACAGGGGCGTGCAGGAGACGCTTTGGGTGGCCCGAAAAATTTCTGGCCACTTTCGCCATTCAGCGACTGCGTGCCGAAGACTGGAGCGCCAGCAAACACTCTTGAACCTGCCCCGCCATCACCTGAAGCAAGAGGTTGAGACGTGGTGGAACTCAACCCTCTATATGCTTCAGAGGATGGAGGAGCAGCAAAAGGCCATTCAAGCCTATACATCCACCTATGACATAGGCAAAGGAGGGGGTATGCACCTGACTCAAGCGCAGTGGAGAATGATTTCCGTGTTGTGCAAGGTTCTCCAGCCCTTCGAACTTGCCACACGTGAAGTCAGTTCAGACACAGCCAGCTTGAGTCAGGTCATTCCCCTCATCAGGCTTTTGCAGAAGCAGCTGGAGAAAGTGAAGGAGGAGCTAAGACGGAGAGATTCCACTCGGCATGTAGCCCTTCATTCGCTTTGCCAGGATTCCAGGGTGGTCAATCTGTTGAAATCAGACCACTACATTTTGGCCACCGTGCTCGATCCTAGGTTTAAAGCCTATGTGGTGTCTCTCTTTCCGGCCGACACAAGCCTGCAGAGGTGCATAGACTTGCTGGTGAAAACACTGTTAGCTGAAGCAGAACGTGACACGTCAACAGCTCCTTCTTCATTTTCTCCCGCAACTGGGGCTGCCAGGAAAAAACTTAGGTATCCTAAGCAACCCGCTGGTGGTGATGCAGGGCAGGCAGAACCAAGTTTGGACATCTGGTCCGGACTGAAGGACCTGGCAACAATTTCTGACATGTCTACTGTCACTGCATATGATACTGTCACCATTGACAGAATGGTGGAGGATTACATCGGTGACAGCATCCAAGTAGGCATGTCAGACAGTCCGTACCCCTGTACTAGCAGGAAAAAGAGGCAATTTGGAGGCCCCTGTACAAACTGGCTCTATTTTACCTGAGTTGCCCCCCCTCCAGTGTGTACTCCGAAAGAGTGTTTAGTGCAGCCGGGAACCTTATCAGTGAAAGGCGTAGGAGGTTGCTTCCACAAAGATGATGTTCATAAAAATGAATTATCAACTCTTCCAGGGAGACCAGCTTCCAGAACGTACAGAGGGACCTGTGGTGGTGGATTCCAGCGGGGACGAATTAATACTCTGTGAGGATGAGGATGTACACAACACTGAAGAGGGTGAGGAATCGGTGGAGGAGGACGACATCTTGTCTCCGTAGAGCCAGTTTGTGCAGGAACAGATTAATCGCCATCTTTTTTCTGGGGGCCCAAACGAACCAATCATTTCAGCCACAGTCGTGTGGCAGACCCCGGCGCTGAAATGATTGGTTTGTTAAAGTGTGCATGTCCTGTTTATACAACATAAGGGTGGGTGGGAGGGCCCAAGGACAATTCCATCTTGCACCTCTTTCTTTTCTTTGAAAAACTAGGCCCCAAACAGTACATAATGCAAACTGCCATCCTGTTTGCCACTGCAGTGTCACTCCTAGATGGGCCACGTGTTTGTGCCACCCACTCGTGTCACTTAGCATAGTCATCCAGCTACCTCAGTGCAACCTTTTGGACATAAAAACACTATTGTGAGGTGTTCAGAATAGACTAGAAATGAGTGGAAATTAAGGTTATTGAGGTTAATAATAGCATAGGAGCAGAAAACCCCACAAATTCTGTGATTTTAGCTGTTTTTATGCTTTTTTTCAAAAAAATACAGATCCAAAACACAAAACCCAGAACCTAAAACACGGAAGGGTGGTTTTGGCAAAACCAATCCAGATCCAAAACACGAAGAAAGATCCAGATCCAAAACCAAAACACAAAACACGAAAAGTGGGCGGTGCACACCCCTAATTTATTTATACACAGAATTGTACACATCTTTGCAATGAGTTCTTCCTTCATTTCTCCCACACTCATCTTTCATATTACATTTCCTCAAGCTGTAAAATGTAGCCAATTTTATTATGTGTATTTAGCACAGTTATTAATACATTATCCTCATATATTTTTATTAGCCAAGATCTTCTGACATGCCTATGTGACCTACAGTACCCACATACCCTTTACATGCCTCCTGTGCTCCTTATCACAGACGTAACATTATTCCTATTGATATCAAACTGTCACAACCCTGACTTAATGATGGCAACTCCAGCCATATTGCACATATAACATAGACATAATCTAATATTTCTTTTCAAGTTACAAATAATGATCATATTTGGTTATGTTCCCATTTGGAGTAAAATAAACCTTGTTTATCAGCAGGAATATATACATATCTTCTGGGGCTAAGAAGGTATACCTTTCTTTTCTGCTTGATAAAAATTAGAGATGTGCAGTTTGGTTCCCCAGAAATCCGAATCCATCTGAATTTCATGAATCCGGACAGATCCGAGTCGCGTTTCTAAACTGCAGAGGAGGCCAAAATGACGCGATCACATGGTCACGCCCCGCCCCGGCCCTATGCCGTGTATTATCCCCGGCCGCGCTCTCCTATGCCGCATCAGACCCCCTCTATGCCGACCTAGCTACCCCCTCCCGTAGGGGGCAGCAGAATGTCGGCAAGCATGATCCAGATCCAAAACCAAAACATGGGGATCAGCCACATATGTAATAAAAATTTTACTATAGGAAAAATCCACTACTTGATTATAGTAAGACTTAGAAATACCTGAGAGTTTAACACAAACTCCTGTAACTTTTTTTTCTATACTGTATGTCCTTTATGCACTGTGTTTCAGAATTAAACAGAAGGGCAGTCACAGTACTTTCTAATCAATCCCAGTTCTTCCTACAGTATGTAAAAAGGATCGGATAAACAAGAGGAGCATAAACAGCACATGAAAATTGCCAGGGTGTTGGATCAGGGGTGGGGAGTTGCAGTACAGGGGCAGTGTGTTGGAGCAGGGTAGGCAGTGAACAGTACAGGGGCAGGGTGTTGGAGCAGGGTAATTGCCTTGGTTTTGGAGTGGGGGTGGGGTGTTGGAACAGTGGTGGGGTGTTGCAGAGCAGGAGCAGTGTGTTGGAGCAGGGAAGGCAGTGGGCAGTGCAGGGGCAGGATGTTGGAGCAGGGTAGGCAGTGGACAGTACAGGGGTTGGGTGTTGGAGCAGGGTAGGCAGTGGGCAGAATGTTGGAGCAGGAGCAAGGTCCCGAGTGTTGGAGGTGCAGGGGTAGGATGTTGGAGGAGGGTAGGCGGTGGGCAGTGCAAGGGTGGAGCTCATAATTAATTTATTTCTGTGGCAGTCTCAGAGGTTGCCTGTCTGTGAAGGAGCAGCAATTTACAGTTGGGCACATCAGCACCCTCTAGTCTACTCTACTACCCCCCCTTGACGGCCATATTTGCAGTGTCAACAGTAGAATTAGTAAAATTAACCCTAATTATCACATATTGTTAGTAAACAGATTGCATTTCCCATAATTATAATGTGAAATGTGATCTGGCCGAAGTTACTAAGAATAAATTGTGAAAATTTACCGGGGGGAAGCCCTGTGATAACAACGCCACCTGGAGATGGAGTTTTCCAGGGTTTCCCCTGGTTCCCTGACCCCTGCTCTGCCCCAATGATCAGCTGTGTCTTCTAAACAGACCACAAGCTGATCACTGCAAAAAAAGAGTAAAATAAAAACAACGTACCTGCACATCCATATGATATTTCCTAAATTCGCAATGCAAATTTAGTCGGAAATATCACACTACAACAGCATTTTAAATGCGGATTGTAGTAAATAAAGCCATTTGCCACTTGTTGTTCTACCTAGTTAAATAAACCTAAGACCTGGTTAAGCTGTACACCATGTGGACTAACCTCCTCTAGCACCACGTGCTGCGCAATACACTTAATACCCTAACACTCCCTTCCTGCATCCTAGCCCTAACCCACCCCCCTGCACCCTAACCCTCCCGGTTAGTGCATAAAGATAACCCTCCCCCCTTAGTGCCTAACCCCCCCTGGTGGTGCCTATCCTTGACCCACCCCCGGGGGTTGCCTAACCCTAACCTCCCACCCCCTCAGCCTAACCCTAACTCCCCCCCCCTGCACCCCAACACCCCGGTTAGTGCCTAACCCTAACCTAACCTCCCCCAGTGGTGCTTAACCCTTTCCCACCCTCGGGGGTTGCCTAACCCTAACCTCCCACCCCCACAGCCTAACCCAACCCTTCACCCCTGTGGTGCCTAAACCTACACCCAGCTACTGTATATCCTGCCAATAGATCTGGCCCAGGGTGCTTCCCCTGGATACTCTGCTAATAGGATATGGGTCCAGCAGCCTTAAGAGTTGCAGTAACTGGTCTGGTCTCCATAAACCAGATCTGCTAATACTAATGACAAGTGGAGAAAAAAAATATTTTGCATGTCAGTGCATAAAAAAGCATAAACCAGTTGAGGCAGCATGCTATATATATTGCCTTTGTACATAGTTAATGACTGGTACAGGATTTAGTACAATAGTCAATGAAATAAAAATGGGGGATTTAAAAATATTTGCAATATAGACAAATCTGGCACTGCTTCTACTGTATGTGCCAAGAATGTACAGAACCGAAGTGGAAATTAGGATTAAAATATTCTGAGGTCAGGTCACGGCACAAGTCCCATCACAAGTAGCGGCAATGCAGTAAGAATGAGCGACAGAGGAGCTGTAATCACCTTTTGTGAGTCAGCGATTATTGGTCAATCTAGAGTGATTCACAAATTAATTTGCAAATCACAAATGGCTGAAAAATGTCTCTTTACTTCAGAATCTGCAGTATCAATTCAGCCATCTTTATTCTCAAATATAAAGCTGTTCAGTTCATAGCATTATCTGTCAGCAAAACTGGTACAGATACTGTATGTTTTTGTAAAAGCTGAGTTAAATGGAACATAATTTAATCGGAACTGCTCCTTGGGTCACCAGTATATTTGTCTACTTTAAACTGCACATTAAATAAACCACAACTCTTTACCTGACAACATCCCTTTAAAAAGTGAGTATCACAGAGGAAAAAATATATTATATAAATACGGTTATTCCCACAGACTGCTAAACCAGATGGCTTTACCCCAGAGGCGAAATCTAATACTCAGTAATAGGTGAAAGGTTATATTGAATGCACTGTATCCTGTTCATCTGCCCACAAGAAATGAAATGACACAGAAGATCCATTTAGTTGTGTTTAAATTATTACTGAGGCCCCATCTAGAAAGTAATGGGCACATCACCCTCCGACAAAGAACAGCCGCTTTGACATAATTCATTATTTAAAATATATACATGTATATTCAGAAGAAATGGTTCCTATGACCTGAGAAAGTAAAATGATCAAACTATAAGTGTCATGACATTTTCTGTGAACACTTCGGGATTAATCTAAGGGAATTCTACTGCTGAGTTAATGTATCGAGATAGTACAGTGCATTACCGACAATTCCGCAGAACAGAATGTGTTACTAGCACGCTGGAATTGAAAGCATAAAACTCACTGCAGGAATTGCACATACAATAGAGACAGGCATAAGGAACCTAAAATTATATTAATTCTTTCTAAGTTTTATTTAGTAGAGCATAGAACAATGTATTTCCCCTGCAGGGGCCAGTAGTATGACATGACTGATAGTACCTTGCACAAGAATGCAATCACCCATGGTACTTATTGGGGGAACCAATAGATAATTAAGTTGAGTTCCCCTGCTGAGGCTCAACCTAAGTTCTTGCTCCAGAAGGTTTATCTTTTTTTGCTGTTGTTACATGCTGCTTCCAGCAACCATATCAGAATGGAACACTAACACTATACTGTGGAGATTTTGCTAAGAATAAGCCAACATTTCCTTCTCTCATGCTAAAAATAAAGTCTTAAGCTACATTGGACTCCAGTAGTGGGGCCTGACAAATAACTTGAACTTTGGTTTTGCCTAAGGATGACCCATGCAAGATCAGCTTATATAGGATAGTAAGATCAGTTTATATTGGATAGGCTGCAGATGTTAACCCCATTTCTATTGGCTCATCCCACTGGTGATATTTCCAGATTGCGTAATGTTCAGCATTTTATTAACACCAAATAGCCACCTTGATACAGTAGGTCTTATTATAAAGGGTTAATATACTAAGATTCGAGTTTGGTCGAGATGACAATCTCAGGTGACCTTAGGCATGTTTTTCATCTTGCAAATTTACTAAAGGCAAAGTCGGGTGAGTTTGGGAGAGAGTTCATTAATCTCACTCGTAAAACTCGGGTGAGATCGTAAACTCGAATCTTCTCACCATCGGGGAAACTTGGAAGTACTTTTCATGAAAAAGATGCAGTTTGCAAATATACTAACATTCCAGATTTCAGTCTCGGGTGAGATTAGAGCAAACTCGCAGAGAAATTGAAGTTTCAAACACTCACCCTCCTGAGCTGCGAGTTTGCCAGAAACATACACAGATCATTGTGATTTGAGTATGTTTCTGCATGTGTACTTAATGTATAGTGTTTTTTTTATTTAAAAAAAATATATGTAGGCCCCCCCCCCAAAAGCCCAAACCAGCCGGTCCTGGTTCTAAAAATCACGGGGAACAAAATGAGTAGGGTTCCACCGTAATTTAGGAACCAGCATCTGGCTGCAGGGCCAGTCCTGGTTTTAAATATAGGGGGAAAATAATTGCATTGGGGTCCCCCTATTTTTACAACCAGCACCGGCCCCAAAACGGCCGGGCTGTAATGGCATTACAGCCCAGAGACCCTATTACTGGGGCTCCGTGGCCAAAGCATTATCAGCCCAAGCCGGTCAGGCCAAGCCAGGGATCTCAGGGGAAGTGGGGACCCCCGGGGGTTTTCCCCACACCACTGAGCTGTGGATATGGGGGTAATAAAGTGTAAACTCAAAGAAAACTATTGTATTTTACAGTGGAACTACAAGTGCCAGCAGGCGCCTGGCACCTGTACCCCCATGGTTAAATAAATAGTTAAATAAAGACAAAACACACACACCTTGCCTAGTAAAACTTTATTTCATACACCTACCCATTCACACATACTTACCTGCTTCTAGATGTGTCTGTTCCTTTCTCAAGTAGAATCCATGTGCCTGGCCCTGCAAAAAAGAATCTATACTCACCTAGATTCTGGCGCTGCTCTCTGTAGCATCCAGGGTCTTGGTAAAACAAATAAAGGAGTTACCCGAACCAGACCGGACAGATGTAAGTATATGCTGTTGCATATACTTACACCCTGCGAAATGACAGCTGACCAATGTCAGCTGTAATTTCTCACGGGGCGCGAGCCAATCAGCGGCCGCTTTACATGTAAAGGAGTTACTTGAACCAGATTGGACAAATGTAAGTATAAGTTGTTGCATATACTTACACCTCGCAAAATGACAGCTGACTGAAGTCAGCTGTAATTTCTCACAGGGCGTGAGCCAATCAGCGGCCGCTTTACATGTAGCGGTCACTCGTTGGCTGGGACCCACTTTGGAGCAGCCAATGAGCATGGAAATTACATGTAAAGCGGCCTTTTGGAGGAGGGGGACCTACACATCATTTTTTTTTAAGGATTTAACCCATTTTTTACAGGTCTAACACACAAGCAGCCTGCACATATCTCACTGATATGTGCGGGCTACTATCTCGGGAGAGATTTTCAGAGACAAAACACTGCAATCTCGGGTGAGTAATCTCATCTTCACTTGCAGCTTGGGGGAGATATCTCGATCTGCTTCACCATCGGCCATCTCACTTTCAGCTAAACTCACTTCTTAGTAAATTTGAGAGATGAAAAACGGGAAAATCACCCCAGATTCGGCGATGCAAATCAAGATAAAAAAAAAGTAAACTTGACCATTCTCGATTTTTAGGAAATTTACCCCTGAGACTCAGGGATACAAGCCAAGGAAGCAGAAGTACTTAACATCCTTAAATAGATGGTCTTTAAATATATTCATACTGTAGGAAATGTATACCCCTTCCTCACACAAACCCCAGGACTGACAGGGGATACTGAACACAGGTTTAATGTGTGTTGCACTTGGCCATATCGCACTTTGAAAATCCTGTGTCTTGCCTTTTGTACTAGTCCTGTGTCTGACCTGCAGAACAGGGTCACCACGTTGCTACAGCATTAAAAATAGATGCTTTAGCAGCTGTATATAGTGCATTCAAGATGACTTATGATGTATTTACCAGGTAGTATGTAGTCCCAAATCCCTGTACTTTTGTGGATATCTCTTGTTTGAAACTGCAAGTTAAAGCTTAATGCAACTACTTCTGTTCTGCTATCATGGTCAATATTATTTCAGAAGAAGAGCAGAATGTAAAGTCACTGCCAATGCTTACACAGGAGGGGGGATTTTCTGTTGTCCAAAATTGCCCTGACATGAACCTCAGCTCAGTGACTATCAGAAGAATGTGGCTCAAAGAATGGAGTCATGGACAAGCTTACGGTCTACTGTAGAAGATATCAATGATGATCACAAGATGGCAGATTCTCATGACTGTTTGGTTGAATTTATCATCCCATTTCTGTTTAAATAGCCTACCAAATACCCAAGTAGGAGAGTATCCATAGTGTTGTGGTGGTTTGCACCAATGGAGAATATCACACAAGTTTTTGCTTGTTTAGAGTTGGAATACCCAATGTCTGTAATCTAGTGTGAGAGAATGAAGCATAGGTTCAAAGTTACCCTGTAACAAAGTGTCAACTCCGTTCCATATGTGCAGAGCTTACAGTAGGTGACACATTTAAAGGATTTCAACAATGCAGTTACGCTCTGTACGCTGGAGCCTTAGATATACTATATGGGCATTGCAGGAGAGATATTGCTGGATATGTCTCTGTAAATCATCTTAGCTGACCATATGTATCTATGGGCATATGCCATAATAATTAACTTCAAAGGGCCCAATAAGGTAAAAATTAATTTTGAAGTTATTCCATTAACTTGTAAATGACTGCTAGTGTCCTCTGTGTGTTACCAGGAAAAGATGGGATAATTAAAATACAGACAGTTACAACACAGTTAAGGAAATTGGAATCAATGGTAGACTTCCTTGATGCCAATATACATCTCCTTCTCTGCAGCCTTTTACACACCTACCAAGAGCTTCAAAGGAATATGTGTCTCCGAGTACAGCTGTTCATCGACAGGCCAAAGCCTAGCAATACATAGGTGTCAAGGACAAAGCAGCTGGATATTCAGTCAACTAGCTAGTCATAGAGGATTTGGACATGACATCAAAAGTAGTTAAAAGGTTGATGATGACAGTTTTGACAATCATAATGTCGATAGTTATGTTGTTGACAATGCCAAAATGTAGACAGACAACATGTCGACATGCTCAGAATGTTGACATTAAGGTTAGGCTGTGGACATGATGGTTAGGGTTAAGATGTGGCTACGGGGGAAGGTTTAGGCACTGGGGGGCAGGGTTAGAGATTAGGGTTAGGAATAGGGGTGAAATATTTACTGGAACACTGGTGGATCCCAGCTCTGACCCGGAAGTCACATGACCGCTGGGATCCGGAAGTCGCACTGGAGCCGCTGCTGCTGTCAGGAGCAATTAGGACACCACTGGGCCACCAGGGACAATACGACAAAATTCTAACATGTCGACATTTCACCACTGTCAACATTTTGAATGTCGACATGGTCAGTGTTGACATTATGACCATGTCAGCATTCTCCGACAGTGGCTCTATACACTAAAGCAAACACACTGCCGCTGGGTAGTACATTCACTGACAGTGAGTGTACTACCCGGCAGCTGTGTTTGTTTTAGCAGCCAATAAGAGTCAGACAGACTCTTATTGGCTGCTGCACCCAGGGCCAGCGCCTCTGCCTTCCGGCTCCCGCAGTGGGTGAAGGGACAGACGTCATGACATCTCTCCCATAGTGGCGAGTGGGATGGGAGGAGCAGATGGCAGCGGGCACAGGAGCGGGGATCCGAGTAAGTATAGTTTTGTGTTCTGTGTGTTGTATGTGTAAGGGGCACTACTGGGGCACTGCATAAAGGGCACTGCATTAGGGGCACTGCTAGGGGCACTGCATAAGGGGCACTACTACTGGGAGCTCTGCATAAAAGGGCACTACTGTTGGGGGCACTGCATAAGGGGCACTACTACAGGTGGAATTGCATAAGGGGCACTACTACTGGGGGCATTGCATAAGTGGCACTACTACTGGGGGCATTAAGGTGCATATGGAATTGAAAGGAATGTTCCTAGAGTGACGAGAAATGGTGGCGTATTGACACACCCATTTCTCAGTGACCACGCCCATTATGGCATGTGGCCAGGCCCACTATTTTGGCACATGCACCTTCGGCGCGCGCACACAGTTGGGGGGGCATTTTTCATCTTGCCCTGGGCACCAAATACTCTAGTTACGCCACTGTTACAGAGGCTGCACTATTGTAACTAAAAAGATTTGGGGACCTGTGACCTTTTCACTGCAGTTGGTGGCAGACTACTGGGTTATAGATACATATCTAAACGGGTGTATTGTGTAGTTGGATGAATGTTAAAATATTAATTGTAGGTATAATATTAAGCTCCACCCTCACTATGTCAGGACTTGGGGATCTGCGTGACCACAGACCTGACCTACTGATTGTAGCACCAGTTAGGGGGATACAGTGACTGGCTCCTGACACTACACAACAGGAAAGGCTGGCATTGAATTATTATTATTATTAAATATTATACAACAGGCTATATTTGACCACAATTTCTGGCATGCATTACAAGTGTTAATGTGAGTCATTTACCATTAATAATAATTTTTGTAATATGTTTTACAGTAAAATCATTGAACCTATATCTGACTTATTCATTCCAGTTTCACAGACGTCTATATTGGCTGACCCGAACGTGCAGATGATGCCAGAGTTCTTGCACATTCAGACCTTTACCTTAATGCAGATGTGCAGCTAGATGGCTAACTGCTCCCAAGAGAGGAGATAATGTAGAACAAAATGCTTGTCCTGTCTACAGAGAACAAAACTTAGAGCAATGGCAATAACAAATGGTAATAACAAAGACCATTTTGCGTACAGTGTCAGTACCTGCACAGTATTTGGATTTCTCTCCTATGCCATCTCTACCTTTCAATTACAACTACTTTATTGCTTCACAGACATCAAAGATGGTTGATGGGGTGGAGACCCCAGTCCATATTTCTTGTGATGCATCATACTACTGAAGTGATGATTAATGAAAGGCTTCACCCAGCATCATCAACTTACAGCAGAACAAATTAGCTTCACCCGCACTTTCAGTTCTGCTAGGATGATGGTTGAAAATGCCTTTGGACAACTGAAAAGATGACGCCGTTGCTTATTATAGAGGTGTGACATATTCATAAAGCTAATACCTGATGTAGTTGCTGCTTGTTACATTTTATATAATGTGTGTGAACAAGTATATCCTGCCTGAGTGTACTGCTGAGGAGGCTCAAGTGGGTGATAGTTGTTGGAAAGGAGTGTGTTCAGCACTGTCTCCATCTCCTGCTTAGTGAAGCTACTGAGCGTCCTTTGCCAAGATGAAAGCTAAGGATGCTTCTGCGCATCTTGTCACTGTGTCTGGGCACCTCACTGCTACCCGGCTGTGTAGTACATAGCTCCTGCATGACCCAATTGTTTGTACCTGTTACAGCTGTTACCGCAGGACCAGATGTCCTCTGCCAATTGCCTCTATACTCTGCTACCGCTACCAGATAATACTGTGAGTACTGCTGGATACTTCTACTGTATAGACCCATAAATCTGGTTAAGGATATCTTGTGACCTAAGGTTCATGATAAATAATCCGCTGGTCAACCCAATGCAGTCATTTTCTGTGTGAGGGAGAGAGACTTAACAGTTCTCAAGTCATCCATATTTCCAGTAAAGGCAACCTAACCACAATGCCTGGGTAACTATTGCTGCCTTATATGACATACTGTAACGCTGAACCGCTGTCTCCTCCACCCTTCATGTGGTCACAGGACCAGATTCAGACCCGGACGCTATGCTGCGCTCGCTCGCATTGAGCAATTTTTTGCAATCTGCGCATGAGTATGAGTTGCAATGCGCGTGTACGAACCAATCATTGCGATGGGAAAGTACTCGCCCGTAGCCCGCAGTCGGGCCACTATTTTGAGTGACAGATAGTGCCGTTTGTGTGTGGTAACAGGGGAAGGTGTTTGAAAACGGGGGTGTGGATGTGCGAACGCAGGCGTGCTCGACCATCAGAACGGCGTTTAATGGGTGTGCATAATTAGCAAAGTAGCGTCATTACACACGTGACTGGGTTGTATTTTAGCCAGAACTGCTCGCAATGTTGTGGTGGGAAAACGCTACCACAAGCGCTGCTAGCAGCTCCGATGGCTCTCGATCGTCCCGATTAATCCTACAACTGCCGGAGATGACATGTGTTGCGAGTGACAAGGGGCGCCCTTATACAGGTGCGAGCGCATAGTGCGACCGCTTGCCATTTTTTAGTGGGCGGCTTTACGCGACGCAGTGCGAGCATATGCTTTAAATAGCCGGCCCCTTTTAGCCAGCGAGCGGATGCAAATAGCGTCTTGGTCTGAATCAGGCCCACAGTCCCTGTTTCTCCCCCAAGCAATCAGTACCAGATAGAATATTATTCCTTGAGTATGTTTAGATCTAGATCAGTTACTTGACGACCTAGTCTGTTTGAGTCAAGAACAAAAAATCAGTACGAGTGACAATAGTAAGCATGTTTGAGTACCATGTGCATACAAAAGTCCATATAGCTTGAAACCTATATGTGATGTCACATTTCTGTCAAACATGCCTTCTACTGCTTTCTGGAACCAGAATTTGATTGTCAAATCTGACAAACCAGGTCCTTCTACATCCAGATGTGCATCAAAGCTTTTTCCAACTGGCACGAGAATAGGTTCTAGGGTTCTATATAATTGTGCATGCAGCAGCATCTATTGGTGATCACCATCTGACACAATCGCAACATCACCTATGTGCGTACACTGTAACCATAGTGTATTAAAGAATAACACTCAGCGTCTTACAGCATCTAAAGTACTGTATATTTACTAAACTCATATTAAATTGTCTGCTATCTACTGGTGCAACCGTGCATGTACACACTATGGACCAAGTTAAAGGCACTGTGCCGATATATTACGCTGGGACTTAAGCCGCATACACACTATGCTAAAAACGACCAGCGACCTCCCGCTGGTCGTTTATGATAACCTCAGTCGGCTGTACAAGATGCCCAATCTGGGGTTATCGTGAGGGATGCCATGCTGCTAAATGCAGCATAGCCCCACCCCCCCCCCAAGCCCTCGTCCGTCACTGGTCGGCATCGGCAAGTGTGTGTGTATACATTTGCCAAGGCCGGGCCCGTCGATGACGATATCACCGCATACACACATCGTGTAGTGTGTATGCGGCATAACAATAATACTTTAGGAACAACTCCGGCTGCACAATACATTCCGGAGGAAGCAACATATAGCACATTGTTGGTTTTTGGACGAATACAGCACTTAACATCTTTCTATACAAACCTATAAATATACTTTAGATGCTGTTAGACGCTGAGTGTTAAGGGGCACATCCACTAGCAGACTGTGAAACGACTGCACGATTACGACATTGTAATCGTGCGGTCGTTTCACAGTCTGTGCTGTGCCTACACTGAACGATCAGTCATCCAGTGTAGGCACCCTCCCTCATCCACAAACATGGCCAATTTGTCGTTATCGGCAAATTGACCAGCATGTTCGGGCGATGATAGATGTCAAAAACGACCAGCGAGAGCGTGCATAACTGGTCGTTTTTGACATTATGCTGCCCGATTTGTACCCAATTAACAAGTGATTGAACGATAACGATGTCGGTATCGGTTAATCGCTCTGTTTAATCGGGTAGTGAATACCCGCCTTGTTTCTTTAATACACTCCAACCTATTTTCAACATTGGAATTTGTTCATTTACCTAATTGGTTTTAAGTGCACTTCCCTGGATATACAGGTTTTTTTTTTACAGAGATCTCTGATTAGATTAAACATTTAGGTTTATGAATATGTTTTATGCTGTGTTTTAATGCTAGATACCTGTATGTGATTATATGTATATTTTACAATAAAACTATTGTTTTTTTATATCCCCTGTGGAACTGTCAGTTTGCTTGAAAGTGCAGCCAATTATTTTATTTATAAAATAAAATATGCACAAAACATTAGGTACAGCAACCAACAAACTTTATAGCTCATTATTAGTTTTAGCTAGGGGTGTGCACCGGCCACTTTTCGTGTTTTGTGTTTTGGTTTTGGATCTGGATCTTTCTTCGTGTTTTGGATCTGGATTGGTTTTGCCAAAACCACCCTTCCGTGTTTTGGGTTCTGGGTTTTGTGTTTTGGATCTGTATTTTTTTGAAAAAAAGCATAAAAACAGCTAAAATCACAGAATTTGTGGGTTTCTCTGCTCCTATGCTATTATTAACCTCAATAACCTTAATTTCCACTCATTTCCAGTCTATTCTGAACACCTCACACCTCACAATAGTGTTTTTATGTCCAAAAGGTTGCACCGAGGTAGCTGGATGACTATGCTAAGCGACACGAGTGGGCGGCACAAACACGTGACCCATCTAGGAGTGACACTGCAGTGGCAGACAGGATGGCAGTTAGAAAAACTAGGCCCCAAACTGTACATAATGCAAAGAAAAAAAAGAAGTGCAAGATGGAATTGTCCTTGGGCCCTCCCACCCACCCTTATGTTGTATAAACAGGACATGCACACTTTAACAAATCAATCATTTCAGCGCCAGGGTCTGCCACACAACTGTGGCTGAAATGATTGGTTCGTTTGGGCCCCCACAAAACAAGCTGGCAATTAATGTGTCCATGCACAAACTGGCTCTACGGAGGCAAGATGTCATCCTCATCCTCCTCATCCACCGATTCCTCACCCTCTTCAGTGTGTACATCCTCATCCTCACAAAGTATTAACTCGTCCCCACTTGAATCCACCACCACAGGTCCCTCTGTACCTTCTGGAGGCTGGTCTCCCTGGAAGAGCTGATAATTCATTTTGATGAACATCATCTTCTCCACATTCTGTGGAAGCAACCTCCTACGCCTTTCGCTGACAAGGTTCCCGGCTGCACTAAACACTCTTTCGGAGTACACACTGGAGGGGGGGTAACTCAGGTAAAATAGAGCCAGCTTGTACAGGGGCCTCCAAATTGCCTCTTTTTCCTGCCAGTACAGGTATGGACTGTCTGACATGCCTACTTGGATGCTGTCACCGATGTAATCCTCCACCATTCTGTCAATGGTGACAGTATCATATGCAGTAGACATGTCAGAAATTGTTGCCAGGTCCTTCAGTCCGGACCAGATGTCCAAACTTGGTCCTGCCTGCCCTGCATCACCGCCAGCGGGTTGCTTAGGATACCTAAGTTTTTTCCTGGCAGCCCCAGTTGCGGGAGAAAATGAAGAAGGAGCCGTTGACGTGTCACGTTCCGCTTCAGCTGACAGTGTGTTCACCAGCAGGTCTTTGCACCTCTGCAGGCTTGTGTCGGCCGGAAAGAGAGACACCACATAGGCTTTAAACCTAGGATCAAGCACGGTGGCCAAAATGTAGTGGTCTGATTTCAACAGATTGACCACCCTGGAATCCTGGCAAAGCGAATGAAGGGCTTCATCCACAAGTCCCACATGCCGAGCGGAATCGCTCCGTCTTAGCTCCTCCTTCACTTTCTCCAGCTGCTTCTGCAAAAGCCTGATGAGGGGAATGACCTGACTCAAGCTGGCTGTGTCTGAACTGACTTCACGTGTGGCAAGTTCGAAGGGCTGGAGAACCTTGCACAACACGGAAATCATTCTCCACTGCGCTTGAGTCAGGTGCATACCCCCTCCTTTGCCTATGTCATAGGTGGATGTATAGGCTTGTATGGCCTTTTGCTGCTCCTCCATCCTCTGAAGCATATAGAGGGTTGAGTTCCACCGCGTCACAACCTCTTGCTTCAGGTGATGGCGGGGCAGGTTCAAGAGTGTTTGCTGGCGCTCCAGTCTTCGGCACGCAGTCGCTGAATGGCGAAAGTGGCCAGAAATTTTTCGGGCCACCCAAAGCGTCTCCTGCACGCCCCTGTCGCTTTTCAGAAAATTCTGCACCACCAAGTTTATTGTGTGAGCAAAACATGGGACGTGCTGGAATTTGCCCAGATGTAATGCCCGCACAATATTGGTGGCGTTGTCAGATATCACAAATCCCCAGGAGAGTCTAAGTGGGGTAAGCCACTGGGCGATGATTTCCCGCAGTTTCTCTAAGAGGTTGTCGGCGGTGTGCCTCTTACTGAAACCGGTGATACACAGCGTAGCCTGCCTTGTAACGAGCTGGCGTTTCTGAGATGCTGCTACTGGTGACGCTGCTGCTGTTGCTGCGTAAGGTGATACATCTACCCAGTGGGCTGTCACAGTCATATAGTCCTTAGTCTGCCCTGTTCCACTTGTCCACATGTCCGTGGTTAAGTGGACATTGTGTACAACGGCATTTTTCAGGACACTGAGGACACTTTTTCTGACGTTTCTGTACAGTCTCGGTATCGCCTGCCTAGTGAAGTGGAATCTAGACGGGATTTGGAACCGGGGACACACTACCTCCATCAATTGTCTAAATCCCACTGCACTAATGGCGGATACCGGACGCACGTCTAACACCAACATAGCAGTCAAGGCCTCAGTTATACGTTTTGCTTCAGGATGACTGCTGTCGTACTTCATCCTCCTCGCTAAGGACTGTTGGAGGGTCAATTGTTTAGTAAAAGTAGTGGTGTTTCTACTTCCTCTCTGGGATGATGAACGACTCCCAGCAGCAGCAACAGCAGCAGCGGCAGCAGTAGGCGTAGCAATGCAGGATCCTCCAGAGGAATCCCGGATAGGAGAGTCAGTCATGCCAGTGACATGGCCTGCAGGACTACTTCCGATCCTGACTAAGGAGGAAATTGACGAGGAGGGAGTTGACGGTGTGGTTTGCAGGCGCTTGGATACAACAGGACAACGGGATTTAGGTGTCCCTGGACTGCTTACGGTCTTAGCCAAAGTTTCTGAACTTGACAGTAACTTTTTATGAACGCGCTGCAGGTGCCGTATAAGGGAGGATGTTCCTAGGTGGTTGACGTCCCTACCCCTACTTATTTCACCTTTACATATGGTACATATGGCAAGACAGTTGTTGTCCGGATTTGGATAGAAATATTGCCAGACCAAAGAGGTGGAATGTTTGGTCTTCTGCCCAGGCATGACCGTGATGGGCTTTTTCATCCCACGGACAACAACTGTCTCCCCCGGAGCCTGATTTAAACAAACCACATCACCATCAGAATCCTCCTCGCCAACTTCCTCCTCAGCGCCAGCTACACCAGTATCCTCATCCTGTTGTACTTCAACAGTGACGTCTTCAATTTGCATATCAGCAAGTGGACTGTGGGTGCTCCTTTCAGCACTTGCAGGGGGCGTGCAAATGGTGGAAAGAGCCACCTCTTCCCGTCCAGTGCTGGGAAGGTCAGGCATCGCAACCACCACCACACTTGGACTCTCCTTGGGGATTTGTGATATCTTCTTAGAAAGCACAGTTCTTCGCTGTGCTTTTGCCAGCTTAACTCTTTTGATTTTTTTAGTGGGAGGAGGGCTTCCATCGTCATGTGAAGCTGAACCACTAGTCATGAACATACTAGGGATCGACCTTAGCCATTCCTTGCCACTCCGTGTCGTAAATGGCATATTGGCAAGTTTACGTTTCTCTTCAGCTGATTTAAATGTCTTTTTCAAGGTCATTTTCCTGAACTTTGCCATTTGGGATTGTATGTGCCCTCTACTATGACATTGGGCATCGGCCTTGGCAGACGACGTTGATGGCATGTTATCGTCTATGTCATGACTAGTGGCAGCAGCTTCAGCACTAGGAGGAAGTGGTTCTTGATCTTTCTCTATTTTATTTTTATCGGAGAAAGTTTGGTCCTCCATTTATGTTATATCGATTTGATATATACGTGCGGCAAAACACAGAAAATAATTTTTTTTTTGGTTTGGACTGGAGTGTACTTTCGGGGGTTACAGCACCCTTAACGGTCAAGCCAGCCGGCCCTTTACTTATGACACAGGCACACGCTTGGCACTACTTTGTTGATGCACGTGCGGCTACTGCGCACACAATTCACAAACACAGAAAATAATTTTTTTTTTGGTTTGGACTGGAGTGTACTTTCGGGGGTTACAGCACCCTTAACGGTCAAGCCAGCCGGCCCTTTACTTATGACACAGGCGCACGCTTGGCACTACTTTGTTGATGCACGTGCGGCTACTGCGCACACAATTCACAAACACAGAAAATAATTTTTTTTTTGGTTTGGACTGGAGTGTACTTTCGGGGGTTACAGCACCCTTAACGGTCAAGCCAGCCGGCCCTTTACTTATGACACAGGCGCACGCTTGGCACTACTTTGTTGATGCACGTGCGGCTACTGCGCACACAATTCACAAACACAGAAAATAATTTTTTTTTTGGTTTGGACTGGAGTGTACTTTCGGGGGTTACAGCACCCTTAACGGTCAAGCCAGCCGGCCCTTTACTTATGACACAGGCGCACGCTTGGCACTACTTTGTTGATGCACGTGCGGCTACTGCGCACACAATTCACAAACACAGAAAATATATTATTTTTTTAGCACTTGGGGGGAGCACCCCTGATGGACAGAGCACCCCCTGGACAACACTGCAGCACTCCTTTAGGACTGGGACACTGCACAGGACTTTGGAGTGGACACAGCCCCTATGGAGAACTGACTGCACAACACAGTCCAGCCAGCCCCTATGGACTTTGAAGTAGTGGACACAGCCCCTATTAACAACAGCAGCACAGCACAACACAGCCAGCCCCTATGGACTTTGAAGTAGTGGACAACAGCAGCACTACACTACACTACACTACACAGCCCTAACTCCCACCCTCCCTCTTCACTGTGCACAGCCGAGTGAGAAAATGGCGCCGACGTGGGTACCTTATATAGGATCCAAAACCCGCGAGACTCGGAAGGCGGGATGATGACGTTTTGCCTCGATTTCAGATCCGAGTCAGGCGGGAAAAGTCGAGCCTGATTCGGATCGGACTCGGATCGGGGGGGCTCGGGGGGGTTCGGATTTCAGAAATCCGAACCCGCTCACCCCTAGTTTTAGCTAGTAAGTAACAAACAATAACAGACTAAAATGAGATAACTTACCATTTTAATGCAATGACTGTGTAATGTTAGTTTGGACCCTTGCTTGTTCGACACCATTTCTTCATGAATAGATAATCCATATGCACTCTTTAGTCACATTGACTAGTGAAGGTGAGGCAGACAGGCTGCTGTCAAGGGTTGTACTCCATTTTTCAAAGATTGAAGAAGAAAGTGGAATGGGGTTAAATATTGTTGAGTTGCCAAAAATATTATTGCACGTCATAATATGGCCAATTAATACGCCCAATGCTGCTTCTGTTTTTGTTGTGAACTTTGGTGTTTTGCTTCCTCAGAGACTTTCGTATATTTATAACTTGATTCTGAGAGTGCTATGTGCCAAGTAAGTAGTCTTGTATTCGGGCTTCCTTAGGGATAGACACTGATGGTATGCCATAGTGACTGAAATGGGGATTATGGTTTTCAAAACAGATGAGCGTTTATTTAATTTCCTGCAAGTTAGCCTATTATCTGTGTGTTACGATTCCTCACTAATATCAAACATATGCTGTATACACCCTCACCCTCTTATGTAATCCATTGAGGAAAATACTAGTGCCTGTAGGGAGGGGTGTGCGTGGCGGTGCCATCTTCCAGGGAGCAGGGCCTTAGAGGCGGCACTGTTGCTGCCCCAAGTTCCTTGCATTTGGATAGTAGGGTGCCTGGAATGATATCCTGCAGCCAGTAGCGCTGCTTCGGTGCTGCTCATAGCATCCAAAAGAAGCTGCGGGCAACTCAACACACTGCAGGGTAGCTCTGCACTTTCTTCTGTCGGCGGCCCCACCACCTCATGTGATGACACGTATTCAGGTTGCGGGGTCAGCACATGATGTCCATGAGCCCTGCTCCGGCACTGGATAGTATACTAGCATATATTCTTTAATCCATATATAGACTACTTTGGTGAATCCTAATCATGGAGAGAAAGGTTTGCTGACATATGGCAATTGAACTGATTGATGAGCTCTACCAACAAACTTACAGGATGCGGTCAACATGCGATCAATATCCCAATGGTAGGAATCCTGGCGTTTAGAATACCGACTCCAGGATCCCGACACCTGTCAGAATTACGATGCTGGCATCCCAAAGGTAAGTAGCGGGGTTAGGGGGAGGGCTAGGGTTAGGCACTAAGGGGGAGACTTAGGTTTAGGGTGCGGGGAGGGAGAGGTTAGATTAAGGCACTGGGGGGAGGTAAGGTGTAGGCAGCGGGGAGCAGGGGCATCTTAAGAGAGGAGGGGGCCCATGTGCACTCACCATGCAGGGCCCCCTCCTCCCTTTGCAGTGGCCAGCAGCCGACTGACGCGGCTGGCCAGCCACTGAAGCATTAGTAGACTCCGGGCCTAGAGTGTGCCCGGAGTCTACTGCGCATGCACAGAACCCTGGAAAAATGGCCGTGGTGGCCATTTTCCGGTGTTCTGAGCAGCGCTGACACCCGCTGTGGGACCACGGACAGGTAAGTTTGAAATAATATGGGTGTAGGGTGTGCGGTGTGGGGCCCCCCTGGACCCATTATAGGGGCACACACTGCATCCATTATAGAAACGCCACTGGCGGGGAGGGAGGGTTAAGGGTAGAGAGAGGGGAAGGGTTAGGATACTGACCGACAAGTGCCGGTACCCTAATCCTGTCAGGATGCCGGCGTCGGGATTTTGACTGCTGGTATCCTGAGCGCCAGCATCCCATAGATAACCCAAACTAACTTATACCATCTAAAAAAATGCTAAACGTCCTATAACAAGAATATTTGTATACACTCATCCTCTAATATTTACCTTAGATAAAAACAAAGTAAAAATAGACAAATATAATATACCACGTTGGCTCAATTCTTTGTAATGTGTCACCAATAGTTGGGCTGCGCACACATCACTAAACTACTTCAGCCCAACATTACCCCTGCACACATCTATGGAGTGCGAGGGAATATTAGCAGTTACTGGTCACAAAGTGCCTTTATTTAGAAGTGAATCTCCTCTTACTTAATTTCTTTAAAACAAGTCCATGAATAGCACCATTCTCAATTATAGCATCAGGCTCACATACAGTAAATGGGGTCATTATACTGAATGTATGAATCCATCTGTCCTTCTGACCTAAGGCAGATAAGGTTGGAAGATTTACAGGAGATAAAATATCCCCAGGAAATGAAAGGCTGGTGCACAGCATATTGTCAAGTGATTTGTATGCACAGCTCGGCACTAAACATGGTGCATTCTGTATGCTGCTCATAAACAATATACAGTGTCCATTGTGTACTGCTCCATCCCTAATGATTCACAATCAATAGTGGAGAAATAAAAAATAGTAAAGGTAATTGTGACTGAAAATTGTAATGCATTTCACTACAAAACCATGCTCAGTTTGTATTATATTAATTTATATGTAGTGTTTTGCCCCAATTATTGCTATTTTATTAATATTATATTGTTGTTTGTGGCAACTTACACGCTGACAAAACTTATTTATGGTCAGTTAGCGGTAGCGCGCATTCTCGCATAAATAAATATATATAGTGTATAAGTTGTGTGCACTTTTAAGGAAAAATATAGTAACTTTTCTGTATTATCACATCTACCAACAGGATAAACAATACTAATTTAGAATTTATCATTAAGAAAAGCTGCTTTTAAAAGCTTAGTAATTTCTTAATTTCAAGCTGTCTTACTATTATCTGTGGGGCTCATGTAGAGGTGTCATGTCTTTTCTTTGTGTACAATATGCATTTTTGTTCTGCGCATGCGCACAAACAAGCCTTACCCGTCTGCCCATGTGCAGATTTAGTCACATAGTACGCTTAGAGATACAGAATGTGGCAGGGAATGCAGGGGCATACTAAGAGAGGAGGGGGCCCTTTTCCCGATGATTTCCCAACTTTGCATGTGCAAAATGCTGGGAAAATGGCTGCGGCAGCCATTTACCAGGCGTTTTGTTTTGTGCAGGGCTACGACACCTGACGCGGGACTTCGGACCGGTAAGTATTAGAAAATATGGGTGCAGGGTGTGTGGTGCGAGCCACCCATGGACCCAGGGGCCCGTGTGCACCGCACACCCTGCACCCATTATAGATATACGCCCCTGGGTGGGCATGTATAGGCTGAGTATATCAGTGAATGTACTGTACTGTCTATATATAAATGCAATAAGGTAGTCCTAGACACAGACACATATGTGCCTGTAGGGAAGGATTCTCTAGTAGGTGCTCAACCCTTGGTGAAAAATATGCTTTGATTATAATGATGACTGGCATCCAATTCTGATTGCTTGTTTGCATCTGGACCCCTTAAATGAATAGTATATAAATCATTGGTGTTACTGCTATGTTATATGAACTTGCAGCCATTTATTCTAGGGGTAAGCGGGTTTGGATTTCTGAAATCCGAACCCCCCCGAGCCCCCCCGATCCGAGTCCGATCCGAGTCAGGCTCGACTTTTCCCGCCTGACTCGGATCTGAAATCGAGGCAAAACGTCATCATCCCGCCTTCCGAGTCTCGCGGGTTTTGGATCCTATATAAGGTACCCGCGTCGGCGCCATTTTCTCACTCGGCTGTGGACAGTGAAGAGGGAGGGTGGGAGTTAGGGCTGTGTAGTGTAGTGTAGTGCTGCTGTTGTCCACTACTTCAAAGTCCATAGGGGCTGGCTGTGTTGTGCTGTGCTGCTGTTGTTAATAGGGGCTGTGTCCACTACTTCAAAGTCCATAGGGGCTGGCTGGACTGTGTTGTGCAGTCAGTTCTCCATAGGGGCTGTGTCCACTCCAAAGTCCTGTGCAGTGTCCCAGTCCTAAAGGGGTGCTGTAGTGTTGTCCAGGGGGTGCTCTGTCCATTAGGGGTGCACCCCCCAAGTGCTAAAAAAATAATATATTTTCTGTGTTTGTGAATTGTGTGCGCAGTAGCCGCACGTGCATCAACAAAGTAGTGCCAAGCGTGCGCCTGTGTCATAAGTAAAGGGCCGGCTGGCTTGACCGTTAAAGGGTGCTGTAACCCCCAAAGTACACTCCAGTCCAAACCAAAAAAAAAATTATTTTCTGTGTTTGTGAACTGTGTGCGCAGTAGCCGCACGTGCATCAACAAAGTAGTGCCAAGCGTGCGCCTGTGTCATAAGTAAAGGGCCGGCTGGCTTGACCGTTAAAGGGTGCTGTAACCCCCGAAAGTACACTCCAGTCCAAATCAAAAAAAAAATATTTTCTGTGTTTGTGAATTGTGTGCGCAGTAGCCGCACGTGCATCAACAAAGTAGTGCCAAGCGTGCGCCTGTGTCATAAGTAAAGGGCCGGCTGGCTTGACCGTTAAAGGGTGCTGTAACCCCCGAAAGTACACTCCAATCCAAACCAAAAAAAAATTATTTTCTGTGTTTGTGAATTGTGTGCGCAGTAGCCGCACGTGCATCAACAAAGTAGTGCCAAGCGTGCGCCTGTGTCATAAGTAAAGGGCCGGCTGGCTTGACCGTTAAGGGTGCTGTAACCCCCGAAAGTACACTCCAGTCCAAACCAAAAAAAAAATTATTTTCTGTGTTTGTGAATTGTGTGCGCAGTAGCCGCACGTGCATCAACAAAGTAGTGCCAAGCGTGCGCCTGTGTCATAAGTAAAGGGCCGGCTGGCTTGACCGTTAAAGGGTGCTGTAACCCCCGAAAGTACACTCCAGTCCAAACCAAAAAAAAATTATTTTCTGTGTTTGTGAATTGTGTGCGCAGTAGCCGCACGTGCATCAACAAAGTAGTGCCAAGCGTGCGCCTGTGTCATAAGTAAAGGGCCGGCTGGCTTGACCGTTAAAGGGTGCTGTAACCCCCGAAAGTACACTCCAGTCCAAATCAAAAAAAAATTATTTTCTGTGTTTGTGAATTGTGTGCGCAGTAGCCGCACGTGCATCAACAAAGTAGTGCCAAGCGTGCGCCTGTGTCATAAGTAAAGGGCCGGCTGGCTTGACCGTTAAAGGGTGCTGTAACCCCCAAAGTACACTCCAGTCCAAACCAAAAAAAAAATTATTTTCTGTGTTTGTGAATTGTGTGCGCAGTAGACGCACGTGCATCAACAAAGTAGTGCCAAGCGTGCGCCTGTGTCATAAGTAAAGGGCCGGCTGGCTTGACCGTTATAGGGTGCTGTAACCCCCGAAAGTACACTCCAGTCCAAACCAAAAAAAAAATTATTTTCTGTGTTTGTGAATTGTGTGCGCAGTAGCCGCACGTGCATCAACAAAGTAGTGCCAAGCGTGCGCCTGTGTCATAAGTAAAGGGCCGGCTGGCTTGACCGTTAGGGGTGCTGTAACCCCCGAAAGTACACTCCAGTCCAAACCAAAAAAAAAATTATTTTCTGTGTTTGTGAATTGTGTGCGCAGTAGCCGCACGTGCATCAACAAAGTAGTGCCAAGCGTGCGCCTGTGTCATAAGTAAAGGGCTGGCTGGCTTGACCGTTAAAGGGTGCTGTAACCCCCAAAGTACACTCCAGTCCAAACCAAAAAAAAATTATTTTCTGTGTTTGTGAATTGTGTGCGCAGTAGCCGCACGTGCATCAACAAAGTAGTGCCAAGCGTGCGCCTGTGTCATAAGTAAAGGGCCGGCTGGCTTGACCGTTAAAGGGTTCTGTAACCCCCAAAGTACATTCCAAAACAAAAAAATATATATTTTCTGTGTTTGTGACTTGTGTGCACTGTGGCTGCACGTGCATCAACAAAGGAGCAGCGCCAAGCGTGCGCCTGTGTCCCATAAGTAAAGAGCCGGCTGGCTCATTTCTTAAAGGGTGGTGTAACCCACAAAGTGCACTACTCTCCAGCAAAAATAAAAAAATATTTTCTGTGTTTGTGTGCGCTTCAGCCGCACGTATATATCAATATAACATAAATGGAGGACCAAACTTTCTCCAATAAAAATAAAATAGGGAAAGATCAAGAACCACTTCCTCCTAGTGCTGTTGCTGCTGCTGGGAGTTGTTCATCATCCCAGAGAGGAAGTAGGAACATCACTACTTTTACTAAACAATTGACCCTCCAACAGTCCCTAGCGATGAGGATGAAGTACGACAGCAGTCATCCTGAAGCAAAACGTATAACTGAGGCCTTGACTGCTATGTTGGTGTTAGACGTGCGTCCGGTATCCGCCATTAGTGCAGTGGGATTTAGACAATTGATGGAGGTAGTGTGTCCTCGGTTCCAAATCCCGTCTAGATTCCACCAGCATCCTCAAAGCAGCAGCGACAAGCGTGCATCTGTCTGTTAAAGGGTGGTGACACCCTCAAAGTGTGCTACACAAACAATTAAAATATTGTTCTTTTTTTTTCTGTCTTTGTGAAATGTGTGGGCTGTAGCCGCACCTGCATCCTTAAAGCAGCAGCGACAAGCGTGCGTCTGTCTGTTAAAGGGTGGTGACACCCTCAAAGTGTGCTACACAAAGAATTAAAATATTGTTCTTTTTTTTCTGTCTTTGTGAATTGTGTGGGCTGTAGCCGCACTTGCATCCTCAAAGCAGCAGCGACAAGCGTGCGTCTGTCTGTTAAAGGGTGTTGTAACTCTCAAAGTGCTCCAAAAAATAAAATAAAAATTTTAATGTGTTTGTGACTTGTGTGCGATGTAGCCGCACTTGCATCCTCAAAGCAGCAGCGACAAGCATGCGTCTGTCTGTTAAAGGGTGGTGACACCCTCAAAGTGTGCTACACAAACAATAAAAATATTCTTCTTCTTTTTTCTGTCTTTGTGAATTGTGTGGGCTGTAGCCGCACCTGCATCCTTAAAGCAGCAGCGACAAGCGTGCGTCTGTCTGATAAAGGGTGGTGACACCCTCAAAGTGTGCTACACAAACAATTAAAATATTGTTCTTTTTTTTTTGGTCTTTGTGAAATGTGTGGGCTGTAGCCGCACCTGCATCCTTAAAGCAGCAGCGACAAGCGTGCGTCTGTCTGTTAAAGGGTGGTGTAACTCTCAAAGTGCTCCAAAAAATAAAAAACTATTTTTTTAATGTGTTTGTGACTTGTGTGCGATGTAGCCGCACTTGCATCCTCAAAGCAGCAGCGACAAGCGTGCGTCTGTCTGTTAAAGGGTGGTGACACCCTCAAAGTGTGCTACACAAACAATAAAAATATTCTTCTTTTTTCTGTCTTTGTGAATTGTGTGGGCTGTAGCCGCACCTGCATCCTTAAAGCAGCAGCGACAAGCGTGCGTCTGTCTGTTAAAGGGTGGTGACACCCTCAAAGTGTGCTACACAAACAATAAAAATATTCTTCTTTTTTCTGTCTTTGTGAATTGTGTGGGCTGTAGCCGCACTTGCATCCTCAAAGCAGGAGCGACAAGCGTGCGTCTGTCTGTTAAAGGGTGGTGACACCCTCAAAGTGTGCTACACAAACAATTAAAATATTGTTCTTTTTTTTAGGTCTTTGTGAAATGTGTGGGCTGTAGCCGCACCTGCATCCTTAAAGCAGCAGCGACAAGCATGCATCTGTCTGTTAAAGGGTGGTGTAACTCTCAAAGTGCTCCAAAAAATAAAAAACTATTTTTTTAATGTGTTTGTGACTTGTGTGCGATGTAGCCGCACTTGCATCCTCAAAGCAGCAGCGACAAGCGTGCGTCTGTCTGTTGAAGGGTGGTGACACCCTCAAAGTGTGCTACACAAACAATAAAAATATTCTTTTTTCTGTCTTTGTGAATTGTGTGGGCTGTAGCCGCACCTGCATCCTTAAAGCAGCAGCGACAAGCGTGCGTCTGTCTGTTAAAGGGTGGTGACACCCTCAAAGTGTGCTACACAAACAATTAAAATATTGTTCTTTTTTTTTCGGTCTTTGTGAAATGTGTGGGCTGTAGCCGCACCTGCATCCTTAAAGCAGCAGCGACAAGCGTGCGTCTGTCTGTTAAAGGGTGGTGACACCCTCAAAGTGTGCTACACAAACAATAAAAATATTCTTCTTCTTTTTTCTGTCTTTGTGAATTGTGTGGGCTGTAGCCGCACTTGCATCCTCAAAGCAGCAGCGACAAGCGTGCGTCTGTCTGTTAAAGGGTGGTGTAACCCTCAAAGTGCGCTCCACAAACAATAAAAATATTCTTTTTTTTTTCTGTCTTTGTGAATTGTGTGGGCTGTAGCCACACTTGCATCCTCAAAGCAGCAGCGACAAGCGTGCGTCTGTCTGTTAAAGGATTACATCGGTGACAGCATCCAAGTAGGCATATCAGACAGTCCGTACCTGTACTGGCAGGAAAAAGAAGCAATTTGGAGGTCCCTGTACAAACTGGCTCTATTTTACCTGAGTTGCCCCCCCTCCAGTGTGTACTCCGAAAGAGTGTTTAGTGCAGCCGGGAACCTTGTCAGCGAAAGGCGTAGGAGGTTGCTTCCACAAAATGTGGAGAAGATGATGTTCATAAAATGAATTATCAACTCTTCCAGGGAGACCAGCCTCCAGAACGTACAGAGGGACCTGTGGTTCCAGCAGGGACGAATTAATACTCTGTGAGGATGAGGATGTACACACTGAAGAGGGTGAGGAATCGGTGGATGAGGAGGATGAGGATGACATCTTGCCTCCGTAGAGCCAGTTTGTGCAGGGACACATTAATTGCCAGCTTGTTTTGTGGGGGCCCAAATGAACCAATCATTTCAGCCACAGTTGTGTGGCAGACCCTGGCGCTGAAATGATTGGTTTGTTAAAGTGTGCATGTCCTGTTTATACAACATAAGGGTGGGTGGGAGGGCCCAAGGACAATTCCATCTTGCACCTCTTTTTTTTCTTTGCATTATGTACAGTTTGGGGCCTAGTTTTTCAAACTGCCATCCTGTCTGCCACTGCAGTTTCACGCCTAGATGGGTCACGTGTTTGTGCCGCCCACTCGTGTCGCTTAGCATAGTCATCCAGCTACCTCGGTGCAACCTTTTGGACATAAAAACACTATTGTGAGGTGTGAGGTGTTCAGAATAGACTGGAAATGAGTGTAAATTAAGGTTATTGAGGTTAATAATAGCATAGGAGCAGAAAAACCTACAAATTCTGTGATTTTAGCTGTTTTTATGCTTTTTTTCAAAAAAATACAGATCCAAAACACAAAACCCAGAACCCAAAACACGGAAGGGTGGTTTTGGCAAAACCAATCCAGATCCAAAACACGAAGAAAGATCCAGATCCAAAACCAAAACACAAAACACGAAAAGTGGCCGGTTCACACCCCTAATTTATTCACATTACTTAGATGATATTGCATTTGCACTGTGCAAGGCTGCAACTAGGTGTGTGCAGCCTGTTCAGTTGTGCAGGGTCCTGGGGGCTGTACCACTGCTGCCCCATGGCATCCTCATGTGGCTTGCAGGGTGCCTGGAACGTCACCCTGCAGCCAGTAGTGCTACTGCAGAGCCGCCCGAAGCATCCAAGAATTGCTCTGGGCAGCGCTCTACTTCCCAGAGCCGGTGATCCAGCCCCCTGGGTGTGACATCACAGGTTTACAGGGTGGGGTCGGCAGAGGGCGCACTGCCGTCCTCTTACGGCGCTGACATCTCGGCAGTAAGGAATAGTTTTTTATTTTTAGAGGTTTTTAGAGGGGAAAATAATAGATATTTGTATTTAATTAAATTTAATTAGCATTTTTGTTTTGTATTTGCATTTATTTGTATTTTACAGTACACGGTAAATGCAGCTTCTATATTTATTAATACTGTTTAGACACTGTTCTATCTTATGTATACTTCATAACAGTATTATATTTTGTACAAAAAATATTTCATTTGATTTTAGCATTTACTAGTAACACTGTTAAGCCACATATTTTGGCACAAACTAGGTTCATATACTACTGTGGCAGATCAGAAAGCTGCTCTGCTCTCTGCCGTTCTGTGCAGCAGGATCACGATCCCACATATGCGCACAAATTAACCAGCAGCCACAGTCCCTATAACGGCAGCCAGACAGGGCTGCCGTTATAGCGGGGGAGGGACTTCCCATTGGAAGCGCTCTCTCACTGCTAATTGCAGTCCTTCTGGGTGGTGGATTTTACTGGGTAGACTGCAGTCCTGCGGCATCTAGGTAAAATCCGCCACTGAAAAGCAACATGACAAAAATAAGTCTTATAAATATTATTATTATCCTTTATTTATATGACACCACAATGAGTTCACAGAGCCTTACAAAGTACAGTAACAGAAACAGTTTGCAGAAAACAAGAAAAAAGTGACTTACAGTACAAAACATTGCAGGACATAGACAAGGTTTATAAACATTGCTGCAGCAACAATCATAGTACCCAAATAAGCAGCAAAGCGGCAGAACCCAAGGCTTTGTGGGGAAACTGGGAAAAGTGCATGAGGGAGGAGGGCTCTGCTCGTGAGAGTTTACAATCTAAATGGCAGTGGCAGACAGACAGGGGTGATACTGAGGGGTGAAATCACACACACACACACACACATATATATATATATATATATATATATATATATATATATATTACTGTGCAAAACTTTTAGGCAGGTTTGGAAAAAATTATGCAAGGTAAGAATGCTTTCAAAAATAGAAGTGTTAATAGTTTATTTTTATTCATTAACAAAATGCAAAATGAATGAACAGAAGTGAAATCTAAATCAAATCAATATTTGGTGTGACCACCCTTTGCCTTCAAAACAGCATCAATTCTTCTAGGTACACTTGCACAAAGTCAGGGATTTTGTAGGATTGTAGTCAGGTGTATGATTAACCAATATTACCAGGTGATAATGATCATCATTTTCATATGTAGGTTGAAACACAGGGACCTATTCATCATAACTAAAATTTCTCTGGAGGTAATTAGGTTTAGAACTTGCATGGAGTTCTACCTAATTACCGGAGGAATTCATCATTCCTTCTCTCCATAACTATCTATTTACAAAAGCTGTCAGTTTTGCGATGACATCTTTTCGGGAAATAGATAGTTATCCCTCTCTACACTAACTTACCGCAGCTGGAATCAGTGCTGCGCATGAGCTGTTACATCTGTAAAACCAGTGCATGCGCAGCACTGCCTACAGCTGCGGTAATTCTGTGTGTCCACACCAACCCCCTCTCCCCCCTCCGCTCACTTCCCTCCTATCCCCCACTTACCTGGCCGCTGCAGCCGCCTTCGGCTCCGTCTGCTGTTCTGACACTGTTCTCCAGGCAGAACACAGCAAAGTTTAGAAAAAAAAACACGAGAACACAGTGTCAGAGCAGCCATAGGAGCCAGAGGAGGGACCAGGGAGCGCCGGAGGGAGCGGAAGAGGACCTGCCCACGCTGTCACCTGCTATTCGCCACCTCACAGTGGATAGTAACTCCATCAAATTCCGAAAATACATAATTTTCAGAATTTGATGAATAGCATAATTTCCATATACCCATACTAATGTATGGGGAGTGTGGACATTAACGCAGGCGGACTTAACCAGGAGATATCAGTGATATCTCCTGTGTTACGTGTATTAATGAATACTAAAATAACGATAATTAAGAAAATGTCCTTAAAAACGTTATTTTAGTTTTTATGAATAGGCCTCACAGTCATTAGCTGAAACAGAAACAGCTGTGTAGGAGGCTTAAAACTGGGTGAGGAACAGCCAAACTCTGCTACAAAGGTGAGGTTGTGAAAGACAGTTTCATGTCACAGGTCATACACCAAGGCAGGACTGAGCACAGCAACAGGACACAAGGTAGTTATACTGCATCAGCAAGGTCTCTCCCAGCCAAAGATTTCAAAGCAGACTGGGTTTCAAGATGTGCTGTTCAAGCTCTTTTGAAGAAGCTCAAAGAAATGGGCAAAGTTGAGGACCGTAGACTTCCCTTCAAAATCAGAGGTTGTCCAGCAGTGCCATCAGCTCAGAACTGGCAGGAACCAGTGGGATCCAGGTACACCCATCTACTGTTCGGAGAAGTCTGGCCAGAAATGGTCTTCATGCAAGAATTGCGGCCAAAAAGCCATACCTTCGACATGAAAACAAGGCCAAGGGACTCAACTATGCAGGGAAAATATAGGAACTGGGGTGCAGAAAAATGTCAGCAGGTGCTCTGGACTAATGAGTCACAATTGTAACAAAAGGCAGTTTGTTTGCTGAAGGACTGAAGAGCGGTGCAATAATGAGTGTCTGCAGGCAATAGTGAAGCATGGTGGAGGTACCTTGAAAGTTTGGGGCTGTATTTCAGCACATGGAATTGGGGTTTTGGTCAGGATTAATGGTGTACTCAATGCTGAGAAATTCAGGCAGGTACTTATGCATCATGCAATACCATCAGAGACGCGTCTGATTGCCTCCAAATTTATTCTGCAGCAGGACATCTACCCCAAACATACAGCCAATGATATTAAGAACTATCTTCAGAGTAAAGAAGAACAAGGAGTCCTGGAAGTGATGATAAGGGTTTACATGAAGAGACAGAAGGCTTTAAGCAAGCCTACATCCACAGAAGATCTGTGGTTAGTTTTCCAAGATGTTTGGAATAGAGATGAGCGGTTCGGATTCTGTGGAATCCGAACTGCTCCGAACACCAGGGATCCGAGTTTACCCAAGCCGCAGCTCGGGTGTTCCGCTTGACTCGGATCCCACTTCGAGGCCACATGTCATCCTCCCGATGTGGGATTGCTGTGGTGGGAGTTGGTTTCTATGTAAGGCGCCGTGACCGAGACTCGCCGCCATTTCACTAGCACGCTGCACACTGCTCTGCTTAATAAAGTGGCTGTGTCCAGACTGACAAGTGGCTGTGCTGGTAAAGTGACTGTAGGAAGCACACTGCACGCTGATGTATGCTGTGCTATACTCTGCTGATTAAAGTGGCTGTGTCCTCCAGACTCAAAAGTGGCTGTGCTGTTAAAGTGACTGTGTATAGGGGGCACACTGCACGCTGAGGAATGCTGTGCTGTAGTCTGCTGATTAAAGTTGCTTTGTCCAAACTCACAAGTGGTGGTGTGTACAAGGCATGCTGATGTACACTGTGCTGTACTCATGCCCTTCTGCTGCAGTGTAAAAAAAAGAGTAAAATAATATTTAAAAAAAAAGTTTAAAGAAGTAAAAAAAAACCTTTCAACTTTGGTGCTGTACACCACTGTGTATACAAGCACCATGACTCCTTGGGCCGCAGCCCACTGTGTATACAATTACTGTGACTCCTTGGTCCATACCCCACTGTGTATACAAGCACTGTGACTCCTTGGGCCGTACCCTACTGTGTATACAAGCACTGTGACTCCTTGGGCCGTACCCAATTTTGTGAGCTGTGAGTGGTCTAAGTTGACTGTAAATGACTGGAAATTAATGATATTGAGGTTAATAATACTCTAGGAACAAAAAAACCCAAATTATGTGATGTTAGCTTTTTGTCAATTTTTGTCTAAAATCCAAATCCAAAACCAGTCACGGCAGTTTGGAAAATGCAAATTCAAAGCTGGTGATGAATCAGAGCCAAATCCAGCAAAAATGGTCCGGCGCACATCTCGAGTTTGGGACAATTCATTAAAAAACTGTGTGCAAGTGTACCTAGAAGATTTGATGCTGTTTTGAAAGCAAAGGGTGGTCACACCAAATATTGATTTGATTTGGATTTCACTTCTGTTCATTCACTTAGCATTTTTTTAATTGATAAAAATCTATTAACACTTCTATTTTTGAATTCATTCTTACTTTGCAGCATTTTCTTCCACACTTGCCTAAAACGTTTGAGAGTCTCTAAATTATATTCAGTTGAGATTAGATATAATGGAAAACACAAATTCTTATGGAGGATTGTGCAACGATGACCCACAAAACTCAGTATTATCCTTCAAACCTTATGTTCCACGTTAAATCCTTTTACTTGAAGAAAAAGCATCCAAGTGGATAAATGTTCTTAGATTTCAGAGATATTGATTAAGCTTTTTTATCCAACGAGTTGCTCCTTTTGGAGTTTTATCCTTTTATTAGAAAATAAACCCTCACAGCAAGGGAAGACACCCAAAGAATAATAAATAAAAGGTTCTTATAAACATAAATATATTTATTATGACATAAAAAATCTCTTTAAAATATCTAATAATAAAAGCATATACGATAAGGCATAACACAACTCAGTTTAGGAGTACAGCGAGAAGAATTTCCCCACCTTAGAATACTATACTCCACATCTGTGGGAACTAAACAGGTGTGCCAAATCGATACCCGACGCGTTTTGTCCTATGCGAAACGCGATTAAAAGCTTATCTTGTTTTTAGATGGAGAGGATCAAAGTGTCAATGAGGTACAGGCTTATTGACATTGTAATCTTGACAAAGGTCCTTCGGTATTGAAACGTTGATTGAGACCACAACCATACCTGAATATATCTGGGAAATAAAAAGATTAAAGCGCACGGTTTTTAGTGAGTGCCCTCTGTTTCTTGTATCTACATGAACTACATTGGATTTATATACAGGTTGAGTCTCCTATATCCAAAATGCTTGGGACCAGGGGTATTTTGGATATCGGAATATTCCGTATTTTGGAATATTTGTATACCATAATGACATATCTTGGGAATGGGACCCAAATCTAAACACAGAATGCAATTATGTTATATATACACCTTATACACACAGCCTGAGGGTCAGTTTATACAATATATTCAATCATTTTGTGGCTCAAACAAAGTTTGTGTACATACATGAGATTCATTTATGTTGCATATTTCACCTTATACACATTACCTGAAGGCTATTTTATACTATATTTTTAATAATTTGGTGCCTTAAACAAAGTTTGTGTACATTACACCATCAAAAAGCAAAGGTTTCACTACCTCAGTCATGCTAAAAATATTCCATATTTCAGAATATTCCGTATTTCAGGATATTTGGATATGGGAGACTCAACCTGTATATTTATATATATATATATATATATATATATATACAGTCAGGTCCATAAATATTGGGACATTGACAGAATTTTCAGATTTTGGTCTCTATTCACCACCACAATGGCTTTGAAATGAAACAAACAAGATGTGATTTAACTGCAGACTTTCAGATTTAATTTGAGGGTAATTACATCCAAATCAGGTGAACGGTGTAGGAATTACAATGGTTTCTATATGTGCCTCCCACTTTTTAAGGGGCCAAAAGTAATGGGACAAATTAAACAATACTAAATCTAACTTTCACTTTTTAATACTTTGTTTCAAATCCTTTGCAGGCAATTACAGCCTGAAGTCTGGAACGCATAGACATCACCAGACGCTGGGTTTCATCCCTGGTGATGCTGTGCCAGGCCTCTACTGCAAATGTCTTCAGTTCCTGCTTGTTCTTGGGGCATTTTCCCTTCAGTTTTGTTTTCATCAAGTGAAATGCATGCTCAATCGGATTCAGGTCAGGGGACTGACTTGGACATTGCATAACATTCCACTTTTTGGCCTTAAAAAACTCTTTGGTTGCTTTTGCAGTATGCTTCGGGTCATTGTCCATCTGCACTGTGAAGCGCCGTCCAATGAGTTCTGAAGCATTTGACTGAATATGAGCATATAATATTGCCCGAAACACTTCAGAATTCATTCTGCTGCTTTTGTCAGCAGTCACATCATCAATAAATACAAGGGAACCAGTTCCTTTGGCAGCCATACATGCCCACGCCATGACATTACCACCACCATGCTTCACTGATGAGGTGGTATGTTTTGGATCATGAGCAGTTCCTTTCCTTCTCTTCTCTTCCCATCACTCTGGTACAAGTTGATCTTTGTCTCATCTGTCTATAGGATGTTGTTCCAGAACTGTAATGGCATTTTTAGATGTTGTTTGGCAAACTCTAATCTGGTCTTCCTGTTTTTGTGGCTCACCAATGGTTTACATCTTGTGGTGAACCCTCTATATTCACTCTTGTGAAGTCTTCTCTTGATTGTTGACTTTGACACATATACATCTACCTCCTGGAGAGTGTTCTTGATTTGGCCAACTTTTGTGAAGGGGTTTTTCTTCACCAGGGAAATAATTCTTTTGTCATCCACCACAGTTGTTTTCCGTGGTCTTCCGGGTCTTTTGGTATTGCTGAGCTCCCCGGTGCGTTCTTTCTTTTTAAGAATGTTCCAAACAGTTGATTTGGCCACACCTAATGTTTTTGCTATCTCTCTGATGGGTTTGTTTTGATTTTTCAGCCTAATGATGGCTTGCTTCACTGATAGTGACAGCTCTTTGGATCTCATATTGAGAGTTGACAGCAACTGATTCCAAATGCAAATGTCACACCTAGAATCAACTCCAGACCTTTTACCTGCTTAATTGATAATGAAATAATGAGGGAATAGCCCACACCTGTCCATGAAATAGCTTTTGAGTTGATAGTCCCATTACTTTTGGCCCCTTAAAAAGTGGGAGCCACATATTGAAACTGTTGTAATTCCTACACCGTTCATCCGATTTGGATGTAATTATCCTCAAATTAAATCTGAAAGTCTGCAGTTGAAGCACATCTTGTTTGTTTCATTTCAAAGCCATTGTGGTGGTGAACAGAGGCCAAAATCTGAAAATTCTGTCAATGTCCCAATATTTATGGACCTGACTGTATATATATATATATATATATATATATACTGTTTTACAATGATGTAGAATTGATTTAACGGATTGAAAGAATGCACCTTAATTATATTCCTTTAAACAACTGTCATTACAACCAGAATCATTAGTTCAGTCTAGACATAATATTGGCTTTAAATACAATACTGGTTCATTACCAGCAGAATTCTTTCTACTGCGTACAGTTCAAAATATAGTCTGCAATAAGTGCCTCATGCCTCAGTGAAGTAGGCACTACTGAAATGATTGAGTATTGGCTCAGTGCACAAAATGTCTGCCTCTCCTTTGAGCAGGTGACAGGTGCACTCCAAATGTTGATGTACATAGACAAATTTTGATAAATTGTGTTTCCTCAGTGGTCTTGAGGTCATAAGTCATTATCTAAATCCATAAAATCAGTCCACCATGGCCGCCTGAGCCGCAGGACGCAAATTAACATTGATCCGAGCGATCTCAGCTATTGTGGTTGAGCTCTTTCTCCTCTTTAATAAATGTACTAGTACATTATTTGCTTCACTAGTAAAGACCTGTCAGCACATGACATATACACTAAATATTACGCTGTTAGGGATTAATCAAATGAACAAAATTGCCTACATGTTTTTACCAAACTGAAGCACAAATAGAAGCTGAAAATAGTCTTTATTGTACATTATTAGTATGAGAGTTTTGTGTGAAAAATGTAATAAATTGCATATAATTATATTCTACATTTGAAGTCAAATATTATATGTTAAGTGGTGACAAAAGTGTTACCTAACAACTTAAAGGCGATGGAAACGCTGTCCGCATTGCAAACATTTATTAAGATTGTCAGTGATACTTAAGTTGTACCCAAAGACAAAGAGGGTGTACCAGGGTTGGATGGTAGTGTGAGGTGACTGGGTTGCGTGCTATGTTTGGATGCCTTCTTCGACTAAGTATGACCGGCTTCTGCTAAGACATTTGGTAACCAAATGTGATGGATTGAGTGCTGTATTTGGATGCCTTCTTTAACTTTATTTGGAACGCACTTTAGCTAAGTCAAATGGTAGAGTCATGTGATTGGGAGAGTTCTATGTTTCAATGCCTTCTTTGGCTAAGTATGCTTCGCTGCTGCCAAGACATGTAAAAGGCTCAAATGATTGGGCCAAGTGCTGTTTGGATGCCATCTTCTGCTAGCCAAGATGTGTCTAAAGCTGCGTACACACACTAAACGATATCCTCACTGATCGATATCGTTTAGTGTTTTTCCAGCAGTGGTGTGCTCAATGTCATAAACGACACTGAGCACACACACTGAACGATATCATTAACGATATTGTTCAGTGCCAACATCCTCCCTCATCCCCGAACCTGCACAACCTGACAATATTGTCAGGTTGGGCTGCAGGTTTGGTCTATAAACAATGTTGTCAACGACATGCGCTCCGTTCATTGCCTGTCATTGACGGCACATGCACTGGCCAATATTGTGAACGATTGAACGATATTGTTATCGTTCAATCACTCATAGTATCGGCTAGTGTGTACGCGGCTTAAGAATTTCAATTTAGATCCATTACTGGACAGGTGTTGGGGTTTCTAAATATCTTTTGATACCTATTTTACATTTTAGTCTAGGGCACATTTCTCTTTATTCGGGTTATGCAGGGCTTCAGTATCAAGCAGTTGTTGCTTCACACGTGGTCTGCCCCATGTAAGGCTCATTAGCTGTAGGAACTCTCTCACATATTTTACATTTTTCACTGTCTACTCTTCTTCTGTTCCATTGTCCAGAGGGGGGAAAATAGCAGTGGGAGATCTATAATTGCTCTTGTAGATCCATACAGACAATGCCATAAAAACATTTTGGTTTTGTGTCTGTTTGTTTTTTTCTTAAATGTATTTCTCTGACTAAATATTATCTGGTATTTACACAATATTCATTATATTAAAATAATGAACATCACTAGATTGAGCTACTGGCAGTCAGTGTACAATAGACTGCAAGGACTATGCCCTGCTCATGTTCTCTGATTTATTGTAAAGATGTGCGCTGACCCCCATGTTTTGGTTTTGGATGTGGATTCATCTTTGTGTTTTGGTTTTGCAAAACCACCCTCACGTGTTTTGGTTTTGGATCTGGGTTTTCTTTAAAAAAAAAATGTTAAAAAGTTTTTAAAAGCAGCTAATATTATGCAATTTTTGCAATCCAAAACCTGAAATTCAGAGTCAAAGGGCCTGATTCAGACCCACTCGCGAGCGGCTGTCCGCTCGCAAGTGGGTCGATGTTGTGCACTGCGCATGCGCACGACGGCGGGAGCTCCGTCGTGCGCATGCGCCAGACGCGACGAGCGAAGGACTTTCCTTCGCTCGTTGTGTCTGATCAAAGGGGGCGTGCTGTCGATGTTGATTGACAGCACGCCCCCTTTGGTGGGCGTTCCGGGGGCGTGCCTCCCTGACGGGGGCGTTCCCAAGGGAACGCCTACTGTCAGAAGCCGGCCCACTGACATCACTAGTGATGTCAGTGGGAGTGATTTTGGCTCTGATAGAGCCAAAATCACTCCGGGCCTTGCGGTTGAAAACCTCAACCGCAGGCTCCGGCTCGCAGTGGCGATTGGTCGCGATGGTCAAGACCATCGCAGCCATCAAACTGCACGCTCGTATAGGCTGTGGGTGGTGACCCACAGCTATATGAGCGTCCAGGAGGACGCTCCATAATTATGGAGGGCGGCCCTCATTCAGAGCGTGCGCTCTGTTCAGAGCGTACGGCTCTGAATGAGGGCCAAAGTCCGAATTACGAACCGCGGGAGGATCAGAACCACAACTCAGATCTGTCCTGGATTCACAAAATCCAGGTGGATTCAAATTTCTGGAGAACAGAACCGCTCATCTCTAATTAATTGTCATATACTTCAAAAGTATGGATAATAATAGCAGTAATAATAATATGACATTTGTTTTAGCAATTACACAAAACCTACAGTATGACGAGAGGATTATATACAGGCTTGCTTTCGCTAATTAATAATAATCTGATGTCTAGAAATAAAGGATCATAATATTCTAACACACTAGTTTCAATTATTGCCAATCATTATAGACTTTTCCTGGATTTTTGCAGCTATATAAAATCCATATGTGATGTCAACATGTGATATTGATTGTTTACCTTGAGAATATGCATTATATACTTTTATGTACTGCGGTGTGCTCCCATAGCAGGTGTATACAGTATAAGATCCATATAGCAGTATGGAGATTTTTTTTAGTTATACTGTATATTAAAAGACTATGGGTGTTTGGATTACATTTTTAGATGCCACTTTTGAGCTTTAGGATAAACACAAATCACCTGGATGTGCTCCTGCAATGCTTGAATGGACAAAAATGCATGTATACCTCTATATACAGATGTGTGCCCCCGCCCCATCTGCATGGTTGGTTTTGCCACTTGCATTATCATCAACAGTGCCCATGTTCACCAGCCTATTATTCCTATAAGTGACAGTGGTCGAGGAGGGAACCACAGGTAGGTGGGCAGCAGTATTTGGAGAGTCTACACCCACCCAAGGAAGTACTACAGCACACTGCCCCTCTCTTCCTTCTCTCTGGTGGCCCCTCTTCCTTTCATGGCACAGGATGCATCAAGCATCATATTTTGGATGCGATGCATCCCACCAATCATCGCATGCATACCGATGTTTAGTACATCATATGCATGATGATTTTAGCAAGGGACAGCTCTTAGACAGTCCTTTGCAGTGCTGGTACTTCTGGGTCTATGATCCAGAAATCCCTTTGCACTTGTGCGACTGTCGGCATGAACGATCAACGGCGGACCCAGGGGGGAGGATATTTCTAAGTGAGTTTTAAATGAAAATAATGTGACTAGGAGAGTCATAAGCATTACTCAAACAAGAGAAAACTTTGCTGACTTCTCTAATTTAATATGAGCATTTCCTGCTTTGTTGTAGCTTAAAATGTGTTTTATATTTATATTAATCACATATCCCATTAAACTCTATAGATAAGATTAAATCCCTAAGGGTCACGTTATTGGAGAGATTAAATTGCAACCCTGAGTGACTGAAGGAGATCATTGCACTACACGGCGATTTAAAATGTCTTCTGTAGCACAGCTCATTGGAAACAATTACGAAATGTGCAATAGCTACTAATTAGTTCTAATTATGCACTTAACACTGTATGAGCAAAACTTGCTAGTGGAGGAGCTTATCACCTCCTGATGTTTTCCTGCCTTAAAGGTTTAATAAAATATACACTCACACCCAATGATACATTTTTGAAGGGTGTTCAATCGGAAACCGGCTGACGTAAGCCCGACAGCCGGCTTCCCGATTGCTTTATACCGGCGAGGGTTCAATGACAGGTGTCTAAATCTAGACGCCTGTAATTTTTCCGACGCCGGGAGACCGGCGCCTGGCATCCTGATCGAAGGGATGCCGGGCGCCGCGAGCGGACAGCCGCGGGGGGGGATGTGTTAGGTTTAGGGCACCTGGGGGGGACTTAGGGTTAGGTACCCCCCCTGGGAGGGTTCGGGATAGGCTAGGGGAAGGGGGGGTTAGGGTTAGGCACCCCCTGGGGGAGGTTAGGGCTAGGCACCCCGGGGGACTTAAGTTTAGGCAGCTGGGAAGGGGGGTGTTAGGTTTAGGCACTTAGAGGGGGGTTAGGGTTAGGCACAGGGGGGGAGGTTTGGGTTAGGCACCCCTAATGGAGGGTTAGGGGTTAGGGGGGATAGGTTAGTTTGTACTTACCTAGGGACGATCGGGATTTCCAGCGCTGTTCTATCTGTGAAAGTGTAAATAAGATAAAAATCTAAAAAATCCTCAAGCTTCACGTAAAATAAAACTAAGCAATTTGCTACTGACCACCTTGTATGAACTTGTTAAACAGTTTGTTCCAGCATGTGAACCGTCTACACTTGGCGGGCTTTCATTAGAAGAAAAAGTAGAAAAAATGTCATCATCATAGTAAAGTAAAATGTAAAAAATCTAACTTTTTTTATTGTCGAAAAATATATCCATCCAGTTCTATGAGCTGCCTGTTCTCCCGGTACGTCTGGGAGACATAATGTATGCACACCTTGCACCCACTATTGATACACATTGCACCATTTTTGTGGCAATATCTTCGGAAACATGGTTCCGACCCCATATTTTTGAAGAAAGCACCAGAAATATGACACCAGTGACATATTTCTGAAAATAGTGATGGAATATAGCACATGTGCAAAAGACTCTGGTGCAGGGCCATTTTTTCAGGAATGGGAGGGGACCCACAGATTTCTACATAATGGTCCCCATAATGGTCCCCACCAGGGTCGGATTAAGGCCTGTGGGGGCCCCTGGGCAACAAGCTTGTGGGGGGCCCTATGAAACTGTTATACTGTATATTATATAGCTATATATAGTGTGTGTGTGTATATATATATATATAATTATATATATATATATATTATATATATAAATAAAAAAATGTGAGCTACCTGCCTGTCAGCTCTGTAGCTCAGCTCACGATAACTGCACCACTAAGTCTGAGCTGTATCACGGGGGAAGGCTTAGAACAAAGGAGCCACTGGCACTGAGAATCTTCTCTATGCTGCAGTCTCGGCTTCTGACAGTCAAACTCTCGTGAGACTTGGCGTCATCTCGCGAGGCTTTGACTGTCCGAGCCGACGCTGCAGCACATAGAGAAGATTTTCAGTGGTTGGCTCTGACTATTGAAGCTCCTCGGCGGCCGCTGTTTAGGGAACAGCTGAGCCTCCGGAGAGGATCAGAGCGGAGACAGCTACAGTACATGCTGTTCTCCAATACAATATTTGTAACAGTGGCATGTCTGGGGACAGTGTGGGGCCCCCCTATGTGTGGGGGCCCCTGGGCGACCGCCCCTAACGCCCCGCCCATAATCCAGCCCTGGTCCCCACCAGTTTTAAGATGTTCCTGACTACCACATTTTGGCAAACTCTCTTGGACTCCTGAGAGAGCAGACCAGCCTCTTAGAGTCACCAATATTCCTAAAGAGGTGGGGAGCTTGATAATGAGAATTGCGGTCCACCTACACATCGTATCATTGAGCTGTGGCAGCAGGTGCGAATCCCAGTGCCACATCTAGCTCCTCCTCCCTCCTCCTGCCTTCCGGTATCTCCTGGAGAGCATTATTAAGAAGTCAGCAAGTATGTACAGTACAGTATGTTTTATTTTTTACATGACTAAAGGGTTCCATTCATCATGCTAAGTATCCAACTCACTGCAAGTAGCAGCGATGGATACAAATTTGCTGGAGCAATTCAATGAGTCTAACTCGGCAGTGCTAGTGTGCCTGCGTGAAATAGGCTTAACATAGGTGCACAAAGCTCGGCGGAAGTAGGCTGGGCAGGGGTGGAGGATACTGAGGAATCCATCCTCGCAACCATAGGGAAGGAGTGAATGTTCCCGCAGTTTAGCTCTGGAAATTTTATATTTTCGGAGCTTGATGAATTTAGGTCTCCATAATAGTGTATGGGGACAGCGGGCCAGATCGGAGCTGGAAGGTAAGCAGGAGAAATCAGTGATATCTCCTGCATTACCTTTATAATGAATAGTCCCGGTCCTTAATGTCTACAAAATTAGGTAAAAATTTTAATTTTCACCAGCATTTGTAGAAATGATGATGAACGGATCCCTAAAACATGAAAATCTGTATAGAACACCTGCAGTAATACACTACAAAAAACACCACTACACAGCAATATGACATCACAAAATATTATACACTAATCTTTTAGCACAAATCAGAGAAATTGTTCAACAGCAATGTATTAGAGAATGAGGGGATTGTAAAAAAAAAATGCTTATTGCTGTAAAGATCCAGAAAAATATGTAAATCTGGCCGTGATAACCTGGGCTCGTTGGCAGTGCCTGTCATTTGTACAGCAGAAATCTGTCTTGATCATTTTCCTACAGTCCTCCCTAAGGAGAAACAGAATAACTACACAAATATCTGCATTCTGCAACCACAAGTGTAAAAGACAAGGGCAGAGAAAGAAATGTAATCTTACATTTCTTGCAAATGTTATTCTTACAGAAATAAATATTTTGATTATTTTTTTACTTATAAAATGCACTTTTGCATATACTCCTAGAATTTCATTGGACCACGATGATGTGAATCACTGTGAATTGCGTCATAGTGCCATGCTACCCATTCGCATAATTAAGTAGCAGGTAAAAGGGCATGATGGCACAAATGATATTGGCACACACATCTCACCTGGATACAGCTCCTCCAGATCGCCTGGTGGGCAGCATGAGAGAGTAGGTAGGTATGATATAGTGGCGTTCTACAGAGAATATTTAATCATTCACATTAGTTCCAGCTCCATTGGAGTTTACAGTATAAATTTCATACCAAACTTTAGGGCCCACTAATCAGTTATCACATACTCAATGCGATCTGATATTAGCACCCAAAATTACATTGCAGTATATGATAATACCGCCGAATCAAGCCCATCCCTGCGAGGTGCTGGGAGTGAAGAGACCACACCAGCAGTCTCTTCACTCCTCTATTGGTACTGTTGTGCATGGGCAGTCTACTGACCACTTATGTGTGCCTGAAATTGCTGGGGTGTGTTCCAGTGGAATCCTCTCCCGTTAAATTTTGCAAAGCGTAGCTTATAGACTACAGCGTCTAATGCCATCTTCAAATGGCATTAGCTGCGGGGACCAAACAAGCTTGCCAAATATGACAGCTTCACAACCCCCATAGAAACCTATGGAGGTTGCAGCTGCTGTCGGAAATGAGGGGACCGCAGCAGTTGTCAGAGATATCTCTATAGTATATCTGAGGGATTTTTAATATTTGCATGCATCCCCCCAAAAAGGGTGCTTTCGGGGAATAGGGGAAAATGCCTTCAATATTTCATGATAAATAGGCCCCTTACAAACACATACGTGGGTCCATTTTTATCATCAGACAATTAACCTACCAGTATGTTTTTGCATTGTAGGAGGAAACTGTAGTACCTGGTTTTCTCTCAGGAACATACACACTTTCTATAGAGAGGGCCCTTGTTGAACTTGAACCCAATACATACCACTGTGCAGCCCAAAATCCATAAACATGCAGCAGCATAAAAAAGCTAAATTAATTCTAATATATTATGATAACAACCAAATAAGTATCATAAAAATATATACATTTTATTGAATAATCCAGAAACATGAATATGAGTAAAAAAATTAGGGTAAGAATATATTGATCATAAATGCAAAAATATTTGGTGTCAAGTCTGACAAGGCTAGTTAGACATAAAGCTATCCTAATTTTGATCAGTAGGATGGTGATAATAGAACAAGAATAGCATAGATACAGTACATGTACTGACACCATACCTGTTAAATAGGCTTCCCATGCAGAGGTATGCTCATGAAAATGATCACACTTGCATCGTGGGCGGTAACACTTTCCTATGCAGGGCAAATTGCCATATCACAAACAGAGAGTGATTTTATTATTTAAATGATTCTAAAACTACAGTACAAATAAACATGAGATATAGTAAGAACTTACCCTTGTTATCTCTATTTCTACGAAGTCCATAGGGTTCCACAGGATACCTTGGGGTATAGGCGATGGCGGCAGACATCGGGCACCAGGCAAATCAGTTACGTAACAAGCCATAGGTCGGAGGAGGAGAAGAAAGAGAGAGAGAAGAAAGTCTGAAATACACAAGAATCACATTCTCACCAGAAGGAGACGGAAAAACCGGTGACCAGAACAAAGCCCATCTGTAGTACAGGTGCGACAGGGCAGGAGTCCTGTGGAACCCTATGGACGTCGTAGAAATAGAGATAACAAGGGTAAGTTCTTACCATATCTCATATTTTCTACTTCAGGTTCCACAGGGTATCCACAGGATACATTGGGGATGTCCCAAAGCAGTATCCTTTAAGGGTAGGGATGCTCTTTTGCTGAAAGGAGAATCAACCCCCCGAAGGAAGCATCCTGAGAGGCGAATATCAAATGCATAATACCTCACAAAGGTATGGACAGAAGACCACGTGGCTGCCTTGCAGAGCTGAACAGCAGAGGCACCACGACGAGCTGCCCACGAAGGACCTACAGACTGAGTAGAATGAGCTTCAACAGAGGATGGTACAGGAAGGCCTTCATGAATGTAAGCGGTATGCCAACCCTTCTTACAGAAACCATAGAGGACAAACAAAAAGTCAGACTTCCAAAATGAATTGGTGTGGTCAAAATAAATCCTCAGAGCACGTACCACATCCAAGGAGGCCTCACCAGCTGAGAAGTCTGTGGAATGAAAGGGAGGGCGACATTAGAGAGCCCCCAAAATTGAGACACCCTACTGGCCGAAGCAATGGCCAGAAGAAACAGAGTCTTGCTGTAAGCCATTTTAAATCCACTGAGCCCAGTGGTTCAAACGGCGGTCCTTGGAGAGCCCTCAGGACCACAGCCAAATCCCAAGGAGCCACTGGTGGAACAAAGGGAGGCTAAATATGAAGTACACCTTACATAAAGGTGCGGACATCAGGAAGGGTAGCAATCCTACGCTGAAACCACACTGATAGGGCAGAAACCTGCACCTTCAGGGAAGCAAGGCGAAGACCGTGATCTAAGGCCGCCTGTAGGAATGCCAAAACCCTGAATATCCTAAACACCTGAGGATCACAGGCTCTAGGTCGACACCATTCAAAGAAAGTTTGCCACACTCTGTGGTAAATTCTTGCAGAAGCAGGCTTCCGAGCTCTGAGCATGGTGTTAACTACAGAGTCAGAAAAACCCCTGGACCTTAAAAAGGGCTGTCTCAACAACCACACCGTCAAAGACAGATGACCCAGGTCCAGGTAATGGCAAGGACCTTGAGACAATAGGTCAGGACGTTGAGGCAACAGCATTGGAGTGTCTATGGAGAGACTCCGAAAATCAGAGTACCAGTGACTGCTGGGACACGCTGGAGCTAACAACAGGAGCATGCCTCCTTCTTGCTTGAACTTCTGATGTACTCCAGGAAGAAGGGAGAACGGAGGGAAGAGGTACGCAAACTGGAAGGTCCACCGAACTGACAGAGCGTCTACCAGAAGAACCTCCTCATCTCTTGTTATTGACTTGTACATAGACAGCTTGTTGTCTTGTCAGGATGCCATGAGGTTTATCTCTGGAAGGACCCACTTGTTCACTAGGAATTAAAACACCTCCTGGTGAAGCAACCATTCCCCTGGATGCACGTCCTGACGGCTGAAGAAGTCTGCTTCCCAGTTGAGGACTCCTTGTATGAACACTGTTGAGAAATCTGGAAGATTGCCCTCTACCCAAGCCAGAATGTGGGACACCTGTGTCAGGGCCACCTGACTTCTAGTTCCTCCTTGGCGGTTTATGTAAGCCACTGTGGCGTAGTCTTACTGGACCTGCACGGGTTTTCCATGAAGAACTAGTCTAGCTTGCTGAAGAGCTGTGAATACCGCTCGAAGTACCAATATGTTGATTGGAAGAGCAGATTCTGCTGACGGCCACCTTCTCTAAATATGTGTGGACCTGTCACAGCCCCCCAAACTCGGAGACTGGCATCCGTTGTCAGGAGGACCCAGTCTGAGATCCAAAAGGGGCGTTCCTTGTTGAGGTGGGAAGTCTGTAGCCACCAGGCCAGAGACAGCCGTACTACTGGAGGAAGCACCAAGGTCAGTGTCTTTATCCGATTGGGCAACCCATTCAATCTGGAGAAAATCAACTTCTGCAGAGGTCTGGAGTGAAAACTGGGCATACTCTACCATGGTGAACTTCGACACCATGGACCCTAGTAACCTTATTGCCGAGTTAAGGGACACTCAGCGACTCTGAAGACAAATATGAATCTATGCCTGTAGAGCAGAGATATTTTCCTCTGTCACAAAGGTCCTTCATTGTCTGTGAGGAAACACTTCCAGTGTATCAGCCAGCCGTGAGTCTGCAACTGACAAGTGTCAAGTCACGGTCACGACTTGACACTTTCTGACAGTATGCCCAGACAGGACGGGGTTACTCCAGTTCTTCCTGTTGCTAGGAGATCAGCACGCCTCAGGAAGTGATGTGTTTTCCACAAGTGCAAACCTGATTGGGACTTCAGCCTATTTATACTCACTGATCTATTGCATCTGTGCCGACTATAGAGTGTCTGTGAGTTCCCTCAGCCTGGCTGCAGAGTCAGGTTGTTCCTGTTCTCCGGTTCACTGAACTCCCACACGGCTTCCTAACCAATCCAAGTAGCTTCCGTGCTACCACCTATCTCCAAACGGCTTCCTGGCCGCATCTAGCAGCTCCCGTGCTGCCATTGTTCACCATACGGCTTCTTAGCCGCTCCAAGTAGCTACTGTGCTACCACCAATCTCCAAACGGCTTCCTAGTCGTATCCAGCAGCTACCGTGCTGCCATCGTTCACCATACAGCTTCCAGGCCGCTCCAAGTAGCTTCCATGCTACCACCAATCTCCAAACGGCTTCCTAGACATATCCAGCAGCTCCTGTGCTGTCATCATTCATCATACGGCACCATCGCTGCAACATCGGCTCACTTGCCGCACCATAGACTCTCAAAGCCATCACCAAACCATAGACTGTTTATCCACGGCAATTGCCCCAACATCGGCACCATCGCTGCAACATCGGCACACTTGCCGCACCATCGGCTCTCAAACCCATCATCAAACCATAGACTGTTTATCCACGGCAAGTGCCCCAACATCGGCACCATCGCTGCAACATCGGCACACTTGCCACACCATCGGCTCTCAAAGCCATTATTAAACCATAGACTGCTTATCCACGGCAACTGCCCCACATCGGCACCATCGCTGCAACATAGGCACAGTTGCCACACCATCGGCTCTCAGAGCCATTTACTAACCCTGGACTGTTTATCTACGGCTATTGTCGCACCATCAGTACCATTGCCGCACCATTGGCATAATTACCGCACCATCGGCATCACTGCCGCACCATCAGCACCATTGCTGCACCATCGGCACAGCTGCCACACCATTGACTGCCAAGCTATTGCCCAAAAAAACAAACTGTACTCTCACAACATCTGTACCATCGATATCCTTATAATCATCAACTGTGTCAGTCCTAACTGTACATTCTTTACCTATTGAATTCCCCTGTATCTCCATGTGAGCCACTACTACCTCAAGTCCAGGCGGCCGCCTAAGTACCGGTGAACGTATCCTAGTTCTAGGCTCACTAGTGATGTCAGTGGGAGTGATTTTGGCTCTGATAAAGCCAAAATCACTCCGGAGCTTGCGGTTGAAAACCTCAACAGCAGGCTCCGGCTCGCAATTTCGATGGTCGCGATGGTCTCGACCATCGCGGCCATCACAATGCACGCTCGTATAGCCTGTGGGTGGTGACCCACAGCTATACGAGCGTCCAGGAGGATGCTCCATGAAAATGGAGCCCGGCCCTCATTCAGAGCGTGCGCTCTGCTCAGAGCGTACGGCTCTGAATGAGGGCCAAAGTTGGTTACTGAAGTGCAATTACGGTTGGATGTTTGTGTGTATTGTTTAGTGCTAACGACGGTGTAAAAAATAAATACAACAATGTCATCCAGGCAAAGTGGTGACTGGTCACCCAGGAAGAGATCCAGAATTGTGGTGTTATGTGAAAATTGTCTTTTGTATGCAGCAATTGCGAAAGAAGTTGGTGGAAGGTTGACAACATCAGGAGTACAAAGTTTTGTTTACGCTATCAGGAAGCACAATCTATACAAAACAAAGGAAAAAACTGGAAAAAGTGCACAACAGCTGTTGATGATAGGAGAATAAAATGAATTTGCATCAGGGACAGATGGATGTCATCTGCGGCCATTAGCAGTGACCTGAGTGCAACTAGTGTTTTTGTCAGTGCAAGAACGGAACGAAGAAGACTAACGGAGGTTGGCCTAGAAGGTAGGATTCCCCCAAAAAAGCCATTGCTGAATAAAAAGCAGCGTCAGAAACGAATACAGTGGGCAAAAGAACACATTGCATGGACAGAAGGTCAGTGGAAACAAGTGATATGGAGTGACGAAACTAAGATATCGATATTAGGCAGTGATGGGAGAAAATATCAGAGACGTCGCATCGGGGAAGAGATACATCCAGATTTTATCCAAGCGACAACAAAGAATCCTACAAGTGTTATGATCTGGGCATGTATGACAGCAGATGCTGTAGGCCACCTTTATGTCATAGATGGCACACTGAACAGCAGAAAGTACATTGACACAATCCTACAACCAAAACTTCTACCTTCTATCAGGGATCTTTTTCCAGATAATGCCCCATTTTTTTCCCATCAGGATTCAGGGCTTTTTACAGAGGCGGCCGTACGGTCTACGACCGCACGGCCGCCTCGATGTTTGTCTAGTGCGCATGCGCACGAGGGAGCCGGCTCCTTCGTGCGCATGCATGAGACCCGCTACGACCGACAGCGCCGGTCATAGCGTGTCTCTTTCCAAAGGGGGCGAGCTGTCGATGTTGATTGACAGCTCGCCCCGTTTGGAAGGCGGGCCGGGGGGGCGGCAGCCCAAACGGAGGCGTTACCACGGGAACGCCTGCCATTTGGGGGAGGCCCCACTGACATCACTAGTGATGTCAGTGGAGAGCTTCCGGCTCTGACAGAGCCAGAAGCTCTCCGGGGCTTACGACAAGTGAGACCCTACCCTAGGGTCTCGTCATAAGCCCCGATGGTCAATGACCATCGCGACCATCACCCTAGCGGTCGTTAGAGCTGTGGGTGTTAACCCACAGCCTAACGACCGAAACAGAGGCGGCCGGTCAGGATGCAAGCGGCCGCCCAGTTTCTGAGCGACCGCTTGCATCCTCCGACCGCCTCTGAATGAGGCCCTCAGTTCCCTGCCACGCTGCATGGATATGCCAACAATGGTTCACAGAGAATGACATACAGGTGCTGGGATGGCCAGGAAACAGCCCAGATCTGAACCCCATAGAACATTTGTGGTTCAGTTTGAAAAACCTGGTACATCTGAGGTGTCCATTCAATAAAAGACAATTAATTGAGGCTATAATTGTCTCATGGCACCACATAATAAAGAAGGAAGAGCTCCAAACACTGGTTGGCTCAATGCCACGTCGCTGTGCTGCTGTCTTGAAAAATAAAGGATACCCAACGAAATGCTGATAGGAGTAACATCATAAGTACACAGGGATTTTCACCCTAAGTATTGTTTTCACTTCATAACTTCCCTTGTAATGCAAATATTTGACCTCTGTTTATTGTGTTGAATTCAGCATTAAATTTCCTTTCATTTGATATACTATATGAATCATTGCACTGCATGAAGTGTAACAGTTTTTATAAGCATTCGAAGTTGAAAAATATTAAAATTTAAAAAAATGTCCGCAATTTTGGGCACCACTGTACATCATATATATACATTATAGTAGTAAAGCAAAATACTAGTCCTGTCTGATGCTTGTCAAGCCGCAGGAACTTACTGCATAGATAGTGCAATACCAATTCCCACAAATACATATACTATATAAATGTGAGAAACCCTCAGTGTTCACATCACCCTCCGCTAACAGTACTGAGCATGTGGTACATTTTAGCTGAGGAGAATAATCACATTCACTCTCAGACATGATGAGTGTTTGTAAACGATGTGTATGTGACGCACCACACAGAAAAACACTTTTCATTTTAACTGTGAGGCAATAAGCACCCTGCAGCACCGCACCGCAAGGGAGAGAAAGACAGGGATAGTAAAATGGCTGACAGTGAGAAGTGAAGTACAGTCAGACAGCGCTAGCATATAGTCACATACCATGCAGAAATAAATCACCTGCACTACAAGCACTATGATCAACTTCGCAGACACAGAGCCTGGTAGGAAACAGTGCTGCATACACTGACCTCAGTGGAGGAGAGGTATGTGGGGGACCCGGACCACGATGCCCCCTGTATCAGAATCCAGCAGCGTTCGCCACATGTATAAAATGGCTGCCGAGGAACTGATAGGAGACAGGCCAGGGGGAGGAACGCTGCCACAGCCTGCCAGACAGCTGTGGAAAGGCACTGTGCAGCGGGGGAGGCGCCACCTGTGAGACAGGGACAGCACACACCCCAGGCTTGCTATTAACCCCTGGGACACTGGAGCATTTTCCATACTGCTGCAGCCCTCTGTCCCTGGTGGTCTAGTGGAAGCGGAGGATCAGTACCTTGCTTCACGCGCAGCCTGTCCCCAGGGAGCCCCCTGCCTAGGGACAAATAAGACTGTGAACCCACTGCGGGTTCCGCCGCTTACCTGAATCCCCGTGAATTCGGCCACAGTCTGGAATGCCGGGGTCCCCGCTAGCTGAGACCCTGGTACCCGCCAGCATCCCCGGATCAGTACTGGTGTTCTGGCCCGGCGGGGTGAAGGAGTGGCAGCATGGACCTCTAATTAGCCAGTTCATGATGCCCGCTCATATCGCAGCAAAATCTGCTGGAAGAAACTTCAGGGACTGTCCAACAGCCCCCCTCTGAAGAAGTGATCCGACTCCGACCCGGACACCTACGAAACTGATTTGCCTTGGCTCGGGGGCGGGGTATAGGAGAGGGACCCCAGTGCATCCTGGGAGGCTGAAAAATTAACTCTGAGGTGCCTGATGTCTGCGCCATTGCCTATACCCCAAGGTATCCTGTGGATACCCTATAGGTCCAGGATGGTGCATGATGAAGTGATTTGCAGCAATTTGAGGCACCACATAGAGAGGGGTATAATGACATGATTCACCACCCTAGTGAAGTGTACAGCATCTAGGAGGGTCCACTTCAGCACCCTAGTGAAGTGTACAGCATCTAGGAGGGTCCACTTCAGCACCCTAGTGAAGTGGATAGGATCAGGGAGGGTTGACTTCTGGGAGTCAAGGAAAACTCTCTAGAATTTGAGGGGTCCGGACTATAGACAGACAGTAATTAGTTAGACAATGTCTAGATAGACCCCAGATGTTAGACAGTTAATAGTTAGACAAGGATAAAAGTTCGACACAGACAAAAGTCAGACACACTAAAGTTAGACATGTAAAAAGTTCGACAGGTACAAAAGATCGACAGGGTCAAAAGTTTCACATGAAAAAGATCGACACAAAAATGGTCGACACATTTTTCTTTTTTTCTATAGGATTAGGGCTAGGTTTAGGGTTAGGCACTTACCCCCATGGTTAGGGTTAGGCACCAGGAGGGAGGGTTAGGCACCAAGGGGAGGGTTAGGGAGAAGGTTAGGGCTAAAAAACAAAACAAAAATTTGTCGACCATTTTTGTGTCGACCATTTTCATGTCGAACTTTTTCCCCTGTCGACCTTTTCTACCTGTCGAACTTTTTACATGTCTAACTTTAATGTGTCTGACTTTTGTTTGTGTCTAACTTTTTTCCCTGTCTAAGTATTGACTGTCTGCGATCTGGTGTCTGTCTAGACATTGTCTAACTAATTACTGTCTATCTCTTATACCATACCCGAATTTGAGAGTCTACTGGCCACTACGGGAGAGTATGTAAGTATGATTTGATTTAAATTGTGTCCTTATGTTGACAATAAAGAGGGCGATATAGAGCAAAAATGAAATCAAACATTCAATAGGAAAAATAATTATTCATGTTAAAATAGTAAAAGTAATATCATTATGCTATAGAGTCTGGATAATACCATGTTTTTTTGAATCATCGCTGAACTAACCGGCTAACATGGGAGTGTCCATATGTAATTACATATCTTCCAACAGTCTTGAGTTTGCCCGAACAGTCCAGATTGCATATCTGAGGGAGCTGTCCCATCATTACGTAATCGTATTCTACATATTGTTTTTCATGTAAATATGATTACTGGGGCATGACTTCGCCCACCATGATGCAGTCGGTCATGACCACAACATGCTGCTAATTTTCCAATGTTGGGAGGTATGAAATCATTGCAGATTTTCTTTGAATGGCACTTTTTACCCAAACAAACCCTAAAAGACATATAATTTTACCCAAGTGTATCTGAAGAACGTCTACATGCGCCACCATAACAGTGTGGCAGTGCGCCCCGTGTGCCAATCCCGTCCCTAAATCAGTTTCGTCATGATGTCACGCTTAGGGGCAGGCCTGTCTCCACTGTTGGGTGCAGCTGTAATCAGACAAGTCAAAGAGAGCACTTGGGCTAATCAGCTTAAATAGGGACGGAAGAAGTTCTCAGACTCCTAAAAAAAAGTCCTGTTAACCAATAGTCAATTGGACTGTTACCTTAGTACTAGAGATCACCAAGAAAGAGACGGATTTGTCTGTGCAGGTTGTCTTCAATCCTGACAAATAAAGCAGACTATTGCACCAAAATCAGAGTCAGTTATAAACGCTATTTGCAATTTATTTGTCTCAAGTTGTGATTTTTAGCATTGTACATCTTTTCACAATTCACGTTTTTAAGTCTCACGACTTGGGGACTGAGACCAGGGGTAAATTTACTAAAGTGAGAGTTTTTAGAAGTGAGTTTTAAAAGAGATGTTGTCCATAGCAACCAATCAGATTCTAGATAATGTCTTCTAGAAAGGGGCTAGTTACCGTAAATGTTAGTAGAATCTGATTGGTTGCTATGGGCAACATCTCTTCTAAAACTCACTTCTAAAAACTCTCCCTTTAGTAAATTTACCCCTAAGGGTGGAATGAATATGGAGTTGTGGGAAGTGGTCATGCGTGCGATCGCAATGGGAAGGCAGTTGCAGCAAAATTATAGTAGGGAGTGCAAGTCACACTCTCCTTGAACCTGCGGGAGGCTCCCGACTTTTCAGGTAGTCCCCCAAGCCCCAGGAAAAATAAATACTCCTTCTGCATCCCATAGATAATACCGGGAATCCATGGTCTGTGAGGAGGGGGCAGAGTCTAGTGATGCGATTCTATGATAATTATGTCTTTTTGGCCTTGCCTTCTGTTCAAATATGCGCGAATAGCCCAGCTCTTCCCACGTCACTGCCCACCTATAGTACATCTCCTCTCCGGGCTTCTCTGTGCTAGTGCAACTAAAAAGTCACAAACGCAGCCCACTGGAGGGGTTGAGTTGTGTATGCATGTGATTGGTCGCAAATGGTAATAACACACCTATTTCTGCAAAACCCCATAAACTGATGCAGTAGTTTTTTAAAAGTAATCATTATCTGCAATACACACTCATTTTGCACACATAAATAATGTTTTATACTTACCCTGCACCCTTTGCACATTACCTCATGATGTCGCGCATAGGGGGATGGGGCCACCAGCACCCGGAAGTGCAGCAGTGCCAGGAGCATCTTCAAGACGCTATAGACAGCTGTGCACATGGCAGGGTGCCTGCCTATAGCGTCCAGTCCTGGCTGCAGGGTGCTAGCCATAAGCAAGGCAGTAGGGCATAGGCAGTGCCATCCACAGAGCCCTGTGCTCTGTGCAGCGGCACCCATCGCACACCCCTAGTTAAGGTCCTTGTAGCCACGCTTCGCGTCATAGTCCAGTCTTACATAACTCCCAACTGTCCTGCATTCAGCGGGACAGTCCCGTATTTCTGGCACCTATAGTGACGTCAAAGGGGGTGCCACGAGGTTCTGTCCCATTTCATTGAGGCTCCACCCCCGTACCATCAAGGAGCCATTCCTTTACATGAAGCCCCACCCCTTTTCAAGTGCAAAATGTCCCGAATGATGACACTTAAAAGTTGGGAGGTACTGTGTGGTCTTATCTCATCCAGGTACACAAAGGGAAGCGGGTAACAGCTCCAGATCTGCATATGTGACTGGCTCTAAAATAGCCTAAGAAATAATAAGGCCCAAAGTCTGAGCATCAATTTGAAGGTGTCAGTATCTCAACACTATTAAACAAATATACACACACGCAAACATACACTCTATTTTAATTAATGCAATACAATAATATTGAAATTTACTCTTTGTTAATAAAGAGTGATAACAATAAAGTTAGACATTGTTCAAGAGTAGTGACAGTCAGCAGCTGCTCATGCACATACTGCATGAAACCCCTTGCCAACTGTGCTAAGCTGCGGGTGTGAGGGAGGATACCCTTGCAGTGGAATTCTCATAGGGCGCATTTATGAATTGAGGTGAAACTAAAATCTGCTACTGTGACTGGGCTTAACGCTACTGTGAGGAAGTCTGATTGGACGAAACGCAACTGGGTGTGATGAACATTGTAGACGTGACTACCAGTGGTGGAACTAGCGGCGGTGCAGCCGGTGGCTTGCACCAGGGCCCGCTGTGGTGCAGGGGCCCATAGCCACCGCTGCACCCACCGCTAGTGTCTCCCGGGCCCGACGAGTGTAGTGCAGACCGCAGTGAGAGTGGTCAGCACTACACAGTAACAAACACACAGCAGCCATTGAGAGTCAGACAGACTCTCATTGGCTGTTGCGTCCACGGAGGGAGCCGGCTGGAGCTCACTTATGAGCTCAGCCTTCCAGCTCCCCCCACAGCAGGTGATGGGAGAGACGTCATGACGTCTCTCCCATAATGCAGAAGATCGGGCTGGGAGGAGCAGACAGCAGCGGTCGCGGCAGGAGCGGAAATTCAGGTAAGTTGTGGGTTTTTTGTGTGTAAGGGGGCACGGGAACTGGCACAGCATAGGGGAGGACGCTACTGAGGGCACTGTATAGGGTGGTGGCCGCTACTAGGGGCACTGTATAGTGGGGGCCATTACTGAGGGCAGGGGGCGCTACTGGCAGCACTGTAGAGGGGGGACTACTTCTGGGGGCACTGCATGGGGGGAATACTACTGGGGGCAATGCATAGGGGTGATTACTACTTGAGGCAATGCATAGGGGGGACTACTACTGAGGGCACTGCATAGGGGGACTACTACTGGGGACAATGCATAGAGGGGACTACTACTGGGGGCACTGCATAGGGGGACCACTACTGGGAGCACTGCATAGGGGGGACTTCTACTGGGGACAATGCATAGGGGGGACTACTACTGGGGACAATGCATAAGGGGGACTACTGGGGACAATGCTTAGGGGGGACTACTACTGGGGGCACTGCATAGGGGGGATTACTACTGGGGGCACTGCATAGGGGGGACAACTACTGGGGGCACTGCATAGGGGGGACTACTACTGGGGGCAATGCATAGTGGGGACTACAACTGGGGGCACTGCATAGAGGGGACCACTTCTGGGGGCATTGTATAAGAGACACCACTGGGGGCACTGCATAGGGGGACCACTACTGGGGGCACTATATATGGGGCAGTGCATAAGGGGACTACTGGGGGCACTGCATAGGGTAGACTACAACTGGGGACACTGCATAGGGGGACTACTGCTGGGGGCACTGCATAGGGTAGACTACAACTGGGGACACTGCATAGGGGGACTACTACTGGGGGCACTGCATAGGGGGACTACTACTGGGGGAAATGCATAGGGGGTACTACTACTGGGGGGGCATTGCATAGGGGGGACCACTTCTGGGGGCACTGTATAAGGGGCACCACTGGGGGCACTGCATAGGGGGACCACTACTGGGGGCACTGTATATGGGGCGCTACATAGGGGGACTACTATTGGTGGCATTGGACAGAGGGGCCCAAAGCATATTCTTGCACCTGGGCCCACCACTGTCTAGTTCTGCCACTGGTGACTACAGTGATGTCACATGATCCAGGAAGCAAGCGCGGCTGTGCAGTGTGATACCAGGAGTGTTTGGCTTCATACACTGACCGGAGACTTGCTGTTATGTACTGTCTGTGATTTCATATAAATCACATTTTCCTACAGTATGTGAGTGGTTCTATTTTTTAAGTAAAGTTTTTTGCTTTTAATATTCAGTCTGTGCTCAATGCTGTTGCTCAGCTCATCTTCCTCTCCAAACGCTCTACACATGCCTCCTCTCTCTTACAAGCCCTTCACTGGCTCCCCTTCCCTTTTAGAACCCAATTCAAGGTTCTTACACTCACTTACAAAGTCCTCACCCATTCCTCTCCCATTTACATATCTGATCTCCTCTCCCTTGACTCTTCTGTCCGCCTCTTTGTTCACTTAATATACGCCGCCTTTCATGCCAATTGATTACTTCCTCCCACTCCCGCCTCCAAGATTTTGCTCCAGCTGCTCCCCACCTTTGGCACTCCTTCCCTCTCCCCATCAGACTCTGCACCTCTCTACAATCTTTCAAACGAGCTCTGAAGACCCACTACTTCATTAAAGCCTTCCAACTCTCATCCTAACTTGCTGCTACATCTTCCTTCCTCCCCGCCCACCCCATTCTGTGTCACTCCTGTTTGTCTGCCCCTCCCTTAAAGAATGTAAGCTCTTTCGAGCAGGGACCTCTACCCTCTTGTGCTTCTCCCTACTGTAATTTAATTTATCTCTTACTCCCCACTAGGGTAATTAACACTCGGCAGCTTATGTGGGCGTAAAGGTCGCTAATATAGCAATGTTTATTATACATGTCCATGTCCTGCTTTGTATTGTATTGTAAGTCACTGGTTACTTATTTGTTTCTATACTTTGTAAGGCGCTGCGGAACACTTGTGGCGCCATATAAATAAATAATAATAATAATAAAATGTTCTTCTTGCATTTCTTCTAATTTATGCAACTGTGATTAGTTTTAGCAAGACAGATTTTTAGTTAGCAGAGGTTTTTAGTAGTTAAACCCCTAAATTTGCTGAATTTTTACAGTCGTCATATAGAAACAAACCATGTGTAAGGTCAGAAAAAGCTCTGAACAGTGATGTTAAAATAGTAACATCAGAAATTCCACCTGACTCTTCCGCACAAGCAGTGAACTGATCTCAGTTGAATTGTCATAACTGATACATTTTTGATAAGGTTATTCAGAGTCTGGAAGCATCAATAAAGTTCTTCTTAGAATCATGTCTTATTTTATATTGTTTAACAGGAAGAAAAGCAACAGTCCAACATACTACACTAGGGAAAACTACCCAATACATCATTTTACATCTTATGATCCCAAAAAACTTTTGCTGAATTGCCAGTAGACTGGGAATTTCACGCAGAAGAAAGCAGTGAAGACTGAGAAAATAGAAAAAAAACCCTCCAGCTCTGATTGGTTGTTTTTGCTTCAGGCGCCCCAATATTAGTGCTGTCACCTCCACTAGCTACTGTATAGCTAAGAATGGAATTTTTCAGTTGTATGAGGTGGGAATGTTCACTTGAGCATTCAAAACCGTTTTTAACAATTTTGTCTACTTTAAAAACAACATACATTGTAGTCATAGCTCCCAACCTTTAAGCTGGGTACACACTAGACGATGTGTAAATGATGCAATTGACGTCCCGTTTTCCCTTAAACTCCTGAACAAACGATATAGGCCCTGATTCTGAGCCGGACGCTCTGAAAGAACGCTCGCTCTGAATCAGGGCCGGCCCTCTGGTTTTTTAGAGCGGCCTCCTGGCCGCTCGCATAGCTGTGGGTGACCACCCACAACTATAGCAAGCGGCCAGGAAGATGGTCGCGATGGTCAAGACCATCGCGACCATCGGGCGTGGTAGGGTCTCGTTGCCGCAAGCCCTAGAGTGCTTTCAGCTCTATCAGAGCCGAGAGCACTCCCACTGACATCACTTGTGATGTCAATGGGGCCGGCCCCAGGTGGTAGGTGTTCCCATGGGAACGCCTCTGTCTGGCCAGCCACGCCCATGGGCCGCCCACCAAAGGGGGCGTGCTGTCACTCAACATCGGCAGCACGCCCCCTTTGGTACGAGACCCAGAGCGACGGCTTGCCCGTCGCTATCCGGGTCTCGTGCATGCGCACGATGGACCTGGCTCCGTCATGCGCATGCACACTGGGCCAACATCGACCCGCTTGCAAGCACTCAGCACTCGCGAGCGGGTCTGAATCAGGCCCATAGTGTGTACACACTCTGCAATCTTTCAAATGACCGAACAATATATCGTTTGTCGCTAGGTCATTAACTCTATATCGTTCAATTTCTAAACACTTGACGACCATCTTAAAGATTTTTGCAAAAATTAAACAATGGGCTGTACTTTCTAGAAGGTATAACAAGCAGCAGCCATTTTAGTTCTTTGTATTTCTGCTGTGTGACTTGGTGTATACCTGCTGAACGCTGTACATTGCTTTACTGCTCTGCTTTGTTTCACTTAACAAAGTGTTTCTATACTTTCATAATGGATCATTATCGCTATGAAGTTAAGTCACCATACACTGTCAGTACTATGTTAGGCTATAAGGAGAGGGCCCAGAATAGGAGAAGAGTCATGTGGTCCTTTTGGGAAAAGGAGTGGCTAATGCAGAGGGACGCTCTGACTCACATGCGACATATCATTCATCGTCCGGTAGTGCGTACACGCTGCATGATTTGCTCAAAATCGCTGGCGAGATCTTCAGAATGGCCTGCACTGCAGGCACATCTGAATACGCAACGAAAGACTCACGGAAGCGCGTATGCACTGCACGATGTGGACGATTTGTTGTTCCGAGTCATCAGAAATTGTGAAATCGTCCAATATATTGGTTCTCAAACTTAGTCCACAGGATCCCACACTGGTCATGTTTTCCAGGTCACTAAGCAGGTGCACAGGTGTAGTCATTATTCACTGACACATTTTAAAAGATCCATAAGTGGAACTAATTATTTTGCTTGTTAATCTGTGAGGAGACCTGGAAAACATGCACTGATTGGGGTCCTGAGGATCGAGTTTGACAACCTGTGGTTTAGTGTGTACCCAGTTTAAAACATATAGTACCGAGACAACATAAAACTTTAGCAATAGCAACATTTGAATGGGCCCCTTTCCAATACTTCTAGAGAAACATTTTATTTTATGCATCATAGTAGTATAGTGGTGTCCCTATAGTGGTGTCCCTAGTTCACATTATGCCACATTATAATTATTCGGTTCACGCTTCGCCACCAGGACCGTAGAGAGCTGTGCCGGGTACTTTTGGGAGGGGGGCCATGGCCACTCTTGCCTAAAAAATAATAATAAAATAGGGGCAGAGGCAAATACAAGGGGAGCTATAGAATTATATTAAATCATCATCATACGTTTATGTAAAACAATTTCTGACCCATTAACGGGGCCAAAAATGCTACATAGTTGTGGGTCGTCAACAGACTCTTCTAAAATTACTTTTATAAATTTGCATTGATTAATAGCCCCCTCAACCCCATGGATCCACCACTGCCTCATTTCAACCATAATGACATACCTACCTTTACTGCACTGCTCAGGACCATGACTGGATCCACAGCATGGCTGCTCTGAGCCTGTCCAATCATATTCACTCATTAAAGGCTGGAAGTCGGATGGAGTGAGTGGTGGCGTTGCTCAGAGCATGGGTCGGGGGTTGGAGACTGGTGACCACCCCCAGTAGTTCTGGAAGAAAAAAGGTTCCAAAAATAATACAGGGTGTCCTGACCCCGAATCTGCCAATGTAGTTTGAGTTGGGTGCAGTAGGGAAGTGCCCCTAAGAGCACTACCTGCACCCAGTATAGTTACACTCCTGGCCCCACTTGATATACTTGTATGCATATATGAGAAATATGTGTATATATATATATATATATATATATATATATATTAAATTAGAAAATGTGACAAGTGGCGCTCCATAGTGCATAAATGTTTAATATAATAAAAAACATTTAAGAACATTTAAACATTTATGCACTATGGAGCGCCACTTGTCACATTTTCTACTTTATTGTTTATATCCGTGGGATTACGGTGGTTCCGTGCGGAAGATAAGGGAGCAGCGGTCCTCTAATTATAAGGATTCTGGTGCTTCAAGGATTCTTGTTTTCAAAATCACATGCTGGATATGGACAAGTCAAACAATCCGGCACTCCTACACAGGGTAAATTGCAGCCTGGTGCCTCCACAATGCGGTCACGCACAAGATAATAGCAAGAGAGTGGCACTCACGGCACTTCTCAGAGAAGGAATGGCACAAACACAAATCGTGTCTTTAACGTCTCATTCTGTATTAAGAATTTACTTCCTGACAAAATTCTTAATACAGAATGAAATGTTGAAGACACAATTTGTGTTTGTGCCATTCCCTCTCTGTGAAGTGCCGTGAGTGCCACTCACTTGCTAATATATATATATATATATATATATATTTTATATATATATATATATATATATATATGTGTGCATGATTGCTACTAATAGAATTAGCACTGTTCCTTACTGATGGGGGCTGGAGCACCAGGAGCAGACATCCAGGGTCTCATCAAATTTTTCTATGATGTCCAGACAATAATCTGCTTTTGCAAGATTAGTCATCATAAGTAATAATATTTTATTGGAATAATGTCATCCAGAAACAAAGCAGCAAACTGAAAATTTGGTACTAGTGTAATGTACATAACTCTATATTTTCACCAAGTTGGTCTGAAATAATTAGTTGTTAATAAACCTGGTTTAGATCATTATCAAACTGATTGCTCGTGCTTGGCAGACCTTACTCTTCATGCTATGTGCAATGTATTAATTAATAACAGTGACTCCATCTGCCGAGGTGTCAAGTTGTGGATGTTGAGAAAAGTAAATTGGGTGGGTTTAATGTTATGCAAAACCAATAAATCAAAATAATAGTTAGAAAACAAATTGAAAGTGTTACTGGTGAGATATAAAGCTGTGCTATTTTGAATGCTTGCTATGTAAGATGAAAACAAATTCCCTTGTCAGTATACTGTACACATTCTAGGTGACAGCCAATCCATATCGTTTCACTCTCTCGTGGGATACTGGGTAATTGCAAGCACAAAGAAAAGCCTCTATCTTGTTCCGGGCTGATATATAACACTTCAGGCGGGTGCAAATTGAAGAGACGCTAATTGTATTCCGTCTGTTTATACGGCTACAAAATAGATGACTTTAATTTTAGTTTTATTTCTATGATTTAAAAGATAGTTTCCGTCAACTCATCAGTGAGAACTTCAAATCATAAAAAGTGCTGATCTCATTCCAAATGCTTGATTATATGGCCTTGCAATAAGGCATTCATTAACAAAATCCATGGATTTATCTCATTGTATTTTAATTATCATGATTTATAAGTTCATTTCTTTTTTTTTGTAGCACTATGATTCGCGGGTTTATGTATTTGTAGATCATTTTATATGATGTGCTGTGTTCATTTTCAAAGAGAGTATCAATTGTTCTAAGTAAAGTGTCCTTTCATCAAGAGGTAATAGTATGCATTTTACATTTAGGAAGAAACATGAAATTAGAAGTATCCTGCAATTAAATAGAGGAACAGAATTCATACATTTTAAAGTTGAAAACAGTATTAAAATGTCTATTGTAGCAGTCACAAATACTGTGTATATATTCTAATACTACAATATACTATAAGCTAAAACATATACACTTAAAGGAATTGAGAATACAGTATCACCCTTTTCATATTCCAAAAAACCTTTAGAAAAAGTAGCAGACAATATCTCTGACTTGCGTAACAAAAAATCACCCCACTCACTTGGATAGTATATTACTATAAGTCTGAATCTATTCTAAATGTACTTAAAATTGTTAATGGAAGATCTTCCAGGGCAAGAAAGTTGGATTTCAGGTGCAGATGACATTATATGTTTTACAAATTCTTCCTGAGGGGGATCCTCCGGATCCCTCTCCATGGGCCCACACTGACGCATGCACCAGCTGCTGGCCTCGCATGTGCTGTACGTCATTTGAAGCTTATAGCTCTTTGCTGGGACAGGCTCTTGTTGGAGCCCATCTCCTGGCATGGAGTTATAGAAAAGTCACTCGGAAGATTGATTTTCACATTGCAAATTTAGGTAAAAATATTTATCACATCTGCATTAAAAATGCAGATTGTGATAATTATGCCCTAGAGTGCATAGGTGTATCTATGATGGATCCAGGGGCTCAACACCACACACCCTGCACCCATAGACTATACTTACCTCTCTGCCCAGCATCGCACAAATCACCAGGATAATGGCACCGGGGCTGTAGAGAAAACACCAAGAAAATGGCGAAAGCCACGGGGGCAGCGACTGTACCACCTGCTTAGTCTTGGGCTCTGAGCTGCAGCCCCAGTCGCATACCTTTAGTTACAGCCATCAGTGTGGGGGAAGGGGAAATTAATTACAGGGGAACACAAAACTTACTAATATTATTTAGGTGCAAAATTTGCTCTGAACCACTGCAACCAATCAGCAATTAGCTTACATCTGTCTCGTGCAAGTTACAGAAAGAAAGGGAATGCTTGATTTGTTGTTATTGGACCTGATTCAGAGTTGTACGCTAACGCCGCCCCCATTGCCAATGTGTATGCAGAATATATGTGAAAATATGAAAAACGCCGGAAGATGTATTTAGTTGCCCACTGGCGGCTTTGCAGAGCCATGCATCTGCATACAAAGACGCAGCATCAGTCACAGATCATTCCATTTATTGCAGTCCTAAGTGAGGTCCCGCAGAATGGCAGTGGGAACTGGGACGCTGGAGCAATATTTCTTGCAGACGGGATCACAGATGTAGGATATGACACACACCCCAAAATGGTTGCGACATGCCTGCGTTCTTTGCCGCCACTCCTCATTACCTTCCCCAAATGCTCCCTGACTGTCAATCACACTGCAAATAAAATGTTGCTGCGTACAACTACGATAATGAACCTTGGCACGTGCACAGTGCATCTTAGACGTTTGCACAACTTACCGATAATCGTTCAAATCCGTACACATCAGCATTGCGTACAACTCTGAATCAGGCCCATTGTGTATTGCAAATTTGGAACCTAAATGAGCCTGTATGTGGTTATTCAATTTAACTTATAAGCAGTGGTGGCTCTTACCTTCCTTCAGGACAGGGGCTACCCACCGTGCTGCTTTCTGGTCCCCAAGTGTCTCACTGCCTTACCAGGTCCATTGCACATGGCTGTAAATTAGCTTTGGGCAACCGGTGCTGTTGTACAGAGCACAGAGGCTCTGGGGGTGGCACTGTCGACCCCCTGGTCCTGGCTTCCCCTGGCCCTTACTCCTAGCTAGCAAGGTGCCTGGAATGGCATCCTGCACCCAGGATTGTGGATGCTCCAGACCGCATATACTGTGCATACAGTATATACACAGTATATGCAGCCGATTGGGCCTCCTGTGAACGTCTGGTCATCGCTACACTTACCGGAGCAGCTAGCCATGCCCCCTTCTGCGTGATGTAAGGACACGCTCAGTGGGTCCTGTTATAGCTTTGCCTTTGCGCATGTGCAATAAATCTGATAGGCGCACAACTCCGGCAGACCAGCGCATGCACACAAGCCCGGCTTCTAGATACTGCATCAGCTGCAGCCCCTAGAAGCCAGGTAAGGCAGACATGAAGGCAGGAGAGTGACTTACACTGGAAGCAAGCTCTGTGTTAAATGCAGCCCAGACTGGCAGTCCCAGGGGGGGAAAACTGCCTGTCCTGCGTGTGATTGGCAGGTAACGCCTCCATTGGAAAGCCACTGCCAGTGTAGCCAGTGTAGTCACGGACTGCAACTGGCTCACTGTAGGAAACTGATTTTATTGGAGCCCCTAGGCAAAATCCGCCACTGTTTGTAAGTATATTCAGGCGCTACGTCTGTCTTGCTGCCTCTGTTATATTTCTGTCCTATTTAAAAATGCAAGTACAGAGTGACAATTTTACCAGCAGTTCTAACATTGCTACATATAATTGTTCTTATTATAGCAAACACTTAGTGAAATCTATGCTGGTGGCAGTAAGGGGTATCAGCTAGGAATTAAGCAGATGGTGTGAATGGTGTTTCATGCGGCATATGCTCAGTAAAATGTAATATATCTCTGTCACAGAAGTGTTCCTCAGATGCCTAGTGGAATTAGTAAATTACTTATCTTAAAACTATAAGTACAGCAAGGAAATGATATGTGCCGCAGATAGTGACTACAAGGTTATTGGTACTAATATCCCTGTAAGTCCCAATGTCATAGAGACATTAATGCAGTTTTATTTGGGATGTTTTTAAGTAACAAAATATATATTTATATAATATGTGTACTAATACATTTATTGAATTGTAAATGATACCATTGAATACATGTCAGCTCCACTTTGTCAATTATGTTTCACAAATCGCGATCTTAATCATCAAGTAAAGCATTTTACTCCTGAAGACATTATTGATTAGAAATGTTTTTGCCTGCGGCATTGTACAGTTACACCACAATGGAAAGAGAATATTGTAGATGTGAATACAAAGTAAACATTCAAAGTATATTAAAACAGCGTGAAAGGAAATTATCAGTCATTTTATATTTGTATGCCCACTGCCTAATTCCATTTGTAGTCTCCTATGCTGTATCTGTTCTTCTGTCCCCTCTCCCTTGTGTATTGCGGCATTGCTAGAATCAATTCTCCTTAAATCAATCAGTCCTTATGGCACTGTAACTAGTAGGGCCATAGTCTGGTGGCTATTGTCAAATCAGAGTTTATTATATATGAATTTCTCAATATTTATTGCGTGATTTAGCACTTTCTCACACATTGTGCTTGTTCTCTAGTATTATTTTTTAGGACTGACAATTTCAAAAGAGCTGCTGTGACCCAATTAGTTACTCACCTAAGTGTTTGGAAACCACTTCTATCTGTGCACGTAACACTTTATAGCTTTGCAGTTTTATTGATGCCTAATAGCAAATAAAATAATTGGCTAAAAATGTTGACCTAAGTGGTACAGTACGTTAAGTGTGTGTGACGCTTGTCTGGTGCAAACCAGCTGCATAGGCTCCTGGAATGCCTCAGAAGCATAAGGACACAATTGTGGCGTCTTTAATAAATTGAATTGCGCTTGCGATTTGGGGAGCAATTGTGGACAACTCTGCATCAGTCCTTTATAGTGATGCTGAAAAAAGATACAGGTCTGTCAACTTTGACCTTATTGTGAACTCTAATGGTGGGTACACACTACACGATATGCTCCCTGAGCGATATCGTGTAGTGTTGTCTCCGGCAGGCTGTGCTCAATGTCGTTCATGACATTGAGCACAGCCGCTGAACGATATAATTAACGATATCGTTCAGTGCCGGGCTCTCTCCCCCATTCCCTGACATGCAGCAACCTGACGAGATCATCAGGTTGGCCTGCATGCCAGCCCGATGAACGATAATGATGAACGACCCGCGGGAACGCGCGTCATCGTTATCGTTCATCTTTTTGGGGTTAAAAATGGACGATAAAGTGGATGACTGAACAATAACGATATCGTTATCGTTCAGTCGTCCACTTCATCGCCCAGTGTGTACGCACCTTAATTGTGTTGATCCAGAGGAGGGCAAAACTTCCCAGTGCGACAATAGATCATTTAGTAACACAGTAAAAAATTGTCTACTATCTCCTTCCCTCTCACTTCCCCTTCTCATCACTCTCACCCCTCTCATCTCTTTCCTTACCTACTCTCTTCTTCTGTCCCAGCAAATCTCTGTATGATGCATAGTCTTCTTCATATGAGAGAACACATTTAAATATATGAAAATTGTTAATGTTAAATCAGTTTTACTTTTGGTCATTTTGAATAATAAATTTTTTTATTTGGGTTAAACCAGTGGTTCCCAAACTTTTTTTGACTCACTGCGCCCCAGAGTATCCGCATTTCTTCCACGGCACCCCTGGGCCAAAAGATCCTTAATGAGAATTTCAACAAAAATTAAATGTAGTAAATTGTGCTTATATGTCACCCTTAGGTTCAGTAATATGATGTTTGACAGGACTGCGCTTCTTTTTGGCCACATATTTTCTGATTGGCAGCCATTAGCACTGGTTCTACCTAAAAATCACTTTATTTGGTACTGGACCACCAGACCGTGGCACCCCTGCAAGTGCTATGAGGCAACCCAGGGTGCCACGGCACCCAGTTTGGGACCCACTGGGCTAAACATTTAGCAACTGCACAATTTTAATCTGATTTGCAGCAAGTAAAAGAATGTGAATAGTTCTATAATTCTAAAGATGGCTATGCTATCTAGTGGTGCTGTCCTCCCCTTTGCTGTGCCTCTCTCTCCTCCCCAACCACTTCAGAGGCCAATGTGAACTGGCAGGTGAGGTGCTTGTCCCTGAAAATATTCACCATCCCAACTGGACAGCAGTCAAGTTTTTTTTTGGGGGGTATCAATATTATGTGGGTCCTGGTGGAGTAATGATTTTATGCTGGTTCTGGCTGGAGTAATAACATGGCTACTGGTGAGGGTATTAATTAGTGTGGTTTGGATCACTAATAACTATATTTGAGGTTTCTATTAAATGTTGGTACTAATAAAGTGGAGGCTTGCTATTGACATTTGAACACTACTAGCTTGATATTGAAGCTGGTTGGGGAAAATAGGCATGTGTATTACATGTGAATGCTATTTAATTTTGGGTGTGTTTGAGGTGGAAGGAGACATATTTATTAAACAGAAACACAATTTAATGTTGGGATGGTTAGGAGTGAAAGAAGCCTAAATCTTAAAAATGTGAGCTATTGATTTAATGTTGGGAAGGTTGATAGGGGGCCTAGAGTGTTATTCACCCAATGCAAAAGGTGAAAAGTACATATCTCTTTTCCAAACAGAACACTAAAATTCCAGGACACTGTCCAAGCAGTTACTGAGAAGAAGACATCAGCAGCAACACCAAGTACAAATGTTTCAAGTACAGTAGGAGAGAGCAGCACAGTCTACAACTGTACCAGAAAAGTCCCAATTGTCCTGGAATGTCCCATGAGTTTAGTATGTAGTTCCAACTGGCCCGCTTCATGCTGTTCTGAGCACTGTACTTCCAGTGTGTGAAAAGAAGGACAGAACTAGGGAGGCCTAGCACTGGGATTTCCGGGAATGGTTGGAGGTTAAAGGCTAGTGTAATGCTTGTAAAGGGCTTGGCAAACCCCATAGTAGGTGATATCTACTATTGCTCTCTACAAGATGAGGGGTTACGCTGTGTTCACTTTCGCCCAGGGCACTGAAATGTCTAGTTACGGCTCTAGATGCAATACCCTCTTATTATCTTCTAGAGTCACATGGAATCCTGCATTGTACATGGTATTTCTTTTCTCCTTACTTAGAAGGACAATAAAGAAAGACACAGTATAAGCAATTATACATAGAAAGTATAAAGCAAGAGAAGATGTGAAGGGGAGGTCTCTAAAATAAACTTTCTATGCTTGGATGACTTTATTAGTTTATACGTGCTTTTAAGGAACATTAATGCATTACTTTTTTTATCTGCTTTCTCTGAAAGGTTATTTTTTTATTTCCATTGTATGTAATGAATGGCGAGAGAAGAGTTGTATCATATCTCAGAGCAATACAAACAACAATGCCACAAAGCATAACTATAATACAGTCAGTAGCTAGGAAAAATGAATGCATTTATTAAAAATGGCATTAAAAGAATTTTGAAAGTAAAAAATAAGACCTGACAGTTTAAGAAACCTTTTAAATCCTGCTATTTGACTACACACATGGATCTAACAAGCCTAGCAACGGTCTAATTACTGCTTGATGGGCTTTTCTGATTTTGATAAGTTGATAATATCCACCAAACAATTTGCCCAATTCAGAGATGTACAGAGGTGTGCCTCTGCAAATTCATAAGCATCTGCAGAGGTTCCAGCGTCTTAGGTGGGACGAACATTCAGAGACACCAAAAGGTTGCCCAGATGATCAGTGTGTGACCAATGTTCCCAATGTTTCGTCTTTTGCACCCAAAGAGCGGATATAAGATGCCGGATGTAGTTACCATCCCGGTGGTCGAGATGCCGTGCTCAGAATGCCAGCTCCAGAATCCTGACACCAGAATCTTAACCGCCGCCATCCAAACAGTAAGTATTAGGGTTAGAGCGAGATTTAGGTTTTGGGTTAGGCACTTTGGGGAGGGTAAGGGTTAGACTGGCGGGTGGAGGGGGGATTTATGGATAAGCTGCAGGGGGGGAAGTTTATGGTTACACTGCGGGAATGGAGGGTTGAGACACTTATCTAATTGGGTCATGATTCTGACTGTCGGATGCCACTGTCGGTATTCTGACTGCCGGCATCTCGTACCCAACCGTAAGATGCTGGAGATGAGCATCTCTGTGCACAAGACATCAGCTACATCGTTACCATATTTTTCGCAGCAACATTGCTTATGGAATCGCGGTTGTGACAGGATTTGCATGCACCTCTGAGTCAGGCCCAATGGCCGCTTCCACTGCACCGCCTGTAAGTAGATGGTTTGTAAAGAAACTACAGAATTCAGAATCATTAAATCTAAAATCTATAGATTTTTTAGTGCTTGTTAAATTGCTTGTTTACCATTTAGAATACTTTCATTTAATGTAACAAATAATATTACATAAAAAAAAATGTATTTGTTTGCTTCCAATGTAGCATATTTTTTTTTTAAATCTGATGCTCAAGTAGTGGGGAATAATGAGAAAAGATTTTAAAAAAATAGAGGGGTGACTCTTCCCCTTTAAGATTTAAATGAAAAGTTTAACCTCACATACCACAGTCATTTTTGGTTCTTCGCACAAATACAATGACGTCACTGTGCTCTAAACAAATAGATGGAAAAAAAGTCTCCAAAATCATTAAAAAAATAAATTGGAATTGCATGGACGACTTGATTTCAAATTATTTCACTTGAAATGTCTGTCTAGCAAATAGCCAAGACAGAGGGAGATGAGAATATGTATAATGAAAGAGTATGGCTAATTTCATTAGCCTCCACTGCAACCCCATTAAAATGTTCTCTTTGAAATGAACCTAGAACTCTGAACCCTTTGTGTAAAACCATGAGGTGTAAAGTTGTAATTATCTGTTAGTTTATATAAACTGAATGCAATATTAGTGTAGAATCCAAGCAAATGCAAAGTGAGTGTATGGTGCCCCATAATCTAGTCTCAAACAATTATAACTGGAAATCAAGACTAATTTTATTGGCAGTAATTACTATTTGTTTCTTTTTTAAAAGACAATTTTACAGTTTAAAAAGTACAAAACTTTGGCGGATTGTAAATGTTTTCAATCACAAGTGGGAACATAAGTGGAGTGAGGTGATAGCGGAAACTTTGCACCCCAACGCCCCCCCCCCCCCCCATTGTTCCTGATAGGGACCTTACTTTGCTGTAATTAGAGAAGATGCCTTGGATAGGGTTTTGATTAACTGCTGTCCAGTGAGGGAAACTCCCCATCTCTTGTTCACTATTTAGCAGAACTATGTACCCTATTGGCTTGAGGTCTGGTCTTTCCAATCCCACAGAGTTCTCAAACCATTCAAAATAGAACAAGGATAATGAAGGATCAATATAGGAGTATTAAACAGACAGGAAAGTGGACAGTGTTAGGTGGTGAGTTTGACTGGGACAATACACCTGTCAAACCATAACGCAGGTATCCTAAGGCAAGCTCAGGGAGAACAGAAACCTCATGTGGAGTAGAAGGACTATCCTGAACAAAAATTATTCACGCTGTATTTAGTTCCATATTCTTTCTGTAGTCTATTGTCCGTTGTCTAATTACATTATAATGGTAATTTAGGAAGGAATAGCAATCGCATCACCATGGACCCAAACCCTGCTTCCATAAAATAATCATTACATTGTACATTCCACATTGGGGGTGGCACCACAGCGATGTGAGAGATGACAAAAGCAATTAAGTCACTTCCTACCTCTGCCTCTCCTTCTTTAAATACACATGAAGTATGTGTTAGTGGGTTGATGCACAGCTGGATCATCCATTAGCAACCTAAGCTCATGCCAGTGATACTCTGGGGCCCACATTACCCACAGACAAATTTATTTACTTATTTATTTTACAAATGAAGGTGAAAGAGGGCCCCAAACTAGCTTACTGTTAGTAGTCTTAATCCGGCTCTGGATATTTTATGACAAATTTACCTTTTTAAAAAAAAAATCTTAAATGATTGGGGCTAAAGTTCTACTTTTTTACGCATGTGTTATATATCATATTGCATTAACAGATGTGTCTAAAATGTATACAGGCTATTTACCCCACATATGTAATGTTTTTATAATACTCATACTACAAAATATACATTTTCCCAGCTTGAAGTGACTTAATCGCTTTTGTCATCTCTCATCTTATACATCCTCAAAATGTAATGGATAGATAGTATATTTTTTTCTTCAGTCAGCTATTTAAGTTAGGGGCAAGACATAAGAATATAAAAAAACCTAATCTTTCCATGTTGAATATAATTTCTAACTTTTGCAACGACTTTCAGAATATATTTATTACTGTAACAAAACTAAAAAAAAAGCGCAATTCTTAGAGTAACTGTTGTTGATATAAACTAATAAAATAATAGTAATGATCAGCTTTTATTATATTTAAACAAACCAGAAGTATCAGGCTTTTAATAACTTGCAGGCATTAATAATTTAGTTTCATTAGATTTAATAACCCTTCCATTATCACATCAGCCAAATGAAAAGATAATGTGCAACACGGCGTGATAATTAAAGTTGCATTTCAGATTTGTGCGTCTGGCACCTACTGAGCAGGAGGATTTTCAGATGTATTGTACAAGAGGGAACAAATGGGGGCTTTTGTTCCATGTGCGCTCCAGGCACAGAGAGGGGCCCATTATTCAACATGAGAGCTCTCAGCCCCCTCCTACTGCTATTACTCAAATCAACGCGTGGTTCCCCCTTATAATGTACAAGGCACAAATACCATCATTGAGAAGGCAGGAGACACATGTTGGTCAGGGAGTAATGATCAGAAATTATAGGAGAATAATACTTCCTATTAGACTACTTATAATGTTTAATTTTTTTTATCTAATTATATATTTACTATTTTTCACAAATTGCAAAAGTTAAAGAGATAGAGAAGTGAGTGCTATGGGGGCAAGTGGTTCTGGCTCCGTGGGCCAGTGTGCTCTCTGCATAGAGGGCCTGCTTCAGATGTGGACATAATGGTGATATTTACAAAGATTGAGCGATTGTTAGCCATTGCGCATGCGAGTAAACTGCATTGCATACGCCCATCGATTGTTTGCTATTAAGCTGACACAGAGGATTCATTTGCAAAGTGAGTGTCTGACCGTATAAACACTGTTTTCTGGCTCTAAATACCCATATTAGCATATTTTCGTAATTGCGAATCTGTGAGAAATGCGGCTGTGATGGAATTTGCGCTCACATCTAAATCAGGCCCAGAGATCGCATGTTCTACATACCTGTGTGCCGGTTTTAGAGATGTGCGCTAATGCTGTCCCCGCTGCCTCAATGTACTCTGCAGCTGTGCAAAAATATTCAAATGTTGCAGCTGCTAGGATTTGTATTGAGACACCCATAGGAGGCATTGCAATTCCAAGTGGTGGCATACAAAGACGCAACATCGGTCACAGATCCTCCGATGATCGACCTTCTGAGTAACCCTATAGTCGCACGGAATTACAGCGTGTACTGAGACACCAGAGCCATTTTCATTGTGTATAGGATAGCAGATGCAGGCTGTGACATGCCCCAAAAACACGACAAACTTGTGTTTTTGCTGCCATTTTTCCACTGCCTCCCACAAATGGTCCCTATAACCCATACCATTAATAACCACTTAGAGATTAAGTAAAACCATTGATTATCTCATTACAATGGAACCTGTCAAGGGGTGAGATATATTAGGCAGCAAGTGAATACTCATTCCTTGAAGTTGATGTGTTGAAAGCAGGAAAAATGGGCAAGCAAAGGATCTGAGCGACTTTGCAAAGGGCCAAATTGTGATGGTTAGACAACTGGGTCAGAGCATTTCCAAAATGGCAGGTCTTGAGGGATGTTCCTGGTATGCAGTGGTTAATAGTACCTACCAAACGTGGTCTAAGGAAGGACAAGTGGTGAACTGGCGACAAGGCTCATTAATGCACTTAGGTAGTGAAGACTAGACCGTTTGGTCCTATCTTACAGAAGAGTGACTTTAGCACAAATTACTGAAAAAAAGTCAATTGTGGTTATGATAGAAAGGTGTCAGAACACACAGTGCATTGCAACTTGCTTGGTATGGGGATACATAGCCGCAGACTGGTCAGAGTGCCCATGCTGAACCCTGCCACCCCCGAAAGCACCTACAATAGGTACCTGAGTCTCAGAATTGGACCATGGAGCAATGGAAAAGGTGGTCTGTCTGATGAGTCGCATTTTATATCATGTGGAAGGCCAGGTAAGTGCGCATTGTTTACCAGGGGAAGAGATGGCACCAGGATACACTATGGGAAGAAGGCAAGTGTGATGCTCTGGGTAGTGTTCTGCTGGGAAACCTTGAGTTCTGCCATTCATGTAGATGTTACTCTGACATGTGCCACCTACCTTAACATTATTGTAGATCAAGTACATCCCAGATATCAATCCGATTGAGCATCTATGTAATGTGATGGAAAAACAAGTCCGAGCCATGGACGCTCCACCTCACAACTTACAGGACCTAAAAGATCTGCTGCTAACGTCTTGGTGCCAAATACCAAAGGACACCTTCAGAGGTCTTGTGGAGTCCATGCCTTGACGCGTCAAAGTTTTTATGGCAAGAGGGGGACCTACACAATATTAGACATGTTATGGCTGAATGTGTACGTCTGTGTGCGTGTATATATATATGTTTTTGTGGACAAATCGTCACGAGTGGCGCCTATCAAACTATATATATATATGCAGTAACAGATGGTTTACAGATAGTCCAGCACTCCACTTAGTTACTAATATACTACTCCAGTGCCCTCTGTGTGTACTATGCAAAAAATTAAGAAGTGGCTTGAATAAAGCACATTATAATTATTCCATGAAATTCCGAAGTTTCGGAGCACAAGTGCCTTTTGTTAAGACAGAGAACAAAATATACAAAACATAACAATATTCCTAGTCTGTCTGTGTCTAAATAATATACAATTTCCTCTCTCGAGGTGGAAGGACTTAAGCTGGGTACACACCTAAAGATTTTCTGTCCAACCGACCAACTAGTTGATTGGTTGGAATGCAAATCTGGTAACGTACGGGAGTAAATGATGATCACCAATTGCTCCTAAATGCCAGAAAACAGATGAAAATGGTCGATCAGACAAGTTTGTTAAATGTTTGATCTAAACAATTTGTTCAAACAACAGTTTTTGTCCATTTTCCGGCGTTTGGGAGCAAATTGCTGATCGTCATTTGCTTTCATACTTTACCAGATTTTCATTCCAACCAATCAACTAGTTGGATGGTTGGACAGAAAATCTTTACGTTTGTACCCAGCTTTAGTGTCCAACTCATCAAAACAGCATTTAGCACAGCACGTACAATCACAAGCAATGGTCTCTCTTTCTCTGCAGGCCTCATCTTCTCCCCAGGCAGTGATAGACAGTCTAGGAAAACTGGCCCACCTTTTATCAGCCTCTCACAGGTGGTCTGACAATCAAGGTTGCTAATTAGCTAATATATATATTTGACTTTTTTTTATCATCACCAAAAAAATACATTAATGGCATTCATCCATCTTTTCAAAATAAATAAAAATTGAACAATGTCTTCATGATTCATATCTAAATGTTTAAATTGTAGAAACCCTTTAATAAATTTCAACACTATTCCTAACTACCAACACAAAAAACGTCACTATAAATTAGAGATGAGCGGATCCAGTTCTCTGACAACCGGACCCACCCGAACGATGCAGATACGAACTGGATCAAAGTTAGGCTCCGGTCCTCCCGCCTTTCTCGGATCTGAAAACGAGGCAAAACGTCATCAATCCTGCGTCAGATTTTCACCGGTTTTGGATTGCATATATGTACCTCGACGTGGTGATTGGAGCCATTTGCTTCACTCCGTCCGTGCTGTACTCTGCTATGTAGCTGAGTTGTGGGCTGTGCTGAGTCTGTTCAGGGGCTGTGCTATCAAGGTGCAGTATTGTCCATCCAGGGACTGTGCTGTCCATCCACGGGCTGTGCTGTCCGTCCAGGGACTGTGTGCTGAGAGCCTGATGCAGACCCGGTCGCAAATGCTGAGCGCTCGCAACCGAGTCGATGGTGGCCCAGAGCGCATGTGCACGACGGAGCCGGCTCTGTCGTGCGCATACGCCAGACCCGGATAGCGAAGGGCAATCCGTCGCTCCGGGTCTCGAACCAAAGGGGGCGTGCTGTCGATGTTGAGTGACAGCACGCCCCCTTTGGTGGGCGGGCCGGGGGAGTGGCTGCCCAAACGGAGGCGTTCCCATGTGAACGCCTCCGTTTGGGGGCGGCCCCACTGACATCACTCTGTTAGAGCCGAAATCTCTCTGGGGCTTGTGGCAACGAGACCCTACCACAAGGATCTCGTCGTAAGCCCGATGGCCTCGATGTTCTTCACCATCGCAACCATCTTCCTGGCCGCTCGCTATAGCTGTGGGTGGTCACCCACATCTATGCGAGCGGCCAGGAGGCCGCTCTAAAAAAAAAGACCGGCCCTGATTCAGAGCGAGCACTCTGTCAGAGCGACTGGCTCTGAATCAGGGCCTGAGGGCCTGATTCAGACCCGCTTGTGAGCGCTTGCAAGTGGGTCGATGGTGGCCCAGTGCGCATGTGAACCATCGCTCTGGGTCTCGTACCAAAGGGGGTGTGCTGTCGATGTTGGTGGGCGTGCTGGGGGCATGGCTGCCCAGACGGGGGCGTTCCCATGGGAACGCCTACCGTCTGGGGCCGGCCCCACTGACATCACAAGTGATGTCAGTGGGAGTGCTTTCGGCTGTTTGAGCTGAAAACACTCCAGGGCTTGCCGCAACGAGACCGTACCACAAGGGTCTCGTCGCAAGCCCGATGGTCGCGATGGTCTTGACCATTGCGACCATCTTCCTGGCCGCTCGCTATAGCTGTGGGTGGTCACCCATAGCTATGTGAGTGGCCAGGAGGCCGCTCGAAAAATCAAGAAGGACGGCCCTGATTCAGAGCGAGCGCTCTGTCAGAGCGTCCGACTCTGAATCAGGGCGAGTCCATCCAAGGGCTGTGCTGTCCATCCAGGGGCTGTGCTGTGTCCGTCCTTACACTCCAGCGGTTGCGCCTGTGCTCAGTGCTGTGCTGTGTCCATCCACTCCTGTGCTGCCGATGCACTTGTCCAGAGTCCATCCGCTCCAGTGCTGCCGACACTCATGTCATATGTCCATCTGCTCCAGTGTTGCTGATGCACTTATCCGGTGTCCATCTGCTCCAGTGCTGTCGGCATTAAAAAGTAATAAAAAAAGTTTTAAAATATATTTTTTTTAAGTAAAAAAAGGAAGAAAAAAGTTAGAAAAAGGAAAAAAAACACTTAATAAAAAGTCAAGAAAAGTAAAAAAAAGTTAAAAAAAATAAGTAATTTTTTTTTTTTAATTGTTTTTTTTTGTGCTGTACCCCAGTGTGTCCATATAAGTACTGTGGTATGCTGCATGCCATACTCCAGTGTATCCATATGAGTACTGTGATGCTGCATACCGTACCCGTGTATCCATCTAAGTACTGTGACGCTGCAGTCCATACCCCAGTGTATCCATACGAATACTGTGATGCTGCATACCGTACCCCAGGGTGTATCCCTAACATACAAGTACTGTGACGCTGCAGACGATACCCCAGTGTATCCATATAAGTACTGTGACGCTGCAGGCTGTACCCCAGTGTATCCATACAAGTACTGTGATGCTGAAGACCATACCCCAGTATGTATACCTAACACACAAGTACTGTGACGCTGCAGGCCGCACCCCTGTGTAGTGTGTACCCATACAAGTTCTGTGATGCTGCAAGCCATACCCTAGTGTGTATCCCTAACACACAAGTATTGTGACGCTGCAGGCCTTACCCCAGTGTATCCATATAACTACTGTGACACTGCAGGCCGTACCCCAGTGTATCCATATAAGTACTGTGCGCTGTTTGGGGCATTGCTGACTGTCTTTTTGCATAGACAACAAACATTTTTAAAGTTTATTAAACTGCCATCAAGTCTGCCAGTGCAGTGCCACTCTTGTTTACTAGATGTTGGAAGTTGCACTGCCACAGCCGTTGAAATCTTCTACATGTGGTTGATGAATCCCAAAAATGTCCAGAAATTGTTATGGCCACAGACAGCATCTCCTGCATACCCCTTTCATTTTTGAAAAAAAATTCTGAACCATTAAGTTGATAGGGTGGGAAAAACATGGTAGATTTTCAAAAGTACCCAGTTGTTTTAATTATTCCCCCACCCCAGCCTGGTGAATTGATAAGCTGGTATATAAAATGGTTCAGCTCAATAAGCGCTAGCTTCCTTTGTATGTAGGTGACTCTAAGAGGAATAACTGGATAATGTAGATGGTGGGTGTCATGCGAGAGACCAGAAATATGAGCAGCAGCACAGAGCATCTTCCTGCCAGGATGTGTGCAATAAAGTGCTAATATGTTTGATACAACAATTAGTTGTGCATATTGGTCACATGCATACATATTTAAATGGTACATACTGGGCGTAAAGCAAGCTGAGGTAACCTGAGGCACTCCACCCGTTGTTGACAAACAACCTCCAGCAGGCCCAGCAAACAGCACGGATGCTGGGAGTTGTAGTCCAGCTGGAGAGCTACAGGCTGCTTTCCTCTGATGTAAGCAGCAAGTTTTGGTCCCATTATCCCCAACAACCTTCCTGAACAAAATTGTAAACGTCTATTTACAGTGTGTACTATTTAGCACCTCCACAAGCAAGGCCACTTTCTATTAGATGTATAAAAAATGTACAGCGTATATGGGCTGAATCAATATTCAATCAGGACATGGCACAAAATGGCTGCCCTCACTGTGTGTTAGCGACAGGTGCTCTGCAGATGTCATTAAGTTGATCAGGTTTTAGGTGGTTGGTTCACATAGGATTCGACACAAGTGGGCTTCAGTGAGCCTGCTCCCATATACACCCCAAGCATCTCTAGGCAATGATGCAGACACTGCATAGTAACTTCTGGCAACCTCTCCATGATCAAATATAGCGAACCTTCTCCAGATCAAAGATGTCTTCAGGAACTGAAGAACTTGATCCTACATTGATCCTCCCCGATAATTTTTCTTCAGAATACATTTTTTTAATATAAATTTACAAATTAATCAATCCTTCCTTCCTTTCCCTGCCTTCAGCTACTCCATAAACATACTCCATCTCCCTCGGGGCTCTGACATTCTTGGTTTCTCTATGGAGTTGTATAGTTTATTAAACTGCCATCCTGTCTGCCACTACAGTGCCATGCCGTTTTCCTAGATGTGCTATGTTGGAAGCGGAACTGCCACATGCTTGTGCCACCCACTGCTTAGTCAGCTAGATTGATGCAACCTTTTGGCCTAAACTGGATGAAAATGATATTGTGAGCTGTGAGGTGGTCAAAATTGACTGGAAATGAGTGGAAATTAATGTTATTGAGGTTGATAATATTGTAGGAACAAAAAAAGCCCAAATTATGTGATTTTAGTAGTTTTTATAAATGTTGGGGAAAAAAATACAGATCTAAAACCAAAACACAAAAGTTATAGTAGAGTGCACATCTCTACTATAAACATGGATCGCTATGTACATATTGCCATATTGAATTTCACAGAAAATGTGGATGTGCAGAGGCGCTAGCTATATATATTGTGAAGTAAGATTGTAAAGCTTCCTTATGATTGTGCAAAAATTCAGATACACAGCAAATATAAATGTTCCCAATTATTTGGAAATCCACATAGATATGTGAGCTAACATAGTGGCATCTGGTGGGGTGCAAAGGTTTATGCTGGTCAAATATAGTACAGTTGAACTATTTAATTTCCTAAATTAGCAAATCTTGCATAACAACCTTATCAAAGGCGTCATTGGGGTTGGTGATACCCAGTGTGCAGTACTCACCCTGTCACCCCTCTTATGGTCTTCTGCGCTCGCCAAAGGCACACTCATGAAGGGGCATGGCCTTGTATCAGTGAAGCCATGCCCCTAATGCATGAAGTTTTGGAGGCGTGATCGCATGACAGACCCCCATTTTCATCATGCTGGGGGCTTACCCAGGGTTATGCGATACCCCTGTCTCTCTCCCTGCACAGTGCTTCATCCTTCCATCTCTGCTGCTTGCCGCTTGGTGACACTATCCGAGGGGGTGACACCAAAATAGTAGAGCAGCTCTGGTATTTCAGTGTGTTCCCCTCAGATGGTTTCACCTGGTGCGGTCCGTACTCCCCTAGTGATGCCACTGGAATTCATGCTGTACATGCCCAACAGAAAAAAAACAAGACAAACCAATGCCCACTTACAAAGTGACTTAAGATACCAAAGTAGTCAAACTAATTTATTATTAATTATTACCAGTTATTTATATAGCACACACAGATTCAGCAGGGTTTTACAGAGAATATTCACATAAGTCCCTGCCCCATGGAGCTTACAATCTATATTCCCTACCACATACACATACACACTAGGACCCAATTAACCTACCAGTATATTTTTGGAGTGTGGGAGGAAACCGGAGCACCTGGAGGAAACCAACTCAGGGAGAATATACAAATTCCACACAGTTAGGGTGTGGAGGCAATCCAGCCTACGACCTCTGTGCTGTGAGGCAGTAATGCTAACCATTACACTGTCTGTGCTACCCTACTAATCCCAAAATAGGATGGCAAATACTGTGGAAAGAATTGATATCAAAATGTATAAATTTGGACAAGTGCATTACAGGGTTTATCTGGGTCATTCAGGGAAATATATGTGTAAATATGTATTGGCTAGTGTTTCCCACTGTACTAGGGGGTGGCAGAGTTACAGTAGATGGCAAAGTAGGGCTATCCTTAATAAACAAATTAATAAAAAAGAATATTCTTTTTTTTTTAGTGTATTCAACAAAAAAATGTATGTATGCTTTTTAATATGAATAATAATAACAATAAACAATAAAGTATTGTTAAGTGATTGTTTGGCCTGCCTTCCCCGTGGGTAGTATCCATGATTACCCACATGTAGTGTAAACTAGAAGTAGTGCAAGATTCTAACACCAAGTTCCCATCTTTGTATAATGTTTCCCTACATTATCTTTGACCCAGAAGTGGTTAAGTAATTAATACTAACAGTATTTTTGTTTTTCCCACGAACATCACATTAGGGACCCGTTCTCAAGCGCCCTTCTATTTGGGTTACAAGTGTTTACAGGACAAGCATTAAGCAGCTAGAACTTTATTGTGTTATATATTATCTTGAACTCACTCTTTTTCTCTGAACTTACTTTTGAATGTTGACTTTGAACTTTTTTCTAGGACAATTAAAGATCTAGTATCGTTTACCACTTGTGAGATTTTATACCATCTCCATTTGCAGTCCATACCACATGTACAGTGGGGCTGATTCAGAGGTGAACGCAGAGTGGATCGTGTTTGGTCGCAGCGGATTTGATGGTATAAGCTAATGCCGCAGGTGGCATGTTTTGTAAAAAAGACACCCACTGCTGGCTACTCAGATCCGCTGCCTGCTTCTAAAGATGCAGCATTGGTTCCACAGCGTGAACACTGTGGCCCATCAGACATCTGAGTAACCCAGGTTACTCAGGATGTCCGGAAAACCTATGCTGCCGGGTCCAGTAAAATTACTTCCCAGGATGCAGCCACTGGCCTTGGCACACCCAGAAAACAGTGTTAGCTACTTTCAGACATTTACATTCTTTGTCACACTGCAGTAACTGAGATGCACCTTCACGGTCATACAATCTCTGGTACATTCATAAGTTAAGATCAGGGTCCTTAGATTCACATAATACTCGTGTGTAGCAGACCCCTAACATTTGCTAAACATTGTATATGCATTCAGTAATGTTGCCTATCAGAACTACATCTAAAACAATTACCTCTCTTCTGTCAAGTGGATTTGATTTGCAGATTAGCAAACCGCACCTTCCTACATTGTGATTTGTATTGTTTTCATGAGAAAAAAATGAATGATGACAGTCTCTATGAAATCCATGCTGTTTGGTAGAAACACGTATTAGTGAATTCCCGCTTTTCTGTCAGATAAGATCACATTCAGTAAAGTTTACTGTCCATGGTGGGTGCTGAACTGGATTGCAGGGCTGGCTTGGACAACCTGCAAATCTTCAGCTTCTGCGTTGCTACAGGTCTTAAAACAGGGGTGGGCAATAAGAGGCCCTCCAGCTGTTGTTGAACTACAATTCCCAGCATGCCTTGCAACAGTATTAGCATGGCCAAATAGCAAAACTGCGGCAAGGCATGCTGGGATGTGCAGTTCTGCAACAGCTGGGGGGCGGCTTATTGCCCACCCCTATACTAGAATGATGTGCCTCCCTGAGGCTGTAACCCATAGCAACCAACCAGCGGTTGTCAGAACATGCAGCTACTTGCAATTCCACGTCAACTGGAGAGCCACCAGTCTGGTTTTGGGCTTATGAAAAACCATATGCCCATACTTATGGGAGTTATAAGTATTTATACAGAGAAACAACAAATTATAACTGTCTTCCAATATTAGTACTATTATTTTTATTCAACTCTTGTACAACGCTTGTACTGGGCTAACACTTTACACCATGCTGTGCCCTTACTAATCGTGAATGGTTGATCAGAAAAATAAATGAATCTTGCTCACTTCATTTGGTAAGGTCCTACAAGATTTCCCTTAGTTTGAGGTCAGCATAATACATGTATGTGTAATGTGTCTCTTATTTGGAGTTTTAAAATCATTGCTGACTCGTTGAACTTTGTTTCATTTATAGATATTTTTTACTTCATAATCACCTAAGTCAGTGTGACAGGAGCCTGATCCTAATTGGCCAGATGGGCAGGCCCTGATAGGATACGCATCCTAGTGGCTGGCTCCCTCCCAAGAGAACAGCAACCCATAACAAGTGACATGGATTAGCTCTAAGCTGATCTGTTTCCCCACTCTTCAGTCCTCACTCCAAGGGGTAAATTTACAAAGATTCGTGTTGATCTGAGATTGCTATCTCGGGTGAAAAAACAACTTTTTTGCAATTCAGGAATTTACTATCATTAAAGTTGGGTGATTTGTTCATCTTTTGGGGTTGAAATCCGGTGATTTAATGCCGGAAATTCGGCCGTTTTTTTCAATAGAAATGAATTCACCATTGGCTCATATCGGAAGAACTTTTCATTAATTTCTGCCTTAGGGCCATATTCAATTAGAGTCAAAAAGTCCGAGCTCTGACTTTTTGCCATCATCAGAGGTTTCTGCAGGGATTAAGTATCGGGCGCGTGCCCGCTTTTCCCTGTATTCAATTTGGATCCGACGAAAACGGGATGCAGCGGAAAGGTAAGTAGCGAATAGTCCTGTCAATTTTCAGGAAATCATCCTGGCTCCTCCCTAAAGATGGTCTGACATGGGGGATCTCTCTGGCTACCCCCGATTTGCCCTGCTTAAGGTAAGTCGGGTTTCTAAATAGCCGCGGCAGGTGCATAAATGTGCCTGTGAAGAAGTAGTGAAGAATAGCATTTATCTTTTTTTTGGGGGGGGGGAATAATTATTTCCATCAAATTTGGGGTACATTAAAATGGGTGCAAGCAGATTTTTAAGTCCCTAAAGTAATTTTTAAAAATTCTTCATAAATGCACCTGCACCTACCACCCGCATTCTAGAAAACACCTTCCGCATACATGGGAAACCCCCCTGAATCAATTTAGCTACTTTAAAACTTTGTTCCCCAATATTTTTTTTGCCCCCAAAATGAAAGTACATTTTTTGGGGTGCCCTGAGGATTTTTTAAAAATGTTTTACACAGATTACTTTTAGGGGACACTCCCAGGGCTGCAGGCTATTTTTTTTAAGCCTGCACCCCTAAACCCCAATTCTGCACTTTTTTTTGCCATGTATTACATGGAGAAAAGTTATCTACGTTTTTTAACAAAGACTTTTCACACCGGTGAAAAGTCTTTGAAATAGAGTATGGGGATAATTGAAACAGGAAAAAACTGACTTTTCGCCCCATATTGAATATGCCCCTTAATAGGGAATTTACCATTATTCATTTTGCTATATTTGGCCGTTTTACAGCCAAATCGGGGAGTCTATAGAAGTTTCAAATGCACCACCTTCTGATCTGCGAGTTGCCATCCATCAGTTTGATTTGTGTATGTTTACTAATTATTAGTGTGTTTTTAGGGTTAATATTTCTGAAAAAATTGACTGGTCAGCCAGTCCTGGTTCCTAAAATTATGGGGAACAAAACTAGTAGGGTTCCACCGTAATTTAAGCACTAGCACCTGGCCAGTGCTGGTTTAAATATAGGGGGGAAAAAATGTGTAGGAGTTCCCCTATATTTAAAACCAGCATGGGACCCAAACCGACCCGGGTGTAATGCCACAGCCCAGAGACCCTATTACCTGGTCTCCAGGGCCAAAGCATTCGCACCCCAAGCCAGGGATCTCGGGAGGTGGGGACCCCCAAAAAAAGGGGTCCCCACTCTCCCGGACCCCAGGTTTGGTCTGAAGCCTGGGGCTCTTCCCCGCACCCCTGGAGCGGTGGGTACGGGGGTAATAAAGTGTTAAAAAGTATTAAACTATTGAACTTTACAGTGTAACTACAGGTGCCAGCATGCCTGCCCTTTGCAACTTGTGGAACAACAAGTGCCAGCAGGCACCTGTACCCCCACTGTAAAATAAATAGTTAAATAAAGACACAACACACACCGTATACAGTACAAGTTTATTACATACACCTATCCCATTCACACATACTTACTGTACCTTCTGCCAGATGTTTCTGTCCCCTTGTCCCTGTAGAATCCAATGGGAGTAACAAAGATCCTATACTCACCCCCATCCTCGCGCTGGTCTCCGTAGCATCCAGGGTGGACTTTGCAAAACAATAACATGATTACCTGAAACAAACGGACAAGTATTGGTATGTATGTTGTCACACATACCAATACTACGATAATGCCAGCTGACGGGACGTTACAGGATTTCCCATGGCTGCCAGCCAATCAGAGGCAGCTACATGGGAGAAGGGGACAGAAACATCTGGCAGAAGGTAAGTAAGTAAACTTGTACTGTATACGGTGTGTGTGTGTTGTGTCTTTATTTAACTATTTATTTTACACGGGGGGGGGTACGGGTGCCGGCCGCCTATTGGCACTTGTAGTTCCACAAGTGCCAAAGGGCAGGCATGCTGGCACCTGTAGTTACACTGTAAAGTACAATACTTTTTATCACTTTATTACCCCCGTACTGTACCCACCGCTCCAGAGGTGCGGGGAAGAGCCCCGGGCTTCAGACCAAGCCTGGGGTTTGGGAGAGAGAGGGGCCCTTTTTTAGGGGGTCCCCAACTCCCCTGAGATCCCCGGCTTGGCCTGACCAGCTTGGGGTGAGAATGCTTTGGCCCTGTAGACCTGGTAATAGGGTCTCTGGGCTGTGGCATTACACCCCGGTTGGTTTAGGTGCGGTGCTGGTTTTAAATATAAGGGGACCCCTATGCATTTTTTTCCCCATACATTTAAAACCAGCACTAGCCCTGCAGCCACGTGCTGGTTCTTAAATCACGGTGGAACCCTACTGTTTTTGTTCCATGCAATTTTAGGAACCAGGATTGGTTAGCCTTTTGGGGGGGACCCCACGTCAATTTTTTTATTAAAATTAACCTTAAAATAAATCCTAATTGGAGGAGCTAAGCACACATAGTTAATGAGTTCTGGGGCAGTGCAGTGCCTGGAACCCTGTGATTAAACCCCATCCAGTGTCCAGGGGTAAGTTGCACTTAAAATGTGCTGCAAATTTAAAGAGAAGCAACCTATCTAATAACTCATCTAAACCAGTTTTCTGCTACATCCTTATACATGACTCTATAAAGATATAAAAATAAATGTAAATTAACTTTTATGCATCTATACCAAACACCCCCCACCCTCCCTTTCCACCCAGGTAGCTTCAACCATTTCAGTTTTCTTACCATAGGAATCCTTTCATCTTAGTTTCCCATCCTACTGAGTCTGTGGCTGACTGTTACCAGCTCCTCTCCATGACAGATGTCATGATTCAGAAACGCCTGCGCTGCTGCAGCTGCCTGCTCCCGGCTTCTCTCTTATGCTGCAGGAAGCCAGGGGGAGATGGGACTTTGTTTTGACAAGCCTGTAAAGTATCCAGTGGAGCAAGGGGATAGTGGGAAATCATACCCTCCTCCCCGTGCTCTGCTGATTAGCCAAAGCTAATCCTGGAGCAAGGGGGAGAGATGGAAAGCATACCCTCCCCCCCGTGTTCTACTGATTGGCCAAAGCGCATCCTGGAGCAGGGGGGGGGGGAGGGAGAAAGCATACCCTCCTCCCCATGCTCTGCTGATCGGACAAACGGAATCCTGGAGCAGGGGGGATAGCGCAAAGCATACCCTCCTCCCCGTGCTCTGCTGATTGGCCAAATGGAATCCTGGAGCAGGGGTCAGAGCGCAAAAGCATACCCTCCTCCCCGTGCTCTGCTGATTGGCCAAAGCACAACCTGGAGCAGGGGGGAGAGAGGGAAAGCATACTCTCCTCCAGTGGCGTAACTAGGGTATTTGGAGCCCAGGGCAAATTTGAAAACGGAGCCCCCCCCCCCCCTAACACAGCGATATGTGCGCGCGCGCGGCAAAAAATGTGCGTGGTCACTTAAAAATGGGGCGTGTCAACATGATTCCTATCCATATGCATCTTAACCCCAGTAGTACCCCTTATACAGTAACCCCAGTATGCAGTTGTGGTCCCTCTTATGCAGGCCCATAGTAGTGCCCCTTATACAGTACCCCCAGTAGTGGCCCCCAAAATGCAGTGCCCCACATAGTGTTCCCCTTATGCAGTGCCCCCAGTAGCAGTCCCCACAATGCAGTGCACCCAGTAGCAGTATCCCCTTATGCAGTGCCCTTTATATGGTGCCCCCAGTAGTAGTCCCCCCCCTATGCAGTGCCCTTTATATAGTGCCCCCAGCAGTAGTCCCCCCCCATGCAGTTTTCCCAGTAGTGGTCCCCTTATACAGGCACCCTGTAGTGATCCCCCCTATCCAGTGCCCCCTGTAGTGGCCCTTCCTATTATTGCCCCCAGTAGTGGTCCCCCGAGTGCAGTGCCTCTAGTAGGCCCCTTTCATAATGCCCCCAGTGGTAGTTCCCCCCCAAGTAGTAGTCCCCAGTAGAGTAGGTGCTCCCAATGGTGCCCCCAGTAGTAGCCACCCCTCCCCCAGTAGAGGTCCCCCCAGTAGTAGCCACCCCTCCCCCAGTAGTAGCCACCCCTCCCCCAGTAGAGGTCCCCCCAGTAGTAGCCACCCCTCCCCCAGTAGAGGTCCCCCCAGTAGTAGCCACCCCTCCCCCAGTAGAGGTCCCCCCAGTAGTAGTCACCCCTCCCCCAGTAGAGGTCCCCCCGGTAGTAGCCACCCCCCTCCCCCGTTGTGCAGATAGGTTACAAAAAAAAAATAATATATATATATCTATAAAAATATACTTACCTGAATCTCTGCTTCTGCTCCTGGTCCTGATCGCGACGCTGCTCCCGCCCGGGTGGGCGCGCTCAGCATTATGGGACTGACGTCATGACGTCAGTCCCATTACCCACTGCAGGAGCCGGACGGAAGTCCGGCTCTTGCAGTGGGTGCTGCAGCAGTCAATGAGAGTCTATCTGACTCTCATTGGCTGCTGTTTAACACACGCATCGCCGCCAGCGCTGGCGGCGATGCGTGTGTTATGCACAGCCTGAGCCCGCCTCCTGGGGGAGGGAACGGGCTCAGGCGTGCAGCACAGGACCGGCGCTGGAAGCCTAGCGCCGGTCCTGTGTAAATGTGTAGCGCTGACCGCACTCATTGCGGTCGGCGCTACACTGGCTAACTAGGGCGGGCGGGCCGGTACCGTGGCCGGCGGCGCCCCCCCCGCGCCGCCGGTCCAACGGCGCCCAGGGCACGAACCCCGCCCGCCCTGCCCTAGTTACGCCACTGCTCTCCTCCCTGTTCTCTGCTTATTGGCCAAAGTGTATCCTGGAGCAGGGGAGAGAGTGGGAAATCATACTCTCCTTCCGTGCTCTGCTGATTGGCCAAAGCGCATCCTAGAGCAGAGGGGAGAGAGGGAAAGCATACTCTCCTCCCTGTGCTCTGATGATTGGCCAAAGCGCATCCTAGAGCAGAGGGGAGAGAGGGAAAGCATACTCTCCTCCCCATGCTCTGATGATTGGCCAAAGCGCATCCTAGAGCAGAGGGGAGAGAGGGAAAGCATACTCTCCTCCCCATGCTCTGATGATTGGCCAAAGCGCATCCTAGTGCAGAGGGGAGAGAGGAAAAGCATACTCTCCTCTCCGTGCTCTGATGATTGGCCAAAGCGCATCCTGGATCAGGGGGGAGAGAGGGAAAGTATAATCCCCTCCCCGTGCTCTGATGATTGGCCAAAGTGCATCCTGGATCAGGGGGTAGAGAGGGAAAGTATAATCTCCTCCCCGTGCTCTGCTGATTTTCTAAAGCGCATCCTGGAGCAGGGGGAGAGCGGGAAAGCATACTCTCCTCCCCATGCTCTGCTGATTAGCAGCATCCTGCGGGACCCAACCTTTTTTTCTTTAGTCACTGCACTGGCATTGTTAGTGACACACCAGTGACCACCTCTTGACACACTAGGGTGTAGTGACACACAGTTTGAGAAACACATATACGAATTAGTGTGAATATTGTTGGATAAGGAGTGCTCTGCAGTGTCTCAATTCAAATAGCAGTAGAGCAGGCAGTTTCTAGGACCGTGTTGGGATTTTGTCCATGTCAGTATAGTGACTTGTTGGTATTTTGTCCATGTCAGTAAAGTGACATGTTGGTATTTTGTCCATGTTGGTAAAGTGACCTGTCAGGATTTTGTCCATGTTGGTATAGTGACATGTTGGTATTTTGTCCATGTCGGTAAAGTGACCTGTCTGTACCTTGTCCATTTCTGTCTTATGTACCTGCTGGCATTTTGACTGTCAGCATGTTGATTGTCTGTATTCAGTCTGTGTCGGGATTATGGTTACCAGGATTTAGACCTGGTCTGGATGTTGGTGCCGGTAGTATGGCTGCCGGAATTTTGTCTGTTGGGATATCATACCAATGTGAACTGGGGCACTGCATTACATAATGTGAACTAGGGGCAACTACAATGTGCATATTGTGAACTGGAGGTACTGTGTGGAATAATGTGAAAAGTGGGGACTGTGTTTATCGCAATGTAAAATGGAAGCACTTTGTGGCATAATGTGAACTGGGGGCACTACAATGTGGCATAATATTAAGTGGGTGCACTGTGTGGCATAAAGTAAATTGGGGTCTCTATGTGGCATAATGTGAGCTGGGGACACTACTGTGGGCCATAAAATTAACTAGGGCACTTCTACGAGAGCACACAATAAACAACTGTTACAGAAATCTGTCTCTCTAGAAGCATTGGGGGTTGGTTCAAAATGTTGCTATGGGGGTCACAAAGTTTTAGTTATGCCCCTGCATGCAGCCCATTCTCATTAACACATCATATTCCTTGATATATTCTGCACTGCTTAGGAGTCCCTGCTCCTTCCACTATTTACCTCTGTCTGTGGTGTCCTGTTGCCTTCATTCCTCACATTAAATGACACTGATCCTGTCACATACAGCTCAGTCCTCTCTAGCACATCACTCATCTCCTGACATATTCTGTGTTGCTTAGACACCCAACTGCTGCTACTATATAACTCTCACATTTCTGCTGCCTCTGTTTCCCTCCTACCATCATACACTACCCCTGTCACATGCAGCCCACATCACTTATATCCTAATATACGTTGTGCTGCTGGTCCTTACACTATATAAATTCAAATTAATTTGCCCTATATTCTGCTTCCCAGATGAACAAGAACGTCTCCTGAAATACTTTGACTATATAGTCTACAGGTTGTGCACATTTTTTTTGCTGCATTATAAGATTTTATTTTTTGCACTCCATCATGATCTAATTCTGTTTACATGTACCATTCAATAAAAAGCATATAAATTAGGGGTGTGCACCGGCAACTTTTCGTGTTTTGTGTTTTGGTTTTGGATCTGGATCTTTCTTCGTGTTTTGGATCTGGATTGGTTTTGCCAAAACCACCCTTCCGTGTTTTGGGTTCTGGGTTTTGTGTTTTGGATCTGTATTTTTTTGAAAAAAAGCATAAAAACAGCTAAAATCACAGAATTTGTAGGTTTTTCTGCTCCTATGCTATTATTAACCTCAATAACCTTAATTTCCACTCATTTCCAGTCTATTCTGAACACCTCACACCTCACAATAGTGTTTTTATGTCCAAAAGGTTGCACCGAGGTAGCTGGATGACTATGCTAAGTGACACGAGTGGGCGGCACAAACACGTGACCCATCTAGGCGTGATACTGCAGTGGCAGACAGGATGGCAGTTTGAAAAACTAGGCCCCAAACTGTACATAATGCAAAGAAAAAAAAGAGGTGCAAGATGGAATTGTCCTTGGGCCCTCCCACCCACCCTTATGTTGTATAAACAGGACATGCACACTTTAACAAACCAATCATTTCAGAGCCAGGGTCTGCCACACAACTGTGGCTGAAATGATTGGTTCGTTTGGGCCCCCACAAAACAAGCTGGCAATTAATCTGTCCCTGCACAAACTGGCTCTACGGAGGCAAGATGTCATCCTCATCCTCCTCATCCACCGATTCCTCACCCTCTTCAGTATGTACATCCTCATCCTCACAAAGTATTAACTCGTCCCCACTTGAATCCACCACCACAGGTCCCTCTGTACGTTCTGGAGGCTGGTCTCCCTGGAAGAGCTGATAATTCATTTTGATGAACATCATCTTCTCCACATTCTGTGGAAGCAACCTCCTATGCCTTTCGCTGACAAGGTTCCCGGCTGCACTAAACACTCTTTCGGAGTACACACTGAAGGGGGGGCAACTCAGGTAAAATAGAGCCAGTTTGTACAGGGGCCTCCAAATTGCCTCTTTTTCCTGCCAGTACAGGTATGGACTGTCTGACATGCCTACTTGGATGCTGTCACCGATGTAATCCTCCACCATTCTGTCAATGGTGACAGTATCATATGCAGTGACAGTAGACAAGTCAGAAATTGTTGCCAGGTCCTTCAGTCCGGACCAGATGTCCAAACTTGGTCCTGCCTGCCCTGCATCACCGCCAGCGGGTTGCTTAGGATACCTAAGTTTTTTCCTGGCAGCCCCAGTTGCGGGAGAAAATGAAGAAGGAGCTGTTGACGTGTCACGTTCCGCTTCAGCTGACAGTGTGTTCACCAGCAGGTCTTTGCACCTCTGCAGGCTTGTGTCGGCCGGAAAGAGAGACACCACATAGGCTTTAAACCTAGGATCGAGCACGGTGGCCAAAATGTAGTGGTCTGATTTCAACAGATTGACCACCCTGGAATCCTGGCAAAGCGAATGAAGGGCTTCATCCACAAGTCCCACATGCCGAGCGGAATCGCTCCGTCTTAGCTCCTCCTTCACTTTCTCCAGCTGCTTCTGCAAAAGCCTGATGAGGGGAATGACCTGACTCAAGCTGGCAGTGTCTGAACTGACTTCACGTGTGGCAAGTTCGAAGGGCTGGAGAACCTTGCACAACACAGAAATCATTCTCCACTGCGCTTGAGTCAGGTGCATACCCCCTCCTTTGCCTATGTCATAGGTGGATGTATAGGCTTGAATGGCCTTTTGCTGCTCCTCCATCCTCTGAAGCATATAGAGGGTTGAGTTCCAACGCGTCACAACCTCTTGCTTCAGGTGATGGCGGGGCAGGTTCAAGAGTGTTTGCTGGCGCTCCAGTCTTCGGCACACAGTCGCTGAATGGCGAAAGTGGCCAGAAATTTTTCGGGCCACCCAAAGCGTCTCCTGCACGCCCCTGTCGCTTTTCAGAAAATTCTGCACCACCAAGTTTATTGTGTGAGCAAAACATGGGACGTGCTGGAATTTGCCCAGATGTAATGCCCGCACAATATTGGTGGCGTTGTCAGATATCACAAATCCCCAGGAGAGTCTAAGTGGGGTAAGCCACTGGGCGATGATTTCCCTCAGTTTCTCTAAGAGGTTGTCGGCGGTGTGCCTCTTACTGAAACCGGTGATACACAGCGTAGCCTGCCTTGGAACGAGCTGGCGTTTCTGAGATGCTGCGACTGGTGACGCTGCTGCTGTTGCTGCGTAAGGTGATACATCTACCCAGTGGGCTGTCGCAGTCATATAGTCCTTAGTCTGCCCTGTTCCACTTGTCTTCATGTCTGTGGTTAAGTGGACATTGGGTACGACGGCATTTTTCAGGACACTGAGGACACTTTTTCTGACGTTTCTGTACAGTCTCGGTATCGCCTGCCTAGTGAAGTGGAATCTAGACGGGATTTGGAACCGGGGACACACTACCTCCATCAATTGTCTAAATCCCACTGCACTAATGGCGGATACCGGATGCACGTCTAACACCAACATAGCAGTCAAGGCCTCAGTTATACGTTTTGCTTCAGGATGACTGCTGTCGTACTTCATCCTCCTCGCTAAGGACTGTTGGAGGGTCAATTGTTTAGTAAAAGTAGTGGTGTTCCTACTTCCTCTCTGGGATGATGAACGACTCCCAGCACCAGCAACAGCAGCAGCGGCAGCAGGAGGCGTAGCAATGCAGGATCCTCCGGAGGAATCCCGGATAGGAGAGTCAGTCATGCCAGTGACATGGCCTGCGGGACTACTTCCGATCCTGACTAAGGAGGAAATTGACGAGGAGGGAGTTGACGGTGTGGTTTGCAGGCGCTTGGATACAACAGGACAACGGGATTTAGGTGTCCCTGGACTGCTTACGGTCTTAGCCAAAGTTTCTGAACTTGACAGTAACTTTTTATGAACGCGCTGCAGGTGCCGTATAAGGGAGGATGTTCCTAGGTGGTTAACGTCCCTACTCCTACTTATTTCACCTTTACATGTGGTACATATGGCAAGACAGTTGTTGTCCGGATTTGAATAGAAATATTGCCAGACCAAAGAGGTGGAATGTTTGGTCTTCTGCCCAGGCATGACCGTGATGGGCTTTTTCATCCCACGGACAACAACTGTCTCCCCCAGTGCCTGATTTAAACAAACCACATCATCAGAATCCTCCTCGCCAACTTCCTCCTCAGCGCCAGCTACACCAGTATCCTCATCCTGTTGTACTTCAACAGTGACATCTTCAATTTGCATATCAGCAAGTGAACTGTGGGTGCTCCTTTCAGCACTTGCAGGGGGCGTGCAAATGGTGGAAAGAGCCACCTCTTCCCGTCCAGTGCTGGGAAGGTCAGGCATAGCAACCGCCACCACACTTGGACTCTCCTTGGGGATTTGTGATATCTTCTTAGAACGCACAGTTCTTCGCTGTGCTTTTGCCAGCTTAACTCGTTTGATTTTTTTAGTGGGAGGAGGGCTTCCATCGTCATGTGAAGCTGAACCACTAGTCATGAACATAGGGAAAGACCTTAGCCGTTCCTTGCCACTCCGTGTCATAAATGGCATATTGGCAAGTTTACGTTTCTCTTCAGATGATTTAAATGTTTTTTTTAAGGTCATTTTCCTGAACTTTGTCATTTGGGATTGTATGTGGCTTCTACTATGACATTGGGCATCGGCCTTGGCAGACGACGTTGATGGCATGTTATCGTCTATGTCATGACTAGTGGCAGCAGCTTCAGCACTAAGAGGAAGTGGTTCTTGATCTTTCTCTATTTTATTTTTATTGGAGAAAGTTTGGTCCTCCATTTATGTTATATCGATTTGATATATACGTGCGGCTAAGGCGCACACAAACACAGAAAATATTTTTTTATTTTTGCTGGAGAGTAGTGCACTTTGTGGGTTACACCACCCTTTAAGAAATGAGCCAGCCGGCTCTTTACTTATGGGACACAGGCGCACGCTTGGCGCTGCTCCTTTGTTGATGCACGTGCGGCTACTGCGCACACAATTCACAAACACAGAAAAAATATTTTGTTATTTGGTTTGGAGTGTACTTTGGGGGTTACAGCACCCTTTAACGGTCAAGCCAGCCGGCCCTTTACTTATGACACAGGCGCACGCTTGGCACTACTTTGTTGATGCACGTGCGGCTACTGCGCACACAATTCACAAACACAGAAAATAATTTTTATTTTGGTTTGGGCTGGAGTGTACTTTGGGGGTTACAGCACCCTTTAACGGTCAAGCCAGCTCTGGCCCTTTACTTATGACACAGGCGCACGCTTGGCACTACTTTGTTGATGCACGTGCGGCTACTGCGCACACAATTCACAAACACAGAAAATATATATTTTTTTTGGTTTGGACTGGAGTGTACTTTGGGGGTTACAGCACCCTTTAACGGTCAAGCCAGCCGGCCCTTTACTTATGACACAGGCGCACGCTTGGCACTACTTTGTTGATGCACGTGCGGCTACTGCGCACACAATTCACAAACACAGAAAAAATATTTTGTTATTTGGTTTGGAGTGTACTTTGGGGGTTACAGCACCCTTTAACGGTCAAGCCAGCCGGCCCTTTACTTATGACACAGGCGCACGCTTGGCACTACTTTGTTGATGCACATGCGGCTACTGCGAACACAATTCACAAACACACAAAAAATATTATTTTTTTAGCACTTGGGGGGAGCACCCCTGATGGACAGAGCACCCCCTGGACAACACTACAGCACCCCATTAGGACTGGGACACTGCACAGGACTTTGGAGTGGACACAGCCCCTATGGAGAACTGACTGCACAACACAGTCCAGCCAGCCCCTATGGACTTTGAAGTAGTGGACACAGCCCCTATTAACAACAGCAGCACAGCACAACACAGCCAGCCCCTATGGACTTTGAAGTAGTGGACAACAGCAGCACAGCGCAGCACAGCACAGCACAACACTACTCTGCACTACACTACACTACACAGCCCAGCCAGCCCTAACTCCCACCCTCCCTCTTCACTGTCCACAGCCGAGTGAGAAAATGGCGCCGACGCGGGTACCTTATATAGGATCCAAAACCCGCGAGACCCGGAAGGCGGGATGAAGACGTTTTGCCTCGATTTCAGATCCGAGTCAGGCGGGAAAAGTCGAGCCTGACTCGGATCTGCCTCGGATCGGGGGGGCTCGGGGGGGTTCGGATTTCAGAAATCCGAACCCGCTCACCCCTAATATAAATGTAGCCTAAGAGTTAACTATTTTGCTGGAAAACTTTGAAATAATTTAAAAAAGTAAAAAACAACATGTAGCTGTGACTGAATGACACGCTGTATTGCAGTGCACAGTGAAGAGAAGGGATGGGAGAGCATAGACCACTATGTTTTCAAACTAACTTGATGTCAGTCTACCATTTTGAAAGTACATAGGTTGGAAATAATGATCATGTATGCTTATTTTTCAAGCAAGAGCCAAAAAAGTAAATATCAATAAAACTCTCAGTGGCCTGAGACTTCATGATAACACTATTCCAGCTAGCAGTAATAGAGGAGATCTGGACACCTGTGGGTAGTGGTGATTGTTATGTTGAGATCCATTGAGGCTGTGGAGACTGCAATATTTGGTGATATGCCATATACCTTTTAAATTCTGTTAACTGCAAGTTTTCGTTTAATTTCATTCTGTTTATGCACTAGGGAGCGCACCATTGTAATTTTATTTATATTAATTAAGGTCTATTAATAAAGAAATTAATAAATAAAAGAATGGGATAGACTATATTAAACAATTGGGAGTTTTATTTAAATATTAAAAACTCTGAAAAATATTGGTTGGATGTGTAATTCCCATTATTAGAGAGGATTTATTTCTAATGAGAAATTTGGATGGGAATGTTCATAATAATAATAATAATAATAATAATAATAATAATAATAATAATATGCTTTACCTATTAAATACATCATTTACAAGCACTTAGGAGATATTTATCAATATTATTTTCACAAAAATAATGTGAAAACAGGTGTTTTCACACCCTTTTCACATTATATTAGTACAGGTTGAGTCTCCCTGATCCAAAATGCTTGGTACCATGGTTATTTTGGATAGCAGAATATTCTGTATTTTGGAATATTTGAATACAATAATGAAATATCTTGGGAATGGGACCCAAATCTAAACACAGAATGCATTTATGTTTCATATACACCTTATACACAATGTCTGAAGGTAATTTTATACTTTATTTTTAATAATTGTGTGTCTTAAACAAAGTTTGTGTACATTGGACCATCAAAAAGCAATGGTTTCACTATCTCAATCATGCTAAAAAAATCTGTATTTCGGAAAATTCTGTATTTTGGAATATTTGGATATGGTAGACTCAACCTGTATCGCCTAAATGTATGAAAGGGCTTTTGGAGGAGAATTCGCAAAATTCTCCTCCAAGCCCTTACATTCGCAATTTTGTATTAAACAGGTTGCATTTTCCAGACTTGCAATGGGAAATGTGATTTGCCCAAATTTACTAAAATTAAATTGTAAAAAAATAGCGGAGGGAGCCACGTGATAATAACGCTATCTTCTGATGGTGTTATTATGGCTGCCCCCCATTTCTAATACTCCAGCTCCGACAGCCAGAACAGAGCTCATAGCTGACACCTGTGATCAGCCATTTGGGTCTAATTAGACCACAGGCTGAACACTGAAGAAAATAAAAATATGAAAAAGAAAATAATAAAATAAAACTTACCTGCACGCTGCTGCAGCCTGGGATCCTTGCCGGCTCCTGTTACCCCAGTCAGCTGATGCCTTGAAACTTCCAGCCGGCATCTTACAGAGAGAAAGAGTCATGACCCTGTTAGCTTAGTGGCGGAATGGGGGGGGGATTGTGGGGAGGCTCATCGGTGAGGGTGGGGTCGTGGGGGGCGGTATTGTAGGGGTTTAGCCAGTGGCGCATGTGTGGTCACACTCACAGGGTATTTTTTGCAAATTGCAAATAATACCCGATAAGTGCTGGGAGAGGATTCGCAGGGACAGACCTTTCTCGCAAGCTCTGTCCCTGCATGCGATATTTGATACATCCTTGCAATGTATTCAAATATCGCTATGCGAATTTGGGCAAATTTATCACAACTCATCAGCATCTGAGATGTGGATTGTGATAAATATGTCCTATAGTCACTTTAAAGCAAGGTTCTAGTCAGGAGACTAAGCTAAAACACAGATTCTTTGACTATCAAGTTTTGATACAACTGTTCAGCATGCAGTAGAAGGTAAAAACCGTATTAATATATTATTTTCTTATATTCTCAGTAAGGGAAATACACTACAGGTACTTAAAATAGAAAATGTATTTGTTGCATATAATAATCTATCGGTGAGTCAGCAGTGGGCCATTATAATGAGATTCCCTGTTGGGTTTTTCATACCTCAGTCAGACCCTACTAAAACGTCTACAAATCTCATATGCTAAATAGTGACATCCAGCTGTCTAACCAGCCCCTGATATATGGTGTCAGTCATAAGTAGTACAAACATCCCCCCTCAAATGAAGTTGGATGTTTTTTTCTGCATGCTGCAGTTTGCGTATAGATTCATCTCTGTGTTGGAGACCAACAGAATTGTTACTCTGGCTACCCGCCAGTCTTACTTTGTCCAAGACGATGCTTAGCTAGAGCGCTCTCTTGTATGTTCTGTTCATTGGACCCACCAGAGTAATTTATTATACAGTTTAAATATATATTAGACTTCTGAGGGATCCCAACCACAGCTGGCAGAAAAACAACACTTTACAAATCTATAACTGGGAAAGTGAAAAATATTTCTAGGCATTGTGTATGTGTGCGGGTTATTTCCTAATAACGTCGACAAACAGTCAAACAATGTTTATAAGGTAAAACGAAGAGAATTCTCAGCTCTTATGCCACACATTGATCTGCCATATTATTAGATGGGATTCTTTCGAATCATTGATTTGTGCAGTCTTCAGTCAAAGCAATAGATTGGAATAGTAAAGTTAGAAAGGCAACAGAATGTCAATTTTGCAGTACCAATATGTTTCATAATTCACTTTGGACTGATAACTAATTGAAATTTCCAAATCAATAAAAAAAAATAAAAATGAAAAGCACATGATGTGATAAAATGCAGTCATACTTGGGTCTCACAAACATAATAGCATTATTCTGAACAATAATGTGACACACATGGCATTGTATGCATGGATAAGTACATGACAAGGGCAGTACATGAGCTCAGCTCATACATGCTAATTACATATTATATCTACTCCCTACAATATAAGCTATTTATTCTGATATATCTAAAAATGTTGTTTGTTTTAAAGGATAATAATAATGTTATTTATATAGCACTTTTCTCCTAAATGACTCAAAGTGCTTAAACTCACTAACGTGTATTATCGTGTTACCATATAATAACTTTGTTAAATACAATGAAACTTAACTTCTAAAATAAAGACAGAGACAACAGTGTTGGCATTTAAAATTGTTGGAAATTTATTTTTGCCAAGTCATTACATTTTTAGACTATAACTAAAATAATAATAATAATGGTGACGGCACAAAAAGAACGACCAGGACAATAACAACCAAACAGCTCAAACAAACACATACACAAGCCAAGCATTGGTGATCAACTCTCCTTTACCTTCAACCACCCGTCCAGGTGGTATAGCCATTTCCCGTCCAGGACAGTTGGCTGTCGCTTTACTCCACTTCAAGGAGAACGCATCCACTAAATCTAACTATTAACATAAACTAACTCAAAGTGCCATTCTTTCTGCCAAGCGAGGCCTAAACCAATGCGCCACCACTGTAACCAGAAACACCGCAAACCAGCAGAAAAATGCTTTCCAGAAAAATAGCCAAACCCTCAGGACTAAGATGCATGCCATCTCCACAATACAAATATGCATACCGGAATTGATTCCACACATGTTCCACTACACCACCACCATTCTCCAACATGTACCTCACCACTGCAGTATTTACCTTCCTCCTAGCCACATCCAACTATGCACCAGAACCAGCATTGCTCCAAACACTCCTATGGACAATGAAGGACCACTCCAATTTGCAGGAAGGCAGGGCTTCTGCTATCAAATGGAAATCCCTAAGACAACAGAGTGCAAATCCAGTACAGTGTGCTGACCTAAATCATTTCCACCCAGATGCAGTACTTTATAACATGGAAAGAAAACACAAAGCAGCAAACCCACAGACACACCATACCAACAAGATATGGAAACATAACAAAGAGGGGGAAGGGGGACGGAACAACGTAGCTAACCAGACTTGAGGCAAAAAACATAAAAAAAAACCCTGGAGTAAACTTACAAATCATGAAAATATCATATAATTCAGTAGCCAATTGGGCCCCCGGGGGAAAAAAAAAATTCCTCGTAGACTCCCGCAGTAGGTCGGCATCCGTGGTTAGGCATCCGGTGAGCTACGTTGGAACAAAACAGCTAAACCCTGCCGAACATAGCACCAGAACGCAGCAGAACACCATCGACCAAGGCATTGGATATCCCCGTCGGATAAGCCAGCAGAAGCCACAGCTGTAGCAGCTCCTATTCTAAATGAGTGAATACCGAACTCACCCGGCTCGAGTCCTAAAGATGCCAAACAATGCTTCAAAACATGACAAAACTGGTATTTCGTAAGTGGGGATCCATCATCGTGCATCAAACATGCCCCATACCATTCGCTACACATCTGTTCAAAGGTGCGAGCCAGTGTCACTGGACATACTGCAGGAATGGGATATGGTTGAAGTGAAAAGCCAGCACCCTCTACCAACCTGGTCCATCTTGGAGCGCTGTATAAGACATAGCATCGCGTCTGGGCATACAATTACATCCGGAATAGTGAGTGGTGGGTAAGCCCTCTAAGAGGGGGCAACTAATTTGCAGACCCAAAACGCTCCATTAAGCGCCATGGCAAAACCTAATTGAAGCAACAAGTATTCAAAAGCTGAAAAACAAACTGAAGGGACTGCAGCCACAAAGTAAAGCAACACGGAAATATCACTGAGATGCCTGCAGTCAACCGCTGTAGCGGTCGACCTGGACCAACCCCCCCATGCCCTTGAAAGTATGAAGGACCTGAAGGGGTCAGACCTGTCATATAATGTAGAGAAAACTACATACCTGCTGAAATATGAGCGAGCGCCTGTCACAGCCCGCAACAGAGACCTCAGACTCAGACCCCGACACTTACCTTTGTGGGTCCTATCCCGCTGCGCATTCCGGCTCCCATGACGTGCAGCGCTGCCCGCTGTTCTCTCTGACGGGTCCTACTGTCTTCTCTCCTCCACGCCGGCTATGGATGGCCGCTCTGGCTCCAATACTTACACGCTGAAACATGCTGTTCTCCGGTCCATGGGCGCTGCCATCTTGGATTGCCCATGTGACACGATCTCCTCCAATGAACATCCAGCACTCCCTATAAAAGGATCTCCACTTCTCCCAGAAAGTTGCCAGTGCAACAAGTCCCCTAGTTTAACTAGTGAGCCTCACCACTGTGCTCCGTAGGTGTTGTCGCCGCTCCAAGTAGCGTCCGAGCTGCCATTGTCTCCATACGGCTACCCAGCCACTCCAAGTAGCTTCCGAGCTACCACCGTCTCCATACGGCTACCCAGCCACTCCAAGTAGCTTCCACACTACCACCGTCTCCATACGGCTACCCAGCTGCTCCAAGTAGCTTCCACGCTACCACTGTCTCCATACAGCTACCCAGCCGCTCCAAGTAGTTTCCATGCTACCACCATCTCCATTCGGTTACTCAGCCGCTCCAAGTAGCACCCGAGCTACCACCGTCACTCTACGGCTCCTTAGCCGCACCTAGCTGTCCGTGCTTCCACCATTTACTACACAGCTCTCCAGCCGCATCAAGCAACTCCCATGCTATATCAATCCTCTGCCAGTCTTCTGCATCCTCTCATGCGGAGGAACTTCATCAAACCTAGTCTCCTCTAGCGAGCATCCTAGCTAAGTAATACAGGTCCAAGGCCCAGCCCGGTAACACAGTCCCAGAATCCCACGACTCTGACAGCGCCCTTGAGAATACATATCCCAAATAAAAGCCAGCATGACTTGCTGCAAGCTCTTACGTGCCTGAGCCACCGAAACCCAGAAATGCTCCCATTCCAGCCAACCCACCTGATAACATCGCAAAGTCTTGGGGGCAATGGCCCTCAAAGCTAGTTCCTCCATGCCAGCCTGATGATCTGCCAAACATAAGGAGGACATCGGTCATCAGACAACTTGGCCTGCGGTGCTAATTCCCTAATTATATGCCAGTCGAATCGGGACAATGCATCTGCTATCGCAATTTGTACACCAGGCACATGTCGGGCCACAAAATGGACATTAAGCAGCAGGCAACGCAGCACAAGTCTGGCCAGCAGACGACAACCGGGAGAGATGATGAATTCTGATGGTTAATCGCATGTACTATGCCAAGGTTGTCGCACCAAAATATGATGCTAGCATTCCTCAAGCGGTCCCCCCAGAGTTCCAGAGCAACTACAATGGGGAACAGCTCAAGCAACAGCAAGTTCTTGGTAAAGGTGCACCGTTGAGGTAAGATCCAAAGCCAGTTGCACCAGCAGCATCAGTAAAGAGCTGCAGCTGAGTATTACTGCAAGATGGGACAGGCCATATACTTAGTTGAACTGAGCAAGGAACACATTCCAAACACGCAAGTCACGCTTGATTCGGACGATAAATGGACAAAATAATGGGGGCAAAGGACGCAAGCAAAAGACCTTTCCAATTTCCAGTAAAAGATCCTTCCCATGGGAATGATCCTGCAAGCAAAATGGAATAGTCCAATCAGGGACTGCCCCTGATGCAGGGTGAGTTTACCCACTCCCAACGCAACCACAATAGACCCGTGCAACCTATCCAATTTGTCCTGAGGGAGACGACAGCATCCCACCAAGGCATCAATCTCAATACTCAAGGAGAGCCACGTCACTGGACCTTCTGTGTATTTGCTCACGATAGGGACCCTGAAAAAAACAAAACATTGACTGCATGGAATGTAGCAGTTTACCACAGCGAGGGGAATCAGCTGGACCAATGCATAGGAAATCATCTAGGTAGTGAGCTACCCCAGCCTCCCCTGTGCCAGCAACAACACACCAATGCAGGAATGAGCTGAAACACTCAAAAAAGGCGCACGAGATGGAACAGCCCATAGGCAAGCATTTGTCTATGTAGAAACTGTTCTACAGGTGAAAACCCATGAATCTAAAAGAATCCGGGAGTAGTGGCAATAGAAGAAACGCCGATTCAACATCTATCTTATATCTCCATATGTTTAGGGAGATATATATATATTTCCAGTTCCACTTTACCATTTTTTACAGGTGACAGTCCACATGAATTAATATCATTAGTAATACCATTAATATGGCATGAATCGGACAAACTTTACTACATATCAGAATAGGAATCACCATGCCCACATCTATCCACTATCATAGACAAATACAGACTAGGATCCTACTAATATATTATGGACTAACCGAGGACAGACTACACGTTAACACCAGTGATCATAGCTTACCCTTATCCTATACACAATACCTAACCAAAGGTGGCCGCTGCCACAAGTGAGATCATTATTACCAATAAAGGAGACACTGGATCACTGAAAGATAGAGGAGAATGGATCGAGTACACACTGAACTGCAAGGCATTCTAATGTCTGCAGACAGGACTCAACAAACGCTGTGACGTAATGACGAACATAGGTGCTTACCGCACATGCGCACCAATACGGAACCGAGAAGTGCGGCTCGTTACAGCATAATGGGCAAACTAATGAGGAGACTCAGTATATAAGATGGTAAGAAGACAACAGCAACCATTTGCCCTTGAAAAAGTCCCACATAGGGACGAAATGCGTTGGTACGATACACTGATTGGTTTATTTGTTATTGACTTTATGTCCTATATTTGTATTTACTTTTTTAGGAAAAAAAATCTGGCATTGCTTTTTTCACATTAAATAGCTTGTTTTATCCTTTATGCTATTAAGACTCAGTGGGCACGATTCAATTCAACGCGATGTAAATAGCGCCGTGAGATAGCTCCCGGAGCTATTCAATTCATCGCGATGTTAGGTCGGGGAAGGCTCGTTATTGCGCCTTAAACAGGGTGTTTAGGCGCGATAACGGGCATTCCCCGACCTAACTTCCCGGCGCAAGGCTGTTTTCCAGGCGCGAAGGGCAGAAAACAGCCTCGCGCCGGGACTTTTGCCGGATTTCTTCTCTCATCCCCGGAGGGATGAGAGAAGAAGTCCTTAGTCGGACTTGGCAGCGCGGTGTATTGAATAGCTCCGGGAGCTCACTCCTGGAGCTATTTACATCACGTTGAATAGAATCGTGCCCAGTGATATTTGCTATACACACTGGGCCCCTTACTCACACAGGAATCAGTATGAATGACCACCGGCCCTATGGCCAGCGGTTCAAATCCCAATGCCGGAAGACCAGCAGTAGTGAAAATCCCAACAGGGGTTATTGGTAAGTATAACTAACCCTACCCCCTAATGTTAACCCTCCTTTAGGGGTGCCTAACCCCAACCTCCCCCCTAGTGCCTAACCCTAATAAGCGCCTAAACCTAACCCCCCCATCCTCACAGCCTAAACCTTAGGCTCCCAGGGAGAGGGGGTTGCCTAACCCTAACCTCCCTCTTGGGGTGCCTAACCCTAACCCCCCTTCCCCTAGCCTAACCCTTCCAGTGGGGTGCCTAACCCTAAGTCCCCCCCGGTAGCCCCTAACCTAACCCTCTCCGTGCGCGGCTGTCCGAGCCCACCGCCCGGCTTACCTTCGTTCGGTATGCCAGGCATCGGGCTCCCGGCGTAGGTATAATGACAGGTGTCGGGATTTCGATGCCTGTCATTAGTACCCTACCGGGATTTGACAGTTGGGAAGCCAGCGGTTGGCATTTTGACTGTCAGCTTCCTGACTGCATCCCCTCACACACACACGGTGGATAAGGACACAGGAAGGAGTTTGGCCAGCAGACACAGGGCCGGAGTATGGTCTGAGGGGGCCCTGAAGCAACAACTTTGTGGGGGCCCCTATCAATATAATTGTATATATTTATATATACACATATTTTTATATACTTACACACAGTGGTCGAAGTGGGAATTTTGAAGTAGGGGTATGGAAAATATAAGATTGTACCTATGCGCGCGTCTTCGGCGTGCGGCGGGGAAAGGGGGTGGCCATTTAAAAGGGTTGTGTCCTTAAGGTGTGCACCTTAATGTAGTGCACCACGCCATAGTACCCCTTATACACATTATGCCACACAGTAGTAGTGCCCCTTAAACAATGCCCACAGTAGTAGTGTCCTCTATACAATACCCACAGTAGCAGTACCCCTATGCAATGCCCACAGTAGTAGTGTCCTCTATACAATGCCCACAGCAGTAGTGCCCTCTATACATTTCCCATAGTAGTGTCCTCTATACATTGCCCAAAGTAGTTGTGCACCCTTTGCAATGCCCATAGTAGTGCCCTCTATACATTGCCCACAGTAGTAGTGCCCTCTATACATTTCTCACAATAGTAGTGCTCTCTATACATTGCCCATAGTAGTTGTGCCCACTATAGTAGTAGTGCTCCACATGAAGAATCAAGCACAGATTTGCCACCCTCCCACACACACTCCCCTTATTAAAAATAATGCAGTACACACACGTTACAAAATGAAAAATAATGCCACAAATATCCCCTCATTAAACATCTGCCTTCCCTTTTTCTTAAAATGTATGGTTCATATCTATTCTCCCTCTTTCCCTACTTGCAAATAGTGTAATAGACCTCAGATCTATGAGGCGACCCAACCATGGAACCTGCTGTACTTACTTACCCTGCCTGCAATCTCTTGGTTTCTAGTCCTGCAGCCTTCTGAATTCTGATTGGTGGATAGCTTCAGCCATCCACCAATCAGTGTGGGGAGACATCCCACCACTATGATTGGTGGATGGGACTAGAGCCATCCACCAATCAGCATTCTGTCAGACATCGTCGGACGCTGCGGCTGCAGGACAGTTATGTGACAGGCAGCAGGGAGATAGAGAGAAGAAGCTCCCCGGCCGCTCTGACTGAACGGAACGGTAGGGGAGCGTCTTCTCTCTTTCTTCCGGCTGCAGCCCGCAGGGTATGTAATGCATTGCAGCACGCGGCTACAGCGGCCCTTATTTTTAAAATGGGAGAGGCCAGGGGGAAGATGTCATACTGCCCCCCCTCCCAGCCCACTGCCCAGCCCGGTCTTAGCAGAGGGGGGATCTGCTCATGGGGGACGAGCACACTGGTGGGTGGGCGGCGTCAGCGGCACTAGGGGTTTGGGTGGTCCTAGGGGCTGTCCTCCACTGACACTGAGCGGTGTCATGCAGTGTAGTGGGCGGAGTCATGTACTGTAGCTTTCTCTCTCAGCGCTGTGGCTGTAGCCACGCCTCCACCCTTGATCTGTTCCTTCCAAGCTAGTTAAAAAAAAAGTAGTGCTTGCTTGAAGTGCTGGTATGCTATACCGTTGCATACCGGCACACTTCGAGCACTGCTTACACACATATATACATTCACACAGAAAAACACATATACACACCACACATGCATGTGTCACGCATACTCTACATTACACACAAACATACATACACACACAATTCAAACACACACACACTTACCTTGCACCATCTGCACTGCATGTTGTGGATGGGGAGGGGACCTGGCAGGAAGGCGATATGTTATTAAGCTCCAACCCCCTCATGGCTTTGGCCGCGATTTACGGGTCAATCAGAAAGGGGCGGAGCCAAATGACACAATTGTAATGGAATGCATCATACTTGCTCCGCCTCCTGCTGATTGACCCGCGAATCGCGGCATTTTGCAGTGAGGTGGGCGGGGTTTAATAATGGTGCCTGCTCTTGTGCAGCTGCTGCTGCTGTGTGGAGGCCCTTTATGTGTGGGAGCCCCTGTCGCCCCCCCCTATCATCTGTCCCTGAGCAGACATCACGCTGTGGTAAGTCTATCTTACCTAACACTGCCATATAGTGTCCATATCACCCTGATACTGCGTCGGTGGCCACAGCCGCAACCCTGCTGACCGGGAGAAGCGTGGATGCATGGCGGCCGCGAGGGGCAACAGTAGAAGAGCCTGCAGCTACAGACCTGAAGTAGGAGGTAGGAGACCAGGAAGAGCGGCGGGGGGGGCATTATAGCAGAGAACAGGCTGAGCTAAAGAAAATGAAAAATGAAGGGAGAAGAAAGAATAAGGAATGACAGGATGAGAGTGAAGGGGAGGAGGAGACTCAAGAAAAGGAGAAAATAGGAAAAACTAGAAATTAAAGAACTAAGAGATTATCAAGGCGAATCAAACTGATTAAGGGTACTTCTCTGTCCTGGAAAAAACTGGAACAAAGAGGCAGATCACACTACTTCTCCACACTAAATAGACCTTAACCACTCCCCACAAACCAGTCATTGGCTGCCTATTAAAAATAAACTTAAAGGGGCAATAATCAACAACTTATAAAAATGGCAACACTCCAAACACTCGTGGTTTAATGTCCCTCAAGCTTAATTGTCAGCCTTCGGGCTAACCTACATTTGCATTTACAGCACAAAATACAAAACAAGCTTTACAAGGGACATGCTTGGGTGAAACTGTAGCTGTGATCATCTCAATCCCAGAACAATGCCCATCACTTATAAAGAATAAGGACATGAATTTAAATCAAAGACAGGTGCCTGAGCCATATGTAGTATCACTATCTTCAGGTACCCCCCCCAAAAATCAGAACATCAGCTATATTAATGGGGACTGTAAAGGAATATATTATTCTATTTTGAAAAGACCACTATGCTCCTATGGCTTATATCAGTCATATAGAGATAAATGCACAAATAAACGCAAATCAGTTTGTGCATATCTTGTGATTGTTTTCCACTGTGAACTCAAGTGTATGCAATTACATGCTATGCAGACGTACCCATCTCAGGCACTTCTCCACTTACGTAGTAGCCACCACTGGGCTGTAACTGGGCAAGTTAAGTTTAGAGAAGGCATGTTGCCGGAGGTGCAGGCTATGTAGAGCTGTGCATACACATTAATACACTTGTTTCAGATGCACCTTTTGCACCTTGGATAGGGCTCGTGCAAGTGTGCACTGATAATGATGACAGCATACGGACAGAAGCTGTCTGGACGCATATGGACAAAAGTATGCATTTAGTTCTGCACATCAATGCAGTGAGCCGGATCAGGTAAGTACTGTACACTTACCCTCCCCCCCTTCTCCCCCTAACCCTCCCTTCTTGTAGCCTAACCCTAACCTCCCCATCCCGCACCCTACACTAACCCTCCCCATTAGTGCTTAAACCTAAGTCTCCCCCATTAGTATCTAACCCTAACCATCTCCCACCCCCCCAGTGGTGTCTAACCCTCCACCCTAGGGGGATTGAGATAGGTGACGGTATTTCGATGCCTATCTAAAGTCCCTTGTCTGGATTTAGACCGGCTGCATCGCGGCCTCTAGTCTCATAACTACATCCCGAATATACACTGTCTGCTCTATGAAAGAATATAGTAGAGGGGAGATGTGAGACCTGCGCTATAATATATATGTAGCTGTGTGTGGTCAATACTTGCTGCAGACCTTGTTTGAGAATACCCAACCCAAAAGAATTGAAGTACACAAATATAGTATAAGGTCAGCGCTACATATAGATATATGATGAACGTGCACAGTAGATAGTATATAAAAATGGTTCCTAATTTATTAGTAGAAAAAAATAAAAGGGTCACAATGCCCCTTGTCAATGAATGGTAAATGCAGGTATATAGGAGTTCCTAAATGCACATCAGGATATTAACCGTGAAGTCACCTACAATCATACAAATGTTGTCCTGGAAAAACCAATTGTGTGATATAAAAAATAGGCTGGTAGAGGGGTGATCCGTTGTACCTCTCAGATGTGGGGTGTATCGGCAGGGGGTAGAGTAGTAACGCGGGGTGTAACAAGTGTGTGTCTGGCGGGGAGGCGTCCCGTATCCCCCAGGTGCACAACTTACCTCCGGGTGAGCAGTGTCTCCTTCTTAGTTGTTCTTCTTTCCCAGTCCTTTGCTCCACTGGTGCTGTCAGCGCACGTGCATACACACGCTGACTGGGAAGCGATGTCCTCACCGCTACTCTGCGAGACTTCCGGGTCTAGTAATCTCGCGAGATCATTCTAGTCCCAGGCTCATCAGATAACAACGTGGTGGCTCGACTCGGCACCGCGAGGAGACTTAGGAGTAGGGTCAAAGGTGTGATCCAGTCTTGAAGTACTGGGCATATGTCGTCCCAACGCATATCGGCTATACAGCCTTCCTCAGGGGTTAAATTACACTGTCTTCTGTATGGGTATATCTACCTGTCACCACCATCTTTGTTAAGGTATCCAGCAGTTATTTGATACCAGTGGCCATCTTGACTGTGGGCATATGGGATGCTCCAAATATAATCATGGGGTGTTTGCTGTATAGACGTCCGTAGCACGTTTACAAACTTAAATCATACTTTGATCATATATAGAGTAGATGTAACAACATTCACCTCTTATTAGAGTTAGTAGTGTCAAAACAATGCATTTGTCACAGAAGAGGGTGGGTGTGGGTATATTAGTATAATGCATTGTCACAGATGAGACTTGAAAGTGTTCATATACTTTGCCTCTTGTTGGATTCATTATCTATATGTTAGACCAATACATGTATCAACAGAAGGAGAGTAGGCGTGGATATACTTCATTGTCTGCATTCAGACCCTGTGGTATAAATGTTTTGAGTGTATATATCCATTTGAGTTCCTCTCTGTTCAATGTGCCCTCAAAATCTCCTCCTCTCCAATTCTTCTCAATACAGACTATTCGCATAGGATAGAGAATGTGTCTCTAATCCTTTACTAATATTACATCGATGTTCTGAAATACGTGTTCTTAAAATACGTTTTGTCCGTCCAATATACTGGAGGCCACAGGGGCACTCAATCAAATATATGACCCCTGTACTGTTGCAGATGACATGTTGCAGTACAGTATATACCCTATTGGTGGTATTGGACCTAAATTTTTCAATTATTTTCGTACTGACATTCCCTTCTTTACAGTTCTTACACATTCCACAGGGGTAGAATCCTTTCCTAACACCTGTGTTCTCTAAAGTCATTTGTCTTGCAGGTTTGATCTTGATATGATTTCTGACCAATTTCTGTCTGAGGTCAGGAGCTTTTCTGTATATAATATGTGGTCTGGCTGGTAGTATTTCTGATAAAATGTCATCTTCTTTCAGGAGATGCCAGTGTCTATTTAAGATTTTTCTAAGTTGTTGAGTGTCTTGACTGAACCTGGTGATAAATGCAGTCTTGAAATCATTGTTAATCTCAGTATCTTTATCTTTATATGATAGTAATGTATGTCTATCTGTCTTCATCATTTTCTGGTATGCTCCCTCCACTAATTGTGCGTCGTATTGTTTGGCAAGGAATTGTTCTTTCAATTTCTGACTTTGTATTGTGAAATCACGTATTTGGGTGCAATTACGTCTTATTCTTGTAAATTGACTAAACGGGATGCTCCTAAGCCAATTGTGATGGTGTCCGTTACTTGACAGAATATAATTGTTCACATCTACCAGTTTAGTATATGTTTTAGTCTGGAGTTGATGGTTTTGCTGTGTATATAGGTATGTCCAAAAAATTAACACTCTCATGGCTGTAGTTCATGGTAAATATGAAATTAATATTATTGTTATTGATGTAACTCAAAAAATCTCTCAGTGAATCCTCATCACCCTCCCAGATGAAGAACACATCATCTATGTAGCGCTGCCATAGGACTAGATTCGCGCTGAATTCATGCCCAGACCAGATGTAATTGTCTTCCCAAAAAGTCATGAAGAGGTTTGCATAACTCGGCGCGAATCTAGTTCCCATGGCGGTCCCGGTTCTCTGACACTAATACTTCCCCCCCGAACCAAAAGTAATTGTGGTGGAGAATGTAATCTATTGAGTCGATTATGAATTGTGTCTGCTCTGTTTGTAAAGTGCAATCTTGTGTAAGGTAGTGCTTGGTAGCTTTCAATCCTTTATCATTGTCTATGACTGTGTACAGCGACGTGACGTCACTTGTACACAACCACAGACCATCTCTCCATTCTACATGTTGTAGGGTGTTTAGTATATCGGTGGTGTCTCTTATAAAAGATTTTTGTTTTTTCACATATGGTTGTAAGTAGGTATCAATGTATTGCGATAAATTTGCAGATATGGAACCAATCCCGGAAATTATGGGTCATCCAGGCGGGCGATCTATGTTTTTATGGACTTTGGGTAAATAAGAGAAGACTGGTATTATGGGGTGTGTAGTGTTCAGATAATCGTGTTCTTTCTTAGTCAAAATCCCTATGTCGTGGCCTCCCTTGAGTAAATCCCTCAGGGTTTTTTGAAATTGTACTGTGGGGTCCTTGTCTAATACTTCATATGTAACATTATCGCTGAGAATTCTGTGGGCCTCTTTGTTGTAGTCTGAGACGTTCAATATTACTATACTTCCGCCTTTATCGGCAGGTTTGATGACAAGATTATTGTTCCCACTTAATTCTTGTAGTGCTTCTCTTTCTGCCTTTGTAATGTTCATTGTTTTACCTTTGTGGTCAGTTTGTATACGGTCAATGTTTTTGGTGACTAGAAATTCAAAGCTATTGATAAAGTGGCCTTTCAGATATTTGGGATAGAACTTAGATTTTGGTATAAGGTCTGTATGCTTGAAAATATCTTGTTGTTTGTTCTGTGTATACTTGTTATTGACATGATATTTAGCTAATGTGAGTTTTCTTGTAAATTTTTGTAAATCAAGATATGTCTGAAATTTATTTAATTTTATTGTAGGGGCAAATTTTAATCCCCTGTTCAGTAGCGTTTTCTGTGTTCAAGTCATATCCGTATTACTCAAGTTTATGATTCTACTATCGGTGGGGTCATGTGTGTCTAGCTTTCTTTTCTGGCTTCTGTCTTTGCTGGTGTGGGGACTCAGTCCCGTTTCTTGATCTAAAAAAAATATTCCCCTATGTTGTCTCCTTGTTTGTGTCACTATGTTGTTCTAATGGAATATTGTTAAATCCTAATTCTAATGAGTGCCTAGCTAAAGTGTCGTACTCGTCACTTTCATCCAGACTGTATGTGGAAAAAGATGTGTCAATGGTGGACTCTAGATCTATTTTAGGCACTACTTCCGTCTGTTCAATGGCTGTTGTAGTTACTTCTTTGATTGTTACTTTTTGTTGATGTAGCTTGGTCATATATTGCTGATATGTTAGCTGGAGTTTTTTATATATCGGTGTACTAGGGGGGTTGTCTCTCCTGTCGGTCACCAGTTTATTAGACTCCTTGGTCTTCTTATGAGATTTCGTTTCGTGTTTCTTCCACTTAGTAATGTTCTTGTTCTTATTGAGCTTGTCTCTAATTATTTTTGATTTTTTGATAGCTATGATGATCCCTTCATTCATTTTAAGTCTATTCTGGGCAATGATCTCTAAGGCTTGGATTTCATTATCTTCCCTGTATGGTTGTAAATACGAATTGAGTGTTCCTATGTCTAATTCTATTATTATTATTATTATTATTATTATTATTATTATTATTATCATTTATATGGCGCCACAAGTGTTCCGCAGCGCCTTACAAAGTACATAGACAAAAAAGTAACCATTGACTTACAATACAATACAATACAATACAGGACAGGACATAATAGACTATAGTGGCTAGATCAGACATATGTGTGTCCACTATTAGTGTGATCAGTTGCATAGAGCATTCTTTCAGTACTGTGTTCCATTTTTGCATGAATGGAATGTTTTCTGTATTTTGGGTAGGTGATTTCTTGATTCTAAGCCCTTTAGGAATTAGTCCATTGGTTTTATACCAGTTCAGGGTTTGAATGTCCCACCATATTCTGGACTCTTTGTTGACTAATTTCTCTAATTTGAGAAAATTGTTACAGAAAGCCTGTCCATTTTCTTGTAATGTAGATGATACTTGCAGATCTGAAAATAATATTTCGGCTGTGGCCGTTCTTTGTTGTCTGATAGAATCTATAAGCCCCATATATATAAAGCTGCAGATCTCCTGGGTATAAACCGATAAACAGGGATGAGATTTATGGGCATAGTCTGTATTGAGAAGAATTGGAGAGGAGGAGATTTTGAGGGCACATTGAACAGAGAGGAACTCAAATGGATCTATAAACTCAAACCATTTATACCACAGGGTCTGAATGCAGACAATGAAGTTAAGTCTGTGATAATGCAATAGTGTCACGATATCTACACCTACTCTCCTTCTGTTGATACATGCATTGGTCTAACATATAGATAATGAATCCAACAAGAGTCAAAGTATATGAACACTTTGAAGTCTCATCTGTAACAATGCATTATACTAATATACCCACACCCACCCTCTTCTGTGACAAAGGCATTGTTTTGACACTACGATTACTAACTCTAATAAGAGGTGAATGTTGTTACATCTACTCTATATATGATCAAAGTATGATTTAAGTTTGTAAACGTGCTACGGACGTCTATACAACAAACACCCCATGATTATATTTGGAGCATCCCATATGCCCAAGTCAAAAATGGCCACTGGTATCAAATAACTGCTGGATACCTTAACAAAGATGGCGGCAACAGGTATATATACCCATACAGAAGACAGTGTAATTTAACCCCTGAGGAAGGCTGTATAGCCAATACGCGTTGGGAGGACATATGCCCAGTACTTCAAGACTGAATCACACCTTTGACCCTACTCCTAAGTCTCCTCGCGGTGCCGAGTCTAGCCACCGCGTTGTTATCTGCTGAGCCCGGGACTAGAACGATCTTGTGAGATTACTAGACCCGGAAGTCTCGCAGAGTAGTGGTGAGGACATCGCTTCCCAGTCAGCTTGTGTATGCACGCGCTCTGACAGCACCAGTGGAGCAAAGGACCGGGAAAGAAGAACAACTAAGAAGAAGATACCGCTCACCCGGAGGTGAGCGGGAAAGGACGCCGAGGGTAAGTTGTGCACCTGGGGGATACGGGACACCGCCCCGCCAGACACACACTTGTTACACCCCGCGTTACTACTCTACCCCCTGCCCATACACCCCACATCTGAGGAGGTACAACGGATCACCCCTCTACCAGCCTAATTTTTATATAACACAATTGGTTTTTCCAGGACTTAACATTTGTATGATTGTATGTGACTTCACGGTTAATATCCTGATGTGCCCCTTTTATTTTTTCTACTAATAAATTAGGATCCATTTTTATATACTATCTACTGTGCACGTTCATCATATATCTATATGTACCACCGACCTTTTACTATATTTGTGTACTATGAAATAACATACACTGTGTGCTCTGTGAAATAATATACACTGTGGGCTCTGTGAAAGAATATACACTGTGTGCTCTGTGAAGGAATCTACACTGAAACAAAAAAAGAGAAAGAAAGTGTTCCAGCAAGGGGCACTCATGAACTACTGATATTATGACAATCCAGTTATGGTGACCCAAGAAGATATGAAAAATATTAATAATAATAAAAATGAACTTTTAATTCAAAATGTTAAAATATATGAAACAGCGAAATACAAAGTGCAAATTGTGTATAAAGTGCTATTATGTGATACAATACAACATATAATTAAAAAGTTGTGTCCACTATGTTTCCAATATGATGCAGGTAATAATTGTTTGTAATATACTGTAGTGTATCCAAATTGACCAACTCAAGATATCACTCACAATTGTCCTATTGTCAAAAACGCTTTATTGAGTGAATTTCACATGGATATATTCTCCCATTCAATATGCGGCTAATTATCTAGTATCACTACGAACTGCACCCAAGTTGAAATGCTGATCCTAAATGAATCATCTCACATCCCTGTGTCATATCTGAATATAATTCCATAATTCCATTTCCAAACATATTGCATAGTGTGGTGTATCCTATTATAGGCTATATTACTCGATAAGTTGGAAATGTTCGACCAACCTCAAAGACAAGTTAGTCCATAGTCACTTTTCCAAATCCAACAGGAGAAAAGCGATTGTAGAGGGAAGTTTCAGATGTGGGGAGTGTAAAGCGTGTAGCTCCATGCCAACGACCACCTACTTTACAGATAAATATGGGCAAAAACATCAAATTCGAGACTATATAAACTGTAAAACAACAGGTGTGATATATTGTATCCATGTGGCAAGAGGTATGTTGGCATGACCACGAGAGCTTTGGATCAACGGATTTTGGAACATGTGGGCTCAATCAGAAACTCCAAAATTGAATTCAAACCTCTAACCTCAGTAGCGAAACATTTTAATGAACATCATTCCAGCAATCCAAATGGATTGACAGTTTTTGGAATAGAAAAATTACATATGGGGATAAGATGTGGTAATCTTACTCAGAGTTTGCTCAAAAGAGAAAGTCAATGGACGTTCCTGATGGGAGGTCTGCAACCGTCATGACTCAATGAATACATAAGCTATGGAACATTCCTCCAATGGAACTATGGGCCTGATTGAGAGCCGCTCGCTATTTGCGAGCGCACCCTCTGAATCAGGGGGAGAGTTTTTTTTTCCTGTCCGCCCACACAGCTAGTGCGTGCGGGCAGGAGATGATTGCGATTATTGCGACCATCGGCATTGCGAGGAGACCCTAAGGTAGGGTCTCAGCACCTGCAATGCCGAGTGGACTTCCATATATCTTTATGTGGCAATATAATAAAACAATATATTCTGGTTTTGGTTTAAAACAGGGATATGGTGGCTCATAATATAATTTTATATATTTATCACATTATCACATGATTTCAAATAAAGTTATTCACAAACCCCTTTTTTATATATAAACACTATATTGACTAATGAACATAGTTCACATAGACATTTATTAATATTGATCTGTACCTGTGTATATGTACGTATACACATATGTATGTTTGCATGTGTGTGTAATATATATATAAATATCCTACTGATGAAGTCCAGCCGCAGAGACAGTAGGGACGAAACGCGTTGAGGCTGTGGTGACCCCCGCTATCTGGGACTGCTATATTAATCAGATAAGCTCTAAAACCATCTTTAAATTGTAATTGTGTTTTTTTGTGCTATGTGTGTATAATTACATTTTTTAAAAATATACTACACTATGCAAGCATCTTTTTCTCCCCATTTATAATCCCACCTGGAGTAAACTAACTGTGCCACATTATAAAGGGACGTGAGGGTGTTAACCAAGGATACATCAATATATGCCTATTTATTAGGCACACACGGTACGCTTTGTACATTATTATAAGTGTGCAGCTGATGGTATAATTTGCTACAATATAAAACGCTTGATCTCACCTCTTCTACTTTCATAAATTTTGTGGCTGTATTTACCATCCTAACCTGGAGGGAAGTTCTACACCATAAAGGAACGTATAATTGTGGACCAGGAACACATCATTATATGCCTGTTTATTAGGCACATACGGTACGCTTTGTAATTTAATATAAGTGTGCATTCAATTACAAAACTTACTATACTATAAGGCGCTGGTTCTCACCCCTTGTATTTTCATATATATATATATATATATTTTAGGGATGAGTGGGTTTGGATTTACTATGATTTACTCGGTTCTCAAAACGGAATTTTATTGGCTGTCGGCTACCACATGTTTTGGATAGCCAATAAAATAGATCCGAACTAATCCGAACTTGCAGTAAAGTGGTGATAAGAACCGAGTAAATCCAAATCCGTTCATCCCTAATATATATGTATTTTTTAGTCACTTTATTGTTTTTTGATGATTTATCTTTTATTAATATTTTTTCACATTTTACTTTTTTCACAATTTTGTGGGCACATTGGCACATATCAATTATTGATGAAATAATCATCAATAATAATAATTTGGTATTAATTTAGTATCAGTCACCTAATAATTATGACATGTTACTACACTATATCCTTAACAAATTATATGAACCACAATATTAATAATTAATTATTATGACATTAATTCTATTATTGATAATAAATACAAGTATTATAATATATTTTTGTATATATTTTTTATATATTATTTTATTATTGCATTTTATATGGTATAAGGGGTCAAAAATCTGTTACCTTTTGTTTATTTTTATAATGGGCCAAACCCTTATAGGACTATTAACAATTTTTTTTAAAGAACCATCTATATATGAGGAGACCACAATAGGTTCTACACATTGATAGGAATTGTTCTTTGTTTTCTGTGTTTTGTGTTTTTTAATTAATTTTTATTTTCCATTTCTTTGTAAAATGCAACATACTAGATATAATTGAGGTTAATTAAAAAGGGTATTATAATTAATTACAAAATAATATTTATTATCTCACTACCTTTCTTCTCTTGATTATCTTAGTATGCTTAACAGGCTGATATAAAAAGCCAATTGGCTATAGAGCCTGTCATTCAAAACTACTGCAAAGACTCCCCCGGAGAGATATTGAACAGCAGAGATTCAACCAATGGGACAACAGACAGGTTTTAGTGATTGGCTGGGAAAAATGCCAATCATAGGCGAGCACACTGATTGGTGGCTGATGAGGATTTAGCTCTGTACAACCCACAGGTCGGGTTGATCCTTTGAGAAAGCAGAAAGCAAAACGTACGTTAGGTACGCCGTACATGCGGGTCAGCGTGCAAGAAGATTTTATTAGTTGTTGTCCACAATGTGCTCCAGATATGCAGTAACCCTCTGTGCTATATGCGGCTAGCGCTTACGAATATAGATGTCGATATATTACATCTTTGCCCTCCAGCTATGGAGGGAATTTTGTGCAGCATGTGGTCTGTGCCAATGAATACAGATGTTGAGATATGTTACATGCATGTTCAGTCCTGTGACTGAAATACCGCTACTTTGTATAAGCATGTGCACGTTAATTATTACAATGTTTCTTTATGAGTCTGGAGAACAGACAGTATGTAGAATTCTGGTTTCAATACAGTCAAAATATATCTAAAAATCACAATTAGCCTATTCTACAGTAACAATTATGGGGTTGATCACAAATAGAGGAGACCTATCATAGCTCTATTAGATCTGAGGCCAAGTATATTATATTCTCACCGGATTACCGGATTGAACAGTAGCTGGGTATTTTACCTTGAGATGATTAACCCAGACTGTGATAAATGTAATTTACAAACTGAGATTGAATGGCAGAAGTGATTAGATATTGTGCACATATAGATGACACACCACATGATGAATAGCTGACAAATCCGCACATCCCATGACATATTTATTATAAGGAAACTATTAAACCTGCATATTAAACAGGTAGTTCCGCCTATAATAGGATACACACACATGGATTGCAATATGTTTGGAAATTTAATTATTTTCAGATATGACACAGGGATGTGAGATGATTCATTTAGGATCAGAATTTCAACTGGGGTGCAGTTCGTAGTGATACTAGATAATTAGCCGCATATTGAAGGAGGGAATATATCCATGTGAAATTCACCCAATAAAGTGTTTTTGATAATAGGACAATTGTGAGTGATATCTTGAGGTGGTCAATTTAGATACACTATATTACAAACAATTATTACCTGCATCATATTGGAAACATAGTGGACACAACTTTTTAATTATATGTTGTATTGTATCACATAATAGCACTTTATACACAATTTGCACTTTATATTTCGCTGTTTCATATATTTTAACATATTGAATTAAAAGTAAATTTTTATTATTATTAATATTTTTCATATCTTCTTGGGTCACCATAACTAGAATTTCGTAATATTAATAGTTCATGAGTGCCCCTTGCTGGAACACTTTCTTTCTCTTTTTTGTTTCTATGTATTAATTTGTTCCTGGGTGCACCCCCCTATATTAACATTTATAGATAATGACTGAATGGGGTAGAACATAACTATATTATAAGTGTCTGTGCGGACACTTCTAATCCCAAGGAATATACACTGTCTGCTCTATGAAGGAATATACACTGTGTGCTCTATGAAGGAATATACACTGTCTGCTCTATGAAGGAATATACACTGTCTGCTCTATGAAGGAATATACACTGTGTGCTCTATGAAGGAATATACACTGTGTACTCTATGAAGGAATATACACTGTGTGCTCTATGAAGGAATATACACTGTGTGCTCTATGAAGGAATATACACTGTCTGCTCTATGAAGGAATATACACTGTGTACTCTATGAAGGAATATACACTGTCTGCTCTATGAAGGAATATACACTATCTGCTCTATGAAGGAATATACACTGTGTGCTCTATGAAGGAATATACACTGTGTGCTCTATGAAGGAATATACGCTGTCTGCTCTATGAAGGAATATACACTGTGTGCTCTATGAAGGAATATACACTGTGTGCTCTATGAAGGAATATACACTGTGTGCTCTATGAAGGAATATACACTGTGTGGTCTATGAAGGAATATACACTGTGTGCTCTATGAAGGAATGTACTGTCTGCTCTACAGTATACGGGAGTATGCGCTGTGTATGAAGGAATATACACTGTGTGCTCTGAATATGCACTGTCTGCTCTTTGAAGTAATATGCATTGTCTGCTCTACAGTATTAAGGAATATACACTTTGTACATTATGACTATGCACTGTATACTCTATGAAGTAGTATGCATCGTCTGCTCTACAGTATAAAATAGTATACACTGTGTGCTCTATGAGTTTGCACTGTCTGCTCTATAAATAAATATGCACTGTCTGCTCTTTGAAGTAGTATACATTGTCTGCTCTACAGTATTAAGGAATATACACTGTGTACATTATGACTATGCATTGTATACTCTATGAAGTAGTATGCATTGTCTGCTCTACAGTATAAAATAGTATACACTGTGTGCTCTATGAGTTTGCACTGTCTGCTCTATAAATGAATATGCACTGTCTGCTCTATAAATTAATATGCACTGTCTGCTCTTTGAAGTAGTATGCATTGTCTGCTCTACAGTATTAAGGAATATACACTGTGTACATTATGACTATGCACTGTATACTCTATGAAGTATGTGGAAAGGGGGGCCCTAGACTGCACACCCTGAAAATATACGTAATGGGAGGTGCTACCTGTGGAGACTATTGTTGCAAACATACAAAAAAAGATTTACAGATGCACAACTCCAACATTACTCATTATGTATAATACATTTTGCAATAGCATTTTGCAAATAATAAGAGGTTTAGGCAAAATCATGGCCATGGTTATGGGCCCACCCACCGCTCCCAGGTAACCTCTGAGGGTGGGTCCCTAACCTACTGGGGTTGAAATCCAGAGTGCAGGACACCCCCAAACCAGCCCAGCTGAGCCACCCCAGGGCATCACTCAAATAAGGAAAGGTGAAGTGTAAAAAAGTAGGATAGATAAGAGCAGCAGCTGCTGCATGTAGGGAGGTGAGAAATAAAGATGTGAAAATAATACATATATATTAAACAAACAATGAAAGTGCTAAAAGTGAAAGAAAGGAAAAATGTGTATATAATGCAATGCCCTGAAGCAGCCCAACCAAATCAATCCAGGGGACCCACGCCCCAAAAATCAACCCTTAGCTGCACTGCAGTATAAACATTTTTAGGACTTACCTAGATTGTGCCTCTTGTTAAAGTGCAGTCAAAATGCCAGATCCCTGCTTAAAACCAATCAGGGACAGGTGGGAAGGGGTGCACTGGGGTGGCTCAGCTGGGCTGGTTTGGGGGTGTCCTGCGCTCTGGATTTCAACCCCAGTAGGTTAGGGACCCACCGTCAGAGGTTACCTGGGCGCGGTGGGTGGGCCCATAACCATGGCCATGATTATGCCAAAACCTCTTATTATTTGCAAAATGCTATTGCAAAATGTATTATACATAATGAGTAATGTTGGAGTTGTGCATCTGTAAATCTTTTTTTGTATGTTTACTCTATGAAGTAGTATGCATCGTCTGCTCTACAGTATAAAATAGTATGCACTGTGTGCTCTGAATATGCACTGTCTGCTCTTTGAAGTAGTATGCATTGTCTGCTCTACAGTATTAAGGAATATACACTGTGTACTTTATGACTATGCACTGTATACTCTATGAAGTAGTATGCAATGCATCGTCTGCTCTACTGTATAAAGGAGTATGCACTGTGTGCTCTATGAATTTGCACTGTCTGCTCTATAAATGAATATGCACTGTCTGCACTGTCAATGAAAAAAACAATAATTGTTGGACTTTTGTGCAAAATATTTTCTACACAAAATTAATATGAACTTTGCTCTGCTCTAATATCGTTTATTTATAACTACAAAAACAAATGGACCATTTTGGTGATAGCCTCTCTTTGAAGACCTATTGACTTTGTACCTCACTAGTTCGCAGTAGAAACCCCAATAATGTTAAACCTCTGGATAAAATTTCACAGCCACTGGTCTCTTTGTTCCAGGCCTTTGAAGGATTACATGTCCCCGTGCCGTGCTACGTCAGTGCATGTTGTCTCTGAATAAAATAATTCACAATGTCAAACATTTAGAGGACGGCACTGTGTGTCTGTATTCCAGACTCCTCCAGAGGTCAGACAAACGTCTGCTAAAGTATGTCTGCTAATGTTTTGCAATCCCATTTATTTTAAAACTGTATATCATTTTTTATTTTTATCTACATTTGTAACCTTTTAACGTATTAAATACAGGGTGATGTGAAGGACATCATTAGCTAGTCAGCCTGGTAACAGAATATGAGTATTGTAAGGACGAGGCAAGGTTATAGTCTGAAGGAACACCTGTAAGATTGAGATTAACCCATTGTGCCTGTGCGGAAATCCTGGGTCTATGCAGGTGACATAAGTGGAAATAAACATAAAAGAAGAACAATGTGTCTATTACACACTATGTATATTATATCTATCTCAGTCATCAAATGAATCCATAAGCAACAGGTTTCAGTATGTATATTCGGTACCAAACATCGTGTCAACAGAAAGTGTAAGGCGACATAATGATGATAGGGAACAGAAAGATCTCAGATAATATTAATTAATCAAAGCCAAAATGGAATGATTACTATAAATTAACTCAATGAAAATAACCTTTGCATGCATGATCTTTCTGTCTAATAAAGTTACAGTAACACCAAAATCTTCTGCACCAGTGTGACTGAAGGCTCACATGCTATTCTGTGCTGTTGGAGGATGCTGTACTACCTCTATACACATCCTGATTAAGAACATGATGGAGACCCAGGCAAGATACTGGCTTGGGGCCATGAAACATGTAAAAATGGGTTAAAGATTCGGGACCCTCTGTGCCCACTCTCCACAGAACTTAGTTTGCCTAATGGATTATTCGGTTCTGCCACTATTTATCACTACCATGAACATTTTGGTGACCACATTGGCTACAAGTTGTCCTAGCACCACCCACTTGAAACCTGGGCACAAGCAAATAAGGATAATATGAAAAAGCTGCTTTGAATGGACAGACAGCAGCAAGCAGAAAATCTAACCGGATTATGGTGTATGTACTGTATTACTAAACATGCCTTTTCTGTGTCTGTCTGAAAGCAAGAGTACAAAGACATCATTGAAATATGCAAACCAGGCTGGATTTTCCATGTTCAACTTGTAGTACAAACAAAATATATGCAGAGGAAAGCAAGGTGATTAAAAGCTGAGAAATAGCCTGTTAGGTGCCTGAATTATATACAGCCTGTTTATACCCACAAAGTGATACATTTAAGTGGAGATGTTGCCCATAGCAACCAATCAGATTCTACTTTACATTTAACTAGCACCCTCTAGAAGATAATAGCTATAATCTTATTGGTTGCTATGGGCAACATCTCCACTTCCAAAAACTCTCACTTTAGTAAATATTCCACTAAGACCCCTATTTACTACAATACGCATAATAAATGCAGTTGTAGTGTGATATTTTTGACTAAATACTCATTGGGAATGTAAAAAATATCACTTGGATGTACTAATAACCACAAGCAGGGACAGAGCTTGCGATAAAGCTCATGTCTCTGTGAATCCCCTCCGCACACGTCTCTCTGTGCCCGCCCCGCCATGACTGCAATCCATGTTACAGAATGGCTTCCAAATTACGACTGAATGAATAGCGAATATATCTTACTAATTATTAGACTTAAAATTGTGTATATATTTGTAAACCTTTCAATATTGTAGCATGGTATGGTTGTTCGGAATCGGTATGAAATACCGGTTCGATTCCCGACAGTGCCTGGTCGACCAAAGCAGAGTTCCCGGCAGCGGAAGCCCGACAGCGCTGGAAATCCCGATCATCGATAGGTAAATATTGACTAACCTATCCTAACCCCCTAACCCTCCTTAGGGGTGCCTAACCCTAACCTCCCCCCCAAGTGCCTAACCCTAACCCCCCCTTCCCTGCTACCTAAACCCCCCCCGGGGGGGGTGCCTAACCCTAAGTCCCCTCCGGGGGTGCCTAACCCTCCCTCCCCATAGCCTAACCCTCCTGGGGGATGCCTAACCCTAAGTCCCCCCTGGGTGCCCTAAACGTTACCCCCCCCCCCCAGGGCTGTCCGCTCGCGGCTCCCGGCAACCCTTCAGTCGGGATGCCGGGCGCCGGTCTCCCGATGTCGGGGAAATGTCAGGCGTCTACATCTAGACGTCCGGCATTTCACCCTCACCGGGATATGACAGTCGGTAAGCCGGCTGCCGGTATTAAGGCAGCCGACTTCCCAATTGTATACCGGTTGTTCAACCAATTATCTCTAAAGACAAATCTTACAAGTGTTTAAGGAATTATCTATTACTTTAACTTGCAAGCTTAAGGGATATCCTATCTCTGTTGAAATAACCATTGCAATTGTCCACGCATCTCCATGGGCGGGATGCAGCAACTGGAAATATGTGGTCAAACCCCCAAAAAGTGGTGCATTCCGGGGCTTGGATGCTATGGGTCATAGACTCGGAGGTCCCTTATTGGCAAAGGACAGCTCTTACTGAGAGAGCTGTTCATGCATACTGGCGTAACTAAAATGACGGCATGCATGCGAAGAGTGGCGAGATGCAACTTGCAAATTTTGCTAAATCTGTCACAAAACACACATACCTATTACCCTAATGTTTTTGATTCATTCTACTATCTAGTGTTGTTAAAATACATTGTAACTTTAAACTGAAATGGTTTCTCAAGAGATAACAGGACCATAGGCAAGATACAGGTTTTTCAATACTCTCTGGAAAAAAAATCACATAAAAACTGGTTAGAGTAATCCAGGCCTTTCGGCACCCACTGGGCCCTAGGCTGGGGCTTAGGATAGATAATGGATGATTCAGCTTAGGTCAATTGTATTATTAAAAGTACTCATATCACTCAAAGGTGACTTGTCTCACTTCAGCTGGAGGCATCTATTGACATCAAAGGCACTGACTGAGATGGGTAAGTGGCTACTGGTTTATTTCAGGAGTGGCTATATACTTTAATTGGGAAATACATTACATATTTTGTTTACCTGCTTCAAAGATCATTTACAGCTCAAAGTCTTATAGGTCCACAGAAAATAATAGCAATAAATCCTTCAGGGTTTTGTTAGAGCTGGAAACACTTCACAACATGGATTGATCCATCTGGAATCATTATTTCTGCAGATACCAGACTAAAGCTGGCCACACACTAGAACAACTTACATCCAACCAGCCAACTTGTTGATTGGTTGGAATGAAAATCTGGTAGCGTATGGGAGTAACTGATGATCAGCAATTTGCTTCTAAATGCCAGAAAACAGATGAAAATGGCGTCAGACAAGTTTGTTAAATGTTTGATCTAAACAATTTGTTCAAACAACAGTTTTGGTCCATTTTCCAGCGTTTGGGAGCAAATTGCTAATTGTATTCCTTACCAGATTATCATTGTAACCAATCTACTAGTTGGCTGGTTGGACAGATAATCTTTAGATGTGTGGCCAGCTTTAGGCTGGATGCACACTAGACAATGTGTACCCAGCCCGACCTTGGCAGCGACGGGACCTGGCGGGGGAGCCGGCATCAGCAAATGCATAAATACTTGCCGATGCGGGCAGCGACGGAACAAAGGTGGGGGGGCGTGCTAACAACTTTCCCTTTGGCCTTGTATGTAGGGCCGATGTCGTTGATGACCCGCGGGAGTGCGTATCGTCAGCGACATAGCAGGTACACACTAGATAATGTGCCTGATATGTCACTCTGATCCGTTGGATCGGATGACATATCTTCTAGTGTGTACCCAGCATGACTTATCTGCAAGCCTAATATCAGTGAAGAACATAGTGCCTGATTCATAGATATAGGCAAAACCAATGGTATGCATACAACTCCGATGGTTGAGACTGTGCATGTGTAGAACGGGTCCTGCAAGACAGCTCACAATGCCCCCAAAGCCACAGCATGATTGAGTGTGAGGAGGGGGTGGCGACGGGGGGCGTTTTACAAAAGAGGGGAGTGTCGCCCCCGTTTTGTAGGCGTGCCGGGTCTAGGGAGCTGCGTCTTCCGACACAGATTTCCTGGCCCCAGCCGAGCAGTTACGTTGCCCATCCTGAGTCAGCTGGTCACAGGCGCAGCACTCAGATCTGCAATGCTGGCAGGAAGTGCATTTTATCATCAGACGCCTCCTGTGCATTAGCATATGTTACCATCTCTGCTGCGTCCAAAGATGCGTCCATCTCTGAATCAGGTCCATAATTACTAGAGTATTTCAGAAAATTACAGATTCAACCATTAATTTCAATTTTATGTGACTTGGAACCTCATTGAAGGGGAGATGTGCTGAGCCTTGGAGAAAGATAAAGTGGAGAGTGATAAAGTACCAACCAATCAGCTCCTTCTATAACTGTCACAATTCAAACACAGCCTGTAAAGTGACATTTAGGAGCTGATTGGTTGTTATTTTATCTCTCTCCACTTTATCTCCAACCAAGGCTCAGTGTCTGAGCCCTCTATGTCTCTCAGTGTACATCTCCCCCTGAGTGACATACAAAGTTGCATCTTATTGCTGACTGAGAGCCATTGAAGATAATTATGCTCCATTCAGTCTATGTTATCCGGAGACGTGTAACAATAAACTCATCACAGAGATTTTTAGGTTGGTAAATATTAGGGGTGAGCGGGTTCGGATTTCAGAAATCCGAACCCCCCCGAGCCCCCCCGATCCGAGGCCGATCCGAGTCAGGCTCGACTTTTCCCACCTGACTCGGATCTGAAATCGAGGCAAAACGTCATCATCCCGCCTTCCGTGTCTCGCGGGTTTTGGATCCTATATAAGGTACCCGCGTCGGCGCCATTTTCTCACTCGGCTGTGGACAGTGAAGAGGGAGGGTGGGAGTTAGGGCTGGCTGGGCTGTGTAGTGTAGTGTTGTAGTGTAGTGTAGTGCAGTGTAGTGTTGTGCTGTGCTGCTGTTGTCCATAGGGGCTGTGTCCACTCCTCCAAAGTCCATAGGGGCTGGCAGGACTGTGTTGTGCAGTCAGTTGTCCATAGGGGCTGTGTCCACTCCAAAGTCCTGTGCAGTGTCCCCAGTCCTAAAGGGGTGCTGTAGTGTTGTCCAGGGTGTGCTCTGTACGTCAGGGGTGCTCCCCCCAAGTGCTAAAAAAAAAAATATTATTTCTGTGTTTGTGAATTGTGTGCACTGTGGCTGCACGTGCATCAACAAAGGAGCAGCGCCAAGCGTGCGCCTGTGTCCCATATGTAAAAGGCCGGCTGGCTAGTCCATTAAAGGGTGCTGTAACCCCCAAAGGGCACTCCAAACAAAATAAAAATATATATTTTTGTGTGTTTGTGAATTGTGTGCGTAGTAGCCGCACGTGCATCAACAAAGTAGTGCCAAGCGTGCACTTGTGTCCCATAAGTAAAAGGCCGGTTGGCTAGTTCGTTAAAGGGTGCTGTAACCCCCAAAGGGCACTCCAAACAAAATAAAAAAATATATTCTTTTGTGTTTGTGAATTGTGTGCACTGTGGCTGCACGTGCATCAACAAAGGAGCAGCGCCAAGCGTGCGCCTGTGTCCCATAAATAAAGGGCCGGCTGGATTGACCGCTAAAGGGTGCTGTAACCCCCAAAGGGCACTCCAAACAAAATAAAAAAACATATTTTTTTGTGTTTGTGAATTGTGTGCGCAGTAGCCGCACATGCATCAACAAAGTAGTGCCAAGCCTGCGCCTGTGTCCCATAAATAAAGGGCCGGCTGGACTGACCGCTAAAGGGTGCTGTAACCCCAAAAGGGCACTCCAAACAAAATAAGAAAAAAATGTCAGTGTTTGTGAATTGTGTGCACTGTGGCTGCACGTGCATCAACGAAGGAGCAGCGCTAAGCGTTCGCCTGTGTCCCATAAGTAAAAGGCCGGCTGGCTTGTCCATTAAAGGGTGCTGTAACCCCCAAAGGGCACTCCAAACAAAATAAAAAAATATATTTTTTTGTGTTTGTGAATTGTGTGCGCAGTAGCCGCACGTGCATCAACAAAGTAGTGCCAAGCGTGCGCCTGTGTCATAAGTAAAGGGCCGGCTGGCTTGACCATTAAAGGGTGCTGTAACCCCCAAAGTAGACTCCAAACAAAATACAAAAATATTTTCTGTGTTTGTGAATTGTGTGCGCAGTAGCCGCACGTGCATCAACAAAGTAGTGCCAAGCGTGCGCCTGTGTCATAAATAAAGGGCCGGCTGGCTTGTCCGTTAAAGGGTGCTGTAACCCCCAAAGTACACTCCAAACAAAATAAAAAAATATTTTCTGTGTTTGTGAATTGTTTGCGCAGTAGCCGCACGTGCATCAACAAAGTAGTGCCAAGCGTGCGCCTGTGTCCCATAAATAAAGGGCCGGCTGGATTGACCGCTAAAGGGTGCTGTAACCCCCAAAGGGCACTCCAAACAAAATCAAAAAAAAATTTCTGTGTTTGTGAATTGTGTGCACTGTGGCTGCACGTGCATCAACAAAGGAGCAGCGCCAAGCGTGCGCCTGTGTCCCATAAGTAAAGGGCCGGCTGGCTCATTTCTTAAAGGGTGGTGTAACCCACAAAGTGCACTAGTCTCCAACAAAAATAAAAAATTATTTTCTGTGTTTGTGTGCGCCTTAGCCGCACGTATATATCAATATAACATAAATGGAGGACCAAACTTTCTCCGATAAAAATAAAATAGGGAAAGATCAAGAACCACTTCCTCCTAGTGCTGAAGCTGCAGCCACTAGTCATGACATAGACGATAACATGCCATCAACGTCATCTGCCAAGGCCGATGCCCAATGTCATAGTAGACGGCACATACAATCCCAAATGGCAAAGTTCAGGAAAATGACCTTGAAAAAAACATTTAAATCATCTGAAGAGAAACGTAAACTTGCCAATATGCCATTTACGACACGGAGTGGCAAGGAACGGCTAAGGTCTTTCCCTATGTTCATGACTAGTGGTTCAGCTTCACATGACGATGGAAGCCCTCCTCCCACTAAAAAAATCAAAAGAGTTAAGCTGGCAAAAGCACAGCGAAGAACTGTGCGTTCTAAGAAGATATCACAAATCCCCAAGGAGAGTCCAAGTGTGGTGGTGGTTGTGATGCCTGACCTTCCCAGCACTGGATGGGAAGAGGTGGCTCTTTCCACCATTTGCACGCCCCCTGCAAGTGCTGAAAGGAGCACCCACAGTCCACTTGCTGATATGCAAATTGAAGATGTCACTGTTGAAGTACAACAGGATGAGGATACTGGTGTAGCTGGCGCTGAGGAGGAAGTTGGGGAGGAGGATTCTGATGGTGATGTGGTTTGTTTAAATCAGGCTCCGGGGGAGACAGTTGTTGTCCGTGGGATGAAAAAGCCCATCACGGCCATGCCTGGGCAGAAGACCAAAAATTCCACCTCTTTGGTCTGGCAATATTTCTATCCAAATCCGGACAACAACTGTCTTGCCATATGTACCATATGTAAAGGTGAAATAAGTAGGGGTAGGGACGTTAACCACCTAGGAACATCCTCCCTTATACGGCACCTGCTGCGCGTTCATAAAAAGTTACTGTCAAGTTCAGAAACTTTGGCTAAGACCGTAAGCAGTCCAGGGACACCTAAATCCCGTTGTCCTGTTGTATCCAAGCGCCTGCAAACCACACCGTCAACTCCCTCCTCGTCAATTTCCTCCTTAGTCAGGATCGGAAGTAGTCCTGCAGGCCATGTCACTGGCATGACTGACTCTCCTATCCGGGATTCCTCCGGAGGATCCTGCATTGCTACGCCTCCTGCTGCCGCTGCTGCTGTTGCTGCCGCTGGGAGTCGTTCATCATCCCAGAGAGGAAGTAGGAACACCACTACTTTTACTAAACAATTGACCCTCCAACAGTCCTTAGCGAGGAGGATGAAGTACGACAGCAGTCATCCTGAAGCAAAACGTATAACTGAGGCCTTGACTGCTATGTTGGTGTTAGACGTGCGTCCGGTATCCGCCATTAGTGCAGTGGGATTTAGACAATTGATGGAGGTAGTGTGTCCCCAGTTCCAAATCCCGTCTAGATTCCACTTCACTAGGCAGGTGATACCGAGACTGTACAGAAATGTCAGAAAAAGTGTCCTCAGTGTCCTGAAAAATGCCGTTGTACCCAATGTCCACTTAACCACGGACATGTGGACAAGTGGAACAGGGCAGACTAAGGACTATATGACTGTGACAGCCCACTGGGTAGATGTATCACCTTACGCAGCAACAGCAGCAGCGTCACCAGTAGCAGCGTCTCAGAAACGCCAGCTCGTTCCAAGGCAGGCTACGCTGTATATCACCGGTTTCAGTAAGAGGCACACCGCCGACAACCTCTTAGAGAAACTGAGGGAAATCATCGCCCAGTGGCTTACCCCACTTAGACTCTCCTGGGGATTTGTGATAACTGACAATGCCACCAATATTGTGCAGGCATTACATCTGGGCAAATTCCAGCACGTCCCATGTTTTGCTCACACAATAAACTTGGTGGTGCAGAATTTTCTGAAAAGCGACAGGGGCGTGCAGGAGACGCTTCGGGTGGCCCGAAAAATTTCTGGCCACTTTCGCCATTCAGCGACTGCGTGCCGAAGACTGGAGTGCCAGCAAACACTCTTGAACCTGCCCCGCAATCACCTGAAGCAAGAGGTTGTGACGCGGTGGAACGCAACCCTCTATATGCTTCAGAGGATGGAGGAGCAGCAAAAGGCCATTCAAGCTTATACATCCACCTATGCAATAGGCAAAGGAGGGGGTATGCACCTGACTCAAGTGCAGTGGAGAATGATTTCCGTGTTGTGCAAGGTTCTCCAGCCCTTCGAACTTGCCACACGTGAAGTCAGTTCAGACACTGCCAGCTTGAGTCAGGTCATTCCCCTCATCAGGCTTTTGCAGAAGCAGCTGGAGAAAGTGAAGGAGGAGCTAAGACGGAGCAATTCCGCTCGGCATGTGGGACTTGTGGATGAAGCCCTTCATTCGCTTTGCCAGGATTCCAGGGTGGTCAATCTGTTGAAATCAGACCACTACATTTTGGCCACCATGCTCGATCCTAGGTTTAAAGCCTATGTGGTGTCTCTCTTTCCGGCCGACACAAGCCTGCAGAGGTGCAAAGATCTGCTGGTGAAAACACTGTCAGCTGAAGCAGAACGTGACACGTCAACAGCTCCTTCTTCATTTTCTCCCGCAACTGGGGCTGCCAGGAAAAAACTTAGGTATCCTAAGCAACCCGCTGGCGGTGATGCAGGGCAGGCAGGACCAAGTTTGGACATCTGGTCCGGACTGAAGGACCTGGCAACAATTTCTGACATGTCTACTGTCACTACATATGATACTGTCACCATTGACAGAATGGTGGAGGATTACATCGGTGACAGCATCCAAGTAGGCATGTCAGACAGTCCATACCTGTACTGGCAGGAAAAAGAGGCAATTTGGAGGCCCCTGTACAAACTGGCTCTATTTTACCTGAGTTACCCCCCTCCAGTGTGTACTCCGAAAGAGTGTTTAGTGCAGCCGGGAACCTTGTCAGCGAAAGGCGTAGGAGGTTGCTTCCACAAAATGTGGAGAAGATGATGTTCATAAAAATTAATTATCAACTCTTCCAGGGAGACCAGCCTCCAGAACGTACAGAGGGACCTGTGGTGGTGGATTCCAGTGGGAACGAGTTAATACTCTGTGAGGATGTACACAACACTGAAGAGGTTGAGGAATCGGTGGATGAGGAGGATGAGGACGACATCTTGCCTCCGTAGAGCCAATTTGTGCAGGGACAGATTAATTGCCAGCTTGTTTTGTGGGGGCCCAAACGAACCAATCATTTCAGCCACAGTTGTGTGGCAGACCCTGGCGCTGAAATGATTGGTTTGTTAAAGTGTGCATGTCCTGTTTATACAACATAAGGGTGGGTGGGAGGGCCCAAGGACAATTCCATCTTGCACCTCTTTTTTTTCTTTGCATTATGTACTGTTTGGGGCCTAGTTTTTCAAACTGCCATCCTGTCTGCCACTGCAGTGTCACTCCTAGATGGGTCACGTGTTTGTGCCGCCCACATAGTCATCCAGCTACCTCGGTGCAACCTTTTGAACATAAAAACACTATTGTGAGGTGTGAGGTGTTCAGAATAGACTGGAAATTAGTGGAAATTAAGGTTATTGAGGTTAATAATAGCATAGGAGCAGAAAAACCAGCACATTCTGTGATTTTAGCTGTTTTTATGCTTTTTTTAAAAAAAATACAGATCCAAAACACAAAACCCAGAACCCAAAACACAGAAGGGTGGTTTTGGCAAAACCAATCCAGATCCAAAACACGAAGAAAGATCCAGATCCAAAACCAAAACACAAAACACGAAAAGTGGCCGATGCACACCCCTAGTAAATATAAAACATACAGCTTAAGGTGATCGCAAATACACACGTGCAATAATTTTAATAGAATTTGTTGCACCCACCTTATAATATGAATAGAGAAGTAATATGGGCACGAAAACTCTTTATCTTGTGAGTGCATGAAAAGTGAAACAATTGGATTGAGGTGGGGGTAGGTGGGGGCTGTTGTGTACAATAAATCCTATCGCTTTTTCAGCATTATCACAAAGGAAACATTGAATAGCCCCCTTAAGTTTGAGTGTGCATTGAGACATGTTCTTCACTAATATCAACATTCTGACGGATTGCTAGCTCCTCTATAATTTAGAAAGTACATTGTTTAGTCAGGGATAAAATCAGAGGCACTGTTTGTTCTGTAGACTATTTACAGATAAGATGTTGTCTTTCACTTTCTGCCGTTTTTACCTCCGTATTGTGGTTTATTATATTCAGAACAATAAAAAATCCATTATGAAGAAGATTGAGAGGAATTCTCAGCATGAATTAAGACATAACTTTATTTTTCCAACAGATGCTTCAACTATCTACAGTGTTTCCTGCAGTGAAAACATTCGGTGTTATGTCTTATCGACAGAACTAAGACTTTGTATGTGTATAAATAGCAAACATTCAATACTGAAGGCAACACGGACTCTACTGCTCCTGCAATAAGTATGTACAGTATAAGTGTACAGGATCAATACAGACCATGTAAGCTATATGTATGTGAATAATAATTTTTGTATAGATCCCATCTGGCCTATATTCACATTCACCTTACTGCACAACAAACAGTAGTCCTATTAGCTTACCTGTACTGCAGCAAAGGTTAAATGCACATGTTTTATTTCAGATTAAAATGCAAATCCTGTAATGAAATGAAGGAAAGATTTATTTATTTTCTACCACGAGAATATATTGGACACAGTTTTGTACATATCATTTATAAACCTCTTAAACCTTAAAATACACAGATCAGATTCTAGACAGAAATAGTTTATATCTGAATGTGAAATCTCATCTCACAAATGTCATTTTTCTAATTCCACAGCAGTAAGTTTACTAGTCATGAAATCTTCAGTCTTAGCAATGCATAGAATGATGCAAATAGTTATATTGGTTGAGAAGTTTTGTGTTTGTCATCAATATGGTACATCAGCCTTGTTATGTATGAATTAATGTCGAAATAACTTGAGAAATAGGTTTAAGAGTGTTTATATATGTTTTCATGAAATGCAGCTTTGATGGTATATAATCAGTTTTTAAATAGCTGTATTGTGTTTTTCTTTTGCATCCCCGACATGAGGCTCAGCAAGGGAGAAGGATAATATGAAAGGCTTAACCTTTTGAAATTGAGTTTATTGTGTAGCAATGTCCATCTTGTGGTTTTCTTTTCTTTTATGGAAATAATTATTATGTTGACGTATGTGTTTCACATCTATTATGGTATCTAGCGCCATAAAGTGTTATGTGCTATAATGTGAATAATATTTTTTTGCATAAATTGTGAAGCAGCAATTTTAAGTCATTAGTAATGTCCGCATGATGGGAAACTGAACGTAAATCGTTCATAATTCCTCCTGCATTGTGTGCACAAATACAAATATCTATATTTGTCCCCATTTGCAGAGTTGTACGCATCAGTGATAACAACCCCTATACGTTCGCTTAGTTATTATCATCAGGGCACACTTTAAACAGCCTATACTTGGTGCAAATGATACGCCTAGAAACTGGTGTGCCAAATAGTGAAGAAGTGCTAGGCAGTGTCAGAACTGAGAGGAGACAGGACAAAGCTTCCTCTCAGCGGACTTGGGAGACATCAGGGGCACTCATTACCAAGGTTCATAGGAATCTGACTGTGAAGGATCCTGCAGTAGCAGACAGTTGTACATACGCCCTCTGCTGTTGGAATCCCAAACTTCACACATAGATACTCCTTGAAAAAGACTTCTAATAGAAACGCATTGGTGGATGGACAAGGGGTTACCACTTGCCTTGCACAGCTTTAGGAACATCTGGGAGGACAGCTGACACTTCTTTTGGAACTTTCTTTTACCCCAGAGGCCTTTATGCTATCCTGCACATAGTGCACCTTTGTCTGATAGGCAAATACCCCCTCCAGCGGGACTTTATAGGATTTAAAAAAAAAAAAAAAATTTTTAAATAAATGTTTTAACCTATACAAAGGAGAATATATTGGATCATTACTTTCTGTCTGCAAGTGATGCTTGGTGGAAATGTACCATTGGGAGTGACACCAGTAAATGAATACACCAGTGTATTTCTCAATGCCTATTTTTATCCTGCAATGGGTGACTGCAATACTTAAGGTCTTCAGGACATAACCTGCTTCTGTTTTACTGTGTTACACTGTATTTTGTTTCCTTTATTATGCATGTTTTAGAATTAGACAATGTAAGTAACCTGTTTTTGTTAGGTGGTTACGTGTTTCTCTGGGTACCACCTTATTCCCCCACAGTGGTGTATTTGTGTGCACCTTGCATGGAGTGACACAGTGTTGGCATATAAACCTCCACACAGTGTTGGAGGTTTATTGGTTATTATTTTATTATATTAATTTATTGTTCTAGTTTTTTTCCCATTTGTGACTACAAGGCTTTGAGAGCGCCTGGCTTCGGTTCACCATACTTTGTTTTTATATGTACTTACACTTTTGTCCAAATCTGCATAATTAACCGCATAGCCTGCAATCCCATCAACATGCCCTTGTCAATCCTGAGATGGCAATAGCGATAAAGGAATTGTGGCAGTATACAGTATGTACTGCAATATTACCTTATTAAATAGGTTTCCCATGCTGTGCATTGACAAGCTTTTGCTGGAGAAACCTAGAGACTCTTTAATGGATAGGAAAAAGAAGTTAACTCTATTTCATATATACAGTAGGTCTCGTATTATAAATACATTATAATAGCAAGCTGAGTTGCAGCACACAGTGCCAGACAGTGGCTACAAAGGTAATATAGCTATTGTATTGTAATGTATTGTATTACTATCGTATAAGTAATTAGTTGGACCAGTGGTTCCCAAACTCTGGGCCTGATTCAGAGCCGCTCGTAAGCAGCCGCTCATTCGCTCCGAGCGATGTTCACACAACTGTGCATGCGTATGGGTTGTAATACGCATGCGCGAACCAATCATTGCGGTCGGAAATTGTGTGCTCGCAAAATAGCGAGTGCCTGCTAATTTGAGTGACAGAATGAGGCGTTTGTGGGTGGTAACAGGGGAAGGTGCTTGAAAACGGGGAGTGGAGAGCCGAACGCAGGCGTGCCAAACGGTCAAAATGGGCGTTTTAAGGGTGTGCATAATTAACAAAGCAGCGTCATCGACCACGTCACTTGGTTGTCTTTTATCCTGAACTGCTCGCATGATTGCGGTAGGAAAATCCTACCACAAGCACTGCAAGCAGTTCATACGCCTTTCGATGTACTCGATTAATCTAATAAATAGCATAGATGACGTAGGATGCGAGCGGCCAGGGGGCGTTTTTAAAAAAATAGCGAGCGCATGTTTAGTTCGCTCGTTCAGACATAGAGGCGTCAACAGACCGCAAAGAGCGAGCACTCTATTTAAATATCCGGCCCCTTTTTCTGAACGAGCGAGTGCAAATAGCGTCCGGCTCTGAATCAGGCCCTCTGTCCTCAAGGCATTGTAGCAGTCTAGATTTTAAAGATAGCCGTGCTTGAGAACAGATAGTTAAATCAAATTGATTGAGGGAGAAGTAATTTTGATCCCAGTGGTCGGCGATGCCGATGGTCACAATCCCGGAGCTGGAATGCCAACAGCAGTTGGGCTCCCGGCTCCAAAATCCAGACCGCCGGCACCCCAACGGTGAGTTTTAGGCTTGGGGTTAGGGTTAGGCACTAGGGGTTGGGTTTGGGGTTAGGCACTAGATATAGGGTTAGAGTTAGGCCGCAGGGGGCAGGGATAAGTTTAGGCTGCAGGGAGGGAGGGTTAGGCTGCGGGAAAGGTGGGTTACGGGGAGGGTTAGGGGTTTAGGTAGGAGTGCTTAGCTGAAGACATTGGAATTCTGACATTAGAATACCGCTATCGGTATTGCCGGGATCCCATACCCAACCCGATTGATTTACTAATTAAGCCACCTGTGCTCAAGCATGGATATTTTGAAAACCTGGCCTGATTTGGTGCCTTGAGGACCCAGTTTAGATCACATCTTAAATATAGATAACAGTTTTAGGCACCTCATTAAATAACTGCAGCCAAAAATGCTTTCCAATGTGCCTGCACCACTAACAACTACTGTACCTTCATACACTCACTGACTGATGAGCTGTATGACACCCTGCTCTACTCAAGCTCCATTCCATCTACCAGTGTGTATAACACATACAGTGCATCTGGAAAGTATTCACAGCGCTTCACTTTTTCCACATTTTGTAATGTTACAGTCTTATTCCAAAATGGAATAAATTAATTTTTGTCCTCAAAATTCTACACACAACATCCCATAATGACAACGTGTAAAAAGTTTTTTTGATATTTTTGCAAATTTAATTAGAAAAAAAATCTAAGAAATCACATGTACATAAGTATTCATAGCCTTTGTCGTGAAGCTCAAAATTGAGCTCAGGTGCATACTGTTTCCACTGATCATCCTTGAGATGTTCCTACCCTTTAATTGGAGTCCACCTGTGGTAAATTCAGTTGATTTTGAAAGGCATACACCTGTCTAGATAAGGTCCCACACTTGACAGTGCATGAACCAAGCATGAAGTCAAAGGAATTGTCTGTAAACCTCCGAGACAGGATTGTTTTGAGCCACAAATCTGGGGAAGGGTACAGAAAAATATCTGCTGCTTTGAAGGTCCCAATGAGCACAGTGGCCTTCATCGTCCGTAAATGGAAGAAGTACGGAACCACCAGGACGCTTCCTAGAGTTGGCCGGCTGTCTAAACTGAGCGATCGGGCTGTAACATAACAAAATGTGAAAAAAGTGAAGCGCTGTGAATACTTTCTGGATGCACTGTACTTGCCATCTTTGCTGCCCCCTCCTCAAGGAGGGGGCAGCCACATCGGCACAGAGGGGGTGTGGCAGCCACAAAGTTGGGCTTTGCAGGGGGCGTGGTGGCACAATTGTGGCATCGGTGCCCTGCCCCCGCTATACGGTGCAGAAAAAACATGCATTGTATAGTGTAGGGCGGGGCTGCGATGCCACGATTTAGCGTGAATTGTGTCATCGCCCCCTTGGACTGCCAACTTGTGCTCTGTAAGTGGGTGACCCTGTGGAATATATGCGATCTACTGGCGGGGTGTGCAGGTAACTAGAGGGGTGTGTGGGAGTCTTGCCCACTTTTTTCCAGGAGCCTCCCAGCTGTACCGGGAGAGAGGAATGTATGGTATAACAGTGAGTATGGCTGTACCTGCCTTACCTTCAATAAAACCATTGCACTGGTTAAATAACTGGGCTGTTTGCATTCTCAGGGCATCAGAGGGGTGTACAGAATCTCTGCTATATATATATATATATATATATATAGAAAGAGAGAGAGAGATACACAAGCCCCAAGGTACTAGAAGGCTCAAAGCAGCACATTGACACCATCTTAGACACCTGCACAGCACAAACTGCCACAGAACACAGAGTGAAGACTGTACAGAGTGTTTCCAGTGCATTGTGACAGCAGAGAAGCTGCTTATAGCACAGAGGCTGCACAAAGTATGTCTTTAAGAAATATGAATACAAGAGCTACACCCTTAATGGGTTTAAAGAATTGCTATGGAAATGCAATTAAAGCATGAAAGATTGTGGAAGGTCATGGTAGACCCAGGTGAATGTCCAAGCCCAGATGATGTAGAAAGAGCCATGAGTACCATAGGCTTAAGTGTAGAGCAACATGTGTACTTTATCATAAATGGGAATATGTCAGCAAATGACATATGAACATCACTGCAACAGCACTGTACTAAGATAGAGGTCTCATGAGAAGGGATTTAAGACGTGTATTATACAATACCAAGTTATGCGAATACAGCAATATGAGTGATTACATTGACAGAATAATGCCTGTATCACAGCAACTATTGTCTGTTGGAGTGAAAGTAGATGGTGAATAAATTGCTACAGCAATGCTACAGAACTTAACTCCTGAGATTGACTTCCTGGTTGTGGCATTGGAGGCAAACAGAAAAAAGTTGACCACAGATACAATTAGAGCAACTCTGGCATAGAAGATTTCATCACCTTGGATATGACAGTGCTCAGAAAATACAAAATGGGATGGTCACAGGAATGTCAGCGAGTGATGCAAAGAAAACCCATGTGTGAGAGCTGTATAGTAGGAAAGCAAAGTCCTCAGCTATTTGCCAAATTAACAGAGCTACAGCACCACTTAAGATAGTACACATAGATGTGTGTGGTCCAATGGAAGTAAAGTCACTAATTGGATACAGATACTTTGTGAAGTTCATAGATGACTTCACTAGAATGACACTTGTGTAAGTAGTAAAGAAGATTGCAGACTACAAGAGACTTGTCACAGACTAAAGACCCTGACATCTGATAATGGTGGAGAATATCTAAACAGAGAGATGGAACTCTTCTTGAGAAAATATGGAATAGAGCATCAATTGACCTTTGCCTATACTCCTGAGCAAAATGGTGTAACACTAGTAGAAAAAGAAAGATGTAGGGTCAAGGACGTTGGGATAGACAACCAGTTGGGGACAGAAGCCACATCCACAGCAGTTTATCTAAAAAACCTTTCACCTACAGTTGCCCTAAAGGACATTACACCGATTGAAGCATGATCAAAGAGAAAACCAAGTGTAAGACATCTCAGAACACGTCCGCCTCTTGAAAAAGCCGCCCAGTGCGGAGAAACGCGTTGAGGGCACTGAGGTGTTTGCCAGTGGTGTGTCTCCATCCCCAGACTATTTGTTTGCAGCCACGATACCCCAGTTTGTAAGGTAAGCAGGAGTCTTTACAATGTATACCTCAGTTACTCCAATATGAGTTATACAAAGGGAAAGTCAATTTTCCATGTCTATGATTGAATAATTAATAGACCCCATAGTCATACATGCCTACATATTTTATAATAGCATTTGTCCTGGTGTGGCTGGGTTATTCTTTTCCTCTCTCCTCCACTTACTCCATTGATCTATTTGCATGATATCTCTTCCCCCTCTACCTCCCTCACTCTATCTGGCGCTCTTCCCCTTTTTTGGACACATTTTGTCTTTTTTTATTCCATGCTTTTCTTTCATGCTACACTGTTTCTATACACTCTTTCTCTTCCCATTCTCTCCTAAATTGTACTCTCCTATCATGTGATCCTTTGTACCTATTTTTGTATCCTCAATAAAATGTTGTGATTTAAAATTCATGCAGCAGGATGGCACGTTCCCATAGGATGTGACCGTATCAGAAAAATCCCACCTGGCTTTGGTCGCATTCCAAGCAATTGTGCCAGTTAAGTGGTTACACTAGATTTTACACTTTATGTTTGGCTTTTGAGGCTGCATTACAGTATATGCTAAATTTGTATTTATTTGATTATATTCTGATAGACATAGTGCTGTTTACAGAAGAGTTCAGTTTGGCAACAGTATTCCAGATCGGGTGTCATATAATATGTCGACAATCATAATGCTGACTTGTGAATGTTGACGTTGACATGGTCATAATGTCGACATTGGCCATGTTGACAGTCATCATGTAGAAACAGATGAAATGTTAACATATAATCCCTGGTGGTCCAGCGGTCACTTACCTGCTTCCGACGGCTGCAGCAGCTCCAACAAGGGCTTCTATGTCCCGGTGATCTTGTGACAGTCACTTCTGGATCAGACCTGTGATGTTCCAGCATTCTGGTAGGTATTCTTCTGCTATTCCTAACCCTAATCCCTAACCCTCCCTCTCGTGCCTAACCTTAACCTCCCATCAGGGTCATAACTAGGGCTGTGCAAGCACTGCTGCCACACAGTGTGCAGGGCCTGGTGGGGGACACCGTTGCTGCCCCACAGCACCTGCATGCAGTGACGTGCAGTGAGGTCAATGGCTGGGGAGGAACACATGGAGATGGGTCTGAGAGCTGATAGCCTGTCTCACCCCCTACTCACTGTAACTCTCCCCTCACTGCACTAAGCTTCAGTGTCCATTGATTCTCCTACCTGCATCACTGTGTCTTCTCTTGCTGATGCTGACTGAGTTCCAATCTCTAAACACTTCCTGATCACATGACACATCCAAGGTGTCCATCAGTGCTCAAGGCATGCCTCCCATACTCAGAGGCATGCCTCTATTAGCTCTCTTTCTGTGGAGCTTACTTCACGTGGTGTGGCCCTGCAAGCAGCGAGGCTGAGCTGTTGCTGCCACATCTCTCATCTCCCTGCAGACCCAGGGATCTCCACAAAGCTGGCGAGTGTTGACTATAAACTATGATTATGATAAACTAGATGTTTATAAGTTATAAATATTGTATTATCCTAATCATTTTTATATCAAATCTCAGGAGTATGACAGGGGAGGCTCTGCCTCCCCTGCCTACCCTGACTGTACAATCCCTGCCTGCATTTGGCTTTGCAGGGCACCTGGAACAGCATCCTGCAGCCACTGTGCTACTGCAGAGTTGCCCAGAGCATACAAGGGATGCTTCGGACAGGCATCCTACAGCCTGTGGAGCTGCCGAGGGTGTCCTTAGGATGCTCTGGGCAATGCTCTACTTAGCAGAGCTAGCGCCAGCGCCTCCTAGGCATGACATGATGACGTCACATGTGTAGGGGGTGGGAACAGCACAAGGCAGCATAGAGCCATGTTACGGCACTGCCTCTTCTCCCTGCAGCCTCACCCTAACCAGCCTTGTACTAGGTGTAAAATACTTGTTTTGAGAACAGGAGTACAGTATTTACACTTCTGCACAACTCGGCTTAACCTGCATTTTGTCTATATGCTTTGGAAGAACATTGCCAACATGGGAACATTGTGTTACAGAACTTTATGCTGCTTCACTTGGAATTACAACTGAAACTCTCTATGACTCTACAGTGCCTGTAGTTGTGTTCAGTTGATAAGCTCGAGAAACATACAAGCATTCAACTCTGTATCAAGCCCCCTGTCTTTTTTATTATTATTATTATTAATGAAATAACTTACTTGAGTAGGATTTAATGTATTTATGTATGGGTGATTTTATATATATTTACATATATACACATTCATCACTCCGGCACTCACGGGTTCCACAGGTTGCTGAGCCGGGTGCCCTCCACAGTCGGCCTCTAACAGCAGGGCAAACTGAACATACCAAAAGCAGGGCGGCACTCCGTAACAAACATATCCAACAGTAGTAGGTAGTTTTGCAATGTTTCAGCGCTTTATTCGGCGCTTTCGTCAAGCATACAAATCAAACATACATATAACACTTACCACATATAAATAGTAGTTAGGCACCATGTCTCACGGAGACATCACTTCCTGGTACCGAAACCGGAAGTCTCCGGGACCGGAAGTGACATCATAACATCCCAGCATCATCAAACGGTTGCCATAGCAACCGCAATACTGGCCAAAATACATACAAATCATAACAATACAAACAAACATTTAAAACTAGACAAGATGCTCATTAGGCTGCAAAACAGAGAACCAACATTAATACATACACATGAAACATAAAAAAGTAAACAGCAATAAGGGTGGCAGCATATATAATGATTAATACAAAAACCCTTTCAAAAATGCATACCTGCATACACAACAAATATTTACCAGCTATTAGTTATAGAAGTATAGTCCATAACAACACTGCGCATATAAGGAAAACCACGAAAAATATCAAGGACATCACATGGGAGCTTAAATAATAGTAAGGCCCTATCAGGGCCCCTGTGTAAATGTAATCAATGCATACAATAAAACCCGTCCTTTGACCCTATCAGTTCCAATGCATCCATTAAGACTTTCTCACGCTTGTTGGATCAAGCTGTCTGTGATAATGCAAATGTTTCGCAACTTAAATTTAGAAATTTTAATAAAGAGGAGCAACTGGCTCTTAAGCAGCTTTCTATGTATGATGATGTGGTGTTCCGCCAGGCAGATAAGGGAGGGGCAATTGTGGTACTTCATTTATGTGATTACAAGGATGAGGCACTTAGGCAACTTGGTGATGTGGATACGTATAGAAAGTTGCCGCAAGATCCCACATGTGAAAACAAGAGAGAATTGGATTCTTTATTGTCGTTATCTTGTACACAAGGGTTCATTTCTACATCTATTAAGAAAGCCTTAGAGGCTAAGTTCCCCATTAGGCCCCTCTTTTACTTAATTCCGAAAATACACAAGGACCCGGTAAAGCCACCGGAGCGTCCTATCATTGCAGCCCGAGGATCATTGTATCAGACCATCTCCACCTAATTAGATGCCCTTCTGCAACCATGTGTACAGGCTAGACCCACTTTTTTGAAGGACACCAATAGCTTGTTGGCGTCCTTGAAAACATTGCCTGATTTGCCTTCTGATTGCGTCTTGTGCTCAGTCGATGTTTGTAATTTGTATACTTGTATCCCTCATGATCAAGGGTTACAAGCTATGAAGTTGCTTATTACCAATAATCCATTGTACAAGAGACCTCCTGTAGAGCTCTTTTTGCAGTTGCTGGAATTGGTATTAACTCGTAACTATTTTATGTTTGACGGGCAATATTTCTTACAGGTATCCGGTTGTGCGATGGGGTCCAATGTGGCCCCATCGTACGCGAATGCCTTTATGTTTGCAGAAGAATTTGATATATTTTTTTCGGATCCGAGTGTGGCCAGTAACATCTTAGCCTATTATCGTTACATCAATGATCTTTTTATAGTTTGGCGAGGTTCGCAACAGGAGTTTGCAGATTTGATTTACTTGCATAATAGGCGTACTGATCCTGTTAAATTTACGTATTCTGTCCATGCATAGCGTAAATTTTCTTGACGTTACTATAACTAAAAGAAATGGTCGACTAGTGCCTTCTCTGTTTGAAAACCGACCGATAGAAATAATATTCTATTGGAAAGTAGTGCACATCCTGTCCCTTTGAAAAATGCTCTGCCATTTTCACAGTTTTTGCGAGCATTAAGAATTGCACCTGACAGTGTTGTAGCTTTACAACAGGTTGACATGATGTATGCAAAGTTCCTATAGAGAGGATATCAGAAGGTTGTTTTAGATCAGGCTAAAGAAAAAGCTTTAGCTATTCCTGTTGATAAATTACTGACTTGTGATCATACCCGTAAGGATCGTAGTTCAGATAGGCATCTCTGGATTAATAAATATAATCACCGTAGTACTGATATCAATAAGCAAGCAAAATCACTTTGGCCCATCATAACATCTGATAAGGATTTAAATATGTTGCATAATAAAAAATTGATGTCATGTTATCAGAGAGGCAAAAATTTGAGAGACTATCTGGTTCGGAATGATGTTTCATCAATGGGCAAGTTTGGCAACAATAAGTCATTTTTGGGTACCCCGAAAGTGGGGTGTTTTAGGTGCCCCAACTGTAATACTTGCCGTTCCCTACAAACAGGTTAATTTTTTTTCCACCCTTATTCTGGTATTAAATATAACATTAGACACTTTGTAACATGTACCACCAAGTTTATAGTTTGTTATAACGTGTCCCTGTTCTAAGATCTATGTGGGCAAGACGGAATGCACTTTAAAAGAAAGGATGGCTCAACACCGTTCTGCCATCCGGGCTGCCCTTCCCATAGGTACCAGTGAGCAACCTGTGGCACGTCATTTTGTCACTGCAGGTCATAACCTTTCAGCACTTCGATACAAAATTATTGATCACGTCCCCCCACTGGTCAGAGGTGGTGATCGTGGACGTAAACTGTTGCAGTGCGAGTCTCAATAGATCATGCGTTTAGACTCACTTTCTCCTCGTGGGTTAAATGAAACGCTTGGTCTGCAGTGCTTTATATGAATAGGCTATTGTAGGCATTGATTACATTTACATAGGGGCCCTGATAGTGCCTTGCTATTATTTAAGCTCCCATGTGATGTCATTGATATTTTTTGTGGTTTTCTTTAGATGGTCTGGTATCAATAGGAGGGTTCTGATAGGTACTTAATTATTTGCAGTGTTGCTATGGACTATGCTTCTATAACTAATAGCTGGTAAATATTTGTTGAGTATGCAGGTATGCATTTTTTAAAGGGTTTTTTTATTAATCATTATATATGCTGCCACCATTATTGCTGTTTACTCTTTTATTTTTTATGTTTCATGTGTATGTATTAATGTTGGTGCTCTGTTTTGCAGCCTAATGAGCATCTTGTCTAGTTTTAAATGTTTGGTTGTATTGTTATGATTTGTATGTATTTTGGCCAGTATTGCGGTTGCTATAGCAACCGTTTGATGATGCTGGGATGTTATGAGGTCACTTCCGGTCCCGGAGACTTCCGGTTTCGGTACCAGGAAGTGATGTCTCCGTGAGGCATGGTGCCTAACTACTATTTATATGTGGTAAGTGTTATATGTTTGATTTGTATGCTTGACGAAAGCGCCGAATAAAGCACTGAAACGTTGCAAAACTACCTACTGCTGTTGGATATGTTTGTTACGGAGTGCCGCCCTGCTCTTGGTATATATATATATATATATATCACACAGCCAAGGGCCAAGGTCCGGCACTCCCTTTATATAACAACTTGCCCGGGTGCCCGAAAAGAGATTCATGCAGAGGTTACAAAATAACGGCACTCCTGGTACAAACGACAGCATATAGGCAGCGTATATAGTCATCAACATTTCAAAGCCTTTATTATGGCTTTTTCGTCAGGACTAACACAACATACAAAATGCATCTTACCTTAAAGCAATTCAAACACCCAGTGAGTAGACGCGATGCCCAGAACGGGACCACTCCCCCGGCGGGCGGCGCCATATTTCCACTTCATCAGAATCAAGGTCACATGCTGTGCGCAAGCTGAAGACGGAGGTGCTACCTATCACCATGGAAACCAATAAACAATCTGAGGAAACCAAATACATCAATATAAAAGAATCAGTTAACGATGGACTAAACAAACACGTAATAACAAATATAGCAATGAATGGCCAGCTGCGACCACGCTGCTTTAAATGAATAATGGCCCTCATTCAGAGCCGCTCGCTATTTGCGGTCGTTCGTTCTAAAACAAGGGGTGGCTATTCAAATGAACCGTTCGCTAATTGCGGTCTGTTCACGCCTCTAAGTCTGAACGAGCGAGCAAAACTTGCGGTTGTAATTTTGAAAAATACGCCCCCTTGCCGCTCGCACCATGCGTCATGTACGCTATTTATTAGATTAATCGAGTACATCGAACAGCATATGAACTGCTCGCTATTCTTGTGGCTGGTTTTTTCAACCGCTATTTTGCGAACAGTTCTGAGTAAAAAAAAAACAAGTGACGTGGTCAATGACGCTGCTGTATTAATTATGCACTCCCTTAAAACGCCCGTTTGACCTATAAGCACGCCTGCGATCTAATTCCACACCCCCGTTTTCAAGCACCTTCCCCTGTTACCACCTACATACGCCTCCTTCTGTCACTCAAAATAGCAGGCATTCGCTATATAGCGAACAAACGATTTTCGGCCGCACTGACTGGTTCGCGCATGCGTATTACAATCCGTACGCATGCGCAGATGTGCGAACATCGGTCAGAACGAACGAGCGGCCGCTTACGAGCGGCTCTGAATCAGGGCCAAAGAGATAAGAACATTTATCCATAAATATATTGTCCTATTGAGTTATCTCTATAGATGATATCGCACATGGCACCACAGTTCACTATAGGATATCAAAAAAGGGCATCCCATAGTCAAACAATTATCTAAACACGAAACCATTACTTCAAATCATCACTAAAACACATATCGAGGAAACTAAATGCCAAAAACCAAAATTAAATATTAAAAAAAAAAAAAAAAAAAAATTTACCTAATGAAAACAGTTTAATCCTAAATTTTCGTTGAGCCCCTTGGGAGCAAGGGTTCCCAACGCATGTATCCAGCGAGTCTCACATTGGAGTAACTTCAAAGGCCGATTGCCACCCTAATAGATGCTGGCACATGATCTATCATGTGGTAACGCAGGGAGGCTAAAGTATGTGGCACAGTGGCAAAATGCCTCACCACAGGCTGTTCGCTAGTACCTGTATTTAGAGCCGCACGGATGGCTGAACGATGAAGAGTCATCCGCTCCTTAAAAGACCTTTTGGTCTTTCCTACATATGACAGCCCACAGGGGCATAAAATTTGATATACCACAAATGTGGAATTACACGTCAGTGTAAATTTGATATGGTAGGGTTTTCCAGAATGTGGATGATAGAACACGTCACCGGCTAATAAATATCTACAGGTCATACAGGTACAGCGAAAACAACCTGGCTTATGTCCAATACTTGGAGAACGAAATAATTTGTGTGGAGCAGTAATATCGGTTTTAAATAGAATATCACGGAGATTGCGGCCCCGCGAATAACAAGGCATCAGTCTAGTATTGGATAGCTGCAACTCAGGATCTGATTGAACCATGGACCATAGGTTTTTAGAAGCTCGGTTAATTTTAGGACTGACACTATTAAAATGGTTAGTCCAAATAAATGCTGCAGACTTATTAGTCTGGGCCTTACTCTTTAACAAATCAGATCTATTTAGTCTCATAACCTTCTGCTTACTTATCTCGAGATCATGGTAGTTATAACCTCTTGCCAAAAATTTTTGTATCATGTTGTCCATTTGACACTCTGCTAACACAGGGTCAGAAGTGATACGTTTAACACGTAATAATTGCGAATATGGCAATCCTCACTTTAGCACCACCGGATGACAGCTATCATTATGAAGTAGATTATTCCTGTCTGTAGTTTTAGAAAACAGACTAGTAGTGACCCTACCAGAATTAATGGTGATCAACACATCCAAATAATGAATCTGTGAATCGCTGATATTAAAGGTAAATTTAACAGGAGATTGGCTTAAATTGAGTCTCAATTAAAGTAATGAGGTCCACTTTGGGGCCCCTCCAAAAAATCAGCAGGTCATCGATACAGCGCGTGTAGAACGCAATCCTATCTGAAACCTCTGGACAAGCAAAAAAGATGTCATTCTCAACAGGAAACATAAAGATGTTGGCGTACGATGGGGCCACATTGGACCCCATTGCACAGCCAACCAACTGTAAATAAAAATCACCATCGTACAGAAAATAATTTTTTGTCAAAATCAACTGTAGCAAACTCATAACAAGAGATAGATCTGGACCCATATAATCTGGATGATGAGATATATGATTCATAGTAGCAGCCATACCAACATCATGTGGGATGATGGTATACAAACTACACACATCCATACTTCACATCCAAATCTCCTCATCAAAAATAGGTAATGCATCTAATTTCCTTAATAATGTAGACATATCCAGGAGATAGCGAGGGTGAGACCTAATAGTCGGTTGCATAATAGCATCTAAATAGACCGAAGCAGGTTGGAATAATGATCCCCTAGCCGCAATGATAGGGCGGCCAGGCGGGTTATCCAAAGACTTGTGAATCTTGGGAATAGTGGGAATACTGGCACAATTGGGTGTGACGGCAACAGAGCATCATGTAACTTTATAGAAATGATATTCTTAGATACTGCATCTGTCAATATTTCTTTCAATTCCTCCTTGTATTCACTCGTAGGATCTTGCAAGCGTCTATATGTCACTACATCATCCAGATGAATGGCCACTTGCAACTTGTAGTTAGTTAAATTTTGTATGACCAGGGCACCCCCTTTATCAGCCGGCCGAAAAATAAGTTCTTTATTACCAGCTAGATCATGCAATGCCTTAAACTCAAGTTTATTTAAATTTTGTCTAGTTTTTGGTAATTTAGTAACTTCATTGGAAACCTCGGTGCCTAAAAGTCTCATATATGTTTTTATGGTAGGATTAAAAGACTGTGGCTCAAATGAAGCCCGGGGCAATAATTTACTCAACTGTGGCGGTATATCAGAAGTAGATTCATTTAAGTTTGGTTTTGCCTTAGCGAAAAATTCTTTCAATTTTAGTTGACGTTGTAAATTGTGCTGCTCATTCTGCCATTTGAAAGAGTCAAACTTCACTGTGGGTACGAATGAGAGTCCTTTGCCCAGTACACTCAATTCAGTGTCAGTCAATGGGAAGGTAGATAAATTCACCACTAAGTTTTGTGAGGCAGGGGAGGTTTTTTGCCACGTCCTTTGTCTTTGATTTTGGCCCCCCCGTCTGGTATAGGGTCTCCGCCTACCGGACCTTGGGCTCTTGTTGGCATGCCTAAAGGGAGAGCATTATTCCTTCTACCCCTACTAGTAGTTGCCACTTCATTGTCACTAGCTGATGAAACTAGTTCATTAGAAGACTCAGGGCCTGATTCAGAGCCGTTCGCTATTTGCGGTCGTTCGTTCTAAAACAAGGGGTGGCTATTCAAATGATCAGTTCGCAAATTGCAGTCTGTTCACACCTCTAAGTCTGAATGAGCGAGCAAAACATACGCTCGTTTATTTGTTAAAAACGCCCCCTGGCCGCATGCACCATACGTCATGTCCGCTATTTATTAGATTAATCGAGTACATCGACCAGCGTATGAACTGCTCGCTATTCTTGTGGTTGGTTTTTGCTACCACAATCTTGCGAGCAGTTCTGACTATAAAATAACCCAGTGACGTGGTCAATGACGCTGCTGTATTAATTATGCACACCCATAAAACGCCCGTTTTGACCTTTAAGCACGCCTGCGTTCGGATCTCCACTCCCCATTTTCAAGCACCTTCCCCTGTTACCACCCACATACGCCTCATTCTGTCACTCAAAATAGCAGGCATTCGCTATATTGCGAGCACATGAATTTCGGCCGCACTGACTGGTTCGCGCATGCGTATAACGATCCGTACGCATGCGCAGATGTGCGAACATCGCTCGGAACGAGCGTACTGCCGCTAGCGAGTGGCTCTGAATGAGGGCCTCAGAGTCCACAAATTTTCTCCCATTTCTCCTGAAGAAAGGCTTCTTATTTCTGTTCTCCAACCCACGTCCTGAGCTAGTGAACTGGTATACAGTATTTAATTCATAGTCTTGATCGACTTTCATTCTTTTATCCTTTTTGAATTTAATTAGATCAGACTTATACGAAGCCAACTGATTTTCAAGCTTTTCAAGCCATTTAACGTTGGGATCTTTTTCCCAAGTGGCTTTATGCGTCAATTCATACGTGGCTATTTTATCTCTTGTGGTGTTTAATTCTTTTGTAGACTGCTCAATTATCAAAAGGGTCAAATCAAAAGAACACATATTTAAAATTGAGACCCAGCGTCTACAAAAAATAGGGTAATGTCTCCCGATTGTAGGGCTGTTTTTGATACGCAACCCCCTAGGAATTTTCTTAGCCCTATAATATTCACTTAGGGTTAGGCCGTGATAGAAGAAATTAATTTCTCTCTTTTTAAGCTTCAATAGGTCCCAATATAGAACTTCAACAGGGAGATAATCTAATTGTCCCGCATACTGGATATTAAATAAGATCGCCTCTGCTTCTGATTCTGAGTAGCTAAAAGCATCTCCAATTGCATACACAGGTTGTTGAAAGCTACTAATAGCATCATCATTCAAATTATCAGCCATAATGAAAAGCTGTATTAATATCACTTTAGAAAACAGTCAGTTGTACAAATCGCAAATCTAAAAGTTTAAAGGAACTGACAACAGGAAAGTCCATAAATATAAAAAAAGTTGTCCATATGTGCCAGATCAGCGGCTTTTGATCAATAGCAGCAAAATAATCCCTATATTATTGGCTAGAAAATGTCACAGTGCAAACATCATCCGTGCAAAACAGCAAATCCAGCAGCTTAAAGAAGATAGCAGCAACAAAATCCATCCATCAGGCTTAGTCCATGGGGTAAAAATTATAACCCCCTAGTATACTGTTAAAATCATACTTTATTAAAAATCGATTAAAAATCACACATGCAAAAAAGAACTATAAGGAAATATCGCTCCAATGATGAAAAAACTATTACAGATAATGATAATATTAATATCACTGATAACAGAAGGGGTGCCCTGACAGGAGAATCCCAAACGCCACAAGAGACCTCCAAATCCAACACACAGCCAAGTTCTTGATCTTTATTCTTCAAGTTCTTGATAAAAGTCTTCATCGACTGAAACGTCGAATCACATACACCTATTGTGTACCTGACTCTTCTTTATTCAGCCCCGTGAGTGCCGCTGTTTTGCATTTTTATATATATATTTTTTTTTTATTGCTCCACGTTCTGGCACTCTCAGTATGATATAATAGCTTTACCATCAAAGGCAAGAGGTGGGGGAGCGGGTAATATTTGCCCAGGCTTGCTGGAGGGGCCCGGCGCAGCCCCCCCTCCCTCTTTCTTCACAGCAGCCCAGTCAGCTGTGTGCTGTGTGCTAGGCTGCAGTCGGAAACTGCTCAGCCGCATCAGTCTCTTATGCCTGCAGGGGAGGAGTGATCGCATCCCCCCACTGGCTTTTAGCAGGGCTGACGGGCTCACAGCACCCCCCAGCACGCAGTGCCGCTTCACGGCGCTGCAAAAATTGTTTTTTTTAAATGTATCCTATTTATCCTAAGGGGGCGTCTCCACGCCTCCCACAGTTAGGCCATGCACTCCTTCCCCCGGTGTGGCTCTCTGCGCCCCTATTGACCAGGTGCCCTCACAAAACCATACTCACAGATCCCCCAAAGATGTGGCACCCCCTGATTATATTGCCATTGTTTGGAGAGTTATTATTGGAGTCTGAGTGCCGCACCTTTGGGGGATCTCTCTCTCTCTATATATATGTATATATACATATATATATATATATATATATAAAGAACAAGCAGAACAAGAACTTGGTCAAAGTCTTCTAAGAACAAAGTCCTCTAAGACTGAAACATTAAACTACACTGTTGTGTCCAGGATTCATTATTGGGAGTCCCGTGAGTGCGGCTGCTTGTTCTTTCTATACTTTAGGTTTCAGCACCTCCAGATGGGACCAGGGCAAGTAACCCCTATTATATTGTGGAGTGCCAGTGCCATATATATATATATACATATATATATATATATATATATATATATATATATATATATATATATTAGAGATGTGCGCCGACCCCCGTGTTTTTTGGTTTTGGATCTGGATTTTCCCTGGTTTAGGATCTGGATTGGTTTGCCAAAACCTCACCTCCGTGTGTTGTTTTCCGGTTTTGGTTCTGGATCTGGATTTTTTCTTAAAAAATCATAAAAACAGCTAAGATCACATAAAATGGGCCTGTTTTTGTTCCTACGGTTTTATTAACCTCAATAACATTTATTTCCACTCCTTTCCACTCAATTTTGACCACCTCACAGCTCACTATATTGTTTTCATCCAGTTTAGGCCCAAAATTTGCACCAAGCTAGCTGGCTGACTAAGCTAAGTGGCAGCAGTGGGCAGCACAAACACGTGGCAGTTCAACTTCCAACATGGCACATCAGGAAACAAATATTTTTATTATTCAAGAGAGGCCCAAGGGAGTTGGAGTATGTATGAAGTTGAAGGCAGGGCACGGACAGGAAGGGTTGATTGGTAGCAAATTAAATAAAAAATTTTATGAGGGAGAAGGGGAGGGGAGGAGGCATTTACAAAAAAATATTTGACACATTCATACCAGTCCTTGCCCAAGAAGAATCCTTGAGGGCCATGCCTGCTGCTGCTGCTGCTGGGAGTGGATTTTCTCATCCCAGAAGAGGACCAGGAAGACTTCTAGTAGTGCTTTCCATATGAAAAAGCATTTCCCAACCTGTACAGGGACATTAAAAAAACATAGTTACTAGTTAGTGGCCTCAAAGTGCCACTTAACCAGCACAGATATGTGGACAAGCGTAAGATCTATGATTTAAGGCAGGGGTAGCCAACCCTGGTCCTCCAGAGCTACCAACAGTGCATGTTTTCCATTTCTCCTCACTGAATCACATGTGTAATAAATAATTAACTCCACCTGTGGATCTTTCCAACAGTGTTGGTGAGTAATTAATACACCTGTGCACCAGCTAGGTGGTCTGGAAAACATGAACTGTTAGTAGCTCTCGAGGACCGAGGTTGGCTACCCTTGATTTAAGGCCTTACGTTGTGTCTTTCTTCAGAATCCTGCACCTGCCTCTGCGGCTAGGAGTGGATTTTCATCCCAGAAGGGGACCAGGAAGAGTGCTTTCCAAAAACAATTGACTTAAATAATCCTTTGCAAATTTTCTGTAAAGGCATTTCCCAAACTGTACAGGGACATTAAAAAAAACTTAGTTAGTTAGTGGCCTTCAGTTCAAACTGCCGTTGTACCCACTGTTCACTTAACCGGAGCAGATATTGTGGACAAGAGGAACAGAGTAGCAAATGCAACATTTAAGATTTAAGTGTTACGTTGTGTCTTGAGCACCATGCCTGCTGCTGGGAGTGGATTTTCATCCTAGAAGGGATCAAGACATTGTTTTTTCTTCCCAACAGACACAGATCTGAAGAGATGTAAATAACTACAATTTGGAGGCCCTTACACAAAACTGCATTTGCTTTACTTGAGCTGCCCACGTTCCAGTGTGTACTCAGAAAGAGTTTTCAGCACAGCCGGGAACCTTGTCAGTGATCGGCATGAGACTACTTCCCCAAAATGTGGAAAAGATGATGCCCATCAAAATGAACTACAAATTCTACGAGAAAGACCTTTACCGTCAATTGCGTGCAAATATTACAGAGGCACCTGTAATGGTGGATTCCTGCGGGGACAAATTAATATTGTGTGAAGAAGATGATGTATACAGTACATCACCCCAGATAATACCATCACCCAAGCCTATATTGTCATCCCATCCTGTGTTGTGTATAATTTACAGCTGCGCTCCCTATTAGATTGGGGATTCATTGTTCACTTTAGTGATGTGAGCTCCATTTTAGTCCATATCATCACCTGACCACACCCCCTACACATCTTCTGACCTGGGCTACAGGAGGAGCAGCTGCACTCTGGAATACGGTTGCATGGAGTTGTCCCTCTGACTCACTGAAATTCAGGTAGAGGGGCCATGGGTAGGGAGTAGGGACACTATAATCAGAGAACACAGTTTTAGCTGCTTTATTAAATTTTTTAAACCATATCCTCTATTTTCACCTTTGAAAATGTTTATGCAAATCTCAGCAGAGGCGTTTGTGATGTCATGGCTAACGCACACAAACAGAAAAAAAAACACATTGATTGATTAATTAATTATTTTTTAGGGGGCACTTGTAAGGGAGAGCACCCGAACGAGGCACCAGCCTCTTGATAAATGACACAGACAGCACCCCTGCGCAGCTACATTGCTGATAAATGTGGCTAACGCGCATGCACACACACACACACAAAAAAAGATTGATTGATTGAATTAATTTTTGGGGGCACTTGGGAGGGAGAGCACCCGAACGAGGTAGCAGCCTCTTGATAAACGACACAGACGGCACCCCTGACACACACACACACACAAAAATGATTGAATTAATTTTTGGGGGGCACTTGGGAGGGAGAGCACCCGAATGAGGCAGCAGCTTTTTGATAAACGACACAGGCAGCACCCCTGACACACACCAAAAATAAAGATTGATTGAATTAATTTTTTGGGGCACTTGGGAGGGATAGCACCCGAACGAGGCAGCAGCCTCTTGATAAATGACACAGGCAGCACAGCACCCCTGCGCACCAAGTTGCTAATAAATGTGGCTAACACGTACACACCATAATTTTTTTTTATTTTCACACTGGTGGTGTGGCAGGCTAACACGCACACACTAAAAAATTGTTTTTATTTTCACACTGGTGGTGTGGGTAATATGCACACACAAACATTTTTTTTTTTACCCTGGGGATGAAGAGCACCCCTGATGGACAGAGCACCCCCTGGACAACACAGCAGAACAGCCAGCCAGCCCCTATGGCCAACAGCCAGCCAGCCCCTATGGACTACAGCCAGGCAGCCCCTATGGAAGGGACAACAACCAGCTAGCCCCTATATGGATTAATATGGACAACAGCCAGCCAGCCCATATGGACAACAGCCAGCCAGCCCCTCAAAACAGACAGCCAGCCCCTATGGAATACAGCCAGCCAGCCCCTATGGACAGGGTAGCAGCCAGCCAGCTCCTATGGATAACAGCCAGCCCCTATGGACAGGACAACCTCAATTATGCACAACAGCAGCACAGCACAGCTCTCAGCTCCCTCCCTCTTCACTCTCCACAGCTGGAATGAAAAAATGGCGGCGATCGCGGGACCTTTATAGAATCCAAAACCCGCCAGAATCCGACAGTGGGATGATGATGTTTTGCCTCGTATTGAGATTCGAGTCAGGCGGGAAAAACAAAGCCAACTCAGATCTGACTCGGATGCCCTAAGTTCAGGTGGGTTTGGATCTCTGAGATTCAAACCCGCTCATCTCTAATATATATATATATATTATATATATATATATAATATATATATATATATATAATATATATATATATAATATATATATATATAATTATATATATATATATATATATATATGTCCAAATAGCACGGCACTCAAGGCTGATAGAAATCAAAGTCAGCACAAAAAATCGTTTTCAACGTTTCATTCAGATAAGAATTTAGGGCCTGATTCAGACCCACTCGCGAGCGGCTGTCCGCTCGCAAGTGGGTCGATGTTATGCACTGAGCATGCGCACGACGGAGGGAGCTCCGTCGTGCGCATGCGCCAGACGCGACGAGCGAAGGAAAGTCCTTCGCTCGTTGTGTCCGATCAAAGGGGGCGTGCTGTCAATGTTGATTGACAGCACGCCCCCTTTGGTGGGCGTGCCTCCCTGACGGGGGCGTTCCCATGGGAACGCCTCCCGTCAGAAGCCGGCCCACTGACATCACTAGTGATGTCAGTGGGAGTGATTTTGGCTCTGATAGAGCCAAAATCACTCCGGAGCTTGCGGTTGAAAACCTCAACCGCAGGCTCCGGCTCGCAATTTCGATGGTCGCGATGGTCTCGACCATCGCGGCCATCACAAAGCACGCTCGTATAGCCTGTGGGTAGTGACCCACAGCTATACGAGCGTCCAGGAGGACGCTCCATGAAAATGGAGCCCGGCCCTCATTCAGAGCGTGCGCTCTGCTCAGAGCGTACGGCTCTGAATGAGGGCCTTAGTCAGGAATAACCTGACGAAATTCTTATCTGAATGAAACGTTGAAAAGGATTATTTGTGCTGACTTTGATTTCTATCAGCCTTGAGTGCCGTGCTATTTGGACATGTTTGCAGCTTCTGGCTCAGCAAAGGCACAAAGCAAGGATATACCTCATGTTATGTGAGTGCCGGACCAGCTTCTATTGTGTGTGTATATATATTATATATATATATAGCGATCAAATGGTCCGGCACTCATAAAAACGTCTTCTAGCTGCAGGGGTGCCCTCACAATAATGCAAATGTATATAGTCCAAGGTGCGGCACTCTCCATAATAAAAACTCCAGACAGCAGATGCGTTTAAATCGATTTAAACGCATCTGCTGTCTGGAGTTTTCATTATGGAGAGTGCCGCACCTTGGACTATATATATATATATATATATATATATATATAATATATATATACACACACAGTATATTTAGATTCTCCCCCTTCCCCAGAAGGTGCTGCGGGGGTGAGCAGGTGGCTGTTTGGTGCTGTGGGGGGCTGGGGGTAACTTCCTTTGGCTGCTAATGACAGTGAAGGGTGGTGGACTTGCGGCCAGAAGGGGGGTACTATTGTTTGGCAAACAAGTGTACAAGGGGTGAGGATGGGCTAGCTGCTGCTGCTACTAGTACTACTACTTTAAGCTATATACACTTACCCCTATCCTACTCCCAGCACTACCTGCCCCTAAACAACTCCTAGCCCCCAGTACTGCCCCATCTACTATCTGCCCTTGTCCCTTTGCACAGTGCAGAAGAAAATGTAACAGTGGCCCTAGAGGGCTACAAATATTCAGTATGCTTCAATAGCTCTGCAAGCGAAAACCACTTAAACATCTGTGAGATAAAGGAAAAATGAACACGACATTGACAAACCTGATTTCTTTCTCATCAGAAAAGACAGAGAATGTGATTTTCGTTACCTTAAGAAAAATACAGTTAATACCTAAAGGCTGCATTGCACCAGCGACAAAGTAGCTTACCAGTGACATGAATAATATAGGTGATTTTGTGTCCTCCACATGTGAAAAATGGATGCATGGTCTGTAAACTAATAGCTCAGAAAAGATACTATTTTAGCTCAGTGAAGTGCTGGTAGTGGTGTGTTCTCTGTGTCCTGTTGGGAAGGTGTAAATGCTTCAGGTACTGCAGCCAGATATAGTTACTGCATTTTCGTGTTTTTATTTTTTGCTGCAGGTAACCACAGAGTAAGGCTCAGCAGCCTGAAGAAAATAAAAATAAGATGCAGAATGCAAATGAAGAAGCAAGTCATCCAATTAGAAATTTGTACAAAACAAATCATCCAATACGATGTTTGCAAGATCCCTACAAAACTTTGCCTGCCTCCATTCTCGCCAAGTATTCCAACCAAAATACAACTACTAAGTGCTCCTTCACTGGGGTGTTCTTATATACCAACATTATAACCACCAAACTTATGGATATATATATATATATATATATATATATATATATATGTATATATATATAATTTATATATATAGTATTTCAGCTGATAAGTCCACGGTATAAGTGATCCTTCTTCTAGGGAGGGACGTTTCTACATCCAAATGATCCAATGATTTAGTGCTACTTTTCAGTTCATTTGTATCAGGTGCAGTTAGTCACTCCATCCCTCATGGTTTTCTCCAAAATAATCCCTTCCATCAGGTACAAAATCATTTTGTACCTGAACACAACTTGCTCAGGTCATCACTGGTTATGGCCTATCACTGCTACAGTCTATGAGAGCTAAAACAAGCCCACTCCAGCTCTCATGCAGCCAATCAGGAGTGACACAATGGAGTGATCGCCATATCCTCCTGCCAGTGGAATTCCAACTCCACTCCTTATGGGCAGGAAATGTACAACTTGCGGTGAACAATGAACTTCTAGTTCACCAAGTGCCTAGTAGTAAATGGCTGCCAGGTCTAGTTTGCATACTTTTTTCTTATATTAAGCTGAATGGAGCATTTTGCCTTTCATTTCCATTGTCAGTGAATTTCTATGGGCTTTCGGCAACCATTATAATGCATTGACCATTGAAATAAATAAGAAATCTCACTTCTCCAAAATGGTTGGATTCCTTGGGGACATGCTCCACTGCTGCGGGAGGTTGTAGAAGATGGTCTCTGGCATGGGCATTGTTTCAGATGGGGGAATTTTGTCACAGAGGGTAGCAGGAGAGGGTTTCACTATTTCATGCAGGGGGGTTTCTGAGTACATATAATTCTCACAGAAAGGGACTCCGCACTGGATTAAATCAATTTTAAGACCATAAGAAAGAAACCAACGTATGTATAAGTCATAAGGGTGTTGTAAGAACATCCCATATCCATAAACTGGTTGGTGGTGCTCCCCTGGAGTAAGGGCTATACACAACTCGCAAAGATTATCCTATAAAGTAGGACAACAGAAAGATACTCCTTTTTGGGGGCACTCTTTAGTAAATCACATCTATAGAAAATTACCTAATATATAACTTTTATTATTGAAAGCACTTACAAGGACAAAGACATATAAATCTCCCTGACGGACTAATGCCCTGTACACTGCTCGCAGTGGGGGCAGAGCCAATATGACAATCCCCGCCCCCATTTCCTCTCGCGAATCGTGACATTACAACACGAGGGGGCTGGGCCTAATGATATAAGGTGTCCACCCACTTTAGCAACCTACAGCAGCCTCAAAGTGTATGTATGTATGTGTATCTCTGTATAACACCTTCAGACAGAAAAAGGCAAAAAACCCGGCTTTTACCCGACATATGTGGGCCGGGTTGTTTTGCCGGTCCCTGCCTGTACCCCCCTTCAGACAGAAGAACAAAATACCGGGTCATACATTTCTACCCAGTCATTTGTTGATTAAGACAGGTATTTCTTCTGTCTGAAATTGTCAACCCGGGTCTAAATTCCCGGGTCTCCGACTCTGGTAAATTCCTGGGTCGAAGTCCCAGGAATTTCGACCCAGGTTGATCCTTTCAGACAGAAAAAAACACTGTGTTGATCAGCAAATTACCAGGTAGAAATGTATGGCCCGGTAATTTGGTTTTCTGTCTGAAAGGGGTAATAGTGTGTAGCTATGTGATACTGTGTGTTAGTAAGTGTATACTATGTATGTGTTAAAATCATTGACGTGCGGTGAGGTCAGTGGCTGGGGAGACACTGGCTGATTACTCCCCCTCTCTGTATATACAGTATATATATATATATAAAAACAGTGTAGTGTTCCCCTTATTTAACAGTAACCAGCCAGGGGGATAATGCCATAGCAGGGGGTACACTCAGTATGGGGTCCCCCTGCCATCACATTAACCATCCTCAAGCTAGTCATCCCAATGCCAGAATTTCTCACGAAGTGGGGATTCCAAAGAGAATAAAATTGGGTTCCCACCTTCCGAGCACTATCTAACACTGGGCTGGTGGAGCGGTGGGTGCGGTGGGTCCCAACAAGCCTGCCCCAGCATGCCGACACTTGGAGAACAACAAGTGCCACCATGCCCAGAAATTAAGGGCTCACTGACACCTGTAGTCTGTCTGTAAAGAAAAAAATACTAGTAGAGATTTGATTGTTTAATAAAAGTTTATTATACAGCTTCTTCACCTGGGGGCAGCGGCCTTTAAGCTCTTTTACATGGCCTCCACCTCCACAGGGCTTCCGGCGTCTTCTATCTTCAGAAGCTCTTGCATGCTCTTTCCCCACCGGCGGACTGCCAGCCACTGCCTCATGCTGATGACGCACTGAGCCGTGATTGGCTGATGGCGGCCAGCTTGAATTTCAAATAGGGCTCATGTGGCGTCATTTTTGAAATGGGTAAGGGCTGAGGCACTGGATCCTCCAGGATCCAAGTCTGCAGCAACAATCTAAGCCAAGCCTGCCACCACCGCCAATGACCACTGCCCGCTACTGCCGCAGATGCCTGCTATCGCTGATGCCCCTTTACCTGCAAAGCCGATGCCCGCTACCGCCGATGCCCAGCCAATGCCCCGCTACTGCAGACTTTTCCCAATAACGATGCTGCTGCCAGTGTTGCCAGGCAACATCGGTATTGCCTGCTACTGCCGCCCTCGCTGCACCAATGCCCACTACGGTCGTCGATATCGCTAGTGCTGGATCTGATGCTGCCCAGTGCCCAATCACATCTGCTTCAGTGACAGGGGCTTGCCTTGATGTGGGCTGAAAGCACGACCCTGTCACTGAGGCATTTCTATAGGTGCCTGTAGCGGGTTAGTTCAGGCGACCAATGGGAGACTGAGATGATGCAAACAGGTAAGCTTTTTATTCCAGGCATGAAAAGGCAGAGTGAGTGTAATAAGTTCTTACATAAGGCATATACAGTTCAGGAACAATAATACAGCTTACATGAGACAGCAGTTCAAACAAGCAGAGAACCCCCCCTTCCGCAGACAATCCTGCGTTTGGTGCTGTGGGGGTGAGCAGGTGACTGTTTGGTACTGTGGGGGGCTGGGGGGTAACTTCTTCCGGATGCTAATGACAGTAAAGAGTGGTGGGTGGGAGGCCAGAAGGGGGTACTGTCGTTAGGCAAACAATAGTGTAGGGGGGTGAGGATGGGCAAGCTGCTATTGCTACTAATACTACTACTTTAAGCTATGTACCCATACCATCTCCCTACCCCCAGCACTACCTGCCCCTAAACAACTCCTGGCCCCCAGTACTGTCCCAGCTGCTACCTACCCTTTCCCCTTCCCTCCCCCAGCACTACCTTTCTCAACCCCCTCCTTGCCCCCCCGAGTACTGCCCCATATGCAATCTACCATTGCCCCCTCCATCCCCCCAGGGGTAGCTAGCCCCAGAACTGCCTTCCCCCACCCCCCTCCTTGATCCCCAGTACTGCGCCAGCTGCTATCTAACTTTGCCCCTCCCTACCCTGAGCACTGCCTGCCCCTAGCCCCCTCCTTGCCCCCCTGCACTGTCGCAACTGCTGTCTGCCCTTACTGCCCTCTATCCTAAGCTCTACCCCAACTTCTCCCGGTCTACACCAACCGCTGCTTGCCCTTAACCCACTCTACCCCAACTGTTACCGGCCCCCAGCACTGTCTCAACTGCTTCCTGCTCTCACCCCCCATAATATGCGATAGGACCCAGAAAAAGTGGGATATGACCCCAATTTTTAAAGTGAGGGGTCCCTGGGAACCATTCTGCAACAGCAATCTCCTACTGCTATAAGTAACCTGCAAGAGGTAACAATAACATTACTAAGCCATCCAGCTTTGTTCACACTTCAGTCCATACTGTGACAATTGCCCCTTAGAGATAGATAGTTGGAAATGTCTCCCATAAACACACAGGAGTGATGTGAGGCAATCTTTTTACTTATACCGGAAAACTGTGATATCACACAAACATTTACATTAAATTCAATTATACAGACTTTATTATTAAAGGAAAAAGTGGAGCTACTTTAATAATAAATAAAAATCTAAACTCTCCTAATTCATACTAAAATGCTAGATTATGTCAGACACCTTAAAATCTGACTTTTTTGAACATAGCATGAAGAAAAAGATTTCATACAGTACCAGCGAGAGATTATATGATCTGGCATTCAGTGCCATTTACACACACTGCAATTATCTGTATAAATGGCAGGTGACGTCTAAGACATCAGTCTTCAGCTCTTGCTGTTGTGAAACGTGTGTTGGGACATGGTGTCCCTTATTCATTTTGGTGCTATCCATTGCACATGGCAATGTTGTGAACTTTTGCCATGAATTGCTACATTTTATTTTAAAAGCTGAGCAGTATCATTTATGTGATGATTGTGGTTGATGTTGCTCTATAATTTCACTGGCAATGTCCTGATGACTGAAAGGCTACTGTAACCGTTGACTTTCAGTTATTGTTTATCATTATATTTTGTGTATCACCACTTACCCTATATGTCTGGGCTGCGAGCCAGGTATTTTACAACTTTTGGCTTCAAATGTTATTATTTTTTATTTCCAAACCCGCTATCAAGGTTTTTTTTTGCTACTAGCAAAGGGAAAAAGATTTTGTCAGGCATGCAGCATTATTGAAGGGCTTAAAGAAAGATTACAAAAATCTTTACCATACATAGAGAAACATTTTCTCAAATATAATCACAAAAATCCTAACTTTTATACAGTAGGTAGAAATAATGAGTCTGATGTAGAGTTGTGTGTAAGCACATTTGTTTTACAGATGCACTTGTTTTATTGGACTATCATAGGCCCTCATTCAGAGCCGTACGCTCTGAGCAGAGCGCACGCTCTGCATGAGGGCCGGGCTCCTTTTTCATGGAGCGTCCTCCTGGACGCTCGTATAGCTGTGGGTCACCACCCACAGGCTATACGAGCGTGCATTTTGATGGCCGCGATGGTCGTGACCATCGCGACCATCGAAATTGCGAGCCGGAGCCTGCGGTTGAGGTTTTCAACCGCAAGCTCCGGAGTGATTTTGGCTCTATCAGAGCCAAAATCACTCCCACTGACATCACTAGTGATGTCAGTGGGCCGGCTTCTGACGGGAGGCGTTCCCGTGGGAACGCCCCCGTCAGGGAGGCACGCCCCCGGCACGCCCACCAAAGGGGGCGTGCTGTCAATCAACATTGACAGCACGCCCCCTTTGATCGGACACAACGAGCGAAGGAAAGTCCTTCGCTCGTCGTGTCTGGCGCATGCGCACGATGGAGCTCCCTCCGTCGTGCGCATGCTCAGTGCAGACCATCGACCCACTTGCGAGCGTACAGACGCTCGCGAGTGGGTCTGAATCAGGCCCATAGTACTTAGACACAGGACTATCATAGTACTTAGACACAGGACTATCATAGTACTTAGGGGTCTATTTACTAAGCAGTGTTATGAGACAGAAAAGTGATAAGTCGGTGATAAGGTGCCAGCCAATCAACACTCAACTGCCATCTCACAGGCTGTGATTGTAAAATGACAGTTGGGAGCTGATTGGCTGGCACCTTATCACAGAGTTATCACTTTTCACTCTGTCTCCTAACACTGCTTTTAAATAGACCCCTTAGACATAGATGAAGCAAGATCATGCAACTGTTAAGGCCCCTACACACTACACGATCTCTTTACCGATTCGGCCGATTCCAACACATCGAACGATAAATCGCCTAAATATGTGTAGTGTGTACGCCATACATCGTGTAGTGCACGCTCCCGTGGGGTCGTCAGCCTTATCACCTGATCTTATGTGCAGCATGTAAGATCAGTCTATGTGGCTGATGATCCCATGCAGTGCTATGCAGGGGTCTCGGCATAGGGCAGTCGGGCACCAGATTGCCCAGTGTGTACGGACTGCCCGATATGTTGGCCTGTCGGCAGCCAGGTAGTGTGTTGCATCACTGGGTACAAACATCGTTTAGTGTGTACCCAGTTTAAGGACATGTAACAGATATGAGTGTAAAAATATGTATAACAAATTACAGTAATGTGTCATGTACTTTATTTTGAATGTATATTTGTTTTTTGGAATATATTGTTTTGACTGAGACAGTAGGGGGCTGACGCAGGTTTGAACATACGTCAGTTTATTTTGTATTTTGCTTGAATTCCCTCTGCACATGCTGAGAAAATGATGCATGCAAATGTATCTACTGTTCCGAACATTGTGATGGAATGGAGGTCCATGCAGGCAAGTACGTAAGCATAGAGTATATGTAGCACTGTTTTCCTTTCTTCTTTTCTTTTTGAGAGGTAAGGATTCCCATCCCCAGACCCAATAGCTGCACCACAATTGTATATTGATTGGATTATTTAGGCTCAGGGTACCACTATGAAGGGTTAGGATCTCAATTAGCTTAACTTCAAATTAATATATTTCACAATAAAATTAATCATAGCAAACAAAGACATATTTTAGAAATACCTCCTACTAAAATACCACATACTGTAAGATTAGCTAAATTTAATTCTACCTTATCAATTAGTACAGTGGTTCTCAAACTCGGTCCTCAGGACCCCACACAGCTCACATTTTCCAGGTCACCCAGCAGGAGCACAGGTGTATTCATTACTCACTGACACATTTTAAAAGATCCACAGGTGGAGATAATTATTTCACTTGCGATTCTGTGAGGAGACCTGGAAAATATGCACTGTTTGGGGTCCTGAGGATCAACTTTGAGAACCTGTGAATTAGTAGATTTTACTCAATAAGTATATTCTAAACTTTCCTTATGTATTTTAACTATTCAATGTCTCTTACACTCGTATTAAAATGTCCATTACCTCCTGTTAGTGCACATAGATAAGAAGAATAAAACCGGTTCTTGTATTTATGGGTGATATAGTTTCAATAAATGGACTAATCAGCTGAGCTGATGTTTAGTGGAGTCTTAGGGGTATATTTACTAAAGTACGGGTTTTTGGAAGTGGAGATGTTGCCCATAGCAACCAATAAGACTCTAGCTATTATCTTCTAAAAGGTGCTAGATAAATTATAAGTCAAATTTGATTGGTTGTTATGGGCAACATCTCCACTTCTAAAAACCCTCACATTAGTAAATATACCCCTTATAGTGAATTATACTTTTCCAGCAATACTAAGGGGGCCATTCAGACCCACTCGCGAGCGGCAGTACGCTCGCAAGTGGGTCGATGTTCCCCACTGCGCATGCGCACGACGGAGGGAGCTCCGTCGTGCGCATGCGCGAGACCCGGCGAGCGAAGGACTTTCCTTCGCTCGGAGTGTCTCATCAAAGGTGGCGTGCTGTCGATGGTGACTGACAGCACGCCCCCTTTGGTGGGCGTGCCGGGGGCGTGCCTGCCAGACAGAGGCGTTCCCAAGGGAACGCCTACCGTCTGAAGCCGGCCCCACTGACATCACTAGTGATGTCAGTGGGAGTGATTTTGGCTCTGATAGAGCCAAAATCACTCCTGGCCTTGCGGTTGAGAAACCCAACCGCAGGCTTTCACTCGCAGTTCTGATGGTCGCGATGGTCAAGACCATCGCGACCATCTTTTTGCACGCTCGTATATGCTGTGGGTGGTGACCCACAGCTATACGAGCGTCCAGGAGGACGCTCCATTTTAATGGAGGTGGGCCCTGATTCAGAGCGAGCGCTCTGGTCAGAGCGTCCGGCTCTCAATCAGGGCCTAAAGGTGGTTGCTCCTTTTCTTATTCCTGGATTTGCCGGGTCTCGTGATTAAGTTGTTAGGGATGTATGTGGTCTCAATCACACTATGTAAATGCATCTAGGATGAGAGAATATAGCCTGCTTTTTGGTCCTATATAACGTTACACTCTTTTCAGTAGAATGTTTGATATTTTCCTAATCACAGGAATAATACTTGTGTGGAGTAGGATATTATCTTCCTGTATAATGGATCTGATGGCTATTGTACTAGTTCCTTCATAATTCCCCTTATTTACAGATGTACAGTATATATTTTAACTGTTGGATGCAGAGCTAGATTAATAACAGGGAAGGTAGGGCGGTCGCCCAGGGGCCCCCACTTATAACTACATAACCAGCGTAGGGGCACTGTGGCACATGAGAACTGGGGTTTCTGTGCGGGATAATGTGATCTGGAGGCACTACTGTTTGTATAAAACATTTGCGTTTCTGGGAGTATTTACACATTATACTTTTTAATGACATTACCAGCATATCTTATTGACAATTTTATTGGTAGATGCCCCCACAAGTTAGTTACCCTGGCCACCCAAACCTTAATCCGACCTTCGTTGGGTGCAGACTCTGAATCTATCTGATCAGGATATCTCTATACTTGTTCAGTAGACTAATTTGCTTTGTGGGACAGACACTGATAGATGTAATATATATGCTCTCACCAGACAGCTTTTCAGCACACCCTAATGGTGCATACACACGTAGCGATCAGCCAGCGATACAATATCGCTGGCTGATCGTCCTGCACACTCCCTGGTGTGCTGGATGATCGATATCGAACATCCAGCACACCACCAACTCACCGTCGACTATATTGACCCACGATCAATGATTGTACTACACCCTATGGTCCCTATAGTAACCTGCTCGATATTGAGCAAGTTGGCTGGCATGCACGGCCGATGGACGATATCGCTATCATCCACATGTGCCCGCGCATCGCTGGTCGATGGTGAGTTGGTAGGGGCCATTTAACTGACAGATTTGAATGATAATGGTAACGATATTGTTATCGTTCAAATCGGTCATTTATATCGCTACGTGTGTACGCACCATTAGATAGATCAGCATCCAGTCTGTATTCCCAGTGAGTGTCTGCTGCTACAGTGCCTCTATGCAGAGCAGGAAGGGTGCTGAACTATTGTATGAACTCCTCCTCATTAGATGGGATATGTATCAAGCCTTGGAGAGAGAAAAAATGGAGACGTTGCCCAAAGCAGCCAATCAGCTTCTGTCATTTATCTAGCACAGGACAGTTAGAAGTTGATTGGCTACTTTACGAACTTCTCCACTTTATTGTATCTATCTCCAAGGCTTTGTATATCTCTACCCTAGTTGTCCTGTACATCTCCGGACAGAGTATTGTTACTCTCTGAATCACTGGGCGGGACCTCTGTGTGAGTAGTTCCTTCCTGTAATGACAGTTTTCTGGCAGTCCGGTTTCCTCCTTTCATTGTGTTCAGGGCGGTGACACAATAACCCCTCTACCCCAGCTACCATAGATGTTCTCTCCTCTGATAAGACCACTCAACTGCCCCTTCTAATGGCTCTCTAACATTTTATGTAGCCACCACAAGACCTCTCAAGGTCCGCATTTTGTTCAAGGCTCCTTCTTCTCAGCCTCGAGCTCTCCAACCACCCACCCACTGGCCAGGCTCCAAAAGCTACCACACCTGCGTCCCTTTAGTCTCTCTGCTCCCATAAACTCCCCAAGTGGTGCTTCATTACCACATATCTATGACAGTTGGGTGGAATATCTTTTGCACCTAGTGTTTGATCGATGCAAATACACACTGATGATGAATATGCATATGCTAGCCATGCAAACATTTCTCAGTATGGGGCATATCCACGTCATGTTGGGAGCTGCCCCTTATAATCCTCTGCTTCCCTCCTGCCATGCTATGCAGAGCAGCAGTGAATGGGACATGCCTTCCCAGTTGCCAGCCCATGGGACAATTCAGTCCTGATCAGGACAGCTGGACAGAGACCCCAGGTTTTGATTGTTTCCCGGGGGAATCCGGACAGTTGGGAGGTATGCTCAGATTGATTCTCCCTGGTTTGATTGTCCAGCTCATGGTCCAACTCAAGCTCTGTTACATACGGTAATACATTTGTCAGTGATAATTTAGCTCTTTCAACAGCTCCAAATTTAAAGCATTTGACTTGAAGAGAAAAAAAAAAAAAATGTGTCTGTATTGCTTATTTTACAAATCACCATATAACAAACTGCTTTGCCTAACGCATTGCAGCTCAATTTTCTTTTTATTGATATGTTTTGGTTCTTCTTGGCTGTTGCAGGAAACTGCTGTGATCACTCATAAACAATTAATTGTCAGTTTTAATTTGTAAAATAAGCAGTGGGGTTTATAGGAGGCGATATTTCTGCCTCGTTGCCCACTCACTAGCAACAGATGTTTATATATTTATAGTCACACTTATTTAATTGGTAATTAATGTAATTTATATGAGATTGTAATGTATATCATATATACGTAATTAAAGGCTAATTAACTTGAAGCTCACTGTGTGGCATCACGTCACTCATTTAGTGTTTTATAACCTCCTAGCTATTAAGCACCATAAGCAACTGCTTAGGTTTGTCCTGCTAAGTGCTTTTGATAACTTCTGTAGGACTGTAAGTTTGTTATGTGTGTATTGTTGGCCACAAATGCCACAATTTCTGCATTGGTATTGGGGCAATTGAAATTGACATCACAGCATGTGGTGCCAAAATGGTAAATACTAATTCTATTGGTAAATGGCAGCTGGTGATGTGTACTGTATGTGGTCTTTTTCTATGTGCATTAGGTGCCCCAGCAAGAGTGGTAAGGGTTCTACAGTTCCTCCTCAGTTCGGCCCCTTAGGTGTGCATAAATTAGACACAGACATACATACAGATGTGTCCTTACACATCTTTGCTTCAGTCACGCCAAAAAGCCCCTCTTGGCGCGTCAGTTCCAGTTAAACTCTGCTGGCGCCAGGCGTCTTTTTTGCATAGTTTTTTGCCGAAAATACGTCTAAGGCCCGTAACAATTAGTTTCGTGTACACAATAAAGTTTCCCCTGCCGGAGTATTTGCCTACATTATGTATTTTAGCCGTGGAAACGTATCGTGCGCGTACCCGCAATTCGCCCTATTCAAAAGACGCGGAAACGGAGACACAAGAAGTCAGAACAGGCGAAAAATAGTGTCTGATTTGGGGAAATCAGCCTGAACCCCCCAAAAAGATGCGGACACATTGGGGATCAATGTAGTAGTGCCCGATTAGCCCTAATGAAACAGTTTGGGGTACTTAAGTTCGCACAATGGCCTCTAATTACCGTCTTTGCACAAGTGGTGAAGAATAGCATTCAGCAGTTTTTTTGGGAGAAAATAAGTAGCCCTGTCAAATTTGGGGTACTTGAAAATGGGTGCAAGCATATTTAAAAGTCGCTAAAGTGAAGTTATAAGAAACATAAAAACCGCACCTTCAGCAAACACCTGCAATCAAAAAAACACCTCACCCATACTTGCAGACTCCCAAAGGTCTATTTCACAACTTTTTATGTTTGTACCCCCACTTTGCACTTTTTCACCCCCTTTTTCAAAGTGCTTTTTTGGGGTGTTTGGGGGGCTGTCCCAAGGGTGCAGAGTGGTTTCCCCACCTTTGCACCCCAAAATAGCGATTTTGCACTTTTTTCTCCACCTATTCAGAGGCAAATCTTTTTCGCCTATTACATTGCATTGCGTTTTTTCTTGTTTTCTTGTGAAATAAAGTACTTATTTATAATCAAAATGACCATTGGCTATTTTTTATATATATATCATTTTCAATAAAAAAAAATATTAATTATAACTTATAAATTCTCTTTTTTCTAATTAAAATGACCATTTGCTATCATTGTCAGATAAATGGATGCACAAATAAGGTTCCAACAATTAAACAAGTACTGCACATACATGTCCTATAGAAGAATGGAGTTGTTTTATTGTGAGTGGTGAGCTCTGTGAAATATATATATATATATATATATTAATATATATAATTTATTTATTACCAGTTATTTATATAGCGCACACATATTCCGCATCGCTTTACAGAGAATTTTTTGGCCATTCACATCAGTACCTGCCCCAGTGGAGCTTACAATCCTATATTTCCTTACCATTTTTGTTGTGACCCAATTAACCTACCAGTATATTTTTGGGGTGTGGGAGGAAACCAGAGCACCCGGAGGAAACCCACGCAAGCACAGGGAGAATATACAAACTCCACACCGTTAGGGCCGTGGTGGGAATCGAATATATTTACAGGTCTTCTTCAATGCAGCACTCTCATCAAGTATTCTCTACCAATAGCGAGGTGCACAGCATCAGTAGATGAGTACAACATCACAAGCATATCCAATAGGAAAAAGTTGCAGGCACTCACCAATAAATGCAGCTATGGGTATGTTTATTCATTGCATACTATGTAGCAGCAAAAACGGCAAAGGCAGCGACGTTTCGTTTGGCATCCCCAACCTTTTTCAAGTCATTCAGTATTAAATAGAGGTTTCAATAAGGTTCAAAAAAGCATGAATCCAGGTGACCTGTTCAGCTGGATTAATGCTTTTTTGAACCTTATTGAAACCTCTATTTGGCCAACATCTCCTGGCCTCTCCTATCTCTTCCCTGGCGCTTCCCCATGAAGCCATGGCCCTTTCTCAGGTGCACTATCTTATGTCCCTATTTAAAAAAATGGGTGGGGGGGCGCCAATGCTCTCTCTGGCACAGGGCACCAAAAAGTCTAGTTACGGCTCTGTTTGGTGTCTATCACTTAGGTACAAGCAGCCTTTCTAAGCGTGAGTACGCAGGTGAGTTTTTTTTTTTTTTATTAAAGTGGCCAGTAGTAGTGCCCCGTACACATAAAGCATACACAGACACACATAATTTACTTACCGAATCCCTGCTCCACTCCTCTGGTCCCTCTCGGCACTATGGGAGAGACGTCTAAAATGCAAAAATTATCACAATTCGGGGGGTTTATCACGTTCGGATTTTTGCTGAAAATACATGATACATAAGATGATAAAAAAAAGCAAAAAGATGGTGATATATACACGATGCCTGACGGAAAGAAACTGGATCTTTTCGCATTTTTTGATACATCAGCCCCAGTGAGATAAAAAAGGTGAGGGGAGGTGATGCATGTTCTGGAGGTTCTGACCTCCACTGAGATAATTCTTAAGAAATGTAAAAATAGTCACAGTGGAAATGAAAACCCAAACAGGGCTCCACTACACATGAACTGGCCAACGTGTTCTGTATGAGGACAGTTGAGGCCTCTAGAACTATACGTAGCAAATCCTTCTTGATGATATTAAAATTAACCTCTATATACCCCTGCCTGTACCTTCTAAAATCCTTCCTATAAACCTCTAAGGATGACGCTAATTTGTGTACGCAGTCATACAGTAAATAAAGACAGACCTGGAATCTGTGGTTCCAAAGCACAAGTGTCATTCAAGTAAAAGTTCAGACAGTTACACGCAATTGATCCAGACACAATTTAGGCGCAAAAGAAAATTATACGGACCCAAGTACAGTATACATACGCAGCGCTTCCGGACCCGAAGATAGGCATCAACAAGAGACCCCTCGTCATACAGCATTCAGCACGAAGACTAAGAACCCAGCGTTGGAGCACACATATTTATGCCCCCCCAGAATAGACAGGACAATAGAGAAGTTTGCTGCTGATGTCATTGGTTCCCAGGGGAGAAGCATCTGTTACAAAGCATTTAACAGGCTGGTTCAAATAGACTCTCCCTGCCTCTAACAGCTAGGGATCTTTCCCTTCCCGCCCCCTGCAACATCCTAACAGTTGTTCATGAAATATACATTTTGTTGCTTGTAGGCTCTGCGATCCATAACTCGAGAATGCATGATGCGATCTCCCCACCGATAACACCGGAATACTATAAAAAGAGGACGCATCAGTACAAAACCAAACACGACTTGTTTAGCATGTATAATACCTTAGTTGTCAAATATCTTTATTTTCTACTTCAGGGTCCATAGGGTATCCACAGGATACCTTGGGGTATAGGTGTGACGTCAGTCGCAGGGCACCAAAGAGTTAAGCTTTCAGCCTCCCAGGATGCACTAGGTCCCCCTCCTATACCTCGCCCCCGGGCCAAGGCACCTCAGTTTAGTTTGGTGCCCGGCCGGAGTCGGGTGCACCTGTTGGAGTGGGGGCTAGAAGAGCCCCTGAAGCTTTTTCTTCATGCAGCTGTGGCTGCACATCTGGATGAACAGCATGGACAGTCAGTCCTGACGTCCATGCTGTCTTCCCTACACCCCGCCGGTACCAGAACGCCGGTACTGATCCGGGGATGCTGGTGGGCGTCTGGGGTCACAGCTAGCGGTGACCCCAGATGCTCCGGACCATGGCCGGATTCAAGGGGGACAGAGGTAAGCAGCGGGGTCCCGCGGTGGGTCCCCGCTGATCACATGGTCCTAAGTCCCCAGGCAGGGGGCTCCCTGGGGACTGGCTGCAGCGTGGAGCCAGGCGACCAACCTGCGCTTCCACTACCCCCTGGGACAGCGGACCGCAGCAGAGCGGTAGCGCTGCGGCATCCCAGGGGTTAAATGTACCGTTAGCGGAGGGGGAGGGTAGCGCGGAGGGCCTTTGCCGGCAGTGTTTGTCCATGGCGCGGCCTATTACGGTTACAGCACCGGTACAGGAGCCGCCCTGGGCTTGTTTCGCTCAGGCGTTAACAGCTTTAGTGGGCCAGTTAGCTCCGCAGCCCGCGTTTACTCCGATGGGTTTGTCCCAGCAGTCTGTGGTGTCGTCACCCATGCAGGGGTTCCCACGACAATTGGTGGTACCCCACAGTCTCCCTATTTCCCCGCTCCCGGGTTCTCAGGAGCCAGCGTGGGTTAACTCCCTGACGAGTTCTGTACAGCACTTGTCGGATGTGTTGCAAGGGGAGTCTGTGATGCGGCCTCATAAAAGGCCGGTGGCGTCTCTGTCCGCTCCTTATGAGGATGACGAAGGGACGTCTGATGATGGGGAGATTCTGGATCCTTACGATCAGGAACCTCTCCATACTAAGGACGCTGATGCTAAGTCCAAAGTATATATTCCTGGACTTATTCGGGCGGTCCGCACAGCCTTGGTGATTGAGGACGAAGTTCCCCCAGCGGCTAAATCTAAGTATGCCTTTTTCAAAGATGTGAAGGGCGATGCCACAGTCTTTCCTCTTTCGGGTCAGTTGGTGGACCATTTAGAGGAGGCGTGGAAACAACCTGGCAAAAGATACCAGCCGCAGAGACGCCTGGCGGTGGCTTATCCGTTCGCGGATAATTATTTTGCTAAGTGGGAATCCCCTCCACAGGTGGATTCTCACGTGACCCGTCTTGTCCGTAGTGCCACATTGCCGATGCCATCCATGTCCTCCCTTAAGGATGCTACGGACCGCAAGGTAGAAATCTGCCTGAAGTCCGCTTATTCCCTTGCAGGGGGGGGCAGCACGGCCGGCTATGGCCATTTGCTGGGTTGCCAGAGCGATGGAGCGCTGGGCGGATTCATTAGAGGCTTCTTTTGAATCCGACTGTCCGGCCGAACAGGCGGAGTTGATTGGCAATCTCCGTGATTTGGCCACCTACATCAACGAGGCGGCTCTAGACATTAGTACTCTGGTGTCTAGAATTTCTTCAGCAGCGGTAGCTGCTCGTCGCACCTTGTGGCTGCGATCCTGGAAGGCGGACGCAGATTCCAAGAAAGGTCTGGAAGCGTTGCCGTTTACCGGAGAAGTTCTCTTCGGTCCGGATCTGGATAAGATTGTGGCCACGCTGGCGGCAGCCAAATCTGCTTGTCTCCCGTCGGCCGCTGCTCCTTCTGGTTCGGGACCATCGTCCTTTCGGTCATCTAGGGCCCAGGGCAGGCCCAAACCACAGTCGTTTCCTCGACAGGCTGGCCCTAAGAAATCGGTCAAGCCCCGGAAGCAGGCATGGAGTACCAGACGTCCGGCCCCCAAGCCAGATGACAAGCCTGCGGCCTGACGGTCCGGGCCTCCCTTTGGGGGATCCCAGGGTGGGAGGCCACCTGCTACAGTTCGCCCAGTGTTGGTCGACCACTACAACAGACACTTGGGTTCTGGAGGTGGTTTCCCACGGATACGCCCTCTCCTTCCGGCACAGACCCCCGGCTCGCTTCTTCACCACGGGTCTCCCATCAGACCGGAACAAGGCTACGGAGCTGCGGAAGGTATTGCACACTATGCTCCAGGCTGGAGTTATAGTGGCTGTTCCATTCTCCCAGAGGGGCCAGGGTTTCTATTCAAATCTATTTTTGGTACAGAAACCCAATGGGTCATATCGTCCGATTCTCAACCTCAAAGCACTCAACAAGTCTTTGCGGGTCCCGAAGTTTCGGATGGAGACCCTACGGTCCATCATTCTGGCGCTGGAACCTGGGGACTACTTGGTGTCATTGGACATACAGGACGCTTACCTGCATGTCCCTATTCTTTTGCGCCATCAACAGTTCCTCAGGTTTGCAATCCGCAGCGACCACTTCCAGTTTCGGGCGTTACCTTTTGGCCTGGCAACAGCACCACGTGTTTTCACCAAGGTGATGGCGGTCATGGCGGCTTCTCTGCGGCTGCAGGGAGTCCGCATGTTGCCGTATTTGGACGACCTGTTATTGGTGGCAGGATCTCCAGAGCTCCTGTTACGCCACTTGGACCTGACCATTGCACTGCTGCAACGGCACGGCTGGCTAATCAACTGGCAGAAGTCCACTCTAATCCCGTCTCGGAGGATTCTGCATCTTGGAGCCTTATTGGACTCGGGACAGCAAAGGATCTTCGTGACGGAGGACAAGATCTCTGCTTTACAGTCAAGGGTGCGCAGTTGCCTGCACAGCCGCCGGGTGTCCTTACACTCGGCGATGAGGTTACTGGGCTCCATGGTGTCGGTGTTCGACATGGTGGAATACGCCCAGTTTCACTCCAGACCTCTGCAGCACCTGATCCTGTCCAAGTGGAACGGGCTGACAGTCTCTGAAGTCCCAGACGATTGTGCTCACCCAGGAGGTTCGCCTGTCCCTTGCGTGGTGGTTACAGACGACCCACCTCAACAAGGGACGTCCGTTCTGGGTTCCAAATTGGGTCCTGTTGACAACGGACGCCAGTCTTCGGGGCTGGGGAGCAGTTTCGGGTCCACACTTGTTCCAGGGCAGGTGGACGCCGACAGAAGCGGAGCTTCCAATAAATATCTTGGAACTCCGTGCGGTCTTCAATGCTCTCCAGCAGGCACAGCGGTTTCTCCTGGGTCGCCCGGTGCAGGTCCAGTCGGACAACGCTACCACCGTGGCCTACATAAACAGGCAAGGAGGAACTCGCAGTCGGGCGGCTCTCGTAGAGGTCTCTCGGATCCTGGTTTGGGCGGAGCGCAATCTTCCGGCCATATCAGCGGTCTTCATCCCGGGAGTGCTAAATTGGGAGGCAGACTTTCTAAGTCGCCAGGACGTTCATCCGGGGGAATGGTCCCTGCACCCGGACGTTTTTCAACTACTGGTGGACAGGTGGGGTCTTCCAGAAATCGACCTCATGGCGTCCCGGCACAACAACAAGTTGCCGGTGTACGGGTCTCGCACAAGAGACGAAGGGGCGTCTCTGGTGGATGCTCTGTCCGTCCGGTGGACGTTCCGGTTCGCATACCTGTTCCCTCCGGTCTCCCTTCTTCCACGGGTAATCCGGAAATTCAAACAGGAAGGAGGGACGCTCCTGTTGATAGCTCCCGCGTGGCCCAGACGGCACTGGTTCTCAGACCTTCAGGGTCTGTCCGTGGACAGTCCTCTGCGGTTGCCGCTACGACCGGACCTTCTGTCTCTGGGTCCTTGCCTTCACCCGGACCTGACTCGGCTGTCTTTGACGGCGTGGCTGTTGAGACGGCCATGCTGAGGTCCCGGGGGTTTTCCAGCTCTGTGGTGCGTACCATGTTACGAGCTCGGAAACCGTCTTCCGCGAGGATATACCATCGCGTGTGGCATACGTTCTTCCAGTGGTGTCGACCGAGAGGTTATGCACCGCGGGAGTTTCGTCTGTCTCGGATTCTCGCCTTCCTGCAAGCGGGACTAGATCATGGGCTTCGCCTTGCTTCTTTGAAGGTACAGGTTTCGGCCCTATCTGTCTGGTTTCACCGTAGGATTGCTACAATCCCGGATGTGCGCACCTTTATGCAGGGTGTTCTCCGCATTCAGCTGCCCTTTGTTCCACCTGTGGCGCCTTGGGATTTGGCTGTGGTCCTGAGGGCTCTCCAAGGACCGCCGTTTGAACCACTGGGCTCAGTGGATCTTAAATGGCTAACAGCTAAGACTGTTTTCCTTCTGGCCATTGCTTCGGCCAGACGTGTTTCTGAGTTAGGGGCTCTTTCTTGTAGACCCCCTTTCTTGGTTTTTTATGGGAACAGGGCAGTGCTCCGCACTCGGCCCGAGTTTCTTCCCAAAGTTGTTTCCCGGTTTCATGTTAACGAGGAAATAGTTGTTCCGGCCTTTAACTCACCGGGTCTTTCCGTGGGTGAGGCCTCTTTGGATGTTGTGCGGGCCTTAAGGACTTATGTTGACCGCACTTCTTCGTTTAGGAAGTCGGACGCTTTGTTTGTCCTCTATGGCTTCCGTAAAAAGGGTTGGCCTGCTTCAAAGCAAACTTTGGCAGCCTGGATCCGTATGGCTATTTCTGAAGCTTATCTTCATGAAGGCCTACCGGTCCCTCCTTCTTTGAAGGCTCATTCCACTAGGTCTGTGGGTCCTTCGTGGGCAGCTCGACATGGTGCCTCGGCAGTTCAGATCTGCAAGGCTGCTACGTGGTCTTCTGTCCATACCTTCGTGAGGTATTACAGGTTTGACACCTTCGCCTCTCAGGATGCTTCCTTCGGGCGGCGGATTCTCCTTTCTGCACAGGAGCGTCCCCACCCTTAAAGGATACTGCTTTGGGACATCCCCAAGGTATCCTGTGGATACCCTATGGACCCTGAAGTAGAAAATATGAGATATGGTAAGAACTTACCCTTGTTATCTCTATTTCTACGAAGTCCATAGGGTTCCACAGGACTCCCGCCCTGTCGCACCTGTGCTGCAGATGGGCTTTGCTCTGGTCACCGGTTTTCCGTCTCCCTCTGGTGAGAATGTGATTCTTGTATGTGTCCAGATCTTTGTTCTCTCTCTTCCTTCTCCTCCTCTGGCCTATGGCTTGGTAACTAACTGAGGTGCCTTGGCCCGGGGGCGGGGTATAGGAGGGGGACCTAGTGCATCCTGGGAGGCTGAAAGCTTAACTCTTTGGTGCCCTGCGACTGACGTCACACCTATACCCCAAGGTATCCTGTGGAACCCTATGGACTTCGTAGAAATAGAGATAACAAGGGTAAGTTCTTACCATATCTCATATTTTTCAGCATTTAAACTAACTGAACCAACTTAAATCATACACTTTAAAGCTTATTAAACCTTATGTGTGAATATGTAATGTGTGAGTATTCAGGGTTTGATATAAAGATGTTAGTTAACTGGGGACAGATACATGCGCATTTAGCTACTAAACGGTATTTTCATTCGGGGTCTTAAGCATAATGTGTGTATGTAAAATGGTGAAAGATGCAATCGCATGATGCTAATAATTGTGCATTCGCTACTGGGCGTCATGTTAGCAGCTCAATTGTGCGTAATGTGCGGTGTTTATGCATGAGATTCCATCTATGATGGAATTAACATATCTATATATATATATATATATATACACATATCATTCCTCACTCACAGTTTTACTGTGAAACTAAACCATCCTGTCTGGGTATGAAACTAAAACCTGTTTGGATTCAGACAAATCCAATTGTGTAGATTATATTACAATTGCCAACAGGGATTCCAATTTGTATGTAAATCACTCACAGTTTCTGGTGCATTGTCTATTCTATTTAGATTATCAAAAACATTGCCATCTGTTCTTAGCTAGTGAGTTGTAACTTAAAGTGACGCTGGTCACAAAATGGAGTCTTGCAGATTCTTGTTTCTAAAATGGAGTCTAGCTGCCATTTGCACGCTTCAATTTTAAACTGATCTTGTCTCAGCCAATTATTCAGCTTTGACAGTCCACCTTTTGATAGCGAACAACATGCTATCACAATCTGCTATTAGAATTTAATTTAGGCTTACATTTACATAATAGTGTTATTATGGGATGGCACAAGGTGGTTCTTAATCCATCAATAATGTGTCTCTGGATGGGGACATAAAACTACTATTATACGCACACCGCGGATCTTGGAAGATCATGTGAAAGGTGTGGGGATGCACCAGTCTTATAAAAGCAGTCTTGAAGGGGAATTTAGACTTTACATTATCTGAGGTGTTTTAAAATAAAATTTCAATAATACATTCTATGCATGGCTAAATATAATACATTAAATGATGGTGTTTCCTAGCTCAGGGTTGTAATGCAGTTCTGTATTTAACTCGGTATTCATACTGGCCACCATCATAATTTCATTCTTTCATTTTACTCTATTTTTACATTTTCCACACTTCAACACAATAGGAACACACCGGACACATATGCCAATTATTATGATGACAATTAGTATAAGGATTAAGAATTTGCCTATGCTGGCGATCACTTGCTGGACCCATTCCCCTAGACCTGAGAACCATTTCACTGGGTTCAGCCATGACACCCATCCTTCTATCTTTTCCCCTACTTCAGCCACTGAAGCATTATGGTTCTTATGAAATTCCCATTTTAGCTGCAGAATTTCATCCATCGTCCGTCTATCACCTCCTTAGGGTCGCTGGTATCATTGGTGACATAGGTGCAACATTTTACTCCAAATTGGGTGGCCAATGTTACGCAATACCCTCCAGTAACAGCAGTTAAATAATTCAACACTAGCCTGTGTTGCACCAGTTCTTTTTTGTACATTTGCTATTCTCTCCCTGTATACCTGAATGTGTCATCGTACATCTCGGTGATATTATCTGTCAATTTGGCAAGTTCCTGATTATATCTAAAATTTAAACCCCGAGCGATCCTGGTGGGGTCCAATGCGACTAGAACTTGAAAGCCAGTTGTCTCACTGATTAACTGAGTGGCTTTATTTACGTCACCATGTACCATATTTCTTTTGCCTATGTGTTCATATTGTGTGTGAAGATAGGGTGACAGTGTGTTTTTATGTATACCCAGCATTTCAACTTGTGTGAGGGTCATAACTTCTGGGACTACTCTTCCCAGGTAACACAAACCTTCAGAACTCGGGGAGAGCCATTTATACGCTTTTCTTCCACAGATGAAATATACATTATCAGGGAGAACATAAGGAATGGTATGCATCATTATCATTAAGCACATTTCCCTTGCAAACAATCCCATTTCTGGTTCTTCTATCTGGTACATGCAAGTTTCTGGCTGTATTATTTTAGCACAATAACCATTTGGCACCTTACCAATAATTTATTTGGTGGAACTCAATGTATACCGATACCTAAAATGTTTTCCACCAGACTTAATGGAGCGCAGAAGATCATGGTTTATGGACTCATTATCAGCTCTTTGTGAGAAGGTCATCGTCTGATTATTTCCCATCACTTCCCAACTCCTGGGTTTATTGGGGTTGGTTATGTTTAAACACAAAAGTGATCTATCTACTTGGAATTGATAGAGTTTGAAATGAGGTGGTTTGGATTAGAGGAATTTTCCATCCAATGTTTTCCCTTTTTGTAATTCTAAAATTTCCATGATACTCAGCGGAAATGGCACCAACCCTATGTTATGCTGTCCCTGTGGCACATGTGAACACACCCAGCAATCAGTTTGATTTAACACTTTGCCTACCATGCTATGATAATCCTCTAGAGGATGCCCACCCCAGTACGGATTATATTTAGGTTGGCAGCGTTGGATACAGTTCTCATCAACTAGGGACCCACAAAGCTCACAAATACAGGAATCTTCAGACGATAAACCTCCACACCTTCCCCGAGTATCCAGAATGACAGCTCTCTTAACAATAACAGTACTAAGATTGGTCAGACACTCCCCTGATTGGCATTGCACTCCTCCTCCTGACTCCACTCCATCAGCTCTGCCATCAGCTCACATTTCCTTTATCAGTCCTCCATCACAGACACTGAGTATCCCCAAACAGATCATCATGACAAAAACTCTGGGAAAAAAAAAGAACTATGATGACCACAGCAGACCACTCCATTGCTGGAAGCACTGATCTACACATTTCTTTAGCTCAGATATCTCACCATCACATTTTTAATCCTTCCGGCACAAGCTCGCAATCGACAGGTCCACGTTATCGGCCTTGTCTTCGCCTTGTATCTCCACCGGTTGGTTAACTTCCCTATAGTGAGTGGAATGGACCCATGTATCTTCCTCGGCCACCCTTTGTGGATGTAGTATCGTCAGATACGGACCTTTCCACCGATCAGTCAAACAACCTGAACTAAAAAAATTTGGTTCATAACCCCTGTAAACGCTAGGTTCTATCAACAAAGGAAAACAAACTTTTTCCTTTCTTGTCCCTGGATTCTAGTCAGCTTCCTTTGCTCACACAAAAACGGATAGCGATTTTTCAGCACAAAGCGGTTGCAGGAAAACCCTGCATGTGGCCACTCCACCCTTTGCTGAGATATCGATAACCGTATGTGCCATGTGAGTAGGTAAGTGACTTCACTCGATGAGCCCCCATCTGATGATATTAAAATGAACCTCTATATACCCCTGCCTGTACCTTCTAAAATCCTTCCTATAAACCTCTAAGGATGACGCTAATTTGCGTACGCAGTCATACAGTAAATAAAGACTTAGACCTGAAATCTGTGGTTCCAAAGCACAAGTGTTATTCAAGCAAAAGTTCAGACAGTTACACGCAATTGATCCAGACAGAATTTAGGTGCAAAAGAAAATTATACGGACCCAAGTACAGTGTACATACGCAGTGCTTCCGGACCCGAAGATAGGCATCAGCAAGAGACCCCTTGTCATACAGCATTCAGCACGAAGACTAAGAACCCAGCGTTGGAGCACACATATTTATACCCCCCCAGAATAGACAGGACAATAGAGAAGTTTGCTGCTGATGTCATTGGTTCCCAGGGGAGAAGCATCTGTTACAAAGCATTTAACAGGCTGGTTCAAATAGACTCTCCCTGCCTCTAACAGCTAGGGATCTTTCCCTTCCCGCCCCCTGCTACATCCTAACAGTTGTTCACGAAATATACATTTTGTTGCTTGTAGGCTCTGCGATCCATAACTCGAGAATGCATGATGTGATCTCCCCACCGATAACACCGGAATACTGTAAAAAGAGGATGCATCAGAACAAAACCAAACACGACTTGTTTAGCATGTATAATAACTTAGTTATCAAATATCTTTATTTTTCAGCATTTAAACTAACTGAACCAACTTAAATCATACACTTTAAAGCTTATTAAACCTTATGTGTGAATATGTAATGTGTGAGTATTCAGGGTTTGATATAAAGATGTTAGTTAACTGGGGACAGATGCATGCGCATTTAGCTACTAAACGGTATTTTCATTCAGGGTCTTAAGCATAATGTGTGTATGTAAAATGGTGAAAGATGCAATCGCATGATGCTAATAATTGTGCATTCGCTACTGGGCGTCATGTTAGCAGCTCAATTGTGCGTAATGTGCGGTGTTTATGCATGAGATCCATCTATGATGGACTTAACATTATGTATATATATATATATATATATATATATTACACATACATACACACACATATCATTCCTCACTCACAGTTTCACTGTGAAACTAAACCACCTGTCTGGGTATGAAACTAAAACCTGTTTGGATTCAGACAAATCCAATTGTGTAGATCAATGCCTGGATTAATTACAATTGCCAACAGGGATTCCCAATTTGTATGTGAATCACTCACAGTTTCTGGTGCATTGTCTATTCTATTTAGATTATCAAAAACATTGCCATCTGTTCTTAGCTCGTGAGTTGTAACTTAAAGTGACGCTGGTCGCAAAATGGCGTCTTGCAGATTCTTGTTTCTAAAATGGAGTCTAGCTGTCATTTGCAAGATGGCGTTGTGCACGCTTCAATTTTAAACTGATCTTGTCTCAGCCAATTATCCAGCTTTGACATTCTTATACCCAGTGTAATGGACCCCCCCTAATATCTCTCTCTAACAGAGGCAAAGGGTATACACTGTCATTTTTGCATGAAATATTATCACCCTTTTAAATTGTCAGTGGGCAGAACTAATATACCCTAAACTTTGCTTTTCAGTGTCACTATGCAGAGTCTGGGTACTTAGAACCAATAAGCAGTATACTAACTTACAGTATCATCATGCAGTGCAGGTTTAAAAAAAGAGAATAAAATAAGAATTTACCCCGGAAATGCCAGGCACAACAGATACAGTAGTATACAGTATGTAAACTATAAATGATTGGGTAAGCTGCTTATCCTTGTTAAGTAGTAGTATCTCCTGATGGGTTCAACATTCATTGGGCTCTATTTACTACAATCCGCATTTTGAATGCAGTTTGTAGTGTGATATTACCGACTGAATTCGCATTGTGAATTCAGCCAATATCATAGCGATTTATTAAAAATCCCTTGCAGGGACAGAGCTCTGTCCCTGCGAATCCCCTCTGCAAACTTATCACGGTATTTTCGCAAAAAATACAGTGACAAGTGCCTGCGCATGTCCCGACATCAAGCCCCGCCCCGTCACTAAGCCCCACCCCCCACAATTGTGACCCCCCCTGCACTTAATTGAACTTACCTGGAGTGATCGGGGCTCCGGTGATGTCCTCTATGGCTCCAGTCAGCTGACATCCCATCCTGCACTGGGAAGGTCCCAGTGCAGAATGGGAGACCAGCTGACCGGAGGGAAGACATCATGGGAGCCCCGATCTCTGGTCTCTGGACTCAGATAAGTTATTTATTTTACTATTTTTTATTTATTTTTTTAGCAGTGATCAGCGTGTGGTCTGTTTAGACCACACAGCTGATCACTGGGGCCAGCTCCGGGCTCTGCATGTTAGAGTGGAGCAGGAGTCCGGTAACCGGGGGAGACCCTGGATAACGCCACCTCCAGGTGGCGTTATTATCATAGGGCTTCCCCCGGTATTTTTTTCACAATTTATATTTAGTAACTACCAGGCAGATTTGATTACTAAAAATAAGTGATAATTAATTGTTGGAGTAGAATTTTATGAATTCTACTCCAATTGCCCTTTAGTAACTTTAGGTGAAACTAAAATAATGTGAAAAGGGCGTGTAAACACCCGTTTTCACTTTATTTTAGTAAAAATAATTGTCATCTGCTGGCTACAGTTTTCTGAAAATTAACTGCTACTGTATCAAAGAACGTTTTTGTTTTCTAGTGAATATTCCATTTAGAGTTCAACTGTACCAAGTTATATTGTATTGAGAATGCTTTGAACGTATTTATTAATGCTATTATGCTTTAATAATGTACCTCCTACATTCCTATACAGGGAGGCTCGGAGTGCAGAAAATGCCACATCCCAGCATGCCCGAGGAGCAGAGAGAGTGAAAGCGACATCACCAAAATGGAAGGGAAATGCAGACAGAAATGTAAAACAAAATCCTTAGCTGTCTGACTATTGATTCGAATTTTTTTTATTTGTCCTAGAAAAACCAGCAAGGGCTTACAAAGACAGTTAGCAGCTGGTCGTGTACAGATTGATTTTTCAACAGTGCGGCGCAAGATCTAGCAATGGAAAATTCTGCAAGAAGACTGATTTTTTTAAATAAAACAAGGAAGTAAACTAGCATGCAGTATGCCTAAGACTACAAGAACTGGAATAGCTATGATCGAAAATAGGTTACAATTTCCAATGAACCTTTCTTTGTCTAAGGGTCCAGAAAAGTTGTTGTATGGAAAAGCCAAGATGAACCACTATGGAGATGAGCTACCAAGGCGGTAATTACATTTTCCAGCATAATCTTCCTCCTTGCCATCCTTCAAGAGATGTAAAGAATGTTGGAAATGATGTGTGTGCAGGTGTTGATACTGCAGAGTTATATAGGCACACACCAGCAGATGACTATGAACAGACCAGTTACTTAAACAGTGGTGTTGTTTTATTGAAGTATAGCAGGTACAGTTGTACTCACTGTTACATGTACACTGATAATGGAGCGGAGCGGGGTTCTATACAGTTAGCCAGCCAGTGAGTGTATGCTACAAACAAGTAGTAGTACAGGGATGCTGGAACAGCTTTATACAGATGTGTCCTTGCTCATCTAGCTTCAATACGCCATGCAGAGTGATATGTCTAGCGTGAGTGAGCCACCAGATCCCGTGCATCTTCCTTGCTTCAGGCATCTTTTTTTTGCAGAAACTGCATCTAAATGTGGCAATATGATGTGACTAGGATGCACTAGGAGGCTTTGCTGATTAATTTGATATGCTTTGATATTATTTGATATAATTTGGGTCCAGGGGAGCCCGAACTGCACGCCATGCACCCATATAATTATATTTACCTCTCTGGAGTCCCGCTTCAGCCAGTCCTGCAGACAGAAATCACCAGGAAAATGGTGCGGTGACCATTTTCCCAGAGTTTTGCGCATGCGCAGTAGAGAAGTCCCCAGGAATATAGAGCAAGTGCCATGTTCCCAGATACCTGTGCACACGCAGTAGACCCTGGCACAAATGTGTATTATTTATTCTCGTGCCGAGTTCCAACACTTGCATACATAAGATGCCTGATAGCATTCTGCTAAGGGACATTTCCATATCTTCTGCCTCTTTCTCATTTTTAGGTAACATACTCTTAGTCAATTTTGTGGTTTTGTCAATGGAAGTGGCTGTAGGTTTGGCATCTGACATTCCATACTTTTTAAGTATATTTTCAATATATGTTTAATGGTCAACGGATATGTTACCCTTCTCTAGGTCTTGCTTGATCCTCAGCCCTAAAAAACTATTTGCTGGACCTAGGTCTTTCATTTTAATTAACCCTGCATCAGGTACACCTCTGACAGGCGCCTGTTATAAAATTGTCATTAGCACCTAATTAACTCAATTCTAATGCTCTTAAAGTAATCAGCGACCTTCATTAGGGTGTACAGAGAGAGAATATATGGAAATCTGATTCACAAAACCACATTAATTAACCTTAAAGCAAGTAAAATAAAAAATACTAAATTTTAAGAGGCGCAGTGTGCCTAAGAGGCCACCCTGGACAAACCTACATATTTCCGCAAAATACCCAAAACCTTTGTAATTTTCATTCATAAAATGAGCAAAATTCACAAAATTGTGAGAAAATAAAAATAAATACGTCCCTTCAAAATTCGGACCAGTTCGGGCAATGCTGATATAGCCATTACCAGTAGTAAGGTACTGTATTTTGCCACTGGAGAATAGGTCTCAAAGTAATAGATTCCTGGGTATAACCTTTTCAACCAATCGGTCTTTGTACCATGCAATGTTGCCATCTGCTTTCATTTTCCTGCAGAACACCTTTTCCTTTGACTGTGCTGCGATGTACCTCATGAATATTTGGAGGCTCACTAAATGCAATATTTGCGGATTCTTCTTCCTACCTCATAGGTTATTTGCCGATATTTGTTTTTGCAGAAGACCTTTCCTGTGGTTGGACTCTCTGACTCTGAAATCTTTAACTGCTGGCATGTCCAGTAACGTATATTTGTTCTACTGTACATATCAGTAGAGATGAGCGGGTCCGGTTTTCCGAGAACCGGACCCACCCGAACTTCGTGTTCCGAGGCGAGATCCGAGTCCGGCTCAGGTTTTCCCGTCTGACTCGGATCCAAAAACGAGGCAAAACGTCATCTTCCCGCTGTCGGCTGCTCGCGGGTTTTAGATTATATAAAGGTCCCCACGATCTACGCCATTTTCACTCTGGCTGTTGAGAGAGAAGCTAGCAGATGTGTAGTCTGTCACTGTCAGTCACTCAGTGTGTGTGTCCAGTCGGGGTTTTGGCCTGAATGCTGCTGCTGTGTTGTCCATAAAGGGGCTTAGGCTGCAGTATATAAAGGGGGCTTCCTTCAGTGGGTGTTGCAGCTGCTGTGTCACTTGTCCTGTCAATTAACTGTGGATGCTGCTGTATTGTTGTCCTGTCCATCAGTCTAGGGCTGCAGTCCATAAAGGGTGCTGTGTTGTCCTGGGGAGGGTGCTCTGTCAATTAGGGGTGCTCTTCCCCAGAGTAAAAAAAAAAAGTACTTTTTTTCTTTTTTGTGTGTGTGCGCATTAGCAACTTAGCTGCTCTATTATTGTTTGGTGACGCTGCCGCAGTTTATCGTCCACAAATTTGTGACTCTGCACTCGGCAGGGGTCCTTTGTTGTCCATAAAAAAGGGGTGCTGTCTGTGTTGTTCATCAAGGGGCTGCTCCTTCATTCAGGGGTGCTCTTCCCCAGTGTAAAAAAAATAAATGTGAAAGTAAATTAATATCAAATATCAATCCACAATAAAACTCCCTCAGACCTCTTGATTAATGAAAACAAATGTTTCCTTATGTGCCATGTTGGAAGTTGAACTGCCACATGTTTGTGCCGCCCACTGCTGCCGCTTAGCTTAGTCAGCCAGCTAGCTTGGTGCAAATTTTGGGCCTAAACCAGATGAAAACAATATTGTGAGCTGTGAGGTGGTCAACATTGACTGGACACAAGTGGAAATTAATGTTATTGAGGTTAATAATACTGTAGGAACAAAAAAAATTTTAATTATGTGATTTTAGCTGTTTATAAATTAAAAAAAAAAAAATACAAAACCAAACTCAAAACACGGGCTTCGGCGCACATCCCTACATATCAGCTTAATAATAGATGGGTACTATTGTTTTTTCAGTGGGACTACAGGTGCCAAAATGCGGCCACTCTAGAGTAAGCGGCCTCTGATTGGCTCTGAGCTGCAAGGCTGTTGATTGACAGCCAAGTGGCTCACAGCCAATCAGCCGCCGCTTACTCTAGAGCAGCCTCTGATTGGCTAGCAGCCCAGCAAATGATGGAAGCCACAAGGGCTCCGTCATTTATCGGGGAAGAGATGTATGTGGAAACACATACTTCTATGTCCGCAGTGCTCCCCGTTACTGTTTTTTTTTGGTTTGCCGGCCCGGCACTCTACTGGAGAAGACGACCATCCTGCGCCAGGAGATAGGTCAGTATTTTTTTGATTCCTACTGGACAAGGGGACCAATCACCGGGGAGAAGGTAAGTATGCGTGAGTGTGTATTTAGTTTGTAATAAAATTCTACTTTATACGGTGTGTATAGTGTGGTTTTTTTACTATTTTTTTATAGTGGGGGTACGGGTGCCGGCCGCCTGCTTGCACTTGTAGTTTCACAAGTGCCAAAGGGCAGGCTCGCTGGCACCTGTAGTCCCACTGTAAAAAACAATAGTACCCATCTAATATTAACACTATTATTAACACTATTACCTCTGCGCCCACCAGCCAGGGGTGCAGGTAAGAGCTCTGGGCTTCATCCTATGCCAGGGGTGCTCAGGAGATGGGGACCTTTTTATTGGGGGGGTGGCCAAACTCCCATGAGATCCCCGGCCTGGTCTTTCTAGTTTGGGGTGTTAATACTTTGCCCGGGATGACCCGGTGAAAGGGTCCCCTGGCTGTGGCATTACACTCTGGCTATTTTGAGTCCTAGTGCTGGTTTTAAAAATATGGGGACCCCTACGCCATTTTTTCCCTGTATTTTTAAAACCAGGACTGGCTCACAGAGCCCAGTGCTAGTTCATAAAATACGGGGGACCCCCACACGTTTTGTCCCTGTATTTTTAGAACCAGGACTGGTTTAGGAGCCCATGGCTGGTTATGCTTTTGGAGGGAACCCCACACCGTTTAGTTTTTTTACATTATTTTTACTAGGGGTGAGCGGGTTCAGATTTCTGAAATCCGAACCCCCCCGAGCCCCCCCGATCCGAGGCCGATCCGAGTCAGGCTCGACTTTTCCCACCTGACTCGGAACTGAAATCGAGGCAAAACGTCATCATCCCGCCATCCGGGTCTCGCGGGTTTTGGATTCTATATAAGGTACCCGCGTCGGCGCCATTTTCTCACTTGGCTGTGGACAGTGAAGAGGAAGGGTGGGAGTTAGGGCTGGCTGGGCTGTGTAGTGTAGTGTTGTGCTGTGCTGTGCTGATGTTGTCCATAGGGGCTGTGTCCACTCCTCCAAAGTCCATAGGGGCTGGCTGGACTGTGTTGTGCAGTCAGTTGTCCATAGGGGCTGTGTCCACTCCAAAGTCCTGTGCAGTGTCCCAGTCCTAAAGGGGTACTGTAGTGTTGTCCAGGGGGTGCTCTGTCTATCAGGGGTGCTCCCCCCAAGTGCAAAAAAAATAAATATTTTTTCTGTGTTTGTGAATTGTGTGCGCAGTAGCCGCACGTGCATCAACAAAGTAGTGCCAAGCGTGCGCCTGTGTCATAAGTAAAGGGCCGGCTGGCTTGACCATTAAAGGGTGCTGTAACCCCCAAAGTGCACTCCAAACCAAATAAAAAAATATTTTCCATGTTTGTGAATTGTGTGCACTGTGGCTGCACGTGCATCAACAAAGGAGCACCGCCAAGCGTGTGCCTGTGTCCCATAAGTAAAGGGCCTGCTGGCTTGTCCGTTAAAGGGTGCTGTAACCCCCAAAGGGCACTCCAAACAAAATAAAAAAATATATTTTTTTGTGTTTGTGAATTGTGTGCGCAGTAGTAACCGCACGTGCATCAACAAAGTAGTGCCAAGCGTGCGCCTGTGTCATAAGTAAAGGGCCGGCTGGCTTGACCGTTAAAGGGTGCTGTAACCCCCAAAGTGCACACCAAACAAAATAAAAATATATTTTCTGTGTTTGTGAATTGTGTGCACTGTGGCTGCACGTGCATCAACAAAGGAGCAGCGCCAAGCGTGCGCCTGTGTCCCATAAGTAAAGGGCCGGCTGGCTCATTTCTTAAAGGGTGGTGTAACCCACAAGGTGCACTAGTGTCCAACAAAAATAAAAAATTATTTTCTGTGTTTGTGTGCGCCTTAGCCGCACGTGTATATATATCAATATAACATAAATGAAGGACCAAACTTTCTCCGATAAAAATAAAATAGGGAAAGATCAAGAACCACTTCCTCCTAGTGCTGTTGCTGCTGCTGGGAGTTGTTCATCATCCCAGAGAGGAAGTAGGAACACTACTACTTTTACTAAACAATTGACCCTCCAACAGTCCCTAGTGAGGAGGATGAAGTACGACAGCAGTCATCCTGAAGCAAAACGTATAACTGAGGCCTCGACTGCTATGTTGGTGTTAGACGTGCGTCCGGTATCCGCCATTAGTGCAGTGGGATTTAGAGAATTGATGGAGGTAGTTTCTCCCCGGTTCCAAATCCCGTCTAGATTCCACATGCATCCTCAAAGCAGCAGCGACAAGCGTGCGTCTGTCTGTTAAAGGGTGGTGTAACCCTCAAAGTGCGCTCCACAAACAATAAAAAAATTCTTCTTTTTTTTCTGTCTTTGTGAATTGTGTGGGCTGTAGCCGCACCTGCATCCTCAAAGTAGCAGCGACAAGCGTGCGTCTGTCTGTTAAAGGATTACATCGGTGACAGCATCCAAGTAGGCATGTCAGACAGTCCGTACATGTACTGGCAGGAAAATGAGGCAATTTGGAGGCCCCTGTACAAACTGGCTCTATTTTACCTGAGTTGCCCCCCCCCTCCAGTGTGTACTCTGAAAGAACCGGGAACCTTGTCAGCGAAAGGCGTAGGAGGTTGCTTCCAAAAAATGTGGAGAAGATGATGTTCATAAAAATTAATTATCAACTCTTCCAGGGAGACCAGCCTCCAGAACGTACAGAGGGACCTGTGGTGGTGGATTCCAGCGGGGACGAATTAATACTCTGTGAGGATGAGGATGTACACAACACTGAAGAGGGTGAGGAATCGGTGAATGAGGAGGATGAGGACGACATCTTGCCTCCATAGAGCCAGTTTGTGCAGGGACAGATTAATTGCCAGCTTGTTTTGTGGGGGCCTAAACGAACCAATCATTTCAGCCACAGTCGTGTGGCAGACCCTGGTGCTGAAATGATTGGTTTGTTAAAGTGTGCATGTCCTGTTTATACAACATAAGGGTGCGTGGGAGGGCCCAAGGACAATTCTTGCACCTCTGTTTTTTCTTTGCATTATGTACTGTTTGCGGCCTAGTTTTTCAAACTGCCATCCTGTCTGCCACTGCAGTGTCACCTCTAGATGGGCCACGTGTTTGTGCCGCCCACTCGTGTCGCTTAGCATAGTCATCCAGCTACCTCCGTGCAACCTTTTGGACATAAAAACACTATTGTGAGGTGTTCAGAATAGACTGGAAATGAGTGGAAATTAAGGTTATTGAGGTTAATAATAGCATAGTAGCAGAAAACCCCACAAATTCTGCGATTTTAGCTGTTTTTATGCTTTTTAAAAAAAAAAAAATACAGATCCAAAACACAAAACCCAGAACCCAAAACACGGAAGGGTGGTTTTGGCAAAACCAATCCAGATCCAAAACACGAAGAAAGATCCAGATCCAAAACTAAAACACAAAACATGAAAAGTGGCCGGTGCACACCCCTAATTTTTACACATGCAGCCTGCACGTATCCTACTGATACGTGCAGGCTGCGGTCAGACACAGGGAATTTGGGGAGAAACACGATCACATTTTGAAACACGATTACATTTGGTTGGGGAGAAAAGGCTGCAATAAAACAGGCAAACAGACCAAGAAAGCCTCATTACATCAAAGGAGCAGTGAGCTCATGAAATAAAAGTGAAATTCAGCTAACCCTATCCACCTGTATGCGGACTATGGGGGCTACTATGGGATTCTAGAGGAGTTACCAGGGTACACAATACCATATACAGTTGTTCAAGTATCTTTCTGGTACGCATTATATACTGAATTATATGCGTTGCTTATAAACAAAATACTACACTATATTTCTGTTCTATCTGGCTCTGTTGGAGCCTCTCCTATTAAGGTTTTCCTGATCTTTTGGAGGACCATACCTACCCCACCATATGGAATCCCAGTGAAAGAATCACAGATAAGCTTTAAAGATTTATTATTTGGTACGCACAATTAGGGGTGTGCACCGGCCACTTTTCGTGTTTTGTGTTTTGGTTTTGGATCTGGATCTTTCTTCGTGTTTTGGATCTGGATTGGTTTTGCCAAAACCACCCTTCCGTGTTTTGGGTTCTGGGTTTTGTGTTTTGGATCTGTATTTTTTTTTTAAAAAGCATAAAAACAGCTAAAATCACAGAATTTGTAGGTTTTTCTGCTCCTATGCTATTATTAACCTCAATAACCTTAATTTCCACTCATTTCCAGTCTATTCTGAACACCTCACACCTCACAATAGTGTTTTTATGTCCAAAACGTTGCACCGAGGTAGCTGGATGACTATGCTAAGCGACACGAGTGGGCGGCACAAACACGTGACCCATCTAGGCGTGAAACTGCAGTGGCAGACAGGATGGCAGTTTGAAAAACTAGGCCCCAAACTGTACATAATGCAAAGAAAAAAAAGAGGTGCAAGATGGAATTGTCCTTGGGCCCTCCCACCTACCCTTATGTTGTATAAACAGGACATGCACACTTTAACAAACCAATCATTTCAGCGCCAGGGTCTGCCACACAACTGTGGCTGAAATGATTGGTTCGTTTGGGCCCCCACAAAACAAGCTGGCAATTAATGTGTCCCTGCACAAACTGGCTCTATGGAGGCAAGATGTCATCCTCATCCTCCTCATCCACCGATTCCTCACCCTCTTCAGTGTGTACATCCTCATCCTCACAAAGTATTAACTCGTCCCCACTTGAATCCACCACCACAGGTCCCTCTGTACCTTCTGGAGGCTGGTCTCCCTGGAAGAGCTGATAATTCATTTTGATGAACATCATCTTCTCCACATTCTGTGGAAGCAACCTCCTACGCCTTTCGCTGACAAGGTTCCCGGCTGCACTAAACACTCTTTCGGAGTACACACTGGAGGGGGGGCAACTCAGGTAAAATAGAGCCAGTTTGTACAGGGGCCTCCAAATTGCCTCTTTTTCCTGCCAGTACAGGTATGGACTGTCTGCCATGCCTACTTGGATGCTGTCACCGATGTAATCCTCCACCATTCTGTCAATGGTGACAGTATCATATGCAGTGACAGTAGACATGTCAGAAATTGTTGCCAGGTCCTTCAGTCCGGACCAGATGTCCAAACTTGGTCCTGCCTGTCCTGCATCACCGCCAGCGGGTTGCTTAGGATACCTAAGTTTTTTCCTGGCAGCCCCAGTTGCAGGAGAAAATGAAGAAGGAGCTGTTGACGTGTCACGTTCCGCTTCAGCTGACAGTGTGTTCACCAGCAGGTCTTTGCACCTCTGCAGGCTTGTGTCGGCCGGAAAGAGAGACACCACATAGGCTTTAAACCTAGGATCGAGCACGGTGGCCAAAATGTAGTGGTCTGATTTCAACAGATTGACCACCCTGGAATCCTGGCAAAGCGAATGAAGGGCTTCATCCACAAGTCCCACATGCCGAGCGGAATCGCTCCGTCTTAGCTCCTCCTTCACTTTCTCCAGCTGCTTCTGCAAAAGCCTGATGAGGGGAATGACCTGACTCAAGCTGGCAGTGTCTGAACTGACTTCACGTGTGGCAAGTTCGAAGGGCTGGAGAACCTTGCACAACACGGAAATCATTCTCCACTGCGCTTGAGTCAGGTGCATACCCCCTCCTTTGCCTATGTCATAGGTGGATGTATAGGCTTGTATGGCCTTTTGCTGCTCCTCCATCCTCTGAAGCATATAGAGGGTTGAGTTCCACCGTGTCACAACCTCTTGCTTCAGGTGATGGCGGGGCAGGTTCAAGAGTGTTTGCTGGCGCTCCAGTCTTCGGCACGCAGTCGCTGAATGGCGAAAGTGGCCAGAAATTTTTCGGGCCACCCAAAGCGTCTCCTGCACGCCCCTGTCGCTTTTCAGAAAATTCTGCACCACCAAGTTTATTGTGTGAGCAAAACATGGGACGTGCTGGAATTTGCCCAGATGTAATGCCCGCACAATATTGGTGGCGTTGTCAGATATCACAAATCCCCAGGAGAGTCTAAGTGGGGTAAGCCACTGGGCGATGATTTCCCTCAGTTTCTCTAAGAGGTTGTCGGCGGTGTGCCTCTTACTGAAACCGGTGATACACAGCGTAGCCTGCCTTGTAACGAGCTGGCGTTTCTGAGATGCTGCTACTGGTGACGCTGCTGCTGTTGCTGCGTAAGGTGATACATCTACCCAGTGGGCTGTCACAGTCATATAGTCCTTAGTCTGCCCTGTTCCACTTGTCCACATGTCCGTGGTTAAGTGGACATTGTGTACAACGGCATTTTTCAGGACACTGAGGACACTTTTTCTGACGTTTCTGTACAGTCTCGGTATCGCCTGCCTAGTGAAGTGGAATCTAGACGGTATTTGGAACCGGGGACACACTACCTCCATCAATTGTCTAAATCCCACTGCACTAATGGCGGATACCGGACGCACGTCTAACACCAACATAGCAGTCAAGGCCTCAGTTATACGTTTTGCTTCAGGATGACTGCTGTCGTACTTCATCCTCCTCGCTAAGGACTGTTGGAGGGTCAATTGTTTAGTAAAAGTAGTGGTGTTCCTACTTCCTCTCTGGGATGATGAACGACTCCCAGCAGCAGCAACAGCAGCAGCGGCAGCAGTAGGCGTAGCAATGCAGGATCCTCCAGAGGAATCCCGGATAGGAGAGTCAGTCATGCCAGTGACATGGCCTGCAGGACTACTTCCGATCCTGACTAAGGAGGAAATTGACGAGGAGGGAGTTGACGGTGTGGTTTGCAGGCGCTTGGATACAACAGGACAACGGGATTTAGGTGTCCCTGGACTGCTTACGGTCTTAGCCAAAGTTTCTGAACTTGACAGTAACTTTTTATGAACGCGCTGCAGGTGCCGTATAAGGGAGGATGTTCCTAGGTGGTTGACGTCCCTACCCCTACTTATTTCACCTTTACATATGGTACATATGGCAAGACAGTTGTTGTCCGGATTTGGATAGAAATATTGCCAGACCAAAGAGGTGGAATGTTTGGTCTTCTGCCCAGGCATGACCGTGATGGGCTTTTTCATCCCACGGACAACAACTGTCTCCCCCGGAGCCTGATTTAAACAAACCACATCACCATCAGAATCCTCCTCGCCAACTTCCTCCTCAGCGCCAGCTACACCAGTATCCTCATCCTGTTGTACTTCAACAGTGACATCTTCAATTTGCATATCAGCAAGTGGACTGTGGGTGCTCCTTTCAGCACTTGCAGGGGGCATGCAAATGGTGGAAAGAGCCACCTCTTCCCGTCCAGTGCTGGGAAGGTCAGGCATCGCAACCACCACCACACTTGGACTCTCCTTGGGGATTTGTGATATCTTCTTAGAAAGCACAGTTCTTCGCTGTGCTTTTGCCAGCTTAACTCTTTTGATTTTTTTAGTGGGAGGAGGGCTTCCATCGTCATGTGAAGCTGAACCACTAGTCATGAACATACTAGGGATCGACCTTAGCCGTTCCTTGCCACTCCGTGTCGTAAATGGCATATTGGCAAGTTTACGTTTCTCTTCAGCTGATTTAAATGTCTTTTTCAAGGTCATTTTCCTGAACTTTGCCATTTGGGATTGTATGTGCCCTCTACTATGACATTGGGCATCGGCCTTGGCAGACGACGTTGATGGCATGTTATCGTCTATGTCATGACTAGTGGCAGCAGCTTCAGCACTAGGAGGAAGTGGTTCTTGATCTTTCTCTATTTTATTTTTATCGGAGAAAGTTTGGTCCTCCATTTATGTTATATCGATTTGATATATACGTGCGGCTAAACACAGAAAATAATTTTTTTTTTGGTTTGGACTGGAGTGTACTTTGTGGGTTACAGCACCCTTTAACGGTCAAGCCAGCCGGCCCTTTACTTATGACACAGGCGCACTCTTGGCACTACTTTGTTGATGCACGTGCGGCTACTGCGCACACAATTCACAAACACAGAAAATAATTTTTTTTTGGTTTGGCCTGGAGTGTACTTTCGGGGGTTACAGCACCCTTTAACGGTCAAGCCAGCCGGCCCTTTACTTATGACACAGGCGCACTCTTGGCACTACTTTGTTGATGCACGTGCGGCTACTGCGCACACAATTCACAAACACAGAAAATAATTTTTTTTTGGTTTGGACTGGAGTGTACTTTCGGGGGTTACAGCACCCTTTAACGGTCAAGCCAGCCGGCCCTTTACTTATGACACAGGCGCACGCTTGGCACTACTTTGTTGATGCACGTGCGGCTACTGCGCACACAATTCACAAACACAGAAAATAATTTTTTTTTTGGTTTGGACTGGAGTGTACTTTCGGGGGTTACAGCACCCTTAACGGTCAAGCCAGCCGGCCCTTTACTTATGACACAGGCGCACGCTTGGCACTACTTTGTTGATGCACGTGCGGCTACTGCGCACACAATTCACAAACACAGAAAATAATTTTTTTTTGGTTTGGACTGGAGTGTACTTTCGGGGGTTACAGCACCCTTTAACGGTCAAGCCAGCCGGCCCTTTACTTATGACACAGGCGCACGCTTGGCACTACTTTGTTGATGCACGTGCGGCTACTGCGCACACAATTCACAAACACAGAAAATAATTTTTTTTTTGGTTTGGACTGGAGTGTACTTTCGGGGGTTACAGCACCCTTAACGGTCAAGCCAGCCGGCCCTTTACTTATGACACAGGCGCACTCTTGGCACTACTTTGTTGATGCACGTGCGGCTACTGCGCACACAATTCACAAACACAGAAAATAATTTTTTTTTGGTTAGGACTGGAGTGTACTTTCGGGGGTTACAGCACCCTTTAACGGTCAAGCCAGCCGGCCCTTTACTTATGACACAGGCGCACGCTTGGCACTACTTTGTTGATGCACGTGCGGCTACTGCGCACACAATTCACAAACACAGAAAATAATTTTTTTTTTGGTTTGGACTGGAGTGTACTTTCGGGGGTTACAGCACCCTTAACGGTCAAGCCAGCCGGCCCTTTACTTATGACACAGGCGCACGCTTGGCACTACTTTGTTGATGCACGTGCGGCTACTGCGCACACAATTCACAAACACAGAAAATAATTTTTTTTTTGGTTTGGACTGGAGTGTACTTGGGGGTTACAGCACCCTTTAACGGTCAAGCCAGCCGGCCCTTTACTTATGACACAGGCGCACGCTTGGCACTACTTTGTTGATGCACGTGCGACTACTGCGCACACAATTCACAAACACAGAAAATAATATTTTTTTTGGTTTGGACTGGAGTGTACTTTCGGGGGTTACAGCACCCTTAACGGTCAAGCCAGCCGGCCCTTTACTTATGACACAGGCGCACGCTTGGCACTACTTTGTTGATGCACGTGCGGCTACTGCGCACACAATTCACAAACACAGAAAATAATTTTTTTTTTGGTTTGGACTGGAGTGTACTTTCGGGGGTTACAGCACCCTTAACGGTCAAGCCAGCCGGCCCTTTACTTATGACACAGGCGCACGCTTGGCACTACTTTGTTGATGCACGTGCGGCTACTGCGCACACAATTCACAAACACAGAAAATATATTATTTTTTTAGCACTTGGGGGGAGCACCCCTGATGGACAGAGCACCCCCTGGACAACACTACAGCACTCCTTTAGGACTGGGACACTGCACAGGACTTTGGAGTGGACACAGCCCCTATGGAGAACTGACTGCACAACACAGTCCAGCCAGCCCCTATGGACTTTGAAGTAGTGGACACAGCCCCTATTAACAACAGCAGCACAGCACAACACAGCCAGCCCCTATGGACTTTGAAGTAGTGGACAACAGCAGCACTACACTACACTACACTACACAGCCCTAACTCCCACCCTCCCTCTTCACTGTCCACAGCCGAGTGAGAAAATGGCGCCGACGTGTGTACCTTATATAGGATCCAAAACCCGCGAGACTCGGAAGGCGGGAAGATGACGTTTTGCCTCGATTTCAGATCCGAGTCAGGCGGGAAAAGTCGAGCCTGACTCGGATCGGACTCGGATCGGGGGGGCTCGGGGGGGTTCGGATTTCAGAAATCCGAACCCGCTCACCCCTACGCACAATATATTTTGAGCACGTGAATTGTTATTTGAAATACTACACTATTAGGCGCATGCCTTTTCCCAATTCCACCTCCAGATCCTATTTATCCTGATTGCCGTTCAGGAACCTGCGAAGACTGCTGCCACCTCCACCAGAGGGATCAAAGTGTCACACGTATTAGCACTATATGGACTTTACTTTGCATTGAAACACATTTATTGCACAAACAGTGCAATATGTTTCTAAGACTTTAACCAGTGCGCCGGTCTATACACCTTCTACAATATATATAAGAGTAAACTTTAAACAAGCACTAGGTCTGCTGCTCTAAAGTACTTTCCCGCCAAAGCAAGGTTCTGGCTGCTGAACCACCACACCGCCACAATGCAATGCCAACCAAGACCACCCAAAACAAATCACCAAGAGAAAACTGCAAACCATCCTCACTGAAATGTACCACATCCACTCCAGAAAGATACTGATAACGAAAGTGAATCAAAAGATGCCCTAACACAAACCCCCCAATTATCCAAAAGAAATTTTGAAACAGCTGCATTAAATTGTTTCCGAGCCTGATGCATGGCAACAGGAGTCCAAACCACATGCCAAACCAGTCTAGGGACCACATGAGAACAACGAACACCACGGCTAAGCCAATAACAATCTTCTACCACTGCAACACAGGAAAATCCTCTAAAACACACTCCTTGAACACCTATTGGCTAACCTTGTGTGACTGATATGAAGGCTAGCCCCCAGCCTTATGTTTTAATCCACATCCAGCATTTTCTGCCCTCAGTTTATCTTCTCAAGGGGCCACATACAGTTGGGAGGGAATTATCGATTCTTAAAGAAAGATAAAGTGGAGAAGTTCTCCAGACCAACCAGTCAGGTTCTGTCATTTTAGTGATAAAAAAATGACAGTTCAAAACTGATTGGTTGCTTTGAGTAACGTCTCCAAGGTTTGATAAATCTCCCCCAGGATACCTCACTATGGGCATGATGAAAAGTTGTACACTACGATCCTGCTCGGTACATCCACCTACCAGTTATAGAAATAGGTGCACAGACTGAACATGCATTTTTTTACACTTTCTTTCACTTTTAAAAACCATACAGTATGTATTTTATAAAGCAAAACAATTTTACAGAATTTCTTTGTTTTGAACAAGTGCTTGATTTGATAAGGCTTGAACAGGCATAGTATCAAAACATAACATATACTGAACCTTCCACATGAGGAGTTCCTTCACAAACTGATCCCTAATGCAGGAGATAAGAACTGAAATATTCATTGTTTGAAAGGTTAACAATGAACTCAATGTAATGTGCTAAAATAAAGTCAGCAGTATTATACACAAGTACAGACCATTTTATCATATTTAATACAAGCTTTCTCTAAGCAGCTGAATTATTGTATCCGCCTGGGAATACTCTAAATCCTGAATCAGTGCTGATGTATTGTACTTTTTTGGGGCTGGTGCGGAGAGAGCAGTATGTCCTCCTGCGCAGTATAAATTGCATAATGTTGTGCATGCCCAGCAGTGGCGTAACTAGGGTATTTGGAGCCCAGGGCAAATTTGAAAAGGGAACCCCCCCTCAACACTCCGATATGTGCGTGCGCCGAAGGCGCGCATGGGAAAAAATGGGCGTGGTCACTTAAAAATGGGGCGTGTCAACATGACACACCCCTTTATTTTCACGCTGAACATTCCTATCCATATGCACCTTAACCCCAGTAGTACCCCTTATACAGTACCCCCAGTATGCAGTTGTGGTCCCTCTTATGCAGGCCCATAGTAGTGCCCCTTATACAGTATCCCCAATTAGTTCCCCTTACTCAGTACCCCAGTAGTGGTCCCCGCAAATGCAGTGCCCTATATAGTGTTCCCCCTTATGCAGTGCCCCCAGTAGCAGTCCCCACAATGCAGTGCACCTAGTAGTGGTATCCCCTTATGCAGTGCCCTTTATATAGTGCCCCCAGTAGTAGTTCCCCCCCCATGCAGTGCCCTTTATATAGTGCCCCCAGCAGTAGTCCCCCCCATGCAGGTTTCCCAGTAGTGGTCCCTCTTATGCAGGCACCCAGTAGGGATCCCCCCTATCTAGTGCCCACTATAGTGGTCCCCGCAGTGCCCTTAGCAGTAAGCCCCTTATATAGTGCCCCCAGCAGTAGTCCCCCCCTCCCATGCAGTGCCCCCAGTAGTGGTCCCCCTGATGCAGGCTCCCAGTAGTGACCCCCCCTATCCAGTGGTCCCTGTAGTGGTCCTTCCTGTTATTGCCCCCAGTTGTGGTCCCCCCTGTGCAGTGCCCCTAGTAGTAGGCCCCTATTATAATGCCCCCAGTAGTAGTTCCCCTCCCAAGTATTGGTCCCCAGTTGAGGTTCCCCCTCCCGATTAAGTGCCCCCTGTAATAGCCCCCCCAGTAGAGATCCTCCCAATAATGGTGCCCCCAGTAATAGCCCCCCCCAGTAGAGGTCCTCCTAATAATGGTGCCCCCAGTGGTAGCCACCCCCCCGTTGTGCCCCCACCCCAGTAGAGGTCCCCCCAGTGGTAGCCACCCCCGTTGTGCCCCCAGTAGTGCTGACAGGTTTTTAAAAATATATATATAAAAACGTACTTACCTGAATCCACGCTGCTGCTGCTCCTCCAGTCCGCGACGCCACTCCCGCCGCCGCCGCCCGCCAGTCATCCCGGGCTGGCGCGCTCACTCAGCATAATGGGACAGACGTCATGACGTCAGTCCCATTACCCACTGCAGGAGCCGGATGGAAGTCTGGCTCTTGCAGTGGGTGCTGCAGCAGTCAATGAGAGTCTATCTGACTCTGATTAGCTGCTGTTTAACACACGCATCGCCAGCCTGAGCCCGCCTCCTAGCGCTATTGGGCAAGTGCTCAGGGGGAGGGAACAGGCTCAGGCGTGCAGCACAGGACCGGCGCTGGAAGCCTAGCGCCGGTCCTGTGTAAATGTGTAGCGCTGACCGCACTCATTGCGGTCGGCGCTACACTGGCTAACTAGGGCGGGCGGGCCGGTACCGTGGCCGGCGGCACCCCTCCGCGCTGCCGGTCCAACGGCGCCCAGGGCACGCACCACGCCCGACCCCCCCTAGTTACGCTACTGATGCCCAGTGATGCACATATATATATATACACCATGCAGATTTTCATCACTCTGCTCTTACTGTATTTAGTGGTGCAGAGAGAAGAGGGAGCGGGTATTGTTTACCCAGGTCTGGGCTCGTTGAAGGGGCCCAGCAGGGGCTCAGGTCAGCTTTCATTATCCATCTTTGCAGTGTAGCTGAGGGGGACAAATGTCCCTCTTTGCAGCGTGCAGCGCCCCACTTATCAGTGTGCTGTAATGCCCCTCCTCAGTACCCATTCCCGTTTCCTCTGTTGACGGCCCTGACTGTAAGCCTTCCTGTGCCTGGATCAGAAGGTGTGGGCAACATGAGACATTGTAAAGTAAAACAAGTGCAGTAAAATTATAGTTGTGCAATTGTGAACACATGCAGATTGGCAAAAAGACACATACATATTAGAGATGCGCGCTGACCCCCGTGTTTTGGTTTTAGTTTTGAATCTGTATCTCCTCTGGTTTTTAATCTGGATTGTTTTTGCCAAAACCTCCCTTCCGTGCTTTGTTTTTTGGTTTTGGATCTGGATTTATTCTTAAAAAATCATAAAAACAGCTAAAATCACATAAAATGGGCCTGTTTTTGTTCCTAAAGTATTAATAACCTCAATAACATTTATTCCCACTTGTTTCCAGTCAATTTTGATCACCTCACAGCTCACAATACTGATTTTTTTTCATCTAGTTAAGGGCCAAAAGGTTGCATCCAGCTAGCTGGCTCAAAACTGAGTGTTAAATAGAGTTGAGGACTGTGCAAAGATAATGGTTGGGGTACCCCTTGAGGATTGAAGAATTGTTGGTTGATAAATGATACAGTCACTGACTGAAGGAGGAATTGATAGTTGATAATTGGTGCAGCCACTGGCTGAAGTTAGAACTGATAGTTGATAGTTGGCGCAATAAGAATAGTTGATACTTTATAATTGGTGCAGCAACTGACTGAAGAATTGATAGTTGGCACAGCCACTGGCTGAAGTAAGAAGAGTTGATACTTGATAATTGGCTGCAGCCACTAGCTGAAGAATTGATAGTTGGCGCAGCCACTGGCTGAAGTAAGAAGAGTTGATACTTGATAATAGATGAAGCCACTGGCTGTAGAATTGATAGTTGGCGCAGCCACTATCTGAAGTAAGAAGAGTTGATACATGATAATTGGTGAAGCCACTGGCTGAAGTAAGAAGAGCTGATACTTGATAATTGGTGCAGCCACTGGCTGAAGAATTGATAGTTGGTGCAGACACTGGCTGAAGTAAGAAGAGTTAATACTTGATAATTGGTGCAGCCACTGGCTGAAGAATTGATAGTTGATAGTTGGCGCAGCCACTGGCTGAAGTAAGAAGAGTTGATACTTGATAATTGGTGAAGCTACTGGCTTAAGTAAGACAGTTGATACTTGATAATTGGTGCAGCCACTTTCTGAAGATTTGATAGTTGGCGCAGCCACTGGCTGAAGTAAGAAGAGTTGACACTTGATAATTGGTGCAGCCACTGGCTGAAGAATTGATAGTTGATAGTTGGCACAGCCACTGGCTGAAGTAAGAAGAGTTTATACTTGATAATCGATGCAGCCACTGGCTGAAGTAGTAAGAACTGGATACTTGACTTCAACAGGAGACTCACAGCAGAACCAGCGGAAACACATGTGAACGCTATCACCGGCACCTGAGCAACGCATCAGCAAGGTAGAAAAAGGAGGACGCACCAATCCTGTTTCAGCAGAGGTGATGTCAGCCAGATGGCCACCCCATCAATTTGGTGGTTCAGAATTTTCTTTCAAAAAATTGAAAGGTGGCACGCAGCAGATGCTGTCTGTGGCCATTACAATTTCTGGACATTCATAAACCATAAAATTAAAAATGTCAGGCAGCAATGCCCCAAACAGCAAATAATGCAAAGAAAAGAGGTGCAATATGGAATTGCCCTCCAACCCACCCTTATGTTGTAGAGGGTAGAATTGCACCTAGTTACTTCCTCTTGCTTCAGCTGTGTCACAATTGGTGCTCGAGGGTTACCTGTATCAGGTGATGAAGTGGAATCACTGGAGGCCGGCTGGACTGGAACCATGGGGGACATGAATAGCTCTTTAATAAAAGAAGTGGGTAGCAGTGAGAACTGGCTTGGGTGATGAGTGACTGGAACTGGAAACTTGAGAGGTTTGGAATGAGACCAGAAGGAACTTGGAGGGACCGGACTGGGACCGGCAGGTAGGCAGACTGAGCTGGTCGGGGTACCAGTAGATGAGCTTGCAGACAGATGGTAGCGTGGAAGCTACTTGTTGTGGCTTGGGAAGCCGTGGGTAGACGTTGGTAGCTGGGTGGCTACGTGGAGTGGCTGGTAGCGTGGAAGCTACTTGGAGCGGCCTGGGAGCCGTAGGTGAGAGGTGGTAGCATGGAAGCTACTTGGAGCGGCCTGGGAGCCGTGGGCGAGAGGTGGTAGCGTGGAAGCTACTTGGTGTGGCCTGGGAGCCGTGTGGAGAAGCTGGTAGCTGGGTAGCCACTTGGAGAAGCTGGTAGCGTGGAAGCTACTTGGAGCGGCCTGGAGCCGTAGACGAGAAGTGGTAGCGTGGAAGCTACTTGGTGCGGCCTGGGAGCCGTGTGGAAAAGCGGGTAGCGTGGATAGTCACTTGGAGAAGCTGGTAGCGTGGTAGCTACTTGGAGCGGCCTGGGAGCCGTAGACGAGAAGTGGTAGCATGGAAGCTACTTTGTGCGGCCTGGGAGCCGTGTGGAGAAGCGGGTAGCGTGGATAGTCACTTGGAGCGGCCTGGGAGCCGTAGGCGAGAAGTGGTAGCGTGGAAGCTACTTTGTGCGGCCTGGGAGCCGTGGGGAGAAGCGGGTAGCGTGGATAGTCACTTGGAGCGGCCTGGGAGCCGTAGGCTAGAAGTGGTAGCGTGGAAGCTACTTTGTGCGGCCTGGGAGCCGTGTGGAGAAGCGGGTAGCATGGATAGTCACTTGGAGAAGCTGGTAGCCGTGTGGATAACTGAACGTAGCAGGCTTTACAGATAGCACTGGTCTATGAACCAGCAGGAGCCTGGGACACACTGGAACTCAGGTACAGCTACAGCACAAGTTGTACACCACGGAACGCAACGAGATGTTCAAGCACTGAGTGCTATTAGAGGAGGATCTATATACCAAGAGTCTGGCAGCGATTGGTGGATGCAGACAGGTGGTCTGGCAGTGGCATTCAGAGTGGAGCAAGACACAGCATGCAAAAGGAGTATTCATCTCTGCAGCTCTGAGAATCAGGACCACACCTGTGATTTCAATTAAGACTAGCAATGCTCACAGACAGAGCAGGGTCCAGGTGGTTAATCAGTTTGACTAGGAGAGCAGTCTGCACACACAGATATCACAGCCAGCATGATTCAGCCAGAGCAGATGTCCCAGGGCAAACACAGATCCATGGAGCAGCTGACAGAGGTAAGTCTCAAGGCAAAAAGGTGACAACTAGACAGGATCGTGACAAGCTGATGACAGGGCAAATTCAACAGTTCTTACTAGTTCTGCAATCTTCGACATGCAGTTGCTGAATGTTGAAAATGGGCAGAAATCTTTTGGGCCACTGAGAGCGTCTTCCTTGTCATTTAAAAAAAAATGTTGCACCACCAAATTAATTGTGTGAGCAAAACATGGGATGTGTTTGAATTCGCCCACATGTGATGCTCGCACAATATTGCTGGCATTGTCAGAAATCACAAATCCCGAGGAGAATCCAAGTAGGGTAAGCCATTTTGCAATGATTTCCCTGAGTTTTTCTAAGAGGTTCTCAGCGGTATGCCTCTTATACCCCTTTCAGACATCTCGAGATTCCCATGAATTTGGCCTGCCTCAGCCAAATTCCCGGGTAGCCCTGTCTGTCTGAAAGGTACCTACCCGGGAACGTGTTCCCGGGTAGCCGCCCCTGCAAACAACCAGGGTTTTTCCCGGGACTTAAGTCCCGGGAAATTACCCTGCTTCTGTCTGAATGGTGCTACCCGGGGCAGCACCAAGCAGCTTTTACATGTAGCTGACAGCGCAGAGCATCCTATAGGATGCTCAGCGCTGCTGCTTTGAGCTGACAGCACAGAGCGTCCTATAGGACGCTCAGCGCTGCAGCTTTGAGCTGACAGCGCAGAGCGTCCTATAGGATGCCCAGCACTGCCGCTCACCACACTCCCGCTGGACCACCACTACTGCCCCTATATCCCGAACATAGCATCGGGTGATGGGGTGAGATGCTGGCTCGCTGGGGATTCTGCCTGCCCCGGCCACTGTAGAGGTGAGAGGCGGGGAGGGCTGGGTGGAACGCTGCTACTGCCGCAAATATGGGTGGGTGACGGCTCTTCGTGCACCTGTACCCGGCCTGTCCGGCCCTGGCACCTCGGCCGCTGCTCTTCTCTGTGCCCATGATCAGTGCCAGACAGGAGCCTTGTGTCCAGGGGCAGCCCAGCCAGAGGCCTGGGGATGGGGGCGAGCTGCCAGGGCACCCATGGGAGGTAGTTTGGGGACATGTTGGGAAGTGTTTCAAATGATGCGCACCCCCACATACACAGCATGCCAGTCACAGGGGGCACATAGTTGTGTGTAATCAGGGCCTGGCACCACTCACATCAGCTCCACCTCATCTTTGTGCCCAGCAGTTGCCATGTAATCTAAAAAACCCTGCTTTTGTCTGGGAATTTCCCGGGTAGACCTTGTAGTGTGAAAGGGGGGGTCTCTACCAAATACCCGGGAATTTGCACAGGAGAAATTCCCGGGTCTGAGCAGGAAATTTCCCGGGTCGTATGTCTGAAAGGGGTATTAGTGAAACCGGTGATACAAAGAGTAGCCTGCCTCTCAATGAGCTTGCATTTGTTATATGATGCTGCTGCTTCTGTTTGCACTGTTGGAGGCAATACACCTACCCAGTGGTCTGTAACAGTCATGTAATCTTTAGTTTGCCCTGTCCCACTTGTCCACATATCTGTGGTTAAGTGGACAGTGGGCACACAGGCATTTTGGAGGACATTAATAAAGTTATTTTTAATGTCCTAGTACAGATTGGGAATTGCTATTCTAGGGAAATGGAATCTAGATAGGACATGGTAGCAGGGACACAGGACCTCCATTTACTGTGTAAAACCACTGCATGAATGGTGGATACTGGACACACATCTAATACCAGCATAGTTGTTATGGCGTCGGTAATCCGCTGTGCAACTGGGTGTCTGCTGTCATCTTGTTCACTATTGCAAAGGATTGTTTGACAGTCATATGTTTGCTTAAACTATAAGTAGTCTTCATCCTGGTCCCCTTCTCAGATGAAGATCCACTCACAGCAACAGCAGCTGGCATAACACTCAAGGATCCTTCTGAGGAACCACGGATAGGAGAGGAGTCTTATGGAATTGGATGCAGGACTACTTCCGATCATGAATGAGGATGTTGATGATGATGCAGGTGTTAGTGGTGGAGATTGCAAGGTGCTTGAATCCAGATAAAAGGGAGCAGCTAGGTGACACTGGACTGATTGTTGTTAGTTTTTTTTGTCCCCAAAGTTTCAGAATTTGAAATACCCTTTCCAATTTGATAAATGCGCTGCAAGTGACGTAACAGGGAGGAGGTTCCTAGATGGTTAAGGTCCTTACCTTTACTCACTGTTACATGGCAATGGTTACAAATGGCTTGACAAAGGTTGTCTGGATTTGGGTGGAAATAATCCTACACATGAGAACTGGAATTTTTTGGTCCTTTGCCCAGGCATGCAACAATGGGATTTTTCCCACCATGGGCTACAACTGTTGTCTGATTTACAGTTTTTTTTACACAAACATCCTCGGCATCAACATCATCATCAACATCCTTATTGTTATCGAGAGATACGTAAATATTCTCCTCATCCTCCTGGTGCAATTCCACAGAAGCATCCTCGATTTCTACGTCAGCATGTTGACTTGTGCTGCTCATCCCCACATTTGCAGAGGGCACACAAATGGTGGATCCTCTTCAAGTACAGTATTAGAAAGGTCAGGCTCACACATGGCAACTGTGGACACACTTGGACACTACTTGGGGATCTGTGACTTTTCGGAGACAATTTAATTTTTTTTTGTACCTCTCCTACAAGCAGAAGGGCTTAAATCATCACAACTCGAACCACCAGTCATAAATAAAGGCCAAGGCCTTTTCCTTTCCTTGCCACTTTGTGTAGTGAATGACATATTGACAATTTTTTGTTTTTCTAAAGCTGACTTAGCTTTAGATTTTTTTTAATTTAACAGGGTAAAAGTTGATTTTACATGGCCTGACTTAAGCCCTGGGGCATCGGCCTTCATAGATGATGTTGACTGCCTTGCATTGTCATCATGACTGATGTGGATCCTGCTCTCCTGTCATGTGACTGTCCTCCATACTCACTGCAGTCTTACAACAGTGTAACCAAGCAATTATAGTGCAGATAAGTTGCAGCTAACACACACAACCACTCAAAACAATATATATATTTTTAAAACTTGGGAAGTGCACCCTTGAATGAAACAGTAGCCTTTGATAAACAACACAGACAGCACCCCTGTGCAGTGACATTGCTGATAAATGTGGCTAACGTGCAAACACAAACACAGATTTTTTGTTTTGTTTTTGCACTTGAAGGGAGAGCATCCCTGAACAATGGCAGCAGCCCCTTGAAATATGACACAGGCAGTACTCCTGCACAGCTATGTTGCTAATAAGTGTGGCTAACGGGCACACACATACACACAGAATAATTTTTAATTTTTTTGCACTTGGGGGGGAGAGCACCCCCGAACGAGCAGCCCATTGATAAATGATCCAGGCAGCACTCCTGCATAGTGTAGCTACATTGCTGATAAGTGTGGCTAATGCACACACACACACACAGAATTTTTTCATTTTATTTTTGCACTTGGGGGGGAAGAGCACCCCTAAATGAGACAGCAGACCCTTGATAAATGACACAAGCAGCACTCCTGCACAGCTACCTTGCTGATAAGTGTGGCTAACGTGCACACACAGACATTTATTTATTTATTTTGCACTTGGGGGGGAGAGCACCCCTGAATGAGGCAGCAGCCCCTTGATAAATGACACAGACAATACTCCTGCACAGCTATGTTGCTGATAAGTGTGGCTAACACGCACACACACAGAAAAAAAACACTTTTTTGCACTTGGCGGGGAGAGCACCCCTGAATGAGGCAGCAGCAGCCCCTTGATAAACAACACAGGCAGCACTCCTGTGCAGCTATGTTGCTGATAAGTGTGGCTAACGCGCACACACACACCCAGAAAAAAATGTATTTATTTTTTTTTGCACTTGGGGGGGAGCACCCCTGAACAAGGCAGTAGCCCTTGATAAACGACACAGGCAGCACCCCTGCACAGCTACATTGCTGTTAAGTGTGGCTAATGTGCCAACACACACAGAAAATTTTAAAATTTGTAATTTTTTACACTTGGGGGGAGAGCACGCCTGATGGATAGAGCACCCCCTGGAAAACACAACAGCACCCCTTACGGACTGCAGTGACACAGAAGCTACTGAATCTGCCCTCTTCTGTCTGCTGCACAGCTGCTAGTATATAGAGTAACACCGCCCTTATGGACAACAGGCACATAATTTCTCCACCGATGGCGGAATCTAGTTTCTGCCTACATCGCGTGTTTTGGACGCAGAAACTTATCGGGCGTGCCCCAGCTATTCTCCCTATTCAATTCCAAAGGACGCGAAAATGGGACCCAGGCAAAATGCAAACAGGCGAAAAGTGCTGTCAGATTTGGGGAAATCAGCGTGACACCCCACAAAAGATGCACTAACATTGGGGATCAATGTAGATGCCCCCGAATAGCTCTACTGAAGCTATTCGGGGTACTTAAATGCTCTCAATATCTGCTAGTTAGCGTCTTTGCACAAGTGGTGTAGAATAGCATTTAGCAGTTTATTTTTTAGAATATAACTTGTCCCAGCAAATTTGGGGTACAAGAAAATGGGTGCAAGCATATTTAAAATTCGCAAAAGTGGAGTCTTAAAAAACGCACCTTCAGCAAGCACCTGGAATCAAAAAAACACCTCCCCCATACTTGCAGACCCTCCTAAAGCTTATTTCGGAAGTTTTTAAGTTTGTACCCTAACTTTGGACTTTTTAGCCCCCTTTTTCAAAGTCATTTTTTGGGGTGTTCTTCATTTTTTGGGGGATTTTTTTGACACAGTTATGCTTTGGGGAGCTGACTCGAGGGTGCTGAGTGGTTTTGCGACGTTTGCACCCCAAAACCGCAAATCTGCACTTTTTTTCACCACCTATTTTTCACCACATATGCAAATCTTTTTCGCCTATTACATTGCATTGCATTTTCATGTACACGAAAACTATTTGGAATTGAATACGGCGAGACTTTTCCGCCTGGCGTAATGACGTCTCCCGCGATTCTTTTCTGCGGAAAATGGCTTTTCGCGTCTAATTGAATACGACCCTTAGCCGGAAGAGGATATTCCGCTGACTTTTGTGCTACTCTGAATAGCCCCGAAGATCCACACAGATGTGTAAGTATGCCTTGTGAGCATGCACAGTGCGAACAACCACAGATGTGTAAGTATGCCTTGTGAGCATGCACAGTGCGAACAACCACAGATGTGTAAGTATGCCTTGTGAGCATGCACAGTGCGAACAACCACAGATGTGTAAGTATGCCTTGTGAGCATGCACAGTGTGAACAACCACAGATGTGTAAGTATGCCTTGTGAGCATGCACAGTGTGAACAACCACAGATGTGTAAGTATGCCTTGTGAGCATGCACAGTGCGAACAACCACAGATGTGTAAGTATGCCTTGTGAGCATGCACAGTGCGAACAACCACAGATGTGTAAGTATGCCTTGTGAGCATGCACAGTGCGAACAACCACAGATGTGTAAGTATGCCTTGTGAGCATGCACAGTGTGAACAACCACAGATGTGTAAGTATGCCTTGTGAGCATGCACAGTGTGAACAACCACAGATGTGTAAGTATGCCTTGTGAGCATGCACAGTGTGAACAACCACAGATGTGTAAGTATGCCTTGTGAGCATGCACAGTGTGAACAACCACAGATGTGTAAGTATGCCTTGTGAGCATGCACAGTGCGAACAACCACAGATGTGTAAGTATGCCTTGTGAGCATGCACAGTGCGAACAACCACAGATGTGTAAGTATGCCTTGTGAGCATGCACAGTGCGAACAACCACAGATGTGTAAGTATGCCTTGTGAGCATGCACAGTGTGAACAACCACAGATGTGTAAGTATGCCTTGTGAGCATGCACAGTGTGAACAACCACAGATGTGTAAGTATGCCTTGTGAGCATGCACAGTGTGAACAACCACAGATGTGTCAGTAAGCCTTGTGAGCATGCACAGTGTGAACAACCACAGATGTGTAAGTATGCCTTGTGAGCATGCACAGTGTGAACAACCACAGATGTGTAAGTATGCCTTGTGAGCATGCACAGTGCGAACAACCACAGATGTGTAAGTATGCCTTGTGAGCATGCACAGTGCGAACAACCACAGATGTGTAAGTATGCCTTGTGAGCATGCACAGTGCGAACAACCACAGATGTGTAAGTATGCCTTGTGAGCATGCACAGTGTGAACAACCACAGATGTGTAAGTATGCCTTGTGAGCATGCACAGTGCGAACAACCACAGATGTGTAAGTATGCCTTGTGAGCATGCACAGTGCGAACAACCACAGATGTGTAAGTATGCCTTGTGAGCATGCACAGTGTGAACAACCACAGATGTGTAAGTATGCCTTGTGAGCATGCACAGTGTGAACAACCACAGATGTGTAAGTATGCCTTGTGAGCATGCACAGTGCGAACAACCACAGATGTGTAAGTATGCCTTGTGAGCATGCACAGTGTGAACAACCACAGATGTGTAAGTATGCCTTGTGAGCATGCACAGTGCGAACAACCACAGATGTGGCTGCTTTGCATTAACTCTGAATCGTTTTTACATGTTTTTACATGTTCTACATGTATGTAGAACTAAAATACTGTTTACATTAGCCCTTCTGCTGGGTCTATTGTCCCACTATTTAGCAATATAGATATCTTCAGGCGTATTTACAATCGGAGCAAACTGTTCTGTAAATACAGTATGGGCCCTGGGTCAAGGGGTCTCCTCACTGCACATCATGGCCCCAGAGTATGCCTACATGGTGCCAGCAATCAGATCCCCTCCCTCTCCGTTGTGCTATCTTCCCAGTGACATCTTTGGAAAGACAGCACTGTACAGTAAAATCAACGATCGTGCTAGAGCCTTCGTTATCTTATGTGCATGCTCCAACTTCCTATAGAAAGATGACACAGCGGAGAGGAGACCCGATTACAGATACAGGGTAAGATATGGTGTTACAGGGGGAGCCTACTACTCAGTGGAGGGGGCTTGCTGTACATGGGGCCCCTCTGGCATTAATATGCCCCTGGTCCAGTAGGATAAAATGTCTTATAAATGTGACTCCTCCCCTTTTTTTGACATCTAAGTTTAGGAGGGTAGAGGAGGGGGACCTAAGTCAGATGATAAGGACTTGAAAGAAATCAGATAAAACACAGTCTCCAGCCCAATGTGTGCCAGGATGAAGGAAAAAGCTTGGCAACTCTTATTTTGCTTGTATTTGGTCCCCACTAGATGTTCTTTGATCATAAATGTTGGAGAGGATGATCAGCAGCAAATTTTTTCAGCCAAATTTGGTGGCACTGATGTAAACTGGTGCAATTCTGGTTGGTGATCAGACAGTCAGGGGCGCCGAGAGTGGGGGGGGGGGAGCAGGTACAAATTACCCGGGCCCGGGCTTGCTGGAGGGGCCTAGCGGGGGCCCAGGTCCGGCACCGCTCCCTCCCCCTTACATAACAGCAGCACAGCACACGCTGCTGTGTGCCGGGCTGCACTGGGAGACTGCTCGCGGCTGCTAAGAAGCAGCCACAGCAGTCTCCTTTGCCTGTGGGTGAAGCTATCAAGCAGATTGTGCCCCCTACTGGTGATGCGCCGGGCTTTGGGGGCTCACTGCGCCCTCCTCGCCAGAGCTGCAAAACTTTTTTTTTTAACCTAAGGGGGCCTCCAGCAATTAGGCCACACCATCTTTTTTACCGGGGCCCGGTGCGTCTCTTGACGGGCCTACAGACGGGTGTGGTACAAAATGATGACATTTATGGATATAATGTCGACATTACCACAATGTCGTTAATGTGACTACTGACCGTCAGCCTGGCATTTTTAGTGTATTTGAGCCGTAACCCTAAACACAGCCTAACCCTAAATGCAGCCTAAATGTAACCCTATCACTAAAATGGACTGTCGATATTGTGCCTGTTGATATTCACAATGTTGACATATGTCCATGTCGACATTGTGAATGTCAAAATGTTGTCCATGTTGATATTCTGAATGTAGACATAATGACTGCATACCACTCAGACACCTAGTATCCATACTCCTCTCTTCAGGCTGGGTATCCCTCAGCTACACAACATCAAAATAAACTAGTTTGACACATTGTCTCAGTGACTACCTGCCAAATTGCTGCAGGCTTCTCTTCTGTCCATGGAAGCAGCACTGATAAGAGTTTGGCACAACTATCAAAAGGAATTTATGACACCTATTCTTCACAAAGTCTTCAAAATATTTTTGTCAGATGTGGGAACCTTGGACCTCACACTTTGTGTGCTCACTGTTCTCCATGTAAAACCCTACTACCCAAGGGTCAGTCATCTTCATCCCCCCACTCCACCCTTTATCCCATTTTTTTCCTCTTATTTTGCCACCTAGCAATTAGTCACACATGCCCATAGCCTTTTTTCTCCTTCTATCTTTCTCCCACATACAATAGTGTTCAGTATACTATTGAATTTCAAGACTTATTTGTGTTTATTTGTATTTTGAATATTAAGCTGTGAAATCATTTGATATGTTATGCAGTCATTTTTCTCTTGGCTTTCATTGCCCTATTGTCACATTGGGCCAAATTTACTAAAGGTTGATTTGGGGTTAATTTTTATGTCTATTGAAATCAACTTATATTAACTCAAAATGAAAACTATAATGCATTCTTCAAACCTCAAAAAAATCGAAGGTTCGTTAAATCATTTTTCACTATGATCTGTGCATGCTTAAGTGTTAAAAAAGAGTTAAAAGCAAAAAAAAAAAGGGCGTGGGGTCCCCCCCTTAACCCAAAACCAGCCCTCAACCTTTTAGCCTGATCTGATCATGGAAAATCAGGGGGAAAATGGTGCAAGGATCCCCCTATTTTCCATGAACCAGCACCAGGCTGAACCAGTCAGGGCTGCAATGTCTCAGCAAGACACACAGAGTGGGGTTCTCCTGTCAAAGCATTAAGCAGCCCCAAACTGGTCAGCCCAGGGCTTGCAATCCTCACAAAGTGGGGACCCCCCAAAAAAATCCCCCCCATGCATTAACCAGCCCTGGGGTGAAGAAATATTGTGTTTCACAGTGCAACTAAATTAACAGCCAGCCTGCCCTTTGACACTTGTAGAACTACAAGTGCCAGCAGGCCGGCGGCACCTGTGGCCCCAATGTGAAAAAAATAATAATAAACAAACCAGAGTATTCGGCCACCAAATATTGTAAGTCTTTATTACATATTCATTCACTCACTCACTCACCCACACTCGCACTACTTACTGAACCTACATGTGGAAGGAAGTTGGACCTCTTTTCTAGTAAATGTCCAAGGTCTTGGTAAAAAAACCCAAATTGATTGCAAGCCCATGGACAGGCAGGTGACCTAAGGTCAGCTCCATTGACTATAATAGACTAGAGCAGCCGTTATCACTTATCATGGAAGTGAGCACTTTCAGCTAATCAGCAGCCAGTTTCCATGAATAGACCAGGCTAAAAGGTCCAGGGCTGGTTTTGAATTTAGGAGTGGCCCCACATTGTTTTTTTTTTTTCTTGTAACCATTTTTTAACACTTAAGAAGCATGCACAGATCATAGTGATCTGTGCATTCTTCTTCTAAATTCACCTGCCTCAGGTAGGTGCATTGTTTAGGTGCATTTAAAGTCCATTTGAAGTCAATTTTGAATCGCCTTTCCAAACGACTGTTAGGGTGGGTACACCTCAGACAATATGCCGTCCGATCCGGCGGATTGGAGTGACATATCGTACATTAATTTGATATGTACCCATGATTGCGCGCTCCCAATCTCCGACATCGATGTCGTTCCATCTGCTGTGCTGCATGGCAGATGGTATGACCCGGCGGCCGACAGCATGCACGGGCGATGGTCGATATCGACCATCCGTGCCCGCGCATCGTTTGGTCATTTGAGGGGGCAAAATAAGGACGATTTAAACCATCAAACGATATCCTTTAAATCATCCTTTAAATCTGACTGTGTGTATGCACCATAAGACACGTGTCTGAAACAGGCTTCCCTTCTCTGTACGCATGACTCGGAATCGCACAGAGCATTAGATACACTCCCATGACACTCCCACAAGTCAGGGTGGCCATGTACGATCGCATTGCCGCCACCCAGTTCACTCCCCAAAACGAAGAGAGAGATTTGGCCAAGTTGTGTCCGACTCAGAATATAACAGAAATATGCACAGATGCGTACATTTGCATCTGTGCATGTACTGTATGCAGGAACTTGTCATTTGCATCCATGAATAGAGATCCCTGCAACTCAGAATCAGCTCAATAGTATCTGCAATCTGTAACTATCAAGGTCACTTACCAGCCTCTGTAAACTCAGATTTATGTACATAATCCAGGCCTGATACAGAGTTAGGAGCAAATACAAATAGTAGCAAGCAAGGAACAGTTTGCTCTGGAACACACCCTGTTGCAAATCGAGGGGTACAAATGCTTTTATTTTTTTGTATCTAGGGACAGTACTGGCTGATTTGCATGCAGTGGTCAAATACTAGCTCTGCGTTTACACTAAAATTTAGTATGAAGCTAGAACTCCCCCTTCCCAATATAAATCTCTCTGCACCTTTTAAATGTGCCCCACCTGCAGTGCAGAAAGTTATTGCCCAGGTGCTAATTGCTCCTTTCTTTTCACCTTTTTTGATTTGCTCCTAACTCTGAATTAGGTCTCTGCGATCAAGGAGTTAAAGGGTGGAATGAAATCCAATAGTTGTTGCAAACGCTATACGACTACAGAGCAGCTTAATAATAGATATGTCAATCTTGCAACAACCTGTTTAGACTGCAAAGATTTCCTTATAAATCATCAAGTAGCTATGTGAAGTAGAGCGGGAAATTACTGGGAAGTCATCAAGCAGGTTCATACTGTATGTTCAATTTGATTATTGTGTAAAATAGTACAGCATTTGTCCTACTTACAGTAAGTTTCTTTAATAATGTGTGTGAATTGACCCAAGCCCAGCAGTGTACTTGCCCACGGCCCAGTCCTCCTCAAACTTCAGAAATGTGAATAACCTTGCAGTTTAAAAGAACAATCCAATATCCAACGTCCAAGTGCCAGTTTACCCAAAAATGTTACTATGTAGGCCAAAAAGGAATATAATAAGGAAGATAATAAATACATGTGATCAGACACAATGAGGCTTTAGAGTGTCTGTATACATAATGTCCACCACTTGCCAGCACAAATAGGACCTGATTTAGTGGTGGATACACTACTGATATTTGTGCAATCGTCCAATGTTTTTTGTACTGACCATGCATCCCGATGATTACCGGTGGGGGACGTAGTGAGAATTTGGATGCAGAGAAGTGGTATTGGAATTTCCGTTTCTCGGTGGTAATAAGGGGGAGGCTGTTCAGATGAAGACGTGTTGCCGGTGTATTGCGGTCAACGACCTTGTCTTTTTTCGAAAATTGCTGCAATTTTAGCACCCATGTTCAGATGGAAAACAATATGGTTGCTTTAATGCAGGGGCGTTTCTAGAGAGGAGGGGGCCCGTGTGCAGTCTCCGACACGGGCCCCCTCCTCTCCGCCCGGCGGCAGGCAGTGCACTGAGCTGTGCGCGGCCAGAGCCGGAGTTATAGACTCTGGGCACTAGAGTGTGCCCAGAGTCTATAGTGTACGCACAGGGCACCGGGAAAATGGCTGCAGCGGCCACATTCCTTGTACTGAGCATGCGCAAATGATGGGAAAATGGCCGCCGCTGCCATTTTCCAGTCGTTTTACAGCGCCGGACCCCAGCGCCGACGTGGGACTCCGGAGAGGTAAGTAATATTATGGGTGCAGGGTGTGTGGTGCGGGGCCCTCCTGGACCCAGGGGTCCGTGTTCCCCGCACACCCTGCACACATTGTAGATACACCCCGGCTTTAATGTCCAATGGTACCAATGGTGCGACTTTTTATGCAAAGCGGCGGATTACAGACATGGGCGACTCTGTAGGAATTCAATTGGCCACGGCATTACCACAAATTTGCATTTGCACTGCATAAAAAGACGCAGTTGTGCAGGGATTAATGTCCACCTATGGATCAGGACCATAACGTTGAATGAAGAGATCAGTCATGAACTTCTTAATGGATGACTGATGACTCATTAAGTAAGCAATCAGGAACAGCAGGAATCTTTCAATGGGTTTCCGCAATAAGTGTAATGGAACAGCTGCTTCCAGTGCTTCTTAATTGTCAAAAATTAATCTCCAAGGAAGTTACCCCAATATGTAAAATCGAGAAAAGAAAAAATACAGAATACGCTATAAGAAAATACACAGAGTAATATGATATAGTTACAAACTCACCCTTTTAAAAAATAAATAAATAAACGGACCGTATTGCATCAATGTCCTGTGGTGGTTGCATCAGCAATGCAAAGGTGTAGGTCAGTATGGGATTTCTAATTCCAAATGGAATCTGTATTCTGTACGGAAAAGATCTGTGTAGCCTTTCAGGGGTCTTCTTCCAATGCTTGAATATCTCACATAGGGGGATGAAAGTTCTGAACATAGATCCTGATTCAGAGATGTATGCTAATGCCACCGCAGCTGTAAATTTGTATGCAGTGGCTGTATGAAAATACACAAATGTTGCTGCCACTTGGATTTGTATTGAGACACCCACAAGCAGCTTCACAAATACAAGCAACTGCGTACAAAGACGCAGCATCGAATGCAGATTAGTTGATTATCAGACTTCTGAGTAACCCTATGGTCGTGCAGAATGGGCGATGGAACTGTGATGTCAGAGCCATTTGTACTGTGTAAGGGATCGCAGACACACCCCAAAAATGGTGGTGACACACCTACATAGTCATCACCATTCCCCGTTGCCATCGACAAATGATCCCTGTCTGTCAATCACTTTGTGAATAAATACTCACTGCGAACAACAATGGTAATGTGACTTGACGTATGCGACTTATACGCATGCGCAGATTACTGATAATTGCACAACTTTGTAAATATCAGTATTCTGTCTCTCTGAATCAGCCATGTAGTGCAATTCAATAGGAAACGTGTCAATGATTTCACTTATCGGACCAGACCCTTTGCTAACTTCTCAAGTAGACCTGTTTGCTGCAGTGATCAGTTACCTTGTGGATATCCCCATCAGCCCGGATACACCTGCCCCGAGTTTTCTTGCTAAAGGACTGTACGGATCCATTTTTCCATCATTTGCGGTAACTCAATATTTGCTCATACTGGACTCTGAGCAATTTGTATCTTATTAAGTCTGCCCAGATATGTGGTGACTTTTTTAACGTCATCAATATGAACTGTAATTTTAGCAAGGGGCCTGGACTTTTTACTGTATATTCATGTGTATAGTTTTATACATCTCTATGAGTGTGATGTAATTGTGTATATTTTATGCATTGTACAATATAAGCCATCCAATAGTTATATTTATTTTTTAATAATACTCAATTAGCGCTGTCTACACATTCGTATTTTATGAACACAAGTGGAGGAAGGGCAGAATGTGCAAAGGTGTAAGAGACCCCCAGACCTGCAAACAGTATATGAAACACCAAGCCACACCCACAACTTTCACCAAACACTATGACAGGTCCATTCACAGAACATACTACACTAGGCCAAACCCACTATCAATTAAAATATATGCTGACACATGCTAATATTAGGTTGTACTTACGCTCGAGCACGCAGAAAAAGGGCCCATGGCTGCTCAAAAGGGGGTATGCCCTTAAGATGTGCCTCCTTTTCATCAGTGTAGTGTACCACATCATAGTACCCCTTATACACCTTATGCCATACAATAGTAGTGCCCCTTATAACACATTATGCCATGCAGTAGTAGTGCCCTTTATAACACATTATGCCACACAGTAATGCCCCTTACTCATCATGCCACACAGTAATGCTCTTTACAAATGATACCACACAGGAATGCCCTTTACAAGTTATTTGTATTACAAATTATGCTACCCATCAATAATTGGCCTGTGGCAGGGCCGTAGCTAGGGTAGTGCGGCTGGTGCCATCGCAAAGGGCACCACAGGTGAGGGGGCACTGTTTGGGCCAGTGAAATTTCTGTTTATTATCATTCTTGCTTGTAGCTTCCTCTTATTTCATCCCCAGCATCTCCTGGCCTCTCCTATCTCTTCTCTGGCCCTTCCCCATGAAGCCATGGCCCTTTTTTGGGTGAATTATGTCCCTTTGAAAAATGAGGGGGGCGCCAATGCTCTTTCTGGCACAGGGCACCAAAAAGTCTAGTTACGGCTCTTGGCTGCGGACTGGCACCGGTGGCCAGGCACCAGATCTTCCAGCGGGCGGCTGGCAGACCTGCACCAGATGTTCTGGCAGGCGGCTCAGTGCTTGAAATGCAGGTATACCATACTGTTGTATACTGACACACTTCAAGCACATAAAGTGTATATAAATATATATATATATATATAAGTCTCCAGGTCCGGCACTCCAGATAATAAACCAAATCCTGCAGGGTGCCCTCACATAGGGATAAATAGAAGCATGAAGGTGCAGCACTCCCCTCTCAATAAATCAAGCAGAGACCAAAGGATCAATAGAATGTTTCAGTACTTTTAGTACTATCTTCAACCATGATATATATATAAAAAGCACTAATCCACGGCACTCACCATTCCTAGATTTGGGGTGCAACATGGTATGTGACCACATTGTTTAAATAGAAATCACAGGGGCTCTGCACTCACCATAATAACTAACAATAATAATAATAAACATAATAGACAGTGGGGTTTTGGTTCATGAATTGATCAATACATTTAAGCTTGCAGCCCCCGTCACAGGACCCCACTTTACTGCAAGTCCCTACTCTGTTGCTCAGAATTATAACATGGACATAGCCATTACATTAGTGTTAAACTCAGGGTATGCTATCAAGGTTTAAAGCTCCCAGCAACTTTGCTTTTAAATGTAATGATACTGCCTTTGAACCTCTATATACCCCTGCCTATACCTTCTAATATAATTCCTATAAACCTCTAAGGATGATGCTAATTTGCATACGCAGTCATCCAGTAAATAAAGACTCCAGAACTAGAACCTGTGGTTCCAAAGCACAAAGTATTATTCAAGTAAAAGTACAGCAGTTACACGCTATGATCCTCATATAATCTTAGTGCAAAGAGATTATACAGACCCAAGTACAATTATACATATGCAGCGCTCTCTGGTCCAGATGTTAGGCATCAGCAAGAAACCCCTCGTCAATCAGCATTCAGCACAAAGACTGGGAACCCAGGGTCAGAGCACACATATTTATACCCCCCAGAAATAAACAACACAATAGAGAAGTTTGTTGCTAATACCATTGGTCCTAAAGGAGAGGGCATATGTTACAAGGCATTTAACAGGTTGATTCAAATAGACACAACCCAGCCTCTAACAACTGGGGGTCTCTGGTTTCCTGCCTCATGCAACATCCTAACAGTTGTTCATATAATGTACATTTTGTTGCTTGAAGTCTCTGCGGTCCATCAGTTGAGAATGCATGATGCAATCTCCCCACCGATAATACCAGAATACTGTGGAAAGAGTACGCATCAGTACAATACCAATACTTATCATGTATAAAACCTTAGTTACCAAATAATCTTTATTTCACAGCATTTATGCTAAATGAACAAACTTAAATCTTATACTTTAAATCTTATTAAACCTTTTATGTGAATATGTAATGTGTAAGTATGCGGGGTGTGATGTAAAGATGCTAGTTAACTTGGGGCAGATGCGTGCGCATGAAGCTAATAAACAGCGATTTCATACAGGATCTTATGCATTCGCTAATATGCGACTAGTTAACAGCGCAATTGTGCGTATTAATGTGTGTATGAGAAATGGTGCACTTAAATCTCACTTAAACTAAGTGAACACCTAGCAGTGTGGAATGCTGAGCCTTATAGTTACATGACTTGCTCATGCCCCAGCAGCCCCCACCCTTTTCAGGCTCCAAAATACTGGTCTTTGTTCTCCCAGGGCCTGTGTGGATGCAAATTAGCACAGTTACAAGACCCAAACCTCAGATAACACTCTTGGCTTTGAAGGTATTTTATTGTAGGAAGCCTACTAATGTAAGATGCTACAAACGACCTCTTGCTGTATTCGAGCAGGGCCACCTGGAGAGCAGACGTTATGTCCATGAAGCTTGTCTACACAGGCTAGTTGTCACGTGGCCAGTTGCTCTGTTTAGCTAATGCAATCCAATTTTGACATACTGTACAGCCATTTCTGAAATATTGACTTTAGGGGAATTATAAAAATATACACACTTTATCCAGAGCACCCAAACTACGTAAAGTCATGAAATGGGCTTTTGATGAACCGCCGTAACTTATGGCGATGGTCACAGATGCAATCGCATGATGCTAATAGTAATATCGCCACATGTACTAAAGTGTGAGTTTATCTAAAATGGCGCTTAGGCGGCCATTCGCAAAATGGCGTCTTGAGATCTCATTTCGAAGATGGCATCTTGCAGCCAGTCACAAGATGGCAACGCTGCGATCCAATTTTAAACTGATCTTGTCTCAGCCAATTATCCAGCATTGACAGTCCACCCTTTGTTAGCGAACAACATGCTATCACAATCTGATTTTAAAATATAATTTAGGCTTATATTTATATACTATTTAGTGTTATTATGGGATGGCACAAGGTGGTTCTTAATCCATCAATAATGTGTCTCTGAGTGGGGACATAAAACTACTATTATACGCACACCGCAGATCTTGGAAGATCATGTGAAAGTTGTGGGGATACACCAGTCCTACAAAGGCAGTCTTGAAGAGGAATTGAGACTTTACATTATCTGAGGTGTTTTTTTAAAAATAACATTTCAATAATGCATTCTATGCATGTCTAAATATAATACATTAAATGATGGTATTTCCTAATTCAGGGTTGTAATGCAGTTCTGTATTTACCTTAGTATTCATACTGACCACCATCATAATTTCGTTCTTTCGTTTTACTCTATTTTTACATTTTCCACACTTCAACACAATAGGAACACACCGGACACATATGCCAATTATTATGATGACAATCAGTATAAGGATTAAGAATTTGCCGATGCTGGCGATCACTTCCTGGACCCATTCCCCTAGACCTGAGAACCATTTCACTGGGTTCAGCCATGAAACCCATCCTTCTATCTTCTCCCCTACTTCAGCCACTGAAGCATTATGGTTCTTATGAAATTCCCATTTTAGCTGCAGAATTTCATCCATCTTCCGGTCTATCACCTCCTTGGGGTCGCTGGTATCATTGGTGACAGAGGTGCAACATTTTACTCCAAATTGGGTGGCCAACGTTACGCAATACCCTCCAGTAACAGCAGTTAAATAATTTAACACTAGCCTGTGTTGCACCAGCTCTTTCTTGTACGCTTGCAATTCTCTCCCTGTATACCTGAATGTGTCATCGTACATCTCGGTGATATTATCTATCAATTTAGCAAGTTCCTGAATATATCAAAAGTTTAATGTACCCCGAGCGATCCTGGTGGGATCCAATGCGACTAAAACTTGAAAGCCAGTTGTCTCACTAATTAACTGAGTGGCTCTGTGCACGTCACCAGGTATCATATTTCATTTGCCTCTGTGTTCATATTGTGTGTGAAGATATGGTGACGGTGTGTTTTTATGTGTACCAAGCATTTCAACATATGTGAGGGTCATAACTTCTGGGACTACTCTTCCCAGGTAACACAAATCTTCGGAACTCGGGGAGAGCCACTTATACGCTTTTCTTCCACATATAAAATATACATTATCAGGGACAACATAAGGAATGGTATGCATCATTATCATTAAGCACATTTCCCTTGCAAACAATCCTATTTCTGGGTCTTCCATCTGGTACATGTAAGTTTCTGGCTGTATTATTTTAGCACAATAACCATCAGGCACCTTACCAATAATTTCTTTGGTGGAACTCAATGTATACCGATACCTAAAATGTTTCCCACTAGATTTAATTGAGCGTAACAGATCATGGTTTATGGACTCATTATCAGCTCTTTGTGAGAAGGTCATCGTCTGATTATTCCCCGTCACTTCCCAACTCCCGGGTTTATTGGAGTTGGTTATGTTTAAACACAAAAGTGATCTATCTACTTGGAATTGATATAGTTTGAAATTAGGTGATTTGGATGAGAGAAATTTACCATCCAATGTTTTCCCTTTTTGTAATTCTAAAATTTCCGTGATATTCAGCGGAAATGGCACCAACCCTACATTATGCTGTCCCTGTGGCACATGTGAACACACTCAGAAATCAGTTTGATTGAACACTTTGCCTACCATGCTATGATAATCCTCTAAAGGATACCCACCCCAGTACGGGTTATATTTAGGTTGGCACCATTGGATACAGTTCTCATCAACTGGGGACCCACAAAGCTCACAAATACAGGAATCTTCAGACGATAAACCTCCACACCGTCCCCGAGTATCCGGAATGACAGCTCTCTTAACAATAACAGTACTAAGATTGGTCAGACACTCCCCTGATTGGCATTGCACTCCTCCTGACTCCACTCCATCAGCACTGCCATCAGCTCCCATTTCCTCAATCGGTCTCCCATCACAGAAACTGGATATTCCCGAACCGACCAGGATGGTGAACACTCTAAAAGAGAATATGAAAATGAACACAGCAGGCCCGTCCATTGTCACAACAAGACCTGCAAATTTCTCTTAGTTCAGGCATCTCACTACGACCTTTTCAATCCTCCCAAACAAGCTCGTGAGCGACAGGTCCACGCTATCAGCCTTGTCTCCGACTTGTTTCTCCACCGGTTGATTGACCTTTTTGCAGTGAGTGGAATGGACCCAGGTATCTCTCTCAGCCACCTTCAAAGATGTAGTACTTGTCAGCAGCACCTGGTACGGACCTTCCCACCGATCAGTCAAACAACCTGAACGCAATAAATTTCTGATCATAACATATTCTCCTGGTTCAACATCATTACAGTTAGTTTCAGGCATATCATGGGACAACAATTTCAGTTTCTGCTGCTGTTGCTTTAACTGCTTACTCATTGATATAAGATACTTTACAGTTACCTCGTTGTTACCCTTCAAGTCTTCCTGTGGACTTATAATCAAATGAGGTTGTCTACCGAACAGTATTTCAAATGGGGACAGATTTAGAGGGGGTCTAGGAATGGTCCTAATGCTATGTAGGACCAAAGGTAACGCTTCTGGCCATCCTAGTCCAGTCTCTGCCATGATTTTACTTAACTTATTTTTAATAGTCCCTTTCATCCTCTCTACCTTGGCACTGGCTTGCGGTCAGTAGGGGGTGTGAAGTCGGCTATTAATACCCATCAGCTTACACATATTTTGAAAAACATCACCTGTGAAATGAGTACCCCTGTCACTCTCAATGATTTTAGGGATACCGTACCTGCATACAAATTACTGAACTATTTTCTTGGCAGTAAACGCAGCAGTATTAGTGGCCGCTGGGTAGGCCTCAACCCAATTAGAAATCAGTGCACACTAATACATACTTAAGATTCCTGCAGGTTGGTAATTGGATGAAATCAATTTGTATCACCTGGAAAGGTCCATCAGTCGGTGGAATGTGAACGGTTCGGTAGGGATCGCTTTCCCTATGTTCTTCCTCAAGCAGGTCAGACAGGACATTGCTATCTTTTCTGCTTGTGAAGAAAAACCTGGTGCGCACCAGTATACTCTCAACAACTTGCACATACCTTGTTTTCCCAGATGAGTCAGACCGTGTGCTGCCTCAGCCAGGCTGGGGTAATATGCCTTGGGGGCTACTGGTTTACCTTGTCCGTCCCTCCAGAGCCCGGAGGACTCTTGCCCACATCCCTTGGACTTCCAAATGGACTTTTCCTGAATTGAACACACATTTTGCAACTCAATTAATTTCAGCATATCAATTGTTTGGAAAGACATAATTTTTTCAGTGGGAGAAAACATTTTTAACCCTACTGCCCATTTTGCAGCTTCATCGGCTCTGTTGTTGCCCAGTGACACCGGATCATCCTCACATGTATGGGCTTTACATTTAATTACTGCCACCACTTTGGGCAGTTGGATTACTTCTAAAAGATGTTTTATGTGTCGGGAATGTGCCACTGGTGTGCCTGCTGCTGTCATAAAATTTCTCAGACGCCATAGAGCCAAAAATCATGCACCACCCCGAACGTGTACCTCGAGTCAGTGTAAATGTTAGTAGATTTGCCTGCTGCCAGTTCACATGCTCTAGTTAGTGCTACTAACTCTGCCACCTGGGCTGAGTGAGGAGGACCAAGAGGTTTAGCTTTTATGATGTCTGTGTCATTTACAACAGCATAACCTGTACATAATTCACCTGTGTCTGTTTGTCTATGACAACTCCCAGCTGTATAAAAAGTCACATCCACATTCTCTAAAGGTGTGTCGTGTATGTCAGGTCTAGCAGTAAAGGTCTGAATCAGATATTCCATACAATCGTGCGTATCATTATGTCCGCTGAACTCACCTCCTACCAGCAACTCGCCTCCTTCCACCCTTTGTACATCATGTTGTACATATGGTAAATACGTTGCTGGATTCAGCGTGTTGCAACGTTTAACAGTGATGTTTACGGTTGTGATTAGAGCTAGTTCCCATTTGGTAAACCTAGCCGAAGAGACGTGTCTGGTTTGAGCTGAGTTCAACAGAGCAGATACAGCATGGGGAGTGTAGACAATCATATCATGACCCAATACTATGTCCTCACTTTTACTCACCAATAAAGCGGTAGCTGCTACATTTCTCAAACAAGTGGGGAGTGATCTTGCCACAGTGTCCAACTGGGCACTGTAGTATGCTACGGGCCTACTGGCATCACCATGTTTTTGTGTAAGGAAACCTGCAGCACAACCATCAGCTTCCGTACAATACAAATCAAAAGGTTTTTCATAATCAGGTATTCCCAATGCAGGAGCTTTTGTCAGACTATCCTTAAGATTAAGAAGATGTTTCCTCTGTGTGTATGACATGATCGGGCTTTGAGGAAGAGAATAATTCCTGTAAAGGCAAGGCCAAAATAGAAAAACCTGGGATCCACATTCAAAAGTATCCACACATTCCCAAGAAGGTACGAATTTGCTGTTGATTCTGCGGCAGTGTCATGTTCTGTATGGCCTGGATTCTATCATTTTTAAGATGTCGTAACCCATGGGTTAGGCAGTGTCCCAAATATTTTACTCTGGATTGGCACGGCTGTAGTTTCTCCTTAGCCACCTTGTGTCCTGTATGCGAGAGATGAAGCAACAAAAGTTTAGTATCATTCAAACATGACATAAACGAGTCAGAACATAGCAATAAATCGTCCACATATTGAATTAGGACAGATCCATTGGCAGGTTGAAAAGATTGTAAACAGTCGTGCAATGCCTGGGAGAAGATACTGGGGCTGTCTATGAAACCTTGGGGTAACCGTGTCCATGTGTATTGTACACCTCGGTATGTAAATGTGAATAGATACTGACAGTCAGGGTGGAGAGGCACAGAGAAGAAAGCAGAACAGAGGTCAATGACAGTGAAATGGGTTGCATTTGGTGGGATCTGATACCAGGATGACAGCTGGATTTGGCACTACAGGGAATTGGCTCTCTACTACCTTATTAACACCTCTAAGGTCTTGTACCAGCCTATAACCCCTCCCACCACTCTTCTTCACCGGGAAGATGGGACTGTTGGCTACACTAGCTGTACGAACTAAAATTCCCTTTTGCAATAATCGCTCAGTTATTGGAAAAACCCCTAATTCTACCTCCTGTTTTAGTGGGTACTGGGGAATTTTTGGAGCTTGCCTACCGCTTTTTAAATTTACCATTACAGGGCTTACGTTTGCCATTAATCCAGTGTCCTGTCCATCCTTAGTCTAAAGGGAATCTGGAATTTGGGACAACATTTCATCTACCTGAGATGGATTTTCATTTGATACATTATCCTTTGGGGAGTGTCCAACATATCCCGCACCTCGTGTGCAACTCTCTCTGGGATATCTAAAAATACACCATCAGGGGTGCAATATATAACAAGTCTCTACCCAGCAGGTTAGTAGGAGTCACAGCAGCCAGAAGGAAAAAATGCCTGGTATGCAATGCCCCAATAGTAACCTCTGTGGGCTTTGTTAAAGGATTATGTTCCACTTTACCTGTTACACCCATTGTTGGTACTGTCTCGTTGGTCACCTGTAAATTAACGGGAGATTTTATCACTGACCTGGTCGCCCCTGTGTCTACAAGAAAAGGATATTCAGTACCAGCTACATCAACCATCATTACCGGTTCTACCCTAGTACTTTCCGTTAACCTGACTATCTGTAGACTACAGGTATGACCTGAGCCCTAGCGTTGGCTACCATTCTCTAATAAAGCATTTACAGCCACAATTGGAGCTGGTGCCTGCTGGACATTTGCTGGTCTCTGGGCATATCCCTTATGGGGATGTCCAGGTCTTCCCTGATTTGGGGTTCCTACTGTTTTTGCTGTACAGTTTCTACTTAAGTGTACTGTTTGTTTACAATTAAAACATGTTCGTGGATCAGGTGAAGACACGTGTTGTTGTGGTGTTTGAGCAGAGGGTAAAGGTGGTGGATATGGGTAAGGATAGAAAGGGTAAGGGTATTGTGGGGGATATGAGGCTTGTGAGTAGTATGGGACCTGTGGTTGTATAGGGTTTGTGGAATAGAGCTGTGTTTGTTGTTGCGTGGGGTTAGTGAGGGCATATAACTGTTCAGGTGTAAGTGTGTGTGCAGATGCGAGTGTGTCTGTTGGCTGTGATGTTACCGTCATTCCCTCCAGAGCTTGTATACTGACAGCCATTAGTTTTTCGCTCTGGGTCTCTCTCTTCTTTGAGATGTTTTTATAATGTTCTATGGCAGATTCTATGAGGGTATCTATTGTGACACCCCTCCAGCCAGGTTGTGAGGTCTGAACCTGAGTCTTTAAATTCTCTTTCAGACCGTCCATGAGTACCATGACTATCATTCCCCTGTGGTGAGTGCTATCTTTAATATCTTCTAACCCAGTGTACTGGGTGATAGCCTGCAGAGCACGGTCGCAATAATCTTCTGCAGATTCACTCTCCTTTTGCTTAATGGTGAAAATTTTGTTCCAGTTAACTACTACTGGAAAATATATACCCAATTGAGTTACAATGCGGGAAATGTTACCTTGGTTTACTTGGTCTGTTAAGTGAATGTCACCATCCAATACACAATCCGTGATAAATTTTGTCACGTAGGTATTGCGTGGTAGAAAGGCCCTTAACACCACATGCCAATCTTTATTAGTTGGCTCATGAGAACTACTCAAATTTCTAAAAAATCTTTGACATTTGGCTAGTTCCTTTTTGGGATTGGGGAAATCATTTATGATGGAATTTAGTTCTGCTCTTGTCCAGGGACAATGCATTACTACTTCCCTCATGGGCACTACACCGTTCGTATCTGCATTTCCATTCGGAACGGTTATTGTCCAAATGGGATGCAGACCGGCAGCGCTGCTACCTTTGACCTTGTTACCTGGCTGGGGTTTTAATCTGCTGCTGCTACGTATGGTATTAACAACTTCCTCTACGGGTGCAGAGGGTGTTAGCACTTCCCTTGCTGTTACCGATGGAGATGGCGGCACCACTCGTGATTGTCGTGGCGTAGCATCTATCATTTGCACAGCATGGTAAATGGCAGACATTACAATATCATATCATCCACATCATAAACATTTTCTTTATGGTTGCTTAGGAGAGGGTACAAATTGCTTGTTAAATTTTTATGGGTATTTTTGGTAACTGTACCTGCACCTCCATTCAGATAAGGTGGGGGTGGTGAGCGTGAACTGCTGGCAATACTCTCCACAACACTACCCTGCTGCACTTGCGTACCATTTTGCGGCTCGCCCGTATTGCAATTTAGCGTCGCGGATGTATTCTCTGGCAATGCGCTCGCAACGCTAGTTTGCGTCGCTTGCACATTTTTAAGCCACGCATCCCCTTCATGCTGCCACAACTTTAAACATTCAGAATATTTTACCTTTTTCTCTCGGGAGCGCATCAGACTGAGGTAATCCCGGACATTATCTAGTACATTTTTATCAAAACTACCAATTCTGGGAAACGGTCTAACACTCTTCATCGTCATTTTAAACCATACATCACAATACCTTATCGCATAAGTACTGTACTTAGTATGCATAATACGACGGGCCGATCCAAACGGCGCTTCCATTAGCAGCATATCATTGTCTAACATCTCTACTGTTTGCGCGGCCTCCATTCTGAGACAAATCCTACGGTTTTCAATAAAGATTCAAACTGGTGAAAGACAATCAAGATACTTTCTCTTACCTGTGGATGATTTAAACGGCAGTGCCCACACACCTGGATAAGATTTGAAAAAGGCAACTTCCACACCCGGATAATATTTAGTAAGGCAACTTCCACACCTATGGAAGTTTAAGTCGGCTACTTCCATGCACCTCTCTACAACAAAGACAACATGTACACCTGCTACTGTGTATAGAACGGTAAGCTGCTTACTGAGCGACTAACACTTAGCCCTTAAAGGTCATACGGTACCTCTAACTGTAGGGAACAAGTTACCCCTACCAATAAATACTCACTGTTACACACTTTCCCCTGCACAGAAAAATACACGTTAACCCAGATATTGATAACAATTGAAAAATGTAAACCTCAACGGCTTTATTTAAACACGTGGCAGCACAACCGGAAGTACGTATACGCTATTGTGCAACCAGTCACATACACAATAATGCGACTACCACACAACCGTATGACAACCTTTTAGCTGCGTATGCAAAAGTGCATCTTTACTGTGCGCAAAACTGCGACTCAGCCGCGTGCTCAATACTGCGGCACCCCTTTAAATGTTAGGTTCTATCAACAAAGGAAAACAAACTTTTTCCTCTCTTGTCCCTGGATTCCAGTCAGCTTCCTTGGCTCACACGAAAACGGATAGCGATCTTTCAGCACAAAGCAGTTGCAGGTAAACCCTGCATTTGGCCACTCCACCCTTTGCTGAGATATCGATAACCGTATGTGCCATGTGAGTAGGTAAGTGACTTCACGATGAGCCCCCAACTAACGATTCTGCCTTTGAACCTCTATATACCCCTGCCTATACCTTCTAATATAATTCCTATAAACCTCTAAGGATGACGCTAATTTGCATACGCAGTCATCCAGTAAATAAAGACTCCAGAACTAGAACCTGTGGTTCCAAAGCACAAAGTATTATTCAAGTAAAAGTACAGCAGTTACACGCTATGATCCTCATATAATCTTAGTGCAAAGAGATTATACAGACCCAAGTACAATTATACATATGCAGCGCTCTCTGGTCCAGATGTTAGGCATCAGCAAGTAACCCCTCGTCAATCAGCATTCAGCACAAAGACTGGGAACCCAGGGTCAGAGCACACATATTTATACCCCCCAGAAATAAACAACACAATAGAGAAGTTTGTTGCTAATACCATTGGTCCTAAAGGAGAGGGCATATGTTACAAGGCATTTAACAGGTTGATTCAAATAGACACAACCCAGCCTCTAACAACTGGGGGTCTCTGGTTTCCTGCCTCATGCAACATCCTAACAGTTGTTCATATAATGTACATTTTGTTGCTTGAAGTCTCTGCGGTCCATAACTTGAGAATGCATGATGCGATCTGCACACCGATGGTACCGGAATACTGTTGAAAGAATACGCATCAGTACAATACCAATCACGGCTTACTTATAATGTATAAAACCTTAGTTACCAAATAATCTTTATTTCACAGCATTTATGCTAAATGAACAAACTTAAATCTTATACTTTAAAGCTTATTAAACCTTTTTTGTGAATATGTAATGTGTAAGTATGCGGGGTGTGATGTAAAGATGCTAGTTATCTTGGGGCAGATGCGTGCGCATGAAGCTAATAAACAGCGTTTTCATACAGGATCTTATGCATTCGCTAATATGCGACTAGTTAACAGCGCAATTGTGCGTATTAATGTGTGTATGAGAAATGGTGCACTTAAATCTTAAACTAAGTGAACACCTAGCAGTGTGGAATGCTGAGCCTTATAGTTCCATGACTTGCTCATGCCCCAGCAGCCCCCACCCTTTTCAGGCTCCAAAATACTGATCTTTGTTCTCCCAGGGTCTGTGTGGATGCAAATTAGCACAGCTACAAAACCCAAACCTCAGATAACACTCTTGGCTTTGAAGGTATTTTATTGTAGGAAGCCTGCTAATGTAAGGTGCTACAAACGACCCTCTTGCTGTATTCCCTGCGCTCTGGATTTGAACCCTAGTATGTTAGGGACCCACCCGAAAGAGGTTACCTGGATATGGTGGGTGGGCCCATAACCTTGGCCATGATTATGCTAAAAACCTCTATTGATTGCAACATTTTTATGCATTTATATATATTATTAATAATTTGGAGTTGTGCACCTGAGATTTGTCTGTTTCTGTGCCTGCAATTATTCTCATCAGGTAGCACCTCCCATCATATATATAGTCAGGTTGTGCAGTCCAGAAATCTTTCCCATATGCTCCATTTAATGTGCTTTATTGCACTTCTGAGGGAAAAGAGACGCCCTCATTCTGGACTAGCACCCTTCCTTATTGGTTTAAAAGCATGGAGTATGGTAATGTATATGCACACTGTATTAGGCACAATTCTAGATAAGTCGTACAAGTTATATACTGTAGTACAACTTTGGTTCATTTTTGGGGTGTGGGTCCCCCTGGATTGCGTTGGTTAATCTGTCCCAGGGCACCGCATTATAACACATTTTCCTTTTTAACACATTTTAAACCTTCACTGTGTGTGTTTAATATATATGTACTTCACTTTTTTATTTTCATTCTTTATATGCAGCTGCAGCTGCTCCTAACTATCTCTTTACACTGCACTTTTCTTACTATGGTGTTGCCCTGGGGCGGCTTGGCTGGGCCAGTTTTGGGGGGTCCTGCGCTCTGGATTTGAACCCTAGTATGTTAGGGACCCACCCGAAAGAGGTTACCTGGATATGGTGGGTGGGCCCATAACCTTGGCCATGATTATGCTAAAAACCTCTATTGATTGCAACATTTTTATGCATTTATATATATTATTAATAATTTGGAGTTGTGCACCTGAGATTTGTCTGTTTCTGTGCCTGCAATTAGTCTCATCAGGTAGCACCTCCCATCATATATATAGTCAGGTTGTGCAGTCCAGAAATCTTTCCCATATGATTTCTATTTAAACAATGTGGTCACATACCATGTTGCACCCCAAACCTAGGAATGGTGAGTGCCGTGGATTAGTGCTTTTTGTTTATTATGATTCATTTTTATAATTAATAATTTTTGTGATCACATTCTCTCATGCACCCCTTTTAACTAGTTATCTAACTTGTGTCAGCTGTTTTCCTAGGTGCTTAGCAACAGGTGTGCTTGGTAACCGTCACATTTAAAAGCAAAGTTGCTGTGAGCTTTAAACCTTGATGGCATACCCTGAGTTTAACACTAATGTGATGGCTATGTCCATGTTATAATTCTGAGCAATAGAGTAGGGACTTGCAGTAAAGTGGGGTCCCGTGACGGGTGCTGCCAGCTTAAATGTATTGATCAATTCATGAACCAAAACCCCACTGTTTATTTTGTTTATTATTATTATTGTTAGTTATTACGGTGAGTGCAGAGCCCCTGTGATATATATATATATATATATATATATCTATCTATATATATACAGTATATATATTAGGGGTGTGTACTGGTCACTTTTCGTGTTTTGTATCTTTCTTCGTGTTTTGGATCTGGATTGGTTTTGCCAAAATGACCCTTCCGTGTTTTGGGTTCTGGATCTGTATTTTTTTGGAAAAAAGCATAAAAACAGCTAAAATCACAGAATTTGTGGGTTTTTCTATTCCTATGCTATTATTAACCTCAATAACATTAATTTCCACTCATTTCCAGTCTATTGTGAACACCTCACATTATTGTTTTTAGGCCAAAAGGTTGCACCGAGGTAGCTGGATGACTATGCTAAGCGACACAAGTGGGCAGCACAAACATGTGGCCCATATAGGAGTGACACTGCAGTGGCAGACAGGATGGCAGTTTGAAAAACTAGGCCCCAAACAATACATAATGCAAAGAAAAAAAAAGAGGTGCAAGATGAAATTGTCCTTGGGCCCTCCTACCCACCCTTATTTTGTATAAACAAGACATGCACACTTTAACAAACCAATAATTTCAATGCCAGGGTCTGCAACATGACTGTGACTGAAATGATTGGTTCGTTTGGGCCCCCACAAAACAAGCTGGCAATTAATCTGTCCCTGCACAAACTGGGTCTACGGAGACAAGATGTCGTCCTCATCCTCCTCCACCGATTCCTCACCATCTTCAGTGTTGTGTACATCCTCATCCTCACAGAGTATTAATTCGTCCCGGCTGGAATCCACCACCACAAGTCCCTCTATACTTTCTGTAGGCTTGTCTCCCTGGAAAAATTGATAGTTAATTTTGATGAATGTCATCTTCTCCACATTTTGTAGAAGCAACCTCCTACGCCTTTCGCTGACAAGGTTCCCGGCTGCACTAAACACTCTTTTGGAGTACACACTGAAGGGGGGGCAACTTAGGTAAAATAGAGCCAGTTTGTACAGGGGCCTCCAAATTGCTTCTTTTTCCTGCCAGTACAGTACTGACATGCCTACTTGGATGCTGTCACCGATGTAATCCTCCACCATTCTGTCAATGGTGACAGTATAATATGCAGTGACAGTAGATATGTCAGAAATTGTTGCCAGGTCCTTCAGTCCGGACCAGATGCCCAAACTTGGTACTGTCTGCCCTGCATCACCGACAGCGGGTTGCTTAGGATACCTAAGTTGTTTCCTGGCAGGCCCAGTTGCGGGAGAAAATTAAGAAGCTGTTGACGTGTCACATTCTGCTTCAGCTGACAGTGTTTTCACCAGCAGGTCTTTGCACCTCTGCAGGCTTGTGTTCGCCGGAAAGAGAGACACCATGTAGGCTTTAAACCTAGGATCGAGAACAGTGGCCAAAATGTAGTGGTCTGATTTCAACAGATTGACCACCCTGGAATCCTGGTAAAGTGGATGAAGGGCTTCATCCACAAGTCCCACATATTGAGCAGAATCGCTCCATCTTAGCTCCTCCTGCACTTTCGACAGCTGCTTCTGCAAAAGCCTGATGAGGGGAATGACCTGACTCAAGCTGGCAGTGTCTGAACTGACTTCACGTGTGGCAAGTTCAAAGGGCTGGAGAACCTTGCACAAAATGGAAATCATTCTCCACTGCGCATGAGTCAGGTGCATACCCCCTCCTTTGCCTATGTCATAGGTGGATGTATAGGCTTGAATGGCCTTTTGCTGCTCCTCCATCCTCTGAAGCATATAGAGGGTTGAGTTCCACCGTGTCACAACCTCTTGCTTCGGGTGATGGCAGGGCAGGTTCAAGAGTGTTTGCTGGCGCTCCAGTCTTCGGCACGCAGTCACTGAATGGCAAAAGTGGCCTGACATTTTTTGGGCCACCCAAACCATCTCCTGCACGCCCTTGTTGTTTTTCAGAAAATTCTGCACCACCAAATTTATTGTGTGAGCAAAACATGGGACGTGCTGAAATTTGCCCAGATGTAATGCCCGCACAATATTGGTGGCGTTGTCAGATATCACAAATCCCCAGGAGAGTGTAAGTGGGGTAAGACATTGGGCGATGATTTCCTTCAGTTTCTCTAAGAGGTTGTTGGCGGTGTACCTCTTACTGAAACTGGTGATACACAGCTTAGCCTACCTTGGAATGAGCTGGCATTTCTGAGATGCTGTTACAGGTGACGCTGCTGTTGTTGCTGCGTAAGGCGATACATCTACCCAGTGGGCTATCACAGTCATATAGTCCTTAGTCTCCCCTGATCGACTTGTCCACATGTCCGTGGTTAAGTGGACATTGGGTACAACTGCATTTTTTAGGACACTGAGGACACTTTTTCTGACGTCTTTGTACATTCTCGGTATCGCCTGCCTAGTGAAGTGGAAACTAGACAGGATTTGGTACCGGGTACATGCTACCTCCATCAATTGTTTAAATCCCATTGCACTAATGGCGGATACTGGATGCACGTCTAACATCAACATAGCTGTCAAGGCCTCAGTTATTCGCTTTGCTTCAGGATGACTGCTGTTGTACTTCATCCTCCTCGCAAAGTACTGTTGGATGGTCACTTGTTTAGTAAAAGAAGTAGTGGTGTTCCAACTTCCTCTCTGGGATGACGAACGACTCCCAGCAGCAACAGCAGCAGCGGCAGTAGTAGGCGTAGCAATGCAGGATCCTCCAGTGGAATCCAGGATAGGAGAGGAGTCAGTCATGCCAGTGACATGGCCTGCAGGACTACTTTCTATCCTGACTGAGGAGGAATATGACGAGGAGGGAGTTGGCAATGTAGTTTGCAGGCGCTTGGATACAACAGGACAAAAGGATTTAGGTGTCGCTGGACTGCTTATGGTCTTAGCCACAGTTTCTGAACTTAGCAGTAACACTTTATAAACGCGCTGCAGGTGACGTATAAGGGAGGATGTTCCTAGGTGGTTAATGTCCTTACCCATACTTATTTCACCTTTACATATGGTAAATATGGCAAGACAGTTGTTGTCCGGATTTGGATAGAAATATTGCCAGACCAAAGAGGTGGAATGTTTGGTCTTCTGCCCAGGCATGACCATGATGGGCTTTTTCATCCCACGGACAACAACTGTCTCCCCTGGTGCCTGATTTAGACAAACCACATCACCATCAGAATCCTCCTCATCAACTTCCTCCTCAGCGCCAGCTACACCAGTATCCTCATCCTGTTGTACTTCAACAGTGACATCTTCAATTTGCATATCAGCAAGTGGACTGTGGGTGCTCCTTCCAGCACTTGCAGAGGGTGTGCAAATGGTGGAAAGAGCCACCTCTTCCCGTCCAGTGTTGGGAAGGTCAGGCATCGCAACCACCCCCACACTTGGACTCTTTGGGGATTTGTGATATCTTCTTAGAACGCACAGTTCTTTGCTGTGCTTTTGCCAGCTTAACTCGTTTCATTTTTCTAGTGGGAGGAGGGCTATCATTGTCATGTGAAGCTGAACCACTAATTATGAACATAGGCCACGGCCTTAGGCGTTCCTTGCCACTCCATGTCGTAAATGGCATATTGGCAAGTTTACGTTTCTCCTCAGTCTATTTAAATTATTTTTTTAATGTAAATTTCCTGAACTTTGGCACATGGAATTTTAAATGCCTTCTGCTATGACATTGGGCATCGGCCTTGGCAGAGAACGTTGATGGCATTTCATTGTCTATGTCATGACTAGTGGCAACAGCTTCAGCACTTGGAGGAAGTGGTTCTTGATCTTTCCCTATTTTATTTTTATCGGACAAATTTTTGTCCTCCATTTATGTGATATTGATACATGCGGCTAAAGAGCACACAAACACAGAAAAATTATTATTTTTTATTTTTTTCCGGCACTTTGGGGGTTACACCACCCTTCAACAGATGAGCAAGCCAGGCCCTTGACTTGTGGCACAGGCGCACGCTTGGCGCTGCTACTTTGTTGATGCACGTGTGGCTAAGGCATACACAAGTCACAAACACAGAAAAAAATACAGTCAGGTGCATAAATATTGGGACATTGACAGAATTTTCATATTTTGGCCTCTATTCCCCACCACAATGGTTTTGAAATTAAACAAACAAGATGTGCTTTAACTGCAGACTTTCAGATTTAATTTGAGGGTAATTACATCCAAATCAGGTGAACGGTGTAGGAATTACAACGGTTTCTATATGTGCCTCCCACTTTTTAAGGGGCCAAAAGTAATGGGACAAACTAAACAATCCTAAATCAAACTTTCACTTTTTAATACTTTGTTGCAAATCCTTTGCAGGCAATTACAGCCTGAAGTCTGGAACGCATAGACATCACCAGACACTGGGTTTCATCCCTGGTGATGCTCTGCGATTGACTTGGCCATTGCATAACATTCCACTTTTTAGCCTTAAAAAACTTTTTGGTTGCTTTTGCAGTATGCTTCGGGTCATTGTCCATCTGCACTGTGAAGCGCCGTCCAATGAGTTCTGAAGCATTTGACTGAATATGAGCATATACTATTGCCCGAAACACTTCAGAATTCATTCTGCTGCTTTTGTCAGCAGTCACATCATCAATAAATACAAGGGAACCAGTTCCACTGGCAGCCATACATGCCCACGCCATGACACTACCACCACCATGCTTCACTGATGAGGTGGTATGTTTTGGATCATGAGCAATTCCTTTCTTTCTCCATACTCTTCTCTTTCCATCACTCTGGTACAAGTTGATCTTTGTCTCATCTGTCCATAGGATGTTGTTCCAAAACTGTAATGGCTTTTTTAGATGTTGTTTGGCAAACTCTAATCTGGTCTTCCTGTTTTTGAGGCTCACCAATGGTTTACATCTTGTGGTGAACCCTCTATATTCACTCTGGTGAAGTCTTCTCTTGATTGTTGTCTTTGACACATATACACCTACCTCCTGGAGAGTGTTCTTGATTTGGCCAACTGTTGTGAAGGGGTTATTCACCAGTGAAATAATTCTTCTGTCATCCACCACAGTTGTTTTCCGTGGTCTTCCGGGTCTTTTGGTGTTGCTGAGCTCTCCGGTGCGTTCTTTCTTTTTAAGAATGTTCCAAACAGTTGATTTGGCCACACCTAATGTTTTTGCCATCTCTCTGATGGGTTTGTTTTGATTTTTCAGCCTAATGATGGCTTGCTTCACTGATAGTGATAGCTCTTTGGATCTCATATTGAGAGTCGACAGCAACTGATTCCAAATGCAAATGTCACACGTAGAATCAACTCCAGACCTTTTACCTGCTTAATTGATAATGAAATAACGAGGGAATAGCCCACACCTGTCCATGAAATAGCTTTTGAGTTGATAGTCCCATTACTTTTGGCCCCTTAAAAAGTGGGAGGCACATATAGAAACCATTGTAATTCCTACACCATTCACCTGGTTTGGAAGTAATTACCCTCAAATTAAATCTGAAAGTCTGCAGTTAAAGCACATCTTGTTTGTTTCATTTCAAAGCCATTGTGGTGGTGAATAGAGACCAAAATATGAAAATTCTATCAATGTCCCAATATTTATGCACCTGGCTGTATTTATTTTTTTTCCGCCACTTTGGGGGCTACACCATCCTTCAACAGACGAGCCAGCCGGCCCGTGACTTATGACACAGGCGCACACTTGGCACTGCTACTTTGTTGATGCACGTGCGGCTAAGGCGCACAAAAGTCACAAACACAGAATTTTTTTTTTTTTTCCGGCACTTTGGGGGTTACACCACCCTTCAACAGATGAGCCAGCCGGCCCTTGACTTATGACACAGGCGCACGCTTGGCGCTGCTACTTTGTTGATGCACATGCGGCTAAGGCGCACAAAAGTCACAAACACAGAAAAATATTTATTTTTTTTACGGCACTTTGGGGGTTACACCACCCTTCAACAGACGAGCCAGCTGGAACTTGACTTATGACACAGGCGGACGTTTGGCGCTGCAACTTTGTTGATGCACATGCGGCTAAGGCGCACAAAAGTCACAAACACAGAAATATATATTTTTTATGCCACTTTGTGGGTTACACCACCCTTCAACAGATGAGCCAGCCGGCCTTTGACACTTGGCGCTGCTACTTTGTTGATGCAAGTGTGGCTAAGGCGCGCCGCGCACAAGTCACAAACAGAAAAATATTGTTTATTTATTTTTTTCTGGCACTTTGGGGGTTACACCACCCTTCAACAGATGAGCCAGCCAGCCCTTGACTTATGACACAAGCGCACACTTGGCACTGCTACTTTGTTGATGCACATGCGGCTAAGGCGTACACAAGTCACAAACACAGAAAAAGATTTTTTTTTCTTTTTTGGAGCACTTTGGGGGTTACACCACCCTTCAACAGATGAGCCAGCTGGCCTTTGACTTATGACACAGGCGCACACTTGGCGCTGCTACTTTGATGATGGACGTGCAGCTAATGCACACACAAACAGAAAAACAGATTTTATTTTGCACTCGGGGAGAGCATCCCTGATGGTCAGAGCACCCCCTGGACAACACTACAGCACCCCTTTAGGACTACAGCCTTTATGGGACAACAACACTGCACAACATAGCCCAGCCAGCCCCTATGGACTCTGGACACAGCTCCTATGGACAACAGCAGCACCAGCACAGCAAACCCCCACCCTCCCTCTTCAAAGCCACACAGCCAAAGTGAAAAATGGCGCCAACGCGCGGAACCTTTTATAGGATCCAAAACCCGTGAGAATCCGACAGCGGGTTGGTGACCTTTTGCTTCAATTTCAGATCTGAGCCAGGCGGGAAATCCCGAGCCGGACTCGGGTAGGATAGATAAACGTGTGTTGCAATTTCAAAATAAAAAGGAAAAACTTACACAGAATTACACTCAACTTATTCTGGGCTGGTGAAAATGTCAGGAAATAAAGGCCTTTGATCCCCCAAAGTGTGACACAGAGCAAACTGTTCCCATACCTTTTATAAACTTTTCCGCCCCCCCATAGTCATGTTGTGACCAAGACCCTGATGACTGGCTAGCCGATGTAAACTCCTAAACTTTTTGCAATAAATCTGGCTGGTTATTAACCCAAAGTCCATGCCAGGACTGCCCATGTAGCTTTTAACCTACAGTAGGTGCAAATAACTTCATCATTTCATCCTAAGTAGTAGCCACATGAAATATGATATATTCACATTAATCTGTATTATTTCAATTAAAACATGGCTGTAAACAAGACTGTTCTGGGATGTGTGATTGGTTAGATACCTCATTTATCCAAAACCATCCGTCCCAGGTGCCCTCAAATCACATCTAACAAGCACACAAACGTCAGGTATATTTCTATGATTTTTGAAGCTCCTAGCTATTGTAGAAATGTCAATTTTCAATCAAGACAGATAACATATAGTTTTGGTCTTTGTTCCTGCTTTCATGTACAATCTAACCAGCTTCAAGTCATCTTTATGCAGACATGGATGGAGGGCTTTTGTTTACCCATCTTCTGCCCAGGCAATTGCTTTTCCTAGTCACAGGATACCATCATCGATGTACAGTACATACAAATAAAACTAAACAAGCTGCCCCCCTGGTTTCCTGAGTGGGATTAAAACTCTTGTTTCTCTCTGTGTGCAGGAATAAAAAAAGAACCTCTAAAGAACATAACTTGCTGACCATTGCAGGAGCGTTTGATGCCATTTATTACCTAATGCTCCTGTATACACACCCATGCAATTATCAGGCTGATAATTGAGGAAGAAAATACATCTGAGACGCATCTGTGAAGGAAAGAGTGCCTTCTGCACCTTAGGACCTTGTGAGGGATACCTGTGTTCCAGGAGGAAAGTGATATACTGTACCTGGGAACTGACATCTGTTTTCACTTTATGCCTGAATATATGCCTTCTTAGAGGCCATGTGTGGTATGCAGTAACCCTAACTTGTGGGAATTCTTTTATGGTTTTATATGTAAATAAGTTGTAAACATGTTACTCTTTGAGGAGCGCCTATATGATTTGTTTGAGGTAATTAGGATTGGTTAAAACATTTCCATTACTGTTGGGAGAATTGAAAGAGGAGTTAAGATGAAGGAGTGATCCATTATCCATTCAAATCCATACTCAAACTAAGGAAAAGAGTAACCCAGTGTGAAGGGGAACAAATAAACATTTCAAGGTCCATTTCTCACATATAAAGATGAGCTTAGAAACCAAACAAGAAAAACACATATTTGAAAATATTTTTTTATTTATATTGTGGACATTTTTGTTCTTTTTGTATATACTGTATGCAAGGAATATTCATATAAGAACAGCGCTTGGTGGCCATCCTATTTGTATTTCAGCCAATATACAGTAGGGTGATCGGCCTGATAATTGCATAGGTGTGTACCCAGATGTAGAGTGGGACCACTTGCTGGGTACTACTCCAAAGCCAGGGCAATAACCCACTACAACCCAATCCAATTACACTGTCACCTGGCCTAACCAATCAACAGTCAGTCACCACCCTATTACTCATTCTACTGTGTCAGCTGCATTTCAGTAAATCACATACACAGAGCCTGCAGAGTGCTGCCAACTCAGAAGTAAAAAGTAGGCAAGGACTGGCTGGCTGCTCCAGTCAGAGCACAGTAATATCAGCTTACCAAATATCAGAACAAAAACCATTGATGGTAAGTACACAGTGTCATGTCATGTCACCTTCAACGGAAAAACCACTGGACTTTAGAAGCAAATCATCGTATGGTGGAACCCTAGTGGATTAGTTATAAATATTAAAAAATACAAATGTTTTGAGAACAAATAACTTGAATGATCTAATAATGGACTGAGAAGATGAATTCTATTAGATATCAGCTAAGCCTGAAGATTTCTCATTCAAGTTTCCATATTACTATAGTTTGGATAAGCTATATCTACATACAGTTGTACAATATATGCACCTTCTTGTGTTGTTTGTGCATGTTTTTGTTACGGTTCACGCAGGTTGTGTAATACCTCTAGAGCCAGGGAGAGGATCTTACACCAATAACAGCCACCCACTGTTCCCTTAGTGAATTATCTACACACCGGTACTTAGGTGGTCGCCTGGATTTACGCCTCCAGCAGTAGAGGCTTACACAACCGGCGAGAGACCGCAGGACTGCTGACTAGGACAAGAGAGGATGGTGATGTGTCAGTCCTTCCACAACTGGCTTACTGGAGTGAGGCAGCAGGTAATGGTATTAAAACAGGCATAATGGACAGGATACACCAGCAGCAACAGATAATGGATCTCAGTAATGTCCAGGGACAGTGATGCAGCTGGGCAGTCAGGCAATGAGTGGCACGACAATACTAATTGCTGTATGGCAGGAGCGACCTGGACTCATATGTAGCAGGATTACAGACAAGCCTGGACTGGACTGGACAAGACAAGACTGACAAACAGACAAGAACTAGACGGATGCAACAAAATAGATACAAGGTACTAGATGACCTTGAGGCCGTGGGGTGATTTAGACAGCCAGGATGCGGCTTTGAGAGCCGGGTGACACTTTGCTGAGTTACAGCCTTTGGGCTGAGATGTGGCTTTGAGAGCTAGGTAATACTTGGCTAGAAAGCAGCCTATGGGCTGAGATGCTGCCTTGCGGGCTGTGGTGCGGCTATGACAGCCAAGATGAGATGCAGGCTGAGGTGTATCTGGAGCAATATGGCAGACAGGTGAACTCTGGCATGCCAGGAACACAGGCAGGAAGCAGACTGACATTGCTTGGCTGGACTCTGGAATGAAAAGTGCCACAGGCAGAAGCAGAGTATATTCCACAGGCTAATATTAAACAGACAGACAGATGCAGGACACTGGAACTGTGGAACTTGGGGAGACCGGCAAAAGTTCAGACTTCAGAGAGACATGCATACACTGGTTGTCAGACAGTATAACCGGCATGAAGTGAAAGGCTGGCTGAAACTTAAAGGAAGCAGGGTCCAATCAGAACCAATTCCTGGAGAGTTATTCCTAATCAAAGGCATGTGTGTACCTGCTCTGCAGAGAGACAGCTAGTTAATTAGTGAACACATGAAACAACACACACAGACAGATATGAATGACAGGCTACGAATTGACACAGACAAGACAGGATTTCCAGCTTCCTGCAAAAAGCCAGAACAAGGACAGGACATGATGCAGTATCCCAGTAACAACTATGATTGGGAACTGCCACCAAGATGATTGCTAACCGCAAATCCTAACAGTTTTTTTTAGATCAAAAACTAGTGGGGATCTTATGTGAGGAACTGCTTTGGAGTTTTTAATCTAATTTAATTTCTTACACATCCCTACAGAAGCTCATTGAAGGATTGTTGTTTTATACACACACACACTATATATATATATATATATATATGTTGGTACTCAAAGGCAACTTTTTTTGGTATACTTTTTCATTCTTTTAACTTGTTACAGAAACAGGAAGAAATAGGTGAACTAATTTAAGAAATGAATAAAATAAACTCCAGAAGACTTATCCAGAGTATTGAAGCTGCTATATATCTTGTATGAACTTGTACCTTTAGGTAAGTACCGGTACTTTTTTCTGAATACAGTACCAGTACTGTACCTTTTTTCATAGAAAAAAAATGTATCCATCCATCCAATTGCTACACTTCTTAATCCTTTCGCTAATCCCTTTTCTAATAACTGCCCATTCTTTGAAATCTATTGAACAACTCAGTCCTCATTCGCGTAGGGCTTCATGTGTTGAAGCGTTTTGTATTCTGGGGATAATACTGTATTAAAGAACAGTGAGATTGTTCTTTTCCTAACTGCCGAGCACGTGCAGATGCTCTCAAACTGGATTAAACGTCTCAGTTTAATAGTTTTCAGCTGAGATTTAATTAAAGCTTTTATTTCAGTATATTAAAAGAAGAAGGCTTGTGAAAACCCAAATCTTTACTGGAGCTCTATTAAGGAGTAAAGTGTGACGTTTCCAAATATGTGGAAAATGCATTTCGATGCCCACTTTAGCCCATACTGTAGAAGCAAAAAATCTGATTGAGTTACCTGGGTGGCATAATAATAATAATGTGTCATTTTATGTACATAGTACTTTTCTACTATTTGCAGGTTAAAACAACACATGGGGGAAATGTAAAGTAATAGCCTGCAAGATACGGCTGTCAGAAAAGAGAGCTAAGCATTTTTTTTTAGAAAACAAAGGGAATTAATGAAATGCTTGATTAATACAGTAAGTAACAGTGGCGTAACTACAGTCCCTGCAGCCCCCGTGGTGGCTTGGAGGCGACGAAGAATGAGGGCAGCGCCGGCGTCAATGATGTGAGGGGAGAGCCGCACTGAGTGCTGTGCCTGTGCTGCCGCCAGAGTGACTGTCAAGTGGGGCGCGTGGGAGCCGGTGGATCACCGGGGATTTTACAGGGCTGGGCAGCGGCTGCTCCTGGCTGTGTGACGGTGATCCACCGGCTCCCACGTGCCCCACCTGTCACTCTGCCGGCAGCGCAGGATGAAGACTGTCGGGTCCTTATCCAGGGGCGGATTGGGCCGGTCAGATTGTCCCCACACTGAGCACCCTTAAGTCACTCCCTCCGTGTGTCGCTGGGCCGGATGTCGTGAACGGAGCTCAGCTCCGATCAGGCAAATCATGCAGTCACAGCTTCAGTGCTGCTTGCTGAAGCACAATAAATATGGCCGACGGGGGAGCTCCCGCACCACTGACGACTCCGCCTCCAGCCCGTGAGTTACTCATGCGTCCGCGTCACTCATACACCTCCCCTGTCCCCTCCGACTGCTACAATGAGCAGCCTGTGGCAGGCAAGAAAGAAAAGGAGCTTGAGCCCACTAATTGAAGTGTGACAGGCTGTAAGTTAACCTGTTACATACTTATATAGTGCTGTCCTATGTGTGGTGTATATGTAATATATATATATATACCTTATAAACAGGCAGGCAGATATGCAAAAACATTATATATATATATATATATATATTTATATTTATACATAAACAGTGTCTATAATATATATATATATATATATATATATATTATAAACAGGCAGGCATATCTGCCTGCCTGTTTATAAGGAATAGCTGCAGACTGTGGCAAGAAGTGTAATGTGATATATATATTACATAGAATATTTTATTTACTATATATATTTCATATATATCAAGCGCCTAATTAACATTTTGTAAAATAAACTTTAAAGTCCTCTCTCAAGGGTCCCTTGTTAATTTTCCAGGTTGCTATACTGTAATGTGCCAGTATAGTTTGTTTATGTGCATGCATGCAAGCTTGGCATTCACATAGAATAACCGTACTGACACATTACAGTATAGCAACCTGGAAAACTAACAAGAATGCACTCTCTTCTTTCAATCATTTACTGTGATGTTCTGTCCTGGAATTTGGATAGGCCCCTGCATCAGCCCTCTATAGCAGTGAGTAATGGTCTAGATGTTAAAATTTGTGTTTAATTCAAAAACTATTATTTGGCCCGATTTTTTTTTTCCTTTTTCAATTTACCAAAATGCCATAGGCAGGGGTGGAGCGCCAGAGACTTTTTCAGCAGGAGGGAGCTAAATTTATAGTTACGTCACTGGTATTGTCTGTGCAAATCAGTCTATTGTCTGTGCAAGTCAGGGAGTTCCGGAGTCATAGCTGCAAAGATAAATGATTGAAGCCCTAATGAAGTATGGTACTGCCAATAGTCCTTCATTTAGGGTTTGAAACAAGCAAGTTGGAGTATAAAGAATCAGAAGCTTCTACAAATACATTGGATCCTGGTTATGTAGGCCCTTAAAATTCAGCAAGCTAATCTTGATATAGATTTATCATGAAATAGGCCGCCAGTGAAGGGAATAGAGAATGGGCGTTACATGGCAGGAATGGCAGTGGTGCACCCAAGGGGAGTGTCTGAGTACCCAGAAATCCCCCCTGAAGGACAATTTTTTTTCCCCACGGTTGTAGCCCACTTGCAGCAATTTACCGCAATTCGTGGATCTGTGGAAAGGGGGCAGAGCCCATTTGATGCGATTCTATGAGAATTTCTTTGTCCCACCCATTCCCCATTGATGCACAAATTATGCCGTGGAGGGGTGGGGGGTAGGTAGATAGCCTAATGATGCAAGGTTCCTGGCCCCACCCCATTAAAGACCTCCTGCAGAATCTCAAGCTTCCAAATCCAAAGTAAGTGAAAGTGTGTCTGTGTTATGTGCTATTCAGTGTATATATATATATATATATATATACTAGCTGTTGCATGTGGCTTCGACCACAGTGAAATCGCTTCTGCCAACATTTTTTGTATTTGAGGTGTTCTAATTGTATTGCTTTGCATATGGGTCCTGTTGCGAGAGACCCATATGACCAGCGGCGCTAAACAGACTGGTGGCAGCAACACCTTCACCCACCACTCACACCAATGTGTGCCCTGTGCACAGACTGCTTTGTAGCCTATCCTATACAAGTGAACGTGGGCCCAAAGCACCTCTCCCCCCCACACCTTACCGACCACTTGCATGGTGCCACACCTGTCTCTTGCATGTAACTTGACAGATCAAGATGAAAACAAAGTGCAGGTTATTTCTAGGAGTTTGCACTACAGAATGATGCAGTTTTCATGACGATCGGTAAAGTAGTTTTTGCGTTAACTTGGAACAAACAGACAGACAGACATACATATACGTATATATATAAATCCAGAAAAACAAGGCCCTTTAGGGTCTTAGTGCAATTAAAAAGTTCCTTATAACTTGCTGCAAAAGCATTAACATTTCAGGACACCCCCTATGCACTAATGCTGGGTACACACTCAACAGATATATCTGCAGATGATGGTTGTTCGTACACACTGAACAACTGCCATCTGCGTTCAGTGTGTAGGAGGGGGCGGGTCCCGCATGTCCGCCCCCCTACCCATGGCTGCCGCTGCATGTGTACGGGCAGTGTGCCGACAGCCCTTACACACTTGCCGATGGACAGATGTCTGTAGTCACATCTGTCCATCAGCCTTGCAGCACATCCAATGCGATATATCTGTGAACTACGTCATTCACAGACATATCGCAGGTACACACTGGCCGATGGACAGAAGATATATTGGCCGATCAATTGATTGGCCAATATATCTGCCAGTGTGTACCCAGCTTTAGAGATAACATTGCTTGGGGATCAGTTTTATAAAAATATAGTATAAAAATTACTCTATTAAATTTAGCCCCCTGTATATGTTAGCATACACAGTAGTTAACTTATCAAAAGTAAATTTAGTGAGCCTCATAATATATTTTTCCTTGATCTACAGTATGTTTTGTTGTATATATGGCTCTATGTGTAGGTAACAAACATTGCATAAAAAGGTTTATACTGTTATTGCTCCTCTTGGTGTGGTGATGGATTCTGCCCACTTTCGCCATTCAGCGACTGCGTGCCGAAGACTGGAGTGCCAGCAAACACTCTTGAACCTGCCCTGCCATCACCTAAAGGAAGAGGTTGTGACACAGTGGAACTCCACCCTCTATATGTTTCAGAGTATGGAGGAGCAGCAAAAGGCCATTCAAGCCTATACATCCACCTATGACATAGGCAAAGGAGGGGGTATGCACCTGACTCAAGCGCAGTGGAGAATGTTTTCGGTGTTGTGCAAGGTTCTCCAGCCCTTTGAACTTGCCAAACGTGAAGTCAGTTCAGTCCTTGCCAGCTTGAGTCAGGTCATTCCCCTCATCAGGCTTTTGCAGAAGCAGCTGGAGAAAGTGAAGGATGAGCTAAGACGGAGCGATTCAGCTCTGTATGTGGGACTTGTGGATGAAGCCCTTCATTCGCTTTGCCAGGATTCGAGGGTGGTCAATCTGTTGAAATCAGACTACATTTTGGCCACCATGCTCGATCCTAGGTTTAAAGCCTACGTGGTGTCTCTCTTTTCGGTGGACACAAGCCTGCAGAGGTGCAAAGACCTGCTGGTGAAAACACTGTCAGCTGAAGTGGAACGTGACATGTTAACAGCTCCTTCATTTTCTCCCGCAACTGGGGCTGCCAGGAAACAACTTAGGTATCCTAAACAACCCTCTGGCGGTGATGCAGGGCAGGCAGGACCAAGTTTGGACATGTGGTCCGGACTGAAGGACCTGGCAACAATTTCTGACATGTCTACTGTCACTGCATATGATACTGTCACCATTGACAGAATGGTGGAGGATTACATTGGTGACAGCATCCAAGTAGGCATGTCAGGCAGACCATACCTGTACTGGCAGGAAAAAGAGGCAATTTTGAGGCCCCTGTACAAATTGGCTCTACTTTACCTAAGTTGCCCCCCCTCCAGTGTGTACTCCGAAAGATTTTTATTGCAGCCGGGAACCTTGTCAGCGAAAGGCGTAGGAGGTTGCTTCCACAAAATGTGGAGATGATGTTCATCAAAATGAATTATAAATTCTTCCAGGGAGACCAGCCTCCAGAAAATACAGTGGGACCTGTGGTGGTGGATTCCAGCGAGGTCGAATTAATACTATGTGAGGATGGGGATGTACAGAACACTGAAAAGGGTGAGGAATTGGTGGATGAGGAGGATGAGGACGTCTGGCCTCCGTAGAGCCAGTTTGTGGAGGGACGGATTAATTGCCAGCTTTTTTTGTGGGGGGCCAAATGAACCAATCACTTCAGCCACAGTCGTCTGGCAGACCCTGATGCTGAAATGATTGGTTTATTAAAGTGTGCATGTCCTGTTTATACAACATAAGGATGGGTGGGAGGGCCCAAGGAGAATTCCATCTTGCACCTCTTTTTTTTCTTTGCATTATGTACTGTTTGGGCCTAGATTTCAAACTGCCATCCTGTCAGCCACTCCTAGATGGGCCACGTGTTTGTGCCGCCCACATGTATCGATTATCATAGTCATCCAACTACCTCTGTACACCCTTTTGGCCTAAAACAATATTGTGAGACTAGAAATTAGAGATGTGCGCCGACCCCCATGTTTTGGTTTTGGATCTGGATCTCCCCTGGTTTTGGATCTGGATTGGTTTTGCCAAAACCTCACCTCCGTGTTTTGTTTTGGTGTTTTGGTTTTGGATCTGATAGTTGATAGTTGGTGCAGCCCCTGGCTGTAAAATTGATAATAAAGTAATTAAAATACAATTCATTGGTGCAGCCCCTGGCTGTTAAATTGATAATACATTAATTGAAAAACAATTCAGTGGGTGCAGCCCCTGGCTGTAAAATTGATAATAAATTAAGTAAAAAACAATTCATTGGGTGCAGCACCTGGCTGAAAATTAATAGTCCCTGGCTCTAAAATTGATAATAAATTAATTTAAAAATAAATAATTGGTTCCTAAAATACCCATAACATTAATTTAAAATGTCAGGCAGCAATGCCCCAACCAGCACATAATGGAATGGAAAAGGTGCAAGATGGAATAGTCCTTGGACCCTCCCACCCACTCTTGTTGTATACGAAACAGGACAGTTTAACAAACCAATCATTTCAGCGACAAGGACTGCCAATTATGGCTGAAATGATTGGTATGTTTGGACCCCCATAATACAAGCTGCCAATGTGCATTCAACATGGAAATGAAAATGATCCCATACACAAACTGGCTTTACATTAGAAGCTGTCATCGTCCTCGTCATCCCCATCAGTGTGTACATCCTCTCCTTCACACAATATTAATTAGTTCCCACTGGAATCCACCATAGGCGCCTCTGTAATTTTTGGATGTAATTGTTGGTAGAGGTCTTCCTCGTGGAATTTGTAATTCATTTTAATGAACATCATCTTTTCCACATTTTGAGGAAGTAACCTCCTACGCCAATCACTGACAAGGTTGCCAGGTGCACTGAAAACTCTTTCGGAATACACACTGGAGGGTGGGCAACTTAAGTAATGCAAAGCCAGTTTGTGTATGGGACTTTAAATTGCCTCTTTTTCCTGCCAGTACTGAAAGGGACTGTCTGACATGCCTATTAGGATGTTATATCTGAAATAATCCTCCACCATTCTGTGAATGGAGACCGCATCACACATAGTCACGGTAGAAGACATGTCACTAGTAGGCAGTAACCTCAGGCCTGACCAGATGTAATTTTTTGGTGAACGATCTGCATGACCAGTAGGCATTCCGTAAGGAAAATTTAGTTTTTTCCTGGCAGCTGCAGAAACTGAAGGAGGAGATGATGGCGTTTCACGTGCGGCTGTAGCTGACAATTTTTTTTACCAACAGCTCTTTGCATAGTTTTAGATTTCGGTCTGTTGGAAAAAAACTCACAAGGTATGACTTAAACCGAGGATCCAGAATGGTCGCCAAAATAAATTTTTCAGATTTCAATAGATTGACAACTCTTGGATCCTGGTGAAGTGAATCAAGGGCTTGATCCACCAGTCCGACATACTTTGCGCAATCACTCCATTTCACCTCCTCCTTCAGTTTCTCCAGCTGTTTTTGCAAAAGCCTGATGAGGGGAATGACCTGACTCAAGCTGGCAGTGTCTGAACTAACTTCACGTGTGGCAAGTTCAAAGGGTTTGAGAACCTTGCACAACATGGAAATTATTCTTCAATGCGCTTGAGTAAGGTGCATTCCCCCTCCATGGCCTATGTCATAGACCGTTGTATACCCCTGGATGGCCTTTTGCTGTTCCTCCATCCGCTGAAGCATATAGAGGGTAGAATTCCACTGTTACTACCTCTTTCTTCAGCTGATGGCAGGGCAATTTAACAGTACCTGCTGGTCATGCAATGGCGTCAGTAATCTGCTGTGCAACTTGTTTGTCCTTGCAAACAATTGTTTAACAGTTAATTGTTTTTTGGAGGATATGCTGCAAGTAATCTTCCTCCTGGTCCCCTTCTGGAATGAAGATCCACTAACAGCAACAGCAGCAGCAACATGTGCAGTCATTAAGGATCCTTCTGAGGAATCACGGATAGGAGAGGAGAAAATCATGCTTCGAATACCAACATTTAATGCAGCAGGACTACTGAGGATGTCGATGATGCAGGTGTTGGTGTTGGAGTTCGAAGGCGCTTGGATCTCACATAGAGGGAGCAGGTAGGTGACACTGGACTTGTTACGTTTTAAGATTTTTGGAACTTAGCGACATACACTTTGATATTTGATGAATGTGCTCCAAGTGATGGAACAAGGAGGTGGTTCCTAGGTGGTTTAGGTCCCTCCCTCTACTCATTCTTGCTTGGCAACAGTCACATATGGCTTGACAACTGTTGTCCGGATCGGGGACATTTTTTGGTCTTTTGTCCTGGCATGACAACAATGGGCTTTGGCTTTTTTCAAACCATGGGCAACAGCTGTTGCCTTACTTACACAAAGGACATCCTCGGCATCAACATCCTCATCACCAACATCTTCATCATCAACATCCTCATCATCCTTAGCACCTTCAACTACCAAAATATCCTCCTCCTCCATGTGCAATTCCACAGAAGCATCCTCGATGACTACATCTGGAAGATGTTGACTGCCCTTCTCCACATTTACAGAGGGCACACAAATGTTGGAACTTGGAGGATCCTCCAGTACACAAGTATATAGGTCTGGCTCACACATGGCAACCACGGACACACTTGCACTCTCCTCAGGGATTTGTGATTTTGATTTCTCAGGGCACAGTTGCTTTTTCCAAAGGGCTATCAGAATCAGAACCAGCAGTCTTCCTAAAGAAAGGCCAAGGCCTTATCCTTTCCTTGCCACTTCGTGTAGTGAAGGGCATATTGCCAATTTTTTGTTTATCTAAAGGAAAATTTCCTTTCAATTTTTTTTTTTTAACTTCGGTAAAAGTAGCTTTACCATATCAATGGCGTGACTTAAGCCCCGGGGCATGGGCCTTCATAGAGGACGAGGAGGTTGACGGCCTTGCACTGCTGGTGAAAGCTACAACATGTGGTTCTTGGCCTTGCTCTCCTGTCATGTGACAGCCCTCAATATTTTCTGCGGTCTTGAAGCAGTTGCGTTGCTAGATCTTGTGCGGCTAAGCCTAAGACGCACAGACAGACAATTATTAGACAAAAAAATTACAAGTTTCTTTTATATTTTTTCAGCTCCAGAACTTGGGTCCAGAGCACAGATTGATGTTGACTGGAGTTGGGCAGCACTAGGTTGCGTTGCTGACTTGCTAAGCCTAACACGCACAGACACACACTGGCCTTCCAAACATCTCCTCTGGCCCACCCCGCTCTTTCTCTAACCCACCCATGCTCCTCTTGTGGCCCGACTCCACTGCACCTCCGTCCTGCCGCCCTCCCCAAAATCATGCTTCCGGGAGAATAAATGTGCACTTGCCCGGGAACATGTGCCACCCCCACACCCCCCTTGATTTGGCATTGCACATATCAAAGCAGCGCTACAGGATGCACACTCACTCAACGGCTCTGCGCTGCAGCAGCTGTTTAGCTGTCAGGGGTGGTGATCGCCCAGATCGTTCCCATGGATCCACCACTTGTGCCTGTATATAGGTTCTGTGCTGCCTTATAGGGGGTCTGCATGTCTGTTTATAGAGGCTATGTTACCCTATAGGGGCTGCGGTATTATAGAGCTACGTGTTGGTATATAGAGGGCTGTGGTGTTATATAGATCTGTGTGTCAATATCTAGAGGGCTGCAGTGTTATATAGAGCTGTTTGTTGGTATATGCGGAGATGCATGTTGGTATATAGAGGGCTACAGTGTTTTATAGAACTGTGTGTCAGTATATAGGGGGCTGCGGTGTTATATAGATATGTGTGTCGGTATATAGGGAGCTGCAGTGTTATATAGAGCTGTGTGTCGGTATATAGGGGGCTGTGGTGTTATATAGATATGTGTGTCAGTATATAGGGGCTGCGGTGTTATATAGAGCTGTGTGTCAGTATATAGGGAGCTGCAGTGTTATATAGAGCTGTTTCAGTATATAGGGAGCTGCAGTGTTATATAAAGCTGTGTATTGGTGTATACAGGTTGTAGTAACTGTATATCACTAAGCTGTCCACATGCTGTAGGCCTACTTGGCTACAATCCCAGAAGTCATGGGAGGCTCTCGATTTCTCGGGTAGCCACCTGCACCTCCGGAAGAGTAGGCATATCTCCTGCATCACACCCACTTCCTAGTGAAGTTGGCAGGATGGTGAGATTTCACAGGGAATTTGTGGGTCTGTACGGAGGGCGCAAATAATGTAGTGCCCCCTCTTCGCTGATCTGCAAATCTGACTTTTCCTGGAAAGGGGCAGGGACAAATAATGTCTACAGTCTGGCCCCTCCCCCCGAACCTGAAAGCAGCATCACCTCTCCGGGCTGCTCCTGGGGAGCAGTGTTAGGATCTGCGGTTAGCAGATCATTTTGGTTGCAGTTCCCAGTCTAAGCTGCTACTAGAACTTTGCATTTAATCCTGTCTGTCTGTGTGCTGATCACATGTGTTCAGTAATTAACTGTCTGTCTGTGTGCAGTATCAGCTGCACACTAGTTAATTGTCTTGTCAGTGTGCACAGGCCAGCTGCACACTGTTCTGTCATTAGGGAGGCTTGCAAGGCTTCTTCTGACTGGACCCTGAATCTGTTAAATTACAGCCAGCCCTTCACTCCATGCCGGTGATAGAGTATTCGTGTTTCCGATTCTGGGTTAGTCTCCTGTCACCCAGTCGAGCTCCAGTTCTCCTGTTTCTTGTATTGTGTTATTCTGCCATTTGTGTCATCCAGGCTGCACGGATTACTTATCATCTACCTGCTGTTAGTATCTTCTTGGCAGCACGGTTCGCATACCTGTCCTCTGCCGTTCATGTCATCTAGGCAGCACGGACAGTACTGTGTCCAGAGTGAGCAGCCCAGAGGCTGCTACCCAGCCCACAGGCTGTTACATGGCCCAAAGACCACAACCTGCCAAGTTACTCCAACCCTCAAGGCTGCTCCACGGCCCAAAGGCTGCTTCATCAGCTATGGCCTTCAGGCCCACCTAGCCAAGTTGTCTGCCAGCTCTCAAAGCTGCTGTACGGCCATATCTCTACAATAATCCCAGCCCTCAAGGCTGTTGCAGGACAAATACTTATAATAGTCACGTGCGTGCCTAACAAGCAGTTTTCAAAAGTCAGTAAGTATGGCTGTAGGTCTGTGCTTTCTCTTATAGGTCCCTATATGTTGTTACTGTATGTTGCTGTGCTGAAACTATCTGCTGTGTCCTGAGTTCTGGATTGTTAGATATGTCTATTTCCCTAGTACATCTACAGCATTATCTTTCGTGGTGCATTAGTGTATATATTTCTACTGCTTCTTATATTGTGTATGTGTATAAGGTCCTATAGAGTACTGGGGTAGTGTGTTTGAGCAGGACATCACATTCTGACCATACACTCACTGACCAGACCACACACTCAGGACCTCAGACACTGGCCAGACCACACACTCATGACATCACACATTGACCAGACCACACACTCAGGACATCACACACTGACCAGACCACACACTCAGGACATCACACACTGGCCAGACCACACACTCAGGACATCACACACTGTCCAGACCACATACTCAGGATATCACACACTGACCAGACCACACACACATCACATCACACACTGACCAGACCAAACACTCAGGACACACTGGCCAGACCAATCACTCAGGATATCACACACTGGCCTCTAGTCAAAAGGCCCCATTACAGTATGTCACATCATATAGTATTTCAGACATGTTCTTAAACTGGGTACACACTGGAGCGATGTCGGGCCGATTTGCTGTTAAGCAACGACAAATCGCCTACAATCGCTTAGTTCATATGGGCGATTGTGCACTCCCGCGGTCGCTAGAGTCCTGTCTTTTGTTAACCACTTGCCTGGCACGGTCGTATCAGATACGACCATACCAGAGTGGACTTTCCCTGACATGGTCGTATCTGATACGACCAGTCAGAAACACACAGTGGGCGGCTTGCTGGAAGTTAACTTCCAGCAGCCGCCCACCTCAGAGGGACCTGCCGGTCCCTCTACACTTGCGGCTCCCCCTCCTTTGTGTCCTTGCGGCTCCCCCTCCTTGGTGGCCACAATGATCGGGCCCCGGCAGCGCCCCCCTAGAAGCAGCAACCACGGCTAATGTAGCCACGGCTGCTGCTGTGACCCGATTACTGTGGCCAGCAATGATCGGGGAGCCGGACCTTCAGAAGCAGTAGGGGCGGCTCTGGTCTGTTTCCAGACCGCTAGCGGGACACCCACCCGCCAGCTCCGGAATATAGTCACAGTGATCAGTGAGATCACTGTGTAGGAGCAGCACCAGCGGCTCTGACAGCGCGGCTGCTGCCATGTCCCCCGCCCACTCTTTTCCGGCCTCAGCTCAGCCTCCCTGTCCCCATGTGTCCCGATCATTGCTGGCCACAGTGATCGGGCAATATGTATATATATATAAACAGTTGTTAAAAAAATATATATAAATATATATATAAAAAAATATGTGTATATATATATATATATATGTATATATATATACACACATATGTATATATATACTGTATATACATATACACACATATATACATACATGTTATGTGTGTATATATATATATATATACATATATAATGTGTGTGTATATACACATGTATTTATATATATATATATATTATATATGTGTGTGTGTATATATATATATGTATATATATTATGTATATATATATATATGTATATATACACACACACGTGTGTGTGTAAGCAGCAGTTATACATATATTTATGTGTTCGATATATATATATATCGATGGATATCGCAGAGCCTCTGAATAGGGATGGCAACCGACCATCTATGGTTTACAAACCATCGATAGTCTGGCTGAAAATAAGTGGTTTGCCATTGCTGGTGGCCATCAATGTTGCACCATCGATGGTAACCCTCAATGGATGTTTAGGAAACATCGGCAGTTGTGGTCTACACAGATCTCCTCGAATCGCGAAACAATTGATGGCTTCTAACGATGGTTGAACCATCGATGCTACAGCCGTCAATGGCCATCACTACAGTATAACATAAAAATTGTTATTTTTATGTTATACTGTGTTTTAAAAAAATATTTTTTTCAAATAAAATAGTGATGGATAAGTTTAAAATTATGTTCGTGACCTAATTCAATCATAAAACAAACCGACAATTTTGGAGCGGTTTTTGGAAAAAGATATTTGTCAGTTAAGTGGTTAATGAAGGACGAAGCAGTGATCGTTCTGTCATTCTTTAACTCATTCAAGTGTGTACGGGCAATCGCCGGTCAAGGGCATTCATTCCAATGGAGGAACAAATACCTGTCGCGCCAGTGTGTACCCAGCTTAAGTCCAGCAAATAAAGACCAGTATGATGTCCCAAGTACAGCACATAATGAATAGCCTTAAATCCTCTGTATATCATATATAGTCAATGAACTCCATTATTCCACATCCCCCTCCTTCACAGACCCAGACCCCACCCCTATTTAAGGGCTGTTTCTAGAAATTACCCGGGCTGTTTTTTCATCCCATATCCGAACCTGCATTGCCATGCATGTCCTGGGTCACTGTCAGAACATGACAGCCCAGTCTATTTATTAAATAGGACAACCCTTTCTCTGGCTTTTTGGAGGTCTATCGCAAGTTAACTCCTCCTTTATCTATTTGCACATATTATTGCCACATCTCTCTGTTCATTGGGTATACCCACTTTGGCAGATGGTTATGCCCCTTCAGCGGGCCCCTATTATTGCAATCCTCTGGTGGGCCCTTCATGCCCCAGTCCGACACTGGAAACTCATTATAAAAACATTGGCACACACCCAAGCAAATTGAAAGGGTTCTTTGTGGAGAGAGTAGGGAGGAGCGTTTAGGAGGAGAGTGGTGATTTCATATAGGTGCTTAAAAAGTGATTTCTGAGAGTTTTGTCCTGTCAATTTCTGTATTGTTATTGTCATTTTGAAGTATGTCTTATTTATTGTCTAATCTTTGTCAGTGTTTCTGTGTGTGTGTCTGGGGAGTGTGTGTGTTTAAGTTTCATGTTAGTTTTTAAAAGGGGTGAGCGGGTTCGGATTTCTGAAATCCGAACCCCCCCCGATCCGAGGCCGGTCCGAGTCAGGCTCGACTTTTCCCACTTGACTCGGATCTGAAATCGAGGCTAAACGTCATCATCCCGCCTTCCGGGTCTCGCGGGTTTTGGATTCTATATAAGGTACACGCGTTGGCACAATTTTCTCACTCGGCTGTGGACAGTGAAGACGGAGGGTGGGAGTTAGGGCTGGCTGGGCTGTGTAGTGTAGTGTTGTGCTGCGCTGTGCTGCTGTTGTCCTAGAGGGCTGTGTCCACTCCTCCAAAGTCCATAGGGGCTGGCTGTGTTGTGCTGTGCTGCTGTTGTCCATAGGGGCTGTGTCCACTCCTCCAAAGTCCATAGGGGCTAGTTGTGTTGTGCTGCTGTTGTCCATAGGGGCTGTGTCCACTCCTCCAAAGTCCATAGGGGCTAGCTGTGCTGTGCTGCTGTTGTCCATAGGGGCTGTGTCCACTCCTCCAAAGTTCATAGGGGCTGGCTGGACTGTGCAGTCAGTTGTCCATAGGGGCTGTGTCCACTCCAAAGACCTGTGCAGTGTCCCAGTCCTAAAAGGGTGCTGTAGTGTTGTCCAGGGGGTGCTCTGTCCATCAGGGGTGCTCCCCCCAAGTGCAAAAAAATAAATATTTTTTCTGTTTGTGATTTGTGTGCGCAGTAGCCGCACGTGCTTCAACAAAGTAGCGCCAAGCGTGCGCCTGTGTCATAAGTAAAGGGCCGGCTGGCTCGTCCATTAAAGGGTGCTGTAACCCCCAAAGTGCACTCCAAATAATATATATTTTTTCTCTGTTTGTGAATTGTGTGCGCAGTAGCCGCACGTGCATCAACAAATTAACGTCAAGCGTGCGCCTGTCATAAGTAAAGGGCCGGCTGGCTTGACCACTAAAAGGTGCTGTAACCCCCAAAGTGCACTCCAAACAAAATAAAAAAATATTTTCTGTGTTTGTGAATTGTGTGCACTGTGGCCGCACGGTTATCAACAAAGTAGCGCCAAGCGTGCGCCTGTGTCATAAGTAAAGGGCCGGCTGGCTCGTCCATTAAAGGGTGCTGTAACCCCCAAAGTGCACTCCAAATAATATATATTTTTTCTCTGTTTGTGAATTGTGTGCGCAGTAGCCGCACGTGCATCAACAAATTAACGTCAAGCGTGCGCCTGTCATAAGTAAAGGGCCGGCTGGCTTGACCACTAAAAGGTGCTGTAACCCCCAAAGTGCACTCCAAACAAAATAAAAAAATATTTTCTGTGTTTGTGAATTGTGTGCACTGTGGCCGCACGGTTATCAACAAAGTAGCGCCAAGCGTGCGCCTGTGTCATAAGTAAAGGGCCGGCTGGCTTGACCATTAAAAGGTGCTGTAACCCCCAAAGTGCACTCCAAACAAAATAAAAAAAATATTTTCTGTGTTTGTAAATTGTGTGCACTGTGGCCGCACGTGCATCAACAAAGTAGCGCCAAGCGTGCGCCTGTGTCCCATTAGTAAAGGGCCGGCTGGCTTGACCGTTAAAGGGTGCTGTAACCCCCAAAGTACACTCCAAACAAAATAAAAAATTATTTTCTGTGTTTGTGAATTGTGTGCACTGTGGCTGCATGTGCATCAACAAAGGAGCAGCGCCAAGCATGTGCCTGTGTCCAATAAGTAAAGGGCCGGCTGGCTTGTCCATTAAAGGGTGCTGTAACCCCCAAAGTGCACTCCAAAAATAATAAAAAAATATATTTTTTTGTGTTTCTGAATTGTGTGCGCAGTAGCCGCACGTGCATCAACATCAACAAAGTAGCGCCAAGCGTGCGCCTGTGTCATAAGTGAAGGGCCAGCTGGCTCGTCTGATAAAAGGGTGCTGTAACCCCCAAAGTGCACTGCAAACAAAATTAAAAAAATATTTTCTGTGTTTGTGAATTGTGTGCACTGTGGCCGCACGTGCATCAACAAAGTAGCACCAAGTGTGCGCCTGTGTCATAAGTAAAGGGCCAGCTGGCTCATCTGTGAAAGGGTGATGTAACCCCCAAAGTGCACTCCAAACAAAATAAAAAATTATTTTCAGTGTTTGTGTGCGCCTTAGCAGCATGTATATATCAATATAACATAAATGGAGGACCAAACTTTCTCCGATAAAAATAAAATACGGAAAGATCAAGAACCACTTCCTCCTAGTGCTGAAGCTGCTGCCACTAGTCATGACATAGACGATAACATGCCATCAACGTCGTCTGCCAAGGCCGATGCCCAATGTCATAGTAGAGGGCACATACAATCCCAAATGACAAAGTTCAGGAAAATGACCTTAAAAAAATATTTAAATCATCTGAGGAGAAACGTAAACTTGCCAATATGCCATTTACGACACAGAGTGGCAAGGAACGGCTAAGGTATTTCCCTATGTTCATGACTAGTGGTTCAGCTTCACATGACGATGGAAGCCCTCCTCCCGCTAAAAAAAATCAAACGAGTTAAGCTGGCAAAAGCGCAGTGGGATTTAGACAATTGATGGAGGTAGTGTGTCCCCGGTTCCAAATCCCATCTAGATTCCACTTCACTAGGCAGGCGATACCGAGACTGTACAGAAACGTCAGAAAAAGTGTTCTCAGTGTCCTGAAAAATGCGGTTGTACCCAATGTCCACTTAACCACGGACATGTGGAACAGGGCAGACTAAGGACTATATGACTGTGACAGCCCACTGGGTAGATGTATCATCTTACGCAGTAACGATACTGCCTTTGAACCTCTATATACCCCTGCCTATACCTTCTAATATCCTGCCTATAAACCTCTAAGGATGACGCTAATTTGCGTACACAGTCATACAGTAAATAAAGACTCCAGACCTAGAACCTGTGGTTCCAAAGCACAAAGTATTATTCAAGTAAAAGTACAGCAGTTACACGCTATGATCCTCATATAATCTTAGTGCAAAGAAATTATACAGACCCAAGTACAATTATACATACGCAGCACTCTCTGGTCCAGATGTAGGCATCAGCAAGAAACCCCCGTCAATCAGCATTCAGACCAGGAACCCAGCGTCAGAGCACACATATTTATACCCTCCAGGAATAAACAACACCATAGAGAAGTTTGTTGCTAATACCATTGGTCCTAAAGGAGAGGGCATATGTTACAAGGCATTTAACAGGTTGGTTCAAATAGACACAGCCCAGCCTCTAACAACTGGTGGTCTCTGGTTTCCCACCTCATGCAAATCCTAACAGTTGTTCATATAATGTACATTTTGTTGCTTGAAGTCTCTGCGGTCCATAAGTTGAAAATGCATGTTGCGATCTCTCCATCGATATTACCGGAATACTGTTGAGAGAGTACGCATCAGTACAATATCAAACATGGCTTACTTATTACATATAAAACCTTAGTTACAAAATAATCTTTATTTCCTAACAATTATTATAAATGTGCATACTCGAATCTTATACCTTAAAGCTTATGGAACCTTGTATGTGAATATGTAATGTGTGAGTATGTGGGGTTTGATGTAAAGACGCTAGTTAACTTGGGGCAGATGCGTGTGCATGAAGCTAATATTCAGCGTTTTCATACAGGATCTTATGCATTCGCTAATATGCGACTAGTTAACAGCGCAATTGTACGTATTAATGTGTATATGAGAAATGGTGAAAGATGCAATCGCATGATGCTAATAGTAATATCGCCACATGTACTAAAGTGTGAGTTTATCTAAAAATGGCGCTTAGGTGGCCATTCGCAAAATGGCGTCTTGCGGCCAGTCGCAAGATGGCATCGCTGCGATCCAGTTTTAAACTGATCTTGTCTCAGCCAATTATCCAGCTTCGACAGCAGCAACAACAGCAGCATCACCAGTAACAGCATCTCAGAAACGCCAGCTCTTTCCAAGGCAGACTACGCTGTGTATCATCGGTTTCAGTAAGAGGCACACCTCCGACAACCAATATTGTGCGGGCATTACATCTGGGCAAATTCCAGCACGCCCAATGTTTTGCTCTCACAATAAACTTGGTGGTGCAGAATTTTCTGAAAAGTGACAGGGGCATGCAGGAGACGCTTTGGGTGACCTGAAAAATTTCTGGCCACTTTCACCATTCAGCGACTGCGTACCGAAGACTGGAGCGCCAGGAAACACTCTTGAACCTGCCCCGCCATCACCTGAAGTAAGAGGTTGTGACGCGGTGGAACTCAACCCTCTATATGCTTCAGAGGATGGAGGAGCAGCAAAAGGCCATACAAGCCTATACATCCACCTATGACATAGGTAAAGGAGGGGTATGCACCTGACTCAAGCGCAGTGGAGAATGATTTCCGTGTTGTGCAAGGTTCTCAAGCCCTTCGAACTTGCTACACATGAAGTCAGTTCAGACACTGCCAGCTTGAGTCAGGTCATTCCCCTCATCAGGCTTTTGCAGAAGCAGCTGGAGAAAGTGAAGGAGGAGCTAAGATGGCATGTGGGACTTGTGGATGAAGCCCTTCATTTGCTTTGCCAGGAATCCAGGGTGGTCAATCTGTTCAAATCAGATCACTACATTTTGGCCACCGTGCTCGATCCTAGGTTTAAAGCCTATGTGGTGTCTCTCTTTCCGGCCGACACAAGCCTGCAGAGGTGCAAAGACCTGCTGGTGAAAACACTGTCAGCTGAAGCGGAACATTACACGTCAACAGCTCCTTCTTCATTTTCTCCCGCAACTGGGGCTGCCAGGAAAAAGCTTAGGTATCCTAAGCAACCCGCTGGCGGTGATGTAGGGCAGGCAGGACCAAGTTTGGACATCTGGTCCAGACTGAAGGACCTGGCAACAATTTCTGACATGTCTACTGTCACTGCATATGATACTGTCACCATTGACAGAATGGTGGAGGATTACATCGGTGACAGCATCCAAGTAGGCATGTCAGACAGTCCGTACCTGTACTGGCAGGAAAAAATGGGATTTTGGTACCTACCGGTAAATCCTTTTCTCTGATTCCACAGGGGACACTGGAGGTGCTTACGCTGGGGTATAGAGGCGTGGATAGCTGGAGCCGACACTTTAAATAATTTAGAAGTGTGAAGCTCCTCCCCCTCTATGCCCCATCAGCCCTCAGTTTAGAAAATGAAGACCGAGAGGAGATGGAGAACAAGCGGAGTAAAAAGGAGAGAAGAACACACAATAGCTGAATCATACAACATACGGAACAAGCCAAACAGGCAGGCGAAGAGCGCAGTGGTGGGCGTCCAGTGTCCCCTGTGGAATCAGAGAAAAGGATTTACCGGTAGGTACCAAAATCCCATTTTCTCTTTCATCCACTAGGGGAGGTGCTTATGCTGGGGACGTCCCAAAGTTTTCCCCATGGGCGGGAGCGCTCTGCGGCGCCTGCAGAACAAGGTGGCCAAAACGGAATGCCAAAGTAGCAAACGTATCAAATTTGTAAAATCTGACAAACGTGTGCACTGAAGACCAAGTGGCCGCACGGCACAATTGTGACATGAAGGCCCCTCTACCGGCCGCCCATGACGCACCCACAGAACGTGTGGGATGAGACGAAATGGACGAAGGAGGCCGACGGTCGGCACTAACATAAGCCTGATGAATAGTCAGCCGGATCCAACCTGCCAAAGTCTGCTTAGACACTGGCCAACCCCTCCGAACAGCATCATAGAGGACAAAAGGCAACCCAGACTTACGGATGGACGCTGTCCTGGCAATATAGATGCGGAGAGCCCTAACCACATGCAAGGTAGAAGAACCACCAGAGCCCTCCACCAACGATGGTACCACAATAGGCTGATAGATATGGAAAGCCGACACAACTTTGTGAAGGAAAGCTGCTACTGTACGCCGCCCTATCAGCATGAAACTCAAGGTAAGGTGGCTTATAGGACAGAGCACCCAATACCGAAACTCTACAAGCTGAAGCGAGAACCAGGAGGAGTACCATCTTCCCAGACAGGTACTTAAGATCAACCACCTCCAAAAGGTTCAAACCTGGGCGACTGAAGAAACAGAAGCACTAAGTTTAGGTCCCAGGGAGCTATTGGAGGTACAAAAGGAGGCTGCACTCGTAAGACCCCTTGAAGAAACGTCTGCACCACAGGAATGAGGGCCAATGCCTTTGAAAGAAAATGGAAAGGCAGAAAACCTGCACCTTTAAGGTTCCCCTACGAAGGCCAGAATCCAGACCCGTCTGAAGGAAAAACCGAAACCGGGACAAACGAAAAGTCCTAGAAGGAAGACCCCGACCGGAACACCATGAGATATAAACACGCCAGATGCGATGATAATCACAGCCGAAATTGGCTTCCTGGTGCATAGCATGGTGGGAATAACAGTGTCTGGGATTCCTTTACGTTTTAGGATACCGGTTTCAAGAGCCACCCCGTTAAACGCAGCTGCGCTAAGTTGGGGTGTATGAAAGGGCCCTGCTGTACAAGCTCTGGGCGCAGGGAAAGGGGCCACAGATCATTTGACAATAGGAACCGAAGGTCCGAGAACCAACTTCTCCGAGGCTAGTTCAGAGCCACGAGAATTACAGAGGCTGACTCTTGTTTCATCCTTTTTAGAAGACAAGGAAGAAGCGGAATCGGAGGAAAAAAGGTAAATGAAGTCGTAGACCCACGGACTTGTCAGAGCATCTACTGCTTCCACCTGCGGATCTCAAGTTCTTGACACGTATACTGGGAGCTGACAATTCAATCGTGATGCCATGAGGTCCACCTGAGGACATCCCCATCAACTTATCAGCGAGTTGAACACGTCTGGATATCCTGTCGATTTAGGTAATCTGCTTCCCAGCTGTCCAGACCCGGGATGAATAACGCAGACAGGATTACTGGTTCTCGGCCCACCGGAGGATCCGAGTTACTTCTCGCATAGCCATGCGACTCAGAGTCCCTCCTTGGCGATCGATGCAAGCGAAGGCCGTTGTGTTGTTGGACTGAACTCTTACCGGACGAGCCTTTAGAAACTCTGTTGCCTTTATCAGAGCATTGTAAATCGCTCTGAGGTCCAACACCTTTATGGGCCACTTCTGTTCTAGAAGGGACCATCGACCCTGAAAGTGATAATCGAGGACTATTGCTCCCCATCCTCGAAGGCTGGCATCCGTTGTTGCGATGATCCAGTCCCACACTCCGAATCTTCTGCCAGCTAACAGATTGTATCCACCAAAGAAGGGCCACTCTGGTAACCAGACTCAGACGGATCTGTCGATGTAGAATCAGATGGGACCCTGATCCCTGTGCTGGCAGGTCGAGCTGAAACACCCTGGAGTGGAACCGGCCAAACTGTAGTGCCTCGAAAGCAGCTACCATCATCCCCAAGAGACGCAGACAAAGAAGCATTGACACCTTCTTTGGTCTGAGGACCAGCTGAACTAACAACCGGATATCCCTGGTCTTGTCTCTTAGAAGAAAAAATCCTCTGTGATTCCGTATCCAATATCATGCCCAGAAACAGAAGTTTCTGGAACGTATTGAGATTCGGCTTCTTGAAGTTGATTATCCAACCGTGTTGGATTAGAGTGTGATATGTCAGTAAGCCATGATGTGATATAAGAGATACCGATGGAGCCTTGAGTAACATGTCATCCAAATAAGGGGTTATATTCACTCCTGATGACCGAAGGAGGGCGATCATGACTGACATGAGTCTGGTGAAGATGCAGGGAGCCGAGGATAACCCGAACGACAATGCCCGAAACTGATAATGATCCTTCAATATGGCAAAGTGCAGAAAGGCCTGGTGTGGTTCCCAAATGGGAACATGGAGATAGGCATCCTTGATATCCAGGAGAGTAGGAACTCCCCTGGTTCCAAGCTCGCTATGACTAACTGCAGAGTCTCCATTTTTGAAACAATACATCTGCAGATACAGAATCAAGGACTTGAGGTTTAAGATGTGTCTGACCGAACCATCCGGTTTGTGCACTACAAACAGGTTTGAGTAAATCCCATACCTCGTTGATGCTCCAGACCTAACACAGATGATACTATTAGAGACTGGATTGCCTCCTGTAGAACCCTCTTGTCTGCAGGTACTGGCAGACTCATAGTGAAGAACCGAGGTGGAGGGGGGACTCGAAGTCTATTTGGTACTCCAGGGAAATTAGTCTCCATGGTTCTAAAGAGGTCTGGTTCCGAACTTGTTGAAATTTCTGCAAGCGGGCTCCCACCGCAGGGGACCCCAGGTGGAACGGAAGACAGTTATGCCACCAGTTTCTCAGCTGGTTTAGGCTCCTGTCGACAAGCAACAGTGTCTGGTCGACCTCTACCTCTGCCGCTTCTTGCTTGCGTGGGAGCACCTCTGGCTCTACCACAAAAAGAATATGGCGCACGAAAGAAATTAAATCAAGGTCCAGTGTAAGATCTTCTGGGAGATGGAGCAGTAGACGGGAGGAAAGAAAACTAACCCCCCTCCCCGTGTCCAATTTTTGGGCCAAATGAATGGTGAACACTCTGCCGCACGCTTGGATTCTGCATCTGCTTGCCAAGCGCGCAACCAGAGGGCTCTGCGGGCTGTCCCTAGAGGCTTCTCCCAGGTAAACTGCAGACACACGTATGTGTGCTAGTAGACGTAATTCTGCTCTGGAAGGACTTGGGTCCAAACCTGTATCAACTGGTCAGCTCGGCAAACCACAGCCCTGTTAACCCAGGCGGTAACAAGGGTAAGTCTATATTGAGCTTCCACTGCAGTATAGTCATTTAGTACAGTAGCTCCTGCACTAGAAGTGCTGTTCTCTTAGAGATGGGAGATTGACGCATCTACATGAAGAGACGTTTCCCACTTTTCCAACATAGACAATGGAAAAAGATAGCTAGCCAGAACCAGACGTGGAATTCTGAACCACTTATTCGGCTGTTTCCAGGTCACAGAAAGCTGCTGTGACAACGGAAAAACAGCCATGTATATGAACTAATTCATACTCTGGGACGCAGTAATTATATCCTTAGGTAAATTGAGGATATAACTAACTCGCAAAATTAGAGATTCCACCCCAGGAGAGGCGGACTCTAACTCCCGATAATGGTGTGAATTGGAGGGTACAGACAACGCTGTACCCATAACCTGTACCATGGTGTCTAGAGATCTGGTTAACCCAGCCACCCAGGGAGGAAATAGTAGACGCAGATATGCGTGTACTGATAACCAATATTGAGAGCTGCGTGTCTCAGCTAACTGTGACGTTAAGTCCGTCATAACTCCTACCATGTCAGCGGCCCATAGAGGTGAGTTAGTAACAGCCATAGATGGATCCATTGTTATACAAGCATCACATAACGTGGACCCAGCGGCATGCCAGTTACACTTAGAATAGACAAACAGCTTTTGAGAAGCCTTTGTTCTGCTTGACATTGATACACAGTCACTCAGAAGGACACACTGAATACATAAGGCTGGTCTGGGACACAGAGGAGATACACCCCACTCTCCTCCCACAGATTAGACTCCCTGCACTTCTTCACAGCCTTCTGTACCAGGGATGTAGGGCTAATAGTTGTGCAGGAGTCCAGCCTTTTGTAGCCATGCAGCTGCACTCTGCCTTCAGGAGGGAGAGAATGCAAGCATTAAGTTTTGCAAAATATGGCAGGCATGCTGTTTGTAACAGCTCTGTGCCTAAGCAGTGTGAGAGAGACCGCGCTGGGTAGCTCCACCCCCCGCCTTATCAAGTCTGTCTGCAGTCTGAAATGGCTGCCCCCGTCTAACGGAGGAGCTCATTGTGCAGGACAGACTCAGCGGAGTCCTGGAGAGTTCAGCCCTGCAATGCACACCCCCTCCGTCCCTCTGCAGCCCTTAGTGGCAAGCAGGGACTGATTACAGCTGATTCTTGTATGCCCCCACCTGAAGCAGCGCAGCAGCGCTATGTACAGACTGGGTGGTGAGCGGGCGGGCGGCAGGCGACTTGCGCCGGGGGGGTGCAGGTTGGAGTTCAGCCCCGCAATGCACGGCCCCTCAGTCCCTCTGCAGAACTTAGCGGCAAGCAGGGACTGATGACAGTCTATCCGGCTGTTCTCTTGTATGCCCCCGCCTGAAGCAGCGCAGCGGCGCTATGTACACACTGGGCGGCGAGCGGGCGGCAGACGACATGCGCCGGGGGGTGTAGGTCGGAGCGGGGAATGCGCAGCAATACTCCCTGCGCTCCCCGGAGGCTCTCACAGCATGCAGCACTCTTCTAGCTGTGCTGTGGCGATAAGGAGCTGTCAGTGCAATTGTAATAAGCGCTGGGCACTCCTTCCTGTTCTACTAAGAACAGGGCGCCAGGTACCCGGACCCCACCTTTAGAGAGGTGGCGAAGGGTACCTAATATAGTGTAAAAGGTGTACAAAATAAATAAACCTAAATAAAAGAAAATAATAAACATATATGTGCTGCTGGATCACAGCAGATTGTGACTAGCTCCATGAGGCACATTTTCTAAACTGAGGGCTGATGGGGCATAGAGGGGGAGGTGCTTCACACTTCTAAATTATTTAAAGTGCCGGCTCCAGCTATCCATGTCTCTATACCCCAGCGTAAGCACCTCCAGTGTCCCCTAGTGGATGAAAGAGAAAGAGGCAATTTGGAGGCCCGTGTACAAACTGGCTCTATTTTACCTGAGTTACTCCCCCTCCAGTGTGTACTCCGAAAGAGTGTTTAGTGCAGCCGGGAACCTTGTCAATGAAAGGCATAGGAGGTTGCTTCCACAAAATGTGGAGATGATGTTCATAAAAATGAATTATCAACTCTTCCAGGGAGACCAGCCTCCAGAACGTACAGAGGGACCTGTGGTGGTGGATTCCAGCGGGGACGAATTCATACTCTGTGAGGATGAGGATGTACACAACACTGGAGAGGGTGAGGAATCGGAGGATGAGGACGACATCTTGCCTCCGTAGAGCCAGTTTGTGCAGGGACAGATTAATTGCCAGCTTGTTTTGTGGGGGCCCAAACGAATAAATCATTTCAGCCACAGTCGTGTGGCAGACCCTGGCGCTGAAATGATTGGTTTATTAAAGTGTGTATGTCCTGTTTATACAACATAAGGGTGGGTGGGAGGGCCCAAGGACAATTCCATCTTTTTTCTTTGCATTATGTACTGTTTGGGGCCTAGTTTTTCAAACTGCCATCCTGTCTGCCACTACAGTGTCACTCCTAGATGGGCCACGTGTTTGTGCCGCCCACTCGCATCTCTTAGCATAGTCATCCAGCTACCTCGGTGCAACCTTTTGGACATAAAAACACTATTGTGAGGTGTTCAGAATAAACTGGAAATGAGTGGAAATTAAGGTTATTGAGGTTAATAATAGCATAGGAGCAGAAAAACCCACAAATTCTGTGATTTTAGCTGTTTTTATGCTTTTAAAAAAAAAAAAATACAGATCCAAAACACAAAACCCAGAACCCGAAACACGGAAGGGTGGTTTTGGCAAAACCAATCCAGATCCAAAACACGAAGAAAGATCCAGATCCAAAACTAAAACACAAAACATGAAAAGTGGCCGGTGAACACACCTAGGGCCTGATTCAGAGCCGAACGCTCTGACCAGAGCGCTCGCTCTGAATCAGTGCCCTCCTCCCTGAAAATGGTGCGGCCTCCTGGCCGCTCGCATAGCTGTGGGTGACCAGCTGGCAGCCACGACCCCGGCACGCCCACCAAAGGGGGCGTGCTGTCAATCAACATCGACAGCACGCCCCCTTTGGTGCGAGACCCGGAGCGACGGAGAGCCTGTCGCTATCCGGGTCCGCGCATGCGCGCGACGGAGCTCCCTCTGTCATGCGCATGCGCAGTGGGGCAACATCGACCCGCTTGCGAACGTCCTGCGCTCGCGAGCGGTTCTGAATGACCCCCATAGTTTTTAAGTGTAGTTTGTTTATTTATTTTTCTATTTGGAGGCTGCCAGCAGTAGGACAAGAGAGGATAGGGAGGTGGAAGAGAGGGATCCAGTGAGGAATGATAGTGTGATTGAGGAAGCAGAGGGCTAGAACTCCAATTCAGGGGAGGAGCCTTAACCTGGAAAAACTAAATATGACCGCAGTGTCAGGTTTAACTTTGAGGAGAATTGTGCATTGGTAAAACCCCTTGTTGTCTAACATTGAGGAGTTATTTGGTTGCTGAAATTAACGTGCATCTGCAAGAAAAAAATTAGGCCTCGATCATGCCACCACATCCCCTGCACAGCCCACTTTTACAGCCACCAACCCTCTGTGTTGACCTGGCTGCCCCCTCCCGGTGGAGGGGTAGAAGTCGGTAAGTACTCTATGGGCAGATAGCAGTTGATGCGGTGAATTCTAAAGGACATTTAAAATGCTACAAGCGCCAGTGTGTGAAGTGTTTTTCAGACATCCCACACCATGTCAAATCCAAGATGGCCCTGGAAAGGAACTCTACATGCAGCACTGGAGGATGGATTATATATAGTATGTTGAACGAGGCAAGGGAATTATGCCGCAGAAAATGGTGTCAGGAGTTAACATGCATGCTTGTGTTACCTTTTATAGGCATCATAATTAAGCTGCTACCAATAGAATGATATTTAGTCATTAAAATCACCTGTTTTTTTTAATAATCTATTTATTTGGGAATATTTCTGTTGATTTTTTAGTAGATTTTAAGTCGATTTTCAATCTGACTGTTAGTAAACAAGACAATCCTGTAGTGGTCTATGTGAAAGTATCGATGTTTGGTCAATGGTTAATTTTGGTCGGGATCTGGTTTTATGGTCTATTTTATAGTCGATTCTTTCCTTTAGTAAATCCCCAATTGCAAATCACACATAAAACCACCTATAAATACACTAAAAAGCCAAAATCGATCTTTAGTAAATAGACCCCTTAAGGGGCACATCCACTAGACGATCTACTCCTTGTCCAATCTCTAAACGATTTTCCCAGGATTTTTTCCCTTGAAATTTTATCTTTCAGTCTGAATGATTTGCAAATGATTTGCAAACGATCTTTAATAGATCAAGTGAAATTGACCTGCATGTTCGGTCAACTGACGAGACGATCACATAACCAGCGGGAGCACGCATCATTGATCGTTAACGACCAAACACTGCACGATTTATAAACGATTGAACGATAACGACGCTGTTATCGTTCAATCGCCCTCTAAAATCATGTAGTGGATGCCCCCCTTTAGTCTCCGTGCAAGGAGAGGAAGTTCCAGGTTCCGCAGCCGTCATATATTGAGGACTTCAGCATTGTAAAGTCGGCAGTGGCCAGTTCGGGAAGGTGTATCTGGCTCACTGGAAGAACAATAGCAGGTTCTTTGCTATAAAAGTAAGCTGAGGACTGGTCCTTTTTTGGGAGACCATAACATAGGTTTTTTTGTTCAGAACTTATGCATATATTCCAGAAAAGAAGCCAATGTTTCCAGGAAAAAACGATGTTATGTTCCAAGGTCAAAACTAGAGTTGAGCGGGTTCGGATTTCTGAGATCCGAACCCACCCGAATTTAGCAGATTCAAGCAGGCTCGGGGTTTCCTGACTGATCTCAAAACCGAGGCAAAACTTATGTCTCTATGATCAATGTAATATATAGGGACCACGCGGCGGATGCCATTTCACTCCGGCTGTGGAAACTGAACAGGGAGGGTGGGTAGTATAGGGCTGGGAGAGTTGCTTGTGTTGTTTGGTGTTGTGCTGTCTGCTGTGTCATGGGCTGGAGCACTGCTGATCCATTCTGGGCTGGTGCAGTCTGCTGTGCCCTGGGCTGGTGGTGCTGCTGTGTCCATCTGGGCTGGTGCAGAATACATCTGGGCTCTGCTGCATCCATCTGGGCCCAAGTTCTGGACTCAAACAAAAAAAAATAGTAAAAAAAAAACAATAAAAGTGTCTTTTTGTTTAATATTTTTCTGTGTGTGCGTGTTAGCCTTAACCACAAAAGATCCAGCCAGCAACGCAAGTTGCAACCTAGTGCTGCCCGACTCCAGTCGTGATCAATCGGTGCTCTGGGCTCAAGTTCTGGAGCTGAAAAAAAATAAAAATCAATTGTCTTATTTTTGATCTTTTACTGTCCATGTGTGTGCGTGTGTGTTAGGCTTAACCGCACAAGATCCAGCCAGCAACGCAAGTTGCAACTTAGTGCTGTCCGACTCCAGTCGTGATCAATCGGTGCTCTGGGCTCAAGTTCTGGAGCTGAAAAAAAAATCAATTGTCTTTTTCTTGTCTAATATTTTTGTGTGTGTGCACGACTGCATGTGTGCGAATTTTGTAACCGCACCTTGGCTACACTGTTGGTTCTTGTGACACTGCTTCAAGACCACAGAAAATGTGGAGGGCTGTCACATGACAGGAGAGCAAGGCCAAGAACCACATGTGCCAGCAGTGCACGGCTGTCAACTTCCTCATCCTCTATGAAGGCCCATGCCCCAGGGCATAAGTCATGCCATCGATATATGGTAAAGGTACTTGTACTGAAGTTAAGAAAAAAAAATTGAAAGGAAATTTGCCTGTAGATAAACCAAAAATTGTCAATATGCCCTTCACTACACGAAGTGGAAAGGAAAGGATAAGGCCTTGGCCTTTCTTTAGGAAGACTGCTAATTCTGATAGCCCTTTGGAAAAATCAACTATGTGCCCTGAGAAATCTAATTCACAAATCCCAGAGGAGAGTGCAAGTGTGTCCGCGGTTGCCATGTGTGAGCCAGACCTAAATATTAGTGTACTGGAGGATCCTCCAAGTTCCAACATTTGTGTGCCCTCTGTAAATGTGGGGAAGGGCAGTCAACGTCTTGCACATGTAGTCATTGAGGATGCTTCTGTGGAATTGCACATGGAGGAGGAGGATATTTTGGTAGTTGAAGGTGCTAAGGATGATGAGAGGATGTTGATGATGAAGATTTTGTTGATGAGGATGTTGATGCCGAGGATGTCCTTTGTGTAAGTAAGGCAACAGCTGTTGCCCATGGATTGCAAAAGCAAAGCATTGTTGTCATGCCGGGACAAAAGACAAAAAAATCTACTTCTCACGTGTGGAATTATTTCCACGCCGATCCGGACAACAGTTGTCAAGCCACATGTGACCATTGCCATGCAAGAGTGAGTAGAGGTAGGGACCTAAACCACCTAGGAACCTCCTCCTTGTTACATCACTTGGAGCGCATTCATCAACTATCAAAGTGTTTGGCGCCAAGTTCCAAAACTCAAAAAGTAACAAGTCCTATATCACCTACCTGCTCGCTCTCTGTAGGATCCAAGTGTCATGATTGGTGCTTGTGAGTTACTTGTCTCAGGTGATGAACTGGATTCTCTGGAGGCCGGCTGGACCAGAACCATGGGTGATGTAGATAGCTCTATTTACAAGACTTGTGCAGCAGTGAAAACTGCCTTTGATGATAAATTACAGGAACTGGAGGAACCGGACAGGGACCGGCAGGAAGACTTGTTGAATTGAACTGATGAACTAAGAACTTGACTCTGGACTGGAACAACGTGGACTGAACTGATGAGCTTGGAACTTGATTCTGGACTGGAACAACGTGGACTGAACTGATGAGCTTGGAACTTGACTCTGGACTGGAACAACGTGGATAGAACTGATATGACAGGAACTTGACTCTGGACTGGAATAATGTGTCAATGGCTGAAGGGAAGTCAGGTAATGCTGAGACGAGGGCTAAACAGGGTAATCTGGAATTTCTGTGACAAAGGCTGGAACACAGGTGCAGGCTGGATGAGTAATAGGGAATAACAGGTTCAGGAAGGAAAGGGTAGGTCTGGGAATTTTAGGTTCATGGTGGGAATAGGTAGGTAAAAGGAGCAGGAGTTGATCCACAGCAGGAAGCAAGGCAGGGTGACACGATGCAGGTTTACAGAGTGCCAGGGACCAACCAGGAGTAGGGCTAGTAGCAAAGCACAGACCAGGTATTGCTGTAACAGGACGTCTGGATGCCAGGTATTGCTGCAGCAGGTTTTCAGGATGCACCAGGGGTTGCTGTCAGCTGGTTTACTTGATTGCCAGGTATAGCTGAACCAGGTTTTCTGGATGCACCGGGAGAGTTGCTGCCAGGTTTACTGGATTGCCAGGTATAGCTGTAATGGGTTTTCTGGATGCGCCAGGGGTTGCTGTCAGCAGGAGTCAGGGATACATTTGTATACAGAAACAGCACGAACCATACACCACAGGAAGATGAGATGTTCAGGCCCAGAATGCTATCAGGGTAGAATATATATACCCTGGGTCTGGCAGCAATTGGTGGATACGGACAGGTGGTCTGGCAGTAGCATTCTGAGTGGTGGAAGGCACAACATGCAGAGGGAGTATTCATCTCTGCAGCTCTGAGAATCAGAACCACACCTGCGATTCCAATCAGGGCTAGCAGTGCTCACAGACAGAGGAGAGGCCAGGTGCAATAATCATAGCAAATCCTCCAGGCAAATTACACACACAGATCCATGGGGCAGCTGATACAGGTAAGTCTCAAGGCAAAAAGGTGACAACTAGACAGGGTCGTGACACCAAGCGCCTTCGATCTCCAACACCAACACCTGCATCATCAACATCCTCATTCGTCATCGGGAGTAATCCTGCTGCATCCAATGTTGGTATTCAAAGCTTGATTGACTCCTCTCCTATCCGTGATTCCTCAGAAGGATCCTTGATGACTACGTCTGTTGCTGCTGCTGTGACTGGATCTTCATCCCAGAAGGGGACCAGGATGAAGACTACTTGTAGCGTATCCTCCAAAAAACAATTAACTGTCAAACAATCGTTTGCAAGGTCAAAAAAGTTTGACAGCAACCACCCAGTTGCACAGCGGATTACTGACGCCATAACAACTATGCTGGTATTAGATGTGCATCCAGTATCCGCCATTACTGCAGTGGGTTTTCAACAGTTAATTAAGGTCCTGTGACCTCGCTACCAGATCCCTTCTAGATTCCACTTCGCTAGAACAGCAATTCAAAGTCTGTACTTTACTAATGTCCTCAGAAATGCCGTTGTACCCACTTTCCACTTGACCACTGATATGTGGACAAGTGGGACAGGGCAAACTAAGGATTACATGACTGTGACAGCCCACTGGGTAGGTGTATTGCCTACAACAGTTGCAACATCTACCAAAAGACAGCTGATACAGAGGCAGGCTACTCTGTGCATCACCGGTTTCACTAAGAAGCATACCGATGAGAACCTCTTAGAAAAACTCAGGGAAATCATTGCTAAATGGCTTATCCCACTTGGACTCTCCTTGGGATTTGTGATTATGGACAATGCCAGCAATATTATGAGAGCATTACATGTGGGCCAATTCTTACACGTCCCATGTTTTGCTCACACAATTAATTTGGTGGTGCAACGTCTTTTAAAATCTGACACGCTCGTGCAGGAGATGCTCATGGTGGCCTGCAAAATATCTGGACATTTTAGACATTCGGCGACCACTTGTCGAAGATTGCATGACCAGCAAGTACTGTTAAATTTGCCCTGCCATCAGCTGAAGCAAGAGGTAGTAACTCGGTGGAATTCTACCCTCTATATGCTTCAGCAGATGGAGGAACGGCAAAAGGCCATCCAGGGCTATACAACGGAGTGAACGGACTATGACATAGGCCATGGAGGGGGAATGCACCTTGCTCAAGCGCATTGGAGAATAATTTCCATGTTGTGCAAGGTTCTCAAACCCTTTGAACTTGCCACACGTGAAGTTAGTTCAGACACTGCCTGCTTGGGTCAGGTCATTCCTCTTATCAGACTTTTGCAAAAACAGCTGGAGAAACTGAAGGAGGTGAAATGGAGCGTTTGCTCAAAGTATGTCGGACTGGTGGATCAAGCCCTTGATTCACTTAACCAGGATCCATGAGTCACCAATCTATTGAAATCTGAAACATATATTTTGGTGACCATTCTGGATCCTAGTTTTAAGTCCTACCTTGTGAGTTTTTTTCCAACAGCACGAAATCTAAAACTGTGCAAAGAGCTGTTGTTAAAAAAATTGGTAGCTGCAGCCGCACGTGAAACGCCATCATCTCCTCCTTCAGTTTCTGTAGCTGCCAGGAAAAAACTCAATTTTCTTCACAGCATGCCTGCTGGTCATGCAGATCGATCACCAAAAAATGACATCTGGTTGGGCCTGAGAGAAGTGCCTACTAGTGACATTTCTTCTACCGTGACTATGTGTGATACGGTCTCCATTCACAGAATGGTGGAGGACTATTTCAGAGATAACATCCTAATAGGCATGTCAGACAGTCCATTTCAGTACTGGCAGGAAAAAGAGGCAATTTGGAGTCCCATACACAAACTGGCTTTGCATTACTTAAGTTGCCCACCCTCCAGTGTGTACTCCAAAAGAGTTTTCAGTGCAGCTGGAAACCTTGTCAGTGATCGGCATAGGAGGTTACTTCCTCAAAATATGGAAAAGATGATGTTCATTAAAATGAATTACAAATTCCACGAGGAAGACCTTTACCAACAATTACATCCAAGAGGATGTAAACTGATGGGGAGGACGAGGAGAAGGACGTCAACGACATCTGATGTTGTAATGTAAAGCCAGTTTGTGTATGGGATCATTTCCATATCCAATGCACATTGGCAGCTTTTTTAAGGGGGTCCAAACAAACCAATAATTTCAGCCACAATTGGCAGTCCTTGTCGCTGAAATGATTGGTTTGTTAAACTGTGAATGTCCTGTTTCTTATACAACATAAGGGTAGTTGGGAGGGCCCAAGGACTATTCCATCTTGCACATTTTTCCTTTCCATTATTAATGTTATGGTTGTTTTAGGAACCAATGATTTGTTTTAAAATTAATTTATTATCAATTTTACAGCCAGGTTCTGCACCAATAAATTTCTTTTTATTATTCAGCCAGGGGCTGCACCCAATGAATATTTTTTTCATTAATTTATTAACAATTTTATAGCCAGGGGCTGCACCAACTATCAGTTCTTCAATCCTCAAGGGTATCCCAACCATCATCTTTGCACAGTCCTCAAATCTATTAATAATTATATCAATCAGTTTTGAGCCAGCTGCATTCAACCTTTTGGCCCTTTAACTAGATGAAAAAAAATCAATATTGTGAGCTGTGAGGTGGAAATGAGTCGAAATAAATGTTATTGAGGTTATTAATACTGTAGGAACAAAAAAAGCCCATTTTATGTGATTTTAGCAGTTTTTTTTAAGAAAAAATCCAGATTCAAAACCAAAACACCAAATCAAAACACGGAGGTGAGGTTTTGGCAAAACCAATCCAGAACCAAAACCAGGGGAGATCCAGATCCAAAACCAAAACACGGGGGTCGGCGCACATCTCTAGTCAAAACAACAATGCATTACAGCCTCAGGCAATGTTTAAGTGCAATCAATATTAATCACCAGATTTGGGCGTGTGTGGGTTTTGAATTGATGTTAATATTGATTTTAGGGGGTTCCCTAGAATACCTAGGGGATAAAACATACCTATGTATATAACAAGTAACCATCATTTACATATTCAGATCTGTCTTAAGGGCACAATGGGTACATTTAATAAAGGTCAGCTTTGGTAAAGCAAAACCAACCGAAAACAACAATGGGCATTGACAGGGTTTTAAAGTCTAAAATCTGCAAATTTATCGTCTATTGGGTTTCAGCTTCAATTGACTGATGGCAAATAGAGGTTAAAACACGACAACATATCCGTCCAAACAGAAGCACTGCACAGATCACTATGATCTGTGCAGGCTTCGTTACAATAAACAGTAATGAAATGGGTAAGATTAAAAAAAAACCTGTGTGGGATCCCTTCTTAAATCCATAACCAGCCCTGGACCTTTCATGGTCTGGTACTGGAAATTTGGGGGGAAACCCTGCATGGGGCCCCCAATTTTCCAATAGCCAGCACCAGGCTGAACCAGCCAGGGGACTTACACTATAGGAGAGAGACACACAGCATGGAGTCCCCCATCCATAATGTAAAACCAGCCCCAAACTGGTCAGCTGAAAACCGAGGGCTATTTCCCACTGCCATGGAAACTGTTATCAGCCAGTCAGCACTTCCCCATTAATGTTAACGGAGTGACCCTCTGTCATTTCACTTGGCAACAGGCACTGTCCGGTACATGTCCATGGGCACTCACTCATTTTTTTTTCTTTTCAGAAGACATTTGGACTACTATTTGGACCCAGGAGGTCCAAACACATACATGGTTTTGGTAAGTATGAAGTGTGAGTGTGATTGTGTGTGGAGCTTTTGTTTAATAAAGGATTAACACATTTGGTGCATTTGTTCTGTCTTTATTTTAATATTTTCTTTACAGACGGGGGACAGATGACAGTGAGATTTTAATGTCCAGGCATGCTGGCACTTGTTGTTCCACAAGTGCCGACATGCAAGGGCAGGCTCGCTGGGACCTGTATTCCGCCTGTAAAGAACAATATTAATATTCTATTTTACACCATTAACCCTCCCGCACCCACCGCCTCTGGGGGTTGCCCAAAGCAACAAATCAGCTTCTGTCATTTATCTAGCACAGTCTTTTAAATGACAAGTAGAAAGTGATTGGTTGCTTTGGGCAACTCCCCCTCTCCAAGGCTTGATAAATGTCCCCTTTTATGAGCTCCTGCCAGGGCCGGATTAAGGCTTGTGGGGACCCCAGGGCAACTAAGTTGTGGGGGCCCCATCATTTAAATTGCCTCACGCAGCGACTACTATTCCCCTTAAGCCGGGTACACACTAGACGATGACATCCGATTCGGCGAATTGGACGTCATATCGTCCACATTGTGCAGTGAGTACCCGCTATGTCGCTGACGTCAGCGACATCGCCCATTGGACCTGCATGCAGGTCCCACGGGCAATATCGTCAGCGGGGCCATGCAGCCGAATGCAGCATGGCCCCTGCTGTCGTGCCGTCACTCCCGGCATCAGCAAGTTGTATTCTGTGCAGCCCCTCTACAGAGTTGGTGAGTTGTAATATTAATTTCTGTCTCAGCATGTACCACACATGCCAAATATATAGACATATCGGTTGTGCACTGTGAATAACAAATAATTTGTCAAAACAGAAAATTGATTTTTTTTTTTTCCCTCTGCAAGATTGAACACAGGGAAATTGGATTGTATTTCCTTATACTAGTATTGACTTTTTGTTGTATTGAGTATAAAATACAAACTATGACTAATGAAAGAAAGGAGGAAAATTTGAATGTTTGTAATTGCAAAAATGAATATGTGAATGTGCGAATGCTATTTTAAACCAGTTTGTTTTCTAGAGCAATGGTTCTCAAACTTTTCTGTCTTGACACTACAAGAATGACATTCACTTATTACACATCATTTAAACAATAAATAAACATAAATGAACCATATTGTATTATTAAAATTTGTCAAGAATACCTGAGTAAATATATTTAGAGGAAACTTCATGCACATTATTTCATACCTTAGATTTCAAAAGAATTGGACACTTAGGGGCATATTCAATTAGCCGCGGGATTTCACCCCGCAGCTAATTGTCGTGCTGATCCGATTTAATTAGGGGGGATTCCTTGCGCGGGAGTCCCAGAGACCCCGCGCGCGAGTCCCCGAGACCCCGTGCACTTGTCCCCACAGTCAGACTTTACCACGCACCTCATGGACGGGCGTGGTAAAATCCACGTAAAAACGGCCTATTTAGCCTCGCACACGAGGGAAAAACACACTGATTTTGCGCGAGTCCCGATTTAACGAGCGGGGAAAAAGCTATCTAATTGAATAACTGCTGCCCGCACCGCGGGACTTTGGGATGGCAATTAGTCATGGGTGAACTCCTGCGGCTAATTGAATATACCCCTTAGGGGGGGGGAGGAATTCAGCACAATCCTATGAGCTGTGGTTTTTGGTGGTGCAAATTCTCCCTAGCATTTAATGCACAGTAGTTATCCTGAACAGGTGAAAAGTTGCCTAGTAAATAATTAGGCAAAAAAACCTGTGCAAATTGCAGGAAAATGGGCTAACTGATGTGAGACAGGTATATGGGGGTGCTGTATGAATGGGTTTTTAAGATTGCAGGTGGGTGTTAGAGGTGTATTTTGAAGTTTTTTTTAGTCTCTTTAAAATACACAAAATTATACTGATGTGTATTTTTATGCACCCCCTATGTAAGTAGTACATTCATTTTGCCATAAGGAATGGGTATGTAATGCCGGCTATCGTGTAAGTATACTTACCCTCCCCCCTTCTCCCCCTAACCCTCCCTTCTTATAGCCTAACCCTCCTCACTCAGCACCCTAACCCTCCCCGTTAGTGCCTAAACCTACCGCCTTCGTGCCTAAACCTAACCCTCCCCCCTTAGCGCCTAACCCAAACCCCACCCCCCAGTGGTGCCTAACCCCAAACCCCCAGTGGTACCTGATCCTAACCCTCCCCCCTATGGGTACCTAACCCGAACATCCCCCCCAAGACCTAACACTAACCCCACTAACTTACCTAACCCCCCCCCGCGGCTGACATCCGCTCGGGCATGCTTCCTCCTGGATTCCGGCGTTGGTAGTAAGATAGGCATCGGTATTTCAATGCCTATCTTAAGTCCCTTGTCAGGATTCCAGCATCGGGATTGAGACTGGCGGCCGCGTCTCATAACTACAACCCTTGCCATAAGCCACTTGCTTTCTATCATTATTTGAGTGTTTTAGAAAAATACTTACTATATAACCATTTCACACAATTTAAGAAACCCAAATACTTTAATTATGGTCACTGATAGACTTCTACACTGTTATCTTATATTAGTTTGTCTTTTTTTGGGGTAGTGGCAGATTTCCCCATTATTGGATAACAGTATAGAAGTGTGTGCAGCTGATCTGGTGGAACGACCTCAGGACGCTGTAAATCAGCCCTGCGCTTATCTGCCCTCTTATGTCAGGCGCTAAGAGGGTATCGCACATTTAAGCCCTGTTACAGCCCTGCGATGTGTGGAAAATGGGCTCAACAAAATTGGAAATCTGCTATAAGATTACTGTAAATAAAGGCACTTTTGTTTGGAACTGTAAACATTTCACACACCCAGGAGTAAGAAACATATTATTCCTGACTTCTCACTGTGAACCCCAGGACCACCACAGGCAGGTACAAGGTTAACTTATCAGTTACAGCCTCTCCTCAGTGCCTGACTGCTGGCTGTCAGATTTGTGCTCCTCAATCACTTCTTAAGTACCCTCCTGAGAATTGCACTTTAATGTGGAAACATCTGAGAACTTATTACTAATGCGCCTGCTATAATTTATTTTTATTTTAATATTTGTAATAACAATAAATCAGATAAATGATAAAAGCGTGGTTCAACAGAGCATGGACCTGATAGACGTTAATCAGTGGCATCACAACGGATGTGCGGGACGCACCTGGGTGTCATCCGGCGAGGGGTGACACCAAGGTGCTGGCTACCCCTCAGTGACAGGACCCCGGTGCTGCACTGTAGCATTAAGTGCAGCACTTGGCTCCTGTCACAGTGAGGGAGCCGGCACTCCGCACCTCAGGCACCCCCCACCACCCCCGTGATAACCACGGGCCGGGGTTCGGGTTGCGAGGCCACGTCCCCTTTTAGGCAGCGCATGGCAACCCGCACCGGGTGTCACCGCGGGGAGGACTCCACTGACATTAATGCATGCATGGGTGGGATCCTGTACGCAGTCAAAAATTTAATTGATCTAAATCGATCAACAGCGATTTCGTGTTTTAGGGGCTAAATCACACATTTACTAACCTACGATTTTTTTAATATTAATTTTTAAGTGCTAGTAAATGTGTGATTAATCTCCTGAAACACAACATCGATGTTGATTGATTTAGATTTTAATCGATTAAAATTAGAGATGTGCGCTGTCCCCTGTGGGGCAGGGACAGAGACAGATATGAATGGTAAGAAATTCTCTTTAAAAGCGCTGCAGAATATGTGTGTGCTATATAAATAACTGGTAATAATAATAAGCACCGTGACTCCTTGAGCAATAGCCCTCTGTGTGTATAAGCACCGTGACACCTTAGGCAATAGTGCTCTGTGTGTATAAGCACCGTGACTCCTTGGGCAATAGCCATCTGCATGTATAAGCACCGTGACTCTTTGGGCAATAGCCCTCTGTGTGTATAAGCACCGTGACTCCTTGGACAATAGCCCTCTGTGTGTATAAGCACCGTGACTCCTTGGACAATAGCCCTCTGTGTGTATAAGCACCGTGACTCCTTGGACAATAGTCCTCTGTGTGTATAAGCACCGTGACTCCTTGGACAATAGCCATCTGTGTGTATAAGCACCGTGACTCCTTGGACAATAGCCCTCTGTGTGTATAAGCACCGTGACGCCTTAGGCAATAGCCCTCTGTGTGTATAAGCACCGTGACTCCTTGGGCAATAGCCATCTGCGTGTATAAGCAACGTGACTCTTTGGATAATAGCCCTCTGTGTGTATAAGCACCGTTACTCCTTGGACAATAGCCCTCTGTGTGTATAAGCACCGTGACTCCCTGGGCCATAGCCCTCTGTGTGTATAAGCACCGTGACTGATTGGGCAATAGCCCTCTGTTTGTATAAGCACCATGACTTCTTGGGCAATAGCCCTCTGTGTATAAGCACCGTGACTCCCTGGGCCATAGCCCTCTGTGTGTATAAGCACCATGACTCCTTGGGCAATAGCCATCTGTGTGTATAAGCACTGTGACTCCTTGGGCAATAGCCATCTGTGTATACAAGCACCATGACACCTTGGGCTGTAGCCCTCTGCATATACAAACACTGTGACTCCTTGTGCTGTAGCCCTCTGTGTATACAAGCACTGTGACTCCTTGGGCCTTAGCCCTCTGTGTGTCCATAACACACAAGTACTGTGACTCAATGAGTGCCAATGTTTCATAGATGTGCTTTAACTGCGGTGTCTGTCGCTTAGTAACCAGCCAGCTCACTGCAGCTGGCTGGTCAATAATGGTGAAAGCAATATTGTGAGCTGTGAGGTTGTCTAAATTGACTGTAAGTGACTGGAAATTAACGTTATTGGGGTTAATAATACACTAGGAACAAAAAAAAACCAAAATGTATGTGGTTTTAGCATTTTTGTCAATTTTTGTAAAACAATCAAAATCCAAATCCAAAACCAGTCACGGCAGGTTTGGCAAATCCAAATGACGAATCAGAACCAAATCCAAATCCAGCAAAAATGGCCCGGCGCACATCTCTACTACAGTATAAACGCTGCATGCTATGCCTGTGAGCTTTGAAGCAATCAGTACTATAGTTCCACCAATGGACCTCCTGGGAAGTGTAGAATTGGACCTACAGGCTATCTAAGCAGCGTGTGCTCACAAGCTAATGCTGCATAGAAACCATTCCACAGGATTAGGCTAAGTAGAACATGCTCAATAAATTTAACCCCCTTACTTGCCATTGGGTTGGTTACTTAAATATGGCTCATTATGTTAAATGAATGAATGAGTCTTCCTTGAAAATAATTTTGCAGAAACTAAACGTGTACCATTTCTTTATAATACATTTATGAATCTTCAAATTTTTACTGGTAAAAAAATGATCCAGATAAAATGGAAGTGCTGACGTACCCTAAAGAGGAATAAAAGGAGAAAACTTTTCTTTATGATCAATTTTAAATTGACCCCTCGGGCTGGCTTGGAAGTCGAGATTCGTTGTACAATCCATCAGAAAATATTACACCATGTACCGCTGCCAACTCTCCCAGAATTATGAACTGTAACATTTTATGTCTTAGAGAAATCCTCAGCGTTCTATCAGGTCACCTGACCGACAGGTTGTGCCAAAATCCCTCGTTAGGGAAGATCTAGCGAGTTTCGGGCTGTTTGTGTTGCACTTGGATTAACCTTTATTACCACTGTGCACAAATTTAAAGGTCATAAAATTGTCATTCCTAGTTCTAGCCAGGCAATAGATGGTGTTCTGAGGACTGCAGGTCTCATTTATTCTCGTACAAAGAGGAAAATGAACAAGTTTTGGCTTTTAAATTATGGCCGCAGCAAGTTCTCTTTTTTTTTTCTTTTTACAGCCGCAGAGCAGTTATTAACTACAGCAAATGAGACAGATTGGAAAATACTGGGTATGTCTGATCCGGATGTATGATCTAGAAAGCCATCCATATATTTTATAAATATAGGTTTCTGGGGGTTATTCAGACCCGCTCGCGAGCGCAGGACGCTCGCAAGCGGGTCGATGGTGCGCATGCGCGAGACCCGGCTAGCGACGGGATAGCCGTCGCTCCGGGTCTCGCACCAAAGGGGGCGTGCTGTCGATGTTGATTGACAGCACGCCCCCTTTGGTGGGCATGCCGGGGACGTGGCTGCCAGACAGAGGCGTTCCCATGGGAACGCCTACCGTCTGAAGCCGGGCCCACTGACATCACTAGTGATGTCAGTGGGAGTGATTTTGGCTCTGATAGAGCCAAAATCACTCCAGGGCTTGCGGCAGCGAGACCCTACCGCAGGGTCTCCGTCGCAAGTCCGATGGTTGCGATGGTCTTGACCATCGCGACCATCATCATGGACGCTCATCATGTCCAAGATGCCGCTCCATTTTCATGTAGGAGGGCCCTGATTCAGAGTGAGCGCTCTGGTCAGAGCGTCCAGCTCTGAATCAGGCCCTCTGTGTGAAGGTGGCTAGAACAAAAAGTAAAAAAGAAAATATATCCTGATTATAAGTAAAGTTTATTTCAGCATTCTTTTTTTTTTTCTTTTAATATTCTGACAAATAGGAGGAGATTCAATTCTGAGCGATGGTCCCGAATTGTCTGCCAAAATAGTCGGGCAAATGAACTTCATGACCAGTAACCCAAATAACAAGTATATATAAGTGTACTTCATACAATTAAAATTCATATAGCCTGATCAAATATAAATCAATACTAATATTGTGTACATTGTGATATTGTTTGTATAAGCAGTCAATATTTTATGCAAAATTGATGAAGGTCCCTAGAGGTCTCAAAACCAAATGGAAACCCAAAAATTACAATTCAAATAATATTTAGTGCTACCAGCGTATAAAATTAGAATCATGTGATTGTGATATATAGATTGGTGAAGTAAGAAGAAAGGCGAAATATATGTTGCTATATTGCACAAACAATTGCCAGAAAACCGTTTTTATACACAAGTCAACGCAACTCGTCACTCTGATTTTGACACTGCTCTGAATACAAATGGTCAGATATAATAAGTGCATAGTTCATAAAAAGCCACCAACACTAACATGGTAAAATCCTCCAAACAACAAAAATGCCAGTGGCCGACTAGATACTGTACCTGCAATCATAGCTACCTGGTCTGAAGCAGAACAAGTAGAGAGAATTACAATTGTGACAAGTTAATTCTCACATCTGAACAGTCTATTTCCAGTCATACAATTTTCAAGTTCCAGTTTTGCTTCGCCATCCTGCACTATATTAGTACATTTGCATTAAGCAGAAAGAATAGAGCTGGGATGACAACGGTTATTTCATTCTGCCCTGTGGTGCCATTGGCATTGGACTGAGATCATTTAAGGCCAAATTCTGTGTGGTGTAACGTGCAAACTTGCAAAGCCACTTGGGATCAAGGCAAATATTTGTTGGATAAGTGTAAAAATGTTGCTTGTCTTAAATCAAAAAAGTAGAAATACAGAGTAAGTTTGCATCGCTCCCAAAATGCAGCCAGGGAAAACTGGAACAAAATTAACTTTGCCCCAATCCACACCTCCAATTCACAGAAACTTCACCTTGATTACTCAACTATACACATTTTGAGCATTATGCAAGTTTGGACTGCAGGGGACAGAATGGTGTAGGACAAAGGCATCCCATGTTTAAGTAATCTAAATTAACTTTCTTTCTGCAATTAAAATTTAATGTAATCCATATTAACTGTGCTTTCACACTAAATAATTTGTAGATTTTGATAACCCTGGCCACTGATAAAGCTAGTAGTTGCTTAATTAATGTATTGCTTAGTCTCATTCTTATATTGTTATTAGATACTTTATAATGGTATACGTTCAGGAAGCCGGCGGACGCAATGCCGACCCACGACTTCCTGACTACTTAATCCCGGCGACGGTTAAATGACAGGCGTCTAAATCTAGACGCCTGTCATTTTACCGACACCGGGAGACCGGCGCCCGCCATCCCGATTGAAGGGATGCCGGGCGCCGCGCGCGGGGGGTTAAGTTTAGGGCTGTGACTCCTTGGATAGTAGCCATCTGGACAGGACAGAGTTAGGCACCCCCCCTGGAGATTAGGGTCAGGCTAGGGGAAGGGGGGGTTAGGCACCCCCGGGGGGAGGTTAGGCACCCCTCTGGGGGACTTAGGTTTAGGCGATGTGGAAGGGGGAGTTAGGTTTAGGCATTTAGAGGGGGGATTAGGGTTAGGCACAGGGGGGGGAGGTTAGGCACCATAAAGGAGGGTTAGGACTAGGGGGTAGAATTAGTTTATACTTGCCTTTAGGACGATCAGGAATTCCTCCTCTGTCGGGTTGCCGCTGCGGCCGGCGGTAAATCATACCAAATGTTTATCTGCATGCTCCTACTCTTACCCACTAGCAGTGACAAAGTTAATGTGATCTGGCACAACTGATGTCCCCATAATCACACCAACCACTCGCACTTGTCAATCAAAATTCTTGTATGTCCCCCATTTTTGTTCCATTATTTGTTCCAGGGCCGGCTCCAGGGGGAGCCGCGCCCTGTGCAGAACGGGACTTAGGCTCCCGTTACCTGCGCGCGGCTTCGACATGTGCGACCGTAAATAAAGGTGTGGCCTAATTACCATAGGTCATGCCCCCTGAATTATGTTAAATGGGGGGGTGTCTGTACGGCATGCTTCCCATTAATGTCAGGCTGGGGGCGAGCCCAGCACTATGGCAGTAGCTGGGCTGCTGCCAGCCCTCTTGCTGCACTGAATGGATGCTGCGCGCATGCACGCAGCATCTATTCCTCTTCTCCAGGGACAGCACAGCTGCGGCAGTGGAGGTGCCCGAAAAAACGGGACTGTCCCGCTGAAATTGGGAATGGTTGGGAGGGGACTTTATGATGGGGATGTAGAAGTTAAGCTATTCATCAAATTCCAAAAATTATGTTTTTTCAGAATTTGATGGTGTTACTATACGCCATTCTCATATGGCGTATAGCCCCCGATAGTGTACACAAGCTGCCATCTAGTTTGTGTAGGAAAGTGACAGTACTTACCAACTGTCAGCTCCCTCCTGCAGGTCCCTCCATTGGCTAGGTCCTCCATATTGCTCCTGCTCCTACTTCGGGTCTCTTGGCTCCCTCCGATGTGTCCCTCAGGCTCCCGGCATCCCTTTCTCCAAGCAGGGCCCTCGGGCTCACAGTTCCGATGTTCCTTTCTTCATGCAGGTCCCTCGAGCTCCTGGTTCCGGCGGCACTTGATCCACGCAGGTCCCTCAGGCTCCCAGTTCCGGTGGCACTTGATCCACGCAGGTCCCTCGGTCTCCCGATTCCAGCGGCTCTTTCTCCCAGCAGGTCCTTCAGGCTTTGTTTCTAGTGCATGTTACTGCTGATGGGAAGCGGCTCCCCTCCGTTCCCCGTTAGCACTTATAAGTACTTCTTCAATTGTTAAGCTTACTTACGGAGGGGAGACACTTCCCATCAGCAGCAGCATGCAGTGGCGGACAGAACGTAGATTAGTAAAAAAAAAAGTAGAAAAAAATAATTATATTCAATTAGCGTAGCTGTAAACCAATGCTGCACATGCGCTGCTTCATTGAATAGAAGCGACGCATGCACAGAACTGATTATAGATGCAGTAAGATAGGGGCAGGCAGGGAAAAGTATCTATTATCCGTAAAGCTGTCATCGCATAAATAACAGCTTTTCGGAAGGACAGCGTAAGGCAGGTGCAATCTGACTGAGCCAATTAACCCCGTGGTTGTGGGAGCAGTATACCTTTAAGAATTATGATGTCGGTGTCAGTCATTAGTGTTAGCCTTTAGGGTTGCTTGGGGGTTTGGTCTTGCTGGTATATTAGGTCTGTTATCCAAAGACTCTGCATCTTTGTTTCTGGAAATTTCTAGTCCAGGAGTCAGGGAAGTGTCTGTGCAATTTGATTGTTTAGTTTGTGCATATACTCTTTTCTTTCTCTTTATTTCTTAGTCTATTCTTCTCTTCCTCCTCTTGTATCCCAGTATTTTTGCACTTCTATATATCCCCTTTCTTTATCTCTATCTCTTACATTTTACCTTGTTTTACTCATTAACCTTCTCCCTCCCACCACCTGTTGCGCGGCTCCCCCTTGCTATGCCTCACCGCCCAGCTTCAGCCCGCTCAGCTTCTTTAGCCAGAGCGGGACCTACTGTGTGCCATGCGGCTAGCAGTCACGTGGCCGAGTCGTGGCGCGGGTCACATCCAGTGACAGCTGTGCCGGAGCCGGAGGCCCCCTGGTGGTGTTGTGCGGAGGCGGCGGCCTCCGTCACAACACATACTTGTGAAGGACGCGGCCCGTGCGGCTGCTGTGGGTGCATCCTGATAGGCCTCGCACATGACGGTGGCGGGGTCAGCGGTCCTTTCGCTTGTCCCCGACGCTGATGCAGGCCTTGGGGCTGGGTCCTTGATCGCTGCTGTCAACGGCGTTCCGGGCGAGGGGCGGAGCTAATGGCCATTGCTGCGCCAGTACTCAGGGGCTCTAGGCCAGGCAGGGGGGTAGGGTGTTTTGCACAGCTCTGGTTCTGGTCCCATCTGGGCACCCCGCTGGCCAGTGATTTGGGTGCAGCATACTGCTGCTGTGCAGGGTGACATAATGCCCTCTCCTAGCGTATGGCTTATTATGCGCCGCTTTAAGTGAGGTGGTGTCTGCGGGGGGAGATGCTTTTTGGTGTGGGTCACATGACGCTGGGTCATACTTCCACCACCACCCTCTCCGCCCCCCCACCCGTTAGCGCAGTGCGTGCGGAGAGTGCACTTGCGTAATTCCCGTTTTAATTAATTAAATAATTTGCACCACCTTTTCACATGTATCAGCCAGTAATAAATAACCAGTGTACCAGCAAGGAGATCTGGAAACCATGCACCGTTATGGATGTGCGGCTTTAGAGCACAATATGTACATATATGTCCAGGGAAAATAAGAAAAAATAACAACATACACAACATTATGATTTAAAATGCAGTAGTGCTCAGTCACGATGTGTTTTATTTATACACTTTATAGTGTTTTATTGTGTGTGAATTCTATATATTTCATTATCTAGTGCAGTATATCCTTATTTCTACACTTCTATCGATAAATGTAATAGTAGCATGACACAGCTCTGGTTTAGCCACTCTTCATATTATCCTTCTGTTTGGTTAGAAATACCTACTAGGTATTTAAATATGAGGCTATTTATTCATATTCTTGTGTTAAATATCATTAACAGCTCATACTGATTCATCATGCCTCCTTGTATCTGGAGTACTGATTCATCTATACTGTCTCTCCCCATATCACATGTTCTGACCTCATATTCAAAGGATGTATGGCTAGAGTTATTAGGACCACTATCACCCGCAACTTTATAAACAGCGTTTCGTTAGTGATGAAATTATGTTACATACATTGATCTCCCCGTTGACATCCCTTTGATCAGGTGATATGTCAGCCTCATATTGTACATTTGTTTCACTTTAAACCTGTTGGAGGTGCTTTAAAATGTATTTACATTTTATGGTATTCATAATAACCATTTAGTTTACTCCCATTGGGTTTTTATATTATTTCATACTACTATAATCAAGTCAGGTTTGAAACAGGACACTAATTCAGCCCCTCTTATTATCTTTTGTTGTTTGGCACCTTTGTTGGCGGCGCTGTCCATGTCTGCCTACCCAGAGTCTGTGTAGTCATCTGCACACTTGCAGGAAACTTTGCGCCCCCCCCCCCTTAAAGGGTCCATTTGTTGCGCGTTTACCATTAGCTAGGGGTGTTAAGTCCTGGTGCTGCGCCTTTGGTGTCCCATTCTACATCTACGAATGTGGCTATGGATTTTGTGCCTGATCTCCCTTCTCCCTCCTCTGCAGGTGTTCCTGCGGCTGTGACCCCTGTTAACCAGATTGATGACGCGGTGGTTTGCTGAATAGATTGATTGCGTTGCTTAAATGGGTAACGATAGCTGGGTGCAAATGATAGCCGATAGACCTTGATTTATTGATGGCAGTCGAAGGTGTGTGCTTATTGCAATTTGAATTTAATTTGCTCAAATTGGCATTTGCAACGGCGTCATGGTGCATTTCGGGTTAGTGAGTTGATGGCAACGGCCGCGCTTCGGCGTCTGCACTGCTTTGTTGGGACGTATTGTGCGGTGAGGAACCTCTGTTGCGCAGGTTTAGTTGTGAGTAGTTCACAATTGATCAGTTCAAATGAACTGATCTTCAAAATGAACTAGTTCAATCAGTTCACAGCTCTGGCAATGATCAGTTCATCATGAGTTAAAACACGTGGGATTCACCATCAGCTAATGACACGGTGCTGAGTGCTGCATCCTATATGCTGTATTGTTTATTCTACAAGACCTAGGGGGAGATGTATCAAACTTTAAAGAGAGATCAAAGGGGAAAGTTGCCCATAGCAACCAATCAGCTTCTGTAATTTTGTAGACAGTGTTGAATAATTGACAGAAGCTGGCATATACAACCCCTACTCTATCACACCCATTATGTCCCTTAATAATGAAAAATAGAAAAATTGTTAATTTGGAGAGGAAAACAGAAATGCAATTAGTCATAATAATAATAAACTAATAATAATACTACTATGATTTATAGCAAACTGTGTATCATAATGTAATGATGGGCCTACATTTATGTGGAGGCCTGGAGCTGTAGTCCCTTTAACCCATTTTTAATCTAGCCCAGGTGTGCATCCAGTGACATTAATGGGTGCAATTAAATATAAGATGGGGTAATGGTAAGGGTTTTTTCCTATTACTGTTTTTTCTTCCCAATTACTGTGTTTTCAAAGCATGAAAAAGTGACACGTCACAATATTCTTAATTTGGGTCTTTCTCAACAATAATTTACATTGCAGAGCTAAACATGCCACTACCACTTTGCTGTATAAGTGATTGCTTTTTAAAATAATACAAGATCAGACATATTAAACATATCTGATCATTTGAACAGGACTCATCTAGTAGACATGCTGTACTGTGTAATAGAGTTGTTTCCTATCACTTCTATTAGCAGTGTATCAGATCCAGTGATGCAATGTCCTAAATTAACTGAATTTTTGAACTACTATTTTGAGTGAACTAAATCATAATGACCTAATAATCAAAATTAATTAGATTTCCCCTCTCTACGCAGGATGCGTCGCTCTAACACTTACCAGTTTGGGCGGGGTCGCTGACTAGCTTTGCAGAACTGTCAGGAAGCCAGGACCTGCCCGGTGTGTATTTTTTAGCGCGTGACTATTTGCGGCTGCGCTCAGAGTGTGGAGAAGTGTGGTGGTACATCCGGATCGGGGTTCCATTTGGTAAATACCAATTTGGTCAGTTTTTGCAGCGGTGTATGGCAGATCTCGGTTTACCTTAGCGCGAATATGGTGCTCATTCGTTCCGAATGGGGACTGCCATGTCTGCTGCCGCTTCCGGTTTTTCAACGTCAGAGATTCAGGCTCTGGGTAGGTTGAACGCCGGAGCATTCCGTCGGTTGGTGCGTACGGGAGGGTGCTTGCTAGCGCTATTCGGCATGCTACCCAGCGGTTTAGACTACTCGCTTTCAGGGGTTTGGAGGGATTTTTATTTTTTCCTACGGAGGAAACAAATATTCCCCATAAGTAGAAAAGATCCTAGTAGGTTTTTGTTTTTACCTCCAGCCTGGTTGGCATGCTTGTGTTTGTCACTAACATCGTTATTGTTGTTTTATGTTGTCCTGTCTGCGGGTTTGCAGGTGTGCATGATGTGGTTCGAGTGTTGTGTTTTCAATACCTTTCTTAAATAACTATGTTATTTTCTTACTGGTTTTACGATGTTAGGCCAATCTGGATTATTGACAGTCATTCCTTTTATTGGACCGCTAAGTTGGCCGCTGTGCATGACTTAAGCTCTTTTGTTTCGGCCCATGGTGCTAAATGGTTGGGTTTTTAGAGGAATGCTCTGGCGTGAACGATGGGGCGTCTTTCTACGGTGCTGCTGTTTGGTCGGCCTATGGTGTGATCGTGCACTTAAGTGAGATGATGGCGGAGTGTGGTTCAGAGTGCACTCAGATTCATAGACGAACATTTGTTGGTCTGACGGGGACCAGCTGTCGGAGGTCAATTTGCTTATGTTGGTGGAGGCTTTGTTTAAGGTGATAGTGGAGTGGTTTAGTTTCTTTGGTGGCGGGCTGCGGCTTGAGTTGCCTTGCTTTGGCGGAAAGAACGGTAGTCTGCTTCTAGTTATACAAATTAGATGGGTGCAATGATAGGGCAGAAACGTCCCTACCGGGAAATGACACAGCCCGGCCGGTGATGTGTTTGGTCTGCGTGTGTTTTGTGGGAGTGTCCGTTCTTTGTTGTCCGCCACCATACTAACTTTAAGCTCACAATCAATTTCAATTGGCAACTTCTAATTATCTAATTAGATAACCTAAATTCAATATTATATTAATTAATAATTAATAATCTAATGTCAAATAAATTTGACCTTTAATTTTAAATCCAATTTCTGTTGTCTGTGTGTTTATTTTTAGATACGTTTTTATATGTGTTAAGTCTGAAGGACATAGTGTACATATCAACCATAGGGAGTTCAGGACAGCGTAAGGCAGGTGCAATATGACTGAGCCAGTTTAAACCACGTGGTTGTGGCAGCAGTATACCTTTAAGAATTATGATGTTGGTGTCAGTCATTAGTCTTAGCCTATAGGGTTCCTTGGGGGTTTGGCCTTGCTGGTATATTAGGTCTGTTATCCAAAGACTCCACCTCTTTGTTTCTGGAAATCCCACCCTCCCTCCCTGTTTGTGGTGTGTTTGCTAGGTGTGTTGTGGCGGAAAGAACGGTATTCTGCTTCTAGTTATACAAATTAGATGGGTGCACTCTCCTTGTTCAATGATAGGCCAGAAACGTCTCTACCGGGTAATGACACAGCCCGTCCGGGCATGCTTTTGCTGGAGAGTTGAACACCAGCGGTGATGTGTTTGGTCTGCATGTGTTTTGCGGGAGTGTCCATTCTTTGTTGTCCGCCACCATACTAACATTAAGCTCACAATCAGTTTCAATTGGCAACTTCTAATTAATTAGGTAGCCCAAATTCAATATTATATTAATTATTAATAATCTAATGTCAAATAAATTTGACCTTTAATTTTAAATCCAACTCCTGTTGTCTGTGTGTGTTTATTTTTAGATAAGTTTTTAGTTGTGTTAAGTCTGAAGGGTATAGTGCGCATATCAACCATAGCGAGTTTATAGATACTTATGGAGAAAAGGAATGATGAATTCCTCCAGTAATTAGGTAGAAATCCTTGCGAGTTTAGGCCCCTGAGACCCCTATTTGTACATCACTAGCTACTAGTGCTTTACTTGGTTTATCTTCTGTTTTTCTGCCAAAATTCAGTTTTACAGTATTTGTGCCTATTTCTAATACTATAGTTTATACATGGGGGGATATTGTTTTAGTCCATTCTTCATTTTAACTAAAACTACACAATCAGTACAAAAGGGGTACTGTAACTTGTAATAAATGGTATGAAAACTTCATTTCCATAGAAGGGTGAAAATGTTGTAAAAAATATATATTACTTCTTAGACCAGGAGAAACCCATTATTTTCATTGTTCATTTCAATTGGAGTTATTACTTTATATCCTTTAAATTTCCAATTAGCCTTTTTGGGGAACAAGTGATCTTTTAATGACAAAAAAAGGAAAGGAAAAAGAATTAGTGGCTGGAAAAACAATCATTGTTTTTTATACGCTGGACTCATTTTCATGGCTTTATTAATAGCTGTATAAGGTAAATGCTTCTGGTGAAGTCAGATGAAAAGAAATTGCCCTGATTATTTCGACCCTTTATGGACATGCCCTGAATATTTTCATGAGCAGCAGCAGAACCATTGACACCTGTTGGAGTATAGCAACTAGTAAAGGCTGATTGTTTCCTGATACTAACAAAATAATCCATTTAATAAGACTCAATTTTTTTTAAACTAATTTAAAATAGCATGTTGCACATACAGGGGCTGTTTTTGAGTCACACACAGACGCGGCTGCGTCTTTTGTTGCAACCGCACCTATATGCTAATGGCGTGATGCATTTTTGTAATATTGTGACACCCGCTTGCAGCATCTTGCGGCGGTGCATTCCCCTTTTGGTTGCAAATGGGACACATGCACGCACCTAAAACATCAGCCAACTGCGTGCGGAATTGACACTGCATACAACTCAGAATAAGCCAAATAGTATGTTAATGTTTCACAACAAATGAAAAAATTATTTGATAACATTTTACAAGAAGCAATGATTCATGTATGTGAAAGTTATATGAACAATATATTCTGAATTAGTCGCACTGCGCATGCGTCGTGATGGGTTACTGATGGAGGCCGTAGCGAGCACTAGGACCTACCGTGGGCGTGTTGCAGCCAGCAACTGCCTGTGTACACAGTTGTACTGGCCCTGGCGTCATAATTCCGACAGATGTTCTGAGCAACCACAGTGTTGCTCAGAAAATCAATGGTACGACCGATGTGTGACCAATGATGGATCTTTGTAGGCAAGTGTCTGATTAGCGACACAGCCCGTTGGCGCCTCTGTACAAATTTCATCAGCTGTGGCATTAGCATATATTCTCAGTACCGCTGCGTACAAAGACGCAGTGGAAAATTATATAGCGTCCATTTCTGAATCAGGCCCTTAGGTCTGGTACCAACTGGCATTTACATACATTTTATTAGCGTTTTTAATGTTCGTTCAACATTGTATAAAAAATAAATCATTGTTTCCCCTATCAGCATACCCACTCATATTCCAATGACTTTACTGTCTGGTTTTGCTTTGGTAAATACTGTAGAAAATCATACTATGATCTCCAAATGCAGGTGAAAATGCAAACAATAAATGCATGTCAAATTTATATTAAAAATGCAAATGCAGCACCAGTGGGTATATAGTGGCCTATTCATCAACACTAAAATAACGTTTTTAAGGACATTTTCCTTAATTAACATTATTTTATTATTCATGAAGAGACTTAACACAGGAGATATCACTGATATCTCCTGGTTAAGTCCCCCAGCGTTAATTTTCACACTCATTAGTATGGGGATATGGAAATTATAAGTTCAGAAAAAAGTGCTGCGCTTATCTTCTATGATGTTTTGATATGTTTCGAAAGAAACAAAGCTAGATCGTTTGTTATTATCACCCTCAATGGATAATTACTTCTGAGTCAAGAGAGGTAAAATAGTTTACTAATTGGTTCAACATGTGATTACAAATACACAAATGAAATAAACACATTAATAAACATAAACATATAATGATACAATAAAGATATTAATAAAATATTATACTGAGGGATTTCAATATCAACTTGTGGTGAATGTCCTTATCCCATCAGTGTGGACAATGCAGATCCGCAGCCTCTATATGATAGACAGATGGTTTGTGCTGCAGATTCTGGGTTATTAGCAAAAAAAAACTAATGAAGAAAAAAATGCATGCATATTTTTGGCAAGTGCCAATATGTCTGTATGAGTGACTACCGTGCCACTGTATAAATGGAAGTCACTTTTGGTTAGATGAATGAAAATAGGAATATAGTACAGTCTAAAAGCAGCATCCCTCTTATGGATAGTACAGTAGGTTATGAGGGGATGCCGTTGGTGCACTTGCCGCGGTGCAGGGGATCAGATTGTGCACTTGGGCTGCGAGCTATCAGCGTGAGTATGTCAAGTGCAGAGGTGTAGCTAGGTGCCATGGTGCCTGGAGCAAGGGTATGTTTGGCGCCCCCCCCTTCCCTGTACTGAATTGGGGGCATGTTACATTTGAAAATAAAAAAAATCCTAAATTGGTGACATAGGGCCTGATTCAGCAAGAATCGCAATTGCAAAGCTGCACGCAGGCTATAGATATGATGCATGCATGCAGGCAGCTTTGCAATTGCGATCCTTGCAATAATGCAAATGCAGCTGAAGGTGTATGACGCCCCCTGCTGCATTTGCGATCCCAGCACTGCAACTGAGGTCGCAGGCTGGGAACACCATCGCGACCTTCGGTGGTCGATGGTTGCGATGGTGGATGGCATCGGGCGCCCAGCCAGCTGAGTAAGCCTCAGCTTGCTCAGCCTGGCTTGCATATGAGCCCATAAAACTGTGTAAGTTCACTTTAGTTCAAAACGTTTATAGTTCACACATTGTTTTTAAATAGTACATTACATTTTTTATGACTGTAGTGCCTCCCCCCTCACCAATTGTAGCAGGTCCCCATCCCTTATATTTATTATTAAATACATCAGTCAGTGACCTGTTAAATATATATCAGTGGGACACTGATATATAATTAACAGGACAGTAGCTGATGGGTGCAATAATAAATATAAGGGATGGGGACTGCAACAATCAGTGAGAGGGGGCACTACCACTGACTTTCCTCCCCCTCACTGTTTGTAGCAGGTCCCCATCCCTTCATCCCATTTAATATTGCACCCAACAGTGACCGCCCCTATAAATTATAATGTACATTCTCACATAGCCAGCCGATAAACAGTCCAGCCAGACAGGGAAAAGGGGCGTGTCCTCATGTGAAGGGGCGTGGCCAGTCGGGAAGCCCAGTGGTCCTCCTGTTATTACCAGAGATGCCTGAGGTGCGGTTACATTGGGGGGGGGTGCGGAGTGCAGAGACGGCCGGCTCCCTCACAGTGACAGGAGCCGGGTGCTGCACTTAATTATACAGTACAGCACCAGGCTCCTGTTGCCAGGGGCGTAGGGAGGGTGGCTCAAGTGGAGCGCAAGCTCCAGGCGCCTAAAAGTTTAGAGGGCGTGCCGCAGTCAGACTCTAGCGTGGCTCCAGCCGCCTGTGGCTCACAGCTGTCAGTGACAGCCGAGACGCTTAGGCTTCCACATGCATTTGACGTCAGACGGGGGTGGAGATTAGACAGGACCGAGAGTCTGGAGAGAAGAGCCGCACTGACAGGGGGAGTGCTCTGGCTGGACTAACAGGGGAGTACAAGTGTGCTCTGTCTGCAGTGGCGTCACGCAGGGGGTGCGGGCCGCACCCGGGTGTTACCCAACGAGGAGTGACACCAAGGTGCAGACTCCCCCTCAGCAACAGAGTGCTCTGGACTCAGCTCAATCTCCAGTTGCTTAACATTGGGGTCCGCCTTTGTGCAGGTGCCCCCCGTGTCCAGCTTATACGGAGTTGATGCCGTCGTCTGTGGTGGGGAGTACGCCGGCTCAGAGCTTCTTGAAGCCGATCGCCGGGTGTCCTACCACTGACAGAGACTTACCTGTCGGTATATCACGCTGTCCGCTCCTGCGTGCCAGTGCCTGATCTCCCAACTGTCCGTACTTCCACCTTCTCGTCTCTCTCACTGTCGGGCAATGGGGGATCACATGCATGTGTATGTATGCATGCATATGTATATGAGTTTATCAAGCACTTTTTAGAATGATTGGTGAAAAATCAATCTTCATTTATATTTACCTACCGAGTAATTTCTCATCGTCTGACAAATATACAAACTATTAGTGTGTCAATACACTATGTTTTTCAATCTAGCAAATTTAATCATATTATGATGGAACAATGGACAATTGTTGATACTTAGATTCATATTCAGATTTATTTTCATCCTACTATAAAATTAATTTTTATGTTGGTTCATTTGTACTATTATTTTTCAAAATTTATTATTATTCATTATTTATTATCTATATATATATTTTCTATTATTTATTACTTATGATTATATTATCATTATAATATTATTTATTTATATCTATCACCATTGAATAAATAAATAATAATAATTAAAAGACTTAACTAACCAAGATGAACAGGAATGAACAATTAACAATGATGATTGACAATGATAATTGACATGTATAAGCCAATCAGTTCATTGACAAGTGATCTGGAACACCTCTGTCAATTAACAACACCCTTTAATAAGACAGACAAGGAAGAAAAGCACAGCATTCCCCAGAGGTAGACCAGCAATTGGTTGAAACGCGTTGGGAGCATACACAAGTTTATCCACATCAAAGGAAGAACAAAGGTTTTCTGGACGAGATTCCGAGCACGGTAGCGGTCACGTGATCCCCCATTGCCTGACAGTGAGAGAGATGAGGAGAAGGCGGAAGTACGGACAGCAGGGAGATCAGGCACCGGCAAACTGTGTATCATAATGTTGTAATGATGGGCCTACATTTATGTGGAGACCTGGAGCTGTAGTCCCATCCACCGATTTTTAATCTAGCCCAGGTGTGCATCCAGTGACATTAATGGGTGCAATTAAATATAAGATGGGGTAACGGTATGGGTATTTTCCTATTACTGTTTTTTCTTCCCAATTACTGTGTTTTCAGAGCATGAAAAAGTGACACGTCACAATATTCTTAACTTGGGTCTTTCTCAAAAATAATTTACATTGCAGAGCTAAATATGTCACTACTGCTTTGCTGTATATGTGATTGTTTTTTAAATAATACAAGATCAGACATATTAAACATATCTGATCATTTCAACAGGACTCATCTAGTAGAAATGCTGTACTGTGTAATAGAGTTGTTCCGTTTCCTGTCACTTCTATTAGCAGTGTATCAGATCCAGTGATGCAATGTCCTAAATGAACTGAATTTTTGAACTACTATTTTGAGTGAACTAAATCATAATGACCTAATCATCAAAATTAACTAAATTTCCCCTCTCTACGCAGGATGCGTTGCTCTAACACTTACCAGTTTGGGCGGGGTCGCTGACTAGCTTTGCAGAACTGTCAGGAAGCCGGAACCTGCCCGGAGTGTTTTTTTAGTGTGTGACTATTTGCGGCTGCGCTCAGAGTGTGAAGAAGTGTGGTGGTACATGCGGATGGGGGTTCCATTTGGTAAATACCAATTTGGTCAGTTTTTGCAGCGGTGTATGGCGGATCTCGGTCTTCCTTAGCGCGAATATGGTGCTCATTCGTTCCGAATGGGGACTGCCATGTCTGCTGCCGCTTCCGGTTTTTCAGTGTCATAGAGTCAGGCTCTGTGTATGTGGAACTCCGGAGCATTCTGTCGGTTGGTGCGTACGGGCATTGTGTTTGCTAGCGCTATTCGGCATGCTACCCAGGGGTTTAGACTACTCGCTTTCAGGGGTTTGGAGGGATTTTTATTTTTTCCTACGGAGGCAACAAATATTCCCCATAAGTAGAAAAGATCCTAGTAGGTTTTTGTTGTTACCTCCAGCCTGGTTGGCATGCTTGTGTTTGTCACTAACATCGTTATTGTTGTTTTATGTTGTCCTGTCTGTGGTTTGCAGGTGTGCATGATGTGGTTCGAGTGTTGTGTTTTCAATACCTTTCTTAAATAGCTATGTTATTTTCTTACTGGTTTTACGGGCCAGTCTGGATTATTGACAGTCATTCCTTTTATTGGACCGCTAAATTGGCCGCTGTGCATGACTTAAGCTCTTTTGTTTCGCCCCATGGTGCTAAGTGGTTGGGTTTTTAGAGGAATGCTGTGGCGTGAATGATGGGGCGTCTTTCTACGGTGCCACTGTTTGGTGGGCCTATGGTTTTTGATCTTGCGCTTAAGTGGAGAAGATGATTGCAGAGTTGTGGTTCAGATTGCACTCAGATTCGCTGTGAATTTGTTGGTCTGAAGGGGACCATTTGTCAGAGTGGCGAGTATTATAAGGATGTCTATGTCTACGGTGCTACTGTTTGGTCGGCCTATGGTGTGATCGTGCACTTAAGTGAGATGAAGGCGGAGTGTGGTTCAGAGTGCACTCAGATTCATAGACGAACATTTGATGGTCTGACGAGGACCAGCTGTCGGAGGTCAATTTGCTTATGTTGGTGGAGGCTTTGTTTAAGGTGATAGTGGAGTTGGTTTAGTTTCTTTGGTGGCGGGCTGCGGCTTGAGTTGCCTTGCTTTGGTGGAAAGAATGGTATTCTGCTTCTAGTTATACAAATTAGATGGGTTGTTGAATGATAGGCCAGAAACGTCCCTACCGGGAAACAACACAGCCCGTCCGGGCGTGCTTTTGCTGGAGAGTTGAACACCAGCGGTGATGTGTTTGGTCTGCGTGTGTTTTGTGGGAGTGTCCATTCTTTGTTGTCCGCCACTATACTAACTTTAAGCTCACAATCAATTTCAATTGGCAACTTCTAGTTATCTAATTAGATAGCCCAAATTCAATATTATATTAATTATTAATTAATTATTAATAATCTAATGTCAAATAAATTTGACCTATAATTTTAAATCCAACTCCTGTTGTCTGTGTGTGTTTATTTTTAGATAAGTTTTTAGTTGTGTTAAGTCTGAAGGGTATAATGTACATATCAACCATAGGGAGTTTATAGATACTTATGGAGAAAAGGAATGATGAATTCCTCCAGTAATTAGGTAGAACTCCTTGCGAGTTTAGGCCCCTGAGACCCCTATTTGTACATCACTAGCTACTAGTGCTTTACTTAGTTTATCTTCTGTTTTTCTGCCAAAATTCAGTTTTACAGTATTTGTGCCTATTTCTAATACTATAGTTTATACATGGGGGGATTTTGTTTTAGTCCATTCTTCATTTTAACTAAAACTACACAATCAATACAAAAGGGGTACTGTAACTTGTAATAAATGGTATGAAAACTTCATTTCCATAGAAGGGTGAAAATGTTGTAAAAAATATATATTACTTCTTAGACCAGGAGAAACCCATTATTTTCATTGTTCATTTCCATTGGAGTTATTACTTTATATCCTTTAAATTTCCAATTAGCCTTTTTGGGGAACAAGTGATCTTTTAATGACAAAAAAGGACTAAAAAAGGAAAGGAAAAAGAATTAGTGGCTGGAAAAACAATCATTGTTTTTTATACGCTGGACTCATTTTCATGGCTTTATTAATAGCTGTATAAGGTAAATGCTTCTGGTGAAGTCAGATGAAAAGAAATTGCCCTGATTATTTCGAACCTTTATGGACATGCCCTGAATATTTTCATGAGCAGCAGCAGAACCATTGACACCTGTTGGAGTATAGCAACTAGTAAAGGCTGATTGTTTCCTGATACTACAAAATAATCCATTTAATAAGACTATGATTTCTTTTTAAACAAATTTAAAACAGCATGTTGCACATACAGGGGCTGTTTTTGAGTCACACACAGACGTGGCTGCGTCTTTTGTTGCAACCGCACCTATATGCTAATGGCGTGATGCATTTTTGTAATATTGTGACACCCGCATGCAGCGTCTTGCGACGGTGCATTCCCGTTTCGGTTGCGAATGGGACACATGCACACACCTAAAACATCGGTCAACTGCGTGCGGAATCGACACTGCATACAACTCAGAATAAGACAAATAGTATGTTAATGTTTCACAACAAATGAAAAAATTATTTGAAGCAATGATTCATGTATGTGAAAGTTATATGAACATATTCTGAATTAGTCGCAATGCGCATCCGTCATGATGGGTTCCTGATGGAGGCCGTAGCGAGCACTAGGACCTACCTTGGGCGTGTCGCAGCCAGCAACTGCCTGTGTACACAGTTGTACTGGCCCTGGCGTCATAATTTCGACAGATGCTCTGAGCAACCACAGTGTTGCTCAGAAAATCAATGGTACGACCGATGTGTGACCATTGATGGATCTTTGTAGGTAAGCGGCGGATTAGCGACACAGCCAGTTGGCGTTTCTGAACAAATTTCATCAGCTGTGGCATTAGCATATATTCCCAGTACCGCTGCGTACAAAGACGCAGTGGAAAATTACATAGCGTCCATTTCTGAATCAGGCCCTTAGGTCTGGTACCCACTGGCATTTACATGCATTTTATTAGCGTTTCTAATGTTCGTTCAACATGGTATAATAATATAAATAATTGTTTCCTTTATCAGCATACCCATTCATATTCCAATGAGTTTACTGTCTGGTTTGCATTGGTAAATGCATTGGAAAATCATACTATGATCTCCAAATATGGGTGAAAATGCAAACAACAAATGCATGTCAAATTTATATTAAAAATGCAAATGCAGCACCAGTGGGTATATAGTGGCCTATTCATCAACACTAAAATAACGTTTTTAAGGAGATTTTCCTTAATTAACGTTATTTTAGTATTCATGAAGAGACTTAACACAGGAGATATCACTGATATCTCTTGGCTAAGTCCCCCTGCGTTAATTTCCACACTCCCCATACATCAGTATGGGGATATGGAAATTATGCTATTCATCAAATTCCGAAAATTATGTATTTTCGGAATTTGATGGAGTTACTATCCACCACTGTGAGGTGGCGAAAAGCAGGTAAAACTTACCTGTGTCAGTGTGTGCAGGTCCCCCGGCGTCTTCCTCCGGCACTCTGGTCCGTTCTCTGGCTCCAGAGGCTGCTCTGACACTGTGTTCTCCCAGCAGCACAATAAAGTTTACAAGAAAAAAAAAAGTTTTGTTTTCTAAACTGTACTGTGGTCTGCTGCAAAAACATGTGTCAGAGCAGACATCAGAGCCAGAGGTGCTACAGCGTGCAGGTAAGTCGGAGATAGGGGGAGGTATGCGGAGGGGGACACAAAATTACCGCAGCTGTAGGCAGTGCTGCACATGTGCTGGTTTTACAGATGTAACAGCGCATGCGCAGCACTGATTACTGCAGCGGTAGAGAGGGAAAACTATTTCCCGAAAAGCTGTCATTGCAAAAATGACAGCTTTTCAAAATAGATAGTTATGCACAGGAGGAATGATAAATTCCTCTGGTAATTAGGTAGAACTCCATGCGTGTTCTAAACCTAATTCCCTCCATCGGTTTTTTAGGTATGATAAATAGGCCCCATAGTCTTATAGTTACATACAATTCTTCAAACTATACTTTTGGTTTCCACTGTTATCAAGTGTTTTCTGTGCTGTTAAATTATATTTTATAATAACTGAAATGGTTTGCTTTGCTTAGATTTCAAAAAGTGGGCTATTATATACTCGTAGAGGATGTTTAAAAAAATTGTCAGAGAATACATTGCTACTAATATCACCGGTAATTTATTGATCCAAGACAGTGCTCAGCATGCATTTAGCAAAAGTTCTGATATTCATGGCTGGGGTGGGTCCAGTGGGGGATGATTGCTACAGTGAGAGGCATGCAGAGGATCCTGCTGTGCTGATCCGATTCTGTTAAAAACATAATTAAAGTGCCCAGTGTTCAACTTGCATCTGCTTCCTGCTTGGCAAATTCTAGGTGTTGCCATGCAGTGTACGGCTGTAACCAGGAATGACGGTGTTACTGTATCCTATTAGCACACTCATTGGTGGATGGCGCTGGTCATTCAAGAATCTGATTTGTAGGCAGTCTCAAGTTTGTGATTGGTAAATATACACCTATAATACACAGATTGGAAACTGCTCAATTAATTTTATGGCCTATCACATGTACATGCAAGGGAGGGGTAAATCTAGACTTTGAAAAACAAAACAATTCTCCCAGCACACTGCAATGGGCCAGCAAAAGTGACTGACATCCTACATGATAATAAAATGCAAGAGGTACACACTTAAAGATTTTCTGTCCAACTATCCAACTAGTTGATTGGTTGGAATGAAAATCTGGTAACGTATGGTAGTAAATGATGATCAGCAATTTGCTCCTAAATGCCAGAAAACAGATGAAAATGGTCGTTCAGACAAGTTTGTTAAATGTTTGATCTAAACAATTTGTTCAAACAACAGTTTTTGTCCATTTTCCGGCATTTGGGAGCAAATTGCTGATTGTCATTTGCTTTCATACCTTACTAGATTTTCATTCCAACCAATCAACTAGTTGGATGGTTGGACAGAAAATCTTTACGTATGTATGCAGCCTTAAAGGCAACACAAAGACACAGAGGATGTCCTATTTGTGTCAGATCTAGGCACCAATCTGATTGCCATCAGTGTACTGGAGAAGAAGGGATACAAAGTCTAATTAGTAGATGGTCATTGTGTTATGTACAATAAAAGAGGGACTGTATTATCCTAGACACTGAATAGTCTTGTGTGATGACAGCTTCTGACTCCAACCAGTCCATGGAACTATGGTATACAGTAAAAGACTGGGCGATCTATTTACTAAGCCTTGGATGGAGATAAATTAAATGGAGATAAGGTACAATACAATCAGCTCCTAACTGCCATGCTTATTGGCTGGTACCTTATCTGTGTTCACTTTATCTCCATCCAAAGTTTAGTAAATTGACCCTTGGGTCACCTAAGGTACGACAATGTACAAAGCGGGACTTGTTACCAAGGGTTACATTTAAAAATCTGGCATTTACTACAGGGAGATCTTGTATGTTGCAAAGTACAGTACATTATGTATAGTCAATACCATATCTACTGTGTATGATTTGCTACTTTACCAACTAGATTTGGATTCAGCCTTGTTAAACGGTGAGCTAGTGAAATAATTGGAGCCACCAGAGCATTACAATGTTGATACGTTCCCAGAGACAAATAATGTCTTTTTAAGCAATTGTTGCATGGGCTAAAACAAAGTGGCCGCTGTTGGTGCATCAAACGAGACAGTTTACTGATAGAGATGAACTTTGGGTCTGATTTATCAACGAGCTTTATCAATCACAAAGAGTGATATAACTTGTTGCATGTGATAAATTGTTGTCCAGCCAATCAGCTCCCAACTGTCATATTTCAAACAGATGACAGTTGGGAGCTGATTGGCTGGAGCACCATTATCATACTCAACGAGTTTTATCACTTGTTGTGAGTGATAAAACTTGTTGATAAATAAAGCCCTGATCATTGTTTGTTTTACAAATGGAGAGAGAAAAGCGTGTTCATCATACTTGTACATGTAGATGATCTTTGGCTTACAGTTCGAGAAAGTGAGATAACCGATGTCAAGTTGTAACTAAGTGATAGGTTTAGACTCAAATACCTTTGGCCGGCGCACTAATTGCTAGTTCTGAGGATCATACAATTTTTGAATGCTGGGACTGTTACTGCAGACCAACAAGGTTATATTAATATAGAAACATAGAATTTGATGGCAGAAAATAATTGGCCCATGTAGTCTGCCCCTTTTTTACCTCTTTGGTAACCTCAACCCTATTTGATCCTTACTTCTATGTAAGGATATTCTTATGCTTATCCCAAGCATGTTTAGATTGCTCTAATGTATTAGCATCTACCACCTCTGATGGGAGGCTATTCCACTTATCCACTACCCTTTCCATGAAGTAATTGGAGGTGGAATGACAGATGCCAAAGCAGTCAGCACACCAATTGACAAAAGCATAAAAATCTCAAAAGCTATGGCCCGTATTCAATTAGCCGCGAAAAGTCAGAATCCATGATTGCGACTTTTTGTCAGGCGGAAACTTACAGTATCTCCGTATTCAATTGCAAACACTTTTCGCATATGCGAAAACGCAATACAATGTAATAGGCAAAAAAGATTTGCCTATGAATAGATGTCGAAAAAAAGTGCAAAATCGCTATTTTAGGGTGCAAAGGTAGAAAAACCACTCTGCACCCTTGGGACAGCCCCCCAAAGGATAACTGTGTAAAAAAAAAAAAAAATAGAGGAACACCCCAAAAAATGACTTCGAAAATGGGGGTGAAAAGTGCAATGTGGGGGTACAAACTTAAAAACTAGCAAAATAGACTTTTGGGAGGTCTGCAAGTATGGGTGAGGTGTTTTTTGGTTTGCATGTGCTTGCTGCAGGTGTGTTTTTTTACGATTTTTAAAACTTTACTTTAGAGACTTTAAACCATGCCTGCACCCATTTTCAAGTACCCCAAATTTTACAGGACTATTTATTTTATCAAAAAAAAACTGCTTAATGCTATTCTTCACCACTAGTGCAAAGACTCTAATTAGAAGAAATTGACACACCTTAAGTACCCCAAATAGCTTTGTTAGGGCTATTCGGGGGCATGTACATTGATCCCCAATGTTAGTGCATCTTTTAGGAGGTGTCAAGCTGATTTCTCCAATTCTGACAGTAGTTTTCGCCTGGTTTGCATTCGCCAGGTTACGTTTTTGCGTGCTTTGGAATTGAATACGGCAAATAGCGGGGGCGCGCACGATAAGTTTCCGAAGCTAAAATACACAATGTAGGCAAAAAGTCTGATATGCGAAAAAGTATCACGGGTGCAAAACTAATTGAATACACCCCTATGTGTCCAACGGCAGAGTCCGAAATAGAGGAAATTAGGAAAGTTCCCTACCAGCATGCCATTGGAACTTTAATGTCCTTTTACACCTTTTTTGCTTCATTTGGCACGAGATGCTTAGCATGGCTAAGATGTTCTACCACGAGTAGCAATTGGATAAATTCCCAAATTTTTTTTGCTGCAAAAGAATTTGTATAAAGTAGCAGATTAAAGTAGCAAATTTTAAGAAAAATCAAACGGCGTGGCTAAGTCACAGAGTTCATGAAATTCCTCTCAAAAACCCTGGAAGAGAACACTGGACAGTCGTCGCCGCTTCCTCAGACGCTTAAAAGGTATAAGTTCCTTAAAGTTAATATTTTTAAATACTGAAAATGTGGAGTTTCAAATAGCAGCGATCAGAAATTAGAATTATCGATTCTAATACTCAAAAATTGATAAATATGCAGTATTGTGTGAGTTAGGTCTTCTTAGTTTAAATTACATGTTTATGTTGTTGTCATGTAACCAGTGACAGCCTTAAGCAACAGCGGGTGTTGGAGGAGTGCGCTCTGTGCGCTGTCTCCTCTTTACTGTCTGAGCACTAAGACCTATACCCACCAAAGTGCGACCTCCATACTGCCAATGTGCTACTGCGTATGTGAAGCTCTCCACGCATCTTCTGCTCTCCAGCGTCTATAATACAGGACGTCTTCCTGAGTGTCTCTTATGATGGAGACTATGGGCCCAGATCTACACGCAAATGCCATTGCAACTGCATTCTCTCACAAATCGCAATTGTGAAAATATGCTAATGGCTCACTCCCCGTCCATTGCTTAGAGAGATGCCCACTGAAAGCATCTGAGAAAAGCTGGGTACACACTAAACGATGTGTTATGACACACGACCCAGCTACTGACAGGCCGACATATTGGGAGGTCTGTACAGATTGGGCGATCCGGTGCCCGACCAACCGATATGCCGCCCCCCCAACCCCGCATAGCACTGCATGGGATCGTCAGCTGCATTGCCTGATCTTACATGCTGCACACATGATCAGGTGATGAGGCTGACGACCCCATGGGACTGTGCACTACACGATGTAGTGCATACACACTAGACATTTTTAACGACTTGTCATTCCGATGTGTCACAATTGGCCAAATCGTTAAAGGTAGGGGGGTATTAAGTCTAAGCTGTTGCAGACATAGCGGGTCTCCAGACACACAGAGGGTTCTCCTGCTGCGAGTGAGGACTCTGTGGCTAATTTACAGATGCCCAGAAAACAGTGTTTAAACGCTGCCAACATATCTGCGTTTCTCTAGCCATAAGTTATCTTCTCCAAACGCTGACTACCTGTCACTCACTTTGCGAGTGAATCCTCAATGTAAGTGTAATCGCAATTCAATCACTGCACGTGCGCAATGTGGCTTTCGTGCATGCCCAATGGCTAACCATCGCTCAATCTGTGTAAATATCGGCATTGCATCTGGATCTGAATCAGGCCCAATATGCTACAGGTCAAAGCCTCACAATACCACTGTATCACCACTGATATATACCATTAGCCATGTTACCACGTAGTCTACCTCATCCTCTTGCATTCTCCAATTCTCTCACCCCTGCCCTTAGATTCCCATACACTGGTTCACTCCTTATGTCTTCCATTTGTCTCCCCCTTCCCTTGAGACTGTAAGCTCTATGAGCAGGGCCCTCCTCCCTCCTGTTCTCATTAGCTACTTCTCTTGCACACCAGCTACACTATACACCTCCTCCTTGGGCTCACTGCCCCTGGACTCCACTCCTGCAACCTAGACCCGTTTTATGCGCCCATACCAATAGCTACAGGTTTCAGCTTATGCTGAATATATCCATTGTACCCCTTACATCAGTGGTTGTGTTGAGATTTTTAGTGCTAGTTCTTACTTGTCCTCTGTATTGTACTGTACTGTTTTACCCTGTACTGTCTTATTATTTTTCTCTCTGTACAGCTCTGCGGACCATGTGTGGCACCCTATAAATAAAGTTTATTATTAATAATAATGATAAATAATGATAATAATAATAATATAGCCCACTGCCACCTTTGTGCATGTAGGTGTAATATAACATCCAGCATTAACCCTATATGCTCCTGGCTGCACCTGTGGAAACTGCATTGTGTACCTGCTGCATAATGTGTGCACCTGTGTTACTCTGCGCCTGCTTTCTACCTTAAAGCTACAGAACAGAAAAAATGTTAGTGGCGTCTTCTCTTTGGTGATATCTTTGTTATTTTAACATTGCTACTTGACAAATTGCCCTTAATAGTCTCCTGTTCCCCAGATGAGTCTGTGTGATCTATGCCATAGAGGAAAGATGAAATACTGTACTCCATTCCCTGGCTATACTTCCATCAAACAGTCACTAACCTTCCCAGTCACAATCTCAACAGAGGTCACAGGCTATCAGACAGAAGCATTTGTCTATGGGTGTTTGTGGCGACAAGATTAGAAAGTGAAGAGTTAATGGCTGTGTAAGTGCTGACAGTGTGACAACCAGTTAAACTGTCAAGTTTATTAAACCCATCACTCTATTCTACACCTATTACGTTTAGCCCTTTTTATCCTGTGGTTGAAAGAAGAAACCAGTTAAAGCTGAACTGAAAGTTCCACAGAGTAGATGAAGCCATTTTGTGGGTTGTACCAATCTCTAAAACTATGAGATGCCTGCACACACCTGATTACTTTGAAGAAAAAAAACTGCTTGTAGCAGCAAAAATTGGTGTACTGATAAGAGAGGTTTTGGTGTTCCATGCTCACTATGACATCCTCCTCCACCCTTCTATCACCTGACATGACGTGCAAAGAGCTGTGACCCGGCTGCAGCAGCCATATTTGGTTGCCCTCCAGAGTGGTATTAAAAAGGAGATAATTGAATGTAGGAATTATTGTTAAGAAATTACATGCTGAAAGGGTACTTAACTAATAAAGGAAAAACCATTTAAGGTCCTACACTGTAGTGTAATATTGCTAAACTAGTTATGTAGTTGGAAAAATTCTGTGCTTACTGGACTTTACAATGTGATGAAAGTTAATTTCTTTCAAAAGTAAAAACTTACATTACAATATGATAAATATAGCAAAGAATAAATATGAAATCTAAAACAGGCTATAATTATATATACAGTACAACCTATATATGTGAGTGTGTATCTATGTGTGTGTTTGTGCATATCTGTGTGTACGCAAAATACAACTATAACCTCAGGTCGGCGTAATAGTAAGTAGAGGCTTTTGGGCCTCAATTCCTTTTTTTTGGGTGCATGCTCGTCTTTTCACGATGCACATCTATTTTTTCCAGGCAACTTACACTTGCTATTTGGGTACTTCTAATCTACAATTCAATTTTCTGCCATTTATTGTAGTGGGAATGAATTGTATAATGCAATGTTTAGTATGTTTTGTATTTATAGTGAAGTAACACCTTCCTGTCCTAATCCTGGTGGATTTACTTCTGTCACCTGAGTGGTGAGTGAGTCAAATTCGCTACCTATGCAGAGATGGTCCCATTTCGTGTCTACAGCCAACTCAGAATAGGTCTCAAAATGCAACTGTGATTAGTGTTTTGGGTCATTTTGCATTCAATTTATTTTAAGCATCAGAGATTTACTAAAGTCAAAATTGAATGTGAAATCGAATATAAAACTATGAGGGGAATTCAATATGAAACGCAAACTTCGCTGTCGAAGTTTACGTTTCATATCGGAGTTTTTACCTGCGTTAAAGTATCGGGCGCGCGCCCGCTTGTCCCCGTATTCAATATGAAATGAAAGAAAGCGGGAGCCTGCGGAGTTGGATTTGCGTAAAGTTAAGAATTTTTCCTTTAAAAAATTGTAGGACCCCCCTAAAGTTGTAAAAACATGGGGATCACTATGGGTACCCCCGTTTTAGCCTGTAATTGAAAGTCGGGGATTTAAATAGCCGCAGCAGGTGTTTTTTCCCGACATTGAAGAAGTGATGCAGAAGAGCACTTAGGTTATTTTTTTCATTTTTTTAAGTGGTCCCATCAAATTTGGGGTACATGAAAATGGGTACTAGCATATTTTTAAGTCCCTAAAGTAAGTTTTTAAAAATTCTGCAATTGTGCCGCTATAAATCTATTCTAGAAAACATCTGCCGCATACTTGCAGAATAGCCCCGAACCTATTTCCCTATTTTTAAACAATTTTTTCCCATTTTTTTTTTCACCCCAATTTTTAAATTAATTTTTTGGGGTGTCCCTATTTTTTTTTAAACTTTTTTTGACACAGTTCTTTTTTAAATGTCATTCCCAGGGGTGCAGGCTATTTTTTTTAAGCCTGCACCCCTAAACCCCAATTCTGCACTTTTTTGCGACACCTATTCAATGGTGAAAAGTTATCCCCGTTTTTTATCAAAGACTTTTCGAACCTGCGATAAGTCTTTGAAATTGAATACGGTGTAAAAGTAAAACCTGCGATAATGACGTCATAGGTGCGATATTAACGCAAAAACAATGTTTTCGCTCCCATTTTGAATACCCCTATAAATCTCCTTCAAAAACGAATATCGTCTAAACATTGGTACTTTTACATAGACCAACACAGGATACCCCGATTTGATAAGATTCAATTTAAACACAAAATCGAACTCAAAATTGGTGAGGTGTGGGCCCCACAATAAAGGGGTTTCTCCTCTCCAGTGCCTGGACTGATAGCTCAGAGCTATTCTTGGCACCCCTGGGCGGAGGGTGCCAGGTTGATTGTGTCAAAACTTAGATGAATTAATATTATCTTTTACAGTAGAACTAGCCTACCCTGCATACTGGTACTTGGAGAACCACAAGTACCAGCATGTGGGGGCATTAAGGACCCGCTGGTACCTCTAGTTCATCTGCAAAAGAATTATTAAAATAAAGAGTCACACACTGTGAAAGTACAACTTTATTACACTCACACATACTCACCTACAATCCCTGTAGCCATTCACGTCCTCTTTCCCCATGTAGGCATCCACGTCTTCATAAAACAAAAAACGCCAACACCCGAGCCACTTATTCCAGATCCATGTGTTTTCGCGATTGCAGCCTTGAAAAAACAACACTTATTAGAGGTTTTGGTTTAAACTGTCTCCGGCCCGGTGAAAAAGGATCCCCGATTGTGCCGGCTTCTTGTCAGTAGCCCAGCACACGCTGCTGTGTGTGTGCTTGGCTGCAGTGGGACAAGGGAGACTAACAGCAGCAGCAATCTCCTCTGCGGGGATGAGGTGGTACGATTACACTGATTGCAGCCCCCCTGGATCTCCCCTGGATAAAGTACCACGGCTAACTGAATTCCCCCTAAATGGTAATATCTTCAATGGGCTCCTGCCCTAAAATGTAGAAAATTAATTTCTCAGATTTTGCCTATACCTTCACCACAGGCTATCTTTACGTTGAGCATAAATGGGTTTCATTTACATATCTACAAACAATGACCACCTCTCTGATCGGGATGAAACGTAGTGGCCTTACTGATTTAGGGTGTGGTCACAGCAGGAGGGAGATTGCACTTGTCACACAGGGCAATGCCACGTGTTACAGGGGCATGCTTAGTGCATCAGAAGCACTAGGCCACCCCAACCATCCCTTATAAAATTCCTAGAGTGCACCAGGGCCATGGTGAGCAGGGTCATACATTTTTCCCTGGACTTGTGGTAAAGTATCAATGATAGGAATGGCATGACAGGCCACACATATTGGGACAGATGGCAGGTATGTTTACAGTCACGCCACAATGACAGTGACCAAGCTACTCTGGCATATCTAGCTCTTTTAAAAGTACCCTTTTCACGTTTTAACAATTTCCCTTTGTGAGAACGGCTGGGGCAGTTACTCACCATATGTAAAAGAATAATCTGGTTATGTTGCTTTGTACTTGATATGTTGCACTTATATTTATAATTCTGACATTTGTAAGTTTGACAATTGTGCAAGATAGAAGACATAACTTCCCAATCAGAATATAGTGATGTTAAATGCCCCTGTTATGAGACAATTACCAAATGATTGAGAAAAGTATCCATTCAGAATTGCATCGCATTTTGGAAGTTGGTAAATCTGGCAGCATCGCATCCCACATAGAAAACTTTGGGGGCTGTGACTGCCAGCCGGAATGGAGGGATCACAGCGTGTATCTGAGATATCTGCTGTGGTTTCCCCTTCATACATGGGGGTGATACTAAACATTTGCCCCAATGGGATAATTTAAAACCCATCAGAATGGAGCTAATTTGCAAAGTAACAAGCCATGTGCCATGGTCTATAATTATGCTATGCCACAACAAATGATACAGGGGCCTATTCATCAACACTAAAATAACGGTTTTACGGATATTCTTCCTTAATTACCATTTTTTAGTATTCATTAGCACACTTAACACATCATATCATTGATATCTCCTGGTTAAGTCCGTCTGCGTTAATTTCCGCACTTCTCATACATTAGCATGGGGACGTAGAAATTAGACTACTCCAATTATGTATTTTTGGAATTTGATGGTGTTACTATATGCCACTCTCAGGTGGCGTATAGCAGGTTATATTTACCTGCTTTCAGCTGGGCAGGTCCTCCTCCGGCTCCCTCTGTAGCTCCCGGCTCCGGCTGTGTGTTCTCCCCGCCTCAATCCTGCTGCTGCCGGGCAGCGTCTCCCCTCTGTTCCCAGATGGCACTTGTAAGGGCTTCTTCAATTACCTGTTTACTATAAACAGTTAAATAAAGAAACACTTACAAGTGCCATCGGGGATCAGAGGGAAGGGGAGACGCTGCCCGGCAGCAGCTGCATTGCGGCAGGGAGAACATAATAAAGTTAATTATAATTTTTTTTAAATCTAGCGCTCCCTCTGCCTGGCCATCCTTGTACCCGCTGGGGCCAGACAGGAGGTCGGGGTCTGCGGCTGCAGCCCGACAACCGGCCAGGTTGCGGGGACATAGAATGTTATGTTCAATTACCGCAGCTGTAATCATTGCTGCTCATGTGCCGCTTCTGTGAACGGAACAGTGCATGCGCAGCACTGATTACAGCTGCCGTAAGGTAGGACTAGGCAGGGAAAAGTATCTATTTTCCAAAGAGCTGTCATCACAAAAATAACAGCTTTTCGGAATAGATACTTATGGAGATGAGGAATGATGAATTCCACCGGTAATTAGTTAGAACTCCATGCGAGTTCTAAACCAAATTACCTCCATCGATATTTTAGCAATGATGAATAGGCCCCTCAGTCACTCAGTTATCCTAATTTGCACAGTCACTTTTAGGATGTTTTATACAAATGTCTATAAATCTCACCTTATGAAAACTCTCTCAGTCCCTGCGATACCACCAAACCTCAGCGGTTCAATTTTTTTTCTTTGATGTATAAGAGTAGTAAAGCAACGTGAATTCCTTTTAACAGAGTTATATTTTTTTTGAGTGATGCTTTCAAATATGGCATTTTTGCCTTAAGTTGTTAGGCTGACCGGGATTTCAGCCTCTCTGTGTCATGCAGAAATGCCAGACTCAAATTGGTAATAATAATCTTAAGAGGTGAAAGTGAATGCAAGCCAAAAGATCACCAGCTGCGCTTGCGACAGCAAAGAATTCTTCCTTTCAATACACTGTCTCACCTTACACCACTTCTCTTATCATTCTAAAATGCAAATCAGACATGATTAGATGACCTTTGCCTTTTTATTTTCCATTGTTTATATTAGGATTGTCTATTAAGATTTTTATTCAACGCACATAATAGAGTCATTTACATTTTGCGTAAACATGTGACAAAAAAAATCTTTATCCAGGGAACCCTGTGTCATCTGTATATAAATGAACTGCTATAGAAGATACCCCCATCTGAATGTGGTCATCTTGTCATGGGTCACAGAAAATATTGCACTAGGAGCTTCATGTTTATTTTTGATATTATAGTGTATGCTAATATTACAGATTCTAATATATAAATGTTTATTTTTGAAGTTAGTAGGTCTGTAGGATCTAAAATGATTATTATTATTGTTGTTATTATTAGTATTAATAGTATTATTAGTTTTATTATTATGATTATTCTTGCCCTATATTATGTAAAATTAATCACTCTGTATATATTGTCTTGCAAGATCAGGTTATGGTTAATGTCTCCTGGGGTAGAAGATATAGCTGCCATTTTACAGCGCAGTGGTTTAGTACAAGGATCTGAAGCTAGTATTATTAAGCAGCACAAAAGTAAAAGAAAGCAACAAAAATCCAAGCTTTTCCAGCACTGATCAATTGACCGGCCAATATATCTGCTGGTCGTCGGCCAGTGTGTACAGACGATATGTCTGTGAACCGTGTCGTTCACAGACATATCTCATTGGCTGTGCTGCACAGCCGATGGACAGATATGTCTGCAGACCGCCCGTATGCACACAGTGGCAGCCGCGGGGAGGTGGGTGGCCCCGCTCCCACCCTGCGGGACCCATGACTGCCGGATAGAAAATGGCCGTACAGTGTGTATGAACGATAATCACTCGATCTGCAGATATATCTTTCAGGTGTGTACCCACCTTAAGGGTGTAAGAACCTACAGTAATGTCCAACTCACAAAACAAAACAGAAGCAGTAAGGTTGTAGCACTTACAAAACAAAAGCAGTTGTCTTGCTATATAGGCTTCCAGTCTGCTACCCCAGGTAATGAGTGCGACTCTGCAATCTGGCACATCTTTTATTTGTATCTTATACTGTAGCTGCTCTTCTCATCAGGCTACTATGTGACTGGAAAGTTACGAAACATATAGGGGGTTAATCAGCTGTGGACGCAGGAGTTATCACAGCTGCTAACATGTTAACAGCTGCCATAGCTGTAATATGTTAATGCAGCAGGGGGCATACATGCCAACATTGTGGCTGCCTCCTCCGGGAGGAGGCAGCCTTATCTGTACAGCATGGGGGCGTGCAGCTAATTTAGGGGCGGATCTGGGGTCGTGACTTCACGATCACATCATCCCGGCCACGCCCCCACCACACAATGCCGAGATTACCGGCATTGTGCGGCCAGGGAGCGGGGCCACAGTGACGCGATTCAGCGCGAATCGCGTCATCGGCTCACCTGGACCGCCCACTTTCGCACTTACAAGCCGGAGAGGATGCCGGAGGAGGGGGGGAGCTGGGGGATGTGACGCCGACCAGGAGACCTGCCCACCTTTCCGGGGGGGCGGGAGCACAACCCGATTTTCGGGAGGCTCCCGACCTTCCCGGGAGAGTAGGCAAGTATGGCAGGGGGTATCATACCTCCTGCATGCATTACTGATCCGAGATGCATCCTTGGACGCAGCATCAGACCATGAGAGCTGGCCATCGCAGATTCCCAAAAGAGGCCAGGAAATGTCTGTCTGCCGAATGAGATCCTGACCTCTTCCCCCCTCCCCCAACGTCTCCGTTTTTGAAAATGGAGGCAGTTGCCGCCCACAAACGGCAACAGACTATCAATCACTGACAAATTGCTGCCGCTCTGCATGCGATCACGCAGGACCCGTTCTGCACAAGCACAGCATGTGCACATTCCCGATAATCAGGAATCTGCATTCAGCATTGCACTTACGTGCAATTCTGAATCAGGCCCATAGATCAGACACCTGGAATATACATCCCACTTAAAACTACCCAAGCACTTTCTTACTATGCGTGAAGCCACATCCCCAGTCGCAATCTCAGCCAGGTATGACAAGGGGAAGGAGTCACTGCCAAGGGGAAGGTGTCGCAGCTCAAGTTTTGCAAAAGTGGCTGACTGTAAATAGGTCGCAGAAATGTAACTTTTAAAAAAATTACAAATTACAAAGAAGTTTAAAACTGATGGACATATTCATTATTAGGGGCCAGATAATTAAGTATCCATCTCACCGTGATTTGCGAAAAGCAGCTGTCCCCGTAATCTCTAACACTGTTACTGATACCACTGCTGATCTGGCCGACTGCGCATTCATGAGTTCACACATGTACTCAGGGCACACAGTGCAGAGGTGGCAGGGGGATCTGATTGGATCCCTCTTCACAACCCTGGACCTACATCCCATAGGAGGGACCAGGGATCCGGGAACCAATGCAATCTGAAGATGGTGTTGATTCCCGCAGGCAATCTGAAGGTTTTTGGGGTTTGCTGAAGACTAGAGGCCCCCATCAGGTCTCTAATAATGAATAGACTTGTTACTAAAAGCAAGTGGAAACTACCGTTTCTGTATGTGTAATGGGACCATAATGAATGATGAATCAGCCCCTGACTGAATAAGGCTCAGAAACTTTGCTTGTAAATGATCCTGAGCAAGGATTGTTACATTGCTGTATACCTCCAAGTGTTACCATTTATTCAGCATTAAAAGTGACATTCCTGTTCATAAACTGTTATCACTACCTACTAGAGTTTGCTACCTGTCTTTGGAGATTATGACAAATCCGGTCTCTTTTAAGATCTGCCAGCATGAGAACACTCTTATGGAAAGAATGGAGAGGTTCATTTTTGTGTGCTGTGACAACGTCTGTAATTGTCTCTGTAAATTGCACAGCTCTTGTAGAAGATGATACAACAGTAAGTCTGAAAGCAACATTGAATATTGATGTAAGTTTATTATTATGTTGTAGGTGTTACAGATTGTGTGAATGCCATGTTTACTGTCATATACAATCAGCCAGATCGAGCCGTTGATTAGAAGTGATTGCCGCTGTGAGGCGGGTTCTAAGGCCACCTCAGGAAATGAAGTGACATGTTTCTGTCAACGTTGCAAATTGCTTGGTGACAATTTTCTATCATTTGTGTGCTTAATAACCTCATTACAGCCTGCACTTACAAAAGATGTTCTTCAGTTAAAGGCATCAGCTTTATGTGTATGTTTTAGATACAATAGCACTATCATTGCAATAAGACGCAGCATGACTAGCAGGTAATACAAGAAAGATGTATTATGTTTAAAAAAACACAGGCTCAATCAAATAATGCAAACTGTAACATCAAAATAGCATTCCATTTAATAATTAATAGTCGGGAATGGAGAAGGAATAGATCAGTGGTTAAAAGAACCTAACTATTATGAATGATAGACTGAAGCGGGGCACACAGGGATTGGAATGAATATTCTGCTACATTAAAATATGACCCAATAATATATTTTTTTCTGTTTGTAGAGCACCAACATATCACACAGTGTTTTCCAAATAATACCCCTTTTCCACCAAAAATCCCGGGATTTCGAACACGGGACCAAGCCGGGTGAGACCCGGCATTTACCCTAATTCCTTTGCGACGTCGACCCGGGACTATCTGGCGTCGTTGCTGTTCACACTGAACCCGGGTGCAGTGCCGGTGCTTGGCAATGATGTCATCACCAAGATCTGGAAAATCCAGCTCTCCCCTGAATGCCGGATCGGAGCAGGTCGGCGACCAGGGGAGGTTGTCCTTCCCGGGGAGGGGGTCCTTACTGGGGGGAGCAGAGGGTTGTCATTCGGGAGGCTATCTGTGACAGCTGTCACCGGGCAGGGAGAGCTTACAGCCTCCCCGTATGAAGCGGGGATGGGGTAAAAACCGGAACAGTCCGGACCATATGGGGAGGCTGTAATCTCTCTGTCCCAGTGACAGCTGTCACTGTCGCTGTCTCTGTCTCTCTGTCCCAGTGACAGCTGTCACACAGACAGCCTCCTGAAAGACAGCCAATCACCATGCAGGAGATGAGTCCTGGGTCCACTGAGCCTGATCCGGGATATTTTCCTAGGGCCCTTTTCCACTGAGCCGATAACTGGGTTGACACGACAAAAATCCGGTTATTTTGGCCAGTGGAAAAGGGTATAAGATAGAATCCTTCTCCACACACTGCAATTAAGGGCCTGATTCAGCAAGGATCGCTATTGCAATAGCAATTACGCACACAGTCTCACTGCAAAGATATGCTAATGAATGTAATAATGAATGTAGTACTTATCAAGACTGCGAAACCATCAGTAACATCGAGTACAATTGCAGCCTCATGCGCACTTGCACAAGGTATGACCTTACTCAGGAATTGCTAACCTCATTGTATGCAGTGAAAGCCCAAGCTGCGTATTGCATCGCAGTGGCTTATTTATGCACGCCCCTGTAACGGCATTCAAATGCACTGGCATGCCTGCGTTTCACCGACCACCCCCTGTCAGCACCCCCAAACGGTACTTTCTGTCAATCACTCTGCGATGGGAATCACTGTGATCACCCTGCGATGCATATGCATGCGCAGTACACAACAATCAGCCGATTGCGTGTGTAATCGCAGTTGCGATCTTTGCTGAATTAGGCCCATAGTCAACTAATAGCAGGAACGGCCCATGGGCATGATTCAGAGATGGACACACAAGGAGCTTTGCAATTCCATCCATCTTAATACAAAGGCAGAAGGAGGTGTCAGACATCTCTATGTTGCATTTGCGAGCACCGATGGTCGCGATGGTTGCTCCTTTTGTCAGGTTGTGGAAGTTGAAGTTTCCTGCAGCCTGACCAGGTTCTGGTCACTTCAGAGGCCAGGAATTTGCATCTGCCGACACAGACCCTGGCCTCATCCGTCCCAGAAAACGTGGGCGACACGCCCCTGTATCTAGGACTGATGACCAGCCAAGCCCCCACTCCGCCCCCCGAACGTCAATCATGCTGCTGCTTGGGGGGGTCTGTGAGCATAGTTGCAGGACCCATGCTGCACATCCGCAGAACGGGTCCTGCGCAGACCCCTAACCATCAGAGATGTGATTTCATCATCAGATGAACATACATGTCTGAATCAGACCCCATGTGTCTGATTGCGTGCAATCATTAGGCCGATAATAACAATGTTGACATTGTTAAAATGTTGACAGACAATATGTTGACATTCTCAAAAGTTAGGGTTAGGCACTAGGGGGAGGTTAGGGTTAGGCTGTGGGGGGTGGGGGGGGGTTAGGGTTGACACTAGAGGGAGGGTTGGAGGTAAGGCTATAGACATAGGGCCAGTGGGCTATCTGGAACGATATGTCGACATTCTTTCATGTTGATATTTCACCAGTGTCGACCTGATGAATGTCTAAATGGTAAGCATGTTGATATTATGATCATGTTGACAATTCTTTATTTATTTATTACCAGTTATTTATATAGCGCACACATATTCTGCAGCGTTTTACAGAGAATATCTTACCATTCACATCTGTCCCTGCCCCAGTGGAGCTTACAATCTATATTCCCTACCATCTGCTCACAAATATACACACTGTGGTCAATTGAATGTTGACATATCATACCACACCCTGGACCTCATTCAGATTCTCTCGCACGGGCACGCTTGCTCACTGGGAGCAATAATCGCACATCTGCGCATGCGTATAATTCGCAGTGCGCGTGCGCAAGTCACTCGTTGCGATCTGATTTTGCTAGCTCGCAAGCCACTTTCAGGTCGCTGCTTTAAGTGACAGATAGTGCCGTTTGTGGGTGGTAACAGGGGAAGGCGCTTGTGAACGGGGGAGTGGTTGTGCGAACGCAGGCGTGTCTGACCGTCAGAACGGCGTTTAATGGGTGTGCATAATTATCAAAGTAGCGTCATTGCACACGTGACTTAGTTGTTTTTAGCCAGAACTGCTCGCAGTGCTTGGAGTAGATTAGGTCAACCCCAAGCGCTGCGAGCAGCTCCGATGGCCCTCGATGTTCACAATTAATCAGACACTTCCCAGAGATGACGTGTGCTGAGAGTGACAGGTGGGAGGTTTTATAGTCCAGCGTACGCTAACTGCCGTCACTCCCTAAGACATAGAGGGTGACCTTACAGCGCAAAGAGCGATCGCTTGATTTGCATACCCGGCCTCTTTTTGCAAGCGAGCGATCGCATCTTGCGAGAGACTCTGAATGATGTCCTCTGTCCATTTTAAGGGTAACAAGGCAAGTTGGACAAATGTCTATCCCAAAATATAATCTGCACAAACATTATATAAAATATTGAACGAACAAACAAACAATTGTAGAACAGGAATGATACTGTAAGGGGCAGACTTAAAGGGAAAGTGATAAATTGGAGAGTGATAAAATACCAGCCACCCAGCTCCTAACTGTCATTTTTCCATCACAGCCTGTAACATGACAGTTAGGAGCTGAGTGGCTGGTAGTTTATCACTCTCCAATTTATCACTTTCCAGAGCTTAGTAAATCTCCCTCCAGTCTTTCCCATATGTTATAGTGACAGGCATCTATTAAGTTTGTTGCTGATCTTCCCTGTATTTAGACTCAGATGGATAAAATTTACAAATATTCGTGTTGTTCTGAGATATGCTGGGCATACACGGCCAGATAAAATGTCTGTCAGACCGACAGACATTTTATCTGGCCGGCTGCCAGCCGCAGATGTCCGCGGCATACACTGTGAGAGAAATCTCACAGTGTATAGCCCGACATCCGCGCTCCGCCCCCGGGGGAGGAGACATTTCCCTGTTCCTTCCGTAGGAAGGAACACAGGAAATGTCTGTCTGCGGCCGCGCTGGGCATACACTGCCCGATGCGGCCGACAGTTACCGGGTAAATATCGCATCGGACGGGCATGCTGGACAATCCAGCATGCCCGATCGAGCAATATTTAACCCTCGGTCGCCCCCCCCACGCTACAATTATCGCGGCGATCCGCCGATATCGGGCGGATCGTCCCGATAATTGCAGCGTGTATGGCCAGCAATAGCAATCTCGGGTGTAAATACAGTTTTTCATCAACACGGGTATTTACTATTGTTGTAATCTGTGTTTCTCGTTTTTGGGTGGCGAATTCGCCCGTGTTTATATCGCAAATTCGGCCAATTTTGCAAATAGAAGTTAATACATCATCGACTTTTCATAGACTTCAGCAGAAAACGGGAATTTACCATTATTCGTATTGTTCAAATCGGCCGATTTTGGGGCCAAATCAGGGAGAATATAGAAGTTTCAAATAGAACACCTCTGGGCCAGCGTGTTTGGCATGTGTAACCACTTTAGAACACTCTCAGGGCCTGATTCAGACCTGTTCACTATCTGCTTACGCTCGCTGGATGCGTATGCAAATTTGTCAAAGTGACGCCACGGGAAGCAATCACTCGCCAAGGCATAAGCACGCCCACCATGTCTTAGCGAGCAGCCACTTTGTGTATGCGTACGCACAATCGCACAGGCAGAGCCGCCCACCAGCAACTAGTCATCTCCAGGAAGCGTATTAAAACTTTGATACATTGAGCACCATCGGATGCTAACGCAGTGCTTGAGGTAGCTTTACCCTACCGCAAGCCTTGCAAGGAAATCAGTGTAAAAGAAAGGCAAGTGGCGTGTACTATGACGCTGCCTGTTAATTATACACGCCTCTAAAACGGCGTTGAAACACTCAGGCACGCCTGCGTTCGCATCTCCAATCCCCATTATTAGTGTCCTGCCCCTGTTACCACCCACAATCGGCCTCTCCTGTCACTCATTACCCTGTGCTGCCTTTGCTGGGCGAGCAAGAGGGATGCGATCGCAGTGTGTAGTTCGCGCACGCACAGAACGAAGCGTGCGCATATACAGAACATCGTTCTGCTTGCAAACGCACAGCGCGAACGAGCGGCTCTGAATCAGGCCTTCAGCACACAATTCAGATGCCTATAAAAGGGGACAAACCAGCTGCATACCTTCCTCTGATTTGAACATGGCTGAATACTTGGGATTGTCATTGCTGCAGGGGGCTGTGGGATTTCATAGACACTACCAGCAGGCTGGAAGGACCCGAGAGCAAGAAACTGAACAAGGTCAGCAGGTTCTGCAGAGACTGCGCAGGCCTCGTTTTTGTAGAGGGCGTTTGAACCTCAACACATTGGTCGATGCCTAGATCATACAGATGTTCCGGCTCAATTGTATCAACTTACTCCATCTGTATGACCTTGTCAAACTTGATCTAGACCCTGAGACAGCACGTTCACACTCTGTCTCTGGCCTACATAAACTCCTGGCACTTTCTGGCTACTGGGAATTTTCAGTCTGTAACAGATAGAAACACAGAGAGGAGGGGGGGAGCGGGTACAGATTACCCGGGCTTCCTGAGGGGCTCGGGTCCGGCGCCGCCCCCCCCCCCCTCCTTTACAGCAGCCCAGCACACAGCGTGTGCTGAGCTGCAGTGGGAGACTGCTCGTGGCTGCTGAGCAGCAGCCACAGCAGTCTCCTATGCCTGTGGGGGGGAGCGATCACACTGATCACGCCCCCCCCGGCTTTGAGCAGGGCTGAGGGGGCTCAAGCACCCCCAATTCACGGCGCTGCAAAGCTTTTTTTTTTTTTTTTATCAGGAAGGGGCCGTGGTCACGCCTCCTGTGATTAGGCCACGCCTCCTGTTACCCGGGCCCGCCGCGGCTCTTGGCGGGCCTGGTCATAGGGATCTCATAGTCCACATTCTCCCTTTACCTGTTCCAGGTTTTGGCTACATTGCAGCCTTTGATTGTGGACTATGGGCCTGATTCAGAGCCGCTCGCTCGCGCTGTGCATTAGCAAGCGGCCCGATGTTCTGCATACGCGCATGCGTACGCTTCGTTCTGTGCGTGCGTGAACTACACACTGCAATCGCAACCCTCTCGCTCGCCCAGCAAAGGCAGCTCAGGGTAATGAGTGACAGGAGAGGCAGTTTGTAGGTGATAACAGGGGCAGAACACTAATAACGGGGGGTTGGAGATGCGAACGCAGGTGTGCCTGAGTGTTTCAACGCCGTTTTAGAGGCATGCATAATTAACAGGCAGCATCATAGTACACGTCACTTGCCTTTTTTTTACACGGATTTCCTCGCATTTACACGGATTTCCTCGCAAGGTTTGCGGTAGGGTAAAGCTCCCACAAGCACTGCATTAGCATCCGATGGTGCTCGATGTACCAATGTTTTAATACACTTCCTGGAGATGACGTGTGCTGGTGGGCGGCTCTGCCTGTGCGATTAGGCGTACGCTCAGACAAAGCGGACGCTCACTAAGACATGGTGGGCGTGCTTATGCCTTTGTGAGCGTTCGCTTCCCATGGCGTCACTTTGCATACTCATCAAGCGAGCATACGCAGATAGTGAGCGGGTCTGAATCAGGCCCTATATCTGCTTCCCTAGCCAGGAGTCACAGTGGCATGCAGTCAGGGTATCCTTTTACTGTATTACAGACATGCCAAATGTCCTGGGTGCGATTGACTGCACACACATTGGGCTGAGACCACCTAGGGTCAAAGCACATGTTTACCTGATTCGCCTCCATCAGCATTCAACAAATGTGCAGGTGGTTTGTGATGCAAACATGAAAGCAATGAGTGTTGTGGTGGGTTACCCTGGCACATGTCATGACTCTGTTATACTCAGTCAGTCAGCCCTTCATGATAAATTAGAGGCCAGAGAAATGCCAGAGGGTTGGCTACTGTTTTGTTTTTTGGATATTTAAAAAGACAGTACACATGTATGTTTATTAAGGACTAAGGTGGGTTTTTAGTTTACATTTTCAAGGGGACTCTGGGTACGGCTGGTGCTCCTGGCTACTGACTCCATTGTTGCTTCCTGAATCCCCTGCTGAGCACAGGTATAATGATGCACATAAGGCCACTAAAATCTAAGTTCCACTGTCTGGACAGTTCTGTTTTGTTGTATAATCCTTTAAAAATATTGTACACTGAGCTCAGCTGCTGTCTCTTACATAGTCTGTGTTTGGCCCAAACGCAGGCACATGATTATGTAAGAGCCAGTGAGCAGGCAGAGGATTTGGATGTTTCAGGCGACAATTGGATCTCAGAATCAGGGAGGCAGGTAATGCAGAACCTGATCCTGCAACATTTTTCCAGTAAGTATTTGTTATTTATTTTCTATATAAATTTTGGTACAGATTTCCGTGAGGTTTACAAAATTACTTCTATGAATATATTCCATAAAGTTTGTTTTCATTGAAATGGAGCTGTTGCCCATAGCAATATATAAATATTTTACTTTACATTTAAATAGCACCTTCTGGAAGTTTTTTAGTAGAACATTTATGGTTGCTATGGGCAACATCTACTTGTGTCAAAAGCACTCACTTAACTTTACAGAAGCACCAACCTTTTGTTGACCCAATGCAAAATGGCTTTGTTGTAGCTCTACAAATGGACATAACATTAATGAAGTCATAGATGAAGTCATAGTGACGAAACGCGTTGGGACTGTTGGCTGCCTCATGCACTGTGGAGAATTACCTCTCTCCTTCAATCAGATAAGCTGCTTAAAAATATCAACTTTCCTCTACTTTGTTTTTATCTATTTACTGCCAGTCGTTGTTTTTATGGTCATATTTATTTATATATTTTTATGTGCACTGTTTTTCAATAAATTGTCATAATTTTTATTATACTTGGCACTAGCACTTTGTTTCAGATTCACTATATTTTTGCACTAGCACTTTGTTGTCTATATGAGTTCAACAAAAATTTTTTTTTTTTTTTTTATCTAGATGTAATCAGATATATCATATTTTGCACTAAGCACTTTGCTATTTATTGGTTTATTATATTTATTAATTAGCGTGAAACACGCCCCTCTATATGGTTTGAGGTATAACTATATTTGTAAACCATTAACCTATCTACTGTACATTTTACTGTGTGTGAATTTACACATCTAGCAAACTAGTCGCCTGATTGTCAATTCTCTTGTTTTTCACGGACATAACATTAAATTAAACATTTTAGAAAGGAAAGAAATACATTATGCTGTGTTTTAAAATGTCTTTACTGACACTTTAATTGAAGGTTCTGAACACAGTAATAATGTAAACCCATATTGTTGCAAACAATTTAAATATGTTTATCATCAAGTTTAACCCTCTTTTTTTAAGGCAAAATGTGTGTACAATGTACCCATGGCTATAGTCTTTGAACAGGCAGATAGTAGGTTTTGTATTTGCACGCAATTTGAAAATACATGAAATGTGTACTGTGCAATGTGTCTTTATTGAGACTTGAACAAAATCGTGCAAAATTTTGCCTTACATGAAAATTAAACAATGTTAATATAACAATTTAATTTCATAGCCGACCCCTACAGCAGCGTGATAGTGGCTGTTGTGAGGCTTGGTTGGTTCGTCGGCAGAGGTTTCGCCTTTCCGGGCTCACAACAGGTGCTGTGCCACCAGATGTACTGGATGTGGGGTCAGGGAGGCATGTAATTACTTGTGACCCTATTTGGGAAATAGTGTTGTATAAATCCCGAGATTCTGCATTTCGGGTTTGTAAAAGGCCAATTAGGGTCTTCTGGTTTGTGCTATTGGTCTCCAGTAGGGCCGGCTCCTGACACGTTCTGTCAGTGCGGCTGAACAGGGGCGCCGGGTCCGGCCAGATATAATCCCCCCTCCACCCATCTGTTGCAGGTATTATTATAAGGTGAGGGGGAGGACACATGAAAGGAGCGGGCGGAGGGGAAACATGGAATGGCGCTGGGCACAAAGACATCTAGCGCTGGCACTGGTCTACAGCTTGTGTATGTATGTTTGATGAAAGCATTGGTTGTCTTCCATGAGCCACAGAAATGAGACACGGATTCCAAATGTAGTGTGTATGGTTCTTCTGCATTAGGATCCACCTCCATGTCAGGAGCAGGTGGATGTCCTCTTCAGACACTAGAGAAATTAAAAAGGGTAAGTGTATTCATTCTAAGCAAACATATGTGAACATGTACATGACTCATGTTTTACATTGTTGAAGAAAAAACTCAAGTGTCATTACACAACAATAATGTTTTTTTTTGCTTTATGAATAATGTATGGTTATGGGCTTTCAAATTTAGAACCTTATTTACATTACACATTGATGTCAACCTATTATCCTTTTTTTCTATTGCTTCATATTTCAAGAAAAGCATTAGGAACAATTCTAGACATGCTTAAGACTAGATTGTCTTTTTTTTTTTTCCTTTTTTTAAATAATTGATTTTTCACCTTTTTTTGGTTTTTAAAATCAAAAATGTAGTTTAGTAAGCTCCAAGTTTGTGTCCGATGTTGCAGTCTGATTATATAGAAAGATACATGGCAAGGATTCATTTTAATGTTATGGTTAACATGTGTGCCATTATAGATAATAATGGGACTATGGGCCTGATTCAGACTTGGGAATAGAGAGAGTTATCTTACTCAACTGATCATCTTGGTGAAACCATGCTGCACTGCAGGAGGGGCAGATTTAAAATGTGATTTAGAGATGAGATTTAGATTTGGGAGGAGTGTTTCCAAACTGACATCTAAATTGTAGAGTTATAGTAAAGCTGTGCAGTATTTGTGGGTTACATGTAAAAGCAGCCAGTATTTACCTACATGCAAAAAGAAAATTATGTATTTACACCCCTTGCATTGCAATATGGTTTGTCCAGGTACACAGTTAAGTGCTATCTCTCTCTCTGTTCCCAACTCTGAATCAGGCCTTATTTTTTTTCTTTTGCCGTAAATCAGCAATTAGTACAGATTTTGCTGTAAACAAATTCTAGTTTTAAAATAAAAATAAGACAACTACTGTATGTAGATCCAGAATCTTGCAGGGACAATATTAGTGCAGAACATGAACAGCAGTTTCTCCATAAATGTGGTTTTAAATCTGTGTGATTTATATGGCGGAAATAAAGATTAATTCCAAAGTATAAAAAGCTTTTAAAAAACAGGCCCGACAAAAAGTGTCAGAATCTTACTTAATATTCATATCTAAGATGAATATTTACTCAGTTTCTAAACATATTTGGGACCTCAAAACTCAGCACTTAAGTCGTATACCCTCGGCAACAACACCTAATGACAACTAATTTAGAAAACTTTCAACATAGACATTAGTGTAAAGTTCTGAAACACACAGACATTATTAAGCATTTATTATACTGATTTTCGTATCAATAGTAACTGATATGATCCAAATGGAAACCTCTTCAGTTACATTTATATAGGCACAAATAACAAACATTGGCCCTCATTCAGACCCACTCGCAAGCGGGCGCACGTACGTTAGGCGTACGTACAAAAATATTTAAATTCAATGGCTCGCTCGTATTTTCGTTCGCATCTAAAATTCCTCCCAGAACTCTGACGACCCCTCCTCTAACTAACGAGCGTACGAAATAGCGAGCGTACATCCCCGAAATGGCTTGAAAGGAACGCACGCACAAGTATAAACAGGAAGTGGCCTTGTCAGATGTCGATTACCTGCTCCTTTATTCTGCCTACCTCCATCAATCGTATCATGCCAATCAATGTATCAATTAGCTTAATTGTTTGTTTTTTTTCAACACAATGAAAGAAACTTTACTCTTGTCTGTGTTTGTGTTTACCCGCAGAATACGTACGGATGAAACATTCGCTTGTATTGTTTAAAAAACATGTGAACCACAATTAAACAATTGTACTATTGCTGTGTATCCCCGCATATTTCCCTGGGTTCATTTCTTTATTTAAATTTGCTTACGCATGTCACTGCATCAAGCCTATCCTAACTCTCCAGAGATTTCTGGCCCTGTCGAACACATGACTCATACACTAACCAATAAAATTGCTCCTGTTAATTTCCAAAATACATTAGCCAATCAGAAAATTTTTACACACTTTATCAAAAATGATTTTTAAGAAAAACACCATTGCCATCATGAGAGCCTCCGCATTCACCAGGCGTGAGCTGCTGGTGCTTACGGAGGTCATGGATCGCCGGATCACCAGCCAGCCAGAAACCATGACCAACCGGCAGAAGCGCTCCGCGTATGCGGAGGTACGGTCCCGCCTGCGGTCCTTTGGATCACGCCGCAACATCGGCCAGCTGGAGCGCAGGTGGTCCGACCTGCAACGGCGAACGCCCCGCTTGCTGGCATGCTTTCGCATGCAGATCCTGGCAAGTAAGTGTTATGTATTGTGGTTTTAATGTTTGTGTTTGTGGGGCAAACTGCGTGTGCATGTTTTCCTGTCTGTTCAATTTATTATTTGTACTCATATCTGCGTCTGCATGTTTTCCTGTCTGTTCAATTTATTATTTGTACTCATATCTGCGTCTGCATGTTTTCCTGTCTGTTCTATTTTTTTTTTGTACTCATATCTGCGTCTGCATGTTTTCCTGTCTGTTCAATTTATTATTTGTACTCATATCTGCGTCTGCATGTTTTCCTGTCTGTTCAATTTATTATTTGTACTCATATCTGCGTCTGCATGTTTTCCTGTCTGTTCAATTTATTATTTGTACTCATATCTGCGTCTGCATGTTTTCCTGTCTGTTCTATTTTTTTTTTGTACTCATATCTGCGTCTGCATGTTTTCCCTCTTTTTATGAATTTTTAATTCTACTGCTATTTTTTTTTTTTTTATTTTTTTTTTGTTTGTTTGTTTGGCCGGATTTGTCCATAAACTAAACGCAATTTATTTGACATATTTTAGGGGGACAGCCAAGACTCCGCCGTCAACGTCGGCGTTCCCGCCCACTCTCCCCAACCCCCAGCCAACACTCCACCCCAAATCTTTCCCCTATTCCCCACTCCTCCCCATCCTTCCCAGACCCTCTCCCGGAAATGTCGGGACTCCTTCCCCTCCGTCCCACTTCCCCCTCTCCTCCACCCACCCCTCTTCCAATTACCCCCTCCCCGGAGTCCAGCATAACTCCGCCCCATTCTTTGGGGAATGACGGATCCTCCGAGGAGGATCATGGAGGTTTTGTCGGAGCTCCCGATTTGTTTCCCGGTATGTTTTTTAATATTTTTTTTTAAAGCACAAACTGTTTGTATGTAATCATGTGTCGTGCCTTTCTTCGTGTTTTTGTGGCTTGACTTTTGTTGATTGTGAAGGTTTGCCTTTACCTCTTCCTGGTGATTTAAGCATACACATATCATACCTGTGGGAATTTGTACCTAGGCCTTGTATTTTTGCCAGCCCACACTTTTTATTTATGTTTTTGGGTTTAGGAGTGATTTGTTTTTTAAATAATGTTTTTCTGTGGAGTCTCTATTGTTGTATTAACCCACACACTTTTCTCACCCACAGAGGAACAGAGGCGTCGCCAAGAGGTGGCGGATGTTGTGGGGCAGATGCGCCACCATGTAATCGGCCTTCTGGTGGCCCTCGACCGACTGTCTGGCCTCCTTCGGCATTAGATTTTTTTTTTTGGTTGTATTTTCCCAATAAAATTTTAATGACAAATATACGTTGTGGATCATTTTTTAAAACCAAAACCAAGATAGTTTAGCCTGACATAAGTTCCTGCAAGGATTTCCCTTTTGTAAAAGTTAGATTGTGTTTTGTCTTTGTATGTCAAACAGACACCAGAAACACATAACAGTAACAATGTAATTTCCCTTTTTGGGTGTAGTGTCAATTTCAGATTTCTACATTTTCCAGGTTCCTACTTGGTGCGCAAGCTGCTTAGGCCAATCTTACAAATCCCAAGGTTGGGCCAGGCTTCCTTTTGGTGTGGATTTGAAAGCTGAAAACATATTTCAGTTTTGCTCATCTGGCGTCAGTACTGGTTTACCCCTTAGTCAAATGTAACTTGTGTTAACCTGGTTACACTTGCTGTTAACGTCCCAAAAAAGGAAGACCATTTCACTCTTCAAACATTTATTCACCACATAACAGAGCAAACAAAGTGGTCACTCCCCAAAAAAATACACAGTGATAAATTCAAATACAACACATACCAAGAAAAAAAAAAATAAAAACACAAAATCAAGAACTGGTTGACGAAGGACCATGCCAACATGATTCCACAAACATGGCGTTGCGATATGGGTTCCAGAATATATGCCCAAAAGGACCAGATCCAGGTTTGGTAAGGGTAGCAGGAAGTAGTGAGCGTTGGAGTGCCAAAGATTATGTGAACAAACAGAAGATGGTGCGAAAAAAAAAAATTAATTAGATGTTTGCCCAAAAAAAAAAACACATTAGGTATAAACACTGGAGTTTTGAACAAACTTACCTAAAAAATCTGGCCACCACATCATCGCGTATGGCCCCCCCACATACTGACCTTCGACCAACCTCGGGGGGGCCATCCTCAGGTAAGGCATCCTCTGGCTGCATTGGGACACCACTCCTTATGGCAATGTTGTGAAATATCCCACACAGGACCACAATTTTAGACACCATATCCGGCACATACATGAGCTCGCCACCAGAGCGGTGGAGGCATCTGAATCGGCCTTTTAAAAGGCCGATACAGCGCTCCACCACTTGCCTGGTGGCTGTAAGTGCGGAATTATACGCACTTTGTGGCCCTGGTGTGGGAGCCAAATAAGGAGTGAGCAGCCAGGACATGCAAGGGTATCCACTGTCTCCTGTGAACAAAAATAGACCACATCAGGAACACTGTGTATCAAGCTTAACATTGTTATGTACTAAAGGTCTCCACTTACCCAGAAGCCACGCATCACCAGCTTGTAGGTTGGTTAATTTCTGCCATATCCCTGATTGCCGGATGACGAAGGAGTCATGAGCACTTCCGGGTAATTTAGCATTCAGGGACAGGATCTGGAGGGAGGCATCACATACCACCATTACATTCAGGGAGTGATAGTGTTTCCTGTTTCTAAATATGGCCTCCAGCCGTGCTGGAGGCTGAAGTGGTATGTGAGTACCATCCACAACCCCTATGATGTGTGGGAAGCCAGCTATTTGGTAAAAATTGGCCTTGGCCACACTAAGGGCACCCATATCCAAAGGCATTTGAATAAAATGATGGAGGTGCTTGAAAAGTGCCTCCATCACTGCCCTCAGGATCCGGGAAAAGGAGGATTGGGAGATGCCCGCCACTATTCCGACCGTTGTTTGAAACGATCCTGAGGCACAGAAATGTAACACCGCCATAAATTGCGTCAGTGGTGGTATTGCTGTTGGACTGTCAATTTGCCGCTCAAGATCACTTTCTATTAATGAGAGAGTGTCTATGATGATTTTGGGAGGTAGACGGTAGCGTCTTAAAACCTCATCATCGGGCATTCCAAAAAGGGTGACACGTGTTCGAAATATCTGGGGCCTTGCATGCCTACGATGCCTACGCCTGGGACGAGTTTGAGGTTGGTCGTCTTCCGGGAGCAGGGCCAGAACAATTCGCCCCAGATCTATCTGAAATTCAAAGTTCACTATGTAAGGCTTTTGACCCACCCCAAAAGTAAGAAAAAAAAACTTAGCTTTCTGATACCATCCATAGCTGCTTACATGCCGGGGTATTGTCATGATATGTATAAACTGTAAAAAAGGCAACAATGAGACGTCAAAAATGTAAAGGGTTTTTTTTTAGGTAAAAAATTGTTGCAAGCCAACACAGAAAATAACGGAAAAACACATTTGGCCATCGCTGAAAACTACATTGCACACCGTACGTCAAATAGGGTTCAAATGGACCCAAAAAATGGAAAAGGGAAAAGCAAAACTGGATTATATGATGAATAAGCCGTCCAAAATGCGGTAAATTATTCGCAAATGCAAGTCACTACACCAACAGTCCAAAATGCGGTAAATTATTCGCAAATGCAAGTCACTACACCAACAGTCCAAAATGCGGTAAATTATTCGCAAATGCAAGTCACTACACCAACAGTCCAAAATGCGGTAAATTATTCGCAAATGCAAGTCACTACACCAACAGTCCAAAATGCGGTAATTCATTCGCAAATGCAAGACAAAAAATGGACTTACCCAACTCGAATATATAAGATGTCCTCAAAAAACTTCTTTGGGTCCGAAAACAAAAAAAAACTAACAAATATGAAATGAGTGTTAAACAAATTAACTAACCACAAAACAGAAGAATACAACAATTGGCCACAAATTTGAATGCACAAAACTTACCAAATCAGGAAAGGATGTTGAAAAAATGAAAAAAAAGCGAACGGAAAAACAAAAGAAATGTAGCAAAAACAAACAAAAAAACAACTCTCCAAATTCCTCCAAACGCAACCAACCAACCAAATCCAAACCACTTCAGCGACAACACTCCAACAACCCCACCTCGAATCCACACACACCAAGCCTTAAATAGTGTTTATTTTCCCGCACAAATTAAGGATGAATCATAGGGACGCACAATCAATGATGCGGCCGCAATCTAACGACGCATGTATAAATACGTCACAAAATCACATAGAATTTCTGGATGATTTCATGCTGGAAGCAGAGACATGGCTTCAAACCAGGGAAACAATGGTCAAAATTGCGGCGGTAAGGCCTTCATGCATTTTGTGTCAATGAGTATTTTAAAACATAATATTGTGCAAGTTGTGAAGTGGCTAAATCTGCATATTTACCCAAATAGGTGAGGAGGATGACATGGAAGAGACTGCTGGCCCCAGTCAACCCGCCAAAGCTGCAAAAAAAAAAAGGCAGCCACATTTCACAAGCAAGGAGATGGAGGTTTTGATCCAGAAGTGCGTTGACATCCTGCCCCAGGCAGCCAGGAATATGAGCCAAAGCCAGAAGTGGAGAATGTGGGAGGAGGTCGCCGTTGCTGTCAATAGGGTGGGTGATTATGTCCGTCTAGCCCGGGATGTCAAACGGCGGTAAGTAAACACTTTCCCATCCTATAAACAAACCCCATTGTTAAAAAAAGGATAATGGTTCCAAATTCATTCCACAGATGGGCAGACTTCAAATATCGTCTAAAGCAAAAACTTGCCGACAGGGCTAGGCATGCAAGGGGGACAGGTGGGGGTCCCACCCCTGTGTCATTGGAGTTGACAGACTTAGAAGAGATGGCACAGGGGTGTGTGCAGGCTGTGGAGGTGTTTGGCGTGTCCAACATGGATACGGACATGCCAGACTTTGCGGCTCCTCATGTTGGCCAAGGTAAGTCTTGTGATGTCACCATCTCAGAAATGCTATTGTGCCAATATGTAGATTCTAATGTGAGTCTTTTCTCCAATTTCCTAACAGAGACAGAGGCGGATGAGTCTGCTCCAGAGGGGAGCCTTGGCCGCAGAATTTCTGCTGACTCTGCAGGGGAGGAACCAGTACATCCGGCTGAGGACCCTGCAGAAGCCAGTCCAGGGCGTGCCCCCTCGCAGGCAGTGGGCCTCCTCACAGAACTCAATTTTAAATCGGATTGCCATACGGAGATTCTGCAGAGGATGGACGCCAGTCTGATACGGGTGGCTGAGGCCCTGGAGCAAAATGCTGCGGCCAACGTGACCATTGCTCAGGCCCTGGCGGAAAATACCAGGGCCAACATCCGCATCGCCGATGCCCTGGAGCAGCTCGTTCGCCAGCACATGGTGGAGCCGACCTCCCTTCCTGCCGGAACATCCAGATCCTCCACCTCTGGCACAACATCAGCCAATCCTCCAAATGTGCCTAGCCCTGTGCCTAGTCCAGAGGCCACAACATCTGCCTCTGGACAGGCCAGCCCGATGGCATCCCGGACCCGGTCTGGCGCCCACCCTCACCCATCCAAACGGCCGAGAAAACGGTGACAGCAATGGCGACTTTTCCCACTTTCCTTCTGTGCTTGGCTCATATTCCTTTCTGGTCAAAACTTCCCTCTCCTTTCTTGTGAAATGTTTTTAAATTTTGTATTTACGATTATGTTAGTAGTTATGTTTTTTTTTTTTTTAGTTCAAATATCTTGGCCACAAAAAAAGGCAATACAATATTATGCCAATTTGTTTGTGTGTAAACAATAAATTTTAAAAAAAAAACAGACATTGTATTGTGACATTATTGTACAAATGGGTTACATTTAATCCTGGCCTTAAACGCAAAAACTGACCCTCTTATGTTAAAAAAAAGGCCTCTTTAAGGAACGTTTAAAAAAACACATAGCGATGCAAATTCCACAGTAAACCAAAAAAAAGGGGAGCTAATTAAAAGATGATGACATTATTTTTACAATAGGCCATAACCAACAAATTGTAGTCAAAAAAAAAACACAAAAATGTACGCTAATTGATTATGTAATCATGACATTAGCAGCTCTGATTTCCACCTGCGTACGCTTTTGTGCTATCCCAATAAACTGCTTTCCAAACACATACCAAGCCGGATTTCAATCCAACACTAATTACTTTACTGACCAGCCACGATTAATCGCAGCACCATCGTGGAGTCCCGGGACGGAGGAGAAGGCCATCGCCAATGTGGTCGAGTAATCCTGACCCTAAGCTGTGCGAGCATTTTGAAGGGAAAGCGGATGTTTCAGTGACGTATGAGACGGTCCGAACACATTTGACGTTCGCATCTGCTAATGTATGTACGCCCCAAAAACGCTTCGCCACGCCTGCGTTTTGTCATCTCCACCCCCGTCAACACCCAAAAACGCCCTGTTCTGTCAATCACATTTGACATGTCACTTCCTGTACGCTATTTTAGGAACGAGAGAAAAAAAGCTCGCAATTTGCCGTACGCGCATGCGCGGTGTAACCCCGACGCATGCGCGGTTAGTCAACATCGGAACGCAACGAGCGTACTGTTGTTAACGTGCGGCTCTGAATGAGGGCCATAGAGCTTTGTGCATATGTCCTATATGAGTTATCAATAACTGTAACATTCCCATTGTCTTCATAACATAAAAACACAAATGTTACATGTGAAATATGTGTTACATTGGTGTGTATGTAAATGAAAATCATTTTTAAACATTCATCCAACAGACTCACTTTGAGGCTACAGGGAGTGGAGTGGCTCAGCCACTACTTGTTGGACCAATGGCATTGGTTCCCTGGCCGGTGCCACTGATGCTGGATGTGGGGGAAGTGGAAATGCAGACGAAGGGCCTGTTTTTGCAACATAAATCATTTTTGTTAAAAACATAAATATTTTTTTTTTTAATAAAAATTATTTCTTTGCAGCACGACTTACCAAGTCTCCACATATAGCGTTGCTTTTGAGTAGGCCTCTGTGTTTTTAGCTCTTTGGCTGTAATATAATAGGTTTTTCTGATTATTTAAATAGAAACAATGCACATGCTTAATATTTGAATCAATGTGATTATTTGTACGACATTACTTAACAATGTTGTTGGAGTTAAACTAGTTATTTTTGTTGTTATTTATTCAAACTCACATATTACACACAGTAACATGTGTGCATGCTATACTGCTCAATAATCATAATGAAGGTACAAGATTGATGAGGATAATCCGTAGCTGATACATTTTTGCAAAATATTGTATTATGTTTTTATGCGCTTTACAGCATAAATTGCTTTCCAAATTCTGGGGTGCATGGTGGTATTTAAAAAAGAGCTATGCAGCAACAACCATTCATCTCCTAAATGAGAAAAATGCAAGTTCAAAAGCTGATTGTTTTACACCTTAGCTCACACATTTTTATCTCTCTACAAACTTACAGAACAAAAGGCCTTAGGCTGCAGGAACACATACAAATGGCTGCCAAGAAAAGACTAGCTCCCCCCCCCCCCCCAAAAAAAAGGATAACAATTAAAAGATCAATGAATAACTCAAAGCAATGTATTTTGGAGATATGAACATAGGGATCATATTGTAAATAATCCTCATTGACAAAACTGGGCACTGCAAGGTGAAGTGTAGTACTTATCAAGAACTTAAGCTGGGTACACACTGGCCGATATATTGGCCGATCAATTCACTGTCTCATTGGCTGTGCTGCAGACATCTGTCCATCGGCAAGTGTGTACGTGCAATCAGCCGATCGCCCGTACACAGGGGTGCAGATGGGGGGGGGGGCCGCGAGCAGGTACTACTTACCCGGGTCCGGCACAGCTCCCCATCCACAGCAGCCCAGCACATGCTGCTGTGTGCTGGGCTGCACTGGGAGACTGTCCGAGGCTGCTAAAGCCCAAGCAGTCTCCTATGCCAAAAGGGGGAGCGATCACGCTGATCGCGCCCCCACTGGCTATGCGCTGGGCTGAGGGGCACACAGCGCCCCCCTCCCCAGCGCCGCAAATGGTTTTTTTTCTGCGATTAGGCCACACACCCTACCCACCGCCGGGACTCGCTGCAGCATGCAGATGATGGTCGTTCAGTGTGTATGAACGACGAGCATCTGCAGATATATCTGTCAGGTGTGTACCCACCTTTACTGTGCAAACTGCAGCTTTGTGCCATTTGAACTTAAGGTGGGTACACACTATACAGATATATCTGCAGATTGAGGGCCTGATTCAGAGCCTGGCGCTCTAAACGAGCGCCCGCTCTGAATCAGGGCGTTTTTTTTTTTTTTGGTGCGTCCTCCTGGATGCTCGCATAGTTGTGGGTTACCACCCACAGCTTATGCGAGGGTCCATGATGATGGTCGCGATGGTCAAGACCATCGGGCTTGCGACGAGACCCTGCGGTAGGGTCTCGCTGCCGCAAGCCCTGGAGTGATTTTGGCTCTATCAGAGCCAAAATCACTCCCACTGACATCACTAGTGATGTCAGTGGGGCCGGACCCAAACGGTAGGCGTTCCCATGGGAATGCCTCCGTCTGGCAGCCACGCCCCCGGCACGCCCACCAAAGGGTTCATACACACTGAACAACCATCATCTGTGCCTGCCCACAGGTCCAACCAGGGGGCATGTCCCGGCGGGCGGGGGGCGTGTCCCGCCCCCCTCCTCGCAGCTGCCGCTGTGTGTGTACGGGCGGTCGGCTTCCCGATGGACAGATATGTCTGCAGACATATCTGTCCATTGTCTGTGCAGCACAGCCAATGCAGTATGTCAGTGAACGACATATCGCGGGTACACACTGGCCGACGGGCATCAGATACATTGGCCGATCAGTTGATCGGCCAATTGATCTGTCAGTGCGTACCCAGCTTTAGGTTTCATAAATACATTATGTACACAATGCAGTATCTACATATTTAACATACAAATAAACCGAGCAACAGATGCACCTAAACCTCACCCCCTCAAAATTAAGATAATGACAGGATCATAACCACCTTCACAGATGCATGTTTACGGCACAATAAACATTTTAGAGTAGGGGTGTGCACCGGCCACTTTTCGTGTTTTGTGTTTTGGTTTTGGATCTGGATCTTTCTTCGTGTTTTGGATCTGGATTGGTTTTGCCAAAACCACCCTTCCGTGTTTTGGGTTCTGGGTTTTGTGTTTTGGATCTGTATTTTTTTTTTAAAAAGCATAAAAACAGCTAAAATCACAGAATTTGTTGGTTTCTCTGCTCCTATGCTATTATTAACCTCAATAACCTTAATTTCCACTCATTTCCAGTCTATTCTGAACACCTCACACCTCACAATAGTGTTTTCATGTCCAAAAGGTTGCACCGAGGTAGCTGGATGACTATGCTAAGCGACACGAGTGGGCGGCACAAACACGTGACCCATCTAGGAGTGACACTGCAGTGGCAGACAGGATGGCAGTTAGAAAAACTAGGCCCCAAACTGTACATAATGCAAAGAAAAAAAAGAAGTGCAAGATGGAATTGTCCTTGGGCCCTCCCACCCACCCTTATGTTGTATAAACAGGACATGCACACTTTAACAAATCAATCATTTCAGCGCCAGGGTCTGCCACACAACTGTGGCTGAAATGATTGGTTCGTTTGGGCCCCCACAAAACAAGCTGGCAATTAATGTGTCCCTGCACAAACTGGCTCTACGGAGGCAAGATGTCATCCTCATCCTCCTCATCCACCGATTCCTCACCCTCTTCAGTGTGTACATCCTCATCCTCACAAAGTATTAACTCGTCCCCACTTGAATCCACCACCACAGGTCCCTCTGTACCTTCTGGAGGCTGGTCTGCCTGGAAGAGCTGATAATTCATTTTGATGAACATCATCTTCTCCACATTCTGTGGAAGCAACCTCCTACGCCTTTCGCTGACAAGGTTCCCGGCTGCACTAAACACTCTTTCGGAGTACACACTGGAGGGGGGGCAACTCAGGTAAAATAGAGCCAGCTTGTACAGGGGCCTCCAAATTGCCTCTTTTTCCTGCCAGTACAGGTATGGACTGTCTGACATGCCTACTTGGATGCTGTCACCGATGTAATCCTCCACCATTCTGTCAATGGTGACAGTATCATATGCAGTGACAGTAGACATGTCAGAAATTGTTGCCAGGTCCTTCAGTCCGGACCAGATGTCCAAACTTGGTCCTGCCTGCCCTGCATCACCGCCAGCGGGTTGCTTAGGATACCTAAGTTTTTTCCTGGCAGCCCCAGTTGCGGGAGAAAATGAAGAAGGAGCCGTTGACGTGTCACGTTCCGCTTCAGCTGACAGTGTGTTCACCAGCAGGTCTTTGCACCTCTGCAGGCTTGTGTCGGCCGGAAAGAGAGACACCACATAGGCTTTAAACCTAGGATCAAGCACGGTGGCCAAAATGTAGTGGTCTGATTTCAACAGATTGACCACCCTGGAATCCTGGCAAAGCGAATGAAGGGCTTCATCCACAAGTCCCACATGCCGAGCGGAATCGCTCCGTCTTAGCTCCTCCTTCACTTTCTCCAGCTGCTTCTGCAAAAGCCTGATGAGGGGAATGACCTGACTCAAGCTGGCTGTGTCTGAACTGACTTCACGTGTGGCAAGTTCGAAGGGCTGGAGAACCTTGCACAACACGGAAATCATTCTCCACTGCGCTTGAGTCAGGTGCATACCCCCTCCTTTGCCTATGTCATAGGTGGATGTATAGGCTTGTATGGCCTTTTGCTGCTCCTCCATCCTCTGAAGCATATAGAGGGTTGAGTTCCACCGCGTCACAACCTCTTGCTTCAGGTGATGGCGGGGCAGGTTCAAGAGTGTTTGCTGGCGCTCCAGTCTTCGGCACGCAGTCGCTGAATGGCGAAAGTGGCCAGAAATTTTTCGGGCCACCCAAAGCGTCTCCTGCACGCCCCTGTCGCTTTTCAGAAAATTCTGCACCACCAAGTTTATTGTGTGAGCAAAACATGGGACGTGCTGGAATTTGCCCAGATGTAATGCCCGCACAATATTGGTGGCGTTGTCAGATATCACAAATCCCCAGGAGAGTCTAAGTGGGGTAAGCCACTGGGCGATGATTTCCCTCAGTTTCTCTAAGAGGTTGTCGGCGGTGTGCCTCTTACTGAAACCGGTGATACACAGCGTAGCCTGCCTTGTAACGAGCTGGCGTTTCTGAGATGCTGCTACTGGTGACGCTGCTGCTGTTGCTGCGTAAGGTGATACATCTACCCAGTGGGCTGTCACAGTCATATAGTCCTTAGTCTGCCCTGTTCCACTTGTCCACATGTCCGTGGTTAAGTGGACATTGTGTACAACGGCATTTTTCAGGACACTGAGGACACTTTTTCTGACGTTTCTGTACAGTCTCGGTATCGCCTGCCTAGTGAAGTGGAATCTAGACGGGATTTGGAACCGGGGACACACTACCTCCATCAATTGTCTAAATCCCACTGCACTAATGGCGGATACCGGACGCACGTCTAACACCAACATAGCAGTCAAGGCCTCAGTTATACGTTTTGCTTCAGGATGACTGCTGTCGTACTTCATCCTCCTCGCTAAGGACTGTTGGAGGGTCAATTGTTTAGTAAAAGTAGTGGTGTTCCTACTTCCTCTCTGGGATGATGAACGACTCCCAGCAGCAGCAACAGCAGCAGCGGCAGCAGTAGGCGTAGCAATGCAGGATCCTCCAGAGGAATCCCGGATAGGAGAGTCAGTCATGCCAGTGACATGGCCTGCAGGACTACTTCCGATCCTGACTAAGGAGGAAATTGACGAGGAGGGAGTTGACGGTGTGGTTTGCAGGCGCTTGGATACAACAGGACAACGGGATTTAGGTGTCCCTGGACTGCTTACGGTCTTAGCCAAAGTTTCTGAACTTGACAGTAACTTTTTATGAACGCGCTGCAGGTGCCGTATAAGGGAGGATGTTCCTAGGTGGTTGACGTCCCTACCCCTACTTATTTCACCTTTACATATGGTACATATGGCAAGACAGTTGTTGTCCGGATTTGGATAGAAATATTGCCAGACCAAAGAGGTGGAATGTTTGGTCTTCTGCCCAGGCATGACCGTGATGGGCTTTTTCATCCCACGGACAACAACTGTCTCCCCCGGAGCCTGATTTAAACAAACCACATCACCATCAGAATCCTCCTCGCCAACTTCCTCCTCAGCGCCAGCTACACCAGTATCCTCATCCTGTTGTACTTCAACAGTGACATCTTCAATTTGCATATCAGCAAGTGGACTGTGGGTGCTCCTTTCAGCACTTGCAGGGGGCGTGCAAATGGTGGAAAGAGCCACCTCTTCACGTCCAGTGCTGGGAAGGTCAGGCATCGCAACCACCACCACACTTGGACTCTCCTTGGGGATTTGTGATATCTTCTTAGAAAGCACAGTTCTTCGCTGTGCTTTTGCCAGCTTAACTCTTTTGATTTTTTTAGTGGGAGGAGGGCTTCCATCGTCATGTGAAGCTGAACCACTAGTCATGAACATACTAGGGATCGACCTTAGCCGTTCCTTGCCACTCCGTGTCGTAAATGGCATATTGGCAAGTTTACGTTTCTCTTCAGCTGATTTAAATGTCTTTTTCAAGGTCATTTTCCTGAACTTTGCCATTTGGGATTGTATGTGCCCTCTACTATGACATTGGGCATCGGCCTTGGCAGACGACGTTGATGGCATGTTATCGTCTATGTCATGACTAGTGGCAGCAGCTTCAGCACTAGGAGGAAGTGGTTCTTGATCTTTCTCTATTTTATTTTTATCGGAGAAAGTTTGGTCCTCCATTTATGTTATATCGATTTGATATATACGTGCGGCTAAACACAGAAAATAATTTTTTTTTTGGTTTGGACTGGAGTGTACTTTGTGGGTTACAGCACCCTTTAACGGTCAAGCCAGCCGGCCCTTTACTTATGACACAGGCGCACTCTTGGCACTACTTTGTTGATGCACGTGCGGCTACTGCGCACACAATTCACAAACACAGAAAATAATTTTTTTTTGGTTTGGACTGGAGTGTACTTTCGGGGGTTACAGCACCCTTAACGGTCAAGCCAGCCGGCCCTTTACTTATGACACAGGCGCACGCTTGGCACTACTTTGTTGATGCACGTGCGGCTACTGCGCACACAATTCACAAACACAGAAAATAATTTTTTTTTGGTTTGGACTGGAGTGTACTTTCGGGGGTTACAGCACCCTTTAACGGTCAAGCCATCCGGCCCTTTACTTATGACACAGGCGCACGCTTGGCACTACTTTGTTGATGCACGTGCGGCTACTGCGCACACAATTCACAAACACAGAAAATAATTTTTTTTTGGTTTGGACTGGAGTGTACTTTCGGGGGTTACAGCACCCTTAACGGTCAAGCCAGCCGGCCCTTTACTTATGACACAGGTGCACGCTTGGCACTACTTTGTTGATGCACGTGCGGCTACTGCGCACACAATTCACAAACACAGAAAATAATTTTTTTTTTGGTTTGGACTGGAGTGTACTTTCGGGGGTTACAGCACCCTTAACGGTCAAGCCAGCTGGCCCTTTACTTATGACACAGGTGCACGCTTGGCACTACTTTGTTGATGCACGTGCGGCTACTGCGCACACAATTCACAAACACAGAAAATAATTTTTTTTTGGTTTGGACTGGAGTGTACTTTCGGGGGTTACAGCACCCTTTAACGGTCAAGCCAGCCGGCCCTTTACTTATGACACAGGTGCACGCTTGGCACTACTTTGTTGATGCACGTGCGGCTACTGCGCACACAATTCACAAACACAGAAAATATATTATTTTTTTAGCACTTGGGGGGAGCGCCCCTGATGGACAGAGCACCCCCTGGACAACACTACAGCTCTCCTTTAGGACTGGGACACTGCACAGGACTTTGGAGTGGACACAGCCCCTATGGAGAACTGACTGCACAACACAGTCCAGCCAGCCCCTATGGACTTTGAAGTAGTGGACACAGCCCCTATTAACAACAGCAGCACAGCACAACACAGCCAGCCCCTATGGACTTTGAAGTAGTGGACAACAGCAGCACTACACTACACTACACTACACAGCCCTAACTCCCACCCTCCCTCTTCACTGTCCACAGCCGAGTGAGAAAATGGCGCCGACGCGGGTACCTTATATAGTATCCAAAACCCGCGAGACTCGGAAGGCGGGATGATGACGTTTTGCCTCGATTTCAGATCCGAGTCAGGCGGGAAAAGTCGAGCCTGACTCGGATCGGACTCGGATCGGGGGGGCTCGGGGGGGTTCGGATTTCAGAAATCCGAACCCGCTCACCCCTATTTTAGAGTAATACATTTTAAGTAATTACACAGTGATATTGCTGTGGGAAAAAAAATAGTTTAAAAATGTAATGGTAATAATTTCCAGGCTGTCTTGGGCGATCAGTGTCCTGCACATGTATCTTCTGCACCACTTCTGGCAGAATCAAGGCCTTCAGTAGCTCCTCGTACGTGGCCATATATGGGGAATCACCGCCTTTACCAGAAACCGACTTGGCCTCATCACCCATCTTGTGTTTCACCCACCTTTTTTATATTGGACAGACGCTTCTTGCAGATGTCCATTGTCCCCCGCACAGGACCCTCCGCATTGACAGAGACCACCACCTTTTGCCATACGGCCAAACAAATGACAGTGGTGCTACATGTCACCAGGGCCATATTCTCAGCAAAAGAGAATCGGATATTGCACCCTGACCTGGTCCTAGTGCGGGGCCTCTCCTCCCCCACACTCTCTGCCTCAGAGGAATGCACATCCTGACCAGCCACCTCCTCCATCTGACTACCCTTTGGTCCTGACATGACACACTTAACACTGAACACAGAAAAATAAAAACAGACTCCTCCACTTCCACCACACACACCACACACAGACCACACACACACAAACAAACACACAAAAAGAAAGACAATAGACTGAAATCAAAACAGACAGAGACCAAAGAAGCAGAAAAAACTTATAAATGACAAGAATACAAAAGAGACAAGACTAATTTCAACACAATACAATACTCAGAAATCTTTGACCACTCTCCTAAACTCTCCAATACACTCCACAACTCATCAACCACATCCCTCTCCCTGCTCCTCTGACTAACATCATGAGGTTCAGGTGGTTTGGGGCGTTTTATATGGCAAGGGGATATCACACCCACCCTGACTACCAACCAATGAAAAACCATTGACATAACCAGCCGTATTGTTTCTTTTGTGGCCACATTAGAACAACACGGACCGATTTCAAAAGTTATACAAAGACGACCGTGTTAGTGAACTCGGGTGAACATTACACTTCCGAAGTACAACCAAATACACCATCGGTCAACACGCTCACGTGAAACTTGGGAGCTTAGTGAACTTCCGGTTTCAGCTGGGAAAAGATACCCATGTTTGATCGATATGATCTGTGTTGATATTCGGATCAAATTGGGACCAACACGATTCTTACTAAATTTACCCCGGAGAGAAAGAGATCAGTGAGCGTTGTATGCATTCTGCGCTCCAAATGTACCCATAAAGATTTTGTTGCAAAAAAAAGATAGCTCTACATTTGTTATGTTATATCAGACAGAATTATTTCTGTGTCTGGCATATATCAGATGTACTAATGCATATATTATACAATAGCTTAGTGGTGCAGCTTGGCAGTGTTAGCAGTAATTGTACAAAGTTAATATATCATCCTATTTATGCACAATATTATGTAATGATGAATTATATAAAGGAAATAATAGTGTCTTGGCAGTGTTATTAATAAATGGGGAAGTCCTCATTTTCAAAATAAAATTTTATGAAATGCTTTCTGTAATGCCTGCCATTGCCGGGATTTTTTATTTATTTCTGTATTTTTGAGCATAATTACTCTCGTCAGCTGCAGTACAGCATTTCTCTAATAACTAAAAAGCAGGTGTTGCAGCTACCTCTGCTGCAATCTGCTTTCTCTGGAATCACAGTCACTGCACCAGGTACCGCAAGTGACTCTGCATTGAGCCCTCACACTACCCCTCTTCAATGGTCCAGCAGTTTTACCAACCATATGCTACACAGCATCGGACCACTGGCTGCACAGATGATGTTCAGAGCTCAGCTCCCCACTCTCCCCCATACTGCCTCAAACGTTGCAGCTGCAGATAATGTCGCCTATCCGATCACAGTGGCGTAGGGGATGGGATTTTATCCTCTAACAGAATAATTCAACAAGTCATAATAAAAATGCATTTTGTTGATGATGCAGGAGATTAGACTGCTCTCCCAAGATTCTCTGAGATCTCCCAATATTCCAGGCATCTCCTGGACTTTCCAGGAGAGTAGGCAAGTATGGTAATAAGGTGGATGTCACCACAATGCATGGCAATCTGGTGGATATCATACAGATATAAGAGGGGAGCAACACAATGTACAGCAGCCATAGGCATCTTTATAATGGGTGCAAGGTGTGCGGTGCAGGTCCAAGGGGGCCCACACCGCACAGCCTGCACCCATAGTTAATAATATACTTACCTCTCCACAGATTCTGATGTGCTGCTCCACAGCAACACACCAGCGGTGCAGAGCAGCAGAAATTCACTGGGAAAATGGCGGCGGTCATGCGCAGAAAAGATGTCCCCGGAAAAATAAGCGCAGGTGCCATATTCCCGGAGACCCGTGCATGCACAATAGATATCTGGCATGAAGGAGGGGGCCCAAAAGATGGCTGCACACAGGTCCCCTTCTCTCTTAAAATGCCCCTGATAGCAGCATGAGGTAAACTCTCGAGCATATAGCATACATCACAACATTCAAATGGGAGAGTCAGGATATAGGCAAAGTGACATGCCCCCATTGTGCATCATTGGGGGCGTGGCTGCTGGACAGCCCCAGCCTCTCTCTCTGCACTCGAGCCCCTTCCACTCTTAAACTGCCCCTGCACTTGTGTATGAGGGCAGAGACAGTGTGATTATTTTCAAGATTATTTGTACAAAAAATACTGTGCTGTATCTGAGTGAGCTGCAATTAACAAACAGGATATTTGCATGATTGTTTTAATTTCCTGGTTGAAGTTGTGCAAGAATTGGCACATGTACTGCAAGGCAGGGCTGGTGGACAAGTCCATGTAGGTACAAGCTTAGACTCCTGAATTGGGCTGAATGCATTCAATGTGGCAAGGTTAAATTTATTAGCATTGAAATGTTATTATGAGGCACTCACTGGTGAACTCATAAAGGACAGAATAGTATATTGCATACAGTATGTAACAATAACACACACATGACCAAGTTATGGGAAAAGGAAACTTTAGAAACCGCCATTCAGATATGCAGGCTACACAAACAGTAGAACAAAAATGTACAAGAGATCAAGAGGGAAGCTAATGTATGACATCCAACATTAAGCACAGCCACAACAATGCTTTGTGAATTTTGGTGGCTGCCATTAGTCTGAGTGCTTCAAATATCCTGCATACAACAAGCGCTGCAATGCTTGTGGCAAGTTTAACCACTTTGTTAGGGTCAAAACTTAGACAGGATGACAAACAGTCCCGTGTTCCGAAACCAAACAGAATTACCGAATTGGTTTCAGAATGTTTTTATTAGCTTTAGTTTTTGAGCAACATTACTTGCGTTATCTATAATAATAATAATAATAATAATAATAATAATATAATCACAGTGAAAATACATTTTAAAATTAAATTTATCGTAAATAAGAACACAAAATAAAACAACATATAGCAACTGAAAGTACTATCTCAAATAGTGACATATTCATGAGGGCGCTTTCTGTTTGCTTGCTCTTCTGGGGCATCTCTTGTCACTGTCCAACTGTAGTCAGCAAGCATAGAAATGTTCTAGCTACCCTGATATCTTTGTTCCATTGCTGAGTTGCCTTGGTGGAATAGCTCACTCGCCACTCTCTGCACTGCAGTTGTCAGTGTAGAAGAGATGCAGATCCAGATGAGAGATTTTGTGTGACATGTTGCAGCCTAATTGATGATACATTTCTAGAAGGTTGTCCACAATCTCAGCAGTTTCCAGCTCTTCTGTTACCCAAGAAGCCATGTGCAGCACCTTTCAAGACTTCCCAAGTCACTTTATCATAAACCTGGAGGACTCGGTTAAAGTTTTCATCCTTAAGAAGTTGACGAATTTGAGGAAACATCCCATCCCTAACTTTAGCATCACTCAGAAGTGGAAATTTTCCTCTTAGGTACTTGAAAGCTTCTCTATCTTTGTTCATCCCCTTTACAAAGTCCTTCATAAGTCCGAGTTTGATATGTAAAGGAGAAGAATAATTTTGCTTTGATCAACCAGAGGACTGTGATGGACATTTTTTTCCATGGCTTACAATGACTACATGGCCTACAGTGACTCAGCATTCCTGTATTATTATTATTATTATTATTATTTATGTGACACCACAAGAGTTCTTCAGTGGCTTACAAAGTACATAAGCAAATGAGCACACAAGTAAACATATATTAACAGTTCCAAACAATGAAGGACAAGGACATGGTTTCTATACTTTGCTGCATTAGGAATCATAACACTTAAATTAGCAGCAGGGCGTCAGCAACCAAGTGTTAGGTGCTGTTGTGGGGAGTTAGGAGTAAATGATAGTATAAGTGAGGGAATGAGAAGCACATGAGGGAAGAGGGCCCTGCTTATGAGAGCTTACATTCAAAAAGGGGAGGGGCAGACAGAAGGGTAACACAGAAGGGGTAGACAGTGAGAAAGGATCATGGAGCATTGGCTTAGGATAAGAGCTGGAAGTCTTTGATGAATAAGTGGTTTTTGAGGGCCCATTTGAAGGGTAGTAGAGAGGGAGAAAATTGAAGAGGTAGGCAGCAGCACGGGCAAAATCTTGGAGACAGGAGTGGGAAGAAGTAATCAGTTGGCAGGAGAGGTGGCATGCATTTGTGGAGAGAAGTGGGCAGACAGGTGTGTGAAGAGAAATGAGCTCAGGGATGTAAATGGGAGAGGATTGGGTGAGGGCTTTGTTAGTGAGTGTGAGAAGCTTGAATTGGGTTCTGAAGGAAAGGGGGAGCCAGTGTAGGACTTGTAGATGTGGGGAGGCAGATAAAGAACGTTTGGAGAGGAAGATGAGCGGGGCAGCATTGAGAACAGATTGGAGTGGAGATATGTGGGAGTCAGGGAGGACAGATAGGAGGAGGTTACAATGGTCCAATCTGAAAATGACCAGTTAGTGGATGAGGGTCTTAGTAGCATCCAGGATGATAAAGGGTCAGATCCTGGAAATATTTTTGAGATGGAAATGGCAGGACTGCGAGAGGAGTCAGCGCACTTGGGGACTAGAGGAGATAGTTGTGCCGTTAATTTAGGTTTGCCAACCTACTCTATATATTCCCTAGACACCAAAATTCCCTATTATGTAACAAAATACCCCAACATCATAAATAGCTATATCTCAGAACCAAGAGCTAACTGAGAGTTTTAAATATCATATTAGTTCTTTGAATGCTGAAACCAATTAGAAGTAACTATTTTCACGTAGGAAACTTTTTCACTGTTGTGTAGTGATAGCTTAAGTTGAAGTTCTCATAGTTTTATGTGCTTTTCCATTGTATTTAGTGATTGTAGTTTCATTTATGAAAATATTTTAGCATGTATTTTGACAAGATACATGGATTGAAAATATTTTTATATGGAAAAGACCAAGGACACTGCTGCAAGATAGAAGGTTGGGGTTAGTTGCCAAGATTTTAATACTATATCTAGGGCAGATTGCTACAGAGCAGAAGTATCTCAGCACATCAATCACTGCATTGTTTAGGTTGGTATTCGTTTGCCAGAAATACCATTGACATATTTTTACTGGCCTTGGTTATAATGTATTTCTTTGTACTTTAATGTATCCTATGTAAGAAATATTAACTTTACAAAGCCTTGGGAAGATGAGTTAATACTGAAAACAGCATATTGAATATGAAAAAATAAATATTATACTGCTCACTTGGCCAATCCTGAAAAGGAAGTGACCATTCCAGGGACAAATCTGTAAAACTCGGGACTGTGCCTGTAAATTGGGGATCATTGGGAAGTATTGGTCAGGTGCATTTAACTGAGGTATTTGGAGAATGGTATAATTGTGAGAGATAAAGTACTAACAAATCTGCTTCTAACATATATTACAGGCTGTGTTTGACAGATGACAGTTTGGAGCTGATTGGTTTGTACTTTATCTCTCACAATTTTATCAATCTCCAAGTTTTGATAAATACTCCCCTTAAGTGTTGTGATTTCCTGCCAACCATAATGTCAGGGTCAAACATCTGTATGCTAATCATACTCAGTCTTCCAATATATAACATGTATGTAGCATGTACTGTAGTTTACAGCTAATGGACATTTGTGCTTTGTCCAAGCAATCTGAAAACTCTGGATCCTAGAAGGATGGTTGCCATGCCTGACAATAAACGCTGTTCTCATCTGTAAATATATCCTGAGCCCTAGTTGGTGACCTAGCTTTAATCGTAATACTGTAGTCTCACATGATGACAACTGCATGCTGTGTACTTGATTGAATTGTAGAAACTGATGTGGTGCCATTAGATAAACACAATGTCTGAGGGTTCATTCTTTTGTTTTTTTGTATTGATGCAAATGTGGGCTAGTGTGTTTGGTTTGCAAGGGCTGCTTTTCAATCCCATTATGGCCCTCCAGTGCAAGTCCTGTCTAATGTCACATTTTGACCCACCTTAATTCACTTAAACTTTATAAAACCCATTACAGCAGAGGTTCCCAAAATTTCTTGAATCACAGTGCACTAGAGTATCAGCATTATTTTCACAGCACCCCTAGGCCAAAAGTTTCTTATTGAGAAATTCCGGAAAAATTTAAATGTAAGTAAATTGTGGTTACCTGTCACCCTTAGATTCGGTTATGTGACTGTGGGCAGTGGTGCACTTCTCTTCATCCACATATTTTATGATTGGCAGACACCAGTACTGGTTTTGCCTATCACATTGATCATAAATAATTTGATTTGGTCCTGGACCTCTAACCTGTGGCACCCCTGCAAATTCCCAGTTTGTGAACCATTGCATTATAGCAAGGGCATTCGGTATGAAATCCCGGCTGCCGCATGGCCAGCAGTTCGATTCCCGGCAGCGGCAGCCCGACAAAAGAGCAGAGCCCGGCAGCGGAAGCCCGACAGCGCTGCAAATCCCGATTGTCCCTAAGGTAAGTACTTACTAACCTAACCAACCCCCCTAACCCTCCTTAGGGGTGCCTAACCCTGACCCGCCCCCAAGTGCCTAACCCTAACCTCACTTCTCTCAGTTCCTAACCCTAACCCCCCCTTCCCCGCTGCCTAAACCTAAGTCCCCCGGGGGGGTGCCTAACCCTAGGCCTCCCCGGGGGTGCCTAACCCTCCCGCCCCCTAGCCTAACCCTCCCAGGGGGTTCCTAACCCTAAGTCCCCCCGGGGTGCCCTAAACCTAACTCTCCCCCCCGCGGCTGTCCTGTCTCCCGGCATCGGGAAAATCATCGGGAAAATCACAGGCGTCTAGATTTTAGACGCCTGTCATTTAACCCTAACCGGGATTGAGGATTCGGGAAGCCGGCGGTTGGTATTGCGGCCGCTGGCTTCCTAAATGTATCCCATAGCAAGGGGACATCCAATAAGATTTCACTGGACTGAAAAATGCACAGAGCAGAGAGCAGAAGACCAATGTAAGCTAGTAAAATATGTATAAGGTGGAGTAAAACTAATTGGTTCATATTGTGATCAACATCAGGGGGTCCTTATTTTTGTGAGCTCCTACACTCTTATTTATACTTTAGACAACATTGAAATGCAATTAAGAAGGCTAAAATGTAACAAAAAAAATTATTTTGGTGTAGTAAACTAATTTTGGGGTATGTTCTGCAGTTGGAATCATATTCACCAATCAACCTTGGAGTACATCTGCTTTTGCAGTTTTTCACTGTTGGTGGTAAATTTGCTAATGATGTACAGTCATTTAGACATTTACTGTATTCCTTTTTTCAGCTTGCCAAAATAAAATTGGGATAAATTTCCAAAGGGCAATTTAAGTTCATTTATTTTTTCATGCCCTCTTGCGCCAGATCTCCAGTCTAAAGTGACGGGATAATATATAATTGTTGCAGGTACGAGTAGCTGGGCAGCTATTACATATCACGGAAGTTCCACCCAAACGCACCCGGTTTAGATGTTTAAAGCGTCTAAACCCATCTAAAGTACTGGACGCTCTGCATTTGAGCACCCCAAAAATTCAACTTTTTGCTGACTTCTGCTCGCCAGCTCAGCAGGATGCAAACAGACATAATAGGTGCCCACTGCACTCACTATCATCAGCAGAAACAATTGAATAGCTCTCATTGGGTGCACATGACTTACAGGCGCACAAAAAACAATTGAATTCACCCCCAAGGATTTTACTTTTGCCCTACAGAGATGATACTTTTTTAACCTCTTTGTGTAGTCATTTTGACCAATGAGTCAACTTGAAACAAAGTCTTAGGAGTATATTTACTAAAGTGCGGGTTTTTAGAAGTGCAGATGTTGCCCATAGCAAGCAATCAGATCCTAACGATAATCTTCTAGATGGTGCTAGATAAATGATAAGTAAAATCTGATTGGTTGCTATGGGCAACATCTCCACTTCTAAAAACCCGCACATAAGTAAATATACTTCTTACAGTACTTTATCCCAGATTATTTCAGATAATGCTAAGTATTCAAGGTACAATAAGGTACACTGGATAGAATGTCTACGCAAAAATGTATTTCTTTCCTTGGGTTTCTCAAAGTTTACTTTTTAAATGTGACAAAAAGTTATCATAACCAAAAAATAACTGGGCAGAAAAGGGTAATTAATTCAGATCAGTGAAAAAAAAAGCTGATTAAATGCATAAATCCCTTCCAAACTGGTAACAAATTGTCAATATATCTATACAGAGCGAAAATTGTATCACTATATGTGGGAAAAAAGTGCCTTCTGTTATATTTCAGCATGCATAACTTAACATATGACGGAGAGGAGTTAGAACTCAATAACACTCCACAGAGCTGTTAATTGTATGATTTGTTAATCTGAAACGGTCATGTCAAGTGAAATGATAATACATTTAATTGGTGGTCTTTTCTGTTGTGGTAATCAGGGCAGGTTAGTGGCTTGAAAGTCATGAACCAATGGGATACTCAGGGGGTGATTCAGAGGTGGACATAGGGGAAACCATCAGGCACAAAAGCCTGATGATTTCCTTCTGCACATGAGTCCCAAAGATGCAGCCGCAACTGCATCCACCTCTGAGTTGGAATCGGTATGATTTACCGCTGGACCCATGCCCAGCAGTTGAAATTCCGACAGCGGCATCCTGGCAGAGGAGGAAATCCCGATCATCAAAGGTAAGTATATACTAACCTATTTCTAACCCTCCCTTAGAGGTGCCTCTCCCTAACCTCCCCCCCCCCAGTGCCTAACCCTAATCCCGTCTCTAAGTGCCTAAACCTAACCCCCCTTCCCCGCTGCCTAAACATAAGTCCCCTGGGGGGTGCCTAACCCTAAGTCCCCCCCGGGGGTGCCTAACGCTAACCCCCCCTTCCCCCAGCCTAAACCTAACCTCCCGGGGGGGTGCCTGACCCTAAGTCCCCCCGGGAACCCTAAACCTAACCCTCCCCCCCGCGGCTTTCTGCGCTCGTCAGGCTCCTGGCGTATGTCTAATGACAGGCGTCGGCTGTCGGGATTAGGTCCACCGGCTTCCCGACTGCATACCTCTGAATTACCCCCTCATTGCGGACAATACTGTGTTATCTGGGATAAGCCCCAGACACTGATTCTCCTAAGAAAATTCAATGTGTCCTTGGATGTATGTGATAACCATTTGATGAAGAAATATTGTGAAATGGGCTTTAGGAGGGAACCACTTACATAAATAATGGGTGTCGCCGGTGGATTCCGAGTAGTTGGATTTTTGGAAGAATATATATAATAAAACAAACGAACAGGATGTACATGAGTCAAAAACTTGATGAATTAGAGAATAAGAAAAGTATAAATGTGCTGTTCATCTAATAGTTCTACAACATTTATATACAGCAATCCAAAATCAAAGGGTTCATGGTGATAGGTTGGGATTATTAAAATATCTAACGACAAAGATGACTACCGCAAGGGTTCAATTCCATATCCACTCTCTGAAATAATTTATATGTTATGGTGTTACCTACGTGAAGTATAATAAGGGTGTGTGCTACCAACTACCAATACAGAAAAAGAAGTAAAAGGGGTAGTATAGAGGTGCACTAATCGAAAAATGCAAATAATAAACATATAAAAGATAACTTTTAATGGGTATTAATTAAATATATATAATTCCCCTCCAGAAGTTATTATCACGGCAAAGTACTTAAAAATAGACTAAATAAATGAAATTAAAGATTAAAACAATGTGCCAGGGGTATTCTCACACATCCAAGAAGACTCCCTATGGTAATACCATATGTGGGTACTCGCTCCTCATATTAATAAGAGATAATCAGAGTGACGATGTTGAGTAAATAAATATAAACCACAATATATTCTCTATTATTTCTATAGTGGATGTGGTTTATATAAATAAACGTTACTATTGGAAAGACTGTGTGTTGTCTTATTTACACAAACTGTTATTCACTTTTTGGGCAAACTACATATATTGCGTGTATATATTTCATTTGAGTGCATCTATGATGGTATGGAAAAAATGTATTAGATGTGCAATAAAGATTCTCGATTGCTCAGGGATATTTTCTTCCCTTATTATTCAGTTGTTATAACCTTTCAGTGAGATAATTGAGTTGTATTCTGTTTCCTACTATTGAATATAATTAACCATATATAGGACTATAAATAACAGATTTCTCTCATTACACTCTATTATTCAATCTCATCAAATTACACATATATAAACGGGATACAGTCAGGATACCGGCGGGCGCTATTCCACCCGCCAATATCCCGACACTTACATCCCGACATGGGACTAAAGATAGGCGTCGGATTCCCGACGCCTATCATTAGCCCCACTACAGAATCCCGACACTCGGCATACCGAACAAAGGTTTGCCGGGTGTTTTAGCGTCTAGCCGCAGGGGGGGAATTAGATTTAGCGACCCCCGGGGGACTTAGGGTTAGGCACCCCCCCGGGAGGGTTAGGGTAGGGGAAGGGGGGTTAGGCTTAGGCACCACTAGGGGCGGTTAGGGTTAGGCACTCCCCCGAGAGGGTTAGGTTTAGGGTGCGGGGAGGGGGGGTTAGGTTTATGCACTAACGGGGGGAGGTTAGGGTTAGGCACTCTGGGGGTAGGTAAGGGTTAGGCACCCCTAAGGGAGGGTTAGGAATATGGGAGTTGAGGGGAGGGTTAGGGTACTTACCTTACCTTCTGGATTTTGAACTGCCGGGCTGCCATTGTCGGTATTTGATCCGGCGGCTAAACAGCTGCCGACATTACATACCAATTCCATATAAACTGCTCATTTGGCCAATAGTCTCATTACAAAGTTGGGCTGTGGTCTGTCCTCTATAGAGAATAGGTCACTCCTCTTTAATGTAAGATGCAGTTATTTTTCAATAATTTCCTGAGAACTAAATGTTTAGGGGCCTATTCATCAAAACATAATTATAGTTGAACTCGCTGCGAGTTCAAACACAGTTTAGGAGGCATTCATCATGCCTCCTGCCCTAAATTATCACCTCCGAAAATCTGCTGTTTCTACGAAGCACTTTTTTGTCAGTGAGAAACTTTTCCCTGCCTGTCTTCAAACTGCGCATGTGCAGCTTGTAGACAGGCTGCGGATTTCACTGACCCTCCCACCCCGCGGGTGTACGATCCGCCCCCCTGTGCGGGTTTACGATCTGGACACCCCCTTCCCTCCTCAGGTGTACAATCCATTCCGCCACACCCGCCCCCTAATTGCAGGTTGTACAATCCAGACACACACACCCCCCGTGGGTTTGCGACCCACCCTCCCTGGTTACCTGCCTCCTTTGTGCCACTGCATCTCTTTAGCCCGGCTCACCTGTCTTCTTTCGGTAAGCTGGGCCACGTATCTGCAGTGCTCCGGGGCTTGGCAGTGCAGACACAGCAGGAAGGGATCTGTATAGAGCCCTGTGCTGTGTGGCTGCCTTGTAAATCTTCACAGGTTGCCGTGTAAACAGCAGCCTGTGAAGGTTACCGGGGGCTGAACGCCACCTGAAGTGGCGTTCAGTAACATCATCAAGTTCCGAAAGAAAATGCTTTTTCAGAACTTGGTGAATAGCCCTGAAACTTATTTTTCACAAAAGTATGTGAAAATGTTAATTTTCACATGCTTTTGTGAAAAATAGGTGATGATGAATAGGCCCCATAGTCACTATACTCCTCCTATGTAGTTATTATGACAATATAAATCAGGAATCTTTCCCACTCGATTACTGTAGGCTATTAGATATAATCAGTTCTGTTATCCTGATTCTAAAATCATCAGGAAACTGGTAAGGATTCCTTAGACAGTTGCAAGCCAATACTGTCAGTAAATTGTTATAATGTGGATTGTTATAAAGCAGTGGTTCTCAAACACAGTTCACGTTTTGCAGGTCACCCAGCAGGGGCACAGGTGTAGTCATTACTTACTGACACATTTTAAAAGATCCACAGGTGGAGCTAATTATTTCACAGATTCTGTGAAGAGACCTGGAAAACATGCACTGTTTGGGGTCCTGAGGACCGAGTTTGAGAACCTGTGTTATAAAGTATACAAAAAGTAACAATCTTGCTTATGACAGAATGTCTAGGAATAGATTGTTACAAATATCAGTAATTCACATGTGTTAACAGCTAATGACCAGCCCTTTCTATGTTGTCTGCTATCCAGCTTGTAATGGCAATTGCTGCACAATCTTTTAATACATAATGTATACAAATCAGTAGCAGAGAATGTGTGAGTCCCCCTGGCACCATCCAATGTGCATTTCACCTATGGCTTACTCATGGAATCAACCCAATTGGCGAGTCTAGTGGATTTAAATACTCTCACCCAGGGCCGCCATCAGGGGGGGACTGCCAGTACTGGCGTCCCGGGCCTGAACACACAGACTGAGAGCAGGGGCCTGCCGGCTCCTACCAACTGGTGCCTCCTACCGCCCTGTGGCGTTCAATAAAGTGAGAGGGGGTGTCCCTCCCACTCCTACCAGTGCCCGCTACCACCCTTTTGAATTAAAAGTGACAAGGGGCCCTGAACCTACAGACACAATGCCCGCTACTACCTCGCACTGCATAATAAAAGTGAGTGACGGGGGCTGACCACTCTGCCTCCTACTGCCGCATCATCTCCGAACTCTGCGGGTGTGCAATAAAGTTTTTTTTTGTGAGCTGGTGCACATGACGTCAAGGCGCTGAAAGAAAGGGGAACCACGGCACATTGAGGACAGAGCAGCCAGGTCCAGAACAGACTAAGGAGGTAAGGGACTAACTACCATGTGGATGCGGGGCTGGCTGGAGAGTGGAGACGAGAGGCTAAGCAGGGCAGGAGAGTTAGAAGGTGACTGGCTTGGGTTAGGGAAACACAACAGCGCTAAAGAGACTGGAAAGAAAAAATTTGTGTAGGAATAAGGCAGGGGTGGGGCCCGCCAATTTTGTCAGAGACGGGCCCCTTAATTTCTGATGGCATTCCTGCCCTCACCTTACTGTTCATTTGCTGTCCGGCCAGTCAAACCTCCGTGATTATGGAAACTCTCAAGACAGGAATACTAGGTGCTAACTTATTCAGGCAACAATCATGGCTAATTGATGTCAGAACCTGATTCTGCATAATGGTGTCAATAAAGAAATGATTACACAGGGGATTTCTGGGGATATAGGCATACAGTGTATCATCTGATCAATGCTCATCACTAGTTTGATAATAAGGTGTATTGGTACAGGGAAAGTTACTGTAATCAACTGCGTAATAGCATATCCCGACCTTACTGGTTTAATAATTAGTACACGACCTAAAAGAAAATAGCTCCTATCAAATATATAAACTGTATATATATATATATATATATATATATATACACACACATATATATATATATATATATATATAAATATATATATATATATTTATTGGCACATAAATGTTGACCTTAGAGTGACTAACTAGTTGGTTAAAAATGAAATGTGTGTAAAATCTATCTGTATAAGAATACATATACATATATATAATGTACTGCACCAAAAAGTGCAAGTGCTATGAGTGCAATATTAGTGCAAAAATGTGCCATACAGTGTTCAATGTATAAGCATATACAAAAGTTCAAAGTGCTGGAAATCTCCTGTAGTAAAATTATACACTTATTTAATCAATGTGTAAAATGTGTGATTTGGAATAAAATAAAATCCAGTAAATATAAAAAAATGTAAAAGGATTTCATATTGCAGTTTTAAAAAATAAACAATAAACATCATTTGCAATTTAAAAGCAAGATACAAAAAAGATTAATATAAAAAAATAAAAATAATTGAAAACACCAAAACAAGGAAAATGTAGGTAGAGCAGCTTATCTGAGGTAGAGAATTAATAGTTCATGTGGCAGGCAATACACAGCAAGCACATGAAGTATTAATTATCTACCTTGCAAGTGATGTTTATTGTTTATTTATATATATAACCATATATAGTAATTTGTCCTTAACCAACCATACAAATTTATAAAATTATGGATTATTATCCAATCCAAGTACTAATAAATTATGACTAGATTATTGTGTATAATTGCCAAATTAATACAGTGTCATTTGTTCAACTAATAATTAATTATCCTAAGGTCATTGGTGAAAAAATATATAAAGATGTGTAATTGTGATTAAATGTGCTGAACCCCTCAGAAAAGTGAAACAAAGAAAAATAAATTAATTATTTTATGTGCGCTAGTTATAAGAGAGAGAATAATAAAGGAGAAAACTGATGACTCTCATGAAAGTGAATAAAAAATTATAAATCAATAAGGAGTAAGTGCAATAAAAGTTATTAAATTGTTATGAGTGGCTAAAAAACAATTATGTATCTAATACTTAGATCCATTTTTTTATAATGTGTACTGAATGGATATATATCTAGGTCGAATATTAACTCAAAATGGTGTGTCGTTGAGTCTAAAATCCTATAGATCCTCCTATTAAAATTTCCCTCAAAACACATGAACCTGGTTTATTTCCCTATTTGTTTAATAAAATATTGCAATCTATCCTAGAGTAGATTTAGAGGAAAGCAGAATAATTATTCTTCTCATTAAGGCCTAAGGGGTAAATACTGCCCATCAGAAATATAAGACGTGCCTCCCGTCTGAGGAGTTGTTTGGTCAAATCTCCTCCTTTATTATGTACTTTAACTTTCTCCATCACGAAGGCTTTAAGAAAATGTGGGTTTCCTTGATGATGAAATACAAAATGCTTTGCCACTGTTGTTAATGTTTTAAATTTCTTCTGATCAGATTCAACATTGTGAATATTACCTGCATGCTCCAGTAATCTCTGTTTAAAGGTTCTGCTGGTCATGCCCACGTACCGAAGGTAGCGGGGGCATGTTGTGAGTTACAATTTCAGAACTCTGAGATCTGCCAGACATGATTGTATTTATCAGAGATTTGTTTAGTTTTAATCTTTACTGGCATGATTTACAATGTCTGCAACTGAATAAGCCTTTGAATGATGGTTTTACAGCAGACTCTGATCGATAGAGACTATGTACAAGTGAATCGCCCAGATTTCTCAATCTTCGCTCCAATGATAGAGGCTGTCTGGATCTTCTCTTACAACTTGCCAGTGGTTCTGGATGATTTCTCTTATCCTTTGATTTTCCTGACAATAAGTGCCTATGAATCTTATTGGTTGCTGTTCTTGAATCCCTATAGTTCACTTCTGTTTGGGATGAATCAATGATTCTCTCCTTTTCATTTTAGCCGAGTGAAAAGTTTTCCATGTTGATCTTCTGCTGTACCCTCTGGCTATTAGTCTCTTGTCCAGCTCCTTCGCTCTTTTCTCAAACATCTCCTCATCTGCGCAATTTCTTCGAGTCCTCAAAATCTCACCCTTTGGTATACCAGTAATTACTGATCTTGGGTGAGAGCTGGTTGCATGTAAAATGCTATTCATAGCGGTCTTCTTTCTAAATATGTCAGATGTAAGATGTCCATCCTCTTTGACCCAGAATGTTAAATCTAAGAAATTCAGTTTGTGGACTCATTTCCATAGTCAGCTTTAAGTTAAAGGGGTTGGAATTGAGGATTCCTATGAACTTCTGAATTTCTCTTTGCTTCCATCCCAAATTATGAAGAGATCATCTATATATCGCAGCCAGAGGAGAACATATTGGGTATGATGTTCATTAGCTTCTGTGAAGATGTGCTCTTTTTCCCTCCAACCCATGTATAAAGTGGCATAGGTTGGTGCACAAGCTGTTCCCATTGCAGTCCCCCTCTGCTGCAGGAAGAAACTTCCATCAAAGGTAAAATAATTTTTCGTCAACACAAACTCAAGGAGCTGGAGTAAAAAGACGTTAAAGTCACAATGGGTGTTCATCTTGAGAAAATATTCTGTTGCATGTAGACCTCTAGTGTGTTGGAAACTTGTGTATAATGTCTCCACGTCGCACGTGGCCAATCATGTTCCTGGGGCTATAGAAAGCACTGAAATTTTAGTTAGGATATCCATGGTGTCCCTCCCATATGACGGGAGACTAACAAGAAGTTACTTTTTGTATACTTTATAACAATCCACTTTATAACAATTTACTGACAGGATTGGCTTGCAACTGTCTAAGGAACCATTACCAGTTTCCTGATGATTATATAATCAGGATAACAGTACTCATTATATCTAATAGCCTACAGTAATCGAGTGGGAAAGATTCCTGATTTATATTGTCATAATAAGTCCATAGGAGGAGTGTAGTGACTAAACATTTATTTCTCAGGAGAATATTGAAAAATTAATGCATCTTACATTAAAGAGGAGTGACCTATTCTCTATAGAAGGACAGACCACAGCCCCACTTTGTAATGAGACTATTGGCCAAATAGGCAGTTTACTGTATATACGTGTAATTTGGTGATATTGAATAATGGAGTGTAATGAGAGAAATCTGTTATTTATAGTCCTACATATTCAATAATAGGAAACAGAATACAACTCAATTATCTCACTGAAAAGTTATGATAACTGAATAATAATGGAAGAAAATATCACTGAGCAATCGAGAATCTTTATTGCACATCTAATTAATTTTCTTCATACCATCATAGATGCGCTCAAATGAACTATATACACGCAATATATGTAGTTTGCCAAAATAGTGTATAACAGTTTGTGTAAATAAGACAACACACAGTCTTTCCAATAAAACATTTATTTATATGAACCACATCCACTAAATAATAGAGAATATATTGTGGTTTATATTTATTTACTCACAATCGTTACTCTGATTATTTCTTTTTAATATGAGGAGTGGGTACCCAGATATGGTATTACCGTAAGGAGTCTTTTTAGATGTGTGAGAATACCTTTGGCACATTATTTTAATCTTTCATTTTATTTATTTAATCTATTTTTAAATACTTTGCCGTGATAACTCCTGGAGGGAAGTATATATATTTATTGAATACCCAATAAAAGTTATCTTTTATATGTTTATTATTTGAATTTTTCAATTAGTGCACCTCTATACTACCCCTTTTTCTTCTTTTTCTGTATTGGTAGTTGGTAGCTCACACCCTTATTATACTTCATGTTGGTAACACCATAACATATAAATAATTTCAGAGGTGGATATCAAATTGAACTTGCGGTAGTCTTCTTTGTCATTAGGTATCTTAATTATCCCAACCCATCACCGTGAGCCCTTTGATTTTGGGATTGCTGTATATAAATGTTGTAGAACTATTAGATGAACATCACATTGATACTTTCTTATTTTCTAATTTATCAAGTTTTTGACTCACGTACATCCTGTTCATTTGTTTTACTATATATAGTCTTCCAAAAATCCATTTGGACCCTGGAGGCTGGTAACATGTGGCGTGGTCCAATAAGTCATGGCTACCAGTTGTTTAGGGCTGATGGTAGGGTTCGAGTGTGGCACAGATCCCATGAGACCATAAACCCCAATTCAGGCTAGTGGTGATTCCATAATGGTGTTGGGTGTGTTAACATGGCAAGGGTTGAGCGCCATGTTCTGCCTAAACACATCATTGACCGGTAAGCGCTGCATTGCATTGCTAGATGAACATGTGCAGCCCTTCATGGACTTTATGTACCCTCACAACGATGGAATATTCCAGCAGGATAATGCACCATGTCATCTTTCCCAAGTTGTGCAGAATTGGGTCGAGGAGCATTCTGGAGAGCTCCAACAAATGGTGTGGCCGCCACGTTCAACCGCCATGAAAACAATCAAGCATTTATGGGACGTAATGGAGAGGTCCATACCTAAAAATATCAGGGAGCTGTGGGAAGCTATCCAGACGGCATGGCTCAACATCTCTTCAGAGGTTTTTCGTCCAATTGTGGAACTGATGCCACGTCGAGTTGCTGTACTTTGCCAGGCTAGGATATGCTTATATCTATATACACACATATCTATATCTACACACACATACATATACTGTAGATACTCATAGAACACGCAATAGTACACACACTTACTGATGCAGCCAGCAGGTTGCCAATGGGGGCTGTCATTTTGCGGCATTAGGCCCCACTTCCTCACAGCCGTAATTCCTGCATTTGTTGGTCTGTGGTGAGGGGGTGTGGCTAACATGATCATCCGCTCCACTGTAGAGACAGATACACAGTTGTCTCAGAGCAGAAAAAAACTTGGTCCGTCCGTAAGGGTTTCTGGGTACTCAGAACCACCCTGCGTGCGCCACTGCACATCTGCTTAGCCTCCCTCTTGTTACCTCCCATGAACACCCACTGAATTCGACAGACCATGGGCCTGATTTAGGCAAGGATCGCTGATGCGATCGCTTATGCAGATGGCCGATTGTTACGTACTGCGCATACGTATGCATCACAGTGCGCGTGCGCGAATGCCTCAATGTAATCAGGACTGCGATCGCAGTGACTACGCAGACCCATCGCAGAGTGATTGACAGTAAGCACCATTTGGGGGTCGTAGGAGAAACGCAGGTGTGCCGGTGCATTTGAATGCCATTGCAGGGCCGGGTATAAATTAGCCACTGCGATGGCATAAGCAGCTTGAGCTCTCACTGCGAACTGGAAAGTTAGCAATTTAGTGGTGAGGTCAGACCTGCCTTAAATGTGAGAGTGGCTTTGATGTACTTTGATGTTACCGATGTTTTGGCTTGATAGCAAGATATTACGAATATGCGAGCGGGGAAGTGGGCACCTGCATGTTGTCCATGCGTGGTATTTGTGATTGCACATATTAGCATACTTTCACAGCAGACCTGCATACGCGATTGCAGACGTGATCGCGTTAGCGATCCTTGCTGAATCAGGCACCATGTGTCCGATTCTGTTCCGTGTCTCTCAGTGCAACTCAGACACATGTACAGACCTAAAACATCGGCCAACTGTGGCCAACTCAGAATCAGGCCCTAAGTCATGTAAAGGAGATTTATCAAACCTTCAAAGATGAAAAGTGGAAGTATTGCCGATAGCAACCAGATTCTAGCAAGGTACTGATTGAATGCTATGGGAAACACCTTTACTTGTCCTCTTTAGAAGGTTTAATATGTCTCCCCTAAGACCGACAAATGAGACACAACTTACATAAAACAATTTAAGGCATTGCTAATGCAGAATGTTCTTGGAAACTTTTACAACTATAAAATGTATATGAGATAAGTGCAATGTAACCTGCCTCAACTATATATTATTAGAATCAATATGTAATACAATAAGTACAGAAGAATCAGTTGTTGTATGGTGCGTGGGAGTTTAGGTAGGAAGCCATTAGGGACAGAAACTATTCAAAACCAATAAACTGTAATAATTCTTTTGTGCTGCATTCAAGCCATCATCATTTTCTTCTTGCAGTGCTTCACAGATACTACTTTATAAAGTGGTTTCAAATGAATACTGAATGTGGTATATACCTAGTAAAGTTTGAAAATCACTCTTTATAGAAGATGAGGTGACAGTGAGCTGAGGGCAAATTCCGACACAGGCTCTTATTTATTAAAAAAAAAATACACTCTGTAATCCTGTAAATTTTCCTTATGACTGCACATCTCTGCAATTTGGAATGTTGGTTCTGATCTAGTCATAAAGGGACCGTCGCCGGGACACGCGCTCTGCTAAGTGTCAGTCCTGGCTTAGAGTAACAAGTAAAGTGATATTTTATGCCAGAGGTTCCCAAACTTTTTTGAACCACGGCGCCTTAGAGTATCAGCATTGTTTTCACGGCACCCCTAAGCCAAACGTTTGTTATTGAGAAATGCAGAAAAAAATGTAGTAAAGTAAATTGTGCTACCTGTCATCCTTAGGTTCAGTTATGTGGTGATGGACAGGTTTGTGCTTCTGTTTGTCTACATATTTGCATTACATGGACAATAAATAATTTGATTTTTTGCTGCACCACCAACCTGAGGCTCCCCTGCAAGTGTCCCGAGGCACAGTTTGGGAACCACTGCCTTATGCTATCACTTTACTTCAGGTTTTGGTCCATAACTGCCTACTTTTAAAAACTAGTTCAAGGAGATTATAGTTGGTAGTAAAATGTGCAGCCATTGAGGGAGCGTGTCATGCTCTGCCCAAAGGGCATGCCTAACTCCACCTATGGGCGTATCTATTGCCACTCAGGGGTGTGTCCTGCACTGAACCAGTAGACTCCCGCAGGATGCAGGAGCGTAGGCAAGTATGTCCCTTATATAGTTTCCAGCATACACCCCCTCATACCCACACAGTGCCCAGCATACGCACAACCCCCATACCCATACAGTGCTCAGCAAACACCCCCATAACTATACAGTGTTAAGCATACACCCTCCATACTCACACAGTGCCCAGTGTACATCCCCCATACCCTTACAATGTTCAGCATACTCCCCCATACTCATAGTGCTCAGCATATGCACAACCTCTACACCCATACAGTGCTCAGCATAAACCCCCCATACCAATACAATGCCCAGCATACTCACCACCCACATACCCGCACAGTGCTTAGCATGCACCCTTCCTAGTGAAGTGGGCAGAATGCAGAGAATTTCCCGGGGATTGTCGGTCCGCGAGTAGGGGACAAAGCCTAATGATGCGATTTTATAAGAGTACTATCATTTGGCTCCATCCCCTATTTAAATATTCAGGATTCGCGTAATTTTACAAAGAGGGGTTGGGCCTAATGATGCAGATTTCTGACCCCACCCCTATCACCACCCACCTGCATCTCCTTTCCGGGCTTCTCACAGAGAGGAAAATAAGAAAGTAAGCAAGGCCCATACCCATACACTCACACAGTGCCCAGCATACACCTCCCCCTACTCATACAGTGCCCAGCATGCACCCCCCCATATCCATAGTGCCGGACATACACACATAATAGTACAGTAATACTATACTATACCTGTAGCACAGCCGCATAGCATCTACCACAGCCACAGAGAACAGGGATATCTAGAGGAGAGGGTACTTATTGTCCTCACTGCAGAAGGGTGGTGACCATGTTGCCAGAGTCACATAATACCAGACACCTCTCTGTCATATGCTCTCCCTCTGGTGGCCGCTGGCAGCAGCTGTAGCTAGGGTGCTCTGTACATAGAGCAGGTTATTCCCAGCGTGTCACGGCAGCACTGTGGTGGGGCAGGAGAATGCAGGGGTTTTAATTAATTTTTAGGGGCATTGGGAGATTCTACAGTACATTGATCCGCGTGTCTCGAACATGATGCACAAGGGTAGGCAAGTATATTTTGGACCCGGCTGAGCAACTGATCAGTCCTCCAGCCGTGCATGTGGAGAGTGGAGAAGTTAGAATGGCATTGTGATTAGCTACCGCCATTCGCAAATGGATCAAAAAATCCCTTTCTGGCCCAGCTGTTCCAGTGAAGTAAGCAGGCTGACACCGCCTTCAGAAGGGTGTTATGCCATATGTGTGCTACGGCACACCAAAATGCGATATGGCATATTAAGTGCCTGATTCTGAGTCGCACGAACGCCCATTGTCGGATGCAGTGGCGAGATTTTTGTACTTCTGTGCATGCATCTAAGACGGGTTGTGCATGTGCCATGGTTGCGGGTGCAGAGAGATGTCGTTTTGATTGGGGCACACAGGAGACGCACATTCTCAGAAATGTCTTCAGATTGCATTGGGCATTCCTGGGTGGTGACAGGGAGGTCGCTTAGTGGATGCACGAGGATGGTCTGTCTTATGGGTGTATCGCGGACGCGCCGCTGAAAGTGGTTGTGTACAGAGCTGCTCAACCACTCACGTAGGAGGCCATACTTAGACAGAGAAACTGCATTTTATGGTGTGACCGATGGTGGCATCTGCTTCTTCAGCTACCCACATCCAGGGTTCCATCTCCTGCCCATCAGCCAGAGTTCACTACAGTTCTGCCTCCACATCACAAAGACTGTGCCATTTACCCCCTCCCCCCACACAGACATAGTAAAGTGTTGTACATAGCTGTGGAGCAATTTTTTGCTACTGCACATGCGTCAAAGCCACACTGCGCACGCGTGGAGAATGATTTGCGATGTCAACCACAGTGAGGATTTCTTTGCAAAGTGAGTGTCAGGTAGTGACTGTTTGGGAGAGGTAATGGGAGTGGCTACAAAAAGCAGGTATGTCACCACCATTTTCTGGGCGTGTCCCAGTGGCGGATCTATAATGGGTGCAGTGTGTGCGGGACACATGGGCCCCCAGGTCCAGGGGGCCCCGCACCGCACACCCTGCATCCATATTTTTTTAAACTTACCTGTCCGTGGTCCCGCGTCGGGTGTTAGCACCAGGGCCGTTTCTAGGGGCGGGCGACCTGCGCAATCGCCCGTTCAGAGAGTCTGCCCATTTTTTACAAGGTGACAAGCGCCCTGCCCGATTTATGACTGAGTATTTTTGCCCTGCGCTTCTACTTCTCTCAGAGCAAGATAACACAGGCACTTACATTACACAAAGTCTGGGAGAGCAAAGAGCCGGGTGGCCGGCCACAGCCCAGCCCCAGGAGGTGGGCTGCACACCATTAAAAGAACAAGAGGGAGGTATTTGGCTAACCCGCTCGATTTCACTGGCGCAGTCCCGCCGCTGCTCAGTACTCACAAGCCGGCAGCTTGCCCTTTACATGGTGGGCTGGGCTACACAGACTGAAGCGAGGACTCCGGAGGTGCCGAGATTAACTGCTGCCCCTCCGGATACCTGCCTCTGTGTTGTGTCATCTGGTCCAAGCAGACAGGCTCTGGGACCCCAAGCAGCAGCAGCAGCAGCCAATGGGAGGCGATGACAATGAACAGTTGCATGGCAAGCCCAGGATGACTCACTATCACCACCAGCCCCAGAGCCCACCATCTCTTCCACACGTATCTCCTCTGCCCTGCATGGGGCAGGTATGGCAATTAATAAAAATAGCTCTCCCCAAAGGCAGCATAACAACTCCACAGCCCTCCATTTGGAACAAGGAGAGTAAACAATCCGACAACCAGTGGCCACCATTACCACGCCATATTGGGCCTGATTCAGACCCGTTCGCTAGCAAGCGATCACTCGTAGCGAGCGATGTTTTGCATAGTGCGTATGCGTATGCATTGCAGTACGCGTGTGCGAACTAGTACGAGTGATTGGAAAGCAATCGCTCGGCCAGCAGAGACAGCCCAGCTGAATGAGTGACAGGTCAAGCCGTTTGTGGGTGGTAACAGGGGCAGGGCACTGGAAACAGGGGAGTGGAAGTGTGAACGCAGGCGTGCCTGAGCATCTTAACGCCGTTTCAGAGGCGTGCATAATTAATAGGCAGCGTCATAGTACATGTCATCTGGTTGAATTATACACTGAAGTGCTCGCTGTGCTTGTGGTAGGGTACAGTCAACCGCAAGCGCTGCGGTCACTTCCGATGGAACCCTATGTACCGATGGTTGCATACACTTCCTGGAGATGAAGTGCGCTAGTGGGCAGCTAAAGACAGGCTGGTGGGCGTCTGCATACACAAAGTGATCGCACGCCAAGACATAGTGGGCGTGCTCATGCCTTGCCGTGCAATTGCCTGCCTTGCTGTCACTTAGCTGAATTTGCATACGCTGGGAGCGAGCGTCCGCATCTAGCGACCAGGTCTGAATCAGGCCCATTGTCCCCAACAGGCAGGGGGTACATGTTACTTCTGCTAGTTTGTTATGAGAACAATCACTGCAAAGTATGTATAACAAGTTTACAGTGTTCACAAAGTTTATATAGTCACTGCTATGTACTGTCATTGCATAGCACATTAGTGATTAGCCTTACTCTAACAAAGTTATGTTTGTGACTGCACATGAGATCAGGGAAGGTAGTGAAGGAATTATGTATTGGTATAGTTGGATTTGAAGGCAGAAAGGTCATTGATTGGCAATGTGGGTGGTCTTGGGGAAATTTTATGAGGCATGTGAGGTAGTCAAATGCTGGGCATATCTCAGAGTGATGGAAATGGTGTACCATGAGGTCACACCCCCTCCATGTAAGACCGCATCCCATCTCAGGCACGTATGCTAAAGGAAAAATGTGTCCATCAAAATAAAAAGTGCTCAGTGATCAGCACCCTGCCCTAAACAAATCCTAGAGTGATCACTATGAATAGGGAGAGACTGGAGTCCATTCTCTCCCTGTTCATCGCATCCCCGCCCACCCATGACGCGGAAGCGTTATGACATGAAAGGCGCACATAGGAGCAGCCTATTTAAGCCACAGCTGGACGCCGAGGAGTTCGAGCAGGTGCCATCTTGCGAGGGGACGCCGGCCCGCCAGGACAGTGTGTGTGACTGCCTAGGCTAGACTGTAGTGGTGATGACAGACGCCGGAGAATGGAGCACGGCACGCAGGCAGCAGAGAGAGGCTTCCAGTTCCTCTGATAGAAAATTTAAAGGGGGCAAGATTCAGTATGTACATTATGTGTTAATATAACATTCTGTGACCCCACCTCGAGTCCCAATCCACAGGAAGCTTATAGAACACTGCAATTTAGAAGAGGCCAAATTGTCATCATATATGGTTTTCTGTTATTATTAAAAAACACATTTTATAACTTATTTGGTAATATAATTTACCTTAAAGGAAGTATTTAATATAGTTAAAAAATATGATTGCATTATAACTACCGGGGGGGGGGAGCATTTTGAACGCTCGCACTGTGAGCCAGATTGGTTAGCAACTGTCCTGTCAGCGCTGCTCAGAACACAGGAAAATGGATGCCGTAGCCATTTTTCCAGTGTTCTCCGCATGCGCAGTAGACTCCGGGCACACTCTAGTGCCTGGAGTCTACTAAGGCTCCGGTAGCTGGGCAGCCGTGTCATTCGGCTGCCAGTCATCGGGGAGAGAGGAGGGGGCCCCGTATGGGGAGTGCACATGGGCCCCATCCTCTCTAAAGATGCCCCTGGTGTGTCCTAGTCAGCCACTGTGAATTCATTCCCAGTTGGACTGGCCCCGGCGTCTTAGTTGAGACGGACATTCTAAGACAGTCACCATAGGGTTGCTCAGAAGTTCGATGTTGCGTCTTTTGTACATAAGTGTTGGATCTGAGGCTCTGGAGGTGGGTGTCTTTGTACATAATATTGCAGCTGAGTCATTATTTTCCCAGGTCCGCTACGTTCAAAAACGCAGTCCACCTCTGAATCAAGCCCTTAGTATGAATTGCACAGATAATGGATGTGGATGGAAGGTCAGTGATGCTCAGTACTGTTCTGGAAGCCTTTCACAATAATACAAAAGCCAAACCTAGCATGTCGTACATTTGAATAAGACTCCATAGAGTACAATCCTGTTAAGTGTCTTGTGTGCATTGCAGATTGTATTGCGACTCACAGCATGCGTAGAACTGTGCAAACCTTATTCTAGAGATGAGCGGGTTCGGTTCCCTGAGAACCAAACCCACCCGAACTTAGCAGATACGAGGCAGATCAGAATCAGCTCGGGTTTTCCCGCCTGATTCGGATCTCAAAACGAGGCAAAATGTCATCATCCCACTGTCGGATTCTCGCGGGCTTTGGATTGTATAAAGGTCCCGCGATCACCGCCATTTTTCATTCCGGCTGTGGAGAGTGAAGAAGGAGGGAGCTGTGCTGCTCTGCTGTTGTGCATAATTGTGACTTGTGAGGTTGTGCTGGGAGCTGTGCTGCGCTGCTGTTGTGCATAATTGTGAGGTTGCCTGTCATAGGGGCTGGTTGGCTGTTGTCCATAGAGGCTGGCTGTTGTCCATAATCCATACCATATAGGGACTGGCTGTTGTCCTGTCCATAGGGGCTGGCGGCTGTAGTCTATAGGGGCTGGCTGGCTGTTGTCCATAGGGGCTTGCTGGCTGTTTTGAGGTTTTCCTGTCCATAGGGGCTGGCTGGCTGTTGTCCATAGGGGCTGGCTGGCTGTTGCCATATTAATTCATATAATGGCTGGCTGGCTGTTGTCCTGTCCATAGGGGCTGGCTGGCTGTAGTCCATAGAGGCTGGCTGGCTGTTGTCCTGTCCATAGGGGCTGGCTGGCTGTTGTCCTGTCCATAGGGGCTGGCTGGCTGTAGTCCATAGGGGCTGGCTGTTGTCCATAGGGGCTGTCTGGCTGTTTTGCTGTTTTGTCCAGGGGTGCTCTTCTTCACCCCAGTGTAAAAAAGAAAAAGAAAAACTATGTTTTGTGTGTGCGTGTTAGCCACACCACCAGTGAAAAAATAAAAACTATTTTTGCGAGTGCATTAGTCACACCACCAGTGTAAAAATAAAAATAATATTTTTTGTGTGTGCATGATAGCCTGCCACACCACCAGTGTGAACACAAAAACTATTTTTTTGTGTGTGAGCGTGTTAGCCTGCCCCACCACCAGTGAAAAAATAAAACATTGTTTTTGTGTGTGCGTTTTAGCCTGCCATACCACCAGTATGAAAATAAATTATTTTTTTGTGTGTGCATGTTAGCCACAGTTATCAGCAACATACAGTAGATGCGCAGGGGTACTGTGCTGCCTGTGTTGTTTATCAAGAGGCTGGTGCCTCGTTCTGGTGCTCTCCCTCCCAAGTGCACAAAAAAAATTAATTCAATCAATCTGTTTTTTTTGGGGTGTGTGTGCACGTTAGCCATGGCATCACAAAATGCCTCTGCTGAGATTTGCATAAACATTTTCAAAATTGAAATGAGAGTATATGGTTTAAAAAATGGAATAAATTCTCTGATTATAGTGTCCCTACTCCCAGTCCCTACCCATGGCCCCTCTACCTGAATTTCAGTGAGGCAGAGGGGCAACTCCATGCAACCATATTCCAGAGTGCAGGTGCTTCTCCTGTAGCCCAGGTCAGAAGATGTGTAGGGGATGTGGTGTGATGATATGGGCTAAAATGGAGCTCACATCCACTAAAGTGGATAATGAATCCCTAATCTAACAGGGAGCACAGCTGTAATTTATACACAATACAGGATAGGATGACGATATAGGCTTGGATGATGGTATAATCTGAGGTGATGCATACATAATCTTCTTCACACAATATTAATTTGTCCCCGCTAGAATCCACCATTACAGGTGCCTCTGTAATTTTTGCATGTAATTGACGGTAAAGGTCTTTCTCGTAGAATTTGTAGTTCATTTTGATGAGCATCATCTTTTCCACATTTTGGGGAAGTAGTCTCAGGCCGGTAATAATTAACCCTTCATCTACCAGACTGTGAGAATCAATTAAATATCTCCTTATAAGTCAATAAATGGTAGAACAAACCTTATAAGAAATTATTTGCTGGTAATATGAGGGCACTTTTTCCTTATTGGAAAATAATTTTAATAATATCACTGTATGTATTATTTGTTTGCACAACATAATTTTAATATTTTGCCATTATTTTAAAGATATATAATAAAAGTTATATTTTATTTCAATTCATCATTACATGGATATATATTTGTTTATTTATAGGGGATAAGTGCACCAAGTTATAGACCCCTTTTTTCTTTTTCCCTCTTTCTTTTGTACCTCTTTCTCTTCAGATCTGTGTCCGTTGGGAAGAAAAAATTATTTCTTCATCTCTTCTAGGATGAAAATCCACTCCCAGCAGCAGGCATGGTGCTCAAGAATTCTGAAGAAAGACACAACGAAAGGCCTTAAATCAGGGATAGCCAACCTCGGTCCTCGAGAACTACTGACAGTTCACATTTTCCATACCACCTAGCTGGTACACAGGTGTATTCATTACTCAGAAACAAATTAGACAAGATCCACACTTGGAGTTAATTATTACACTTGTTATTCTGTGAGGAGACCTGGAAAACATGCACTGTTGGTAGCTCTCAAGGACCAGGGTTGGCTACCCCTGCCTTAAATCATAGATCTTACGCTTGTCCACATATCTGTGCTGGTTAAGTGGCACTTTGAGGCCACTAACTATGTTTTTTTTTAATGTCCCTGTACAGGTTGGGAAATGTTCAATGTGGAAGCTTTGCAAAGGATTATTTTACAGTCAATTGTTTTGGAAAGCAGTCTTCCTGGTCCCCTTCTGGGATGAAAATCCACTCCTAACAGCAGAAGTTGGCACAGGATACTCAAGAAAGACACAACATAAGAGCTTAAGGGGTAAATTTAATTACTAAAGTGAGTTTTTAGAAGTGAGTTTTAGAAGTGATGTTGTTTGCCCATAGAAAATCATCAGATTCTAGCTATTATCTTCTAGAAAGTGATGTTAAGTAGAATCTGATTGGTTGTTATGGGCAACATCACTTCTAAAAACTCTCACTTTAGTAAATTAAATGTACCCCTTAATATCTTTGTGCTGGTTAAGTGGGAAATACACTCCCAGCAGCAGGCATGGTGTTCAAGGATTCTTCTGGGGAAAGGACTGATGTGAATGAGTAAAAACATTTTAGTAAATGCCTTCTCCCCTCCCCTTCTCACTCATAAATTAACTTCAGAATAAAAAAATAAAATTAAATTTACTACCAAACCCTTCCTGTGCCTGTCTTCAACTGCATACATACTCCAACTCCCTCAGGCCTCTCTTGAATAATAAAAAACATTTGTTTCCTAATGTGCCATGTTGGAAGTTGAACTGCCATGTTTTTGTGCTGCCTTCTGCTGCTGCATAGCTTAGTCAGCCAGCTAGCTTGGTGCAAATTTTGGGCCTAAACTGGATGAAAACAATATAGTGAGCTGTGAGGTGGTCAAAATTGACTGGAAAATTAGTGGAAACAAATGTTATTGCGGTTAATAATACTGTAGGAACAAAAGCAGGCACATTTTATGCGATTTTAGCTGTTTTTATGATCTTTAAGAAAAAATCCAGATCCAAAACCAAAACCGAAAAACAAAACACGGAGGTGAGGTTTTGGCAATACTAATCCAGATCCAAAACCAGAGGAGATCTAGATTCAAAACCAAAACACGAGGTTCGACGCACATCTCTACTTTATTCATTTGTTGCTAAATTGTGACAATCTCAGAATTGGCCAATGGTGCATGCTGTAATGTTCACTTTTCCATGTCAGTACTGTGTATTTTTATAACCTTGTGACATATTCTCTCCCTTTGTGCTGAGCTCCAGGAATCTGGTGTTGCTTTATATACAGTGTATATAAAAAAGATGATAATAAGCAAGTAAAGCACATTGATTTGTATATGTCTGAACTAGGGGTGAGCGGGTTCGGATTTCTGAAATCCGAACCCCCCCGAGCCCCCCCAATCCGAGGCCGATCCGAGTCAGGCTCGACTTTTCCTGCCTGACTCGGATCTGAAATCGAGGCAAAACATCATCATCCCGCCTTCCGGGTCTCGCGGGTTTTGGATCCTATATAAGGTACCCGCGTCAGCGCCATTTTCTCACTCGGCTGTGGACAGTGAAGAGGGAGGGTGGGAGTTAGGGCTGGCTGGGCTGTGTAGTATAGTGTTGTAGTGTAGTGCAGTGTAGTGTTGTGCTGCGCTGTGCTGCTGTTGTCCATAGGGGCTGTGTCCACTACTTCAAAGTCCATAGGGGCTGGCTGGACTGTGTTGTGCAGTCAGTTATCCATAGGGGCTGTGTCCACTCCAAAGTACTGTGCAGTGTCCCAGTCCTAAAGGGGTGCTGTAGTGTTGTCCAGGGGGTGCTCTGTCCGTCAGGGGTGCTCCCCCCAAGTGCAAAAACAATTAAGCATGCGCCTGTGTCCCATTAGTAAAGCGCCGGCTGGCTTGTCCGTTAAAGGGTGCTGTAACCCCCAAAGTACACTCCAAACAAAAAAAAAATATTTTCTGTGTTTGTGAATTGTGTGCACTGTGGCTGCACGTGCATCAACAAAGGAGCAGCGCCAAGCGTGCGCCTGTGTCCCATAAGTAAAAGGCCGGCTGGCTTGTCCGTTAAAGGGTGCTGTAACCCCCAAAGGGCACTCCAAACAAAATAAAAAATATATTTTTATGTGTTTCAATTGTGTGCGCAGTAGCCGCACGTGCATCAACAAAGTAGTGGCAAGCGTGTGCCTGTGTCCCATAAATAAAGGGCCGGCTGGATTGACCGCTAAAGGGTGCTGTAACCCCCAAAGGGCGCTCCAAACAAAATAAAAAAAAAAAAATGTTTGTGTTTGTGAATTGTGTGCACAGTAGCTGCACGTGCATCAACAAAGTAGTGCCAAGCGTGCGCCTGTGTCCCATAAATAAAGGGCCGGCTGGATTGACCGCTAAAGGGAGCTGTAACCCCCAAAGGGCACTCCAAACAAAATAAAAATATATTTTTTTTTGTGTTTGTGAATTGTGTGCGCAGTAGCCGCACGTGCATCAACAAAGTAGTGCCAAGTGTGCGCCTGTTTCCCATAAATAAAGGGCCGGCTGGATTGACCGCTAAAGGGTGCTGTAACCCCCAAAGGGCACTCCAAACAAAATATAAAAAAAAAATCTCTGTGTTTGTGAATTGTGTGCACTGTGGCTGCACGTGCATCAACAAAGCAGCAGCGCCAAGCATGCGCCTGTGTCCCATTAGTAAAGCGCCGGCTGGCTTGTCCGTTAAAGGGTGCTGTAACCCCCAAAGTACACTCCAAACAAAAAAAATATATTTTCTGTGTTTGTGAATTGTGTGCACTGTAGCCGCACGTGCATCAACAAAGGAGCAGCGCCAAGCGTGCGCCTGTGTCCCATAAGTAAAGGGCCAGCTGGCTTGTCCGTTAAAGGGTGCTGTAACCCCCAAAGTACACTACAAACAAAATAAAAAAATATTTTCTGTGTTTGTGAATTGTGTGCACTGTAGCCGCACGTGCATCAACAAAGGAGCAGCGCCAAGCGTGCGCCTGTGTCCCATAAGTAAAGAGCCGGCTGGCTCATTTCTTAAAGGGTGGTGTAGCTCACAAAGTGCACTACTCTCCAGCAAAAATAAAAAAATATTTTCTGTGTTTGTGTGCGCCTTAGCCGCACGTATATATCAATATAACATAAATGGAGGACCAAATTTTCTCCGATAAAAATAAAATAGGGAAAGATCAAGAACCACTTCCTCCTAGTGCTGTTGCTGCTGCTGGGAGTTGTTCATCATCCCAGAGAGGAAGTAGGAACATCACTACTTTTACTAAACAATTGAACCTTCAACAGTCCCTAGCGTGGAGGATGAAGTATGACAGCAGTCATCCTGAAGCAAAACGTATAACTGAGGCCTTGACTGCTATGTTGGTGTTAGACGTGCGTCCGGTATCCGCCATTAGTGCAGTGGGATTTAGACAATTGATGGAGGTAGTGTGTCCCCGGTTCCAAATCCCGTCTAGATTCCACCTGCATCCTCAAAGCAGCAGCGACAAGCGTGCGTCTGTCTGTTAAAGGGTGATGTAACCCTCAAAGTGCGCTCCACAAACAATAAAAAAATTATTCTTTTTTTTTCTCTTTGTGAAATGTGTGGGCTGTAGCCGCACCTGCATCCTTAAAGCAGCAGCGACAAGCGTGCGTCTGTCTGTTAAAGGGTGGTGACACCCTCAAAGTGTGCTCCACAAACAATAAAAAAATTCTTCTTTTTTTTTGTCTTTGTGAAATGTGTGGGCTGTAGCCGCACCTGCATCCTTAAAGCAGCAGCGACAAGCATGCGTCTGTCTGTTAAATGGTGGTGTAACCCTCAAAGTGCACTCCACAAACAATAAAAAAATTCTTCTTTTTTTCCCTGTCTTTGTGAATTGTGTGGGCTGTAGCCGCACTTGCATCCTCAAAGCAGCAGCGACAAGCGTACGTCTGTCTGTTAAAGGGTGGTGTAACCCTCAAAGTGCTCCAAAAAATAAAAAACTATTTTTTTTATGAGTTTGTGACTTGTGTGCGATGTAGCCGCACGTGCATCAACACAGTAGCAGCGCCAAGCGTGCGCCTGTGTCATAAGTCAAGGGCCGGTTTGGACATCTGGTCCGGACTGAAGGACGTGCCAACAATTTCTGACAAGTCTACTGTCACTGCATATGATACTGTCCTCAAAGCAGCAGCGACAAGCGTGCGTCTGTCTGTTAAAGGGTGGTGTAACCCTCAAAGTGCGCTCCACAAACAATAAAAAATTCTTCTTTTTTTTTCTGTCTTTGTGAAATGTGTGGGCTGTAGCCGCACCTGCATCCTTAAAGCAGCAGCGACAAGCGTGCGTCTGTCTGTTAAAGGGTGGTGTAACCCTCAAAGTGCGCTCCACAAACAATTAAAAAATTCTTCTTTTTTTTTCTGTCTTTGTGAAATGTGTGGGCTGTAGCCGCACCTGCATCCTTAAAGCAGCAGCGACAAGCGTGCGTCTGTCTGTTAAAGGGTGGTGACACCCTCAAAGTGTGCTCCACAAACAATAAAAAAATTCTTCTTTTTTTTCTGTCTTTGTGAAATGTGTGGGCTGTAGTCGCACCTGCATCCTTAAAGCAGCAGCGACAAGCGTGTGTCTGTCTGTTAAAGGGTGGTGTAACCCTCAAAGTGTGCTCCACAAACAATAAAAAAATTCTTTTTTTTTTTCTGTCTTTGTGAAATGTGTGGGCTGTAGCCGCACCTGCATCCTTAAAGCAGCAGCAAAAAGCGTGCGTCTGTCTGTTAAAGGGTGGTGTAACCCTCAAAGTGCGCTCCACAAACAATAAAAAAATTCATCTTTTTTTTCTGTCTTTGTGAAATGTGTGGGCTGTAGCCACACCTGCATCCTCAAAGCAGCAGCGACAAGCGTGCGTCTGTCTGTTAAAGGATTACATCAGTGACAGCATCCAAGTAGGCATGTCAGACAGTCCGTACATGTACTGGCAGGAAAAAGAGGCAATTTGGAGGCCCCTGTACAAACTGGCTCTATTTTACCTGAGTTGCCCCCCCCTCCAGTGTGCACTCCGAAAGAGTGTTTAGTGCAGCCAGGAACCTTGTCAGCGAAAGGCGTAGGAGGTTGCTTCCACAAAATGTGGAGAAGATGATGTTCATAAAAATGAATTATCAACTTTTCCAGGGAGACCAGCCTCCAGAACGTACAGAGGGACCTGTGGTGGTGGATTCCAGCAGGGACGAATTAATACTCTGTGAGGATGAGGATGTACACAACACTGAAGAGGGTGAGGAATCGGTGAATGAGGAGGATGAGGACGACATCTTGGCTCCGTAGAGCTAGTTTGTACAGGGCCAGATTAATTGCCAGCTTGTTTTGTGGGGGCCCAAACGAACCAATCATTTCAGCCACAGTCGTGTGGCAGACCCTGGCGCTGAAATGATTGGTTTGTTAAAGTGTGCATGTCCTGTTTATACAACATAAGGGTGGGTGGGAGGGCCCAAGGACAATTCCATCTTGCACCTCTTTTTTTCTTTGCATTATGTACTGTTTGGGGCCTAGTTTTTCAAACTGCCATCCTGTCTGCCACTGCAGTGTCACTCCTAGATGGGCCACGTGTTTGTGCCGCCCACTCGTGTCGCTTAGCATAGTCATCCATCTACCTCGGTGCAACCTTTTGGACATAAAAACACTATTGTGAGGTGTGAGGTGTTCAGAATAAACTGGAAATGAGTGGAAATTAAGGTTTTTGAGGTTAATAATAGCATAGGAGCAGAAAAATCAACACATTCTGTGATTTTAGCTGTTTTTATGCTTTTTTTAAAAAAAATACAGATCCAAAACACAAAACCCAGAACCCAAAACACCGAAGGGTGGTTTTGGCAAAACCAATCCAGATCCAAAACACGAAGAAAGATCCAGATCCAAAACCAAAACACAAAACACAAAAAGTGGCCGGTGCACACCCCTAGTCTGAACACATGGTAAGTGCAAGTTATTTACATGTTCTGTATATATTGTGACATACCATTGTGATAGTCATAAATCAGACTGTTTTTCCACAAAGTATCTTGAGTTCTTGTTTGTAAAAATATAAATGTATTAATACACAGCAACAAGCAATAGAGAATAACAGGAAAGCAGAGAGATCACAGGTCTCAAATGACCATTAATTTGTGCAGAACAGCCAGAGTATCGCATACATGTAATGAACTGAAAATGTTGCTTGGTAAAAACTCCCAGATAGATAATGCATGTACTTACTGTAGCAATCTACAGGAAAGTGTACGTGGGGATATGATACAAGTATCTCAGCAGGAATATACAGTGTAGCACAGGGAAATCTACCAAGAAGTATGCAATAAAACTCAGTAAAACACTGGGTCTCTGCCAAGGTTATGATGAAATAATCACAGAGGAGCAAGAGTCTTTGGTAAGGTCATAAGTGAAACTACAGGATGTTCCAGGTGTGCACAGGACCATCCATTACCAAAAGTAGGAGCAACAACATCAAGGACACTGCTCTCATATTAAGAATCACTGCAGTCACACTATGTAGGTGATTCAAGCTCCGATGCTATTGCTATCGCACCTGCTACAATGGTAGCAGCTGCGATAGCACTATTATGGTAATGCAGCAGGAGGCATGACTTCTCCTGCATGCTTTACTGTTCCGAGCTGTGCCCATGGACGCAGCATTGGAACATCTGCAAGATCTTCTGCATGGGATCTTCTTCATGGGGTCACTCAAGCGGGAGAACGCAGTTGCTGGCCTCTTCCCTCCCCCCCAAACAGCGGCGACACGCCTCCATTTGTGGAAATGGAGGTCATCCCCGCCCAGAGACGGCAGCAGACTGTCAATTACTGACAGTCTGCTGTTGCTCTGTGTGCGATCACACAGGACCCATACTGTACATTAACCCTCATCGGCGCAGAACGGGACACAATCTGAAATGTGCGCTAACCATCAGGTTAGTGCACATCTCTGAATTAGCTCCTATGTCACATAACAGCATACAGGTCATCTGCAAAGTCCCTTAAGCATTAAATCACTTCCACAACGCGTAAGGGAACATACAGTGCAGCCGCATAAGGAAGAGCGCAAAGTCAGCAGAAGTCTGTCACAGTTACACACGAGGAGGGGAGCACCAGTGGAGATACATAATGTGAAGGTGGTACTATAGTGTGGCATAATGTGAAATGGGGAACTACAGTGTAGCATAATATGAAGTTGAGGGCACTTCAGTGTGGCATAATGAGAAGTTGGGGCACTACAGTGTGGCATACCATGAAGTGGGGGCACTACTGTGTGGCAACATTTGAACTGGAGACACATCAGTCTGTGTGGCATAATATGAATTTAGGCACCTATTTCTGTGTGGCATAATATGAACTGGGGGCACTTAGCTCTGTGTGGCATAGTATGAAATGTCGGTACTGCTGTGATGTTTGATGTTAACTTTGATGTTGATAAAATAAAAATTTCAGGTTGAAAAAATCAGGGAGTCAGAATGCATGACCTGAGAATACAGTTGTTTGCAGGAATCTATGACTTGCAAACTTTATTTGTTCTAGGGAATAGGATTGCCACCTAGCACCAGCTGGCAGGTGGATGAGCAAGCCTGCATTATATTTGGCTGATACTAGCAGATGGTGGCTGATGCAAGGCCTGCATCATATTAGGCAGCCAGAAGTCCAGGAAGGAGAGAAGCTGTTCTAGTTGAATTAGCAGTACTATGCCATACATTAAATTCTCTAATCATGGTAGAATATCTGGTCATTGAATGGCCTCAGTGAGGTCATGATAAGGACTACTGTAGAAGATGACAATCTTGAGTCTTGTTAGTAGCCCATTCATGAAATTCTCAATATGCACAGTGGCAACCTGTCCAGGTGATCTGAATAACCCTGGAAGCAGTCTTTGGAGAGTTCCAGAGGAATATTGGGCCCTTTCCACAACTAACTGATTAGAGGAAACAATACCTTGGATGGCCAGAGAGGATAAACCAGTATTAAATGGGATACCTGGTCTGCTCTCATTTTGTGCAGTATCTTCAGTAAAAAGCAGATGGTGGGAGAATATATGGGAGAATAAGGTCTGACCATGGGAAAGATATTACATCCCCCTTGAATGATCCCTGTTTCCACACTCTGGACACAAAGGTGGGAACCTGAGCTTTAGAAAAGAGTTGCAAAACTATCTATTAAAGGATTCAAACTATTGTTTGAAATATTAACTTAAGGCAACATTGCCCAAAATCAGATTATATCGATGGAGTATTGTCCAGTTCATTAGTTTCCCAGAATGCAATTGTTGTTAGGTGAATAGCCTTTGAATTGCTCATTTCCTAATCCCTAGGGCTTTTGTGACAGAGAACAAGATCGTGCCATCCTGTTCAGGTAAAATACCACGGTTGTTATCCAGACAATTTTAAACTGCAAATTCCCGTAGGTGACTGGAATTTAAAGCTATAAGGACTAACATGGTTAGCCTTAACTTGAGTATATTGATATAAGCCAGTGGCAGTTCTAGGGGCGGGCAAGCAGGGCTATTGCCCGGAGCGCTGCAGCCTAAGGGCACAGCCGAGGTATCCCCGCTGGCGCCATCTAAATAGACGGTATGCGCCCGTGCTTGCCCGCTGCATGAGCCCACCATGGCGGTTCGCTGACAGTTCCCTTCCCATCTACAGTGAGTGCAGCACCCTCCCCCTATGGCATTCTGAGAGTCCCAGAATGTCAAGCGCGGCCAGCGGATGCAACAACATCACAGAATGCGCAGGGGAGAGGCAGGCAACCCACCAGGACACGCAGAGCAGCAGCAGCTTGGCAGCGGTGAGTGTCACCTGAGGGCGCCACCGGTCGCTGATAAATGTGCAGCGCTTCATTGGGCTAAATCCCGGCTGAACAGGGGTAACGCAGGCGTAGTGTGTGGTGTCCAGGAATCCCTGGTCAGTGTGTCACCGGCAGGCCCTTTATTCTGTTGAAGCCCGCCCTGCATATTGTGTTCCCTGCAGTTGTAAATCTGAGAGTAGCTGGTGGAATTAAGTAGCTGGTAGAATTGAGTCACTCAGGCCGAGCTAGAGAGGCTAATAGTTACCAGATGGTGAGTACATCTTCAAGTTCTTCATATATATGATATGATGCACCATTTGGAAGGGTTGATTAACCTTAGAGGACAATTATTTAGTGTATTTCATCAACAATTATTACACAGACTTTGGAATAGTCTGTAATACAGCAAAATCCACCACTAAGATTTATCACCACCCACCACCCTGTGTTTGTGTCACCCTCCCCCTTGTTTCTGTTTAATCAATATCTGGGTGCCCCCCTCCTTCTCTCCTCATATCAGACTATCCCCTGTGCCCATCATGACACACCTTCCATGTATGCCCTTTTTATCCCTTACCTCCACCCTCCTCATCAGCTGATGTCACTGAAGTACTGCCAGCAGCAGATCAGGACCTGAGGATGGCAGGTCATTTTTTATATTTTTTCCCAATAGAGCCAAAGGGGTAAATTTACTAAAGTGAGAGTTTTTAGAAGTGAGTTTTAAAAGTGATGTTGTCCATAGCAACCAATCAGATTCTAGCTATTATCTTCTAGAAGGTGCTAGTTAAATGTTAAGCAGAATCTGATTGGTTGCTATGGGCAACATCACTTTTAAAACTCACTTCTAAAAACTGTCACTGTAGTAAATTTACCCCAAAGAATCTTACCACCATCAATAAACCTGATGGCAGTAAGATTCACCATGCAATCTGTAGATCCTTTTGATCCATCTCCGGCCACTTTGTGGTAAGAAGCCTATAGGCTTTTATATGAAATGCCATCTATCGGCAATGCCATCTAGACATGGCATAAGCATTGAAAAGTTAGGCTTTGTGGAGCTTAATGCATATGGACACATTGCAGCCCCATACAATGATATTGTATGAACCTTTTTAATACATAGGGGATCCATAATTATTGCGGCAAACCTGTGAAAATGGCAGTTTTCTGAGGTTTTATGTGCGGCATAATGTGAAAGGGGCATTACCGTGTGCAGCATAATGTGTAAGGGGCATTACTGCATGGCATAATGTGTTAGAAGGGGCACTACTACAGTGTGGCATAATGTGTATAAGGAGTACTACTGTGTGGCATAACGTGAATGGGCTCTGTGTGGCTTGACATACAAACAAGTGTGCTGCTGTTCCCAATCCCTCTTCTGGTAGCAGCTGCATCCACCTTCTGCTGGGCGAGTTTCCTAAAGTGATGAACAGGGGCCGTGTCACAAAGCCACACTACCTATTCGGGAGCGTGACACGTGCAAAAAAACCACCCTCATTTGTTCCTGCATGATTTATTTATTTTTTTTGGGGGGGGGGCGCCAAAGGGAACTCCCGCCCTGAGCTCCACAAGGTCTAGAACCGGCCCTGATATAAGCCTACTGCTCCATTGTGTACCATTTGTCTGTCACTGCCTGGTTCTGAGTGATTGCACCCCAACTATTAGGAATGCAAATCTCAATAGGTTTTGTGATTGTTTGCCCTCATTTATCTAATAGCTTTGTCTAAGTCCTTTAAATGTATATTCTGACTTGAAAACTTAATTGTTACCACTTTTCTGGAAGAAACACCAGAGAAAAAGAAAAAGAAAGGATATTTCCTATGGGATGGAGTCAGAACAGATATTAGCTCATTTATGGATAATCTGAGCTTGGCCACGGTAGACAGAGATAGACCTTGGTGACTGATTAATATGTCACAGTCTGTTATGCAGTGGACTCCTTTTTGACAAAGTGACAATAACATTCCCCAGGCAGCCCCAGCCTTTTATTTTCCCACTCCCCAGCCAGCCCCAGCCTTTTATATCACCACTCCCCAGCCAGCCAAAGCCTTTTATGTTCCCACTCCCCAGCCAGCCCCAGCCTTTTATATCACCACTCCCCAGCCAGCCAAAGCCTTTTATGTTCCCACTCCCCAGCCAGCAGATACCCTTCTATGTCCTCACTCTCCAGCCAGCCCCAGCCTTTTATATCACCACTCCCCAGCCAGCCAAAGCCTTTTATTTTCCCACTCCCCAGCCAGCCCCAGCCTTTTATATCACCACTCCCCAGCCAGCCAAAGCCTTTTATGTTCCCACTCCCCAGCCAGCAGATACCCTTCTATGTCCTCACTTTCAAGCCAGCTTCAGCCTTTTATATCCCACTCCCCAGCCAGCCCCAGCAGCCCCCCTTCTATGTCTCCAATCCCCAAACAGCCCCAGCCTTTTATGTCCCCACTCCCCAGCAGGCCTTCTCCTATGTCTCCACACCCCAGCCAGCCCCACTAGTCCCCCTTCTATGTCCCCACTCCCCAGCCAGACCCCTGTCTATGTCCCCACTCCCCAGCCAGCCCAAACAGCCCTTCTTCTGTGCCCTCCCCTCCCCTTATCCTGTTGCTTCATGTCTGACACGGGTCCTCTGTCCTCTGTTCAGCAGCGCGCCGGGTCTTTAAAAAAATAAAACGTTATTGCACAGTGCCAGCAGACACGCACATGGTCAATCAGAGTAGCTGCACTGCACGGCCTGAGTAGGGCTGGCAGCAGCAGCCTCATCCTCGTGGCGGCCATGCAGCAGCAATACAAGTAAAAAAAAAACCTCCTTTATTACCAGGGGGAGGGGCAAGTGTCTGGGTGCCCTTCCCCCCATGAATCTGCCATTGGTGCCAGCTATGGAGAGGAGAAATGTGTCTGGTGCGGACATTGGCACTTTGCCACCTCTGGGTAATTTTAGGGAAGGATCCATTTTTGCTTGAACAGGTATCCCTGTGTGAATTTTCCTCCATATTCACTTTTGCACCTCATGTTTTGTCACCTCCAGGCAAGTTCAGGGAAGGGTCCGTTTGTGGCTGAACAGGCATTCCTGTGTGAATTTTTCATGCTTTGCCACCTCCAGGTAATTTCAGGAAAGGATCCATTTGTGCCTGAACAAGCATCCCTGAGTAGTCTCTGCAGGGAGAGGTTCTTGGCAGTGATTTGTACCTCAGACTCTAAGGTAGAAAAAAAAAAAAATATATTGATAGTTAGGAACTAAGGGCCTGATTCAGACCCGCTCGCGAGTGCTGAGCGCTCGCAAGCGGGTCGATGGTGCCCTAGTTCGCATGCGCACGACGGAGGGAGCTCCGTCGTGCGCATGCTCGAGACCCGCATAGCGACAGCCAAGCTGTCGCTATGGGTCTCGCACCAAAGGGGGCGTGCTGTCGATGGCTAGAATGTATATAGTACATCTAAACTAGAGCATCCGACGTTTATAAAAAACAAGATAAAGATAATGTCTTGTTTAAGCCCAGAGGTTGTATTGTCTGTAGTAGAAATATCCACCTAGCTTCCTTTTGTAAAAGACATCTGTCCCGGTCACCCCCTCTGGGGTCCGGAGGAACCCAATCAATCATTTTGTACCTGATAGATGACAGGTTGTGATGGTGATCTCGAAAATGTTTAGCAACTGGTTGTTCGCATATTTTCCCTTCAAAGGCTGCTCTGATATGGGATCGATGGAGTGCCATCCTTTCTTTCATTTGGCGAGAAGTTTTTCCAATGTAGAAAAGTCCACACGGACATCTGATGTAATATATAACATATCTGCTAGTGCAGGTTAATGGGAATTTTATTGTAAATTTTTTGCCCGTACGAGGATGACAAAAACTGTTGCCTGTTTCTAAATAACTACATGTTGTACAACCAACGCATTTATAATTACCCGCTTTGCGGGTTAAAAAATGTGCCGGTTTAACAGTGCCCAATTTACTGATGTCATTGTGAACCACTATGTCCTTGATGTTCCTCCCTCTTTTGTATGAGGGTAGGATAGAGGACCCCTGCAAAGCTGGTAACTTAGGGTCACAAGTTATGATGGGCCAGATTTTTTTGGCCTTATTCATAAGTTCCTTACTTCCTGTGCTATATTGTTGAGTCCAAACAATATGTTTCTGTTGCTGGGTCTTTTTCACCGCCATAAGCGCTTGTTCTCTAGACATGGCGAGTGCTCTGTGTTTTGCTCTATTGAGAGATTTATAATGGTATCCCCGCATCAGAAATTTACGAGACATTTTATCAATTTGTGACACCGCATCATCATGATTATTACAGATTCTGATTATTCTCAGAAATTGGGAGTACGGTAGCCCCCATTTCAGAGAAGGAGGATGATGACTGTCCGCCTGTAACAATGTGTTGCGGTCAGTACTTTTATAGTAGATGGAGGTGTCTAGGTAGAGGTCTTCGTTTAGGCTAATGGACACCTCCAAAAAATGCACCGTTTCAAAACTATGTTCAAATGTGAACTTGATAGGATGTGTTTTGTTATTAATGGTGTTCATAGTGGATATGAATTCATCCCTAGGGCCTGTCCATAAAAGGAAAATGTCATCAATATAACGTGTGTAGCCCACAATGTGTTTAGCAATCCTTAAATCTTTTAGAAAGAAATCTTCTTCTGTGTAGAACATATATATATATTAGCGAAACTCGGGGCTACACAGGACCCCATCGCGCAGCCCATTTTCTGTACATATATATTACCATCAAACCAGAAATAGTTTCTTATGAGCGTGAGTTCTAATAGTTGCATAAAGAATTCCACATTCAGACCAACATATCCAACATGACTGGAAATGAATCTGCGAACCGCCTCCAGACCATCTGTATGAGGAATGCTGGTGTACAAACTCGAAACATCGATGGTACACATTAAATACTTTTCCGGTAGTGGAGACAACTCTAATAATTTCAGTATAAACGATGTAGTATCTTTAAGAAAGGAGGATTTCGTAGATAATAAAGGTTGGAGATAATAATCCAAATATTGTGACACTTTGTAGTACAGCGAGTCCCTGGCCGATATAATCGGACATCCTGGTGGACATTGGGCATCTTTGTGCAATTTAGGAATTGTGTACAATACTGGAATCTTGGGCGATTTTGGCAGAAGCGCTTCTTTGACATCACTGTTAATGTGGTTGTTCAAAACTGCTGTATCCAATATTGTCAGTAATTCTTTGGAGTATAGATCTGTCGGATCTGAATCCAATTTGGAGTAAACCATGGGGTCAGCAAGCTGTCTGTAGATCTCAGATTTATACGCGTCCAAGTCCTGTATTCTTTCTAAAAGATTTAAGGATTGCTAAACACATTGTGGGCTACACACGTTATATTGATGACATTTTCCTTTTATGGACAGGTCCTAGGGATGAATTCATATCCACTATGAACACCATTAATAACAAAACACATCCCATCAAGTTCACATTTGAACATAGTTTTGAAACGGTGCATTTTTTGGATGTGTCCATTAGCCCACCTAGACACCTCCATCTACTATAAAAGTACTGACCGCAACACATTGTTACAGGTGGACAGTCATCATCCTCCTTCTCTGAAATGGGGGCTACCATACTCCCAATTTCTGAGAATAATCAGAATCTGTAATAATCATGATGATGCGGTGTCACAAATTGATAAAATGTCTCGTAAATTTCTGATGCGGGGATACCATTATAAATCTCTCAATAGAGCAAAACACAGAGCACTCTCCATGTCTAGAGAACAAGTGCTTATGGCAGTGAAAAAGACCCAGCAACAGAAACATATTGTTTGGACTCAACAATATAGCACAGGAAGTAAGGAACTTATGAATAAGGCCAAAAAAATCTGGCCCATCATAACTTGTGACCCTAAGTTACCAACTTTGCAGGGGTCCTCTATCCTACCCTCATACAAAAGAGGGAGGAACATCAAGGACATAGTGGTTCACAATGACATCAGTAAATTGGGCACTGTTAAACCGGCACATTTTTTAACCCGCAAAGCGGGTAATTATAAATGCGTTGGTTGTACAACATGTAGTTATTTAGAAACAGGCAACAGTTTTTGTCATCCTCGTACGGGCAAAAAATTTACAGGTACAAAATGATTGATTGGGTTCCTCCGGACCCCAGAGGGGGTGACCGGGACAGATGTCTTTTACAAAAGGAAGCTAGGTGGATATTTCTACTACAGACAATACAACCTCTGGGCTTAAACGAGACATTATCTTTATCTTGTTTTTTATAAACGTCAGATGCTCTAGTTTAGATGTACTATATACATTCTAGCCATGATTTTTGCTATATCATGACGACACCATAATATTATACCTTTTGCTGTTCTTATTTGCATAATTCATAGTGAGACTAGTTGGATATTTATGTATACATGTATGTTTTGCTCTCATGCCTATGATCCCTCTATAGGTCCATCGGTACATGTATATGGCATTTCTACATGATGATGACACGGGCTTTTGATAAGGTCCATGTCATTATATATATGGTGTTATGCTGCGTTTTGTTCTATAGTTCCAGCCAGGCCATCGCTGGCATATAGAATGACAGCCCTGCAGGCAGCAGATATGCTGTTTGCTATATTTGACAGATGCTAATACTCTCGGTTCTTACATTTGCTTATAGATTGTTGTTACTTGTCACCTTGGTTACGGGTTCATCACATGACCACGCCCCCATTGGGATCCCGACCGTCGGTGAGTCGCACGCCTATGACGTTATCGGGTCTCAGACGGGTCCGTGTGGACCGCCGGGAGCACGTCTGGTGGAACACTCAGGTATATATGTTGTCTTTTGTATTGTATTCGTTACTGTCTTGATAAAAGGGCTTATTCCCCTGAAACGTTGACCACACAGACCGCCTCTGGGTTCGTTTCTTTGTTGCTGAGACTCTGAGTGCCATCCGCCATACATCTGCTATACATACGATTTGGATATGCACCAAAGCTAGTTATGGATGATTAATCCTTCAGAGTGCCGGACACACGCTACCTATTACATATATATATATATATTTATATATATATATTGCTTGATATACAGAATAGAGGACCTGATTCAGACCCGGACGCAAGTGGCCGTTCGCTCGTCCGCCGTACGAGCGGAAATATTTAAATGCAAGCGCTCGCTCGTATGTTCGCTCGTAGCTAACCTTCCGCCCCAAATTCTCCCAACCCCTCCTCTAGCTAGCGAACGTTCAAAATAGCGAGCGTCCGTCTCCTCTTTGGTTGCAGGGAGCGCTCGCACAAGTCAATTCCGGAAGTGGCCCTGATAGTTTTCGATTGCCTGCTATTTCATTCTGCAAACATACTTGAATCGATAACTGGCAATCACTATATTAATTACCTTAATTGTTATTCACATGTTTGCAATCCTGTTTTTTTTTTCAATGTCAATAAACTTTATTCTTGTTAGTGTGTGTCATTTGTTCCGCAGAATACGTACGGTTTTACCAAGGGGATGGTTTTTCTAAATTAAAAGTTTGTTTGAATGCTACTATTGTTTTGCGTTTTTTTTTATAGGCAGATTTTACTACTTTAATTTTTATATTTAAATTAACTTACGCATGTCACTGCATCATCATTATATTTGTGAGGGTGTAGGTCACATGACTCATACGATAACCAATAAATTGTTCCTGTTAATTTACAAAGTACATTAGCCAATCAAATTTATTAAAACTGTTTTGTGTAAAAAAATCATTGCCATCATGAGAGCCACCGCTTTCTGTAGGCGGGAGCTACTGGTCCTCACTGAGGTGATGGACGAGCGAATTACGGACCATCCGCCCCCCATCACCAACCTCCGCAAGCGGAGGGCCTACGCGGAGGTGCGCCGCCGCCTGCGTTCCCTCAGCTATCGCCGAAATATAGGGCAGTTGGAACGCAGGTGGTCAGATCTGTGGCGCAGATCACCACGCCTGCTGGCCCTTTTGCGTCGCCGGATTGGGCAAAGTAAGTTTTTCTGTGTATGTTTATAATTTTTTGTGTTATTTTTTTTTTTCTCATACCTGCGTGTGCATGTTTACAGTATAGCCCTGTTGGTTTATTTTGGACAGACCTGCGTGTGCATGTTTACAGTATAGCCCTGTTGGTTTATTTTGGACATACTTGCGTGTGCATGTTTACAGTATAGCCCTGTTGGTTTATTTTGGACATATCTGCGTGTGCATGTTTACAGTATAGCCCTGTTGGTTGTTTTTTTTTTTGGGCAAAAAAAAAAAAAAGAAATTGGTAATTGAAAATGTTTTTCTCCATCATTTAGGGGCAGAGCGGATAGTCAGACGTCGCAGACGTGTGCCTCGTCCCCTGTCCCCCACTCCCACCCAAACATCCCCTGCCCACTCTTCCCCAAATTCCCCCTCCACCCCAGACCTTGCCGTCCTTCAGTCCCCTCCCTCTCCTCACATTACCATCTCTCCAACTTCCCCCTCCCCTCAAATCCCCCCTTTCCTCACCCTCCACTTCTGGCAACATTAGCCCTCCTCCTTCCATGAGGCACTGGCCCACCTCAGATGAGGAGGAATTCAGGGCTCCAGGCCCAGTCAGCAGTGTGACCGGTATGTTTACATTTTTAACTATGGTTTTTTTTTTGTTGAAAATATTTTAATTTGGTTGTTGTCCTTTTGCCTGTGCAGTTCAAAATAGTAAAGTAGTTTCAATGTTTTTTATATATATATATATATATATATATATATATATATATCTTTGTGAAACAATGTCAAGGATGTTTTCCCCTTACACATATGACACATGTCCAAACACTCACACTTGTGTCTTTCTTGTTTACGGTACCAACAAATGTCCTAGTTTTGCTTAGGTTAAATACATATGTTTTTTCTTATTATTTCTTTTTGGGCCCTTATTTCTTTTAAATCTTTTCGTTTTGGCATTCCTTTTTTTTGGACATGTTTTTGTAACTGATGTTTGCTTTTAGTATAGCCAGAATTTTTTGTGTGTTTCTAAAATCTAAATGAAGGTGTTATTTTAGTAATCCGCACATTTTTTTTCCCCACAGAGGCGTCACGAGGCAATTCATGCTGGATTGATTGGTCTTCGGGGCCATGTCATTGCCATGCTGGTGGCATTGGACCACCTTTGTGCGCTCCTGTGCCAGTTTTTGGCATAACCAAAAATATTTTTTTTTTAAAGAAAGTTTTGTTTGAATTATTTAAGTCTCATTCCTTTTCTGTAATGTAAATTTGTTTGTACAAAGGTCAAGTAAGTATGTAAGCTTGCAAATGAAACACATAACAATACCAATAGGTTTGTAGAATTAATGACAAAAATTGAATATTTATTTTTTGGGGTAAAAATTAAAGCTACATGCTTAGGCCTAGAATTGAAAACATACTGATTCACCATAATACCTTTGGTGTTTGTTTTTAGCAACAAAGCAGGGTACAAAAGTTTAGAAATTAAGAAATTACAGTATTAGGCATTAAGCATGTTTGCATGTTTTTGAGCAGGTTACACTTGGTTGTACTTTACGAAGGAAATGGTTGGTTAACGTAAAAAAAACATTTATTGCACACAAATAATAAACACCAAGTGAATTGACAAAATAAATTCACACATTGAAAACACACACAAAAGTCCAAACAACACCAAAATCCCCCCCCCCAAAAAAAATCAGGAACTGTTTGAAGAAGTAGCATGCCAACATGAATCCACAAATGAGGAGAAGAAATCATTGTTCCTGAAGTTATATCCAATGTGTCCACATAAAGTCATTTGTGTTGATCAGATAGTATGCATGGATTTTTATGGTCATTTTAGGGAATAGTACATTAAAAGTGTACATTAAAATATTACATGTCTACATTGTCTCAATGAAATTAATTTGTGGAAATAATTACCTAAAAAATCTTGCAACAATTTGATCGCGTATGGCCCCCCCACATACTGACCTCCGACCAACCTCGGGGGGGCCGTCCTCAGGCAAGGCATCCTCTGGCTGCATTGGGACACCACTCCTTATGGCGATGTTGTGAAATATCCCACACAGGACCACAAATTTGGAAACCATAGCCGGCAAATACATGAGGTCGCCACCAGAGCGGTGGAGGCATCTGAATCGGCCTTTTAAAAGGCCGATACAGCGCTCCACCACCTGCCCGGTGGCTGTAAGTGCGGAATTATACTGACTTTGTGGCCCTGGTGTGGGAACCAAATAAGGAGTGAGCAGCCAGGGCGTTCAAGGGTAACCACTGTCTCCTGTGAAAATATAAAAAACAACATCAGGACCATTGTGTACCAAGCTTTGCATTGGCTTCAACAGAAGGTGTCGACTTATCCAGAAGCCACGCATCACCAGCTTGTAGGTTGTTTAATTTGTGCCAATTGCCGGATGACGAAGGAATCATGTGCACTGCCTGGGAATTTGGCATTCAGGGTCAGGATCTGGAGGGAGGCATCACATACCACCATTACATTCATCGAGTGAAAGTGCTTTCGGTTCCTAAATATAACCTCCAGCCTTGCTGGAGGCTGAAGTGGTATGTGAGTGCCATCCATAACCCCTATGATGTGTGGGAAGCCAGCAATTTGGTAAAATTTATCCTTCACCACATTAATGGAACCCTAATCCAATGGCATTTTAATAAAATGATGGAGGTGTTTAAATAGTGCATCCATCACTGCCCTCAGGATCCTAGAAAAGGAGGATTGGGAGATTCCTGCTACTATTCCCACGGTGGTTTGAAAGGATCCTGAGGCACAAATGTAACACCGACATTAATTGCGTAAGTGGTGGTATTGCTGTAGGACTATCAATTTGCCGTTCAAGATCACTCTATTGAGAGAGTGTCTATGATGATTTTTGGAGGCAGACGGTATCGCCTTAACACCTCATCATCTGGCATTCCAAAAAGGGTGACACGTGTTCTATATATCTGGGGCCTTGCACACCTACGAGGCCTACGCCTGGGACGAAGTTGAGGTTGGTCGGGTTCTGGAACCATGGCCAATATAATACGACCAACATCAACCTGAAATGTTAAGCCAGGTAGTTATTGTTTTAGACAAATGTGTTAAGAAAAATATACTTATCTTTTCAAAGAAAACCAAAGATTCTTACAGGCCCGGGTCGTGTCATGTGAAAATCCAACTACATTTCAAAAGTAGAAAATATTTTTATGATTAATTTTATAAATTAGGAATTAAACCAAATATAGTTTTCTAAAATTTCGAGAAGGGACCACACATTAGTTCGCAAAATAGTATGCTACATTTAGAGTTAAGACATGATTTTACACAGAACAAGCACATATTAGTTTGCAAAATAGTACACTACATTTAGAGTTAAGACATAATTTCACACAGAACAAGCACACATTAGTTCGCAAAATAGTACGCTACATTTAGAGTTAAGACATGATTTTACACAGAACAAGCACACATTAGTTCGCAAAATAGTACGCTACATTTAGAGTTAAGACATGATTTTACACAGAACAAGCACACATTAGTTCACAAAATAGTACGCTACATTTAGAGTTAAGACATGATTTTACACAGAACAAGCACACATTAGTTCGCAAAATAGTACGCTACATTTAGAGTTAAGACATGATTTTACACAGAACAAGCATACATTAGTTCGCAAAATAGTATGCTAAATTTATAGTTAAGACATGATTTTACACAGAACAAGCACACATTACTTAGCTAAACATATGCTAAGACCAACACATCTAATTTGTGAATTAATAAAACCAAAAACACTTACCAAAAACAGACAAATATCAAAAAGTTATAAAAGGTCACTTGGGTTCCAGCCAAAATAACTTTAAACAAAAAAAAAAGAATATAAAAATGTTTCCAAAATTTATTAATAAATGTTTATGGGATTTATTGAAATACTTACTCAAAAATATAAATAAAAATAGCAAATAAAAATACGCAAAACTGTTAACTTAAACAAAAAAAGTAATACAAAAATGCTCCTTCAAAAAAATACAAACAACTCCTTCACGCTCCACTAACCAAACTACAAACCACTACACCGAAATTCCTCCAACAATCCAGAAATGCCACCTCGAATGGAGTCACATCAAGCCATAAATAGGCTTTATTTTCCCGCTCAAATTAAGGACGGACAATAGGAGCGCACAATGAATGATGCGGCCGAATAATGCTGATGCATGTATAAAAACGTCACTGAAGGCCCAAATTGGTCTGCTGCATTGAGAAAAGACAATGAGTACAGAGCAGCAAAGTACTAGCCAAGAGGCGCCATGTAAGTATTTGTTTTTTAAAGGGAAAATGCTTATGTTTAACATTACATTTTGAAACATTTTACTTTAAATATTTTTAAAGCATTTAAAAAAAAGGTGTGGAGGATGCCATGGAAGAGGCTGCTGGGCCTAGTAGGCAAACTAGGGCCAAAAAAAAAAGGCAGCCTCAATTCACAAGGAAGGAGATGGAGGTTTTGGTGCAAATGTGCAACGACAACCTGGCACAGGCACCAAGGAATATGGGTGCAACCCAGAGATGGAAACTGTGGGACGACAAAGCCAGTGGTATCAATGGGGTGGGTGAGTTTGAACGTTCAACCCGGGAGGTCAAACGCCAGTACGTAAAAACTACATTTCACTAAAAAGTGTTTACAGGTCCAAATACTGCAGTAATAATGCCAACTTTTTAACCAACAGATGGAGCGACTTCAAATATCGGCTTAAACAAAAACTGGCTGATAGGGCTAGGCATGCAGGGGGGACAGGTGGGGGTCCCACTCCTGTGTCACTTGAGCTCATGGATTTGGAGGAGCTGGCACACAGGTGTGTGCAGGATGAGGAGGTGTTGGGCGTGTCGAACATGGATACCGACATGCCAGACTTTGCGGCTCCTCACGTTGCCCCAGGTAAATTTTAATTTTAACAACTTAGAAATGTGTTTTGTAAAATATCTAGATTATAATTTTACTCTTTTCTCTTTTTTCTCACAGGGACACAGGCGGATGAGTCTGCTCCAGAGGTGAGCTTTGGCCGCAGAATTTCTTCTGGCTCTGCAGGGGAGGAAGCAGTAGATCCGGCTGGGGACCCTGTGGAAGACAGTCCAGGGCATTCCCCCTCGCAGGCAGTGGCCCTCCTCACTGATCTCAATGCTAAAACGGATCAGCACACCGAGATTCTGCTGAGGATGGATGCCAATCTGCTACGGGTGGCGGACGCCCTGGAGGAAAATACTGCGGCCAATGTGAGAATTGCAAATGCCCAGGCGGAAAATACTGGGGCCAATGTGAGAATTGCAAATGCCCTGGAGCAGCTCGTTCGCCAGCACATGTTGGAGCCGGCCTCCCTTCCTGCCAGAACATCAGGACCCTCCACCTCTGGCACAACAACACCGATCCCTCCAAATGTGCCTAGCCCTATGCCTAGTCCAGAGGCCACAACATCTGCCTCTGGCCAGGCCAGCCGAAGGAGCTCCCGGCCCCGTTCCGGCTCCCTCCAACCCCCGGCCAAACAGCCTAAAAGGTGATGACAGCACTGGCTAATTACCCCACAATCCATCTCTGTGTTTGCCCCATATTCCTTCATGACAACAACCTCCCTCTCCTTTTTTGGGAATTGTTTTTATTTTTTTTAATTATTTTAGTTCAAATGCCACTTATTTTGTGTGTATGTGGCCCAAATCATTTTGAAAATTTTTTACCTTAAAATAAATATGTTTATGGAAAAAATTAAAAAAACAAAACAAAAATGGACACAATCATTTAATAAAATTATGATCAAAATAGGTAAAATTCTATTGTTGATTTATTCCACAACTGGTTAAAAGGTAATCCCTCAAACAAACTTGGAAACAATACAACGAGAAACATTTAATTTAAAAAAAAAAATCAAGGGTTAAAAACAATTTATGAGTTTTAATTAACACTTATCAAAAAACAAAAGGACGATTGGTTTCTTGTCCCCAAAAAAATTATGAAAAAAAAAACATGCGTACAATATTGTTTCCCTTAAAAAGAAAGACTTACAAATATTTTAAAATCCCCCCCCAAAAAAAAACATTTGTTAGCTAATTGATTGTATGACCCAGAAATTAGCAGCTGAGTAGTTCACCTGCGTTCGGTTTTTAGCTACTAAAAAAGGTCTATTTCCTAAACACCTTACAAGCAGTTTTGCAATTAAAAGATGATTGTTTTTGGGGCCTCAATTGATAAATCGCTACACCATCGATGAGACCAGGGAAGTACGAAGAGACCATCGTCATTGCGGTAGGCTATACTAGACCACAAGCTGAGCGAGCAGTCCTAATGGAAATTGTATGAGACAGTGACGTATCACTTGTTCCGTTCACATTTGGCGCTCGCATAAGATAATTTATGTACGCCCAAAAAACGCCTCGACACGCCTGCGTTTTTCCATCTCCACCCCCGTCACCACCCCAAAACGGACAGTTCTGTCATTCACATTTGACATGTCACTTCCTGTTCGCTGTGTCTACGATCGACTGAAAAATGACCGCAATCAGACGTACGCACATGCGCACTGTTACACCGACGCATGCGTGGTTGGACAACATCGACTGACTACGAACGAGCGGCCGCTTACGAGCGGCTCTGAATCAGGCCCAGAGTCTCTAAATTTGGAACATACAGTATCTGCTATATATACAAAATTGTGTTTTATTGTTTGCAACACATAAACTAAGTCAGAGACAGCTAGAATCCAAAGTTCAATAACTACATATATATACTTAATGTATCTCCATCTATTCATTAGCTACACTTGTAGTGGTGATTGGCAACAATGGTATCAAGTTGCAGAGATAGATGTGACAGGTATCTCTGCTGATATTACCATTCAGTCACATAATATTCTATTACAGCTATAGAATATGGATTGCTAATATAAACAGGTGGTAACCCACAAATAATTAAGCAATCCAGAATAAACAACTGACCAATTACATTCGATGCTGTACAAACAATCTATGAGCAGTTAGAAAATTTTTTTGATAATCTGTGCACTTCACGTGTATGAGGAGAATGGTGCAAAGGTACAAGGTGTACACCCACAAAAACACCCACAAATAGACAGAGATAAATAGGTAAACTTTGCGCAAAAAACTCAACAGGGAATTAGTTTCTCAATTAAAGATCTATGGACTATTGATGGTGACATTGAATTTATTATTTATATTATTTTTCTGGAAGAAACTAATTCAGGAACATTGAATTAGGTGTCGATTTTCTTGTCAATTGAACAGATCTTTAATTGAGAAACTAATTCCCTGTTGACTTTTTTTGTGCAAGGTTTACCTATTTATCTCAATCTATGAGCAGTGAATTATTTAATATCTAATAATGGGTTGGGTATATCCCAGCAGTTGGGATACCTGATGTCAAAATGCTGACAGTGGCATCCCGACGCTCGGAATCCCGACAGGGGTCGAGTAAGTATAGTAACCCTCCCCCTTCTCTTCCTAACCCTCCCTTTTTGCACCCTAACCCTAACTATAGCCCTCCTCGTTAGTGCCTAACCCTCTCCCCTTGGTGCCTAAACCTAACGGTCCCCCCTTAGTGCCTAACCCCCCCCAGTGGTGCCTAACCCTAACCCCCCCAGTGGTGCCTTACCCTAACCTCCCCCCCAAATCCACACCCTAACCCACCCCGTGGTGCCTAATGCTAACCTCCCCTCCCTGCGGCTAACAGCAAAAAGTGCCCCGCTTACCTTAGATCGGAATGCCATCTGTCGGTATTCTGGCGTCAGTGTGTAGGCTGACTTCGGGCTTTAGCTGCCTATATTTAGTCCCGGGTCAGGATTCCAACACCCACATTTCAACAGATGGCACACCGGCTGTCGGTATATTGACTACAGGCCCTAATAATAACAGGACACTACATACAGATACTTTGTTCTTTTTTAAAACACTTTTTATTTTCTTCACAATTTGTGTTGTCTAATTTCTATATTTTTAAGCCAAAATTTTTCACTGTATGTCTGACCTAACCAATGGGATATGGAAATAGGTCTTTTTTAATATGGATTAATAAAAGTGATATTTTAACAATTTGACTTGTGCACCTATCCAATTAATAGTCATCAGACAGAATGATAAACTATTGAAACAAAAGAAACATTTGGGTAGAATCAGCACATGATACTTGTCTTATGCTCTAGTCAGCCAAGACGGCCTGCTTAGGGCATCAGAGGTATGTAAGTTACTTATAACCAACTAAAATAAATCATAGTCCACGCTACTGTTGTAGTAAAATAAAAATGTTAACACATATTGTCAAAACCTTTTTTTTCAGTGACCTGCCTACACCTCTTCATACCCAGAAAGTGCCCAGCATACACCCCATATTCACACACTAACACAGTACCCAGCAAACACCCTCCTATACCCATACAGGTTATGGGTATTGAATAGTTTCTGTACCTAATGGCTTCCTACCTAAACTCCCATGCAGCATACAACAACTGATTCTTCTGTACTTATTGTATTACATATTGATTCTAATAACATATAAGGGAGGCAGGTTACATTGCACTTATCTAATAGACATTTTATAGTTGTAAAAGTTTTCAAGAACATTATGAATTAGCAATGCCTTGAATTGTTTTATGTAAGTAGTATCTTGTTTGTAGGTCTTGGGGGGAGACATAGCAAACCTTCTAAAGAGGGCAAGTAGAGGTGTTTCCCATAGCAACCAATCATGCTATCATTTTATACAATGCACTAGATGAATGATAGCTAGAATCAGGTTGCTATGGACATCGACAATCTCGAACATCAACCAGCCCCTGGTGGCTATGGGTGCTGGGGGGATGTACTTACAGGATCTTCTGTGTGCTTGGGACTGCATTTTCCATTTATTTATTTTAAGAAGATGTAGGATTCTACTTAGAGAAGGGGACTGACCTCCTCCAGGGAAAAAGTAAGTATATAGGGTGAGTGTGAGGGTGCGTGAGCGAGTGTGTAATAAAGGACCCCTGGACAGGAGCAAACAACTGGCCTTCAGGACACGAGCCTGGACTATGAAACCCAGAACAGAGAAAATACTTTGAAATTCAGAATAGGCAAATAGTGCTGCACCCTCAAAAGTAGAGTCTGTGACTAGGATACTCTCTATCCTTGGGCATTATGACAGGAATACTGTGGAAAAAAACAAGTTGAAAGTATGAATATAATTTCCCATAAAAGTGCATTTCACACCACTCTGTGCTGTTGGAGGCTCGGCTCCTTTCCACTTACTAACTTTAAGGGTATATTTATTTACCAATTATGAGGACTTGGTCTTAATACTTATAATTTATCACCACATATCACGGCAAATAGAAATTAAGTATTGGCAGAAATTACCAATATTCACATGCAGTGACAGCACTATGTAAGAAGTAAAGGTATCACTGATGCAATCACATGCGGGTTCTTTGGACCCTGGCACAGGTACTACGCAAGCGTGGTCTGCTGAATGCACATATGATCCTTTTGCAATCTGTAGTCCAATGTCTACAATGACTAACGCTATATTTACATTCCAGAAATTGGTAAATTTCACATTTTAGCAGCCCCCAGAGAAACTACAAGAGCCGCCATAGAAACTTATGGGAGCTGCTTTTGCATATTAAAATGTAGGAACCACAACAGATAATGGAGATATCTGCTCTAGTCTACCCATCTGCAATCCCGTGAATACTTTGTTTCTCTGGATTTCCAGCAAATCATTTTGATAAATATGACTCTACAGTAAGTCTGTGGCAATTTGTCTGCTCACATTCGCCTCCTGCCATTGTTACACTCCACACTATCTCAGCAGCCCTGTGCTCAAGAACATAGCCACACAAGTGGACAGGTCACTGCCTCACATAAGATTGAGGCAGGAATCTCCTGAAATACTATGTGCTTTTGAGGACACAATGATGATTATTGGATACAGGGCCTGATTCAGACCCACTCGCAAGTGCACAGCGCTCGCAAGCGGGTCGATGTTTGCCCCTTGCGTATGCGCCGCCTCCTGCGTGCACATGCGAGAGCCCCAGGGAGCGACTGAAGTTCAGTCGCTCCGGGGCTCGCAACAAGATGGGGCGGCTGTCGATGGTGAGTGACAGCTCACCCCGTTTTGTAGGCGGGGTTGTTAGGCAAATGCAGGTGTTTCCTTAGGAACGCCTGCCATTTGTGGGCGGCCCTACTGACATCACCAGTGATGTCAGTAGTGGACTTCCTGCTCTATTAGAGCAGGAAGTCCACTCGGGCTTGCTGGAGCCGAGACCCTACCAAAGGGTCTCGTTGCAAGGCCCGATCGTCACGATAATCGCGACTATCTCCAGGCCGCTCGCACAAGCTGTGGGTGGTCATCCACAGCTTTGCGAGCGGGCTGGAGGAATCAGGCCCACAGTTTGTACTCTCTAACCCCACCTCACAACTAGGGGCACATAGACTAGCATATAGGAATAGTGAATACAATCAACTGCTTGGGCCCTAGTCTCATGCATCTTAAAAGGCCTTCTGAAGTCCTTTCTAAGCATGCATTATAAAGTATTACGTTCTTTTAGAGAAGTGCCTGTCTCAGTACATTGAAGGTCACTGTGATTGCATTCTGAAAACTGAATTATCACTTGGATTAATGACACTGATTATCCTGTCTGGTGACAGTGCTCTGAAGAGGAGAATATCTATTAATAAAATGTCAAAATACTTAGGTTAACCACATCAATAAGTTTTATGGCAACCGATACATCTTTGTTAAAACAGCTGAATTCATGCTACAGTGTATCTAAGGTTATACATTTCAGAATATTGATTTTAAAAAAACCCACAAATTATTTTAAAAAATATTAATTTTAAGGACCACCAAATCCTCAAAATGTGAATGTTCAGATCTGACCCATGCAGGTAATCATGTATAGTATTATCTGATACTAATGATTCAGGATATATGAAAACCAGAAAGGAAAGACATAAATGATTGCTGCTGTTTGGCAATCTCGTCATACACACACCTGGTCCCCAAACATATCCTCCTATAGCTACTCTGCTAATCCATTTTATGGGGAGGTGAATAACTGCACAGTCTGGGGAAAGGAATTGGTCATTTTAAAAATAAGTTTATATATCAAGCAATTTATCATTGACATTATTAATTTATCCAGACAGACACCATTAAGCAAGCTCATTTACAAGGTGAACATGCATTACACAAGTTGATTCACATGTAGTGTATTTACATACACAGATATATACAGCAGATGTGAAAGCATAACAGTACAGGTAATCCTGCTATAGACAGGATATATACAAATGTATTTTAGATCAGATAAAAAACCATTGGTACAGGGGCGTAACTATATTTTTGAAGGCCCCATAGCAAAAGTTTGTAAGGGCCCCTATGTACCACCCAAAGGTGAATAATGTATATGATACATGGAACTTTGGCAAGGAAGATGGGCCCCATAGCAGCTGCACCCCTTGCACCTATGGTAGTTACGCCCATGCATTGGTAGGATATACATACAAAGGGTTAAGGTATTATGGCCCTCATTCAGAGCCGTACGCTCTGAGCAGAGCGCACGCTCTGAATGAGGGCCGGGCTCCATTTTCATGGAGCGTCCTCCTGGACGCTCGTATAGCTGTGGGTCACCACCCACAGGCTATACGAGCGTGCATTTTGATGGCCGCGATGGTCGAGACCATCGCGACCATCGAAATTGCGAGCCGGAGCCTGCGGTTGAGGTTTTCAACCGCAAGCTCCGGAGTGATTTTGGCTCTATCAGAGCCAAAATCACTCCCACTGACATCACTAGTGATGTCAGTGGGCCGGCTTCTGACGGGAGGCGTTCCCGTGGGAACGCCCCCGTCAGGGAGGCACGCCCCCGGCACGCCCACCAAAGGGGGCGTGCTGTCAATCAACATTGACAGCACGCCCCCTTTGATCGGACACAACGAGCGAAGGACTTTCCTTCGCTCGTCGCGTCTGGCGCATGCGCACGACGGAGATCCCTCCGTCGTGCGCATGCTCAGTGCATAACATCGACCCACTTGCGAGCGGACAGCCGCTCGCGAGTGGGTCTGAATCAGGCCCTATATGTTAACATACAAAATATCAACATAAAGCATGTGGGGCGGGATGCAGCAAAGGGAGAAATGCGGTCAAACCCCCTAAATGCGGCTTTGATTGCATTTCTCATATACACAAAGCCCCGGAATGCGATGCACTCTGGGGCTTGGCTGCGGTGGGTAATGCCAGCTCTTACAGAGAGAGCGGTCCTTTGTGAATTTCTTCATGCATATTGGCGTTACCACCACCAGCATGCATTCAAAGGGTGGCGGGACGCATCCCATCCCAAATGCGATGCATCATGCATCCAGCCCCTGGGCACAATAATGTTGACATGTTCAGAATGTTAATATTCAGCATGCCTATATGTTCAAACTGTTGACAGATGACCTTTTGACATCCACAATGTCGACACTGACAATGATGCCATTTTCAGATATTGATGTGCTAGATGTCAACAGTCAGAATGTCGACAGTGGATTTTTAGGTTGAAACTAACACTAACCCTAATATGCCAAACACTAACCGCAGCATAACCTTAACGTTTTGAACATGTAACTATTATGTCTGTAACACCCAAACAGAAATCTTGTGCAGTGTGGTGTCTTTACTTGGGAAGGATTTCTGGACTGCACACCCTGAATATATATATATATAATGGGAGGTGCTACCTGATGAGACTAATTGCAGGCACAAAAACAGACAAATCTCAGGTGCACAACTCCAAATTATTAATAATATATAAATGCAATAAAATTTTGCAATCAATAGAGGTTTTTAGCATAATCTTGGCCAAGGTTATGGGCCTACCCACCATATCCAGGTAACCTCTGTAGGGTAGGTCCCTAACATACTACGATTCAAATCCAGAGTGCAGGACACCCCCAAACTAACCCAGCTAAGCTGCCCCAGGGCATCGCTATAGTAAGAAAAGTGCAGTGTGAAAGAGATAGTTAGGAGCAGCCACTGCTGCATATAAAGAATGAAAATAAAAAGTGAGGTACATATATAATAAACAAACAGTGAAGGGTTAAAATGTGTTATAAAAGAAAAATGTGTTATAATGCGGTGCACCTGAGATTTGTCTGTTTTGGTGTCTTTACTTACCAGATCCGGAGTATCTTGGTTCTCTTTCTTGGTTCAGAGAGGTAAGGAGTGGGTACAGGCATATAGTATTACTAGATTGGTTTTAAACATGAATGGCAATTTATTATCAGACAATATCACGCAGTGAGTAACAACCAGCAGATGGCAATTTACAATATTCTTCCAATACATTTACTAGTAAATCACTCTAAACCAAATGGAGGTTTTATTGTACAGGAACACTGGAACAAGTGGTATTGTGTCCAAGTAAACAGCCATCATGCAAACTGTGGATATTAATTGGTTACTCTGGCAAATGTACATACATACCAAAAATAATTACTTTGTAATTATTTACATTAAAGATAGGATGACGTGTAACAATGACATGCACAAATGTGACAACACTGCATCCAAATTCACATTAGCATATACTCTTAAAAATGTATTCATCACTCCATTTCCCTATCTATGTAACTAAATCTACATCATGTAAGAATATCACTGTTTGAAATATAGTTCAGCGCTTTTCTGGAAGGTGGTGCACTTTAGAGAATGGTTTTGATATTTCCACAGGTTTAACAAGGTGGTATAAATGCTGCTGTGGTTTATGTTGCAGATCGTTGCCCGGGTACTTTGTATGTGATGTACTTTCCCTATATAGCAGCTTTAGCTATAATCCCTTTCATGCAGCTATACAGATGAGTTCAGACACAGTAGGTGGGTGTAGATAATGTTACTTTAGTTAATCTTTGCTCTCTAATAAGTCTATATGATCCGGCCGGGCTGTAAGCTGCAGTGTGTGGGGGCAGAGCAGTAACACTGTGCTGAATTTATTATACAGAACGCTCCTGAAGGGCTGGAGATAACGCTCCCCCATTACAACCACTCGCATAGGCTGTGCCTGGTTCTAACTGAGGGCCTGATTCAGAGCCGGATGCTATTTGCGGACGGTCGTTCCAAAAAAGGGGCCGGCTATTTAAATTGAGCGCTCGCTCTTTACAGTTTGTTGACGCCTCTATGTCTGAGTGAGCGAACGAAAAATACGCTCGCTATTTTGTAAAGACGCCCCTTTGCCGTTAGCATCACACGTCATCTTCGGTATTTATTAGATTAATCGGGTACATCGAAAGGCATCTGAACTGCTCGCAGTGCTTGTGGTAGGTTTTTCTTACCGCTATCACTGCGAGCAGTTCAGGCTAAAAGACAACCAAGTGACGTGATCGATGACGCTCCTTTACTAATTATGCACTCCCATTAAACGCCCTTTTGACCATTTGGCACGCCTGCGTTCGGATCTCCACTCCCCCATTTTCAAGCACCTTCCCGTTACCACCCACAAACGGTACATCCTGTCAATCAAATTAGCAGCCCCTCGCTGTTTTGGGAGCGCACGATTTCCGACCGCAATAACTTTTGCGCATGCGCATTACGACCCATACGCATGCGCAGTTGTGAGCAAACATCGCTCAGAGCGAATGAGCGGCTGCTTACGAGCGGCTCTGAATCAGGCCCTGAGTCCCCTTTCGTCACTGTGAGCGGGACATGGGTCCGCCTTACCGCTGATCTGGGTAGATGAAGCCCGTCTCAATCCTTGCTCTGTACCGCCTTGATGGCTGTCAGTACATGAGGAGGGAAGCAATGGGCGGTCCCCTCTCTCCAACAGCCGTACCACCGACTCTGTCTGCGGCACTATTTATCAGATGGTAACTGACCTCTGGCTCCGCTTTCCCTGTCTGTTACTGTACAAGCTCTGAAGGGTAGTGTGTTTCTCTGCTCTGCAGTTGCCGCCGGGAACACCACACTGGCAGCCGTTGGTTAGCTTCCTGATGGCGGTGGGTATCCCAGTGCAGGTCTCCTCTCTGGGAACGCTCCCTCAGGACTCCCTGTAACTGCCCTAACTGACCACCTCAGTCACCTGCTGCTGGTTCCAACCAGTTCTATGTCATGTGACCTGCTGCTGCTCACCACTGTATTACTCACTCCTCCTCTCTTCCCCTGTTGGCTCTGGATTACCCTTGAGAGGTTCATAACATAGCAAATACACAACAATATGAATGTTGACACTATATAGACATAAATCTATATATATTAGGGGTGAGCGGGTTCGGATTTCTGAAATCCGAACCCCCCGAGCCCCCCCGATCCGAGTCAGATCCGAGTCAGGCTCGACTTTTCCCGCCTGACTCGGATCTGAAATCGAGGCGAAACTTCATCATCCCGCCTTCCGGGTCTCGCGGGTTTTGGATCCTATATAAGGTACCCGTGTCGGCGCCATTTTCTCACTCGGCTGTGGACAGTGAAGAGGGAGGGTGGGAGTTAGGGCTGGCTGGGCTGTGTAGTGTAGTGTAGTGCAGAGTAGTGTTGTGCTGTGCTGCGCTGTGCTGCTGTTGTCCACTACTTCAAAGTCCATAGGGGCTGGCTGTATTGTGCTGTGCTGCTGTTGTTAATAGGGGCTGTGTCCACTACTTCAAAGTCCATAGGGGCTGGCTGGACTGTGTTGTGCAGTCAGTTCTCCATAGGGGCTGTGTCCACTCCAAAGTCCTGTGCAGTGTCCCAGTCCTAAAGGGGTGCTGTAGTGTTGTCCAGGGGGTTCTCTGTCCATCAGGGGTGCTCCCCCCAAGTGCTAAAAAAATTATACTTTTTGTGTGTTTGTGAATTGTGTGCGCAGTAGCCGCACGTGCATCAACAAAGTAGTGCCAAGCGTGCGCCTGTGTCATAAGTAAAGGGCCGGCTGGCTTGACCGTTAAAGGGTGCTGTAACCCCCAAAGTACACTCCAAACCAAAAAAATATATATTTTCTGTGTTTGTGAATTGTGTGCGCAGTAGCCGCACGTGCATCAACAAAGTAGTGCCAAGCGTGCGCCTGTGTCATAAGTAAAGGGCCGGCTGGCTTGACCGTTAAAGGGTGCTGTAACCCCCAAAGTACACTCCAGTCCAAACCAAAAAAAAAATTATTTTCTGTGTTTGTGAATTGTGTGCACAGTAGCCGCACGTGCATCAACAAAGTAGTGCCAAGCGAGCGCCTGTGTCATAAGTAAAGGGCCGGCTGGCTTGACCGTTAAAGGGTGCTGTAACCCCCAAAGTACACTCCAAACCAAATAACAAAATATTTTTTCTGTGTTTGTGAATTGTGTGCGCAGTAGCCGCACGTGCATCAACAAAGTAGTGCCAAGTGTGCGCCTGTGTCATAAGTAAAGGGCCAGCTGGCTTGACCGTTAAAGGGTGCTGTAACCCCCAAAGTACACTCCAGTCCAAACCAAAAAGAAAAATATTTTCTATGTTTGTGAATTGTGTGCGCAGTAGCCGCACGTGCATCAACAAAGTAGTGCCAAGCGTGCGCCTGTGTCATAAGTAAAGGGCCGGCTGGCTTGACCGGTAAAGGGTGCTGTAACCCCCAAAGTACACTCCAAACCAAATAACAAAATATTTTTTCTGTGTTTGTGAATTGTGTGCGCAGTAGCCGCACGTGCATCAACAAAGGAGCAGCACCAAGCGTGCGCCTGTGTCCCATAAGTAAAGAGCCGGCTGGCTCATTTCTTAAAGGGTGGTGTAACCCACAAAGTGCACTACTCTCCAACAAAAATAAAAAAATATTTTCTGTGTTTGTGTGCGCCTTAGCCGCACGTATATATCAAATCGATATAACATAAATGGAGGACCAAACTTTCTCCGATAAAAATAAAATAGAGAAAGATCAAGAACCACTTCCTCTTAGTGCTGAAGCTGCTGCCACTAGTCATGACATAGACGATAACATGCCATCAACGTCGTCTGCCAAGGCCGATGCCCAATGTCATAGTAGAAGCCACATACAATCCCAAATGACAAAGTTCAGGAAAATGACCTTAAAAAAAACATTTAAATCATCTGAAGAGAAACGTAAACTTGCCAATATGCCATTTATGACACGGAGTTTCAAGGAACGGCTAAGGTCTTTCCCTATGTTCATGACTAGTGGTTCAGCTTCACATGACGATGGAAGCCCTCCTCCCACTAAAAAAATCAAACGAGTTAAGCTGGCAAAAGCACAGCGAAGAACTGTGCGTTCTAAGAAGATATCACAAATCCCCAAGGAGAGTCCAAGTGTGGTGGCGGTTGCGATGCCTGACCTTCCCAGCAGTGGACGGGAAGAGGTGGCTCTTTCCACCATTTGCACGCCCCCTGCAAGTGCTGAAAGGAGCACCCACAGTCCACTTGCTGATATGCAAATTGAAGATGTCACTGTTGAAGTACAACAGGATGAGGATACTGGTGTAGCTGGCGCTGAGGAGGAAGTTGGTGAGGAGGATTCTGATGGTGATGTGGTTTGTTTAAATCAGGCTCCGGGGGAGACAGTTGTTGTCCGTGGGATGAAAAATCCCATCACGGTCATGCCTGGGCAGAAGACCAAACATTCCAGCTCTTTGGTCTGGCAATATTTCTATCCAAATCCGGACAACAACTGTCTTGCCATATGTACCTTATGTAAAGGTGGAATAAGTAGGGGTAGGGATGTTAACCACCTAGGAACATCCTCCCTTATGCGGCACCTGCAGCTTGTTCATAATAAGTTACTGTCAAGTTCAGAAACTTTGGCTAAGACCGTAAGCAGTCCAAGGACACCTAAATCCCGTTGTCCTGTTGTATCCAAGCGCCTGCAAACCACACCGTCAACTCCCTCCTCGTCAATTTCCTCCTTAGTCAGGATCGGAAGTAGTCCTGCAGGCCATGTCACTGGCATGACTGACTCTCCTATCCGGGATTCCTCCGGAGGATCCTGCATTGCTATGCCTCCTGCTGCCGCTGCTGCTGTTGCTGCTGCTGGGAGTCGTTCATCATCCCAGAGAGGAAGTAGGAACACCACTACTTTTACTAAACAATTGACCCTCCAACAGTCCTTAGCGAGGAGGATGAAGTACGACAGCAGTCATCCTGAAGCAAAACGTATAACTGAGGCCTTGACTGCTATGTTGGTGTTAGACGTGCGTCCGGTATCCGCCATTAGTGCAGTGGGATTTAGACAATTGATGGAGGTGGTGTGTCCCCGGTTCCAAATCCCATCTAGATTCCACTTCACTAGGCAGGCGATACCGAGACTGTACAGAAACGTCAGAAAAAGTGTCCTCAGTGTCCTGAAAAATTCCGTTGTACCCAATGTCCACTTAACCACGGACATGTGGACAAGTGGAACAGGGCAGACTAAGGACTATATGACTGTGACAGCCCACTGGGTAGATGTATCACCTTACGCAGCAACAGCAGCAGCGTCACCAGTCGCAGCATCTCAGAAACGCCAGCTCGTTCCAAGGCAGGCTACGCTGTGTATCACCGGTTTCAGTAAGAGGCACACCGCCGACAACCTCTTAGAGAAACTGAGGGAAATCATAGCCCAGTGGCTTACCCCACTTAGACTCTCCTGGGGATTTGTGATATCTGACAACGCCACCAATATTGTGCGGGCATTACATCTGGGCAAATTCCAGCACGTCCCATGTTTTGCTCACACAATAAACTTGGTGGTGCAGAATTTTCTGAAAAGCGACAGGGGCGTGCAGGAGATGCTTTGGGTGGCCCGAAAAATTTCTGGCCACTTTCACCATTCAGCGACTGCATGCCGAAGACTGGAGCGCCAGCAAACACTCTTGAACCTGCCCCGCCATCACCTGAAGCAAGAGGTTGTGACGCGGGGGAAGTCAACCCTCTATATGCTTCAGAGGATGGAGGAGCAGCAAAAGGCCATTCAAGCCTATACATCCACCTATGACATAGGCAAAGGAGGGGGTATGCACCTGACTCAAGCGCAGTGGAGAATGATTTCCGTGTTGTGCAAGGTTCTCCAGCCCTTCGAACTTGCCACACGTGAAGTCAGTTCAGACACTGCCAGCTTGAGTCAGGTCATTCCCCTCATCAGGCTTTTGCAGAAGCAGCTGGAGAAAGTGAAGGAGGAGCTAAGACGGAGCGATTCCGCTCGGCATGTGGACTTGTGGATGAAGCCCTTCATTCGCTTTGCCAGGATTCCAGGGTGGTCAATCTGTTGAAATCAGACCACTACATTTTGGCCACCGTGCTCGATCCTAGGTTTAAAGCCTATGTGGTGTCTCTCTTTCCGGCCGACACAAGCCTGCAGAGGTGCAAAGACCTGCTGGTGAACACACTGTCAGCTGAAGCGGAACGTGACACGTCAACAGCTCCTTCTTCATTTTCTCCCGCAACTGGGGCTGCCAGGAAAAATCTTAGGTATCCTAAGCAACCCACTGGCGGTGATGCAGGGCAGGCAGGACCAAGTTTGGACATCTGGTCCGGACTGAAGGACCTGGCAACAATTTCTGACATGTCTACTGTCACTGCATATGATACTGTCACCATTGACAGAATGGTGGAGGATTACATCGGTGACAGCATCCAAGTAGGCATGTCAGACAGTCCATACCTGTACTGGCAGGAAAAAGAGGCAATTTGGAGGCCCCTGTACAAACTGGCTCTATTTTACCTGAGTTGCCCCCCCTCCAGTGTGTACTCCGAAAGAGTGTTTAGTGCAGCCGGGAACCTTGTCAGCGAAAGGCGTAGGAGGTTGCTTCCACAGAATGTGGAGAAGATGATGTTCATCAAAATGAATTATCAGCTCTTCCAGGGAGACCAGCCTCCAGAACATACAGAGGGACCTATGGTGGTGGATTCAAGTGGGGACGAGTTAATACTTTGTGAGGATGCGGATGTACACACTGAAGAGGGTGAGGAATCGGTGGATGAGGAGGATGAGGATGACATCTTGCCTCCGTAGAGCCAGTTTGTGCAGGGACAGATTAATTACCAGCTTGTTTTGTGGGGGCCCAAACGAACCAATAATTTCAGCCACAGTTGTGTGGCAGACCCTGGCGCTGAAATGATTGGTTTGTTAAAGTGTGCATGTCCTGTTTATACAACATAAGGGTGGGTGGGAGGGCCCAAGGACAATTCCATCTTGCACCTCTTTTTTTTCTTTGCATTATGTACAGTTTGGGGCCTAGTTTTTCAAACTGCCATCCTGTCTGCCACTGCAGTATCACGCCTAGATGGGTCACGTGTTTGTGCCGCCCATTCGTGTCGCTTAGCATAGTCATCCAGCTACCTCGGTGCAACCTTTTGGACATAAAAACACTATTGTGAGGTGTGAGGTGTTCAGAATAGACTGGAAATGAGTGGAAATTAAGGTTATTGAGGTTAATAATAGCATAGGAGCAGAAAAACCTACAAATTCTGTGATTTTAGATGTTTTTATGCTTTTTTTCAAAAAAATACAGATCCAAAACACAAAACCCAGAACCCAAAACACGGAAGGGTGGTTTTGGCAAAACCAATCCAGATCCAAAACACGAAGAAAGATCCAGATCCAAAACCAAAACACAAAACACGAAAAGTGGCCGGTGCACACCCCTAATATATATCTCACATAACACCCAGCATCGGTAGGCACACCTAGGGTCTGGGGTACAACGTGTCAATTTCAACATTAGGTATGTTGACATATTATCTGTCGACACTTTAAACATGTCAACATACTGAATGTCAACAATCAGACTATACCGACATTCTAATGTTAAGATTGTGACTGTCAACTTGGCGACTGGAACCCCATGCCACTTGGAGTTATATTGAATACAGCTACATACGAAGAAGTGACATATAGAAACTAAAGCTGCCCATCCACTAGGTGATGCGGGGACGACGGCACGATTATGACACCATCATCTCCAGCGGGGTGAAGTCTGGAGAGGTCTTTCTCCCGGGTCCTCCAAGTCTCCCAGCAGTACTCGGCGGTGACGGGCAGAGTCAACAGGGCACTGGTCTCCGGCAGGCTGCAGGACCCCCTCCTCAGCAGCTCCCAGCAGCGGACATTCCATGGCAGCAGCATCCCTCTAGACAGGTGAGTGACAGCGCTCCCTCTCTTGGCACTCTGCTATATGGTGGCGGGTTCATCCCCGAACATGGCAACCTGACCGCAGTCGTCAGGTTGACTATCATGTTCGGGCAATGATTGATGTTAAAAACGACCAGCGGGCACGTGCATTGCTGGTCATTTTTAACCTTTTACTGTCCGATTTGCGGGTGATTACCAAGCAATGGAGCGATAACGACCGTCGTTATCTCTCCATCTCTAGGTTTAATCGCCTAGTGGATGGGCAGCATTAGGCTTATAATGGTCCTGAAAAATTAGTTTCAGGAATTCACAAATATGTACTGAATCCACCAAAGTCTGTTTTGGGGCTACTCACTACAGAGACAGATTAAGGTAAGGACTTCACTGTTGATACCACATCGGTCACGAACCCCCTGTGAAAGTACCAGACGTGACTGGCAGGAACATAGGGCAAGAGGCATTAGGGTATTACTGACAGAATGATTAGATGACAATATGGCATGATGACTGGCAGAATGAACAGATGATAAAGTGATGTAACGATATCCCTGGCAGAATGAACAGATGACAACGTGATGTAACGATATCCCTGGCAGAATGAACAGATGACAAAGTGATGTAATGATATCCCTGGCAGAATGAACAGATGACAACGTGATGTAACGATATCCCTGGCAGAATGAACAGATGATAAAGTGATGTAAAGATATCCCAGGCAGAATGAACAGGTGACAAAGTGATGTAAAAAAATATCCCAGGCAGAATGAACAGGTGACAAAGTGATGTAACGATATCCCTGGCAGAAGGAACAGGTGACAATGATTCAGGAAAATATTCCTGGAAGAATTAAAAAAGGTGACAATGAGGCATGAGGAAATCACTGGCAGAATGAACAAATGACAATGAGGCACGAAGATATCATTGGCAGAATAAACAGATGGCAATGAAGCACAATGATATTTCTGGCAGAATGAAGAAGTGACAATGAGGAACAAGGACATCATTGGTAGAATAAACTGATGACAATGAGGCACAAGGGTATCCCTGGCAGAAGGAACAGAGGACAATGACGCATGAGGATATCACGGACAGAATGAACAGATAAGCAGAGCCGGTGCTACCATTAGGCAGATTTAGGCATCTGCCTAGAGCGCCAGCCACCAGAGGGCGCCTCAGAGTGCCCTCAGCAAGAAAAAAAAAGTTTATGCCATTCACACTCACAGCAGCTGCGGGTCTTCAGTCACAGCCATCACTCTTCAGCTGCCCACAGCCGCCACTCTTCAGCTGCCCACAGCCGTCGCTCTCAGCCACCCACAGCCGCCACTATGTCCGACTCCACCTCACTATGACCGATTTACCTACACTGGTCTGGACTGTTCATTGCGCCCGGGCTGTCACAGTGCTGATGACTGCTGTGACAACAGCTCAGGCGCTCTTCCCCAGCAGCTTTCCTCCCCTTCTCTCTGCTTCCCTCTGGCCTTGGTAAATACAAGCCTGACAATGAGGGGGCAGAACCAGCTGCAAAACTGAGCCTGAAATTGAAGTGCATCGTGTGAGCACTGGTATGTACACTACTTTTGTTTCTGACTGGGGGCCTGATTCAGAGCCGCTCGTAAACGGCCGCTCGTTCGCTCCGAGCGATGTTCGCACAACTGCGCATGCATATGGGTCGTAATGTGCATGTGCCAACCAGTCATTGCGGTCAGAAATCGAGCGCTCGCAAAACAGCGAGTGCCTGCTAATTTGAGTGACAGGATGAGGCGTTTGTGGGTGGTAACAGGGGAAGGTGCTTGAAAACGGGGAGTGGAGATCCGAACGCAGGCGTGCCAAACGGTCAAAACGGGCGTTTTAAGGGTGTGCATAATTAACAAAGCAGCGTCATCGACCACGTCACTTGGTTGTTTCTTAGCCTGAACTGTTCGCATGATTGCGGTAGGAAAATAAAACCACAAGCACTGCGAGCAGTTCAGATGCCTTTCGATGTACTCGATTAATCTAATAAATACCGGAGATGACGTAGGATGTGAGCGGCCAGGGGGCGTTTTTACAAAATAGCGAGCGCATGTTTCGTTCGCTCGCTCAGACATAGAGGCGTCAACAGACCGCAAAGAGCGAGCGCTCAATTTAAATAGCCGGCCCCTTTTTCTGAACGAGCGAGCGCAAATAGCGTCCGGCTCTGAATCAGGCCCCGTGTGTGTACATGTACAGAAAAAGCAGCGCTAGATGATCGACCCATACAATGTTGGTAAAATTGCAAATAATTTATTATAATTGTATAAAATATCTTATTGGATCATGACAAATAAAATAAATAAAGAGCATATAAAAAACATATGACCTCTATTCCAATTGAAGTATGAATAGCCTGTCCCTATAATGTTTCCGGATGTGGATAGATTTTAATTACACTCTCAGTCTTTTCTAGGTATAACGTGTAGGTCCAACATATTTTACCAACTCCTGTCACCAAGTAGAGGGATTTTCCTATTAGCATACAGACCTGTATGTGGCACTCGGAGCCCTCAGATATCCTTGGTGTTCATTAAATCCAGACTCTTACACTTGACATGTATAGTCCGACTCCTATCACCAGGTAGAGGGATATTCCTAATAACATACAGTCCTGTATGTGGCACTCGGAATCCTCAGATGTCCATGGTGTTTTTCAAATTCCATACACTTGGTATTCACCGGCCAGAAAAGTCCACTTGTATCAGGAAACTGGTTCAGGCTTAATCTTGTGCATTAAAAAGGCCTTTAGGATAGAGGTTAACCAACTAACACGTTTCGCTGTGTAAGATGTACAGCTTTTTCAAAGGTAAAATAATGGTATCCAGGAGGGTCTTCTTATAGCCCTCTAATTAGCTGCTCTTTTTCACATGATTGTAATTAATCAATTTAATACAAACATTTTTTCCAAACAAACATACATAATAGTATATGGAGGCAGGTTACTTTCCATCGTGTACCTATGCAAAGTATATGTGTCTCCATGTGTGTGTTATCGGATTCAGCATGGCCGACGGTTCAAATCCCGACAGCGGCATACCGGCAGCAGTGAAAATCCTAATCGTCCTAAGGTAAGTATTTCCTACCCTATCCTACCCCCTAACCCTCCCTTAGGGGTGCCTAACCCTAACCTCCCCCCGAAGTGCCTATCCCTAATCCCCCCTGTAAGTGCCTAAACCTAGCCCCCCCTTCCCCACCACCTAAACCTAAATCCCGCGGGGGTGCCTAACCCTAAGTCCCCCCCGGGAACCCTAAACCTAACCCTCCTCCCCCTGCGGCTGTCCGCACCCGGCACCCGGCTTACCTTTAATCGGTAAGCCGGGTGTCGGGCTCCCGGCGTAGGTAAGGGATTTCGACACCTGTCATTTAACCCCTTGCCGGGATTAGACAGTCGGGAAGCTGACAGTCGGGATTCTGTCCATTGGCTTCCCAACTGCTTCCCGTTTTATCTCTGTACAGAATATGATTATACTGTATGTGTACCTACCTAGGTAGAAGAGCATAAATAAAAAATCCACCTCAGTATTTTATAGGATGGACCATTGTGTCTGTATCTGTGTATATATATATATATATATATATATATATAAAATATGTGTGTGTGCAAATGTGTATATGAGGGTCTGTATGCAGCTGTGTTTCTATGTATATGAGTGTATGTATACCCATGTAATAAAGAATGGACAGTATAAATAAACAGGTGGCATATTTTCCTTTATATAAGGTATTAGGTATGTATATCTATGTATAGGAGTCTGTACATGTTTATCAATTAGCAATTGCACTGATCTCCACGCACTTCCGATCTGCGTCCCCCTGCATTAACCATCGGGACACATGCACAGTGTGTCTGACGCAGGTGCAAATTTAAAATATCTGGTGCTCGCGCCCAATGTTTTAATTGTGTCCATTATTGCATTAGTGATACCTCGTGGAATAATGCACTTTTGCGCCTCTCATTTTCTACTTCCATTTAATGATTTGATAGAGGGGACTATGATTGGGGACTCCAGGTGTGAACCTCTCCTATTGGATTTCATACAAAGTGCCTGTTTTTGCGCAAAGGTATGGAAGCTAGAGTTACCTGACACTATAGCAAGTTTCTACAGGGCTAATGCGAGTTTCCATATGACTTCATGCGGGAAGCCGCTCTGCCCACTGATTTTCCCCCACAGCCACAATAATCATCATTTGTATTGACTCTCGCACTATCCCCATGCTAGGTGCAAGAGATCCGTCAGAAACAGGAATCTCTTCTCTGTATGGACGGCTCGGATGGTGAATAGCATGGAAATCTAGCTACACGTCCACAACACACTCCCATAACACTCCCATTAAAAAGCTTTAATGACTTGCGTTTACCATGAAGTAATGCCCATTTCATGCAATGATGCCCATTTGTTGATTTGCATTTTACCACCTAGTAATGCCCATTTCATGCTAAGCGAGATCAAGCAAAGATCCATCCAAATCACATCAAAATATGTAAATTTGCTTCTGAGCATGCTCTGTCTGGTAACACTCACTATTTTCATCCATGAAATGAGATGTGTCTCAGCCTATTATCTCTAGCTATATAAATTAAAGCGTATATTCCATTAATGGACTTATTCTATCAATCCACTTTGCGGATTTATAAGGCAGTGCTACTTTTTTAATAGCTTATACATAACTCTCACTGAGAATTACAGCATCAATGGTTAAATTATAATACCATATATTCCACATCCAGAGGTTCCAACATCATGACAGAACCTGCGCAGTATTAATTCTATTCATATTTGGGATTATCATTAATGGTGTGGTGGAACCATTGTTTGTAATTCTGCTGGTAGTCAGTCTCTTTGAGCCAAGAGTGTTGACATCTATAGACGTGCAGAAGTGGTATGTGGATAATAAGTTGGCGGGGAGTAAACAGGGGCGGTACAGTGAAGCTTTGCCTAGGGCACCTAGAAACCTAGCACCGGCCCTGACAATGAGGCACATAGATATCTCTGGCAGAAGGAACAGATGACAATGAGGCATGAGTAAGGAAAAAATTACAATGAGGCTTGAGTCTATCACTGTCAGAAGGAACAGACGGCGTGATTCAGACCTGGTCGCAAACGCTGAGCGCTCGGAACCGGGTCGATGGTGGCCCACAGTGCATGCGCAAGACAGAGCCGGATCTGTCGTGCGCATGCGCGAGACCCGGCTAGCGATGGGCAACCCGTCGCTCCGGGTCTCATACCAAAGGGGGCGAGCTGTCGATGGTGAGTGACAGCTCGCCCCCTTTTGTGGGCGGGCCGGGGGGGATGTGGCTGCTCAAACGGAGGCGTTCCTGAGGGAACACTTGCTGTTTGGGGGCGGCCCCACTGACATCACGAGTGATGTCAGTGGAGAGCTTCCGGCTCTGTCAGAGCCGAAAGCTCTCTGGGGCTTGCGATGAACGAGACCCTACCACAAGGGTCTCGGCGCAAGCCCGATGGTCGCGATGGTCTTCTTGACCATCGCAACCATTATCATGGCCGCTCGCTATAGCTGTGGGAGGCCACCCACAGCTATGCGAGCGGCCTAGAGGCCGCTCCAAAAAAAGCCCGGCCCTGATTCAGAGCGAGCGCTCTGTCAGAGTGAGTGGCTCTGAATCAGGCCCATAAGGCCTGATTCAGAGTTGGGAATAGAGGCCTGATTCAGAGCCGGACGCTCTGAAAGAGCGCTCGCACTGAATCAGGGCGGTTTTTTTTTTCTGTGCAAGACCATCGCGACCATCAGGCTTGCGACGAGACCCTTGTGGTAGGGTCTCGTGGCCACAAGCCCCAAAAAGATTTTGGCTCTAACAGAGCCGGAATCTCTACACTGACATCACTCGTGATGTCAGTGGGGCCGCCCCCAAACGGCAGGCGTTCATATGGGAACGTCTCCGTTTGGGCAGCCATTCCCCCGGCCTGCCCACCAAAGGGGGCGAGCTGTCACTCAACATCGACAGCTCGCCCCCTTTGTTGCGAGACCCGGAGCGACGGAGTGGCCGTCGCTATCCGGGTCTCGCGCATGCGCACGATGGAGCCGGCTCCGTCATGCGCATGCACTCTGGGTAACCATCGACCCGGTTGCGAACGCTCAGCGCTTGCGACCGGGTCTGAATCAGGCCCAGAGAGAGATATCTCTCTCAACTGATCATCTTGGTGAAACCATGCTGCACTTCATGTGGGCAGATTTAAAATGTGCAGAGAGATTTAGATTTGGGAGGGAGGTGTCCAAACTGACATCTAAATTGCAGAGTAATAATAAAGCTGTGCAGTATTTGTGGGTTACATGTAAAAGCAGCAAGTATTTACCCCACATGCAATTTTTTTTTATGTATTTACACCCCTTGCATTGCAACATGGTTTTTCCAGGTACACAGTTAAGTGCTATCTCTCTCTCTATTCCCAACTCTGAATCAGGCCCAGATTACAATGAGAAACAAGGACATCACTGGCAGATTGAACAGATGACAATGAGACACATAGTAACATACCTCCCAACATTTCCAGACCTCAAGGAGGGACAGGTCGTGCGCCGGAGGCGCGCGCGTCTGAAAAGGGGTGTGGCTTATTGGGAAGTGGGCGTGGCCTATGGAAAATGGGGCGGAGCCTCCAGGCTTCCCCCATTTTCGTCACTTTGGGGGCGTGCCCAGCACTCTCCGATATGCCAGGCAGCCCCCACGGCGCACGGCATCTGTTCTCCTTTTGCATACCTGCTGCTCTGCTATGCAGAGCAGGTGTTTGTGCTCTCCCCAACTTCCCCCCCCCACTGCGGGACACTGTGGCCCGCGGGTTGGACAGCGAGACAGTCCCAGAAAAACGGGACTGTCTCGCTGGATTCGGGACAGTTGGGAGGTATGTAATAACAGATGGCAATGAGGTGCTACGGTATCAGGAACAATGATGCAAATAAGTAGAAGCTAGATACCAGGTCTCTGGAAACAGGAAGACCCGAAGCACAAGGAACAGCAGGAGCCAACTGTGTCCGCACTAAACAAAGTTTTGGCACCCTAAGAAATACTGAACCTGAGAAATACCCAGAAGAGTAGGTGTCCCTCTCACATCTCATCAACTTCCTAGTGGAATGGGTGGGCTGAGGAGCATAATGCCGGGGATCACAGGTCCATGAAGACAGGGGAGTATCTATAATGGATGCAGGATGTACGGGGTACACGGACCCCTGGGTCCAGGGGGGCCCACACCGCACACTCTGCACCCATTTGGTCTTTGTACTTACCCGTCCGTTGTCTCCAGAATGCTGCTCTACATTGCTGGGTCAGCACTGCAATGCAGCAAGAATCGCTGGGAAAATGGCAGCAGCCATTTTCCAGTGTCTCGCACATGTGCAGTACTGCGGTCCCTAGGAAAACGGCATGGGCGCCATTTTCCCAGAGACCCGTATATGCGCAGTGGATTCTGGCACTATGCCAGAATCTACTGCACCCTCCGACTGCCGCGGCACTGCACCAGAGAGGAGGTCCGCACTGAGTCTGAACACGGGCCCCCTCTCTTAAAATGCCCCTGCATAGGGAGCATGCCCCCGCAAGTATTCCCATCCCGGGCCGGGACAGCTGAGGGGGCCCGACAGCTGGCAGAGAATCATCACTGTCACACAGTACATCAAAAAGTTAAGCAATATGTTGAGTGTGTGATGAGTCATTTATTAAGTAACACTGCCAACTAGCACCAGTGGCATATGACCGCTTTCATCACAGGCTCACTGTGGGGCCCGGCTGTACTGATAAATTTGACCATGCTATTTCTTATTTTGTGAATGAGAAACAATACACGGCTGACCTGCCAGGATCATCAGCGCTTTCAGGACCAGACTGAGGTACAGTACGCTCAGAAATATTTCTTGTGTACTTAATTTCCACTTTCCAACTGACACTGGACCCTTTGCAATATGTGAACCTGCTCCTCCTTCCTACATTTTACTATCTGTGTCTATACCCCCTTTGTACTGCCTTTACCATCTGTAACACTGCCCCCTCCACATCTGTACTTCTGCCCAATCCCCATATGTGCCTCTGCCTCTTACCCTTTAACTTCTCAGTCTCTGCCCCTTCATGAACCTGAAATTATAAATTTCACTGCGCTGTAATATTTATGCTGGGACACTATATATATATATGCAATATTGCTATCTTGATTATTTTTATCCAAGATTATTATTATTATTATTATTATTATTATCATTATTATTGATATTGATATTATTATTAATTTATATAGTAATTATACTTTTATGAAATTTAATTTTAATTTTTATTCGATTTATTTGTCATGTATTTTTGCTGGGACATAAGGCTATGTTTGTGTGTATATATTAAGTAATTGTCATATACTAATGTTGTATTAATGAGTATTAATATTTAGCTATTAGTGTCATTTGATGTTTTGCTCTTTTTGTTTTTATGGTACGATTGCATTTATAATTACCATATGATCCACTTGCTATATATGAGATCAGTTCATAAGGAGTTAAAAAACTGGCTAAAACTAATTAAGCAATTATCCAATGATTAAAAACCTACTGCTATTTATACAGCAAATTTATAATGGGAGAACATTTTAGCTTGAAAAAGGCTACAGTGTAGCCGAAACGCGTTACTGTTCTCTTGGATCAATTTCTGGACATTATTTTACCATCTTCATAATTGCCTACATATGCACTGGCTGACCGCTATTATTCTTGGCGTGAGATTCCACTTGAAGAGGCTGCTGTGGTGACAGAGACATGCTCTGCTGTAGAGCCGGCACACGGGGATTTCCTTACTCCACTGGCTAACCGCCCTGACTGTGTCCCGATCCAGGTCTCAACAAGCCGGAGACGGGAGGCACTCGTCGGTGAGTTTTCCAGCTACTTTGTCTGACACACCAATACGAAGTTCAGCCCACACGTGGAGCCGCCTCATTTGCGGTCTGACAAGCTTGACCGCTGCTATACATTCAATGGCCAGAACGGAGACAGGAGTCCCGTTTATTTGCAAACATCTCATTGTGAGTTCAACATTCTCTGGTTCCCCTGAATCCATGTAAAGGTACTTTGCCCATTTATTTTCCATCTACAGGACTGGAATTACATGCAGGGACAGTACTGGACCCCCATTCTCATTCACAAATTGAATGATGTCCTTATACTATAATTTCTGATTTTTTTGCTTTCTCCTTACATGTAGGCAAATTGTGCTTATTCTTTTATGCAATATTGTCCATTATTCCTTTTTTGTATTGAAGTGTATCCAGTTTTAATAGTGTCATTGCAATTTGTATCTAAATATTCAGCTCTTTTAGATCAGGAGCCTGATCAACTCCTTAATCTATTTACAATTTATTTATGATTTATTTCTATTTTTGCTACAATATATGACTAATTTTTGTATGTATGTTCAAGGTGAAATAAAACACTTCTTTATATAATCCATACTACTGCCTGTGTCCCAGCATAAATATTAGAGCGCAGTGAAATTTATAATTTCTTGTTCACTGATGAGGTTGACAATCACCTTTTATCTTCACTGCTGCACTTTTATTTGACCTTTTTGACATATTAGCGCTTGGTTAATTTTTTCTTTGTTGTGTCCCTTCATGAACCTGCCCCATTTAACCATCTGCCACTCATCCCCCATACATGTGAGTCTACTGCCCCATATGAGCCTCTTACGCCCAGTATGTGCCTCTCCGGCCCCATATATGCCAGTGCCTTTCTTCCCACGTGTGCCTCTAACTTCATATGTGTGCCTTTGCCCCATATCCAAGACAGCTGGTTGCCAATGAGAAGTGACAAGTGATGTGGATGAACCTCTGTGGAGTACAACCCGGGCTGAACTGAGACAAATAGCATTTCCTCACAGCTTGGTGGCTTCCCCCCTCCAGAGTCCCGCATCTGCCACTGCAAGAGCCCAAAGCTGCAGGAACAGACCTGCCTTGGTATTCCTGGTGTGTACCACCCAGAACCTGACTACTACTCCTTCACACCTCATGCCCTAACTCTGGTTGGCCTGGTGACAGCAACAAAAGAGACTTGGTTACTGCCCCTAATTGCCCCAACAAAATGCCAGTAACAATACAATACAGATGTTATACAGATGACACACACCATATCATACAATATAGGTAATATGTGCAGGGCAATACCGATGGTCCGCAGACAGTAACATGTAATGCAGCCAAAACACAATACAATACAGATGATTTAGAACAGGGCAATATTTATACTCCTCAGGGTCTAGTGCCCTGTATGCTCTGGTCTAGTGCCATCTAACAAGAGTCAATTCCTAGTGCCACCTGGGGCCAATACTATAGGGTCTAGTGCCCTTTTGGGGTTTGGCCTAGTGCCACCTAATGATGGCCAATACTATATGGCCTAGTGCCCTTTATATCTTGTTCTAGTACCGCTTAACGGGGGGGCCAATACTTTAGAGTGCCCTTTGTGTCCCGGCCTAGTGCCATCAAAAGGGGTCAATACTATAGGGCCTAGTGCCCTAGGTGTTCCAGTCTAGTGCCACCTAACAAAAGGCAATACTATAGGGCCTATTGCACTTGGTGCCCCGGCCTAGTGCCGCCTAACCAATGCGCAATAACTGGGTGTAATACTCCTTATGGCTGCCTGGATTAGCGCCCACGGGTCTATTGCCTGACCCTGGTGGGCCAGGAGGACGAAATAAGTGACTTACCTCTTCTAGAGTCTTTGCTGAACCATCGCCAGATGTGGTGAACCTCCCACCAACTCCGGGCTTCCAGATGGCTTCACCTGAGGTGGGCCAATTCCAACCCCCTCAGGGCTTCCAGTGTCTTCACTGAAAGGCATCAGCTCTTTTACCTTCTCCTTGCTATCAGCCTGTTTTAGCTCTTTTGCAATGGCCGCCATTAGCTCAAGACTTCTGGCGTCGTCTGTACCACTTCTGGCTTCTTCTTCATTCTTTGAGAGCTCTCCTCTGCTCCCACTCCTCCATCAGATGGCCACCCGGCACCTCGGACTGGCTGATTTAAGCCATCTCGGGGGGTGGGGCGATGACAAAGTGAGCCATGATTGCTTGCCACGGCCATCCTGGATTGTCAACCAGGATTGGTTTGCGGTCAAATTTAAAATGGTATCTGGTGATTGGTGGGGCCTGAATCCCTGCAGACCCCTCCGGATCTCAGCTCACTCTCCTGGGGCTCCCGAGTGGCCAGGGAACATGATGATCAAGCGGGGACAGGATCTCAAAGGGCAGCCGTCCAACTTGGGGCCTAGCCCCATTACAATTACGTACATTAGCAGTTCTGTTACATTGTTTAGCATTGGTACACATACTATAATCTTATAAGTGAGTGTGTTTATATGCAGAGTGGTTTATCGCAGTAAGGAATTTGCTGCAATTTAGTTCCTTTCATTCACAGCATGTATTCTTAACAGACATAGCTGCAGGACATCGTTATTAATTCAGTATTGTTATATCTTGGAGACGCTTAGAGTTTAGATGGAGATAATAACATGCATTAATTAATGCTTTCCAATATTTACCTTGCATCCATTTTTACTTTTATACTGCTGCGACTACTTGCTGTTCATTTAACCTCTTATTGAGACATTACATCATTAATATGCATGATTAAAATTCAGCATAACATAACCACCTGATTTTTTTTAATTATTATATTAATTATTAAAGGGTAAGAATTTTGTTTTCAGAAAACTGCGCCAGAAATGCCAACCATATACTGTGACTATTTCTGTCGTTCAGGGGAACCCACCCATTGAAGTGCGGTGAGGTAAATTGCTGGGGAGGCACCGACTACTATCAGAGCCAGAGTTACAGATACATATATATACCCGAGGGCTCATGTGGGCATTATACAGAGGTGCAGCAGTATATAGTGCTGGAAATTTGGTGTGTTTTGATCAGGGATGTGCGGAAAAGCAAGAGAGGGGAGGAAGTACCTCACCTGCCATACACTTATTACTCCACAGTTTTGACTGTAAAAATGATTAGAGTAATACAAAGAAGATATTTATAATATTTTCTTTAATTTTTTTCTTATAATTTTTATAGTAAAAAATGTTGAGTATACCAGTATGACAGCTAAGGTTCTGCCTCACCTGACCGCACACCTGATTCACTCACTCCACTTTGGCTGTAAAATATAGCATGTTTTGCCTGTGGAATTTGTGTTCCCAATTCTAACTCAACCACAGCAAAAAGCAAAATGAATTGACCATTGCCATTGAGCACTCTTCATCTCTATGGAATTCCAAGAAGTGGTGAATCAAAAGTGGACCTTGAAGATCCTTGGACTGATCCTGGGTGGGGTGCAAGTCCATATGTGGACACATCCCGCGAATATCTGCAAACTGCAATCTGTGCATGAGCTGTAGAAAGTAATCACAGACTGTGATCACTGCTCACTGTTTCTGTCACATGAGCTTTACTGGGCAGCGAACATGTAAATGGAATACTTGCCTACATCTTGTCTGCTTCCTCCGGGAGGAAGCAGCCAGGTCGGTGTAGCAGGGGGGCGGGGCCTGTATAGAGAGGCGTGGCCGTACACATTACCAGCATTTAGGGGTGGGACTGGGGCGGAGCCACACGATCGCGTCATTTAGGCTCCACCCCCCGCTACACAATGCTGATATTTCCGGCATTGCTATGCGGGGGGTGGGGTTATGATGACGCGATTCAGCGCGAATCGCATCATCAGCCCCTCCGCAGTGGGGGTTTAGCACTACATTGCGGGGGGACTGGAAAGTCGGGAGACCTGCCTACTTTTCCGGGGGGCCAGGAGTGGCACCAGATTTTCGGGAGGCTCCCGGCCAAATCGGGAGAGTAGGCATGTATGGTAAGTGGTCTACCTGGTGGGAGTGTCAGGGGCATGTAGGTCAATTTCAGTGCTCCTTTGGAGCATGCAGATGCAGATGGTGTAGCAGAAAATGCTCATTTCACATCAGAGTGGGCATAACTGCAAATAATTTTGTATTGGTAAGAAGCTGGAACATGTTATTTTCCCTCTTGTACAGTGTATGTGAAAATCCTTTGCGTTAGTGTCCGTGTATTGTAACCAGCATGAGGTCTGTTGTGTGGAAAGGTGACAAAACCTTTGAAGCTGGGCAAGAGGTTGTAAGAAGGTCTGTCTTCCTGAATCAGCCATAAACCTGTCTCACTGTATATGACATAAAAGAAATATGTCTGGAATTATATGACAGCTGCCTGTGTTGGGGACAGTGATCAACAGAATGGCTGGACCATAGAGACAGTTTGTCTCCGAAGGTGTCAGTCTCTTCACCTAGTCACTGGGCACATTTATTGACCAAGGCCTGTTTCCCAAACTTCACATAGGGCTGAATGTGCAATTAAAGAACCCCTGTTCAGGTGGCCAGGAAACTCTGATCATCAGCCAGCGGAACAATCCACTCTGAGCTGATAAGGGTAAAAATCCTCCCCAAGGAGGTGGTGAGGGGGGTGCCAAAAATGCAGACAGAAATATGTGAGTCATCCTGCATGAGGCTATCGAAGGATACAGATGATCCCTAATTCATTACTGGGAAGGCCTCATCCCAGAGCCATTTAATCCAACGTGTTCCGAATGGTTTGTGTGATGTTCTGGGATGTTTGTGGACCCGGGGTGGTAGCAGGAGTGATCACAGAAGCAGATTTAAAAATAAAACTAGAATTTTTAATAAGTGCTTGAGTAGACAGATAATGGCAATAAATAAAAGTCCAGGAATATATAATGTGCACAAGAGTTCTGTGGTGGGACTAAAAGGGTTAATGTCCAAGTAGATACAATTAAAGCTGTCCAGGTGTGCAGGTAGTGAAACTGAAAATAATCAAGCCAGGTTTGTAGTAAGCTGAAAATAAACAAGCCAGGTATACAAGTAGTGAACTGAAGCGCAGGATGTCAGCAGGCTCAGGCACTCAGGTATGGGCAAGGGTGATGGAGGAAGCTGGGTAGTCCAGTGGGAGCTAGGAGCTGACAGGCAGACTGGCAGACAGCAAATTCACAGGAACAGGTAAGCACAGAGAACTCCCTCTCAGCTAGGCTGAGATACACGTTGCACTGGTAAAGCAGGAAGGCACTGACCCTTCCTAAATACCCCATGCCGTGCTGTTACTGGCCGGAGGGAACATGTGACTCACCAGGATTGGCCAGCCGCATCACATGGCCAGAAGGCAAGATGGCGGCGCCCATGCCAAACGGAATGGAGATGCCGCCAGGCCTTACCAGCACAGAGTGACAACAGGCCCGCACAACAACGCGCGCAGCCAAAGCCCCCCGCCAGACACCAGCTCCGCCACCAGACAGCCCGCGCCACAATGACCTCACAGGTAACACTCGCCTAGCGCCATGCTGAAATACCCTGGCCGTGACAGTACCCCCCCCTTTTGGGGTGGCCTCAGGACACTCACCAGGCTTCTCCGGATGGGCAGAATGGAATCTCCTGATGAGCGTGGGAGCGTGGACATCACGAGCATCGGTCCAGCAACGTTCCTCTGGACCGTAACCTTTCCAGTCCAGCAAATACTGTAGATGACCTCTGCGTAGACCAGAGTCCAAGATCTGGGCGACCTCAAACTCAACTCCTCTCTCCGTCTGGACTCGAGGAGAAGCAGGTAGAGCACTATGGAATTTATTCAGGACAAGGGGCTTCAATAAGGAAATATGGAAGGAATTAGGGATTTTTAGGTATGGGGGTAACTGTAGACGATAGGCCACTGGATTAATGACTTCTGTTATGGAGAAGGGACCGATGAAGCGTGGTGCAAATTTCATAGAAGGATTCCGGGTGGATAACCAGACCTGGCTTCCAACTTGCATGCGTGAAACTATTCTACGCTTCTTATCGGCCTGGGTCTTATAGCGAGAGGATGCCTTCAACAAATCAGACCGTACTTGAGTCCAGATGGCAGCAAAATTCCGCACCGTGTCCTCCACGGCCGGAACATCGAAAACAGGCAGGCTTTGGAATTCGGGAACACGAGGATGAAGGCCATATACAACCTGAAATGGCGTTTGGTTAGTTGACGAGTGGTAGGAAGCATTATGTGCAAACTCAGCCCACGGCAGCAAGGCAGCCCAATTGTCCTGGGAAGATGACATAAAAATTCTTAAGAAAGTCTCTAGATCTTGATTAACTCTCTCGGTGGAGCCGTTGCTTTGCGGATGGTAGGCCGTGGAAAAGTTTAACTTCACTTGAAGAACAGAACACAAAGCCCTCCAGAATTTTGCAGTAAACTGTACACCACGGTCAGAAACAATTTCAGCAGGAAGGCCGTGTAGACGAAATATGTGTTGGACAAACATCTGTGCCAGGTCAGGGGCAGAAGGTAACTTGTTCAACGGTATATAGTGGACCATCTTAGAAAATCGGTCTATTACAACCCAGATAGTGTTGAAACCTTGAGAGACTGGCAGGTCTGTGACGAAATCCATGGAGAGATGCGTCCATGGACGTGATGGAGTAGGTAATGGAAGCAATTCCCCAGCTGGAGCTTGTCGTGATGATTTATGCTGGGCACAGGAGGAGCAGGAAGAGATAAACTCCATTATGTCTGCCTTCATAGAAGGCCACCAATAGTGTCTTTTCAGGAACTCCAAGGTCTTCCGAGTGCCTGAGTGCCCTGCAAAGTGAGAGGAGTGTGCCCAAGTGAGAAGCTGCTTCCTTAATTCCGGGGCCACAAATGATTTTCCCGTAGGAGGCTGAAGTTGTAATGCGGCGAAAACTCTTGATTCCAAGACAGGGGTATTGCTTTGATTTTCAGATTGATCATCACAGAGGAGAGATCTCAATAAGTGCTCCAGACCGAAAGGTCAGGGTGAACTGAAACCTGGCAAAGAATATTGCCCAGCGGGCCAAACGAGGACTCACACATTGGAGATTTTTGAGAAATAGGAGATTTCTATGGTCCGTAAATACAGTAAATGGAAACTTGGCGCCTTCTAGCAAATATCTCCATTCTTTCAACGCCAACTTTACAGCTAGTAGTTCTTGCTCACCTATGGCGTAGTTCCTTTCGGCAGGTGAGAATTTTTTAGAAAAGAACCCACACGGATGGACTCGGTTGTCCTCATAACGTTGAGACAAGACTGCTCCCACAGCTTCAGATGATGCGTCCACTTCCAACAAAAAAGGCCGGTCCAGATCTGGTTGTCGAAGAACTGGTGCTGAGATGAAGGCCTGTTTTAGAAGATGAAAGGCAGACTCTGCCTCAGGTGACCATTGGGCAGGATTAGCACCTTTGCGGGTCAAGGCTGTAATGGGAGCCAGCAGTGTAGAAAATCCCTTAATGAAGCGTCTATAATAATTGGCGAAGCCCAACAATCTCTGGATGGCCTTCAGTGTCTGAGGTCGGGTCCAATCCAGAATTGCTTGTACCTTCTTGGGGTCCATTTCTAAACTGGAGCCAGATATTACATAGCCGAGAAAAGGTACACTGGGCACTCCAAAGACGCACTTCTCCAGTTTGCAGTAAAGGTGGTTTTCTCTCAAACGGGTCAGGACTTCCTTAACATGTTCTTGATGTTTAGCCACAGAGGGTGAAAAAATTAGTATGTCATCCAGATAGACAACAACCGAAACATATAACAGATCCCGGAAAATCTCATTAACGAAACTTTGAAAGACAGCAGGGGCGTTACACAATCCAAAAGGCATTACTAAATACTCGAAATGTCCATCTCTGGTATTAAAAGCGGTCTTCCATTCATCGCCAGCTCAGATACGAATGAGGTTGTAAGCCCCTCTTAGATCTCATTTAGAAAAAATGACAAAGCCCTTGACCCTATCAAACAACTCAGTAATCAGGGGAAGAGGGTATCGATTTTTTACAGTAATGTCATTAAGGCCTCGATAATCGATACATGGTCTTAGACCACCGTCCTTCTTGCCAACGAAGAAAAACCCAGCTTCGGCAGGTGAAGTAGAGGGGCGGATGAACCCCTTTGCCAGGTTGTCCCGGATGTACTCGGTCATGGCTTGAGTCTCAGGCAAGGACAGCGGATAGGTACGACCACGAGGTGGCATTTTATCAGGTATCAATTCAATTGGACAGTCCCATTCCCTATGAGGGGGTAAGATATTTGCTTGTTGTTCAGAGAAAACGTCGGCAAACATCTGATATTCCTTGGGAATGGCAGAAGAAACTAATGAAACTGTTTTTCTCACAGGTCGAATTTTTGGAAGACAGGATTTCTGACAGTCCATACCCCATGACAGAATCTGCATAGAACTCCAATCAATCCTGGGATTATGTTTACGTAACCAGGGTAGACCAAGAACAATTTCTTGAGAGGCCTCTGATATCACCAGGAATTTTAAGGACTCAGAATGAAGTGCCCCAATTCGGACCAATACAGGTTGAGTCTCTTTGGTGACTATCCCGTTAGTCAGAGGGCGTCCGTCTATCAAGGTCAGAGAGATAGCATGGTTGAGAGACAAACAAGGTATCTGAAATTTATCAATGAAACTAGACCTTATGAAATTTCCGGCTGCTCCTGAGTCGATTAGAGCAGTAGCAAAGACAGGTTTGGGTTTAAGATCCAAGGCTAGGGTAATTGTGAAATCTTTAATTTTTGGAGACGGGTTCATAACTCCTAACTTGATGTCTCCAGGGTCAGTTAGGATTTGGCATTTCCCGGTTTACGGGGGCAGGAGATCAGCAGGTGACCGGACTCTCCGCAGTACAGACAGAGGTTCTTTTGCATTCTTCTCTGACGTTCTTCTTTAGAGAGGTGTGTATGATTCACCTGCATAGGCTCCTCTTCAGTAGGGGAAGGAATGGGACGGGTAGAAATGGAGGGGGTAAATGACCTTTGCCGGTCAGTTCTGTTTTTTTCAGCCTGACGTTCCCTGAAGCGTAGGTCAACTTTGATACACAACGAAATCATGTCGTTCAGATTAGTAGGAAGCTCTCGAGTGACTAGATCATCCTTTAGTCGGTCTGACAACCCATGCCAGAAGGTCGAGGTGAGGGCTTCCTCATTCCATTTGAGCTCTGATGCTAAAATTTGGAATTGCACGGCATATTGACTGACAGGATGGACCCCTTGTCTCAGTGTCATGATGTTTGATGATGCTGATACAGTACGCCCAGGTTCATCGAAAATCCTCCTGAAGGATGACACAAAGCCTGCGTAATTATCCAGCAGCGGATCTGAGCGCTCCCAGAGTGGGGAAGCCCATTCCAAGGCCTGGCCGGATAACAGAGAGACTATATAAGCCACTTTAGTTCTTGCAGTTAGAAAGTTGTCAGGCTGCAGAGTAAAATGTATGTCACACTGATTTAGGAATCCTCGGCAGAGTTTAGGGTTGCCATCAAATTTACTTGGTAAAGGAAGATGCAAGCGGGGAGATGATCTGCCTCCTGTATTCCCAGACGCTAAAGCGGATGTAGATGCTGGTACTCCAGGGGTAGAAAAGGAAGTTTGCAAACTATCCTGTCGCTTGGACATCTCTTGCAGAAATTGAGCCATCTGATGCTGCATGTTTTCCAGATTTTCTAAACGACCAGAAATGCACCTGAACAAATCCACTCCTGACTCCTGATCCGTGGCCGGCTCCATGGGGCCAGTGCAAACTGTGATGTTCTGGGTTGTTTGTGGACCCGGGGTGGTAGCAGGAGTGATCACAGAAGCAGATTTAAAAATAAAACTAGAATTTTTAATAAGTGCTTGAGTAGACAGATAATGGCAATAAATAAAAGTCCAGGAATATATAATGTGCACAAGAGTTCTGTGGTGGGAGTAAAAGGGTTAATGTCCAAGTAGATACAATTAAAGCTGTCCAGGTGTGCAGGTAGTGAAACTGAAAATAATCAAGCCAGGTTTGTAGTGAGCTGAAAATAAACAAGCCAGGTATACAAGTAGTGAACTGAAGCGCAGGATGTCAGCAGGCTCAGGCACTCAGGTATGGGCAAGGGTGATGGAGGAAGCAGGGTAGTCCAGTGGGAGTTAGGAGCTGACTGGCAGACAGCGAATTCACAGGAACAGGTAAGCACAGAGAACTCCCTCTCAGCTAGGCTGAGATACATGTTGCACTGGTAAAGCAGGAAGGCACTGACCCTTCCTAAATACCCCATGCCGTGCTGTTACTGGCCGGAGGGAACATGTGACTCACCAGGATTGGCCAGCCGCATCACATGGCCAGAAGGCAAGATGGCGGCGCCCATGCCAAACGGAATGGAGACGCCGCCAGGCCTTACCAGCGCAGAGTGACAACAGGCCCGCACAACAACGCGCGCAGCCAAAGCCCCCCGCCAGACACCAGCTCCGCCACCAGACAGCCCGCGCCACAATGACCTCACAGGTAACACTCGCCTAGCGCCATGCTGAAATACCCTGGCCATGACAGTTTGTTTCTCCCTTTGTTTTCTTTATTTTCTGGAAAGTGTGAGTGTGTGATTTTTTTTAACATTATTATTTTCTTTGTAACTTTTTGTACATAAGCTTTGAAGACATTCTTGAATTAAACATTAATTCTAGTTATGGATCTGTGTTTTTATGACCCAAGGCCTCATATGGCTCATGTTACCTATTTTTACTAAGTGTGCATAATTGTATGGGCAGGTAAGGGCAAAGCCTTACCTCGTGTTTTAACACTAAATTTCCCCTTTGCTTGTGACAGTTACCAGGTTTAGTTAACCACACGTGCTGAGTTAACCTGTACAAGTCACGGGCAGTGATTCTCAGATTGGCGTATCTGGAGGGTTGGCCCGCAGGACCGTGACAGATGGGATGCCTGTTTCTGACGGATCATTTGTGATGATACTAATGATGACAGCTGTGGTTGTGGACAGAATAAACGGGCAGTCTGGCTGGACATCCATATGAAGACAGACTGACAATAGGCATATCGTGTGGATCCTTGCATTAGCATAAGATGGGAAGCAGGTTGCCACATCTGGATAGAAAAGTAGCCACAGATGCGTCATACTTGGAATTTTGCCCTCTATCGATAGAACTTCAGACCCCTGAAAGATGGCTTGTTTTGCCACAAAACTCAATATTACTGCAATTTAGACCTCCATTATGTTGGTGCTTTTTTTTATCTTTTTGGTGTTTTTATCCATTTTTTTTGTTTATTTATATTGGTCAATGTCATGTTTCCCCTCCCGCGTTGAAAAATACTCATTGGCACAAACTTGATGTTGACCATCGGAATCCCGAGCTTCAGCATTCAGGACCTCATTCAGAGTTGGTCGTTGCAGCCGCACGGTCGTACGCCACCGATGTTCGCTAAACTGCGCGTGCGTAAAATTTGCAATGCGCGTTCGTAAACTAGCTGTTATGATCGGAAATATCTCTCTCCTTGAACTTGGCCAGGTCGTTAGTTTGAGTGACAGGATGAGGCATTTGTGGGTGGTAACAGGGGAAGGTGCTTGTTAACGGGGGAGTGAATATCCGAACGCAGGCGTGCCTGACTATGCTAACGGCGTTTTATGGGAGTGCATAATTAACAAAGTAGTGTCATAGCACACGTGACATGGGAGGTTTTTACACTGACTTGATCGTAGAGCTTAAGAGAGGGTATGGTCAACCTTAAGCTCTACGACCAGTTCCGATGGTTCCTGATGGTCTCAATTAATCCTTATATGCCCGGAGATGACGTGTAATGCGTACGAGAAGGGGGCGTATTTTTTGTCTTACGGCCGCATCCTCCCCTTGGTCGTCCAGCTAACGATCCGATCTTAACGACCCAACTTGCGAGTGCATCATTTGCATATCCGGCCCCTTTTCCCTTACGACCATGCGGCCGCAACGACCGACTCTGAATGAGGTCCTCAGTACCCAATCTCTGGAAACTAATGCACTGTTCTTACATAGAGTGGGAAATTTACAATATTGTGGGGGAAGTGCAGGGAGGGCCCTCTCAAACATTAGCTGAATTACCTCTGGAATTTGACAGTGTAAAAAAGCACCAGAAACGGGAACAATAATAAAATAATTAACCACTTAACTGACAAAAGTCCATGAAAAATGATCTTTGTTCATGAAAGATGACATTTTGCCTCTTTCTGAGATCCGATTTTTGGCGGGAAAATCCGAACTAATCTGAGCCTGCACATCCCTAGTCTCTGCTACTGTGGTAACTCTCCTTTTGATGAGAGGTATGGCTTCTACTGGATCGGTGGCTGGAAGAGGAATCGTATCTGTGTGGGGGAGAATGATCGGATCCGTTACTGTACCGACTTTGGTGAGGCGGATAATGTGATGTAACTGGGTTGGGCCATCATTGCTTTGCTGGATCCATGAGGGGTTTCCGACCTATAGAAGTTATTCATCATTGCTTGTCTTTGAAGATTGTCTGGAGAAGAGTAAGATCTCTGATAGTTTGGAACAGGAAGTGAAGTTCAGAGCTTTCATCATCATGCCTGCGGTCATGTGTTGATGGACTGTTTCCAGTAAAACTGCCATTTCCTTGTGGTGAGTAGGCTGCGCTGTTTGCTTCTGTGGAGCCATGGCTACTTCCTCATCTGAATTGAATTTTCAGCGGCCTCCCAAAGAGTTTGATTCCATTTAACAAACTCATTCCATAGGGAACAGACTCCTCATGTTTGAAATTGACAAAAGCAAATTGTTTTGACTTTCTATCCTTGTCCTTTGGAATTTTAGCATTAATTGCAGGTCCCGCCTGCAGAAACAGCTCAAACAGGATCTCCTCGGTGGCCCTGGGATCTAAATACTCCACGAACACAGCATCCTATCAGCCTCAGCGGTGCCAATCTCTCTCCTGAGTCCCGTCCTGTGTGCCCAGCAGCAGCAGTTGATGGGTAACGCGATAAGTCACCGCTCAGCGCCTTTTGGTGCCTAGTTTTACAAACTGCCATCCTGTCTGCCATTGCAGTGCCACTCCTAGATGGGCCACGTGTTTGTGCTGCCCACTTGTGTCGCTTAGCATAGTCATCCAGCTACCTCGGTGCAACCTTTTGGTCTAAAAACAATATTGTGAGGTGTAAGGTGTTCAGAATATACTGGAAATGAGTGGAAATGAATGTTACTGAGGTTAATAATAGCGTAGGAACAAAAAAAAACAAATTCTATGATTTTTAGCTGTTTTTATACTTTTTCCAAAAAAATACAGATCCAAAACACAAAACACAAAACCCGGAAGGGTGGTTTTGGCAAAACCAATCCAGATCCAAAACACGAAGAAAGATCCAAAACCAAAACACAAAACACGAAAAGTGGCCGGTGCACACCCCTAGTTTCGACCCTTCAAAAGGGTCTTTTTCAAGGTTTATGGGGTGACTGAAATGGAGATCCTTATAAACCCTTATAATTAGCAATCCAGTGCAATCAACCTATGGCTGTATTGCACTGTGCCCTTCAACATGTATACAAAAAATATATACGTCATATTTAACATGAAACATTTCTTTATCCAGATTCCTCAGTCCAGTTCTTTCCCGGAGTTTAGCGCCATAAATACCGGAAGTGATGTCTCAGCTGTGTTCTCACGCGGCTGTGTGTTGTGTCCGAACTTCTGGTTTGTGACGTAAAGACGGAAATGACATATGCGTTGTAGAGTCAGCCTCATACTCTCAGTTCTGGAAATATAACGGTGGCCATTTTGTTGTAAGACATGTCTCTGTTTTAGTGGCCATCTTGTTGTGGATCACAAGCAAAAGTCCATATGTTATACTTAGAAGAATAACAAGCAAATAAAAATATGGAAACAATGTTATAAAATCCTCTCTTATATCTTAAGTTAAAACCACATATTCTTATTGTAAAGTAACTTTAAGATGGACCCATTTTAAAACTTAATTTACATATTATAATCATTACGAAAGCAGTGAAAAAATCATTAAGAAATCAATAAAAAATATCCATTATAAATCAGCCATTAAAATAAACCAAATCTAAAAAAATTAAAGGAACCACTTTAGTTCAAAATCATTATTTAAACCATTTGGTGCTAAGGTATTTAACAGTTATATGTATTTCATTCTGTCTTTGCAATAAGATTCATCATATCATTTCATCTTGGGCTCCCCTTAACATGTTTGATGCCACAAAAATTTCTTATTCCTTCGACTGAACATTTGTCTTCCTTTTTGCAATGGGCTGAAAGAGAGTGTGTCTCTAGCCCATTTTTAAAATTTCTTAGGTGTTCTCCCATCCTCTCTTTTAATGGTCTAGTTGTTCTCCCTATGGTTCTCACCTCCAGATGGTGGCACCATCTGGAGGTGGGAGCCCATGGCCAAGGGGTAGAATCAGGATGGGACTACCAGGACTGGAGTCCAGGGTATGCCCAGCGGTTGCCTGGTATGTACTGTACAATTGATGAACAAAGTCTTTTTTTTGACACAAGACACGTGTGACATCATGACATCATGAGTGCCGCATCGCTGCACTGAGGAGTCAGCCACAGCCACTGCCAGAAGATATGGTAAGTATCTGTAGGCTGAAGGGGCTGGATGTGGATGGCCAAGGCTGGAGAAGTAGAGACAGAAGGGGGGCTGCCTTAGGAGACAGAAGTGGGGTAGCTGGGGAGACAGAAGGGGATGGATGGGGACAGACCCAGATTCAGAGGGGGGTGACAGGGGCAGTCATCTCGGGGCCTACACACATAGAGGAGCCCCCACAACAAGAGCACGCAAGGGGGGTTTCTGAGTACTTAGAAACCCCCCTGATGTGCAAATCCCCCGTTTACAAGCGACAAAGTGGGGGCAGAGTGTTAGGTATTGAGTCTTTTAGATACAAGGCCCCAATAAAAGCACAAAGATATCCCTCCTGTTAAATTTGTAAATACCTTTTAATACATTCCTGCCTATAAACCTCTAAGATTCACCTGCCTAGAACCTCTAAGACAAAACCTGCCTGTACCTTCTAAGATTCACCTGCCTAGAACCTCTAAGACAAAACCTGCCTGTACCTTCTAAAACCACAAGATGTCGCTATTTTGATTATACCATTAATGAAATACCAAGACAGTTGAATAGCGGTCCGAAGCGCTAAAGATTATTATTCAGGTAAAAGTACAGATGTTACAACGCTATGATCTAATACTGAGCGCAAATAAATTGTACAAACATTAGGTCATAAGGTACAGTTAAAATACATGAAACGGTTATTAAAGATCAAAATACAATGAGCAATATGAGAAAGAGAGAGAGAGAGAGAGAGAGAGAGAGAGAGAGAGAAAGAGACATATTAAAATACAATGAGAGATATATCAATGTCTGCTGAGAGCACATGTTCAAGATGGCTGGTGATGGAGTGTGTGTGTGTTTGTTTGTGTGTGAGGGGGGGTTGGGCCGAAGCACGTGTTTTTCCTTTGTTTGCAAGCCTCATGATCCCTAGGCAAACTCCATCCTGCACCAAGCTGCAACTCCGCAAATCATCCATCAATGACCACAACCACAACAAAGACAATATACCTATCTGACCCACACAACACCACAACTGGGCAGAATCACAATTTCCCTTGTTCACCCCACATGGAGGCAAGCCATCTACAACAAACCGCAGACAACATACCCATCTGACTCACACAACACCACACTATGATCACATTCATGAGTATACAACACACACAAAGCCCATCTCTCCCAAGCAGAGATACCGTTCAAGCACACGGCAAGGCCCAAACACAGAACACATGGCAAGGCCCAAACACAGAACACATGGCAAGGCCCAAAAACAGAACACATGGCAAGGCCCAAACACAGAACACATCAGAGGATCTCAATCAACCAGCATCAATCATTCACAAATATCACAACAATTCCACAATCAATCCCTTTCCTGCATGCTGACAACAGACCACTGTACCCTACAGTGCAGATGAAAAGCACAGACCAGACAACACATCATCCACTGCATGCCAACACAGACCCATGAATATCCTTAGAAAACTACAAACCACACACCATGCTAAGCTAATAACAGATTAACACCAAAAAGCCACAGACACCCAAATAGGCTAAATATTGCACAATTTATACTTAGCTACAACCCAGGGGAACTGAGATCCATTTTCCGTTGTCTTGTGAGAGAGGAAACCTCTCTCTCCTCCAAAAAATCTGCCAGTGTGTGTGTGTGTGCCGGCCTTTGTGTCCTCAGAATGCCATACTCCTCCCCCCACCTGTGAAACTCCTATCCCAACAGTGTGATACAAATGCTAAACAGGTCACTTCAAATGGACACAGATCAGCCTCCAAAAGCTTGTTGTCTCCTTATTCCCCCCTGCATGCATAACTAAACTGCTAACATTTTACAAGGTACATTTTGGTGTTTTAACTCTCTACGGTCCATAAGTTGAGAATGCATGTTGCGATCTTCATATTGATGTCACCGGAGCGCTGTGGAAACAAAGTCGATCAGTACGGTTCCACACACAGTCCAATTGTCATTTACTAAGCCATAGTTACAGAACAAACATTCATTTCTTTATATACTGACATTGCGTTTAAACCAAGTAATAATTATCCTTTTTGCGTTACGGGACCATTGCTTTTAAATGTATGTATGCGGGGAAAACAGCACTGAATTGCATTGTGCGTCTGATTGCAAACAGATTCTGTCTTCGCCAATTATCCGGTTTTGACACTCCAGACAAAGATGCTTGTCCCTTCCTTCCACTAGCTGTTAGGGACTCAGGGTTAATCATACAAGTTCAAGTCTAGTATAAGCCTTGAGGGCTGATTTGAATTGACTAGCCATGGCCAGAGGGCATAGGGAGTAATGCAGCCTCTATGCTGTGGAAGAAGCCTTGAGGGCTGATTTGCCTTTACTAGTTGTGACTTGTGGGCCGAAGGTGAGACACAGCCTTTGGGCTGTTGAAGTAGACTTGAGGGCTGGGTTGCTTTTACTAGTAGCGGCCTGTGGGCCGAAGGGGAGATGCAGCCTGTGGGCTGTTGCAGCAGCCTTGAGGGCTGGTTTGCTTTTACTAGTAGTGGCCTGTGGGCCGAAGGTCAGATGCAGCCTTTGGGCTATTGAAGCAGCCTTGACGGCTGGGTTGCTTTTACTAGTTGAGGCCTGTGGACCGAAGGTGAGACACAGCCTGTGGGCTGTTGAAGCAGCCTTGAGGGCTGGTTTGCTTTTACTAGATGAGGCCGGTGGGCCTATGGTGAGATGCAGCCTTTGGGCTGTTGAAACAGCCTTGAGGGCTGGTGAGTCTCTTTTTATGAAAATGTGAACAAGATGCTGAGATGCTACCAATGTGGCCTGTAGACCGAAGATGAGATGCAGGCTTTGGGCTGTTGAAGCAGCCTTGAGGGCTGGGTTGCTTTTACTAGTTGAGGCCTGTGGGCCGGAGGTGAGATGCAGCCTGTGGGCTGTTGAAGCAGCCTTGAGGGCTGGGTTGCTTTTACTAGTTGAAGCCTGTGGACCAAAGGTGAGACACAGCCTGTGGGCTGTTGAAGCAGCCTTGAGGGCTGGTTTGCTTTTACTAGTTGAGGCCGGTGGGCCGAAGGTGAGATTCAGCCTTTGGGCTGTTGAAGCAGCCTTGATGGCTGGTGAGTCTCTTTATGAAAATGTGAACAAGACGCTGAGATACTACCAATGTGACCTGTAGACCGAAGATGAAACGCAGCCTTTGGGCTGTTGAAGCAGCCTTGAGGGCTGGGTTGCTTTTACTAGTAGCGGCATGTGGGCCGAAGGGGAGACACAGCCTGTGGGCTGTTGTAGCAGCCTTGAGGGCTGGTTTGCTTTTACTAGTAGTGGCCTGTGGGTCGAAGGTGAGATGCAGCCTTTGGGCTGTTGAAGCACCTTGAGGGCTGGGTTGCTTTTACTAGTTGAGGCCTGTGGGCCGAAGGTGAGATGCAGCCTGTGGGCTGTTGTAGCAACCTTGAGGGCTGGTTTGCTTTTACTAGTTGAGGCCGGTGGGCCAAAGGTGAGATGTAACCTTTGGGCTGTTGAAGCTGCCTTGAGGGCTGGTGAGTCTCTTTATGAAAATGTGAACAAGACGTTGAGATGCTACCAATATCGCCGAGTTGACACTGGTGTCGGTGCGCTGGATTGCGCACTTGGGATGCTGAGATGCTACCAATGTTGCCGGGTTGACACTGGCGTCAGTGCACTGGATTGCGCACTTGGGACGCTGAGATGCTACCAATGTCGCTGGGTTGACACTGGCGTCAGTGCACTGGATTGTGCACTTGGGACGCTGAGATGCTACCAATGTCGCCGGGTTGACACTGGTGTCGGTGCACCAGATTGCGCACCTAGGATGCTAAGATGCTACCAATGTCGCCGGGTTGACACTGGCGTCGATGCACCGGATTGCGCACTTGAGACGCTGTGATGCAACCAGTGTCGCCGGGTTGACACTAGCCGCCGGACACTGGCATGCACCCGGGACGGAAGTGTACTCTGAACTGCTGGGATGACACATGCGACTGAAGACAGAGATACACACTGTGCTGCTTAGATGACTCGAGCAGCACACAGCAGATGGAATGCAGACCTTGCCGCCTAGATGGAATTAACGGCAGTGAATAATACTTAAACTGGACACAGGTACTGGACTGAACAAACAGGAGACTGGAACAACCAGAAGCACGAGTAGCTCTATCACCAGCATAGAGTGAAGGGCTGGCTGTAATTTAACAGATACAAGGTCCAATCAGGGGAAGCCCTGCAAGCCTCCTTAATGACAGAACAGACCAGTCTGAAGCTGGCCTGTGCACACAGACAAGACAATTAATGAGCAGCTGATACTACACACAGGCAGACAGTTAATTACTGAACACATGTGATCAGCACACAGACAGGATTAAATGCAGTGTCTCAATAGCAACTAAAATGATCTGCTAACTGCAGATCCTATCACTAAATAGTTTATGAAATTGCAGGGCCAGTGGCCACATATGCACAATAAATGCAGCCCGGAAGTTTATTCTTTCTCCTCTACGATAAGCAAGTGGCTAAATAGTCATCTCTGGGATGCACTGTACTGGCATGACTTTCTTGGTAAATGGTTGCCACTTCCTCACATACTGCAGTGAAACTTGTGCATTAAGGTCACGCATTACACATTGGCACATGTACAATGCCTGTTTTAAAATACTAGAGAATTCATAACTAATCTCAGCAAACCCAAATAAGAATAATATTTTTTTAATAAATATACATTTTTCATATATTTGAAGCAAATGAATGTAACTAGAAATTAATTTAGTGATGGTAAAATTATTTTACCTATTGGACTGCAATGTATTGCAGGTTTGTTTCAGGTGTGTTGTGCTAAGATAATGTCACAAACATTACAATTGGCATATTTTATGATGTTTGGTAGAAAAATCATAATTCAAACAGCAGCTGGAATACAGCACCAATGTGAACCATGATTTGCATTCATTATCTTCTGTTGTTCTCAATGTCTGATTGCGAACAAAAGGGGGGGTTTACACAATCTCAGAAAACAGGGATCTATGTCATATAGAGCATTACTGAACACACACATGGCTGCAATACAGAAGTTTTGAGGTTTATTTAAGTTGTACACATGATCTTGATTTTCTGTCTGCAGTTTGTATGTACCTATCTGTGTGCAGTTTGTATGTACCGTGTCTGAAAAATCCTTGCTATAGCAGTTGATAGACTTATTTTAGGTTAAGAAATTCACTTCTGAGTAAGTTATAACATGTGGTGTGTTAGTACTGTATTATCTATGTATTAGATCGCATGTAAGCCACATATAATCTTGCAGTTATAACTGAGTATGATTTGAAGGTTTGCTTAATATGCATAATAAAAGATTGTTTAAGATAATCAGGGGACTTGATGTATTTTGTCAAGGAATATTAGGGCGGTTAGTGGCCCTGTGAAAGCTTGCATGTTTAGCTCACATGAAGCTTTGGTTGCTATATATAGAGTACAGTGGCGACGACCCGGTGTCTGGGGTCTGTGGTACATGACAGAAACGTAAGAAAACTGTATGGAAGGATTAGCAAGATTCAAAGAGATATAAGTTCCTTATGAATATCTGAGTTATCACGGGTTTCGTAATTTTGACGTGATTATAATTGCGGTAATTAGCAATTATTATTATTTGTTTATGTAAGGCATTCTGTTATTTTAATTCTAACCCTTACTTCCTACAGAGGCAAGTCTTTGATAGTTGTCAAAGCGGATACTGCATTAGCGACGCGATAATAATTTTAAGCAGAGAGCGAGGACTGGGAACCTGTAAAGTCATTGGTTAGCTACTCTCACTGGGTGATCTCAGATCTGTAAGATAAATTCTCCAATCTTGTAAGGATTGAGGACTTCATTCCCACTAATACAAACAGAAAAGAGTAATACACCAGCAGTGTCAGACTGGAACAGTGGGTCCCACTGGAGATTTCCTGTACCCCTATGGCCCAGTCCGACCCTGTATACTAGTCATAACTCAGATAGATATGGATTTCTATAAGTAGATTAAGGAACTCGCAAAGGGAGGTATATGTGTTTAATTAATTTATTCAGTTCTACAACATTTATATAGGTGGCACCGGTGTGAAGCATATTATCAGGTGATGTATTGCTAAGCAGGGTGTGTAATTGGATCATATGGCAGGTTTGCAATGAGTCCTGTAATAATCGTTCTACATATATAAGTAAGCAGAATATGGTTGGAAATGACTGAATCGCAGGTTGGCGAAGTCTGTAAAAAAGGTAAAAATTGATAATTTAATTTAAGATGCCACAGATGTTAGGATGTCTAAATAATTGTTTTCCTTTAGGTAAACAGGTCATGTGGTAAGTATATATGACTGCAGGAAATATGATTTTTAGACAGCGATATACGTAACATTATAGATATTAAGAAACAATGTGATATGCATAATACCCAGAACGTTGGACATGAGATATTCCTGAGAAATAAGGATATCATATGAAAAGCAAAAATGAGGAAATCTAGATTTGTCATTACTGCAGTAAATAAGGAGACATCCTTATGATACTGATTATAGGTAATATTGGGTTTAACTTTTAGGCTTATAACAATGTTTATGGTATATGCAATTGTTCTTAAGACTGTATATGGTATAATATGGGTTAAAAACAGACAGGTTGTTTCAAATCCTGCTCATTTTAAAATCCCAGGTGTATACAGGTAAAATATAATGGTATAAATATGTATATCAAAGTAAAGGATTCTAAAATCCCCTAGTGGTAGTAAGTAGGTGTTGCAACTCCCGACCAAATTCACAGGAATTGGAAGATGGGTGGACAAGGTTTTTTTTGTAGGATCTTATAAATATTAATAGCTGAAAATACTGTGTATATCCCATGCAGTGACGTATGTGATAAATTACATTGGAACTGTTGTAAGTTGTAACAGTTCATAAGGAATAGTTTCTAAACATCCCAAGTGATTGTTAGTAGCAGGCACAAACGTGATATTTTGTGTTTATAAATCCCTGTAAAATCTAGTTAAATTGTGATGACAGTATTAAAGGATAACCCTATGGTGGAGGTTTTATTCACCAGAACAGGGGGATTGCCATATATCATAAAAATATGGATATGATCATACTGTTTTAAATTGTGGCAGTGACAATAACTCAGCGGAATGTAAGTTTCTCAAAAACACCTGTTGTAATTTTGATGTTTTACCTCTTGTGGCCAGTAGGGACACTCACAGGTCCTAGAAGGAGTAGTAGCAGTAAGGGAAATAAACATCCATTTCCCAGCAGAGGTGGTAATGGCTGGAATTACTAAGGGTTTTCAATGAAAAATTATATTTAAGGTTGCTTTAAAATGGTCTTATATTTAACAAGGTTTCACAGGATGATTTTCTGTTATTAGTAAATGAAATGGGTATATCTACTAACAGTTCATACTGTATGTTTGGAATAGATAGGAATTAGTTACATATTGACATGCCTGTATTATGTATACTAACATTTCTTTCTATTTTCTCTGAACATCGGAATGTAGGTCAAAGTAGATCAAAGAGCCAAGGCTTCTCTGATTCTCCTCAACAATTAATGCACAGATTATTGTCAGGAGAAAAAGGGGGGTGTTATATGGGTATTTGAAGGTTGAAAATTTAGAATTTCCCAGATTAGGGATATATTTTTTAGAGATTTTTATTGGAAAAGAGAAAAGCAAAGGCACTGTAAGAACTTGAATGCCATCTTGTGGAGAAAACAATGTAAAGTTCAGTCTGTAACACTCGTCAATGTTAATGATATGTGATTTTTGGAAACTCCAATATGGAGCAGCCAAACTTCTAAATTATCACAGTGGGTGGGGAGGTACCGCTAATGCTCGGAGAATCTGTTTTTCATCCATATACGGAAATCAAGTCAACAACAGGATATCTGAAGACTGCAGGTGAATCGGATGGAAGACAAGACGTCGGATTTGGTAGGAAAGGTGGAAACATTCAAAAGTACTGATATCTCTTAATTTCTTATTTAGATGCTGATGAGGCCCAGCTGCAGACAGACAATGGCCCTGATTCATAGCCGGACGCTCTGACCAGAGCGCTCGCTCTGAATCAGGGCCCACCTCCATTAATATGGAGCGTCCTCCTTGACGCTCGTATAGCTGTGGGTCACCACCCACAGCATATACGAGCGTGCAGGATGATGGTCGCGATGGTCTTGACCATTGCGACTATCAAAACTGCGAGCAAAAGCCTGCGGTTGGGTTTTTCAACCGCAAGGCCAGGAGTGATTTTGGCTCTATCAGAGCCAAAATCACTCCCACTGACATCACTAGTGATGTCAGTGGGGCCGGCTTCAGACGCCTCCGTCTGGAACGCCTCCGTCTGGCAGGCACGCCCACCAAAGGGGGCGTGCTGTCACTCACCATCGACAGCACGCCCCCTTTGATTAGACACTTTGAGTGAAGGAAAGTCCTTCGCTCGTCGGGTCTCGCGCATGCGCACAACGGAGCTCCCTCCGTCGTGCGCATGCACAGTGGGGACCATCGACCCACTTGCGAGCGGACAGCCGCTCGCGAGTGGGTCTGAATGAGGGCCAATATTCCTGGCAGATGACTACATGAACCTTAAGATGATTGGACTGAACACAGATTGGAAGGATCGGGACACAGATCATCCAATACAGATGTTCAAGATGACTACATCCCAGAAGTGCGCCCTCACCCCATTTGGCAAAGATGACATCATAGGAACAACTATAGGCTTTTGATTTCAAATGTTAATAAAAATTAGGAAAGGGTTTGTCTCACATATGAAAGATTTTTTACCCTTGCATAACTCCACATATATACAAAAACAAGTTTTTTCCATCCAGATATGTGACGCAGGGGAGAACCATTAGTTCTCCGCCCTTTCATTACTTTTTATTTTGAACTGTGAAAATTACATCGTTATGATCCTCTCCAAACTGAATTTTCTCTCTTTCACCACATGTACGATCAACATACATACACATAACACATACGCTAAAATGGTGATAATACATAAGCTTATGTCAGTTCAGCTGTTAGGTGTCAGTGAACTCACACAGGGGGAAATGTTAGAGTGTGTATATTAATATCACCATATATAGTATAATTATTAATAACCAATATATATAAATATTAATTCCTTATACAGTTAGAGCCATAAAAATATGAATTGCTTATCCCAGAGCCCAGAACTGGTTTTGCCAGATGGTTTAAATATCTATAGATGGAACCAGCTCACACTACAATCTAATTAGCATTTGTATACCTACAAGCTAACTCACACATAGCCTCATCACAGGAAGGCTTAGAACAGTAGCTCAATAGTATAATCTAAGCAAGGGTTTCAGTTGACCAATAGGCTATTTCCTTTTGAACACACCTACCAGGTGATGGGAAAATAACAGATACTAGAGACACACGCTGGCAGACACACTTGGAGCAGAACATAGGCAGATATATTCATTCACACTGCTGGAGCCACAGACGTAATATGGGATTCAATATGCCTGGAAAGGGTCCAAGGAGCTCATTCAGAGTCGGTCATGAGCGCTCACAACCGACTCGATGTTGCCCCACAGCGCATGCACGAGACCTGGCTAACGACGGGCGCTCCGTCATTAGGGGTCTCGTAGTATACGGGGCGAGCTGTCGATGTTGAGTGACAGCTCGTCCCGTTTGCTGAGCGAGCCGGGGGCGTGCCTGGCCAATCGGAGGTGTTCCAGTCGGAACGCTTGCCGTTTGGGGGCGGCTCCACTGACATCATTTCTGATGTCAGTGGGGAACTTCCTGCTCAAACAGAGCAGGAAGCTCCCTGGGGCTTACGAGTGCCCAGACCCTACCCTAGGGTCTGGTCGTAAGCCCCGATGGTCGCGATGGTCTTGACCATCGCGACCATCACCCATGTCGGTCGTTAAGAGCTGTGGGTGTTAACCCACAGCTTAACGTTCTACAAGGGATGCAAGCGGCCGCCCTGATTCAGAGCGACCACTTGCATCTAACAACCACCTCTGAATGAGGCCCTAAGTATCAAACATATAATGGATTAATGACATAGCTTTGGTCAAATATATGGATATATCTCAAAAGTTTATGGGAGTTTCGCGCTCAAGGTTGTGTTACACAGTGATAGCCTCTAGCTGCTGGGCACATCGAGGGTATCCCAACCTCCTATCGTAATAGCAAGGATAAGGTAAAGTGTCAGCGCTCGGAGGACTATCTGTCAGTACTTAGCAACCATATGAAAATATACTTAATGATGTTGGTTGCTAATCACTTAGGTGGGTTTTGTACTTGTGTATAAATAGTCTCAAAGTTTTGCACCCAATGTAAATTGTGGGGTGGCTATTCTTGTATTATAATTGCAACGTGCAGTTAGAAAAAGTCAATCATCTTGTAGTGGGTCACTGGTCGGCAACATCTTGGGGCAGAGAAATTCATCTGTATAACACGTGTCAGTGGTGATGTTAGTCTATAATGGTTGTGTGTTGCAGATACTTCTCCCCTCTCCAGCTGGTCACTGCGCCAAAAAATGCTGCCACTCCACCCAGGGATGCTGCCACTCCAACTAGGGTCTCGTCGTAAGCCCCGATGGTCGCGATGGTCTCTGACCATCGCGACCATCACCCGAGCGGTCGTTAGAGCTGTGGGTGTTAACCCACAGCCTAACGACCGCAACAGAGGCGGGCGGTCAGGATGCAAGCGGCCGCCCAGTTTCTGAGCGACTGCTTGCATCCTCCGACCGCCCCTGAATGAGGCCCATTGTACTTTATAAGCATTGATTTGATTAATATAAACACACTTTACTTACCACATCTTGTATGCAATGTTCTTATCCTAATGATCCAAATGATTTAAAAGTATATAATTCTGGTTAACAATTTGCGAGTTCATATATATATTAATTATAATATGTTATTTAATGATAAAAATAGAATTTTTGCTTCAGAAATATGAGGGTTAATCTAGCAATTGCCTAGAGGTACAGACAAACAGAAAAAACACAGGAAAAAAAACAACCTACCCCTTATCATATACACCCCTACATATGCGTGAATGGCATGGGGAGTGGTTACACTACATTAGAGCATTGACACATCCTGGGGGCATGCCCAGCATTTTAGAAGCATTGGGCCATCCTAAGACCCCTCCCCTTAAACAACCCTTCTTTGCTCCGGACAACATTGAAGAGCCATAACTTAGAGAGCATATCTACCAACATGGAAATTCAGACCAGCCTGGACTGTATGGGGGCTTTGGAAACACTGTATTAAACACTGTTGCTCTTTGATCAGATATTAGATTATTGGCACCCTGTTTGGAAAAGGTGAATTTAAGTTGTGACAATTTGAAAGAGAATGCCCCTAGCATTACAGTAAATGAATAGCACCCACATTTTATAAATATAACTCATTCTCTAATTCATCAGTCCACACTATCTGTTTTCATCAGGGCTGGACTGGTACTAAAAATAGGCCCTGGCATTTAAAGGACACAGGCCCACCTCGCATTAGCATTTAGCTCCTGTCATAGACTCCTCCCCTTACTATTCCTGACTCCTCGCACTTCTTAGTCTATGCTCTTACCATAAATAATTAATAGCAGAACTACATAGAAGTGTACATCATAAAATACACACAACAGAGGACATCCTGCAGGGGATTCAAATATGTGCCATAGTCAGACATTTGGTGGGTTCTGTTAGATAAAGCTGGCACTTCATTGGTGTACTGTATGTCACACACAAAGAACAGGGAAGGCATTTTCCCAATTGACCAAGCCCTAGCTTAATAGCTGTAGAGGATTAGATAGTGTTCACTATAGGATTTTTTTTAGGGCAGGGACGCTGAACACAGAGGATGACACAACTGTGCACACCAAAGCAGAGCTGTAACTACACAATTTGTGTACATAAAGAGCATTGATGGCCCCATCCTTAATTGAAGCAGAGAGAGCGTGCACCAAAATAAACAGTGTGGTCTCGCTGGGATAAGGCATGACCACACAATTCAAATTATGCCACACAGTAATGCCCATTAGTCACATTACACTGCACAGTAGTATCCCTTAGTCACATTACGCCACACAAAGCCCATTTACGTTATGCAACACAGTAGTACTCAAAATACACATTATGCCACACAGTAGTAGTGCCCCTTAAACTTTATGCCACACAGTAATGTCCCTTAAACATTATGCCACAGATAGTAATGCATCTTATAACACATTATGCCAGACACAATAATGCCCCTTACAGCACACTATGCCACATAGTAATGCCCCTTACACATTATGTCACACAGTAATGCCCCTTACACTTTATGCCACACACAGTAATTTCTCTTATAACATTATGCCACACAATAATATCCCTTACACATTATGCTCCCCTAGCAACTCATCTCTCCCTGTGTCCCTCCAACAGCCATCAGCAGGTGTGTATTTGGTATCGGGCCGCCAGCACAACGCCAAGTAGATGCAGCCGTGGAAAGACAGCACCTCCAGCATTTCAAATCTGATGCATGTCGCAAGCCAACAGAGCTCGTGGCCCAGCAGCCGCTGCTGTTTGGCTGCCGGTCCACAAGCCAATCACAGCTTGTGGACCAGCAGCCAATCAGCAGATTAGAATAGCAGCAGTGCTGTCTCTTAAGGGCTGCTGCTGCTGCTGCCTGTAGGTGCGCCAACTGTTATCAGCTGGCAGTCTGGCACCAATTCCACACATTTTAAATCTGTATAATCTGCTAAGGATCCCTGTATAATCTTCTGCAGATCTGACAACACTGTCACAAGGTCCCTCTGAGATATTTTTTGCAAATGTCCGCTTGCACCTGTGTTGTATGAGGACTGCACAGTAGCTGTCCCGGGGTCCTAATCTGGAAGTAATGCTATTGCGTCAGCGATCGCTTTACTTTTTACACATTGCAGGGAAGCCACTAATGGAGCCCCTAATGCAGTAGTAAGTAATTATAATTTTTGGGACTAATTTATGAATATTTGTAAATATGCCCCATGGAGTTACATGCCTCTAAAACTGCACATACAAAATGCCTGAATTCAGTTCTCTCAGATTGGGAGTACAGCCATTACCCTATAATAAAACAATTGCATTACCTATTAAATGGGGTGATTAAATTGTTTAATCTGCGCTAATTAATGGGTGCCCAATGTTGCGCATGTCGTGTCCAATTATATATAACTAAAGAAATAGGTAACCTTAAGTTTCCTTAGCGGTTCTCACCATTGAAGTCAATGGTGGGAACCACTCATTGACTGAGAGGCAGAAGGCTCACCTCTCTTAGCCAATGAGCACTCAGCACCGGGATTTCTATAGTGAAATCCCAACGCCAAGCCGTCATTCTGGTAGTACTGTCCTTAGAGGACAGTACTGTGTTCGTGGCTCGGGTCATTGCATTTTTTGTTTTGCCAAGACCGTGGATGCCTACTTTGGAATGAAGAGGACGTGATCCACGCATAGGAAGAGGTGAGTATGGAATTTTTTTTTTACAGGTATCTGTGAATTTATACTTGGAGAAGTGGACGTGAATGGCTTCAAGGATACTAGGTGAGTATGTGTGAGTGTGTATGTGAGTGTGCATGTATGTGTTAATAAAATTGTACTTTCACAGTGTGTGTGTCTTGTCTATAATTTAATATTTATTTTGCAGTTGAACTACAGGTACTAGCAGGCCCTTAATGCCCCGCATGCCGGTACTTGTGGTTCTCCAAGTACCTGCATGCAGGGGAGGCTTACTGGGACCTGTAGTTCTACTGCAAAAGACTAATATTTTTATTTCTATTTTTTATACCACATTTACACTATCAACCTGGCACCCTCCGCTCCAGGGGTGCCGGGGATAGCCCTGGGCTATAAGTCCAGGCCTGGGGTGCCTTGGATAGAGGGACCCCTTTATTGGGGGATCCGCACTTCCCCAGGATTCCCCAGCCTGGGCTGACTAGTGGTAAGGGGTAATGCAAGGGTTCCCCTGGCTGTGGCATTACTCCCCCGCTAGAAAGAGTTTGGTGCTAGTAATGGATAATACAGGGGACCCCTACTTTTTTCATCCCCTGTATTTCCATAACCAGGAATGGCTGAGTTGAGCCCAGTACTGGTTGTGCTAAATACAGGAGACCCCTACGTCTCTTGTCCCCTATATTTTGACAACCAGGACTGGATCTGAAAAGCCCGGTGCTGTTTCTGCTAAATACAGGGTACCCCTATGTTGTGTACTTTAGGGGGGGAGCTTTTTTAATTTTGCACTTTGTATTAATTTTTTTAACACAGATGCGTGACCGGATCTCACTTATCCATCCATGTATCTGTATCTTATTGATTTTTTTCTAACACAGATGCTAGCAGCACGGATCGTACTGATCTGTACGTGCATCTGTCTCTTGATGCTTGCAGCATGGATCTCACTTATCTGTGCATGCAAGTGATGTCGGCATTGTATGCAGGTCCGAATGATATATCATTCAGGCATAAATACCTAACTATATACTGCCAGATCGTGTACGAGATTGACAGATGTTGCCTGCAGTAGGCAAGATCTGAAGATATGATGGACGACTTGCGGGTATGCGCATCGGCATCGTTATCGTGAGGGGACACTCATGATTTGCACATGTTGTGCAGGATCTGTCGTTCCGATGCATCGGAATCGGCCAAATCGTGCATAATTTAGTCTCGTGTGTAGGCACCTTAAGTCTAAATATCGAACACCTGTACACCAACATATATTGTTATCTCTTACATGTGTCTAGGATTTCATGCTTAAAAAAATTAAAACAAAAATAATAAAAATTGTAACAATTACAGTCTTATTATTCAAACTTATCTTACTTGAATTTAATACAAAAAGATATTCAGGTACAGAAAAAGTTTGCTATCATTGTTCAAAAACATAATTGACAGCAACGTGAGCATTGACGCAACAAAAATACATGTTACAGGTTGAGTCTCCCATATCCAAATATTCCGAAATACGGAATATTCCGAAATACGGAATTATTTTGGCATGACTGAGATAATGAAACCTTTCATTTTTGATGGTTCAATGTACACAAACTTTGTCTACGGCACAAATGATTAAAAATATCATATTAAATTACCTTCAGGCTGAATGTATAAGGTGTATATGAAACATAAATGAATTTCATGTATGTACACAAACTGTTTGAACCACAAAATTATTGAAAATATTGTATAAAATTACCTGCAGGCTGTGTGTATAAGGTGTATATAACACATAAATGCATTCTGTGCGTATATTTGGGTCCCATTCCCAAGAAATTTCATTATGATATGCAAATATTCCAAAACACGGAATATTCCGTTATCCAAAATACCCCTGGTCCCAAGCATTTTGGATATGGGAGACTCAACCTGTATTATTATTGGCAAGATTGCATAGTAACACATTCATTTACCCAAAATTTAAGCATTGATCAGGATCATTAAACTAAAGAAGTGTTTGTAAATAAAAGATTCAATGGAGTCATTTAAATTGTTCGTAACAATAGGTACCTTAAATTAGGGATGTGCAGGCTCGGTTCTACTCGGTTCCGTTCGGGTGTTTTTACCGAATCTTATTGGGTATCAGCTGTCACGAGTTTTGGATAGCCAATAAGATTCGGTAAAAAAACCCGAACGGAACCGAGTAGAACCGAGCCTGCACATCCCTACCTTAAATTAATCACATATAAACCCTTATTTCACTCCGGAGTTTTAATGTTTCACAAAACTACCAGCATACTCATTCACTCATCACAATACATAAATCAAAACCTATTTGATAGCAGCAGGGGAGTTTTAAGAGAGGTAGGGGCCCGTGTGCAGCCTCCGTTTGGGCTCCCTCCTCTCTGTCAGCGGCTCAGTGGCAGGGAGCGCTGTAGATTCTGGCTTCATGCCAGAATCTTCTGTGCATGCGCAGGTCTCCGAGAAAATGGCACCCACACCTACTTTCCCGGGGACATCTTTTTTGTGAAAGCGCAGATCACTGGAAAAATGGCCCCCACCGTTTTCCCAGTGAGTGTTTGCTGCTCTGCAGCGCCAGTCCGCCGCTGTGGAGCAGCACATTCGGATCGGCGGAGAGGTAAGTATAATTACCTATGGGTGCAGGGTGTGCGGTGTGGGACCCCCTGAACCCAGAGGCCTGTGTGCACTGCACACCTTACACCCATTATAAAGATACCTATGGATAGCAGGCATAGTATGTGAGCAAAAACCTTAAAAATGCTTTATTCATTGTATCTTTGGAAAAATATATGTTCTGCATTTGCAGTGTAAAAAGTAAATTATCTACATTTTCTTTATGTCAGTATCGTGAACACATTTCTGAAGCATCTATTCAAAAGTAAAAAACTTATGACAGTCACTTTCAAGAGAAACAACTGTGGTTAAAACAGTATAAATATTTTGAATGTCAGTGGGAATTTGCTGAGATATTTCCTGGGTATCCTTTTGACGGTCCCTTGTGACAATAAATTGGGAGGAAAGGAGTCAGTGCATTGATCTCCTTTTCTGCGCTTTCCCTGCACAACCGCTATGGGCTTATCTGGAGAACATGCTTTAAACACAAAAACTTGGTCGTTCTTATTTATTGCACTGAAAAATTTAAACATTACACCTGAGTAATCTGGTCAGTCGTCTGGGAGGGAGAAGAGTCTGGAACAGATGCATCAGTGTCATCCGCAGCAGACTAATGCTCTCCGCTGGCTCACTATGGAGACAACCAAGGGCCACCATTGTTGTTGCGCAGATAGTACCTCCTCATAGGGTAATACAGATGAGGACTGCGCTTGCCAGCTTGCATCCTCTTTCATCTGCAAATATAGACCTTACAATTGTTGCAACCTATTTCTACCAACCTATAAAATAAAAATCTGCATTTTTAACAGTGGTGTAACTATAAGGGGTGCAGGGGGTGCGTTTACTATGGTGCCCGCCGGCTCGGCAAGCACAACCCACTGACCGTGGGCAACTGCCGGACTGGGGAGGGGTTGCTGTGTGTCACTCACTGACACTGTCCGGCTACCACCCCACGCGCAGAGCTACTGGTTTCGTGAGATGATGACATCATCATCTGGCGAGTCTCTCTCTTCTTTGGGTGGCAGACAGGGACTGGTATTGGGAGGGTCTTGTGGCACACCAGGCAGCAGCTTCGGAGTGGCACCAGTGTTTAAAGGAGTGACCTTCTGTGAGTGACACAAACTATGCTGCTGCAGCCTGCTCATGAAGCTAATTTATTATTTCTTTATAAATATAACATGCCCATTAATATTCTATATATTATATACAGTAACATGTATATACCTATATACAGTATAGGTATATACATATATGTATGTGTGTATATATGTATATAGTGCAGTAGATATATGTATATATATATATATATATATATATATATGTGACAGCATAGTGTTGTTGAATAAAAATGACTATGTGTCCAAGATTATGAGACAACTCTCGGACACAGACTGTTATAAGATCTTGACATATGACCCCACTTTTAATTACAAGAAAGAAATTGATGCAGTGATACAGCTTGGTCTTTCGAACAACTGGATCAATGAACAGACTTCGCACTTTCTTACAAAGATGCATCCTAGAGTTCCTGTAATCTAAGTATTGCCAAAGGTGTACAAAACACTAGTTAGGCCCCCAGGGAGGCCTATAATTTCATTGTGCCAACCACTCTCTCAATACATATATTACTGGTTACAATCAGTTGTACAACATACTAGCTCCTTCTTAAGAGATACTAGTGATTTTATTCAGAAGCTTAAATTGCTATGACCACTCCCTGATAGTGTCTTACTAGTGACGCTTGACATTATCAGCCATTGTGATGGCTTAGATGCTGTCAGGGGCCTGATCTCTTCCAGTTCAGGGCCAAATGTTGAATTTTTGCTTCTTTTGATAGAAATTGTGTTGCATAAAAATTATTTTCTTTTCGAGAATTAATTTTACTTACAACTTAGGGGTACCGCGATTGGGTCAAATACGGCCCCATCGTATGTGAACATATTCATGCATATGTACTAAAAACAGTATATTATGGCTCATTCCCTTTTTTCTTGCTACATATATTTTTACGTTCCTTATATAGACAACCTTTTTATGATTTGGACTGGTGGGGAAAGACTCCTGACTGAGTTTATTAATTACCTCAATGCACTTGAAACCATGATAAGATTTACTGTATTGTTTAATGAGACCACCGTCAATTATTTAGACGTTCATGTATATAGATCTGGAGATGCGTTATCTACCAGGCTCTATAGAAAGATGACTGACAAAAATACATTGTGGTTGGCTGACAGTTTCCTCCCTGCCCCACTTAAGCATGGCTTACCATTGCCACAACTCCTCCTGTGGGTAGTACGCAATACCTCTAATGGGACTGAGTTGCCTAATGCATTATGGGACATGGGCAACAAATTCATTGAGAAGCTATCCCTCACAAGAAATCCAGGATGCTGTTGCACAGTGTTTGATGATGACACAGGAGCAAGCTTGGACTATTGATACTTCAATGAATCGTATGGTTTTGTATCTACTTACTCTATTGCATCCAAGCATATTCGAGACAGCATTCTGAAGCACTGGCACATTATCCAGTCTGATGACACTATTGGTCAGATGTGCACAGATAAGCCATTATTCTGCTATAAGAGAAGCAGTAATGTTAAAGACATTATAGCCAAATCAGATATTGGAAACATCAAGCCTAGAACATGGCTACGTTGCAGAAATGGAGCTTATAAATGTCATGGCTGTGTTAATTGCCAATTTTTGCTTGTGGGTACTCATGTTGTAAAACGGTGAACAATAACAAATACGAGATCAAATATCATTTGAACTGAGACAGCCATTATGTTATTTATCTCATCAAATGCCCCTGTCAGTTGTTGTATGTGGGCAAAACCATTAGGTTGTTAAAAGAAAGGATTGTGTTACATCGATCTTCTATCAAAAAAGCAACATATATACAGTGGACTCTAACACACCACCGGTAGCAAAGCATTTTACTTCATGCAAACATACCATAAGAGAATTTTGTTTTTTCCCTTTTGATCATATACCCCCACTCAGGAGAGGTGGAGATCGTAATAAGTTATTACTTCAAAGGGAATGTTTTTGGATCAATCGTCTTAACACGTTGGCACCAAACGGGCTTAATGAAGCACTATCATTTAGTTGCTTTCTATAATAACTGAAGGCGTTCTCATAGATCCTATACTTTGATATAGGTTTATAATGTATATATGTATATGTATGTCTGTCTCTTATTCTATTGATTTGGTGATTATATGTATAAACTGTATGTATTGTTTATATGCACAGCTGTGTGCCCATATGTCCATCACGTCACTGACCGTATGGGACTAATCACCTGTTTGAGTTGCGATATTGTCTCTTATTGGTTTTGGATTTAGGGATAGTCTCCACTCATTTCTAATTTGATTGCCTCTGCATAACTATATTTATATTTGTGAGATGAAGCGGAGTATTATTTCCGCTCTCCATTTGTTGTTTAATAATGTAGTTTACATTTTAGTTGCCAGGTTACCTAGATGTGTAGCAGATTGTCATTTCCGCATATCACACATAGCGGGTTTTGGGTATGGTAGTTCTAGATGAGTGGTGCCCTAATAGACGGAACGTCATTTCTGTCTTTTTTTGTAATTTACGGTCTGTGCGGAATGTCACTTCTTCCCTAACTGGTGAGGTCATTTCTGCCCTTACATGGTGATGTGGAATATACGACAGGTGTAAATACAGGTGAGTCTGGTTGTGTGATTATGACATGTGGGTATATAGCTTGGTGTGGGGCAGTCTACAGTGTGCTCATGACTAAGGTGTTTGGACAACACCGAATGGCTGCTGTCGGGCATTACTGGTCTGAGGGACCCGGGCTCATGCTGCTACGATGAGTACCGTATGGCTTGATGCATGTTATTGTTTATACCCGGTCACCCTATGCCCATTTTTCTGAATATGCACTTTACTATGGATGCACTGAAAATCTATTGATGTGCTTTATATATGGATAGAAGCTTTTTCTATTGATAAATTTGATGTGCTGGCTCCTTTTCTTATATATATATATATATATATATATATATAAAACAGCGGCACTCACAGGACTTGCAAGAAGACTCAGGACTTCCAAGGTCAAGTTCAACATTTCAGTCTCACGACTTTTATCAAGAACCAAAAGAACAGTGAAATAGTACATAGTACCTATATACCAAGATACATCCCATAGTGACAAAGCGTGTGGCGTGCCCAGCGCCTTCCGCCGGATGAGATAACATCATCAGAGTGGCACCCGCCTCCTAAATATGACACAGCTGCCGGATGCATTGTTTCCATGGTGATGCTCCATAGCGACGGAGCTCACTGCATGCGGATGTCTAGCCGGTCATGTGACCAACCACTCGCATTGCGAGTGTGGCTCAAGTAGCGTGTGCCAGTTGCCATGGCAACGGCAACGTGACAAAACTGCCTTATGTGTGGGCTCTCCCAAGGTCATGTGACCTACTGTTATGAGGACGAGTGTGTCTGATGTGCTGTCCACAACGTGAATTGCGCTGCAAACAGCACCAACACACATTAAGTGCATATAGGCAAAAAACATAGGGGGATGTAAGGATATGTAATGGATTGGTTGCCTGGGCAGGCTGTCATGTAATGTTATAAACTGAGTGATGTGATAATGCAGTGGGTATCCATAAACTGTGTAGTGACAAAACAACGTAATAACAAGACAATACAAATATTCAAAAATGCAACAGAGTGGAAAAATGTGAACAGAACAACTGTGATAAAGCTGCAATTAAAATCTGAACAATGCATATTAATGAGTAAAGGTAAATGAAAGTATACCTCAGAAATTATTATATCATTAGAAACAAAAGGGTATGATCACAAAGATGCAAGGTCCAAAAGCTCTGGTAGCTAATCACCTAGGAAACATGTTGCATGATATATAACGACAAATGGGTTCTGAACAAAAATAAATCCAGCTAATAGGACCACCTCAGGCTATAAAATGGATCATATAATCTCAATCCCAATATACATCGAATCTTAATCATGAAAAACAACAATCTTGTTGTACAACTCCAGTATTAAAGACAAACTGTGTCATGTACGGGACAGTAAACCAAACTGTGCCAAACACGCTGAGCGAGAGTAGATGTCCATGCCAAACCAATGGTTACTTGCCAACCTGTAAAAAAAAGGCTGCGGAAAAAAGAAAAAGAATGATAAGCCTGGAAATCAGAGAACTAGCCAAGAGGTGAATGATGGATGGAACAGATGAGGCACGACTGTGGATAGCAATATGTTACAGCACCAGGAATTCCATGGGGGTCTCCCACCCAATTACTAGCCTGGCCTACACTTTAGCTTCAAAGATCAGATGGTATAAGGCATGTCCAGTGTAGTGTGGCTGTAGGAAAAGTCTGTACAATCCTGATTATTGAATCCTGGATCACTCTGAACACACCATCAGGTGTGACAAGGACAATGGCGATATAATGAAAATAAGAGCAAGGCACCAAGAAAAGACCGACACAACAAGAAAAACAAGAAAAAAACAAACAAAAAAAGAAAGCAACAGGATATAAACATGGAGGTGTCAAATCGGGGAAACAATGCATAATTGTGGGTAATAAATGCCCAGTGAGTGAATGCAGGGTCAGTGGACAAGAGCCTGTCTTATGGCGGTCCTGTGTTGGGCCATTCTAATCCTCACTATACATGTTGATTTCCCTATGTAGACAAGACTACAAGGGCATTGAATCGTATATATAATGTATTTGGAAGTGTACATCAGCACATGATTGATTGGTATGCGTTTACCAGAGTGTGGGTGTGCGACATCAGGACCTGTCTCCAAAAAACCACAAGTTGTATAACCAGTACACCGGTAACATCCCGTTTTTTTGGCCAGAAAATGCTGTTCAATTTTACGAGGACCATAGTTGACGCCAATGTCGTTTGTATCCAAGCATGATCCTGGAATTCCTCAATGGTTTAATAGAATTGTCCGTTTTGATGATAGGCCAAAGACGTTTAGATGTAGAGTTGATAAACTTGCTGCCAATGTTGTGTTGATTGATGAATAGCATGGTGTTTGTGTTTTTCGATGCAGAGACATTAGGTGTAATAATCCGTTTATTGCGTATGATAGCTCTATGTTTTGCTAAAAGGAGATCATTGTGTTTATATCCACGTTGTAGAAATTTTTCAATCATGTTGTCAATTTTGCTATCAGCCAACTGTGGATCGCTTGTGATTCTGAGTGCTCTTAGAAACTGCGAGCATGGCAGACTCCTCTTGAGTGAAGTAGGGTGGTGGCTCTGTGCATGTAGCAAAGTGTTGCTGTCCATCGGTTTGTGATAAACCGAAGTACTGAATTGGGTGCCCGACCAATGAATGTTAATGTCCCAGTAATGCACATTATTGGAACTTTGTTCAAATGTGAAAGTGATGTGATTGTGCATGGAATTGATGTGGGTCATGGCCTCAATGAAATCAGTTTTGGTTCCTGACCACAGGACCAGGATATCGTCACTATACCGGATGAAAAAGACAAGTGACTTGTTGAATTCAGGGTTGTTCAAAAAAAGTTCCTTTTCTACAGAAAACATGTACACATTAGCCAGAGATGGAGCTACATGAGACCCCATAGTGCAGCCCTTCTTTTGCAAAAAGAATTTGTTGTCAAATAGAAAGTAATTTTTGTTTAACATCTGTTTCAAAAGGCATATGTAAAAATCAATATTTGGTCCTTGGTAATCCCGTTGAGACATCAAAAAAATTTCCATGCAATCACAACCATCTTGTTGCGGAATACATTGTGTACAACAAGTTTACATCTATAGGACACAGAAGTAAATTCTGTGGGAGATTACTCAAATTGTGGAATTTTACCAATAGCGAATTGGAATCTTTTAAGAAGGTGGGTTCCTCCGAAATTAAGGGTTGTACATAAAAATCTAGAAATTTTGATGTCTTGCTGTACAAGCTATCCTGGCTGAAATGATGGGATGACCGGGGGGAGCAGATAAGGACTTATGTATTTTTGGTAATGTGTAGAGTAATGGAGTGATGGGTTTATCAACTGTAAGGAATTGCATGCTGTATTTGGTTATGACACCGTCTTGGAAAGCTTGGGTGAGACAGTCATCTAGTTCTTTTTTGAATTTCAAAACAGGATCCAGATTCAAAAGTGAATACGTGTGAGTGTCTTCTAATTGACGATAAATTTCTTTGATGTACTGTTCTTTGTCTTGAATGACAATTGCTCCCCCTTTGTCCGCAGAGTGAATGATGATGGAATCATCATTGCTCAAAGTGGTCAGAGCCTTGTATTCATCTTTAGTGAGATTGTGCTGTATGGGGATTGTGCCTTTGAATTGTGTGGATACCTCATGATCCAACAATCTAACAAAGCTTTTGATGGAAGCATTGTTGGAAGGAGGTTCAAAAGAGGATATCATTCTGAAAGGAGTGGTGTCAGTGGGTGGTGGAGTGACATCTGAGTTGCTAAAATATTCTTTAAGTTTAAGGCTCCTGTTGAATTTCCACAGGTACTTTTTCCAGTTAAAACTAATGAACGGACATGTGGGAATAAAAGTTAAACCCTTCTGTAATAATTTTGATTCGGCCATATTTAGTGTCCTGGTGAACAAATTCACAACTATGTTGTTTTTTTGTACACCTTTTTGCCTCGACCCGTTTCCCACGTCTATTGCGGGACGGCTTCCTTTTTGAGCACGGGTGGCTACTCCTAAAGGGGGACATTGTGTGACTGTGAGTGAAGTGGAAGGAAAATCCTGATCGCTTTGCGAAGAATTCACGCCGCTGGATTCTTCAGTGTCTTGAAAACGTCTAGGGGTTCTGAAACAGGTTCTTTGGGGCCTGGGTTCAGTGTTCTATGAGTAGCCCAGGAATAGACTCTCTGTTCCTGGTAGTCTATGTTCACTTTGGCCAATTTATCCTTTTTGTATTTGATTAGATTTTTCTTGTAATCCTCTACCTGGATACCTAGTTTTTCTAGCCAATTGTTGGAGCTATCAGTTGAGAGACAGGTCTTGTGTGGTTTCAAAGTTTTTTATTTTGTCACGAATATTGTTAAGTTCTCTGCTGGATTCCTCTATGACCAATAACATCAGATCAAGAGAACATTTATTGAGGACGGCAACCCACCTTCTACAAAAATCGACACTGTTTCTGCCAATGGTCGGGATGTTTTTTATCCTGAATCCTCTGGGAATCTTACGCACCTTGTGATAGTCTGAAAGGGTGACTCCGTGTAAATAATAATCTAACTCCTTTTTTTTGAGTTTGAGTAATTGGACAAATAGTTCATCAGCAGAAGAAGCACCTGCAGTATCCCAAAAAGTGTCTTTAAAGTAGAGACTTTCGGCTTCAGACTCACTGAAACTTAATATCTCACTTCTGGGCAATTGTATATTGAGAAAGCCACTGCCATCTGTGGGAGTAGTAGTGGCCCCTTTGTAAGGTTGGAGACATAACCACTTCAATGGTGATCGCAGAATATTGTGATAAGAAAAAATCTAAAACAATTAATATTGGTGAATAAATCAAGTTACCAATGATGATGCAGATATTGATCGAAAATTAAGATTATCATATGCAAATAAATTCCTATTGTTCACAACAGAACTCAAAAATATAAGTACTTGTGTTGAGCAGCTACAAAAATAGGACAGTGTGCCAAAGTCTATAGATGTTCCCCTGAACAAAGTAGACAAAGAAAAATTAATGAAAATAAAATAAAAATGAAAAATAAAAAATACAAGATGTTCTGATTGATAAATTGAGTAATCAAAATATAGGGGTGCCTTGCAATCCAAGGGGATGAAAAAAATCATGCCAGATTGGAGAAATGTATCAAAATAAATTCTATATATATATATATATATATATATATATATGTGTATGTGTATATCTGTCTGTCTATCTATCTGTCTGCAGTGCTGGGTATGTTATTATTTTCATGTGGGAGCCGATGTGTTTTTACCATGTTTACCAAATGTGGGAGTTTTTTTTACCTCTCTGTGCCAGTAAGGGAGGGGGGCCCTTACAAGATTTTGCTATGGGGCCCCGGGGCTCTTACAAGATTTTGCTATGGGGCCCCGGGGCTCTTACAAGATTTTGCTATGGAGCCCACAAAGTTCTAGTTATGCCCCTGATTTTTTATATTATCCAATACTGGGGGACTGAGGGAACCATGTTGCGGAAGAGTTTGAAAAGAGAGTTTGGTCATTATATTCCATACATTCACATTATCCACACAATTTATTTTCCATTATAATATAACCTCCTATAGAGATTTCACTTCTCCTCTTTTCTAAAAACTTTTTTGTAAAAACTCTGTATTTTGTTTTAATTAAAACAATTAATGTCTCTGGCTGCCTCCTGTATGTCTACCAGTAAATAAAATTCTCCAATGAGTGTGACTATTTGTTTACAATTGTAGTTAGCCCAATTCAACCCAGAAATAGTTTAAATTCTCAACAGTATAGGAGTATTACTGCCATTAACTCTGAGGGATAGAAGTTACAATATAGAAAACAAATGTTTATCACCAACGGAAATTACTCCACAGGATGTGTCCATCCACGGGTGGTCACCATTTAATAATCTCAACTCATGAATCTCTATATCATATTCTCTATACACCTTACAGTTTTATATTCACATATTACATCATTCAGGACAAGAGAGAGATAATAGCAGCCCAATTCTGCAAGCAGAATCTTCCAATACCCCTACTATGCATTTCTTGCTTTGTGACAACTAAGAAGGTCCCTATTGATGAATTTCAGTTCCTTTTATTTTTTTTTCAGAACAAAAAACTTTTTTCTTTTTTACTCATATATCATATCTGTATAAGTAGAAATGTCCTTATTACAGTTTAAATTAACTTTTGACAAACCACTTTCTAAAATAGTCACCAAACAGTTCACTTTATAAATGGTGAAAAATCAGTGTAAGTAATAAACTTTAAGAATATATCAACAAGTAACAAAACAAAGTTCTCATATATAATTAACTGTGAAAATATTTGCTCAAGTAACAAGACTACAGAAATAACTAAGACACAATATTGGGTACTTTTAAATATTTTTAATTATTAACCCAGGTTCAAACTAGGGGTGTGCATCAGCCACTTTTTGTGTTTTGGTTTTGGATCTGGATCTTTCTTCGTGTTTTGGATCTAGATTGGATTTGCCAAAACCACCCTTCCGTGTTATGGGTTCTGGTTTTTGTGTTTTGGATCTGTATTTTTTTGGAAAGAAAACATAAAAACAGCTAAAATCACATAATTTGTTTTTTATTTTGCTCCTATGCTATTAGTAACCTCAATACCAATCATTTCCACTAATTTTCAGTCTACTCTGTACACTTCACACCTCACAATATTGTTTTTAGGCCAAAAGGTTGCACCGAGGTAGCTGGATGACTATGCTAAGCGACACAAGTGGGCGGCACAAACACATGGCCCATCGAGGAGTGGCACTGCAGTGGCAGACAGGATGGCAATTTGAAAAACTAGGCTCCAAAGAATACATACTGCAAAGAAAAAAGAGGTGCAAGATGGAATTGTCCTTGGGCCCTCCCACCCACCCTTATGTTGAATAAACAGGACATGCACACTTTAACAAACCAATAATTTCAGCACCAGGGTCTGCCACACGACTGTGGCTGAAATGATTGGTTCGTTTGGGCCCCCACAAAACAAGCTGGCAATTAATCTGTCCCTGCACAAACTGGCTATACAGAGGCAAGATGTCGTCCTCATCCACCAATTCCTCACCCTCTTCAGTGTTGTCCTCATCCTCACAGAGTATTAATTCGTCCATGCTGGAATCCACCACCTCAGATCCCTCTGTACTTTCTGGAGGCAGGTCTTCCTGGAAGAATTGATAATTCATTTTGATTAACATCATCTTCTCCACATTTTGTGGAATCAACCTACTACACCTTTTATGTGCAAATGCTAGGAGTTTAGGAAATAAAATCCCTGAACTAATTGCAATAGTGACAAGGGATGATCTGGATATTGTGGCTATTACGGAGTCATGGTGCAATGAAAATCATGACTGGGACATAGCTATACCAGGATATACTTTATTTAGGAAGGACAGAATTGGAAAAATAGGAGGAGTAGCAATGTATGTCAAGGAAAGCATAAATACTAGGTTAAAACATAGTATTGAAGAATAAAACGAGTCCCTTTGGGTGACTATAGAAACAGGGGAAAAAGTTATTATTCGTATTGGGGTGATCTATAGACAACCAGGTCAGGAAGAGGAACTGGACAATAAACTATTGCAGGACATCACTAAAATGGCATTAAAAGGAGAGATTATAATCATGGGAGATTTTAATCTATCCGATATAAACGGGGAGGTGTCTGTGGCAAGTTCCACTAGAAGTATGGACATCCTGAATTCATTGCACGGAGCCTCCCTCCAGCAATTGGTGAGGGAGCCCACTCGGAAAGACGCAATATTAGACTTGATACTTACAAATGGAGACAGAATATCTGATGTAAAAGTGGGTGAAAACCTGGGATCCAGTGATCATCAAGCAGTATGGTTCAGAAAAAGACAGATACTGACTCACCCCATACAAAAACAAAGGTGTTAAATTTTAGGAAGGCTGATTTTGCAGGGATGGGAATATGTGTAAGCGAATCTTTGGCAGAGTGGAGGAACTTGAAAGCAGTGCAGGAGAAGTGGGAAATTTTTAAAAGTGCAATATTACAGGCATCAGACCTTTGTATCAAAAGGGTTAGGAAAACCACAAGGAAATGGAAGCTAGTGTGGTAATATGAATGCAAAAAAGATGGCCTTTAGGAAATACAAGCAGATGCAAAATAATTAAGACAAAGAGGTGTATCTTGTAAAACAGAAGGAGGCTAAGAAAGTAATCAGATGTGCAAAGGCAAAAGCTGAGGAGGAAATGGCACAGTCAGTGGGTAAAGGGGGCAAAACTTTTTTTAAGTATATAAGCGAAAGGAGAAAAACAAAAGGTGGAATAAAAAATCTAAAGACAGAAAGAGGGAATCTTGTTGAGGGAGACAATGTAATAGCTGATCATCTTAATAATTATTTTTGTTCAGGGCAAGGGGCCACAATTAAGTTGCAGGCGTGATCAGAAAAATGAGGTAGGAACAAGCATATTTACAGAGGAGAAGATCCTAACAGAACTCTCAAAACTGAAAGTGGATAAATCAATGGGGCCTGATGGGATACATCCAAGGATACTAACTGAGCTTAAAGGGGTTACACCATTAACAGAATTATTAAACCAGTCACTAGCTACTGAAGTAATTCCAGAGGACTGTAAAAAAGCAACCGTCCCACTGCACAAAAGTGGAAGCAAGGAAGAGGCAAGCAACTACCGACCAGTGAGCCTTACATCAGAAGTTGGGAAATTGATGGAAACACTCTTAAAAGAAAGAGTCGTAGATTATCTCAAATCCAGCAATTTGCAGGATCCCAAACAGCATGGATTTACTGGGGGGAGATCAAGTCAAACAAATCTTATTGACTTTTTTGACTGGGTGACTAAGGAAATAGGTAAAGGGGGGGCATATATATAGCTTATCTAGACTTTCGTAAGGCTTTTGACATTGTTCCACATCGCAAACTGTTAAATAAACTGGAAAGCATGGGATTGGTTACAAAGATAGCTGAATGGATAAGATCATGGCTGCAGGATAGGAAACAGAGTTGTAGTAAACGGAGTGCGGTCTCAAGAAGGAAATGTTACCAGTGGAGTACCTCAGGGATCTGTACTTTGACCAGTGCTTTTTAATATCTTTATTTGTGATATTGCAATGGTACTGAAGGGAAACTATGCCTTTTTGCAGATGACACAAAGGTATGCAACAGGGTAGACACACCAGGAGGGGTAAAACAAATGATTGATGATCTAGGTAGACTAGAGGAATGGTCAAGAACGTGGCAACTACAGTTTAATGGCAAAAAATGCAAGATCATGCACTTGGGTCTCAAAAATCCAAAGGCTAAATATAGTATTAATGGCAATATACTGGAAACTACTGAAGAGGAAAGGGATCTACAAGTCACTATTTCAGGTGACTTAAAGGCAAGCAAACAGTGTAACAAAGCAATGAGGAAGGCAAGTCAGATGCTTGGTTGCATAGGGAGAGGAATCAGTAGTAGAAAGAAAGAAGTGATAATACCAATGTATAGGTCATTGGTACATCCTCATCTGAAATACTGTGTTCAGTCCTGGAAGCCATATCTCAAGAAGGATATAATACATTAGAGACTGTACAAAGAAGGGCAACTAAAATGGTGCAAGGTCTACACCACAAAACGTACTAGGAAAGACTAACAGATCTTAATATGTATAGTTTGTAGCAGAGAAGGGAAAGGGGGGACATGATAGAAACGTTCAAATATATAAAGGGTTTTAACAAGGTAAAGGAAGGAGACATTCTTCAATGAAAGAGAAGTATTAGAAAAAGAGGACATGTTCTGAAACTGTAGGTAGGTTCAGGGGAAATTTGAGGAAAAATTACTTCACAGAAAGGGTAGTGGACAAGTGGAATAGCCTCCCCTCATAGGTAGTAGAGGCTAAGACAGTAGAGCACTTTAAACATGCATGGGATAGACATAATATCCTTCAGAAGAAGTAAGGATCAATAAGGGTTGAGGTAAAATATGTTTAAAAATGGGGCAGACTAGATGAGCCAAGTGCTTCTTATCTGCAGTCAAAATGTTTCGCTGACAAGGTTCCCGGCTGCAATAAAACTCTTTTGGAGTACACACTGAAGGGGGGGCAAATTAGGTAACATAGAGCCAGTTTGTACAGGGGCCTCCAAATTACTTCTTTTTCCTGCCAGTACAGGTACGGACTGTCTGACATGCCTACTTGGATGCTGTCACCGATGTAATCCACCTTCTCCCCCAATCGCTCAGTTTAGACGGCCAGCCAACTCTAGGAAGAGTCGTGGTGGTTCCGAACTTCTTCCATTTATGGATGATGGAGGCCACTGTGCTCATTGGGACCTTCAAAGCAGCAGATATTTTTCTGTACCCTTCCCCAGATTTGTACCTCGAGACAATCCTGTCTCGGAGGTCTACAGACAATTCCTTGGACTTCATGCTTGGTTTGTGTTCTGACATGCACTGTCAAGTGTGGGACCTTATATAGACAGGTGTATGCCTTTCAAAATCATGTTCAATCAACTGAATTTACAACAGGTGGACTCCAATTAAGATAAAGAAACATCTCAAGGATGATCAATGGAAACAGGATGCACCTGAGCTCAATTTGAGCTTCATGGCAAAAGCCGCAAATACTTATGTACATGTGATTTCTTAGTGTGTTTTTATTAAATTTGCAAAAATCTCAAAAAAGCTTTTTACACGTTGTCATTATGGGGTATTGTGTGTAGAATTTTGAGGACAAAAGTGAATTTATTCCATTTTGGAATAAGGCTGTAACATAACAAAATGTGGAAAAGGTGAAGCATTGTAAATACTTTCCAGATGCACTGTATAATGTGGATTAGGAGCACAGTATGACATATAGGGGCCTATTCATGATGTTAATTATCGGGTCCGAAACGGACCCCGATAATTAACATTCTAATTCGCCGCGGCCACCGAAACAATTCAGCATTGCTCCGGCGCGATGGCAGCTCATGTGAAATCAGCTTTTCGGAGCAGTGAATCTTTTCACTGCTCCTGTTGGAGCAGTGACGGTGGTGCGCATGCGTGACCTACAGGTCACGCATGCGCACAAGAGCCCCGATGTCCGGCGGAAGGAGCCAGACAGGGGCGGAGGGATCCAAAAGGATCCCTTCTCGCAACCCGGACCTACTTCCCATAGGGAAGAGCGGGTTGCGAACCCCAAGCGGGGGTATTCGCCATCTGAAGATGGCGAATGCCCCCGCACTTAAGCGCCGAAAATATAATATTTTCGGAGCTTGATGAATTCTGTCCCCATACTAGTGTATGGGGACAGCGGGCCATTCCGCAAACGGAAGGTAAGTAGGAGATATCTGTGATATCTCCTGCTTCACCTTCTTAATGAATGGCCCGAATACTTAATTGTCACAATTGCAGGTGAAAATGTGCTTTTTCACCTTCTTTTGTGACAATTAAGTAATGATGCATAGGCCCCATAATGTGGATTAGGGGCACAGTATGACATATAATGTGGATTAGGGGCACAGTGTGACATCTAATGTGGATTAGGAGCACAGTGTGACATATAATGTGGATTAGGGGCACAGTGTGACATATTAAGTTGGTTAGGAGCACAGTTTGACATATAAGGACAGCGTAAGGCAAGTGCAATCTGACTGAGCCAGTTTAAACACCGTGGTTGTGGGAGCAGTATACCTGTAAAGAATTATGATGTTAGTGTCAGTCATTAGTGTTAGCCTATAGGGATCCTTGGGGGTGCGGCCTTGCTGGTATATTAGGTATGTTAGCTAAAGACTCCTCCTCTTCGTTTCTGGAAATTACTAGTCCAGAAGTCAGGGAAGTGTCTGTACAATCTCATCTTAATGAATTGCTCTGTTTTTACTTGCTCTTCATTTCTTTTTCTATACTTCTTCTGTTCTTTTCTTCCTCCTCTTGTATCCCAGTCTGTGCTGCTGTCCCTCAAATTGCCTTTTTAACTTTTAAATCTTCCTTGTGCCTTTCCTAATTTTCTTATCCCTTCCCCACCTCCTATTGCGCGGCTTCCCCCTTGCTATGCCCCGCTGTCCTGTGAAGCGTTCAGACTGCTCTGCCTTTTCAGCCGGAGTGGGGCCCGCTGTGATCCGCGCCGCTGGCAGTCACGTGACACTCCGGCGCGGGTCACGGTGACGGCAGTAGTAGCTTTGCAGGAGCCGGGGGCAGTTGGCAGCCCAGGCTCCGGGCAGTGTTGTGTAGCACGACAGAGGATGGCTTCCTCTACCGGACCGGGGCTAGACGGGAGTCGCGCGGCTGGCGGACACGTGGCCCACCGCGACCCTGGGTCCCGGCTCAGGTCACCGCTTGTCATGACAACGCCGGGGTGTTGCTCCCGGTGGCTTAGTGAATTTCCTGTGGGCCCCGTCGCGGCGCATAATGTTGAGAGACGCGGGCGCATCTCTAGGCTTCCCCAATATGGCAGAGGTGGGGTTCGCGGCACCTCCGCTTCTGCTGGTCGGTGTTAGGCCTGCTAGAGGGAGTAGGTTTCACTTCCTCTTCTTCTACTGTACAGGGGATATGATGCCCAATACAATAGAATATAGTAATACTGGAGGTTGCTAGTATCGCATGTTCTTCTCAGTGTCACGGATTACATAGCACCACCTTTTGACATGTGTCAGCCAGTGATGGGTGATCTGTGCACCAACAGGGAGATCTGGAAAGCATGCACTGTTGGAAATGTGCTGCTATAGAGCCTATTATGCATACCTCCCAACTTTTCAGAACTGGAAGGGGGGACAGAGCGCGAGCGCCCAAAAAAGGGGTGTGGCTTCTGAAAAGGGGCGGAGCCAACTGAAAACGGGGTGGAGCCTCGCGCCTTCCCCCGTTTTCGTCACTATAGGTGGCGTGCCCAGCACTCTCAGAGATGCTGGGCAGCCCCCCAGGCTCTCCCTTCGCTAGTGAACAGATGCCGTGCGATGCGCACAGCATCTGTTCACCTTCTGCACACCCGCTGCTCTGCTAGGCAGAGAAGCGGGTGTGCTCTCCCCAACTTCCCCCCCACTGCGGGACTGTCCCGCTGGTATGCATTATGTACATATATGACCAGGGCAGTGCTAGATCCTTATGCTGTTCCCCCAGAACCCCAGACTTGCTCCAATGATCTGGAATGGTGACCACATCTAAAATAAAAACATTCAGCTCAGGCAGATGGCTCTACTGCCCATTATAATGGCTTATTGAGTGCTGGTCCTGTATATGCTGGAGTTAATGCACACTCATTTTGTATGACATATATTAAAGCGGGATTAGTGCTAATTATTACTCATTCAGCAATTAGCCACACTCTAAAATCAAACATTGGGAACCCTCCCCTTTCTAGAAATCCTTCATTTGTCACTGATGGGGGTCACTTACACTGGGTCACACCTACGCTCTGCCATTAGCACTACGTGTGCGGCGGGTGCGCTTAAGCAATTCACGTGTTTCTTCCCCGGCCGCTTTTGCTAGGTGATGCTGCACCTGTAGTGCAACAGGTTCCATTACCTCACAACTATAGAAAATAGGGGCGCTTGTAAAAGGCTGTTGGTTTGGGTAATATTCTAGTTTATTACACATTTCACAATTAAGACCTATTCATTTACTCAAAATACACAGATGGAATAATTCATAGGACCTATTGCCACGATATATCTGTAAAGCAGGGATGCGGCTCCGATGACACAAAAACATTAAAGCATACGTATAAAAACCTATGTCAAGGTCATAAAAATAAAATTTTTAAAAATCAAACACCAGTCTTAGCATGGGTATAAGCAGCAGAACATGAGGGGTAACTATTCTATCACAGCCAATCAGCAGGCGAATAAAAAATTTTAATTTGTTGGCAGCGCAGTTCACGTCGGTGCAGTCATCTGCACGCTTGCAGAACACTTTGGCCCCCCTCCCCGACGGGTCAGCTTTTGCACGTTTTCGGTTTGCAAGGGGGTGTTAAGTCCTGGTGCTGCACTCTTGGTCTCTCATTCTACGTCTGTGAATGTGGCTAGGGATTTTTTGTGCCTGTTGTCCCTCTGCAGCTGTTGCTGCGGCTGTGACCTCTGCTGATCAGATTGATGGCGCAGTGGTTTACTGAATAGATTGGTTGCGTTGCTAAAATGGGTCACGTTAGCTGGCTGGACCAATTTGAATTTCATTTGCCCAAATTGGCGTTTGCAATGCCGTTTCATGGCGCATTCCGTGTTTTGCCGGCTGCGCTGCTTTAGCGGATGTATTGTGCGGCGCGGATTCTATTTTGCGCAGGATGCATCACGGGCAGGGTGCTTGTTAGCGCTTCTTCAGCATGCTATCCAGGGGTTTAGACTACTCGCTTTCAGGGGTTTGGAGGGATTTTTATTTTTCCTACGGAGGCAACAAATAGTTCCCCATATAAGTAGAAAAGATCCTAGTAGGTTTTGTTTTTACCTCCAGCCTGGTTAGCATGCTTGTATTTGTCACTAACATCGTTATTGTTGTTTTATGTTGTTTTGTCTGTGGATGGATAGAGGAATGCTGTGGCGTGAATTGAAGGGGCGTCTGATGAATACGATGTAAATGTTTGGTTGGCCTAAAGGTGTTGATCGTGCACATGGGCATGATGGCGGAGTTGTTGGTTCATCAGGCACTCATGATCTGATACATGCATTTGATAGGTCTGATGGGGACCTTAGTTTATCATGCACTCATTATCTAATACATGCATTTCTTGGGTCTGATGGGGACCTTTTTGTCAGGGGCAATTTTTGCTTCTGTTTTGTGGAGGCGTTGTTTAAGGTGATGGTGGAGTTGGGTTTAGTTTGGTGGCGGGCTGCGGCTTGGATTTGCCTCGCTTTGGCGGAAAGAATGGTAGTGTGCTTTTAATTATACAAATTAGATGGGTGCGCTCTCCTGGTTCAATGATAGGCCAAACACGTCCCTTCCGGGAATGACACAGCCCGTCCGGGCGTGCTTTTTGGTGAGAGTTGAACACCAACGAGTGATGTGTTTGGTCTGCATGTGTCTGTGGGAGTGTCCGTTCTTTATTGTCCGCCACCATACTATAAGCTGAAAATTAATTTCAATTGGCAACATCTAATTAGATAACCCAAATTTAATATGATTAATTATTAATAATCTGATGTCAAATAAATTTGACCTTTAATTTTAAATCCAACTCCTGTTGTCCGTGTGTTTATTCTTAGATAAGTTTTAGTTGTGTTAAGTCGGTAAGGTATAGTACGCATATCAACCATAGGGAGTTTATGTAGATTAGGTGCACAGTGTGACATATAATGTAGATTAGGAGCACAGTGTGACATATAATTTGGATTAGGGGCACAGTGTGACATATAATGTGGATTAGGAGCACAGTGTGACATATAATTTGGATTAGGGGCACAGTGTGACATATAATGTGGATTAGGAGCACAGTGTGACATATAATGTGGATTAGGAACACAGTGTGACATATAATTTGGATTAGGGGCACAGTGTGACATATAATGTGGATTAGGAGCACAGTGTGACATATAATGTAGATTAGGAGCACAGTGTGACATATAATTTGGATTAGGGGCACAGTGTGACATATAATGTGGATTAGGAGCACAGTGTGACATATAATGTGGATTAGGAGCACAGTTTGACATATAATGTGGATTAGGAGCACAGTGTGACATATAATTTGGATTAGGGGCACAGTGTGACATATAATGTGGATTAGGAGCACAGTGTGACATATAATGTGGATTAGGAACACAGTGTGACATATAATTTGGATTAGGAACACAGTGTGACATATAATTTGGATTAGGGGCACAGTGTGACATATAATGTGGATTAGGAGCACAGTGTGACATATAATTTGGATTAGGAGCACAGTGTGACATATAATGTGGATTAGGAACACAGCGTGACATATAATGTGGATTAGGAACACAGTGTGACATATAATGTGGATTAGGAACACAGTGTGACATATAATGTGGATTAGGAACACAGTGTGACATATAATTTGGATTAGGGGCACAGTGTGACATATAATGTGGATTAGGAGCACAGTGTGACATATAATTTGGATTAGGAACACAGTGTGACATATAATTTGGATTAGGAACACAGTGTGACATATAATTTGGATTAGGGGCACAGTGTGACATATAATGTGGATTAGGAGCACAGTGTGACATATAATTTGGATTAGGAGCACAGTGTGACATATAATGTGGATTAGGAACACAGCGTGACATATAATGTGGATTAGGAACACAGTGTGACATATAATGTGGATTAGGAACACAGTGTGACATATAATGTGGATTAGGAACTAGGGGTGAGCGGGTTCGGATTTCTGAAATCCGAACCCCCCCGAGCCCCCCCGATCCGAGTCCGATCCGAGTCAGGCTCGACTTTTCCCGCCTGACTCGGATCTGAAATCGAGGCAAAACGTCATCTTCCCGCCTTCCGAGTCTCGCGGGTTTTGGATCCTATATAAGGTACACACGTCGGCGCCATTTTCTCACTCGGCTGTGGACAGTGAAGAGGGAGGGTGGGAGTTAGGGCTGTGTAGTGTAGTGTAGTGTAGTGCTGCTGTTGTCCACTACTTCAAAGTCCATAGGGGCTGGCTGTGTTGTGCTGTGCTGCTGTTGTTAATAGGGGCTGTGTCCACTACTTCAAAGTCCATAGGGGCTGGCTGGACTGTGTTGTGCAGTCAGTTCTCCATAGGGGCTGTGTCCACTCCAAAGTCCTGTGCAGTGTCCCAGTCCTAAAGGAGTGCTGTAGTGTTGTCCAGGGGGTGCTCTGTCCATCAGGGGTGCTCCCCCCAAGTGCTAAAAAAATAATATATTTTCTGTGTTTGTGAATTGTGTGCGCAGTAGCCGCACGTGCATCAACAAAGTAGTGCCAAGCGTGCGCCTGTGTCATAAGTAAAGGGCCGGCTGGCTTGACCGTTAAGGGTGCTGTAACCCCCGAAAGTACACTCCAGTCCAAACCAAAAAAAAAATTATTTTCTGTGTTTGTGAATTGTGTGCGCAGTAGCCGCACGTGCATCAACACAGTAGTGCCAAGCGTGCGCCTGTGTCATAAGTAAAGGGCCGGCTGGCTTGACCGTTAAGGGTGCTGTAACCCCCGAAAGTACACTCCAGTCCAAACCAAAAAAAAAATTATTTTCTGTGTTTGTGAATTGTGTGCGCAGTAGCCGCACGTGCATCAACAAAGTAGTGCCAAGCGTGCGCCTGTGTCATAAGTAAAGGGCCGGCTGGCTTGACCGTTAAAGGGTGCTGTAACCCCCGAAAGTACACTCCAGTCCAAACCAAAAAAAAATTATTTTCTGTGTTTGTGAATTGTGTGCGCAGTAGCCGCACGTGCATCAACAAAGTAGTGCCAAGCGTGCGCCTGTGTCATAAGTAAAGGGCCGGCTGGCTTGACCGTTAAGGGTGCTGTAACCCCCGAAAGTACACTCCAGTCCAAACCAAAAAAAAAATTATTTTCTGTGTTTGTGAATTGTGTGCGCAGTAGCCGCACGTGCATCAACAAAGTAGTGCCAAGCGTGCGCCTGTGTCATAAGTAAAGGGCCGGCTGGCTTGACCGTTAAGGGTGCTGTAACCCCCGAAAGTACACTCCAGTCCAAACCAAAAAAAAAATTATTTTCTGTGTTTGTGAATTGTGTGCGCAGTAGCCACACGTGCATCAACAAAGTAGTGCCAAGCGTGCACCTGTGTCATAAGTAAAGGGCCGGCTGGCTTGACCGTTAAGGGTGCTGTAACCCCCGAAAGTACACTCCAGTCCAAACCAAAAAAAAAATTATTTTCTGTGTTTGTGAATTGTGTGCGCAGTAGCCGCACGTGCATCAACAAAGTAGTGCCAAGCGTGCGCCTGTGTCATAAGTAAAGGGCCGGCTGGCTTGACCGTTAAAGGGTGCTGTAACCCCCAAAGTACACTCCAGTCCAAACCAAAAAAAAAATTATTTTCTGTGTTTGTGAATTGTGTGCGCAGTAGCCGCACGTGCATCAACAAAGTAGTGCCAAGCGTGCGCCTGTGTCATAAGTAAAGGGCCGGCTGGCTTGACCGTTAAAGGGTGCTGTAACCCCCGAAAGTACACTCCAGTCCAAACCAAAAAAAAATTATTTTCTGTGTTTGTGAATTGTGTGCGCAGTAGCCGCACGTGCATCAACAAAGTAGTGCCAAGCGTGCGCCTGTGTCATAAGTAAAGGGCCGGCTGGCTTGACCGTTAAGGGTGCTGTAACCCCCGAAAGTACACTCCAGTCCAAACCAAAAAAAAAATTATTTTCTGTGTTTGTGAATTGTGTGCGCAGTAGCCGCACGTGCATCAACAAAGTAGTGCCAAGCGTGCGCCTGTGTCATAAGTAAAGGGCCGGCTGGCTTGACTGTTAAAGGGTGCTGTAACCCCCGAAAGTACACTCCAGTCCAAACCAAAAAAAAATTATTTTCTGTGTTTGTGAATTGTGTGCGCAGTAGCCGCACGTGCATCAACAAAGTAGTGCCAAGCGTGCGCCTGTGTCATAAGTAAAGGGCCGGCTGGCTTGACCGTTAAGGGTGCTGTAACCCCCGAAAGTACACTCCAGTCCAAACCAAAAAAAATATTATTTTCTGTGTTTGTGAATTGTGTGCGCAGTAGCCGCACGTGCATCAACAAAGTAGTGCCAAGCGTGCGCCTGTGTCATAAGTAAAGGGCCGGCTGGCTTGACCGTTAAAGGGTGCTGTAACCCCCGAAAGTACACTCCAGTCCAAACCAAAAAAAAATTATTTTCTGTGTTTGTGAATTGTGTGCGCAGTAGCCGCACGTGCATCAACAAAGTAGTGCCAAGCGTGCGCCTGTGTCATAAGTAAAGGGCCGGCTGGCTTGACCGTTAAAGGGTGCTGTAACCCCCAAAGTACACTCCAGTCCAAACCAAAAAAAAAATTATTTTCTGTGTTTGTGAATTGTGTGCGCAGTAGCCGCACGTGCATCAACAAAGTAGTGCCAAGCGTGCGCCTGTGTCATAAGTAAAGGGCCGGCTGGCTTGACCGTTAAAGGGTGCTGTAACCCCCAAAGTACACTCCAGTCCAAACCAAAAAAAATATTATTTTCTGTGTTTGTGAATTGTGTGCGCAGTAGCCGCACGTGCATCAACAAAGTAGTGCCAAGCGTGCGCCTGTGTCATAAGTAAAGGGCCGGCTGGCTTGACCGTTAAGGGTGCTGTAACCCCCGAAAGTACACTCCAGTCCAAACCAAAAAAAAATGATTTTCTGTGTTTGTGAATTGTGTGCGCAGTAGCCGCACGTGCATCAACAAAGTAGTGCCAAGCGTGCGCCTGTGTCATAAGTAAAGGGCCGGCTGGCTTGACCGTTAAAGGGTGCTGTAACCCACAAAGTACACTCCAGTCCAAACCAAAAAAAAAATTATTTTCTGTGTTTAGCCGCACGTATATATCAAATCGATATAACATAAATGGAGGACCAAACTTTCTCCGATAAAAATAAAATAGAGAAAGATCAAGAACCACTTCCTCCTAGTGCTGAAGCTGCTGCCACTAGTCATGACATAGACGATAACATGCCATCAACGTCGTCTGCCAAGGCCGATGCCCAATGTCATAGTAGAGGGCACATACAATCCCAAATGGCAAAGTTCAGGAAAATGACCTTGAAAAAGACATTTAAATCAGCTGAAGAGAAACGTAAACTTGCCAATATGCCATTTACGACACGGAGTGGCAAGGAACGGCTAAGGTCGATCCCTAGTATGTTCATGACTAGTGGTTCAGCTTCACATGACGATGGAAGCCCTCCTCCCACTAAAAAAATCAAAAGAGTTAAGCTGGCAAAAGCACAGCGAAGAACTGTGCTTTCTAAGAAGATATCACAAATCCCCAAGGAGAGTCCAAGTGTGGTGGTGGTTGCGATGCCTGACCTTCCCAGCACTGGACGGGAAGAGGTGGCTCTTTCCACCATTTGCACGCCCCCTGCAAGTGCTGAAAGGAGCACCCACAGTCCACTTGCTGATATGCAAATTGAAGATGTCACTGTTGAAGTACAACAGGATGAGGATACTGGTGTAGCTGGCGCTGAGGAGGAAGTTGGCGAGGAGGATTCTGATGGTGATGTGGTTTGTTTAAATCAGGCTCCGGGGGAGACAGTTGTTGTCCGTGGGATGAAAAAGCCCATCACGGTCATGCCTGGGCAGAAGACCAAACATTCCACCTCTTTGGTCTGGCAATATTTCTATCCAAATCCGGACAACAACTGTCTTGCCATATGTACCATATGTAAAGGTGGAATAAGTAGGGGTAGGGACGTCAACCACCTAGGAACATCCTCCCTTATACGGCACCTGCAGCGCGTTCATAAAAAGTTACTGTCAAGTTCAGAAACTTTGGCTAAGACCGTAAGCAGTCCAGGGACACCTAAATCCCGTTGTCCTGTTGTATCCAAGCGCCTGCAAACCACACCGTCAACTCCCTCCTCGTCAATTTCCTCCTTAGTCAGGATCGGAAGTAGTCCTGCAGGCCATGTCACTGGCATGACTGACTCTCCTATCCGGGATTCCTCTGGAGGATCCTGCATTGCTACGCCTACTGCTGCCGCTGCTGCTGTTGCTGCTGCTGGGAGTCGTTCATCATCCCAGAGAGGAAGTAGGAACACCACTACTTTTACTAAACAATTGACCCTCCAACAGTCCTTAGCGAGGAGGATGAAGTACGACAGCAGTCATCCTGAAGCAAAACGTATAACTGAGGCCTTGACTGCTATGTTGGTGTTAGACGTGCGTCCGGTATCCGCCATTAGTGCAGTGGGATTTAGACAATTGATGGAGGTAGTGTGTCCCCGGTTCCAAATCCCGTCTAGATTCCACTTCACTAGGCAGGCGATACCGAGACTGTACAGAAACGTCAGAAAAAGTGTACTCAGTGTCCTGAAAAATGCCGTTGTACACAATGTCCACTTAACCACGGACATGTGGACAAGTGGAACAGGGCAGACTAAGGACTATATGACTGTGACAGCCCACTGGGTAGATGTATCACCTTACGCAGCAACAGCAGCAGCGTCACCAGTAGCAGCATCTCAGAAACGCCAGCTCGTTACAAGGCAGGCTACGCTGTCTATCACCGGTTTCAGTAAGAGGCACACCGCCGACAACCTCTTAGAGAAACTGAGGGAAATCATCGCCCAGTGGCTTACCCCACTTAGACTCTCCTGGGGATTTGTGATATCTGACAACGCCACCAATATTGTGCGGGCATTACATCTGGGCAAATTCCAGCACGTCCCATGTTTTGCTCACACAATAAACTTGGTGGTGCAGAATTTTCTGAAAAGCGACAGGGGCGTGCAGGAGACGCTTTGGGTGGCCCGAAAAATTTCTGGCCACTTTCGCCATTCAGCGACTGCGTGCCGAAGACTGGAGCGCCAGCAAACACTCTTGAACCTGCCCCGCCATCACCTGAAGCAAGAGGTTGTGACGCGGTGGAACTCAACCCTCTATATGCTTCAGAGGATGGAGGAGCAGCAAAAGGCCATACAAGCCTATACATCCACCTATGACATAGGCAAAGGAGGGGGTATGCACCTGACTCAAGCGCAGTGGAGAATGATTTCCGTGTTGTGCAAGGTTCTCCAGCCCTTCGAACTTGCCACACGTGAAGTCAGTTCAGACACTGCCAGCTTGAGTCAGGTCATTCCCCTCATCAGGCTTTTGCAGAAGCAGCTGGAGAAAGTGAAGGAGGAGCTAAGACGGAGCGATTCCGCTCGGCATGTGGGACTTGTGGATGAAGCCCTTCATTCGCTTTGCCAGGATTCCAGGGTGGTCAATCTGTTGAAATCAGACCACTACCTTTTGGCCACCGTGCTCGATCCTAGGTTTAAAGCCTATGTGGTGTCTCTCTTTCCGGCCGACACAAGCCTGCAGAGGTGCAAAGACCTGCTGGTGAACACACTGTCAGCTGAAGCGGAACGTGACACGTCAACGGCTCCTTCTTCATTTTCTCCTGCAACTGGGGCTGCCAGGAAAAAACTTAGGTATCCTAAGCAACCCGCTGGCGGTGATGCAGGGCAGGCAGGACCAAGTTTGGACATCTGGTCCGGACTGAAGGACCTGGCAACAATTTCTGACATGTCTACTGTCACTGCATATGATACTGTCACCATTGACAGAATGGTGGAGGATTACATCGGTGACAGCATCCAAGTAGGCATGGCAGACAGTCCATACCTGTACTGGCAGGAAAAAGAGGCAATTTGGAGGCCCCTGTACAAACTGGCTCTATTTTACCTGAGTTGCCCCCCCTCCAGTGTGTACTCCGAAAGAGTGTTTAGTGCAGCCGGGAACCTTGTCAGCGAAAGGCGTAGGAGGTTGCTTCCACAGAATGTGGAGAAGATGATGTTCATCAAAATGAATTATCAGCTCTTCCAGGGAGACCAGCCTCCAGAAGGTACAGAGGGACCTGTGGTGGTGGATTCAAGTGGGGACGAGTTAATACTTTGTGAGGATGAGGATGTACACACTGAAGAGGGTGAGGAATCGGTGGATGAGGAGGATGAGGATGACATCTTGCCTCCATAGAGCCAGTTTGTGCAGGGACACATTAATTGCCAGCTTGTTTTGTGGGGGCCCAAACGAACCAATCATTTCAGCCACAGTTGTGTGGCAGACCCTGGCGCTGAAATGATTGGTTTGTTAAAGTGTGCATGTCCTGTTTATACAACATAAGGGTGGGTGGGAGGGCCCAAGGCCAATTCCATCTTGCACCTCTTTTTTTTCTTTGCATTATGTACAGTTTGGGGCCTAGTTTTTCAAACTGCCATCCTGTCTGCCACTGCAGTGTCACTCCTAGATGGGTCACGTGTTTGTGCCGCCCACTCGTGTCGCTTAGCATAGTCATCCAGCTACCTCGGTGCAACCTTTTGGACATAAAAACACTATTGTGAGGTGTGAGGTGTTCAGAATAGACTGGAAATGAGTGGAAATTAAGGTTATTGAGGTTAATAATAGCATAGGAGCAGAAAAACCTACAAATTCTGTGATTTTAGCTGTTTTTATGCTTTTTTAAAAAAAAATACAGATCCAAAACACAAAACCCAGAACCCAAAACACGGAAGGGTGGTTTTGGCAAAACCAATCCAGATCCAAAACACGAAGAAAGATCCAGATCCAAAACCAAAACACAAAACACGAAAAGTGGCCGGTGCACACCCCTATTAGGAACACAGTGTGACATATAGGGGCATATTCAATTGGGGGCGAGAAAAGCAAAAATCCAGCACCTGCGAGGTATTACCTGTAGGTGCAGGAATTTTGCTATTCAATTAGGTGCGTGTATTTTTTTTTTATTCTGAGCCCCAGGAGTTTTTTATTCTCTCCTCCAGAGCAAGTCTGAGCTTTTTTTTTTATGAAATCGTTAAATTTAGGAAAAGTCAATGGGACTTGCTCTGTGACTGTGGCGGCACCCCCCCCCCCCCCCCTGGGGACTAATTAAGCAATTGGAAGTTTAAATCAGCTTAATTAGTCCTTAATTACTTACCTACTGCAGCGCTGTCTTCTGCATCCAGTGTCGGGAGCCGGCTCTTCTGCAGCAGGGTGAGTATGTCGGTATGTGTGTGTGTGAGTGTGTGTGCAAGTGTGTATAAGTGAGTGTTTGTGTGTGAGTGTTGTGTGTGTGACCCCCGGTGTGTGTGCCACCCCAGTGTCTGTGCCCCCCCCCGTAATGGGTGCTGGGAGAACTACATCTCCCAGCAGCCCTTGCTCCCACCAGCTCCTGGAGCCTCCCAGCAGCTCTCAGGACTCCCAGGAGCCCCCTCTACAGTGAAGGGAGTCCACTGGGAGCCATGGAGACCACCAGAGACCCCTGGGCAGGTAAGAGTAGAATTATTTTGTCATGTGGTGTGGGGTTTTCAGCTCCGAAAACCCTGCAACCACTTTTCTTTTTAATTGGATACTGCAGGTATCGGGAGCGCGCATACCCGCGGTAGTCCAAAATTGGCCGTGAGGGGCGCAAGGTTATTTCCTCGCTATATCTCGCTCCCAATTGAATATGCCCCTTTATGAGGATTTTTTTGGTGGCCAAACATTTTAGCCTCAGCTGGTGGCAGAAGTGTTTTAAAAGCATCTAAAACTTAAATTATATTAAATATCAAAGTCCCTAAAACTTATGGGAAGACATTTGCTGATGGCGTCGCAAGGATGGTGGGGGCCATGCTGCATTCGGCAGCATGGCCATTGCTAACGATGTTGCCTGTTGAAACTTCGATGTCGCTCATGATGAGCGGGAGTGTGCACCATCAGTGACATAGCGGGCACACACTGGCCGAAGATTCTCAAGTGCATGTGTCTCAGGGTATGTGCATACAGCATCTCAGGGTGTGTGCATTCGGCAGCATGGCCCTTGCTAACGATGTCGCCTGTCGAAACTGCGATGTTGCTGACGATGAGCGGGAGTGTGCACCATCAGCGACATAGCGAGTACACACTGGCTGATGTGCCCAATATTTCATATGATCTGGCCAGATTGGACAACATATCGTGTAGTGCACTTTTACCCGGTATGCGTAGCTAAAGAATCTCAAGTGCATGCGTCTCAGGGTGTGTGCATACAGTCCTAGGGGTCTATTCATAAAGAAAATGAAAACGGAATTATTTTCACTATATATCGCATCGGTTTGATGTTATATAGCTTTGTTAGATAACAATTCATGTATACTTACCTTTCTGGCGATGCGGTCTGGTATCCAGGGGTCCAAGGGAATGTCTTTAGGTGCGTTCCAGGGTGAGCAGCCAGGAGGCAAAGGTAGGTCCTTCCTGCTCATGCGCCAGTGGCTGAGGTCATGGGAGGCTGCAGTGGCTGCTGGGACATCAAGGGGCCGAGCCAGCACCGGGTGCTGGGCACTGCAGACAGAAGACAGGGAGGGAAGTAACTTCCCTGCCCGCTTTGTGACGGTGTTCATATTACGCTATCCTGAGAAGGCGATACTGAACACACAGGAGAAGAGGAAAACTGAGCTTTCCGTCTTTTAATGACTCGCACTCACGATACTAAAGTATGGTGATGTGATTCAGCCACGGATCCGGGGTGCTGCTGGAGAAGTAATGAACTTCTAACCGGTATCCCGCTCTGTGAATAACACCAAGCAGATAAAAGCCCTGTTTACTGCAAAAAAGGACTTTTCTCAAATCCGTGAATAGAGCCCATTATCTTATTGTCTTATTAACAAATCATTCAGTATTCTGTTGGTAAATGGGACTTTTGGGAGCTAATGTCATACAGAAGCCATGTATAAGACAAGAATACAACACACTGAAGCAGTACGGTATATATGTATACATATATATATATATATATTAGGGGTGTGCACCGGCCACTTTTCGTGTTTTGTGTTTTGGTTTTGGATCTGGATCTTTCTTCGTGTTTTGGATCTGGATTGGTTTTGCCAAAACCACCCTTCCGTGTTTTGGGTTCTGGGTTTTGTGTTTTGGATCTGTATTTTTTTTTTAAAAAGCATAAAAACAGCTAAAATCACAGAATTTGTTGGTTTCTCTGCTCCTATGCTATTATTAACCTCAATAACCTTAATTTCCACTCATTTCCAGTCTATTCTGAACACCTCACACCTCACAATAGTGTTTTCATGTCCAAAAGGTTGCACCGAGGTAGCTGGATGACTATGCTAAGCGACACGAGTGGGCGGCACAAACACGTGACCCATCTAGGAGTGACACTGCAGTGGCAGACAGGATGGCAGTTAGAAAAACTAGGCCCCAAACTGTACATAATGCAAAGAAAAAAAAGAAGTGCAAGATGGAATTGTCCTTGGGCCCTCCCACCCACCCTTATGTTGTATAAACAGGACATGCACACTTTAACAAATCAATCATTTCAGCGCCAGGGTCTGCCACACAACTGTGGCTGAAATGATTGGTTCGTTTGGGCCCCCACAAAACAAGCTGGCAATTAATGTGTCCCTGCACAAACTGGCTCTACGGAGGCAAGATGTCATCCTCATCCTCCTCATCCACCGATTCCTCACCCTCTTCAGTGTGTACATCCTCATCCTCACAAAGTATTAACTCGTCCCCACTTGAATCCACCACCACAGGTCCCTCTGTACCTTCTGGAGGCTGGTCTCCCTGGAAGAGCTGATAATTCATTTTGATGAACATCATCTTCTCCACATTCTGTGGAAGCAACCTCCTACGCCTTTCGCTGACAAGGTTCCCGGCTGCACTAAACACTCTTTCGGAGTACACACTGGAGGGGGGGCAACTCAGGTAAAATAGAGCCAGCTTGTACAGGGGCCTCCAAATTGCCTCTTTTTCCTGCCAGTACAGGTATGGACTGTCTGACATGCCTACTTGGATGCTATCACCGATGTAATCCTCCACCATTCTGTCAATGGTGACAGTATCATATGCAGTGACAGTAGACATGTCAGAAATTGTTGCCAGGTCCTTCAGTCCGGACCAGATGTCCAAACTTGGTCCTGCCTGCCCTGCATCACCGCCAGCGGGTTGCTTAGGATACCTAAGTTTTTTCCTGGCAGCCCCAGTTGCGGGAGAAAATGAAGAAGGAGCCGTTGACGTGTCACGTTCCGCTTCAGCTGACAGTGTGTTCACCAGCAGGTCTTTGCACCTCTGCAGGCTTGTGTCAGCCGGAAAGAGAGACACCACATAGGCTTTAAACCTAGGATCAAGCACGGTGGCCAAAATGTAGTGGTCTGATTTCAACAGATTGACCACCCTGGAATCCTGGCAAAGCGAATGAAGGGCTTCATCCACAAGTCCCACATGCCGAGCGGAATCGCTCCGTCTTAGCTCCTCCTTCACTTTCTCCAGCTGCTTCTGCAAAAGCCTGATGAGGGGAATGACCTGACTCAAGCTGGCTGTGTCTGAACTGACTTCACGTGTGGCAAGTTCGAAGGGCTGGAGAACCTTGCACAACACGGAAATCATTCTCCACTGCGCTTGAGTCAGGTGCATACCCCCTCCTTTGCCTATGTCATAGGTGGATGTATAGGCTTGTATGGCCTTTTGCTGCTCCTCCATCCTCTGAAGCATATAGAGGGTTGAGTTCCACCGCGTCACAACCTCTTGCTTCAGGTGATGGCGGGGCAGGTTCAAGAGTGTTTGCTGGCGCTCCAGTCTTCGGCACGCAGTCGCTGAATGGCGAAAGTGGCCAGAAATTTTTCGGGCCACCCAAAGCGTCTCCTGCACGCCCCTGTCGCTTTTCAGAAAATTCTGCACCACCAAGTTTATTGTGTGAGCAAAACATGGGACGTGCTGGAATTTGCCCAGATGTAATGCCCGCACAATATTGGTGGCGTTGTCAGATATCACAAATCCCCAGGAGAGTCTAAGTGGGGTAAGCCACTGGGCGATGATTTCCCTCAGTTTCTCTAAGAGGTTGTCGGCGGTGTGCCTCTTACTGAAACCGGTGATACACAGCGTAGCCTGCCTTGTAACGAGCTGGCGTTTCTGAGATGCTGCTACTGGTGACGCTGCTGCTGTTGCTGCGTAAGGTGATACATCTACCCAGTGGGCTGTCACAGTCATATAGTCCTTAGTCTGCCCTGTTCCACTTGTCCACATGTCCGTGGTTAAGTGGACATTGTGTACAACGGCATTTTTCAGGACACTGAGGACACTTTTTCTGACGTTTCTGTACAGTCTCGGTATCGCCTGCCTAGTGAAGTGGAATCTAGACGGGATTTGGAACCGGGGACACACTACCTCCATCAATTGTCTAAATCCCACTGCACTAATGGCGGATACCGGACGCACGTCTAACACCAACATAGCAGTCAAGGCCTCAGTTATACGTTTTGCTTCAGGATGACTGCTGTCGTACTTCATCCTCCTCGCTAAGGACTGTTGGAGGGTCAATTGTTTAGTAAAAGTAGTGGTGTTCCTACTTCCTCTCTGGGATGATGAACGACTCCCAGCAGCAGCAACAGCAGCAGCGGCAGCAGTAGGCGTAGCAATGCAGGATCCTCCAGAGGAATCCCGGATAGGAGAGTCAGTCATGCCAGTGACATGGCCTGCAGGACTACTTCCGATCCTGACTAAGGAGGAAATTGACGAGGAGGGAGTTGACGGTGTGGTTTGCAGGCGCTTGGATACAACAGGACAACGGGATTTAGGTGTCCCTGGACTGCTTACGGTCTTAGCCAAAGTTTCTGAACTTGACAGTAACTTTTTATGAACGCGCTGCAGGTGCCGTATAAGGGAGGATGTTCCTAGGTGGTTGACGTCCCTACCCCTACTTATTTCACCTTTACATATGGTACATATGGCAAGACAGTTGTTGTCCGGATTTGGATAGAAATATTGCCAGACCAAAGAGGTGGAATGTTTGGTCTTCTGCCCAGGCATGACCGTGATGGGCTTTTTCATCCCACGGACAACAACTGTCTCCCCCGGAGCCTGATTTAAACAAACCACATCACCATCAGAATCCTCCTCGCCAACTTCCTCCTCAGCGCCAGCTACACCAGTATCCTCATCCTGTTGTACTTCAACAGTGACATCTTCAATTTGCATATCAGCAAGTGGACTGTGGGTGCTCCTTTCAGCACTTGCAGGGGGCGTGCAAATGGTGGAAAGAGCCACCTCTTCCCGTCCAGTGCTGGGAAGGTCAGGCATCGCAACCACCACCACACTTGGACTCTCCTTGGGGATTTGTGATATCTTCTTAGAAAGCACAGTTCTTCGCTGTGCTTTTGCCAGCTTAACTCTTTTGATTTTTTTAGTGGGAGGAGGGCTTCCATCGTCATGTGAAGCTGAACCACTAGTCATGAACATACTAGGGATCGACCTTAGCCGTTCCTTGCCACTCCGTGTCGTAAATGGCATATTGGCAAGTTTACGTTTCTCTTCAGCTGATTTACATGTCTTTTTCAAGGTCATTTTCCTGAACTTTGCCATTTGGGATTGTATGTGCCCTCTACTATGACATTGGGCATCGGCCTTGGCAGACGACGTTGATGGCATGTTATCGTCTATGTCATGACTAGTGGCAGCAGCTTCAGCACTAGGAGGAAGTGGTTCTTGATCTTTCTCTATTTTATTTTTATCGGAGAAAGTTTGGTCCTCCATTTATGTTATATCGATTTGATATATACGTGCGGCTAAACACAGAAAATAATTTTTTTTTTGGTTTGGACTGGAGTGTACTTTGTGGGTTACAGCACCCTTTAACGGTCAAGCCAGCCGGCCCTTATGACACAGGCGCACTCTTGGCACTACTTTGTTGATGCACGTGCGCCTACTGCGCACACAATTCACAAACACAGAAAATAATTTTTTTTTTGGTTTGGACTGGAGTGTACTTTGGGGGTTACAGCACCCTTTAATTGTCAAGCCAGCCGGCCCTTTACTTATGACACAGGCGCACGCTTGGCACTACTTTGTTGATGCACGTGCGGCTACTGCGCACACAATTCACAAACACAGAAAATAATTTTTTTTTTGGTTTGGACTGGAGTGTACTTTCGGGGGTTACAGCACCCTTAACGGTCAAGCCAGCCGGCCCTTTACTTATGACACAGGCGCACGCTTGGCACTACTTTGTTGATGCACGTGCGGCTACTGCGCACACAATTCACAAACACAGAAAATATTTTTTTTTTTGGTTTGGACTGGAGTGTACTTTGGGGGTTACAGCACCCTTTAATTGTCAAGCCAGCCGGCCCTTTACTTATGACACAGGCGCACGCTTGGCACTACTTTGTTGATGCACGTGCGGCTACTGCGCACACAATTCACAAACACAGAAAATAATTTTTTTTTTGGTTTGGACTGGAGTGTACTTTCGGGGGTTACAGCACCCTTAACGGTCAAGCCAGCCGGCCCTTTACTTATGACACAGGCGCACGCTTGGCACTACTTTGTTGATGCACGTGCGGCTACTGCGCACACAATTCACAAACACAGAAAATAATTTTTTTTTTGGTTTGGACTGGAGTGTACTCTCGGGGGTTACAGCACCCTTAACGGTCAAGCCAGCCGGCCCTTTACTTATGACACAGGCGCACGCTTGGCACTACTTTGTTGATGCACGTGCGGCTACTGCGCACACAATTCACAAACACAGAAAATAATTTTTTTTTGGTTTGGACTGGAGTGTACTTTCGGGGGTTACAGCACCCTTTAACGGTCAAGCCAGCCGGCCCTTTACTTATGACACAGGCGCACGCTTGGCACTACTTTGTTGATGCACGTGCGGCTACTGCGCACACAATTCACAAACACAGAAAATAATTTTTTTTTTGGTTTGGACTGGAGTGTACTTTGGGGGTTACAGCACCCTTTAACGGTCAAGCCAGCCGGCCCTTTACTTATGACACAGGTGCACGCTTGGCACTACTTTGTTAATGCACGTGCGGCTACTGCGCACACAATTCACAAACACAGAAAATAATTTTTTTTTTGGTTTGGACTGGAGTGTACTTTCGGGGGTTACAGCACCCTTAACGGTCAAGCCAGCCGGCCCTTTACTTATGACACAGGTGCACGCTTGGCACTACTTTGTTGATGCACGTGCGGCTACTGCGCACACAATTCACAAACACAGAAAATAATTTTTTTTTTGGTTTGGACTGGAGTGTACTTTCGGGGGTTACAGCACCCTTAACGGTCAAGCCAGCCGGCCCTTTACTTATGACACAGGCGCACGCTTGGCACTACTTTGTTGATGCACGTGCGGCTACTGCGCACACAATTCACAAACACAGAAAATAATTTTTTTTTGGTTTGGACTGGAGTGTACTTTCAGGGGTTACAGCACCCTTTAACGGTCAAGCCAGCCGGCCCTTTACTTATGACACAGGCGCACGCTTGGCACTACTTTGTTGATGCACGTGCGGCTACTGCGCACACAATTCACAAACACAGAAAATATATTATTTTTTTAGCACTTGGGGGGAGCACCCCTGATGGACAGAGCACCCCCTGGACAACACTACAGCACTCCTTTAGGACTGGGACACTGCACAGGACTTTGGAGTGGACACAGCCCCTATGGAGAACTGACTGCACAACACAGTCCAGCCAGCCCCTATGGACTTTGAAGTAGTGGACACAGCCCCTATTAACAACAGCAGCACAGCACAACACAGCCAGCCCCTATGGACTTTGAAGTAGTGGACAACAGCAGCACTACACTACACTACACTACACTACACAGCCCTAACTCCCACCCTCCCTCTTCACTGTCCACAGCCGAGTGAGAAAATGGCGCCGACGCGGGTACCTTATATAGGATCCAAAACCCGCGAGACTCGGAAGGCGGGATGATGACGTTTTGCCTCGATTTCAGATCCGAGTCAGGCGGGAAAAGTCGAGCCTGACTCGGATCGGACTCGGATCGGGGGGGCTCGGGGGGGTTCGGATTTCAGAAATCCGAACCCGCTCACCCCTAATATATATATATATGATACAATAGTGTATTTCTGTAAGTACATTTTCTCTAATGAATCAGGGAAGCCAATGTTCCTCCTGAAGGGTTCTTTATTTATTTATTTATTAACAGTTTCTTATATAGCGCAGCATATTCCTTGCGCTTTACAATTGTAAGCATTAATAGAACAAAACTGGATAATAACAGACAGATATATAGGTAGGAAGGCCCTGCTCACAAGCTTACAATCTATAGGGAAATAGGCATTGATACACAAGGATAGGTACTATATATTGCATTTTGGTCCAGCCAGAATGCACAGTTTCTTGGTTGGCTGCATGATCCAGTCACACAGGAATGTCGACCAAATGTAATGAGGATGTGAGAGAAAGACAATGTATGAGATTGTGTGTGGACTGTAAAAGGGGATGTAATTAGATATGGAAACTATGAAGGTTATGTGGGAGGTTCTGGAATCTGATAAGCTTGCCTGAAGAGGTGAGTTTTCAGGGAACGCTTGAAGGATTGGAGACTAGAGTAAAGTCTTATTGTGCAAGGTAGGTTACTCCATAGAGTGGGTGCAGCACGAAGAAAGTCCTGTAACCGTGAATGGGAGCAAGTAATGCATGGGGATGAGAGACGCAGATCTTGTGCTGAGTGGAGAGGTCGGGCTGGGAGATATTTTGAGATGAGTGAAGAGATGTATGTTGGTGTGGTTTGGTTAATAGCCTTATGTGTAAGTGAAAGTATTTTGTATTGAATACGGTAGAAAACTGGCAACCAATGGAGGGAGTGATAGAGCGCGGCAGCAGAAGAAGAACGTTTTGCAAGGAAGATAAGCCTTGCAGCTGCATTCATAATGGATTGTAATGGTGATAGCCTGTTTTTGGGAAGACCAGTAAGGAGGCTATTGCAATAGTCAATGCGGGAAATAATAAGTGCATGGATTAGAGTTTTTGCAGTGTCTTGTGTGAGATATGGTAGAATTTTGGATATGTTTTTTAAATGTATATAACATGATTTTGAGACAGATTGAATATGGGGAACAAAGGACAGTTCAGAGTCAAGGATGACACCAAGGCAGCGAGCTTGTGGGGCGGGGTGGATGGTCGAGGTATCAACAGTGATAGAGAGATCAGGTTGGTAACTGTTATTGGCCAGTGGAAATACAATTAATTCTGTTTTAGAAATATTAAGTTTCAGGTGGCGAGATTACATCCAAGATGAAATGGCAGAAAGACATTCAGTGACACGGACCAATACAGATGGAGATAAATCTGGAGAGGATAGGTAGATTTGAGTATCATCCGCATACAGATGGTACTGAAATCCAAAAGAGTGGATTAGTTTGCCAAGAGAGGTGGTATAGATTGAGAATAGTAAAGGACCTAAGAAAGAGCCTTGCGGTACTCCAACTGATTGAGGTAGTGAAGAGGAGGCAGAATCAGAAAAACAAACAGTAAAAGAACGATCAGATAGGTAGGAAGAAAACCAAGAAAGAGCTGTGTCCTTAAGACCTAGGGATTGCAGTGTTTGTATGAGAAGAGAGTGGTCAACAGTGTCAAAAGCAGCAGAGAGATCTAGAAGAATTAGGAGTGAGTAAAGGCCTTTAGCCTTGGCAGTGACGAGATCATTTACTACCTTAGTCAGTGCTGTCTCTGTGGAGTGTTGGGAACGAAAGCCAGACTGAAGTGGGTCCAATAAGTTGTGTGAGTTAAGAAAGTGTGTGAGGCGGGTGTAGACAAGTCTCTCAAGTAGCTTGGAGGGGCATGGGAGATAGGACGGTAATTTGAGAGACTATTAGGGTCAGAAATAAATTTTTTCAGAATGGGAGTAATCACTGCGTGCTTGAACAGTGATGGAAAGTTGCCAGTAGAGAGAGAGAGAGTACAGATTTTAGTTAGGGTTGGGATAAGCACAGGAGACAGAGCTTTACTGATTTGTGAGGGTATAGGATCTAGAGGAGAGGTAATAGAGTAGGAGAATGAGAAGAGTGTAGATACTTCATCTTCATTTGTGAGATCAAATGAAGAGAATCTCCCGTCTTACACCCACAGCTCTAACGACCGCTAGGGTGATGGTCGTGATGGTCATAGACCATCGCGACCATCGGGGCTTACGACGAGACCCTAGGGTAGGGTCTCACTTGTCGTAAGCCCGGAGAGCTTCTGGCTCTGTCAGAGCCGGTAGCTCTCCACTGACATCACTAGTGATGTCAGTGGGGCCTCCCCCCAACGGCAGGCATTCCCATGGGAATGCCTCCATTTGGGCTGCCACCCCCCCGGCCCGCCTTCCAAACGGGGTGAGCTGTCAATCAACATCGACAGCTCGTCCCCTTTGGAAAGAGACCCGCTACGACCGGTGCTGTCGGTCGTAGCGGGTCTCACGCATGCGCACGAAGGATCCGGCTCCCTCGTGCACATGCGCACTGGACAAACATCGAGGCGGCCGTGCGGTCGTAGACCGTACGGCCGCCTCTGAATGAAGCCCTGTGTGCTCAAGACGGGATGTAAATCCAATCTGAAATGTCCAGGATATTCTCCCAGATTAGGAACCCTTTTTAGGTGATTTATGATGGCAACCCGGGTCACTTTTTTTGTCTGCACAGTTGGGGCCTATAAAACACGCATTGCAACGCTGTTATGTGTAATACTTTATGCAGAAAAGTCTATCACAAAGAAGCAGGTGCTGGTGTGTACACACAGAATGTTTTTCTCTCACCAAATTCTGAGGAAGAGTCTCAGGATGTAGTTTCCCCACCAGAAGATTAGTAGAACTGGAACATTTGAACTCTGTAGCAATGCAAGTCCCATAAAAATCACTTCTCTTGTCTCTTGTGGCCATAGCAATTCTGCAGCAACTACCTCTATTTATCTCAGCAACTTCTATTAGTAGCTTTTATCTACTGTGCAGACCTGGAACTTTCTTCTACACAAACTCAGTTGGCTTCTTCTGAGCTCCTGCAGTGCATTGTGGGGAGTGTAGATTCTGACAGCTGTAGCTCCCTGCAGCCTAAATAGCCATTGCCACATCAGACAGCAAGTGAAAGCGAGACCTGGTAAAATGTGGGGTATCACAATATAACCACTGATTTGTCTATATAATAATCTGCATAGCGCGTAGTCATGTGACGTTGGAGTTGTGTGACATTGTAAGGAAATCTTTTTAGACTAACTATGAAGAACCTTGATGCCTTTTTGTTACAACGTTTACCCCACAGAGATGTATAAACTAAAAGGGGGTAGGGGGGTATTAGTAAGAATAGCATTAGGTCTTCCAATACAATGGAACACCAGTAAAGGGGCTGTCCACTTTTACTACAACCTGTATAGTAAGTAAAAGGCTCTAATGGGAATGCACCACTACCTGACAGCAGATCGCACCACAGATCCCAGTACTGAAGGACTTTGTCAGTCTGAGAGGGACTGGACCCCCTGTAATACTCTGCTGTGAGCTGCGCTGTTGCTGGGGAGAAGATGGTCTAAGGTGTGATCCATCTCATGGCTTCAGGTTCTCCATGTCCTATGCAAGGGGACAGGATATATTAAAGGGACAAACCCCTTTAGGCTTTTTTAGGCCTGTGCTTCCTCCTGGGCACCACATGCAATTCCAGAGATGTAGCATCTTCTACCCTCTAATTCAGCTGAAGTGGCAGCATCTAGGAAAACAGCTTTTCAAAGTCTCAGGGTGTATCTGCAAAAAGCGGGGAACAGTCCTAGGAAAACCAGATCATTACTGGAAGCTTCTCACTTGTAGGCTATAATTCACAATGATGTTTTGTTCCTCAATGCCAAAGATCTAAGACTGAACGATGGGAGAGAAAGAGCTGGAAGAACTGAAAAAGATGTGAGGGCTTTTGGATAAGACAACACCCATATCGACACCTCCAATGTAAACCCCTCCCAGCTCGTCATCAGCATCAGATGGCCAGGGTCATCAATCCCTTTGATGTCCCATCTCCCCTGTAGGAGAAGAACACCTATCCTGCAGTATATAGCACAAGCCTGTACCATCATCAGTAACAGGACATAAGATGCCCCCACACCCACACTAAATAAACTCTTATTTCTGCTCTACCACCAGGAGTTTCTCTGTTATTCGAGTTCTATATGACCATGCACCACATTCTCCACCACAGCTGTGCAGCCAGGGGACACTGTGCCAGGCATGATGTGCATGTCCCTTTCCTGTTTATGTCTTGTTTGCATTTTTTTATTGTATTATTACATATTCCAGTCTATTTTGAAACCTATGAAACAATCTATATGGTAAGAAAGAAAGCATGTCTGTCTGTCTGACTGTCTGTCTGTCCTTTATGCACACCTAGAGTTTTGGACCTAGCTCCACCAAATTTGGCAGGGTGGTGTAGTTTGACCAGGATTAGGTTTTTGCCTAGGTTTGAACTTTGTCAGGGCCACACAGTGTCACACAATCCCTAAAAATAGGGACACTCTTAAATTACACAGGTTGCCCGGGTGGACAACTGGACCCTGAAGTCCTCCTGCAGCCTTTATTTGTTTAAATTGTCTATGTCCCCATTCCATTGACCTTGAAAAGGACCCCACTGTGACTAATAACGCCATCTCATTTGATTTTAGTCAATTGGAGCACATCACATTTCCCATTACAAGTATGGCAAATGCGAACCGCTTACTAAAAAAAATGGGTTGGGTGACAAACTTGCGATCTCTCCTCCAATCACTCATTGATGCTAAAATAATGTGAAAATTGGTGTAAAAACAGCTTTTTAAGTGAGTTATAGAACCAAATCTGCCCACTTTGAACAATAGTAAGCCTATGTCCACTTCCCAGATCCCTCCAATGACCCATATAACAAATATTGGAAAAGCAGATGGAAGTGTGCACTTGGCACCAATGCTGACCCCCCCCCCAAGTTCCGGCACTGTAGGCTGCAGTCTGATCAGCCTAATGGTTGATCAGCCACTAGTTGGGCGACCTGATGATCTGAGGCACATGTCCCCCTCTTAATCTGGATCTTCAGTGTCCACTGGGTCCTGGCAGGGTCCTAGGTCTAATAACGAATGATATGGTTCTGCAGAGAATATAAGGGGAACCAGGGGGTACTGGCCATCTGCAAGCTTTGGCAAATGCCAAAAGTGCTGATTTTCAGATGGGCCTCTGTGATTAGCACACTTTCTTTTTGCCGACGTGTGAGTGGTCAAAGATAAGAATTACATCTTGTTTACATATAGTCAGGATTTGAAGGCTTGATACATAAGAGCAAATAGCTCATCCGCAGTACATGAAATTGTGAGTTCAAGTACCCTGATGTAGGGCTGAGCAAATGTGTATTTTAAATATAAACGGGGATTTAAATTATATTAAAAGTTATTACTGACAAGGTGCACATTTATTGGACTATTACTGATAGCTCACAAGTTAGATTCCAGATTATTGTATGTGAGATTTGGTGTACAAATTTCTTGCTTGGAGTGTTGTGTACTTAAATAAAGTGGGATTAAGTTAATGAAGGAGTTATCAATATGGTGCAAGCACATGCTACGTCATTACAGATAGATCTCCTGGTAACTGTCTGACTATGACATATGTGGTTTGGAGTTTGAATCCCCTGCAAGGTGATCTGTGTATTTTTATACAGGTAATGATGCGCACTATTATGTTGTTTTCATTTTAATTATATTTGTATTATAAGAATACAGACTAAGAAGCAGCAGATCTCAGGGATAGAAAGTGCAAACGTAAGTCAGTTTTATGGACAGATATATCATGTTTTCGCACGGCACACACTCCGGAGCCAAGCATGTGCATCTAGAGGTAACACTGTACGCAACACACTCTTATCTCCGCTTGTAGCTGAAATGTGTAACTGTATGGTAATGGGGCAATTGCATGTGGGCTAAGATTAGCAAGGGCTGGTTGAGGACATGTCAACGCAGTTGTGGGGCATGCAGAGATGAGCGTGCAAGAAGATGCCCCTGCTTACAGATAGCCATGACGGCTGAGAAACCGTACATGGATGGTGCTGAGGCATAGGTGCGTACAATTTAGCATGCTGGCAAATTTCCACATTTAATCCCGTGCACACAAAGCTGGAGGTTTTATGAATGACCTTTGTACAAATTTCTGCAAACCCCCTTTACTTCTTAATTCTTAACACTAAGGGGCATATTCAATTAGCCGCGCGGGTTGTCCCCGCGACTAATTGCCATCTTAAATCCCCACAGCGCGGGGAAAAGCCATTCAATTAAATAGCCTTTACCCCGCGCCGTCAAATCAGGACTCACGCATGTAAACACATTGATTCCGCGTAAACTGCGGAATCAATGTGTTTTTCCCCCGGGCGCGAGGACGATTTGATTGTACTAATGAGGATTTTACCTTGCACCTCCAGGAGCTGCAGGGTAAAGTCCGACTGCGGGGACTCACGCGCGGGGTCTTGGGGACTCCCACGTGAGGAATCCCCGGCAATTAAATAAGACCGACACGGCAATTAGTCACGGGGACAACCCTGCGGCTAATTGAATATGCCCCTAAGCAGTCAAAACGCAAAAAAAAAAAACAACATACTGTACACACCACTGGCGCAATAAGCCAATTTGCACTAAATTATTGAAATAAAGAGTTTATAAATAGTTTTTTTCTTTTTCTTTCTGTTATTTTAATATAGTACTATTTTAAGTTGGAGAATTGGGAGATATTTAGGGCCATATCCACTCAGCACTATCCTATTAGCCACAACTTTTTGCACATGCGAATTCTCCATAGTCAAAAGCTGCGAAACGTTTTCACCATCTCAGTGCAGGTGAATAATGGTGCAAAATCCCTATTTTGGCTAAAAATGTCAGGACTTGCACACCCTCCCTAATGACTAATTAGGCAAAAATAATTTTTTATTAGCTTAATTCAGCCAATACTGACATGTCATTTTTGGGGTGAAAATGTAAAAAGTGTTGGAAAATGGGCTTAAAGTAGTGGAGTAGGTATTTTGGTGTGATGTATGGATAGGACAGGTGTTTTTGGAATTGCAGGTGTATTTTTTTTTAAAATATAAAAATACACTTTTATGCCAAAAAAAACATACTTACACCCATTTTAATGTACGCCCAATTTAACTACAGCATTTATTTTCCCACAAAAATATTGTTTTCTATAATTTTTTCACTGTTAGAGAAAAATGCATATAACAGCCATTTGACACAATTTAAAAAACCCAAAACCTTTGATTTTGGCCACTAATACACTTCTACAGTACACTATTACCCTATCTTAGTTAGATTTTTTTGGGGGTACAGACAGAATTTCACCTGCACTTTTCACCAAGGAATTTTTTGGGCAAAAGCCTCATTGCGTCTTTTGCAATAGGATTGCGCAAAAAATGACAGATGCGATAGACGCAAAAAGTGACACATTTGGACGAACAGTGGGCCTGATTCATTACAGATCGCTATTGCAAATGCAACTGCGATTACGCACGCAGTCTCACTGCGAAAATATGCTAATGATTGCAATCGCAATGCCGTCGCAGCCAAACATAAGGACGCCCACATCCACTTACTCACATCCGTAATACTTAGCAAAATATCGAAACCATCGGTAACTTCCAGTACCATCGCAGCCTCATGCAAACTTGCACAAGGTCTCACCTTACTCAGGAATTGCTAACCTCAGAGAAAACCCAAGCTGCGTATGGCATCGCAGTAGCTAATTTATGCACGCCCCTGTAACGGCATTCAGACGCACTGGGACGCCTCCGTTTTGCCGACCACCTCCTGTCACCACCCCCCAAACGGTCACTTCCTGTCAAACATTCTGCGATGAGTCTACGTACACACTGCGATAGTAGTCTGATCACAGTGAGACCTTCGCGCACGCGCACTGTGATGCATACGCATGCGCAGAATGCAAAAATTGGCCGATTGCGTGAGTAATCGCAGTTGCGATCGCTACTGCTTCAGGCCCAGTGTGCAAAGTTTTTGCATCTAATTGGATATGGCCCTTAGTGGCAAATGGGACCATGCAGGTTCTCACAGTATGATCCAATATCCAGTGCCCTCCCCAAGAAACGTCTAAATACTAAAGTTTAATTTACTTTCATTTTATATATATATATATATATATTATATATATGTATTAGGGGTGAGCGGGGTCGGATTTCTGAAATCCGAACCCCCCCGATCCGAGGCAGATCCGAGTCAGGCTCGACTTTTCCCGCCTGACTCGGATCTGAAATCGAGGCAAAACGTCATCATCCCGCCTTCCGGGTCTCGCGGGTTTTGGATCCTATATAAGGTACCCGCGTCGGCGCCATTTTCTCACTCGGCTGTGGACAGTGCAGAGGGAGGGTGGGAGTTAGGGCTGGCTGGGCTGTGTAGTGTAGTGTAGTGTAGTGCAGAGTAGTGTTGTGCTGTGCTGTGCTGTGCTGCGCTGTGCTGCTGTTGTCCATAGGGGCTGTGTCCACTACTTCAAAGTCCATAGGGGCTGGCTGTGTTGTGCTGTGCTGCTGTTGTTAATAGGGGCTGTGTTCACTACTTCAAAGTCCATAGGGGCTGGCTGGACTCGTGTTGTGCAGTCAGTTCTCCATAGGGGCTGTGTCCACTCCAAAGTCCTGTGCAGTGTCCCAGTCCTAAAGGTGTGCTGTAGTGTTGTCCAGGGGGTGCTCTGTCCATCAGGGGTGCTCCCCCCAAGTGCTAAAAAAATAATATATTTTCTGTGTTTGTGAATTATGTGCGCAGTAGCCGCACGTGCATCAACAAAGTAGTGCCAAGCGTGCGCCTGTCTCATAAGTAAAGGGCCGGCTGGCTTGACCGTTAAGGGTGCTGTAACCCCCGAAAGTACACTCCAGTCCAAACCAAAAAAAAAATTATTTTCTGTGTTTGTGAATTGTGTGCGCAGTAGCCGCACGTGCATCAACAAAGTAGTGCCAAGCGTGCGCCTGTGTCATAAGTAAAGGGCCGGCTGGCTTGACCGTTAAAGGGTGCTGTAACCCCCGAAAGTACACTCCAGTCCAAACCAAAAAAAAAATTATTTTCTGTGTTTGTGAATTGTGTGCGCAGTAGCCGCACGTGCATCAACAAAGTAGTGCCAAGCGTGCGCCTGTGTCATAAGTAAAGGGCCGGCTGGCTTGACCGTTAAAGGGTGCTGTAACCCCCAAAGTACACTCCAGTCCAAACCAAAAAAAAAAATATTTTCTGTGTTTGTGAATTGTGTGCGCAGTAGCCGCACGTGCATCAACAAAGTAGTGCCAAGTGTGCGCCTGTGTCATAAGTAAAGGGCCGGCTGGCTTGACCGTTAAAGGGTGCTGTAACCCCCGAAAGTACAGTCCAGTCCAAACCAAAAAAAAAATTATTTTCTGTGTTTGTGAATTGTGTGCGCAGTAGCCGCACGTGCATCAACAAAGTAGTGCCAAGCGTGCGCCTGTGTCATAAGTAAAGGGCCGGCTGGCTTGACCGTTAAAGGGTGCTGTAACCCCCAAAGTACACTCCAGTCCAAACCAAAAAAAAAATTATTTTCTGTGTTTGTGAATTGTGTGCGCAGTAGCCGCACGTGCATCAACAAAGTAGTGCCAAGCGTGCGCCTGTGTCATAAGTAAAGGGCCGGCTGGCTAGACCGTTAAAGGGTGCTGTAACCCCCGAAAGTACACTCCAGTCCAAACCAAAAAAAAAATTATTTTCTGTGTTTGTGAATTGTGTGCGCAGTAGCCGCACGTGCATCAACAAAGTAGTGCCAAGCGTGCGCCTGTGTCATAAGTAAAGGGCCGGCTGGCTTGACCGTTAAAGGGTTCTGTAACCCCCAAAGTACACTCCAAACCAAAAAAATATATATTTTCTGTGTTTGTGACTTGTGTGCACTGTGGCTGCACGTGCATCAACAAAGGAGCAGCGCCAAGCGTGCGCCTGTGTCCCATAAGTAAAGAGCCGGCTGGCTCATTTCTTAAAGGGTGGTGTAACCCACAAAGTGCACTACTCTCCAGCAAAAATAAAAAAATATTTTCTGTGTTTGTGTGCGCTTTAGCCGCACGTATATATATCAATATAACATAAATGGAGGACCAAACTTTCTCCGATAAAAATAAAATAGGGAAAGATCAAGAACCACTTCCTCCTAGTGCTGTTGCTGCTGCTGGGAGTTGTTCATCATCCCAGAGAGGAAGTAGGAACATCACTACTTTTACTAAACAATTGACCCTCCAACAGTCCCTAGCGATGAGGATGAAGTACGACAGCAGTCATCCTGAAGCAAAACGTATAACTGAGGCCTTGACTGCTATGTTGGTGTTAGACGTGCGTCCGGTATCCAACATTAGTGCAGTGGGATTTAGACAATTGATGGAGGTAGTGTGTCCTCGGTTCCAAATCCCGTCTAGATTCCACCTGCATCCTCAAAGCAGCAGCGACAAGCGTGCGTCTGTCTGTTAAAGGGTGGTGACACCCTCAAAGTGTGCTACACAAACAATAAAAATATTCTTCTTCTTTTGTCTGTCTATGTGAATTGTGTGGGCTGTAGCCGCACCTGCATCCTTAAAGCAGCAGCGACAAGCGTGCGTCTGTCTGTTAAAGGGTGGTGGCACCTCAAAGTGTTCTACACAAACAATTAAAATATTGTTCTTTTTTTTTCGGTCTTTGTGAAATGTGTGGGCTGTAGCCGCACCTGCATCCTTAAAGCAGCAGCGACAAGCGTGCGTCTGTCTGTTAAAGGGTGGTGTAACTCTCAAAGTGCTCCAAAAAATAAAAATTATTTTTTTAATGTGTTTGTGACTTGTGTGCGATGTAGCCGCACTTGCATCCTCAAAGCAGCAGCGACAAGCGTGCGTCTGTCTGTTAAAGGGTGGTGACACCCTCAAAGTGTGCTACACAAACAATAAAAATATTCTTCTTTTTTCTGTCTTTGTGAATTGTGTGGGCTGTAGCCGCACCTGCATCCTTAAAGCAGCAGCGACAAGCCTGCGTCTGTCTGTTAAAGGGTGGTGACACCCTCAAAGTGTGCTACACAAACAATAAAAATATTCTTCTTTTTTCTGTCTTTGTGAATTGTGTGGGCTGTAGCCGCACTTGCATCCTCAAAGCAGCAGCGACAAGCCTGCGTCTGTCTGTTAAAGGGTGGTGTAACCCTCAAAGTGTGCTCCACAAACAATAAAAATATTCTTTTTTTTTTTCTGTCTTTGTGAATTGTGTGGGCTGTAGCCGCACTTGAATCCTCAAAGCAGCAGCGACAAGCGTGCGTCTGTCTGTTAAAGGATTACATCGGTGACAGCATCCAAGTAGGCATGTCAGACAGTCCGTACCTGTACTGGCAGGAAAAAGAAGCAATTTGGAGGTCCCTGTACAAACTGGCTCTATTTTACCTGAGTTGCCCCCCCTCCAGTGTGTACTCCGAAAGAGTGTTTAGTGCAGCCGGGAACCTTGTCAGCGAAAGGCGTAGGAGATTGCTTCCACAAAATGTGGAGAAGATGATGTTCATAAAATGAATTATCAACTCTTCCAGGGAGACCAGCCTCCAGAACGTACAGAGGGACCTGTGGTTCCAGCAGGGACGAATTAATACTCTGTGAGGATGAGGATGTACACACTGAAGAGGGTGAGGAATCGGTGGATGAGGAGGATGAGGATGACATCTTGCCTCCGTAGAGCCAGTTTGTGCAGGGACAGATAAATTGCCAGCTTGTTTTGTGGGGGCCCAAACGAACCAATCATTTCAGCCACAGTTGTGTGGCAGACCCTGGCGCTGAAATGATTGGTTTGTTAAAGTGTGCATGTCCTGTTTATACAACATAAGGGTGGGTGGGAGGGCCCAAGGACAATTCCATCTTGCACCTCCTTTTTTTCTTTGCATTATGTACAGTTTGGGGCCTAGTTTTTCAATGCCATCCTGTCTGCCACTGCAGTTTCACGCCTAGATGGGTCACGTGTTTGTGCCGCCCACTCGTGTCGCTTAGCATAGTCATCCAGCTACCTTGGTGCAACCTTTTGGACATAAAAACACTATTGTGAGGTGTGAGGTATTCAGAATAGACTGGAAATGAGTGGAAATTAAGGTTATTGAGGTTAATAATAGCATAGGAGCAGAAAAACCTGCAAATTCTGTGATTTTAGCTGTTTTTATGCTTTTTTTCAAAAAAATACAGATCCAAAACACAAAACCCAGAACCCAAAACACGGAAGGGTGGTTTTGGCAAAACCAATCCAGATCCAAAACACGAAGAAAGATCCAGATCCAAAACCAAAACACAAAACACGAAAAGTGGCCGGTGCACACCCCTAATATATATATATATATATATATATATATATATATATATATATATATATATAGTTATACAAACCACCCTTATCCTGCACCTATACAGAGAACTAATCCTAGCAGCTACTCATACAGAGTTCCCTGTTAGTGGGACTGGATAATAGAGATAGAATAAGGTCTGTTAGAGAGCGCTTCAGTAACTTTACAGTTTATACTGGAGAATTAAGAAAAGGACGTTCTGGATAAACACTTCAAAATACTACTATTGAAGTATAAAACATTCACATATAAAAACCTAGGCCCTGATTCAGAGCCGGACGCTATTTGCGGTCGTTCGTTCAGAAAAAAGGGGTGGCTATTCAAATGAACCGTTTGCTCTTTGCGGTCTGTTGACACCTCTATGTCTGAACGAGCTAACAAAACTTGCGTTCGTAATTTTAAAAAATACGCCCCCTGGCCGCTCACACCATACGTCATGTCCGCTATTTATTAGATTAATCGAGTACATCGAACAGCGTATGAACTGCTCGCTATTCTTGTGGTTGGTTTTTCCTACCGCTATCTTGCGAGCAGTTCTGACTATAAAACAACCAAGTGACGTGGTTTAATTATGCACACCCTTAAAACGCCCGTTTTGACCTTTAAGCACGCCTGCATTCTGATTTCCACTCCCTGTTTGCAAGCACCTTCCCCTGTTACCACCCACATACGCCTCCTCCTGTCACTCAAAATAGCAGGCATTCGCTATTTAGCGAACAAACGATTTTCGGCCGCACTAACTGGTTCGCGCATGCGTATTACAATCCGTATGCATGCGCAGATGAGCGAACATCGCTCATAACGAATGAGCGGCCGCTTACGAGTGGCTCTGAATGAGACCCCTAGTTGTTTTTGTGGACAAAAAGCTGTTGACACCCTTATAAAAACATAATACAATTTATTACAATAAAAACATTTTGTACAGTACCAATACAATTTTAGACGGTGCTGATTAGGTTTACATGGACGATTCACCCTTAGGTTTAAAGCATGTATTCGTAGTGATGTAGTCACCGAATTAGGATCAAAAGCACACTTCTCTTTAGATTGTAAGCTTTCACGAGCAGGGCCCTCTATCCTCTTGTGTTTTCCCTTACCTCATTTATACCATCATCTCCTCACTGCCCACTACAGCACTAACCTTTGGATTGGCTGTCCCACTGCTGATTTGGGTACTATGACTGCTGATGCAGCAATGTTTATAACCCTTGTCTTTGTTCTGCAATGTTTTGTACTGCAAGTCCCATCTTTTCTTTTTCTTTGTTGGGTCCATACTGCTCCTGTTTATGTACGTTGTGAGGCGCTGCGGACCCCTTGTGACACCATATAAATGAAGGGTAGTAATGATAATTTGTATTTATATGTATTTTTATGTCCTTGTATTTTGTTTATTATTACAGGGGGGCCTTACTATTGGGGGCACTACAGGGGCCTTACTATTGGGGGCACTACAGGGGCCTTGCTATTGGGGGCACTACTAGGGCCATACTACAGGGGCCGCATTACAGGGGCCACACTACTGGGGGCACTACAGGGGCCTTACTATTGGGGGCACTACTGGGGGCACTACAGGGATCATTACAGGGGCTGCATTACGGGGGGCACTACAGGGGGCATTACAGGGGGCCGCACTACAGGAGGCATTACAGGGGCCTTACTATTGGGGGCACTACAGGGGCCTTACTATTGGGGGCACTACAGGGGCCTTACTACTGGGGGCACTACAGGGGCCTTACTACTGGGGGCATCATATGGGGCACTACAGGGGCCTTACTACAGGGGCTTTACTACTGGGGGTACTACAGAGGCCTTTACTACTGGGGGCACTGCAGGGGGCATTACTACTGGGGGCACAACCACAGGGGGCATCACTTTTAGGTGTATTATTACTGCTGGGGGCACTGCGTAAAGGGCACCATTACAGTGGGCATTGCATAAGGGGCACCAGTACAAGTGGGCATTTAATGTTTTAGGGGAACTACTACTGTGGGCATTGTGTAAGAACTAAGTTAGGGGGGACCCTTAAAAATGTTGCTATGGGGACCAAAAAGTTCTAGTTACACTCCTGATACCGTGTGTGTGTGTGTGTGTGTGTATATATATATATATATATTTATAAAGTCACTGGAGCCGGCACTCCACATTACCAAATTATACTTGCCCGGGTGCCATCTGAGGTGAAAAAACCTGATGTATGGATATGTAGAAGGCAGCGGCACTCACAGGACTTGGTAAATAAGACTCAGGTACACAAACGGTGTATACGTTTCGACGTTTCAGTCGGTGAGGACTTTTATCAAGAATACAGCAGTGATACAAAGTACATACCTTTATAGGACTGTGTAACAGTGGTAAAGTGCTTTCCGCGCCCCTCATGTTGGTCGCCGGGTGAATGACGTCATCAGCGTGCGGCCGGACCGTCACGTTGCACGTGACATCGGGCGTGTCACGCTAGGAAGGATGACGCCCACCCACCGGCAGACACAATAGGGCAGGAGGCGGAGTGTATGCAAATGGTCACCAAGGAGACAATATAAACATCAACATGATGAACAAGTGAAATCCAGCAATATGATAAGTGCATCAAAGTACACCAGATACCAACTAGTGTGAGTATTGAAACTACATACAAATAAATATAGGTGAACATATCCATAAGTGCTAACAAGACATAACTAATACGACATATAACATACAAACTGCAGTAGTCATCTGGTCCATAATGTAAAAGGAATAATGCAGCACAATTTAAGATGATGCAATGAATAACAGGACTAGATATAACAATGGTCCCGTAACAAGGCTGGATCAATCCAATAAAGCCTGGAGGTAAAACAAGAAGAATAAACACTGTACAATGTACAGGTGCCACATGTATTACGGAGATGCATATAAAGAACCTTGCACATATAAATAAATGTGTATACATGTAGGATAATATTGTAGGGCAATGGTGCAGCCCTATAAAGGAAATAGCCAGTAATGAGCAAAGGACCTCACATAAAGTGTGAAAAAGACCTAAATGACCGACAGAGGTAGGGAGAGGCAAAAGTTGGAAAGGAATTCAACCTGTATATGATTTACAAAACCTGGTATTCCAAGGGAGTCGCCCACCCTAGTACTGACCAGGCCAAACACTGATTCGCTTCCAAGATCGAACGGGATCGGGCTTATCCAGTGTGAGTATGTTAGTAAACCTAGAAAGAATAACCAACAGCCTCTCCAACAGTCATGACCTCTAAAGTGGGTCATAGATCACACACATAGGGTGGAACCTAGGTCCAAAGACAAAAATAGGCATAGAACCAATCAAAAGGTTAAAACAAGAAATATTAATATCCAACAACATATAGTTATATACTTCTCAAACTCAAAAACAGGCAAGTTATCAGAAAAATATCAAAAGCCTATCACAAAAATACCAAATGACTGAACATATAAAGGATCAATATAAGCAGATACTATAAAAAACATGAGGATGAATAAATAAGAACATGAGACCACCGGGAACCATGGGTATGATTCACAGAAAGCAGGCAAAAGATAATGTCTCATTGAGCCCCAAAGGTGTAACCGTATTCATGTTGTGTATCCAACGTGCCTCTAACTGTAACAAGCGCTTGTCTCTGTCTCCGCCTCTCTTGGTGGTAGGTACGTGATCAACAACCTTGTGTCTCAAAGTGGCTAGTGAATGTTTAAATTCTTTAAAATGTCTTGCCACAGGCTGATCGTTGTCCTTTCCTTCAAGTGCTTGTCTGATGGCCGTGCGATGTTGCACCATCCTGATCCTCATTGTGCACGATGTTTTGCCGATATAGGCTAAGCCACACGGACACCACATGATGTAAATGACAAATTTGCTCATGCAATTTAGGACATGCCTGATGGGAATACGTCTACCTGAGTGCGGGTGAACAACATAGGAGTCAGTTTCCATATGTCTGCATGTAGTACAGCCGATGCATTTATAACATCCAGGTTTGCGAGTTAGAAAATTGGAACCCTGTGGATCTTCAAACGTAGAGATGTCATTATGTACCAGCCATTCTTTCAAGTTTTTACCTCTCCTATAACCCATCATAATTCTAGAAGAGTATAGTGGTTTGAGGTTAATGTCAGTGTTGACTACTGGCCAAAGCTTTTTGACAGTAGAGTTAATAAAGTTACTCGTAGTGTTGTACTGAGAGATAAACATGGTAGGTGGTTTGTGAAGTCTATCAGATGATTGTTCGTTTTGGCTGTCATTACATTTCATTAGAGCTCTGGATTTAGCTTTAAGAAGCTCCGCTTCATTATAACCACGGTTCAAGAATTTTTTCATCATGTAATCCATTTGTTCACCAGCCATCTTGCTGTCACTAGTGATTCGCTTGATGCGCAAATATTGGGAGTATGGTAAACTCTTCTTAAGTGGTGTTGGATGGTGACTCTCAGCATGCAGCAAAGTGTTGCAGTCAGTTGGTTTTGTGTATAAATTTGTAGTCAAAGATGAGCCAGACCAACTGATGTTGACGTCCAGATAATGTACATTCTGTGTGCTGCATTCATAGGTGAATTTGATGTGTTCATGCATTAAATTTATTTGTTCCATCGCTGTAGAGAATTGTGCAGAAGTCCCAGACCAAATAACAAAAATATCATCTATGTATCTGATGAAATATACAAGATGTTTGTTGAATTCCGGGTTTGATAGAAATAACATTTGTTCAATCTTGAACATATAGACATTGGCGAATGAAGGTGCTACATGGGACTCCATTGCGCATCCTTTCTTCTGCAGATAGAAACCATTATCAAAGAAAAAATAATTCCTTTTGAGGGTTTTTTCTAGGAGTAAAACGAATAACTCAATGTTAGGTCCAGTATACTCATGTTTAGACTCCAAAAAGGTTTTCATGTATTCCAACCCCTGTGAATGAGGGATGCTAGTGTACAATGCCACTACATCAATAGTGCAAAGTAAAGGTTGTGTTGGTAGATCCTGTAATTGAAGTAATTTATCAATAAAGGAATTGGTATCCTTCAAAAAAGTAGGTTCACTTGTCAGTAAAGGCTGGACATAAAAATCCAAAAATTTCGATACTACACTAAATAAAGATCCTCTGGCAGATATAATGGGTCATCCTGGCGGGGAAATAAGGGACTTATGTATTTTGGGCAAAGTATAAATCAAAGGCACAAAGGGTTTGGCAGTTTTAAGATTCTGGCCCAAATTGTTATCAAGCCAGTTGTTGGAAATCGCATCATCAAGGATTTGATCGAGCTCTAGTTTATAGAGATTGGTGGGATCACTTTCTAGTTTCATATAGACTTGTTGATCGGACAATTGTCGATAAATCTCATATTTATAAGCGCCAATGTCTTGCAGAACCACTGCTCCGCCCTTATCGGCAGAGCGAATCACAATGTTCTTATCATTACTTAATGCACGTAAGGCATGGAATTCGTCTTTGCTGAGGTTAAAGTGTGATTAAGGGCTATGTTTGGTCTCTAAGGTGACATAATGGTCTACCAACCTTATAAAGCTCTTAATAGACGCATTAAATGATTGGGGTTCAAAGGTGGATTTACTCTCAATCGGACCTTTGGAATATCCTGACGTGTCAGAGTTTTTAGTAGCATAAAATTCTTTAAGTTTTAGGTTACGGTGAAATTTCCACAGATCTTGTTTCCAAAGGAAACTGTCAAATTTACATGTGGGCACAAAGGATAACCCGCTGTTTAAAAGACTCATTTCGAGATCAGTTATAGTTTTACTGGAAAGATTGACAATTATGTTCTCTTTTTGTAGGGTCTTTTTCCTCGATCTCCTCCCCTGCCCTCCACGTCGCGTGCGGGCCCTCCACCTCTTTGAGCATGCGTGGATACCCCTAAAGGGGGTTTCTGGGACACTGGAGTGGGAATGTTATCTGTGTCACTATGGGAAGAATTAGCGGCACTAGAATAATCTGTATCCGCAGTAGGCCTGCGTTTGAAGAATTTTGCTTTATTGGGTCGTGTTGTAAGGGCTCTACCAGTTGCCCATGTATATACACGTTGTTCCTGGTAGTCAAGATTAACCTTGGTTAATTTTTCTTTTTTATATTTAATTAAGTCACGTTTATAATCATTGATCTGTGTATTCAATTTTGTCATCCAGTCCGTTGAAGTATCACTGGACAAGGATGACAGATGTGAAATTTCAAATGACTTAATTCTGTCCCTTATATCATTAAGTTCCCTGCCCGATTCTTCAATAACAAGAAGTATCAGGTCCAGCGAACATTTGTTTAGTACTGCCACCCATTTCCTGCAGAACTCAACGTTGTTTCTCCCTATAGTGGGGATGTTTTTGATGCGAAACCCTCTAGGTATTTTTCTTTCTCTATGGTAGTCTGATAGCATCACCCCGTGAAGGTATTAATCTACCTCTTTCTTTTTAAGTTTTAGTAGTGAGTGGTACAATTCATCAGCTGAATCTGATCCTACAGACTGTAGCAAAGAATCTTTAAAGTATAAATGTTCTGCCTCCAATTCACTGAAACTTAGAACATCACCAATGGGAAGTTGAAGGTTAAGGAAACCACTGCCGTCTGCAGGGGTACTAAGATTAATGGGATTAATGCTATTGATCTGTGTCATGTTCCAATTTAGTAAGTAACAAAATATATAATAAATGCCAGAAAAAATGTAGAAAAATTAATTAAATAATCATCTTATAGTGCTGCAGAAAAATTCAAAACATAGACAAAATTCAAAAAGGTTGTAGTAGTATACTGAAAAAAATCCACAAAACAGTTAGAAGAGACCAAATACACTTGCAGCAAAATAAGACGAAGAAAAATTCCACGAAGACAGTCCAGATAAAGTCAGATTACACAGTGAAGGGGTGCCATGCAAGCCAATCTTTAAGCAATATGGAAAAAAATTGGAAAAACAAAGTCACTGGAGCCGGCACTCCACATTACCAAATTCTACTTGCCCGGGTGCCATCTGAGGTGAAAAAACCTGATGTATGGATATGTAGAAGGCAGCGGTACTCACAGGACTTGGTAAATAAGACTCAGGTACACAAACGGTGTATACGTTTCGACGTTTCAGTCGGTGAGGACTTTTATCAAGAATACAGCAGTGATACAAAGTACATACCTTTATAGGACTGTGTAACAGTGGTAAAGTGCTTTCCGCGCCCCTCATGTTGGTCGCCGGGTGAATGACGTCATCAGCGTGCAGCCGGACCGTCACGTTGCACGTGACATCGGGCGTGTCACGCTAGGAAGGATGACGCCCACCCACCGGCAGACACAATAGGGCATATGTTTATATGTGCAAGGTTCTTTATATGCATCTCCGTAATACATGTGGCACCTTTACATTGTACAGTGTTTATTCTTCTTTTTTTTACCTCAAGGCTTTATTGGATTGATCCAGCCTTGTTGCGGGACCATTGTTATATCTAGTCCTGTTATTCATTGCATCATCTTAAATTGTGCTGCATTATTCCTTTTACATTATGGACCAGATGACTACTGCAGTTTGTATGTTATATGTCGTATTAGCACTTATGGATATGTTCACCTATATTTATTTGTATGTAGTTTCAATACTCACACTAGTTGGTATCTGGTGTACTTTGATGCACTTATCATATTGCTGGATTTCACTTGTTCATCATGTTGATGTTTATATTGTCTCCTTGGTGACCATTTGCATACACTCCGCCTCCTGCCCTATTGTGTCTGCCGGTGGGTGGGCGTCATCCTTCCTAGCGTGACACGCCCGATGTCACGTGCAACGTGACGGTCCGGCCGCACGCTGATGACATCATTCACCCGGTGACCAACATGAGGGGCGCGGAAAGCACTTTACCACTGTTACACAGTCCTATAAAGGTATGTACTTTGTATCACTGCTGTATTCTTGATAAAAGTCCTCATCGACTGAAACGTCGAAACATATACACCGTTTGTGTACCTGAGTCTTATTTACCAAGTCCTGTGAGTGCCGTTGCCTTCTACATATCTATATATATAATATATATATATATTAACGAAGAGTGGTATATAGCGCTAGTCCTTATGCAACGTCACTCATAGTCTTTAAATTAAAGGTAAGTACTCCCCAGTTCTTCAGGGTGGCAGCTCCTTCTCCCAAATACTGTGGTTCCAGCAGTTAAAATCTAAAAAACAAAAAGTGGAAAAGGAGTGCATCCTAGTGCAATCTCGTACTGACCGTAGTACCCTTCACCAGTAGTATTCACCTATGTGATGGAGGTGTACCTTAGGCAGTGGAATTAACCACACATCAATCAGCATGAAACAACCAATAGCATGTTCAGCACTTCACCTTCTTATTCAGAGCGGGAAAACTCGAATCATGTAACACAAGGATTATCACCAAGTGTCTCTGAACAGGCTAGTCTGCCTGCTCTCCCAGGTGTGAGTTGAATAAGAAGGTGAAGTACTGAATGTGCTATTGGTTGTTTCATGCTGATTGATGTGTGGTTAATATATATATACATCTGCCTGCGCCCCCCTCTTCGTACTAATTTAGCCCCTCAGGTGAAAATGACTTAGCACAGGTGGAGTGGCGGATAAGTTTTGTGTTTTATATATAATATAAAACTAGGAAGCGCTGGCTGCCTGGGATTGACCTGACGCGGTGACGTCACTAGGAGGCGCCAGTCCCGGACAGCAGCGAGCCGCGAGGGTTACGAGCACTTGGGTGATCTTCATTTAAGGTAGGGGTGTGCACCGGCCACTTTTCGTGTTTTGTGTTTTGGTTTTGGATCTGGATCTTTCTTCGTGTTTTGGATCTGGATTGTTTTTTCCAAAACCACCCTTCCGTGTTTTGGGTTCTGGGTTTTGTGTTTTGGATCTGTATTTTTTTGAAAAAAAGCATAAAAACAGCTAAAATCACAGAATTTGTAGGTTTTTCTGCTCCTATGCTATTATTAACCTCAATAACCTTAATTTCCACTCATTTCCAGTCTATTCTGAACACCTCACACCTCACAATAGTGTTTTTATGTCCAAAAGGTTGCACCGAGGTAGCTGGATGACTATGCTAAGCGACACGAGTGGGCGGCACAAACACGTGACCCATCTAGGCGTGATACTGCAGTGGCAGACAGGATGGCAGTTTGAAAAACTAGGCCCCAAACTGTACATAATGCAAAGAAAAAAAAGAGGTGCAAGATGGAATTGTCCTTGTTGCCAGGTCCTTCAGTCCGGACCAGATGTCCAAACTTGGTCCTGCCTGCCCTGCATCACCGCCAGCGGGTTGCTTAGGATACCTAAGTTTTTTCCTGGCAGCCCCAGTTGCGGGAGAAAATGAAGAAGGAGCCGTTGACGTGTCACGTTCCGCTTCAGCTGACAGTGTGTTCACCAGCAGGTCTTTGCACCTCTGCAGGCTTGTGTTGGCTGGAAAGAGAGACACCATATAGGCTTTAAACCTAGGATCGAGCACGGTGGCCAAAATGTAGTGGTCTGATTTCAACAGATTGACCACCCTGGAATCCTGGCAAAGCGAATGAAGGGCTTCATCCACAAGTCCCACATGCCGAGCGGAATCGCTCCATCTTAGCTCCTCCTTCACTTTTTCCAGCTGCTTCTGCAAAAGCCTGATGAGGGGAATGACCTGACTCAAGCTGGCAGTGTCTGAACTGACTTCACGTGTGGCAAGTTCGAAGGGCTGGAGAACCTTGCACAACACGGAAATCATTCTCCACTGCGCTTGAGTCAGGTGCATACCCCCTCCTTTGCCTATGTCATAGGTGGATGTATAGGCTTGAATGGCCTTTTGCTGCTCCTCCATCCTCTGAAGCATATAGAGGGTTGAGTTCCACCGCGTCACAACCTCTTGCTTCAGGTGATGGTGGGGCAGGTTCAAGAGTGTTTGCTGGTGCTCCAGTCTTCGGCACGCAGTCGCTGAATGGCGAAAGTGGCCTGAAATTTTTCGAGCCACCCAAAGTGTCTCCTGCACGCCCCTGTCGCTTTTCAGAAAATTCTGCACCACCAAGTTTATTGTGTGAGCAAAACATGGGACGTGCTGGAATTTGCCCAGATGTAATGCCCGCACAATATTGGTGGCGTTGTCAGATATCACAAATCCCCAGGAGAGTCTAAGTGGGGTAAGCCACTGGGCGATGATTTCCCTCAGTTTCTCTAAGAGGTTGTCGGCGGTGTGCCTCTTACTGAAACTGGTGATACACAGCGTAGCCTGCCTTGGAACGAGCTGGCGTTTCTGAGATGCTGCGACTGGTGACGCTGCTGCTGTTGCTGCGTAAGGTGATACATCTACCCAGTGGGCTGTCACAGTCATATAGTCCTTAGTCTGCCCTGTTCCACTTGTCCACATGTCCGTGGTTAAGTGGACATTGGGTACAACGGCATTTTTCAGGACACTGAGGACACTTTTTCTGACGTTTCTTTACAGTCTCGGTATCGCCTGCCTAGTGAAGTGGAATCTAGATGGGATTTGGAACCGGGGACACACTACCTCCAACAATTGTCTAAATCCCACTGCACTAATGGCGGATACCGGACGCACGTCTAACACCAACATAGCAGTCAAGGCCTCAGTTATACGTTTTGCTTCAGGATGACTGCTGTCGTACTTCATCCTCCTCGCTAAGGACTGTTGGAGGGTCAATTGTTTAGTAAAAGTAGTGGTGTTCCTACTTCCTCTCTGGGATGATGAACGACTCCCAGCAGCAGCAACAGCAGCAGCGGCAGCAGGAGGCGTAGCAATGCAGGATCCTCCGGAGGAATCCCGGATAGGAGAGTCAGTCATGCCAGTGACATGGCCTGCAGGACTACTTCCGATCCTGACTAAGGAGGAAATTGACGAGGAGGGAGTTGACGGTGTGGTTTGCAGGCGCTTGGATACAACAGGACAATGGGATTTAGGTGTCCCTGGACTGCTTACGGTCTTAGCCAAAGTTTCTGAACTTGACAGTAACTTATTATGAACGCGCTGCAGGTGCCGTATAAGGGAGGATGTTCCTAGGTGGTTAACGTCCCTACCCCTACTTATTTCACCTTTACATAAGGTACATATGGCAAGACAGTTGTTGTCCGGATTTGGATAGAAATATTGCCAGACCAAAGAGGTGGAATGTTTGGTCTTCTGCCCAGGCATGACCGTGATGGGCTTTTTCATCCCACGGACAACAACTGTCTCCCCCGGAGCCTGATTTAAACAAACCACATCACCATCAGAATCCTCCTCGCCAACTTCCTCCTCAGCGCCAGCTACACCAGTATCCTCATCCTGTTGTACTTCAACAGTGACATCTTCAATTTGCCTATCAGCAAGTGGACTGTGGGTGCTCCTTTCAGCACTTGCAGGGGGCGTGCAAATGGTGGAAAGAGCCACCTCTTCCCGTCCAGTGCTGGGAAGGTCAGGCATCGCAACCACCACCACACTTGGACTCTCCTTGGGGATTTGTGATATCTTCTTAGAAAGCACAGTTCTTCGCTGTGCTTTTGCCAGCTTAACTCTTTTGATTTTTTTAGTGGGAGGAGGGCTTCCATCGTCATGTGAAGCTGAACCACTAGTCATGAACATACTAGGGATCAACCTTAGCCGTTCCTTGCCACTCCGTGTCGTAAATGGCATATTGGCAAGTTTACGTTTCTCTTCAGCTGATTTAAATGTTTTTTTCAAGGTCATTTTCCTGAACTTTGTCATTTGGGATTGTATGTGCCCTCTATTATGACATTGGGCATCGGCCTTGGCAGACGACGTTGATGGCATGTTATCGTCTATGTCATGACTAGTGGCAGCAGCTTCAGCACTAGGAGGAAGTGGTTCTTGATCTTTCTCTATTTTATTTTTATCGGAGAAAGTTTGGTCCTCCATTTATGTTATATTGATTTGATATATACGTGCGGCTAAACACAGAAAATATTTTTTTATTTTTGCTGGAGAGTAGTGCACTTTGTGGGTTACACCAGCCTTTAAGAAATGAGCCAGCCGGCTCTTTACTTATGGGACACAGGCGCACGCTTGGCGCTGCTCCTTTGTTGATGCACGTAGGGCTACTGCGCACACAATTCACAAACACAGAAAATATATATTTTTTTGGTTTGGACTGGAGTGTACTTTGGGGGTTACAGCACCCTTTAACGGTTAAGCCAGCCGGCCCTTTACTTATGACACAGGCGCACGCTTGGCACTACTTTGTTGATGCACGTGCGGCTACTGCGCACACAATTCACAAACACAGAAAATAATTTTTTTTTTGGTTTGGACTGGAGTGTACTTTGGGGGTTACAGCACCCTTTAACGGTCAAGCCAGCCGGCCCTTTACTTATGACACAGGCGCACGCTTGGCACTACTTTGTTGATGCATGTGCGGCTACTGCGCACACAATTCACAAACACAGAAAATATATATTTTTTTGGTTTGGACTGGAGTGTACTTTGGGGGTTACAGCACCCTTTAATGGTCAAGCCAGCCGGCCCTTTACTTATGACACAGGCGCACGCTTGGCACTACTTTGTTGATGCACGTGCGGCTACTGCGCACACAATTCACAAACACAGAAAATATTTTTTTTTTTGGTTTGGACTGGAGTGTACTTTGGGGGTTACAGCACCCTTTAACGGTCAAGCCAGCCGGCCCTTTACTTATGACACAGGCGCACGCTTGGCACTACTTTGTTGATGCACGTGCGGCTACTGCGCACACAATTCACAAACACAGAAAATAATTTTTTTTTTTGGTTTGGACTGGAGTGTACTTTGGGGGTTACAGCACCCTTTAACGGTCAAGCCAGCCGGCCCTTTACTTATGACACAGGCGAACGCTTGGCACTACTTTGTTGATGCACGTGCGGCTACTGCGCACACAATTTACAAACACAGAAAATATATATTTTTTTGGTTTGGACTGGAGTGTACTTTGGGGGTTACAGCACCCTTTAACGGTCAAGCCAACCGGCCCTTTACTTATGACACAGGCGCACGCTTGGCACTACTTTGTTGATGCACGTGCGGCTACTGCGCACACAATTCACAAACACAGAAAATAATTTTTTTTTTGGTTTGGACTGGAGTGTACTTTGGGGGTTACAGCACCCTTTAACGGTCAAGCCAACCGGCCCTTTACTTATGACACAGCAGCACGCTTGGCACTACTTTGTTGATGCACGTGCGGCTACTGCGCACACAATTCACAAACACACAAAAAATATTATTTTTTTAGCACTTGGGGGGAGCACCCCTGATGGACAGAGCATCCCCTGGACAACACTACAGCACCCCTTTAGGACTGGGACTCTGCACAGGACTTTGGAGTGGACACAGCCCCTATGGACATCTGACTGCACAACACAGTCCAGCCAGCCCCTATGGACTTTGGAGGAGTGGACACAGCTAGTATGGACAACAGCAGCACAGCACAACACAGCCAGGCCCTATGGACTTTGGAGGAGTGGACACAGCCCCTATGGACAACAGCAGCACAGCACAACACAGCCAGCCCCTATGGACTTTGAAGTAGTGGACAACAGCAGCACAGCACAACACTACTCTGCACTTCACTACACTACACAGCCCAGCCAGCCCTAACTCCCACCCTCCCTCTTCACTGTCCACAGCCGAGTGAGAAAATGGCGCCGACGCGGGTACCTTATATAGGTTCCAAAACCCGCGAGACTCGGAAGGCGGGATGATGACGTTTTGCCTCGATTTCAGATCCGAGTCAGGCGGGGAAAGTCGAGCCTGACTCGGATCGGACTCAGATCGGGGGGGTTCGGGGGGGTTCGGATTTCAGAAATCCGAACCCGCTCACCCCTAATTTAAGGTAAGACTTCTTTTTGTACTTTGTCCTTGATAAAAGTTGAAATAAACTGAAACAGTGGACTGCTGTGGCAGCAGTGCTTTTGAATCCTTTTGTACCAGTCCCAGGAGTGCGCCAATTTGGAGAGTGTTGTAGTCGATATCTTGAAGGCACCAGGGCAAGTTATCTACGTTTACAATTATTTGCTGAGTGCTGAACTGTCTGCTTGTTTTTCCGATTGGACACACCGAGCAATTGTGCCACTGTGTTGCCGTGTGTCACATTGTTAAGGCACCTACAGTTTAAGAGTGTACACACGGGGCCTGATTCTGACCCGGTCGCAAGCGCTGTGCGCTCGCAACCGGGTCAATGGTGGGCCAGTGCGCATGCGCACGACGGAGCCGGCTTCGTCGTGTGCATGCGCGAGACCCGGATAGCGCCGGGCACTCCGTCGCTTCGGGTCTCATACCAAAAGGGGCGTGCTGTCGATGTTGAGTGACACACACCCCCTTTGGTGGGTGGGCCGGGGGGTGGCTGCCGAAACGGAGGCGTTCCCATGTGAATGCCTCCGTTTGGGGGCGGCCCCACTGACATCATGAGTGATGTCAGTGGGAGAGATTTCGGCTCTGTTAGAGCTGAAATCTCTCTGGGGCTTGCGGCAACGAGACCCTACCACAAGGGTCTCGTCACAAGCCCGATGGTCTTGACCATCGCGACCATCTTCCTGGCCGCTCACTATAGCTGTGGGTGGTCACCCACAGCTATGCGAGCGGCCAGGGGGCCGTTCTAAAAAAAATATAGCCCGGCCCTGATTCAGAGCGAGCGCTCTGTCAGCTCGCTCTTTTTACTGCACGGTATTACTTTATCCAACTATTTCCGTGTAAAGAAAATCCCCCGTGGGTTTCGTATTCGTAACGTACCCACTATAGGCAGACACAATCATGATTTCTGCCATAAATGGGCAGCAATTCTGAATAAAGCGTCATTTGATTTGATTTTACTGGTAATTGCAGATTCTGGCAAGGAGCTGGCTGTGACTAAAGAAAAAATCGTGGCCTTTGAATCTACACACCTCCCTACAGTTATTAAGGACGCTTCTGAGGACTGGTTATCAAAATGATCTGAACAAATAGACAAGTATAAAAAAGAATTAATCAAATTCAAGAAAGATAAGCTACTAATAGTAAACAGAGACTACGAGGAACACAAAGTATACTCATGGGCACAACATCCTAAACCCAGGTTTAATAGGAGATTTCAATACAGGTCAAGAGTACGCAATCTTGACACTGATACCTCCAGTGCAGGTGCCACCTCAGCAAGCGAGTCTGAATGTGTAAGCAAGAAGACAAAACTTTTCAACAAGAAACCCCCTTTAGGGATGAATACCAGAGCACAAGCAGAAGCTATAAAACACAGTACACCAGGAGGGGCAGACAAATCGAAAGAATTGCCAAAAAAATCCACAAACAAGAGGAAGTTATCCTCCCGTACATTGACCCCTGATGAGTTTGCAGTCCTGAGACGTGTACTGTCATTTGTGCCCACTAATAATCATGACTCATTTTCCAGCAAAGTGGACTTGTATAAATTCTGTCATCAACTGAGACTTAAAGAATACTTTGGGAAACAGACACTGGCTGAGTCTTCTACGGGCCCATTGTTACCCATTAAGGGTCAATCAACATTTGATCCTATTTCATCCAATGTGGCTATAAAAAGTTTTTCCAGAATTATGGAAGATAACATCAAATCCTGTGAATCCTTACCTGTACACCATCAACAGAATTTATTTAAAGCGGAATTTACAGCCCTTAAAAATTTGAGTGGATATAATGACATTGTAATCCGGCCGGCCGATAAGGGGGGCGGAATAGTTATTATGGAACTGACGGCATACAAAGAGGATATTCACAAACAATTAGCTAAACCTGGAAAATATCTTAAGTTACCTTCTGACCCCACACAGACATTCAAACATGAGTTGGCACTGATACTTGATAGTGCAATGGATGATAACAGCATTTCTAAAAAGTGTGCTGATGCCTTGATTGTAGACCATCCGGTAATACCACTTTTGTATACCATACCTAAACTTCACAAGAACTCACAATCCCCGCACGGCAGACCTATAATCTTGGCTCGGGGATCCTTGTGTTATAAAATATCTGAATATTTAGATGGATACTTACAGCCGGTAGTACAAGCAGAAAGTACATTCTTGAAGGATACCACGAATCTAATATTAAAACTTCAAAATGTACCTGACATGTTACCATCCTATATTTTTTGTACCATAGACGAGGTAAGCCTGTACACCAGTATCCCCCACACAAGGGGTCAGGAAGCCACCAGGTGCCTAGTCAGCAATAATGCAGCATACACACCCCCCAGACCTCTCTTTTTATGCAACTATTGGAATTTACCTTAATGAAAAATTATTTTTTATTTGATGGTTTTTACTATTTACAGTGCAGAGGTTGTGCAATGGGTTTGTGTGTGGCACCTTCTTATGCCAATGCATTCATGTTTGCCACAGAAAAAGATCTTTTTTTTGCACAACCATGGATAAGTAAAAATCTCCTACTTTTCACAGGGGATATCATGCACATCAATTGCAAGAGATCAAATAAAGAGTGCTCTCTATACCTAGAGCAATATATATACTATTACTCTAATACTCTAATCAAGCACAATAAGTCAGATAAATCTGGACAGACCATTTGGTTTAATCATTTTACTTCATCTAGCAATCAGCTTTCAAAGTCAGCTGGACGTTTTTGGCCGATTGTCCTTGATAAAAATTGAAATAAACTGAAATGTTGGACTGCTGTGGCAGCAGTGCTTTTGAATCCTTATGTACCAGTCCCAGGGGGCAAGTTATCTACGTTTACAATTATTTGCTGAGTGCCGAACTGTCTGTTTGTTTTTATATATATATATATATATATATATATATATATATATATATATATATATAGCAATCCAGGGTAAGCGGCACTCGAACAAATAGCAAAAAAAATGAGACAAAGACTCGGTGGTCTAGTCAGCGTTTCGATTCACAATAGGAATTTTCATCAGGACAACATACAAGTATCAAATGACTTACCTACATAGACCCATCACCATCACACCCGAACGCGCAGCTCTGTGTCTCTGTACTCACAATCCCCGCCCGGCAGACCTATAATCTCGGCTCAGGGATCCTTGTGTTATAAAATATCTGAATATTTAGATGCATACTTACAGCCGGTGGTACAAGCAGAAAGTACATTCTTGAAGGATACCACGAATCTAATATTCGTGGTATCTGTCAGCATGTGCGAGGCTCTCCGTCACTCCTGCATGACGTCAGATACCAGAGTCCGGTTGCTAAGATACAAAAGTGAAACAATGTACAAAGAACATACACAGACACTGGAAACATAGAGATACAACAATATAAAAAAGTTAAAGAAGTAAACAACATAAGAGCTATAGATATTAAGATAGCTAATCTCTGTGGGACCACAGACCATATACAACAAATATCAACGTGACATACACTAAGTGTAGCATAGAGATGTCTAGAAAAGCTAAAGGACCGCAGTACATAATGCAGAACTAGGTAAAAGGAAAGGGGTGTAGCAGTAACAAATCAGTCCATGTATGGGAAGGAATATGCTGGACATCTAGATAATGTATTTAGAAGAAACAACTCAGGACCAATTGTTCATTCAGTCCCTTAGGACTGAGAGTCTCTAATTTATGTATCCATCTTGCTTCTTTTTGTAATAAATGTCTAGAGCGGTCTTCACCGCGCAAAGAGTCCGGTACTGTATCTATCATTTTATAGCGCAATGTGGAAAGATTATGTTTAGCATCACGAAAATGCTTTGCAACAGGTTGTTCCGATGGTCTGCCCTCCAGGGCTAAGCGAATTGCACTCTTATGGAGTGCCATCCTTTCTTTAAATTGGCGCATAGTTTTTCCTATATATAGGAGCCCACAGGGGCAACGGATGAAATAGATAATATAGTTAGAAGTACAAGTAAAGACATGGTTGATTTTAATTTTTTTGCCAGTCTGTGGATGTGGAAACGTGTCCCCCACTTCCAAAAGACTGCACATTGTGCACCCCAGGCACCGGTAGTTACCTGTTTTTTTTGTCAAAAAATATTGAACATGTGGTGTTTTTTCCCAGCCTGAAATATCAGTACATACAACCCAGTCTTTAATATTTCTAGCACGCCTATAGCATGGTATGAGTGTAGCTTCTTTTAGTAAGGGCAAATCAATTTCATCATTAACCAGAGGCCAATATGTTTTGGCTGCTTTAGTTATTGTGCCACTTGCTGTGGAGTATTGGTTAATCCAAACCAGAGAGTTCTTGTTAGTTTTTTTAGTATTTTTTTTCAATAGAGCTTCTCTAGGAATAGCCATTTTTTTATTCCTGGCAGCTGACAAGATTGGTTTGGAGTACCCTCTTTGAAGGAAACGATTCTATATCAAATTCAACTGTTTCTCTGCATCTTCATTATTTTCACAGATGCGTCTGACCCTGAGAAATTGAGAGAAGGGCAAGCCTCTCTTTAGTGCTGGCGGATGGTGACTTGCCGCTGATAGTAAAGAGTTGCAGTCCGTTGGTTTATGGTAAATAGATGTTGCCATACCATCCTCTTTGCGTGTTATTAAAACGTCCAAAAAATGAACCATGTCTTTACTGATGTCATACGTAAATTTAATATCCGGGTCCAGTTGGTTTATTTCATTCATCAGTATGATAAATTCCTCCTCAGTCCCTGTCCATATGGCAAAGATATCATCTATGTATCTTTTGAAAAATAAAAATTTGCTAGCCACCTGCGTGTTACTAAAAAATAGATCTTTCTCTAAGGAAAACGTGAAAGAATTTGAGTATGCTGGGGCTACACAAGAACCCATAGCATACCCTTGCCGTTGCATGTAGAACTCGCTGTTAACAATAAAGAAATTCCTAGTTAGAGTCAATTTTAATAGATCAAGGAAGAAGTTAATATCAGGGCCAGAGGATAAATGATTTTTGATCAATAATCTTCTCATCTCATCAGTACCCCTCACATGAGGGATACTAGTGTATAGATTGACCACATTGGATGTTACCATGCAAAAATCAGGTGGCAGTTGTTTTAACATTTCAATTGATTAAGAAAGGTTTCAGATAGGTACTTTCATTCTGAATAACCAATCGTAAATATGTATCAAGGAATTTGGATACTCCATAGTATAAACTATCTCTCGCCGAAATTATCGGTCGCCCCGGTGGATGTTCACTATTTTTGTGTATTTTGGGTAACAAATAGAATAGCGGCACCCGCGATTTCTCATTCAATAAAGAGGTTGCCACACTGTTTTTAATAATGCCCTGGTCTACAGCTTCCACCAAAAGATGTTTCAATTCATTATAACAGGCACCAGTGGGATCTTTCTTCAGGCATTCATAAACGCTGGTATCATTTAATTGACGATATGCTTAATTTTTGTAATCATTATTGTCCCACACCACAATCCCACCACCTTTGTCCGCTGGACATATCACAATGTCATTATATTCAGCAAGATTTTTTAAAGCAATTCTTTCTTTGTTTGATAGATTATTAGTAGTGACTGAAGATGGTGTAGTCGTGGCTTCAATGGTTTTCTGCATCGCCTTAGTGAATGCTTTGATATTGATATAATTTGAAGGGGGATCAAATATCACTTTAGGTTTAATTAAACACTCTGTTGTGATGTTCATATCAAATTTTGAGATTTCACGATTCCCAAAATATTCTTTTAAACGAAGTTGGCGATTAAATTTACTCAAATCAATTTTGCTTTGTAAACAATCATGTGCGGAAGTTGGTACAAAGCTTAAGCTCCATTTCAGGACTTTCTCCTCATCATTAGTCATTGTGGGCTCTATTTACTACAATCCGCATATTGTATCCCTCCCTTCATTACACTTACCTGCATCCTCCTGGCCTCCGGTGATCTTCTCCCGGCTTCCCGATCAGGTGATCTCCCATACTGCACTGGGACCCGATCACCTGATGACCGGGCAGCAGTGCACTGTGGGAGACCAGCTGACCGGAGAGGAGCCATCACCGGAGGCCCAATCACCGGTCCCTGGATTCAGGTAAGTAAAAAAAAAAAATGTTTACATTTTTTTTTTCTTTTTTTTACAGCAATCAGCTTGCGGTCTGTTTAGACCACATAGCTGATTACTGGTACCGGCTCCCGCCTCTGCTCTCACCTCCAGGTGGCGTTATTATCACAGGGCTTCCCCCGGTATTTTTTTACAATTAATTTTTAGTAACTCTGGTCGGATCACATTTCCCATTACAATTATGGGAAATGCGATCTGCTTTACTAAAAATAAGTGATACTTAGGGGTTGGAGTAGAATTTTACTAATTCTACTCCAATTGCCCTGTAATAACTATAGGTGAAACTAAAATAATGTGAAAAGGGTGTGAAAACACCCTTTTTCACTTTATTTTAGTAAACATAATGTTAATAAATAGAGCCCTATGTGAGAAGAGATATTAAAGATTATCTTCTCATCCTTGGATTCCTTTTTCCTTTGCCGCGTGCACTGTCCACCCCTCTAAGTAAAGGGTCTTTTATATAATCCCTCGTTGCCCTGGTGGTAATTCCTAAAGGGGGACGAGATGTTGTGTATGTTCCACTTGCTCCAGCACATTCTGCTTCGCTATTTGATGATGGTGAGTCTCCTGAGTTATTTGATTCTAACAGGAAACGTCTATTTCTCCTGAATTTGTTGTATTGTTTGGACCGATTAAAGTGGGTACTAGCCCACCCATAGACCCGTTTATCTTCGTAATCCCTATTCACAATAGCTAGTTTATTTTTTTTAAACTGTACCAAATCTTTTTTAGATTTGTTAACCTGTGCTTCCAGTTTATCTAACCTATTGCCAGTGGGATCCTCAGTAAACGAATTTAAATGCAAATCCTCATATGCTTTAATTTTATGTCTGACAAGATTTCATTCTCTTGTTGATTCTTCTATGACAAGAAGAATAAGATCAAATGACGCTTTATTGAGGATCGCGGCCCATTTTCTACAGAATTCCGAGTTGTTACGTCCTATTGTGGGGATGTTTTTTATTCTAAACCCACGAGGAATCTTTTTCCTTCTAAAGTAATCCGATAGCGTAACATCGTGCAAGTAAAAATCCAATTCACGGTTTTTTTAATTTAAGTAAAACAAAAAAGTGTTGTGCTGACTCCGCTCCAGCAGTAATCTCCAAGTCTTCCCTGGTAAGGATTTTATTGATTTCGTCTTCTGAAAAAGTAAGAGTATCTCCTAGTGGAAAGTCAAAGTCCAGTATTTCTGTATTCTCAGGTTGTATAGAACTTGTTAGTGTAGTTCCTTGAGACATCACCACACCACAAGTGAACAAACACAGCTAAAAACTGCCACACACTTAGGTCCGGTAATAAGTAGATAGAAAAGTGGAGTCTGTGCCTTGGTTAGTTGCATTCCAATGTCAGAAAAACAATTGATATAGATCCAGATACTCGGCACTAGTCCAAACAAAGCAGTAAAATATGGTCGGTGCCCTCTTCAAACAAATAATAGAACAATCCGGGGTAAGCGGCACTCGAACAAATAGCAACGTGTGTTCCAGAACTGTTTAAGCAGGGAGAGTACAGGGTGGTACTACCTAAACAGTCCCTACTTTTTTAGAAAGTTTTTCTTTTTTTTCAAAGTTATATATGATGTAGATTTACATTGTACAGAAGAATATGGCAAGGGTTATCACCCTTCTGGATATGGCCAATTTGGCCATTGAAAATTCAGAACAAGGGGTGGTTAATTGCAGGGCTCTGCATATCCTAATTCATGCCATACTACACCACTTAGACATCAGAGATGAGAAGGTGGAAATATCAGTGGAAGACTGGAGCTTGTTAACGCCACTGGGGGGTTTAGCTAAGGTGGAGGAGGGAACATCAGGAGCTCAGTGTGCAGACAAGACTCCCATGGAAAACCTGTGCCAAATGGAGCAATGTCACGTCGACGAGGATGCAGCGTATAAGGTAAAGATAAACACTTCCAATATTATTTCCTAGTCACCCCGCAGTTCAAAGGAGCATTTTTTGTTAAAAGGTGGCAGTGTGCTAGACAGAGACGGACTGGGGCCAATTAGTGGCGTCGGCATTGTTAGTACACGCCTAAAGGGGTGTGTAACACCACATTGGGGGTGATCATGCCTCACAGGGACGTGCTGCAAATCATGGGGGTGTGGGCTTATGGCACACTTCGCCTTTCTGCATGCGAGCCCAGTCCCATCTGGCCATTGGCCCTTCTGGCATTTGCCCCAGTTGCTAAGTGTCAGGGTAAAATAACCTGGAACCAGAAAAAAAACAATTCTGCCTCCCAACGCTCCTTCCTCTTAGCCTAGTTACACACCAAGTGTACATGGAATCAGTGATCATATTCAGCGATAATATATATTGGATCATACGTGTAATTTGCTACCGATGTAATTAATATATTTGAGTGTTTGGTGATACATGAAGTTGCAGCTGATTGCTGTGCTCAATGTATGTATGACCATTGCAGTCCTCACATAAATCCTCTAGCCCTGTCTGAGATGCTTGTTGCAGGTGTCACCAAGGCCTTCGCTGCCTGTGTATAGGTTATGCTCAGAGTCACCTAGAGGATAACAAGGGGTGTCACAAACATTCTCAATGTTACGTAATATGATCTTTTCTCCTTCACTTACCAGGATTCCCAAACTGTTTGGGAGGGCGACCAGATGGCACAGAACACAGGACTCGGGGTACTACAGGACAGTGCAGGTAAGGCTTGTATAATGCACCGCTACAGGCACTGTAAGATGAAAGCTGTCTGTACACGTAGCAAAGCTTCTGAAATGGCTCATTAGCCACCATGAAAGTCGTGCCCTTATATGTTGATTGCATCTGATGATGGAAATCCCACGTGGATCACACATCTCTGATAATTGAGCACAGACAGTAAGGGCTGATTCTGAGGCGGGCGATGCAGCATCCACGTTCGTGTCTTTTGCTGGTATTGCCTATGCCACTTTATGCCAGTAAATGATATGCCCACTTAAAGCATTTTTAGATGCTGAAATACCGCTTAGAGCCAACCACCGGCCGCCTCATCAAAACTTGCTCCAGCCCAATGCTGGGTGCAGATAGTCCATCAGAGTATGGTCAGGGCCATCAAGAGCTCACACGCTCCCCTGCCCCATCCAATAAAAAAATAAAAAAAACACTTTGACCTCAGCACTGCAAAGGATCCCCCCCAGCAGCTGACCCTGAGACAGTTACTTACTCTTTTTTGCGTTACTCCCACCTCAGAATCCGGCTCACAGAGACACTTTCTGCACTCTTACTCTTAAGGGTCTATTTACGAAGTCTTGGATGGAGATAAAGTGGGCACAGGTAAAGTACCAACCAACCAGCTCCTATTTGTCATTTTTCAAACACAGTTAGGAGCTGATTGGTTGGTACTTTATCTCCGTTCACTTTATCTCCATCCAAGGATTAGTACATAGTTTGTTATGTTGGCACTGGCACCTATTGATATGAATTTCCTACAATACTCATAAACCACTGTCTGTGATATTGCAGATTGAAAACAGGCCAATAATAAATCGACCAGAAGGCAAGAATGTGATAACAGCATTGAAGCACTTCCTTTCGCCATACCAATCTTTACCGAGTAAGATAAGGAATTATGGCCCTGATTCAGAGCCGGACGCTCTGACCAGAGCGCTCGCTCTGAATCAGGGCCCACCTCCATTAATATGGAGTGTCCTCCTGGATGCTCGTATAGCTGTGGGTCACCACCCACAGCATATACGAGCGTGCAGGATGATGGTCGCAATGGTTTTGACCATCGCGACCATCGAAACTGCGAGCAAAAGTCTGCGGTTGAGTTTTTCAACCGCAAGGCCAGGAGTGATTTTGGCTCTATCAGAGCCAAAATCACTCCCACTGACATCACTAGTGATGTCAGTGGGGCCGGCTTCAGACGGTAGGCGTTCCCATGGGAACGCCTCCATCTGGCAGGCACGCCCACCAAAGGGGGCGTGCTGTCAGTCAACATCGACAGCACGCCCCCTTTGATGAGACACTCCGAGCGAAGGAAAGTCCTTCGCTAGGCGCGTCTCGCGCATGCGCACGACGGAGCTCCCTCCGTCGTGCGCATGTGCAGTGCAGACCATCGACCCACTTGCGAACGGACAGCCGCTCGCGAGTGGGTCTGAATGAGGGCCTATGTTCAGTAGTTATCAAATGGGCAGAATATTGAAGACAAGCAAAACTGAATTGCCAAGTAGATTGGAGCAGAGGATCTCTAAGCTGTATTGCAGACAGGGCTGTGGAGTCAGTCGTTGGGTCAGAGGAAAGTTTGGGTGGCCACCACACAAGGCTGGATGTTCCCATTAATTCCTGAGAACAGGTCCCCAGTGGCACCTGTGCCTAGACAGGGCAACTGCTACTACTGATTACATACAGAGCAGCTCCCTATTTCTTTAAGCATTACACTATGGGCCTGATTCAGACCCGGTCGCAAGCACTGAGCGCTCGCAACAGGGTCGATGGTGGCCCACAGCGCATGCGCACGACGGAGCCGGCTTTGTCGTGCGCATGCGCGAGACCCGGCTAGCGACGGGCAATCCGTTGCTCCGGGTCTCACACCAAAGGGGGCGTGCTGTCGATGTTGAGTGACAGCTCGCCCCGTTTGGTGGGTGGCTGCCCAAACGGAGGCATTCCCGAGGGAACGCTTGCCGTTTGGGGGCAGCCCCACTGACATCACGAGTGATGTCAGTGGAGAGCTTCCGGCTCTTTTAGAGCTGAAAGCTCTCTGGGGCTTGCGATGAACGAGACCCTACCACAACGGTCTCGTCGCAAGCCCGATGGTCGCGATGGTGTTGACCATTACGACTATCATCATGGCCGCTTGCTATTACAGTGGGTGGTAACCAACAGCTATGCGAGCGGCCAGGAGGCCGCTCCTAAAAAAAACAGCTCCCGCCCTGATTCAGAGCGAGCGCTCTTTCAGAGCGTCCGGCTCTGAATCAGGCCTTATGTTCACAATGCTTAATGGGGTAATGTTTGGCTAGTGCGTTCGATGTGTGGCATAATGTACTGTACAGTAATGAGATAATGTTTGGCATAGTGGGTGCAATGTGTGCATAGTGAACATGGTGGGGTACTGTGTGGCATAATTTGCATAATGAGATAATGTTTGGCATAGTGGGTGCAATGTGTGGCATAGTGTACATAGTGGGGCACTGTGTGGTATAATTTGCATAATGGGATAATGTTTGGCATAGTGAGTGCAATATGTGGCAAAGTGTACATACAATCCCTGCATTGGATATAAGGCACAGTGATCGCTATAGCTACATGTATTTTTTGAGAAGTATCAGTGTGTTTTCATAAACACATAGATCTTACTAACTGCTTTGGGGCTGGTTTACATTTGGATGTATGTCAGTTATATGACACGCCCCTCAGATGTAGCAGTACACGCCCACTTTAAAGCGCGCTCATAAGTGCTGCTTTCATAATCTCCCTGAAATGTTCTTGTTGGTTGCCTGTTAGAATCGGCAGACCGGGCAGTATGGAACCCAGGCGCACCATGCCTGCGGTGTCCCTGGACTCCTCTGCAGGAATACGGTGAGACTAGAGGAAAGAAACGAACTTATTTTACCATTTCATTTAGGACCCCAGATTGTATCAGATAGAAAACACGTAGACCATAACATAATGTACTATTTTGTTTCATATCTAGCCCATTGCCATATACCATCATCGGCCCCAGGAAAGCAATCCCCAAGTCCGTTATTACTGCAGCACGCTTGGACGTCTCTAGGGGATTAAGGTAAGAGGCAGACAGATACGGATTTCACTTTTAGCATTTGGTTTATGTAACATCACCAGTCATTTGTCTGTATAATAATTTCCCCTGCATGGAGCAATGTGATATTTATCCTCATATATGGCTAATATGAAAATTGAGAATTAGGGGATATTACGAGTCATGTTAATGTGTGTGAAGCTTTTCATTCTGATGCTTGCAGCCCACCTACAAGATGTGGAGCACAAGCGAGCACAGCGAGCAGGGAGGAGATGGTGGAAGTAATTGCTTTGCTAATAAAGTACACAGTAGATGAGCAGGGTACAGCAAAGGATACATACCTTTCTGCGGAGCTAGATTACTGAGATATAGATAATTGAGAGAAGATACATTTTTAGGTGCTATCTGTGTGTAATACAGCATATGTCTAGCTCTGCTATAAGGTGGCGGAACTAGCGGTGGTGCAGCCGGTGGCTTGCACCGGGGCCCGCTGTGGTGCAGGGACCCTTAGCCGGTGCTGCACCCGCCGCTAGTGTGCCCCGGGCCCCAAAAGGGTAGTGCAGACCGCAGTGAGAGCAGTCAGCACTACACAGCAACAAACACAAAGATGCCACTGCCAGACAGACTCTCATTGGCTGCTGTGTCCACGGAGGGAGCCGGCTGGAGCTCACTCATGAGCTCCGCCTTCCGGCTCCCCCCGCAGCGTGTGATGGGAGAGATGTCATGATGTCTCTACCACAGTGCAGAAGAGTGGTCGGGGAGGAGCGGACAGCGGCGATTCCTGGCACAGCATGGGGGGGTGCTACTAGGGGCACTGTATAGGGGGGTCCTCTACTGTGGGCACTATATGGGGGGGACTACTGTTGGAGGCAATGCATAGGGGGGACTACAACTAGGGGCACTGCGCAGGGGGACCACTTCAGGGGGCACTGTATATGGGGCACTACTGGGGGCACTGCATAGGGGAGCACTACTGGGGGCATATTCTTGCACCTGGGCCCACCACTCTCTAGTTCCGCCACTGCTCCTATACTATATGACTTCAGTACATTGGGACAGTTTATGTTATGTGTCCCTTTTATGTTTATGATTGTGTTATTATGGAATCGATATGAAATACCGCCAGCCGCATGGCCGGCGTTTCGATTCCCGGCAACTCCTGGCCGACAAACAGCAGAGTTCCCGGCAGCGGAAGCCCAACAGCGCTGGAAATGTAAAGTACTAACTAACCTAATCTAACCCCCTAGCCCTCCTTAGGGGTGCCTAACCCTAACCTCCCCCCAAGTGCCTAACCCTAACCTCCCCCCAAGTGCCTAACCCTAACCTCCCCCCAAGTGCCTAACCCTAATCCCCCCTCTAAGTGCCTAATTTTAACCCCCCCTTCCCCTCTGCCTAAACCTAAGTCCTCCGTGGGGGTGCCTAACCCTAAGTCCCCCCCGGGGGTGCCTAACCCTAATCCTCCCTCCTCCTAGCCTAACCCTCCCGGGGGGGCCTAACCCTAATTCCCCCCTGGGTGCCCTAAACCTAACCCTCCCCCCCGCGGCTGTCCGCGCGCGGTGCCCAGCATCCCTTCGATCGGGATGCCGGGCGTCGGGGAAATGTCAGGCGTCTACATCTAGATGCCCGGCATTTCATCCTTCGCCGGGATATGACTGTCGGGAAGCCGGCTGCTGGTATTAAGGCAGCCGGCTTCTCGATTGTATACTGTTATTATTACAGCCTTTGTGCATTCCTTCTTTTTACCAGATATGATAAAATAGGTAAAGGAAATAAGATCATAATTTTTGTCAAATAGAAAATCATCATCCTATATATACTCTGAGACCATGATGAAAGCTACGATTTTGATTTCTTTCCTAGCCATTTTTTTGATAACATGAGTGGCGACGGAACACCAGATACCCTATTTACCATCTCTTCAGGGTCACCGGACTCCTCTCAGGGAAGGTAAGTGTAGGACAAACCTAGATATAACTTGGGTGTGAGTGGCCTTATTTTGCACCCGCCAGCCGGTAGTTCTGCTTCAGGGCTTCCTGGAGTGCCCAAAGGAAGCTCCACGCAAGCACCTTGCATTGTGTACAGCCGTCCAGACAGCTCTCCATTTTTTACTGCTGCCAGCCCCACCTCCTTTTGTGACATCATGGCTTCGGGGGCATTGCCGGCACAGGGTGGCTGTAATCCCTGCTCCATCGCTGACCATATGCATTTAAAGATGCAGATTCACTTCCAAGTTCCTACTAATATACACATAGCTTTGTATGTTTACATATACACTTGAATGCTCATGTTAAAAAGACTGAAACTTCACCTAAAGTCCAGCCTGCTAACATTTTAGGATCATGCCTTCTAAAAAAACTTGTCTCACACAATGAGAGTGTGGGAACATTGAGACTGTTTACAGTATGTTGCATGTGTCTGTTTCATGTTTTTGATTGGTTTCTATTACATCCTTTGTGCATTCCTATTTTTACCAGATATGATAAAAGTAGGCAAAAGCAAAAAGATCATATTTTTTTGTCAAATAGAAAATCATAATTATATATACTGTATGCTCTGATGCCATGATGTAAGTTACTATGTTGTTTTCAATCCCAGCCCATTGTTTGATGACATTAGTGATGCTGGAACAGGAGACACGCAGTCCACCATCTCATCAGTGTCACAGGACTTCTCTCGGGAAAGGTAAGAGCTGGGCAAATCTGGATTTTGCTTGGGCATTTGATTTATGAAATAGTGTACTACCCCGCAGAGGAGAGGGTACAGATGGCATGGTGAGGTGTAAACTGGAGTTACCTCTGTAGTGTATAAATGTTCTAACTTCTTTCTTTGACTGCAATTCTCAACTCAGACCACACCTTTTCAGAGAGGCAAGGGTTCCCCAACTGACCACAAACAAAGAGAAACAAAATGCATTCAAATATATTTCTTTATTTATTTCTAAAGTCCTTAGCCAGAAACTACTATAGTACACTGTAATAAAATAATTAATTTGCTATATATTCACAAATAACATAGGACACTGTTTTCAGTTCGGCAATCTCACATACACCTAAGTAATGCTTTCTGCAAAATACTGCCTTACTAACTATAGTATACTAACTATACCACAAATATGGATTAAATGGCTCCTAATCCACAAGTACAATGTTCCTACAAATCTACTATTATGCATTAAGGCTTTCACTAACCAACAGACTATAACCTTATCACACTGTGTGCTCAAGACGGGATGTAAATCCTATCTGAGATGTCCAAGATATTCTACCAGATTAGGAACCCTTTTTAGGTGACTTTTATGATGGCAACCCGGGTCACTTTTTTGTCTGCACAGTTGGGGCCTATAAAACACGCATTGCAGCGCTGTTATGTGTAATACTTAATGCAGAAAAGTCTATCACAAAGAAGCAGGTGCTGGTGTGTACACACAGAATGTTTTTCTCTCACCAAATTCTGAGGAAGAGTCTCAGGATGTAGTTTCCCCACCAGAAGATTAGTAGAACTGGAACATTTGAACTCTGTGGCAATGCAAGTCCCATAAAAATCACTTCTCTTGTCTCTTGTGGCCATAGCAACTCTGCAGCAACTACCTCTATTTATCTCAGCAACTTCTATTAGTAGCTTTTATCTACTGTGCAGACCTGGAACTTTCTTCTACACAAACTCAGTTGGCTTCTTCTGAGCTCCTGCAGTGCATTGTGGGGAGTGTAGATTCTGACAGCTGTAGCTCCCTGCAGCCTAAATAGCCATTGCCACATCAGACAGCAAGTGAAAGCGAGGCCTGGTAAAATGTGGGGTATCACAATATAACCACTGATTTGTCTATATTATAATCTGCATAGCGCAAAGTCATGTGACGTTGGTCTTGTGTGACATTATAAGGAAATCTTTTTAGACTATAGGTGCATACACACTAGACGATATGCTCCCTGAGCGATATCGTCTAGTGTGTCCCCGGCAGGCTGTGCTCAATGTCGTTCATGACATTGAGCACAGCCGCTGAACGATATCATTAGCGATATCGTTCAGCGCCGGGCTCTCTCACCCATTCCCTGACATGCAGCAACCTGACGAGGTCGTCAGGTTGGCCTGCATGTCAGCCCGATGAACGAGGATGACGAACGACCCGCGGGAACGCGCGTCGTCGTCATCGTTCATCTTTTTTGTGTTAAAAATGGACGATAAAGTGGACGACTGAACGATAATGATATCGTTATCGTTCAGTCGTCCACTTTAATCGCCCAGTGTGTACGCACCATAACTATGAAGAACCTTGATGCATTTTTGTTACAACGTTTACCCCACAGAGATGTATAAACTAAAAGGGGGGAGGAGGGGATTGGTAAGAATAGCATTAGGTCTTCCAATACAATGGAACACCAGTAAAGGAGCTGTCCACTTTTGCTACAACCTGTAAAGTAAGTAAAAGGCTCTAATGGGAATGCACCACTACCTGACAGCAGATCGCACCACAGATCCCAGTACTGAAGGACTTTGGCCCTCATTCAGAGCCGCACGTTAACAACAGTACGCTCGTTGCATTCCGATGTTGACTAACCGCGCATGCGTCGGTGTTACACTGCGCATGTGCGTACGGCAGATTGCGAGTTTTTTTTCTCTCGTTCCTAAAATAGCGTACAGGAAGTGACATGTCAAATGTGATTGACAGAACAGGGCGTTTTTGGGTGTTGACGGGGGTGGAGATGAAAAAACGCAGGCGTGGCGATGCGTTTTTGGGGCGTACATACATTAGCAGATGCGAACGTCAAATGTGTTCGGACCGTCTCATACGTCACTGGAACTTCCGCTTTCCCTTCAAAATGCTCGCACAGCTTAGGGTCAGGATTACTCGACCACATTGGCGATGGCCTTCTCCTCCGTCCCGGGACTCAACGATGGTGCTGCGATTAATCGCGGCTGGTCAGTAAAGTAATTAGTGTTGGATTGAAAACCGGCTTGGTATGTGTTTGGAAAGCAGTTTATTGGGATAGCACAAAAGCGTACGCAGGTGGAAATCAGAGCTGCTAATGTCATGATTACACAATCAATTAGCGTACATTTTTGGTGTTTTATTTTGGCCACAATTTGTTGGTTATGGCCTATTGTAACAATAATGTCATCATGTTTTAATTAGCTCCCCTTTTTTTTGGTTTACTGTGGAATTTGCATCGCTATGTGATTTTTTAAACGTTCCTTAAAGAGGCCTTTTTTTTTTTTTAAGAGGGTCAGTTTTTGCCTTTAGGGCCAGGATTAAATGGAACCCATTTGTACAATAATGTCACAATACAATGTCAGTTTTTTGTTTTAAATTTATTGTTTAAACACAAAAAAATTGGCCTAATATTTTGTTGCCTTTTTTTTGTGGCAAAGATATTTGTAAAAAAAAAAAAAAAAGCCATAACTGGTAACATAAACGTAAATACCAAAATTAAAAACAGTTCACAAGAAAGGAGAGGGAAGTTTTGACCAGAAAGGAATATGAGCCAAGCACAGAAGGAGTGTGGGAAAAGTCGCCATTGCTGTCACCGTTTTCTCGCCCGTTTGGCTGGGTGAGGGTGGGCGCCAGACCGGGTCCGGGATGCCATCGGGCTGGCCTGTCCAGAGGCAGATGTTGTGGCCTCTGGACTAGGCACAGGGCTAGGCACATTTGGAGGATTGGCTGATGTTGTGCCAGAGGTGGAGGATCCGGATGTTCCGGCAGGAAGGGAGGTCGGCTCCACCATGTGCTGGCGAACGAGCTGCTCCAGGGCATCGGCGATGCGGATGTTGGCCCTGGTATTTTCCGCCAGGGCCTGAGCAATGGTCACGTTGGCCGCAGCATTTTGCTCCAGGGCCTCAGCCACCCGTATCAGACTGGCGTCCATCCTCTGCAGAATCTCCGTATGGAAATCCGATTTAAAATTGAGTTCTGTGAGGAGGCCCACTGCCTGCGAGGGGGCACGCCCTGGACTGGCTTCTGCAGGGTCCTCAGCCGGATGTACTGGTTCCTCCCCTGCAGAGCCAGCAGAAAGTCTGCGGCCAAGGCTCCCCTCTGGAGCAGACTCATCCGCCTCTGTCTCTGTTAGGAAAATTGCGAAAAGACTCACATTAGAATCTACATATTGGCACAATAGCATTTCAGAGTTGGTGACATCACAAGACTTACCTTGGCCAACATGAGGAGCCGCAAAGTCTGGCATGTCCGTATCCATGTTGGACACGCCAAACACCTCCACAGCCTGCACACACCCCTGTGCCAGCTCTTCTAAGTCTGTCAACTCCAATGACACGGGTGGGACCCCCACCTGTCCCCCTTGCATGCCTAGCCCTGTCGGCAAGTTTTTGCTTGAGACGATATTTGAAGTCTGCCCATCTGTGGAATGAAATTGGAACCATTATCCTTTTTTTTACAATGGGGTTTGTTTATAGGATGGGAAAGTGTTTACTTACCGCCGTTTGACATCCCGGGCTAGACGGACATAATCACCCACCCTATTGACAGCAACGGCGACCTCCTCCCACATTCTCCACTTCTGGCTTTGGCTCATATTCCTGGCTGCCTGGGGCAGGATGTCAACGCACTTCTGGATCAAAACCTCCATCTCCTTGCTTGTGAAATGTGGCTGCCTTTTTTTTTTGGCAGCTTTGGCGGGTTGACTGGGGCCAGCAGTCTCTTCCATGTCATCCTCCTCACCTATTTGGGTAAATATGCAGATTTAGCCACTTCACAACTTGCACAATATTATGTTTTAAAAGAATCATTGAGACAAAATGCATGAAGGCCTTACCGCCGGAATTTTGGCCATTGTTTCCCTGGTCTGAAGCCATGTCTCTGGTTCCAGAATGAAATCAACCAGAAATTAAATGTGATTTCGTGACGTATTTATACATGCGTCCTTAGTTTGCGGCCGCATCATTGATTGTGCGTCCCTATGATTCATCCTTAATTTGTGCGGGAAAATAAACACTATTTATGGCTTGGTGTGTGTGGAGTCGAGGTTGCGTTGTTGGATTGTTGGCGGTTAAGTTGGTTGGATTTGGTTGTTTGCGGTTGGAGGATTTGGCGGTGTTTGTATTTTTTTTGGTTTGCTACAGTTGTTTTGGTTTTCCGTTCGCATTTTTTTGGTTTATTTTTTGGCATCGTTTCCTGATTTGGTAAGTTTTGTGCAGTCTAATTTGTGGCCAATTGGTGTCTACTTCTGGTTTTTTGTTTTATTTTTTTTTTTAACACTAATTTCATCTATTTTAGTTTGTTTTGGCTTTCGGACCCAAAGACCTTTTTGAGGGAAATCTTATATATTCGATTTTGGTAAGTCCATTATTTTTCTTGCATTTGCGAACTAATTAACGCATTTTTGACTGTTGATGTAGTGACTTGCATTTGCAAACTAATTAACGCATTTTTGACTGTTGATGTAGTGACTTGCATTTGCGAAATAATTAACGCATTTTTGACTGTTGGTGTAGTGACTTGCATTTGCGAACTAATTAACGCATTTTTGACTGTTGATGTAGTGACTTGCATTTGCGAAATAATTAACGCATTTTTGACTGTTGGTGTAGTGACTTGCATTTGCGAACTAATTAACGCATTTTTGACTGTTGATGTAGTGACTTGCATTTGCGAAATAATTAACGCATTTTTGACTGTTGGTGTAGTGACTTGCATTTGCGAACTAATTAACGCATTTTTGACTGTTGATGTAGTGACTTGCATTTGCGAAATAATTAACGCATTTTTGACTGTTGGTGTAGTGACTTGCATTTGCGAACTAATTAACGCATTTTTGACTGTTGATGTAGTGACTTGCATTTGCGAACTAATTAACGCATTTTTGACTGTTGGTGTAGTGACTTGCATTTGCGAAATAATTAACGCATTTTTCGAGGCTTATTCATCATGTAAACCAGTTTTGCTTTTCCCTTTTCCATTTTTGGGGTCCATTTGACCCCTATTTGACGTACGGTGTGCAATGTCGTTTTCATCGATGGCCAAATGTGTGTTTCGCCTATTTTATGTGTTGGCTTGCACCAATTTGACAAACATAAATTCACCCTCTAAATTTTTGATGTCTCATTTTTGGCTTTTTTACAGTTTATACGTATCATGACAATACCCCGGCATGTAAGCAGCTATGGATGGTATCATAAAGCTAAGTTGTTTTATGTTACTTTTGGGGTGGCTCAAAAGCCTTACATTGTAAACTTTGAATTTCAGGTAGATCTGGGGCGAATTGTTCTGGCCCTGCTCCCGGAAGACGACCAACCTCAAACTCGTCCCAGGCGTAGGCATCGTAGGCATGCAAGGCCCCAGATATTTCGAACACGTGTCACCCTTTTTGGAATGCCCGATGATGAGGTTTTAAGACGCTACCGTCTACCTCCCAAAATCATCATAGACACTCTCTCATTAATAGAAAGTGATCTTGAGCGGCAAATTGACAGTCCAACAGCAATACCACCACTGACGCAATTTATGGCGGTGTTACATTTCTGTGCCTCAGGATCGTTTCAAACAACGGTGGGAATAGTGGCGGGAATCTCCCAATCCTCCTTTTCCCGGGTCCTGAGGGCAGTGATGGAGGCACTTTTCAAGCACCTCCATCATTTTATTAAAATGCCTTTGGATATGGGTGCCCTTAGTGTGGCCAAGGCCAATTTTTACCAAATAGCTGGCTTCCCACACATCATAGGGGTTGTGGATGGTACTCACATACCACTTCAGCCTCCAGCACGGCTGGAGGCAATATTTAGAAACCGTAAACACTATCACTCCCTGAATGTAATGGTGGTATGTGATGCCTCCCTCCAGATCCTGTCCCTGAATGCTAAATTACCAGGAAGTGCTCATGACTCCTTCGTCATCCGGCAATCAGGGATATGGCAGAAATTAACCAACCTACAAGCTGGTGATGCGTGGCTTCTGGGTAAGTGGAGACCTTTAGTACATAACAATGTTAAGCTTGATACACAGTGTTCCTGATGTTGTCTATTTTTTTTCACAGGAGACAGTGGATACCCTTGCATGTCCTGGCTGCTCACTCCTTATTTGGCTCCCACACCAGGGCCACAAAGTGCGTATAATTCCGCACTTACAGCCACCAGGCAAGTGGTGGAGCGCTGTATCGGCCTTTTAAAAGGCCGATTCAGATGCCTCCACCGCTCTGGTGGCGAGCTCATGTATGTGCCGGATATGGTGTCTAAAATTGTGGTCCTGTGTGGGATATTTCACAACATTGCCATAAGGAGTGGTGTCCCAATGCAGCCAGAGGATGCCTTACCTGAGGATGGCCCCCCCGAGGTTGGTCGGAGGTCAGTATGTGGGGGGGCCATACGCGATGATGTGGTGGCCAGATTTTTTAGGTAAGTTGTAACAAAACTACAGTGTTTATACCTAATGTGTTTGTGTTTGTTTGCGAACATCTAATTTTGTGTTTTTTTTCTCACCATCTTCTGTTTGTTCACATAATCTTTGGCACTCCAACGCTCACTACTTCCTGCTACCCTTACCAAACCTGGATCTGGTCCTTTTGGGCATATATTCTGGAACCCATATCGCAACGCCATGTTTGTGGAATCATGTTGGCATGGTCCTTCGTCAACCAGTTCTTGATTTTTGTTTTTATTTAATTATTTCTTGGTATGTGTTGTATTTGAATTTATCACTGTGTTCTTTTTTTGGGAGTGACCACTTTGTTTTCTCTGTTATGTTGTGAATAAATGTTTGGAGAGTGAAATGGTCTTCCTTTTTTGGGACGTTAACAGCAAGTGTAACCAGGTTAACACAAGTTACATTTGACTAAGGGGTAATCCAGTACTGACGCCAGTTGAGCTAAACTGAAATATGTTTTCAGCTTCCCAACCCACACCAAAAGGAAGCCTGGCCCAACCTTGGGATTTGTAAGATTGGCCTAAGCAGCTTGCGCACCAACTAGGAACCTGTAAAATGTAGAAATATGTAATTGACACTACACCCAAAAAGGGAAATGACATTGTTACTGTTATGTGTTTCTTGTGTCTGTTTGACATACAAAGACAAAACACAATCTAACTTTTAAAAAAGGGAAATCCTTGCAGGAACAGTCTACTTATGTCATGCTAAACTATCTTGGTTTTGGATTTAAAAAATGAGCCAGAACGTATATTTGTCTGAATAAATTTATTTTGAAAAGATAACAAAAATAAAAAAACTACTGGCGAAGGAGGCCAGACAGCCGGTCGAGGGCCACCAGAATGCCAATTACATGTTGGCGCATCTGGCCAACACAATCCGCCACCTCTTGCCGACGCCTCTGTTCCTCTGTGGGTGAGAAAAGTGTGTGGGTTAATACAACAATAGGGAATCCACATTAAAAAAACAAAAACACAACGAAATCACTCCTAAACCTAAAAAAAAAAAAAAAAAAGGGGGTGCTGGCAAAAATACAAGGCCTATGTACAAATTCCCACAGGTGTGATATGTGTATGTTGAAATCACCAGGAAGAGGTAAAGGCAAACTGCAAAATCACCAAAAGTCAAGCCACAAAAACACGAAGAAAGGCACGACACATGATTACATACAAACAGTTTGTGCTTTAAAAAAAAACAAAATAAAAACATACCGGGAGCCAAAACGGGAGCTCCGGAAATGCCTCCATGATCCTCCTCGGAGGATCCGTCATTCCCCAAAGAATGGGGAGGAGTTATGATGGACTCCGGGGAGGGGGTAATTGGAAGAGGGGTGGGTGGAGGAGAGGGGGAAGTGGGACGGAGGGGAAGGAGGCCCGACATTTCCGGGAGAGGGTCTGGGAAGGATGGGGAGGAGTGGGGAATAGGGGAAAGATTTGGGGTGGAGTGTTGGCTGGGGGTTGGGGATAGTGGCCGGGAACGCCGTCTGGACGGACGGTGACGGCGGAGTCTTGGCTGTCCCCCTAAAATATGTCAAAGAAATTGCGGTTAGTTTATGGACAAATCCGGGGACCAAAACTAAAAAAAAAAAACAACCCAAAAAATAAGCCAAATAGGAGTAGAATGAATAAATCAGAAATAGAGGGAAAACATGCACACGCAGATATGAGTACAAATAATAAATAGGACAGACAGGAAAACATGCACACGCAGATATGAGGACAAATAATAAATAGGACAGACAGGAAAACATGCACACGCAGATATGAGGACAAATAATAAATAGGACAGACAGGAAAACATGCACACGCAGATATGAGTACAAATAATAAATAGGACAGACAGGAAAACATGCACACGCAGATATGAGGACAAATAATAAATAGGACAGACAGGAAAACATGCACACGCAGATATGAGGACAAATAATAAATAGGACAGACAGGAAAACATGCACACGCAGATATGAGTACAAATAATAAATAGGACAGACAGGAAAACATGCACACGCAGATATGAGTACAAATAATAAATAGGACAGACAGGAAAACATGCACACGCAGATATGAGGACAAATAATAAATAGGACAGACAGGAAAACATGCACACGCAGATATGAGGACAAATAATAAATAGGACAGACAGGAAAACATGCACACGCAGATATGAGTACAAATAATAGGACAGACAGGAAAACATGCACACGCAGATATGAGGACAAATAATAAATAGGACAGACAGGAAAACATGCACACGCATATATGAGTACAAATAATAAATAGGACAGACAGGAAAACATGCACACGCAGTTTGCCCCACAAACACAAACATTAAAACCACAATACATAACACTTACTTTCCAGGATCTGCATGCGAAAGCATGCCAGCAAGCGGGGCGTTCGCCGTTGCAGGTCGGACCACCTGCGCTCCAGCTGCCCGATGTTGCGGCGTGAGCCGAAGGACCGCAGGCGGGACCGTGCCTCCGCATACGCGGAGCGCTTCTGCCGGTTGGTGATGGGTTGAGGTTGGCTGGTGATCCGGCGATCCATGACCTCCGTAAGCACCAGCAGCTCGCGCCTGGTGAATGCGGAGGCTCTCATGATGGCAATGGTGTTTTTCTTAAAAATCATTTTTGATAAAGTGTGTAAAAATTTTCTGATTGGCTAATGTATTTTGGAAATTAACAGGAGCAATTTTATTGGTTAGTGTATGAGTCATGTGTTCGACAGGGCCAGAAATCTCTGGAGAGTTATGATAGGCTTGATGCAGTGACATGCGTAAGCAAATTTAAATAAAGAAATGAACCCAGGGAAATATGCGGGGATCCACAGCAATAGAACAATTGTTTAATTGTGGTTCACATGTTTTTGGAACAATAAAAGCGAATGTTTCATCCGTATGTATTCTGCGGGTAAACACAAACACGGACAAGAGTAAAGTTTCTTGCATTGTGTTGAAAAAAAACAAACAATTAAGCTAATTGATACATTGATTGGCATGATACGATTGATGGAGGTAGGCAGAATAAAGGAGCAGGTAATCGACATCTGACAAGGCCACTTCCTGTTTATACTTGTGCGTGCGTTCCTTTCAAGCCATTTCGGGGATGTACGCTCGCTATTTCGTACGCTCGTTAGTTAGAGGAGGGGTCGTCAGAGTTTAGGGAGGAATTTTAGATGCGAACGAAAATACAAGCGAGCCATTGAATTTAAATATTTTTGTACGTACGCCTAACGTACGTGTGCCCGCTTGCGAGTGGGTCTGAATGAGGGCCTTTGTCAGTCTGAGAGGGACTGGACCCCCTGTAATACTCTGCTGTGAGCTGCGCTGTTGCTGGGGAGAAGATGGTCTAAGGTGTGATCCATCTCATGGCTTCAGGTTCTCCATGTTCTATGCAAGGGGACAGGATATATTAAAGGGACAAACCCCTTTAGGCTTTTTTAGGCTTCCTCCTGGGTACCACATGCAGTTCCAGAGATGTAGCTTCTACCCTCTAATTCAGCTGAAGTGGCAGCATCTAGGAAAACAGGTTTTCAAAGTCTCAGGGTTCATCTGCAAAAAAGCGGGGAACAGTCCTTGGAAAACCAGATCATTACTAGAGCCTTCTCACTTGTAGGCTATAATTCACAATGATGTTTTGTTCCTCAATGCAGAAGATCTAGGACTGAACGATGGGAGAGAAAGAGCTGGAAGAACTGGAAAAGATGTGAGGGCTTTTGGATAAGACAACACCCATATCAACACCTCCAAAGTAAAACCCTCCCAGCTCGTCATCAGCATCAGATGACCAGGGTCATCAATCCCTTTGATGTCCCTTCTCCCCTGTAGGAGAAGAACACCTATCCTGCAGTATATAGCACGAGCCTGTACCATTATCAGTAACAGGACATAAGATGCCCCCACACCCACACTAAATAAACTCTTATTTCTGCTCTACCACCAGGAGTTTCTCTGTTATTCGAGTTCTATATGACCATGCACCACATTCTCCACCACAGCTGTGCAGCCAGGGGACACTGCGCCTGGCGTGATGTGCACGTCCCTTTCCTGTTTATGTCTTGTTTGCATTTTTTTTTTGTATTATTATATTTTCCAGTCTATTTTGAAATCTATGAAACAATCTATATAGTAAGAAAGAAAGCGTGTCTGTCTGTCCTTTATGCACACTTAGAGTTTTGGACCTAGCTCCACCAAATTTGGCAGGGTGGTGTAGTTTGACCAGGATTATGTTTTTGCCTAGGTTTGAACTTTGTCAGGGCCACACACTGTCACACAATCCCTAAAAATAGGGACACTCTTAAATTACACAGGTTGCCCAGGTGGACAATTGGACCCTGATGTACTCCTACAGCCTTTATTTGTTTAAATTGTCCTCATCTATGTCCCCATTCCATTGACCTTGAAAAGGACCCCACTGCGACTAATAATACCATCTCATTTGATTTTAGTCAATTGGAGCACATCACATTTCCCATTACAAGTATGGCAAATGCGAACCGCTTACTAATAAAAATGGGTTGGGTGACAAATTTGCGATTTCTTCTCCAGTCGCTCATTGATGCTAAAATAATGTGAAAATTGGTGTAAAAACAGCCTGTTAAGTGAGTTATAGAACCAAATCTGCCCACTTTCAACTATGGCGGTGCCCTGGGGTGGCTTAGCTGGGCTAGTTTGGGGGTGTCCTGCGCTCTGGATTTGAATCGTAGTATGTTAGGGACCTACCCTACAGAGGTTACCTGGATATGGTGGGTAGGCCCATAACCTTGGCCAAGAATATGCTAAAAACCTCTTTTGATTGCAAAATTTTTTTGCATTTATATATTATTAATAATTTGGAGTTGTGCACCTGAGATTTGTCTGTTTTTGTGCCTGCAATTAGTCTCATCAGGTAGCACCTCCCATTATTTATATATATTCAGGTTGTGCAGTCCAGAAATCTTTTTTATATACTCCATTTAATGTGCTTTATTGCACACCTGAGGGAAAGGAGACACCCTCAGTCTGGATTAGCACCCCTACCTTATTGGTTTAAAAGCATGGAGTCTTGTAATGAATATGCACACTGGTATAAGGCACAATTCTAGGTAAGTCCTACAAGTTTTATATACTGTAGTGCAACTTTGGTTCATTTTTGGGGCATGGGTCCCCCTGGATTGCCTTTGTTGATCTGTTTCAGGGCACCGCAATATAACACATTTTTCTTTTATAACACATTTTAACCCTTCACTGTTTGTTTATTATATATGTACCTCACTTTTTATTTTCATTCTTTATATGCAGCAGTAGCTGCTCCTAACTATCTCTTTCACACTGCACTTTTCTTACTATGGCGGTGCCCTGGGGTGGCTTAGCTGGGCTAGTTTGGGGGTGTCCTGCGCTCTGGATTTGAATCATAGTATGTTAGGGACCTACCCTACAGAGGTTACCTGGATATGGTGGGTAGGCCCATAACCTTGGCCAAGATTATGCTAAAAACCTCTATTGATTGCAAAATTGTATTGCATTTATATATTATTAGTAATTTGGAGTTGTGCACCTGAGATTTGTCTGTTTTTGTGCCTGCAATTAGTCTCATCAGGTAGCACCTCCCATTATTTATATATATTCAGGGTGTGCAGTCCAGAAATCTTTTTTATATACTCCATTTAATGTGCTTTATTGCACACCTGAGGGAAAGGAGACGCCCTCAGTCTGGATTAGCACCCCTACCTTATTGGTTTAAAAGCATGGAGTCTTGTAATGAATATGCACACTGGTATTAGGCACAATTCTAGGTAAGTCCTACAAGTTTTATATACTGTAGTGCAACTTTGGTTAATTTTTGGGGCATGGATCCCCCTGGATTGCCTTTGTTGATCTGTTTCAGGGCACCGCAATATAACACATTTTTCTTTTATAACACATTTTAACCCTTCACTGTTTGTTTATTATATATGTACCTCACTTTTTATTTTCATTCTTTATTTGCAGCAGTAGCTGCTCCTAACTATCTCTTTCACACTGCACTTTTCTTACTATGGCGGTGCCCTGGGGTGGCTTAGCTGGGCTAGTTTGGGGGTGTCCTGCGCTCTGGATTTGAATCGTAGTAGGTTAGGGACCTACCCTATAGAGGTTACCTGGATATGGTGGGTAGGCTCATAACCTTGGCCAAGATTATGCTGAAAACCTCTATTGATTGCAACATTTTATTGCATTTATATATTATTAATAATTTGGAGTTGTGCACCTGAGATTTGTCTGTTTTTGTGCCTGAAATTAGTCTCATCAGGTAGCACCTCCCATTATTTATATATATTCAGGGTGTGCAGTCCAGAAATCTTTTTTATATACTCCACTTTCAACAGTTGTAAGCCTATGTCCACTTCCCAGATCCCTCCAATGACCCATATAATGAATATTGGAAAAGCAGATAGAAGTGTGCACTTGACACCAATGCTGACTATGAAGCAGCAGATCTCAGGGATAGAAAGTGCAAACGCAATGGACAGATATATCGTGTTTTCGCACAGCACACGCTCCGGAGTCAAACATGTGCATCTAGAGGTAACACTGTACGCAACACACTCTTATCTCCGCTTGTAGCTGAAATGTGTAACTGTATGGTAATGGGGCATTTGCATGTGTGCTTATAGATAGCTATGACAGCTGAGAAACCGTACATGGATGGTGCTGAGGCATAGGTGCGTACAATTTAGCATGCTGGCAAATTTCCACATTTAATCCCGTGCACACAAAGCTGGAGGTTTTATGAATGACCTTTGTACAAATTTCTGCAAGCCCCCTTTACTTCTTAATACTAAGGGGCATATTCAATTAGTCGTGGAGTTGTCCCCGCGACTAATTGCTGTCTTAAATCCCCACAGCGCAGGGAAAAGCCATTCAATGAAATAGCCTTTACCCTGCGCTGTAAAAGCAGGGCTCATGCATCTATACACATTGATTCCGCATAAACTGCGGAATCAATGTGTTTTTCCTCCGCGCGATAGGCCGATTTGATTGTATTAACGAGGATTTTACCTCGCACGGGTCTCAGGGACTCCCGCACGAGGAATTCCCCGGCAGTTGAATAAGACCGACACAGCAATCAGTCACTGGGACATCCCCGCGGCTAATTGAATATGCCCCAAAGTAGTCAAAACGCAAAAAGAAACATACTGTACAAACCACTGGCGCCATAACCCAATTTGCACTAAATTATTGAAATAAAGAGTTTATAAATTGTTTTCTTTTTTTTTTCTGTTATTTTAATATAGTACTATTTTAAGTAGGGATGTGCAGGCTCGGATAGGAATGATGATGTTCGTCCATGTAAGATGACGTTTAGCCTCTTTCTGAGTTCCGTTTTTTTGGAGGGAAAAATCCGAACTCAACGTGCAAACTCGAACCTATCCGAGCCTGCACATCCCTAATTTTAAATTGGAGAATTGGGAGATATTTAGGGCCATATCCACTCAGCCTCAATAAGCTGCGTTTTTTGCCAAAAATGCGAACTATTGCCACAACTTTTTGCACATGCGAATTCTCCATAGTCAAAAGCTGCGAAACGTTTTCACCATCTCAGTGCAGGTGAAAAATGGTGCAAAATCCCTATTTTGGCTAAAAATGCCAGGACTTGCACACCCTCCCTAATGACTAATTAGGCAAAATTAATTTATAATTGGCACAATTCATCCAATACTGACATGTCATTTTTGGGGTGAAAATTTAAAAAGTGTTGGAAAATAGGTTTAAAGTAGTGGAGTAGGAATTTTGGTGTGATGTATGGATGGGTCAGGTGTTTTTGGGATTGCAGGTGTATTTTGTTTTTAATTTAAAAATACACTTTTATGACAAAAAAAACATACTTACACCCATTTTAATGTACTCCCAATTTAACTACAGCATTTACTTTCCCAAAAAAATATTACAGTGGGCCTTATTAATTGCAGATTGTTATTGTAACTGCAATTACGCACGCAGTCTCACTGCGAAAATATGCTAATGATTGCAATTGCAATGCCGTCGCAACCAAACATAAGGAAGCCCACATCAACTTACATCCGTAATACTTAGCCAAATATCGAAACCATCGGTACCATTCACTACCACAATCCACTATCCACAACCATCAACATCCACTACCGTGGCAGTTGCACAAGTTTTAAACCTTACTCAGAAATTGCTAACCTCAGAAAAAACCCAAGCTGCGTATGGCATCGCAGTGGCTAAATTATGCACGCCCCTGTAACAGCATTCAGACACACTGGGATGCCTCCGTTTCGCCGACCACCCCCCGTCACCACCCTCCAAACGGTCACTTCCTGTCAAACATTCTGCGATGAGTCTACGTACACACTGCGATAGTAGTCTGATCACAATGAGACCTTTGCGCACTCGCACTGTGATGCATACGCATGCGCAGAATGCAAAAAATTGCGATCGCTACTGCTTCAGGCCCAGTGTGCAAGGTTTTTGCATCTAATTGGATATGGCCCTTAGTGGCAAATGGAACCACGTAGGTTCTCACAGTATGATCCAATATCCAGTGCCCTCCACAAGAAACGTCTAAATACTATAGAGTTTAATTTACTTTCATTATATATATATATATATATATATATATATCTATATATATATACAGTCAGGTGCATAAATATTGGGACATTGACAGAATTTTCATATTTTGGCCTCTATTCACCACCACAATGGCTTTGAAATGAAACAAACAAGATGTGCTTTAACTGCAGACTTTCAGATTTAATTTGAGGGTAATTAACGGTGTAGGAATTACAACGGTTTCTATATGTGCCTCCTACTTTTTAAGGGGCCAAAAGTATTGGGACTATCAACTCAAAAGCTATTTCATGGACAGGTGTGGGCTATTCCCACATTATTTAATTATCAATTAAGCAGCTTAAAGGTCTGGAGTTGATTCTAGGCGTGACATTTGCATTTGGAATCAGTTGCTGTCGACTCTCAATATGAGATCCAAAGAGCTGTCACTATCAGTGAAGCAAGCCATCATTAGGCTGAAAAATCAAAACAAACCCGTCAGAGAGATAGCAAAAACATTAGGTGTGGCCAAATCAACTGTTTGGAACATTCTTAAAAAGAAAGAACGCATCGGAGAGCTCAGCAACACCAAAAGACCCGGAAGACCACGGAAAACAACTGTGGTGGATGACAGAAGAATTATTTCCCTGGTGAAGAAAAACCCCTTCACAACAGTTGGCCAAATCAAGAACACTCTCCAGGAGGTAGGTGTATATGTGTCAAAGTCAACAATCAAGAGAAGACTTCACAGGAGTGAATATAGAGGGTTCACCACAAGATGTAAACCATTGGTGAGCCACAAAAACAGGAAGACCAGATTAGAGTTTGCCAAACAACATCTAAAAAAGCCATTACAGTTCTGGAACAACATCCTATGGGCAGATGAGACAAAGATCAACTTGTACCAGAGTGATGGGAAGAGAAGAATATGGAGAAGGAAAGGAACTGCTCATGATCCAAATCATACCACCTCATCAGTGAAGCATGGTGGTGGTAGTGTCATGGCGTGGGCATGTATGGCTGCCAATGTAACTGGTTCTCTTGTATTTATTGATGATGTGACTGCTGACAAAAGCAGCAGAATGCATTCTGAAGTGTTTCGGGCAATATTATATGCTCATATGCAGTCAAATGCTTCAGAAGTCATTGGACGGCACTTCACAGTGCAGATGGACAATGACCCGAAGCATACTGCAAAAGCAACCAAAGAGTTTTTTAAGGCTAAAAAGTGGAATGTTATGCAATGGCCAAGTCAATCCCCTGACCTGAATCCAATTGAGCATGCATTTCACTTGATAAAGACAAAACTGAAGGGAAAATGTCCCAAGAACAAGCAGGAATTGAAGACATTTGCAGTAGAGGCCTGGTAGAGCATCACCAGGGATGAAACCCAGCGTCTGGTGATGTCTACAGACTTCAGGCTGTAACTGCCTGCAAAGGATTTGCAACAAAGTATTATAAAGTGAAAATTAGATTTAGGATTGTTTAGTTTGTCCCATGTGGGAGGCACATATAGAAACCGTTGTAATTCCTACACCGTTCACCTGATTTGGATGTAATTACCCTCAAATTAAATCTGAAAGTCTGCAGTTAAAGCACATATTGTTTGTTTCATTTCAAAGCCATTGTGGTGGAGATTAGAGGCCAAAATATGAAAATTCTGTCAATGTCCCAATATTTATGCGCCTGATTGTATATATATATATATATTAGGGGTGTGCACCGGCCACTTTTTGTGTTTTGGTTTTGGATCTGGATCTTTCTTCGTGTTTTGGATCTGGATTGGTTTTGCCAAAACCACCCTTCCGTGTTTTGGGTTCTGGGTTTTGTGTTTTGGATCTGTATTTTTTTTTTAAAAAGCATAAAAACAGCTAAAATCACAGAATTTGTTGGTTTCTCTGCTCCTATGCTATTATTAACCTCAATAACCTTAATTTCCACTCATTTCCAGTCTATTCTGAACACCTCACACCTCACAATAGTGTTTTCATGTCCAAAAGGTTGCACCGAGGTAGCTGGATGACTATGCTAAGCGACACGAGTGGGCGGCACAAACACGTGACCCATCTAGGAGTGACACTGCAGTGGCAGACAGGATGGCAGTTAGAAAAACTAGGCCCCAAACTGTACATAATGCAAAGAAAAAAAAGAAGTGCAAGATGGAATTGTCCTTGGGCCCTCCCACCCACCCTTATGTTGTATAAACAGGACATGCACACTTTAACAAATCAATCATTTCAGCGCCAGGGTCTGCCACACAACTGTGGCTGAAATGATTGGTTCGTTTGGGCCCCCACAAAACAAGCTGGCAATTAATGTGTCCCTGCACAAACTGGCTCTACGGAGGCAAGATGTCATCCTCATCCTCCTCATCCACCGATTCCTCACCCTCTTCAGTGTGTACATCCTCATCCTCACAAAGTATTAACTCGTCCCCACTTGAATCCACCACCACAGGTCCCTCTGTACCTTCTGGAGGCTGGTCTGCCTGGAAGAGCTGATAATTCATTTTGATGAACATCATCTTCTCCACATTCTGTGGAAGCAACCTCCTACGCCTTTCGCTGACAAGGTTCCCGGCTGCACTAAACACTCTTTCGGAGTACACACTGGAGGGGGGGCAACTCAGGTAAAATAGAGCCAGCTTGTACAGGGGCCTCCAAATTGCCTCTTTTTCCTGCCAGTACAGGTATGGACTGTCTGACATGCCTACTTGGATGCTGTCACCGATGTAATCCTCCACCATTCTGTCAATGGTGACAGTATCAAATGCAGTGACAGTAGACATGTCAGAAATTGTTGCCAGGTCCTTCAGTCCGGACCAGATGTCCAAACTTGGTCCTGCCTGCCCTGCATCACCGCCAGCGGGTTGCTTAGGATACCTAAGTTTTTTCCTGGCAGCCCCAGTTGCGGGAGAAAATGAAGAAGGAGCCGTTGACGTGTCACGGTCCGCTTCAGCTGACAGTGTGTTCACCAGCAGGTCTTTGCACCTCTGCAGGCTTGTGTCGGCCGGAAAGAGAGACACCACATAGGCTTTAAACCTAGGATCGAGCACGGTGGCCAAAATGTAGTGGTCTGATTTCAACAGATTGACCACCCTGGAATCCTGGCAAAGCGAATGAAGGGCTTCATCCACAAGTCCCACATGCCGAGCGGAATCGCTCCGTCTTAGCTCCTCCTTCACTTTCTCCAGCTGCTTCTGCAAAAGCCTGATGAGGGGAATGACCTGACTCAAGCTGGCTGTGTCTGAACTGACTTCACGTGTGGCAAGTTCGAAGGGCTGGAGAACCTTGCACAACACGGAAATCATTCTCCACTGCGCTTGAGTCAGGTGCATACCCCCTCCTTTGCCTATGTCATAGGTGGATGTATAGGCTTGTATGGCCTTTTGCTGCTCCTCCATCCTCTGAAGCATATAGAGGGTTGAGTTCCACCGCGTCACAACCTCTTGCTTCAGGTGATGGCGGGGCAGGTTCAAGAGTGTTTGCTGGCGCTCCAGTCTTCGGCACGCAGTCGCTGAATGGCGAAAGTGGCCAGAAATTTTTCGGGCCACCCAAAGCGTCTCCTGCACGCCCCTGTCGCTTTTCAGAAAATTCTGCACCACCAAGTTTATTGTGTGAGCAAAACATGGGACGTGCTGGAATTTGCCCAGATGTAATGCCCGCACAATATTGGTGGCGTTGTCAGATATCACAAATCCCCAGGAGAGTCTAAGTGGGGTAAGCCACTGGGCGATGATTTCCCTCAGTTTCTCTAAGAGGTTGTCGGCGGTGTGCCTCTTACTGAAACCGGTGATACACAGCGTAGCCTGCCTTGTAACGAGCTGGCGTTTCTGAGATGCTGCTACTGGTGACGCTGCTGCTGTTGCTGCGTAAGGTGATACATCTACCCAGTGGGCTGTCACAGTCATATAGTCCTTAGTCTGCCCTGTTCCACTTGTCCACATGTCCGTGGTTAAGTGGACATTGTGTACAACGGCATTTTTCAGGACACTGAGGACACTTTTTCTGACGTTTCTGTACAGTCTCGGTATCGCCTGCCTAGTGAAGTGGAATCTAGACGGGATTTGGAACCGGGGACACACTACCTCCATCAATTGTCTAAATCCCACTGCACTAATGGCGGATACCGGACGCACGTCTAACACCAACATAGCAGTCAAGGCCTCAGTTATACGTTTTGCTTCAGGATGACTGCTGTCGTACTTCATCCTCCTCGCTAAGGACTGTTGGAGGGTCAATTGTTTAGTAAAAGTAGTGGTGTTCCTACTTCCTCTCTGGGATGATGAACGACTCCCAGCAGCAGCAATAGCAGCAGCGGCAGCAGTAGGCGTAGCAATGCAGGATCCTCCAGAGGAATCCCGGATAGGAGAGTCAGTCATGCCAGTGAGATGGCCTGCAGGACTACTTCCGATCCTGACTAAGGAGGAAATTGACGAGGAGGGAGTTGACGGTGTGGTTTGCAGGCGCTTGGATACAACAGGACAACGGGATTTAGGTGTCCCTGGACTGCTTACGGTCTTAGCCAAAGTTTCTGAACTTGACAGTAACTTTTTATGAACGCGCTGCAGGTGCCGTATAAGGGAGGATGTTCCTAGGTGGTTGACGTCCCTACCCCTACTTATTTCACCTTTACATATGGTACATATGGCAAGACAGTTGTTGTCCGGATTTGGATAGAAATATTGCCAGACCAAAGAGGTGGAATGTTTGGTCTTCTGCCCAGGCATGACCGTGATGGGCTTTTTCATCCCACGGACAACAACTGTCTCCCCCGGAGCCTGATTTAAACAAACCACATCACCATCAGAATCCTCCTCGCCAACTTCCTCCTCAGCGCCAGCTACACCAGTATCCTCATCCTGTTGTACTTCAACAGTGACATCTTCAATTTGCATATCAGCAAGTGGACTGTGGGTGCTCCTTTCAGCACTTGCAGGGGGCGTGCAAATGGTGGAAAGAGCCACCTCTTCACGTCCAGTGCTGGGAAGGTCAGGCATCGCAACCACCACCACACTTGGACTCTCCTTGGGGATTTGTGATATCTTCTTAGAAAGCACAGTTCTTCGCTGTGCTTTTGCCAGCTTAACTCTTTTGATTTTTTTAGTGGGAGGAGGGCTTCCATCGTCATGTGAAGCTGAACCACTAGTCATGAACATACTAGGGATCGACCTTAGCCGTTCCTTGCCACTCCGTGTCGTAAATGGCATATTGGCAAGTTTACGTTTCTCTTCAGCTGATTTAAATGTCTTTTTCAAGGTCATTTTCCTGAACTTTGCCATTTGGGATTGTATGTGCCCTCTACTATGACATTGGGCATCGGCCTTGGCAGACGACGTTGATGGCATGTTATCGTCTATGTCATGACTAGTGGCAGCAGCTTCAGCACTAGGAGGAAGTGGTTCTTGATCTTTCTCTATTTTATTTTTATCGGAGAAAGTTTGGTTCTCCATTTATGTTATATCGATTTGATATATACGTGCGGCTAAACACAGAAAATAATTTTTTTTTTGGTTTGGACTGGAGTGTACTTTGTGGGTTACAGCACCCTTTAACGGTCAAGCCAGCCGGCCCTTTACTTATGACACAGGCGCACTCTTGGCACTACTTTGTTGATGCACGTGCGGCTACTGCGCACACAATTCACAAACACAGAAAATAATTTTTTTTTGGTTTGGACTGGAGTGTACTTTCGGGGGTTACAGCACCCTTTAACGGTCAAGCCAGCCGGCCCTTTACTTATGACACAGGCGCACGCTTGGCACTACTTTGTTGATGCACGTGCGGCTACTGCGCACACAATTCACAAACACAGAAAATAATTTTTTTTTGGTTTGGACTGGAGTGTACTTTCGGGGGTTACAGCACCCTTTAACGGTCAAGCCAGCCGGCCCTTTACTTATGACACAGGCGCACGCTTGGCACTACTTTGTTGATGCACGTGCGGCTACTGCGCACACAATTCACAAACACAGAAAATAATTTTTTTTTGGTTTGGACTGGAGTGTACTTTCGGGGGTTACAGCACCCTTTAACGGTCAAGCCAGCCGGCCCTTTACTTATGACACAGGCGCACGCTTGGCACTACTTTGTTGATGCACGTGCGGCTACTGCGCACACAATTCACAAACACAGAAAATTATTTTTTTTTTGGTTTGGACTGGAGTGTACTTTGGGGGTTACAGCACCCTTTAACGGTCAAGCCAGCCGGCCCTTTACTTATGACACAGGCGCACGCTTGGCACTACTTTGTTGATGCACGTGCGGCTACTGCGCACACAATTCACAAACACAGAAAATAATTTTTTTTTTGGTTTGGACTGGAGTGTACTTTGGGGGTTACAGCACCCTTTAACGGTCAAGCCAGCCGGCCCTTTACTTATGACACAGGCGCACGCTTGGCACTACTTTGTTGATGCACGTGCGGCTACTGCGCACACAATTCACAAACACAGAAAATAATTTTTTTTTTGGTTTGGACTGGAGTGTACTTTCGGGGGTTACAGCACCCTTAACGGTCAAGCCAGCCGGCCCTTTACTTATGACACAGGTGCACGCTTGGCACTACTTTGTTGATGCACGTGCGGCTACTGCGCACACAATTCACAAACACAGAAAATATTTTTTTTTTTGGTTTGGACTGGAGTGTACTTTCGGGGGTTACAGCACCCTTAACGGTCAAGCCAGCCGGCACTTTACTTATGACACAGGCGCACGCTTGGCACTACTTTGTTGATGCACGTGCGGCTACTGCGCACACAATTCACAAACACAGAAAATAATTTTTTTTTGGTTTGGACTGGAGTGTACTTTCGGGGGTTACAGCACCCTTAACGGTCAAGCCAGCCGGCCCTTTACTTATGACACAGGCGCACGCTTGGCACTACTTTGTTGATGCACGTGCGGCTACTGCGCACACAATTCACAAACACAGAAAATAATTTTTTTTTGGTTTGGACTGGAGTGTACTTTCGGGGGTTACAGCACCCTTTAACGGTCAAGCCAGCCGGCCCTTTACTTATGACACAGGCGCACGCTTGGCACTACTTTGTTGATGCACGTGCGGCTACTGCGCACACAATTCACAAACACAGAAAATATATTATTTTTTTAGCACTTGGGGGGAGCGCCCCTGATGGACAGAGCACCCCCTGGACAACACTACAGCTCTCCTTTAGGACTGGGACACTGCACAGGACTTTGGAGTGGACACAGCCCCTATGGAGAACTGACTGCACAACACAGTCCAGCCAGCCCCTATGGACTTTGAAGTAGTGGACACAGCCCCTATTAACAACAGCAGCACAGCACAACACAGCCAGCCCCTATGGACTTTGAAGTAGTGGACAACAGCAGCACTACACTACACTACACTACACAGCCCTAACTCCCACCCTCCCTCTTCACTGTCCACAGCCGAGTGAGAAAATGGCGCCGACGCGGGTACCTTATATAGGATCCAAAACCCGCGAGACTCGGATGGCGGGATGATGACGTTTTGCCTCGATTTCAGATCCGAGTCAGGCGGGAAAAGTCGAGCCTGACTCGGATCGGGGGGGCTCGGGGGGGTTCGGATTTTAGAAATCCGAACCCGCTCACCCCTAATATATATATATATATATATATATATATATAGTTGTACAAACCACCCGTATCCTGCACCTATACAGAGAACTAAACCTAGCAGCTACTCATACAGAGTTCCCTGTTAGTGGGACTGGATAATAGAGATAGAAAATATTTGTTATTATAATAAAAAAAAATTTCATTAACATTCTGTGCTAGTTGATTTATATCCTAATAGTATGTTATTTATTTTATACAGTATGTCTATTTGTATATTTAATATTTCTGTTATGATTTTATCAACTCATGCTTGTTCATTCAGCCTAGCACTGCATACGGTACACATTTTTGCTTCATTTGATTAGCGGAGGGCTTGCAGACCCCCACAGAACTGGCTGCTGGCTTTGAGTGGTGATAACACTTACATTTAAGGTCCAAATATATTTTTCCCTTTTCTTATCAAAGTTTAACTCCACTGATTCTATGTAATGTAGATAACTAGAGCCCCTTTAGTCACGCAAAAAAGGGCTATGGAAGACCTCACAAGACCACCCCTTCCCACAGAAGAAGAGGATCAGTAAAAGCCAAGGTCAAAACCAGAGCCTGATTTTGAACCTATTACCTAGAAAATTTAGAAAAGCAGAAATTAGCAGTATGACTAAAGGACGGTCATTTATTCCTGTTAATAAGCAAAACGACCTTCATTGGAAAATGGATTTGTACAAATTTGGCCTGTTTTTGTCTTCACAAATTTGTGTTGATGCGGTCTTCCAAATATAAGAGCAGTTTTTGAGATATATTTTTAAGTAGTGTGGTTTTTGGATCACTTATTGGTGTATGTATGTGTGAGGTATTGGGCACAAAAGCACGTTCAGTTATTATAAACAGATGTACACTGTAGTTTGTATATTTTTTTGTACATACTTTAGACATTCGTGGAAAAGAAGTTCCTGGGATAAAGAGAAAATAACTCAGATAAGCTGAAACAATTTTGATAAGCATATAATATTTGTGGGATCCTATATTGAGATAATCTTATTAACTTGTGGATATACAGTAGCAATAATACTCGGGCAGCACAGATGGTGTAATGGTTAGCGTTACTGCCTCACAGCACTGAGGTCATGGGTTCGATTCCCACCACGGCCCTAACTGTGCAGAGTTTGTATATTCTCCCTGTGCTTGCGTGGGTTTCCTCTGGGTGCTTCGGGTTTCCTCCCACACTCCAAAAATATACTGGTAGGTTAATTGGCTCCCCTCAAAATTTACTATAGTGTGTATGTTTGTGAGCATGTGGTAGAAAATAATAGATTGTAAGCTCCACTGGGGCAGGGACAGATGTGAATGGTAAGATATTCTCTGTAAAGCGCTGCGGAATATGTGTGCGCTATATAAATAACTGATAATAATAATAAAATAAAAATAATACACTAGATGGCGCTGTTTCTTATTTATTGATTTACAGAACAACAGTAGTTCTGGAGAATTAGCTGCCATCCATTAGACGGGGTGTGTGACCTACTGTATGTCTGGAATATTATTTTACCACAAGAAGGGACTTTTACTTAGACTTGATGATCTATGCAGTGCACTAATGCGGCTAAGTGTGCGCACCTGTTGGGCCTGTTTTAGCGGTAGTTAAACCTTACTGCTCCAACCAGTGTCACCGGTTCCTCTCAGCTGCTACGGTGATATTTTTGTGTTAAATTGAAGTGATAACTGTAATAAATAATGCTCCTTATTGCTGCGGTTAGGGCTCTATTGATAAAAAGACCCTGACATCATCAATAACTCGTCCTCTTGCTGCAGGATGAAGATAACAATCGTCCTCCATGCTGCCGGCACCTCTTGTAGCTGCTCTGGTCACACCAAGCTGGAATGGAGAAACCTCCGGCAGCCAAAGGATAAATGGATGGAACACAAGGACTCACACAGGACCTGATTCTTAGTGGGACAGTGCAGCGTCTGTATTCTCTGCAGAGCATTGTGACTTTATGCTAATACCACTACAAGCCCTTCCCTGCCGTACAAGCATTCATATGAATGCGTAAGGACTGAGGCGACCACTTTGAGCGTCTTTAGATGCTGAAATCCTGCTTGGTGCGTCTTCAGATGCCGCCATCGATCGCACCATTGTAACTTGCACCAGACCCAGACTAGGTGCAGACTGTCTGTCAGAATATGGCCTACAAATGTAAGCGATTAAGCGTCTGAGTTCACAACCATGTCAGTGACACGCCCATAACGGCCACAAAATGGAGCATCTCTGTGCGTCATCTTAGCCACCCACCAGTCACTGCTCGGGAACAATCAATACATTTCCTATACACTTCCGAGGCTGTGCGGCTCAATCACTACTGCGGCTCTGTACACACACAATCAGGACATATGCGCAGTGACCCCCAGGTACATAAGCAGTAGAAAACAAGGTTAACTGCGACCGCAATCAGCATCGTGACTCCGAATCGGGCCTATAGTTCCAATCTTTAGCTGGATTTGTTGAAAGGAGTGGGGTAAGGATTCATGGAGAGGTGCCATGGTGCGCTGCAGCTTATAGTTGATTGAACAAAAAAACAATCAAATCATAATAAACTCAACTGATGCAGGCTCAAGGAAGGCTTCATTCCCTATTCCAAGATGGCTACCAGCCTAAGTACTGCGCATGTGAGGCGCCATCTTGTTACTGTGTTGAGTGCTCCAGTGAGAACCTATATTACCGCTGACCAGAACCATACCTGGATTTCCCTGGTAAGAGGCGGGGCAGAAGCACAGTTCAAAATTCAAATAGGGGAGTCACACCAACTGTCATTTCACACGTTGCCAAACATCACTGGCTGGGACTCACAGGCAGTTGGTGTGACTCCACTATTTGAATTTTGGACTGTGCTGCAGCCCCACCTCTGGATCCGCCACCAATCATATATTACCAGGGAAGTCCAGGACCAGAACATTGTGTCCCTCCTGGAAAGGGTCATGTTGGGAGGTATGCAGAATGCTGTTCCAGCATCCTTTTACCTCTACCCGCAACTGCATACACTCACAGGTTGGTGAGCTGTATGTCACCCTGCTCCGCTCACACTACACTCTATATGTACCAGCAGGGGTGTATCTAGGGGTCCGAGCGCCCCTGGCAAACTAAGAGACTGGCGCCCCTCTCCAATGACTGCTTCTACTAAAAAAAAAAAACACACACACTGGGGGTAGTTTAATTCACACATGTGAAGAAATAGGGAGAGTATAATTTTTATTTCTCTTTGTAATATATATATATATATATATATATATATCTTTTATAGAACTTACTCCATTGCAAACCACTATATATAAATTTATTTATGCAAAAAAACACAGGAAAAGCTTAAAAACATTGAATCAAAAACAAACAAAATGCATTTATGGGTATCATAATTTACATATATTCAAATTGAGCTATCTATACTGCATTACGCTTTTTAACAACTGATACCAACACTCCACCTTTAATTTACTGGGATGATAGATCTTTTATATTTTCCCACATAAGAAAGAAAACAGTGCAAATGGATCATGTCTTACTCCCAACACGGGGTTAGCCACCACCTAAAAAGATCATAGCCAGTCCCCCAAAATGAGGAAACAATAAATTTATTACACTTACACTGGGGGTAGTTAAATTTACATGCCTGTAGAAATAGGGAGACAATATATATATATATATATATATTAGGGGTGTGCACCGGCCACTTTTCGTGTTTTGTGTTTTGGTTTTGGATCTGGATCTTTCTTCGTGTTTTGGATCTGGATTGGTTTTGCCAAAACCACCCTTCCGTGTTTTGGGTTCTGGGTTTTGTGTTTTGGATCTGTATTTTTTTGAAAAAAAGCATAAAAACAGCTAAAATTACAGAATTTGTAGGTTTTTCTGCTCCTATGCTATTATTAACCTCAATAACCTTAATTTCCACTCATTTCCAGTCTATTCTGAATACCTCACACCTCACAATAGTGTTTTTATGTCCAAAAGGTTGCACCGAGGTAGCTGGATGACTATGCTAAGCGACACGAGTGGGCGGCACAAACACGTGACCCATCTAGGCGTGAAACTGCAGTGGCAGACAGGATGGCATTGAAAAATTAGGCCCCAAACTGTACATAATGCAAAGAAAAAAAAGAGGTGCAAGATGGAATTGTCCTTGGGCCCTCCCACCCACCCTTATGTTGTATAAACAGGACATGCACACTTTAACAAACCAATCATTTCAGCGCCAGGGTCTGCCACACGACTGTGGCTGAAATGATTGGTTCATTTGGGCCCCCACAAAACAAGCTGGCAATTTATCTGTCCCTGCACAAACTGGCTCTACGGAGGCAAGATGTCATCCTCATCCTCCTCATCCACCGATTCCTCACCCTCTTCAGTGTGTACATCCTCATCCTCACAGAGTATTAATTCATCCCTGCTGGAACCACAGGTCCCTCTGTACGTTCTGGAGGCTGGTCTCCCTGGAAGAGTTGATAATTCATTTTATGAACATCATCTTCTCCACATTTTGTGGAAGCAACCTCCTACGCCTTTCGCTGACAAGGTTCCCGGCTGCACTAAACACTCTTTCGGAGTACACACTGGAGGGGGGGCAACTCAGGTAAAATAGAGCCAGTTTGTACAGGGACCTCCAAATTGCTTCTTTTTCCTGCCAGTACAGGTACGGACTGTCTGACATGCCTACTTGGATGCTGTCACCGATGTAATCCTTTAACAGACAGGCGCACGCTTGTCGCTGCTGCTTTGAGGATTCAAGTGCGGCTACAGCCCACACAATTCACAAAGACAGAAAAAAAAAAAGAATATTTTTATTGTTTGTGGAGCACACTTTGAGGGTTACACCACCCTTTAACAGACAGACGCACGCTTGTCGCTGCTGCTTTGAGGATGCAAGTGCGGCTACAGCCCACACAATTCACAAAGACAGAAAAAAGAAGAAGAGTATTTTTATTGTTTGTGTAGCACACTTTGAGGGTGTCACCACCCTTTAACAGACAGACGCACGCTTGTCGCTGCTGCTTTAAGGATGCAGGTGCGGCTACAGCCCACACATTTCACAAAGACCGAAAAAAAAAGAACAATATTTTAATTGTTTGTGTAGCACACTTTGAGGGTGTCACCACCCTTTAACAGACAGACGCACGCTTGTCGCTGCTGCTTTAAGGATGCAGGTGCGGCTACAGCTCACACAATTCACAGAAAAAAGAAGAAGAATATTTTTATTGTTTGTGTAGCACACTTTGAGGGTGTCACCACCCTTTAACAGACAGACGCACGCTTGTCGCTGCTGCTTTGAGGATGCAAGTGCGGCTACATCGCACACAAGTCACAAACACATTAAAAAAATAGTTTTTTATTTTTCGGAGCACTTTGAGAGTTACACCACCCTTTAACAGACAGACGCACGCTTGTCGCTGCTGCTTTAAGGATGCAGGTGCGGCTACAGCCCACACATTTCACAAAGACCGAAAAAAAAGAACAATATTTTAATTGTTTGAGTAGCACACTGTGAGGGTGTCACCACCCTTTAACAGACAGACGCACGCTTGTCGCTGCTGCTTTAAGGATGCAGGTGCGGCTACAGCCCACACAATTCACAAAGACAGAAAAAAAAAGAACAATATTTTAATTGTTTGTGTAGCACACTTTGAGGGTGTCACCACCCTTTAACAGACAGACGCACGCTTGTCGCTGCTGCTTTGAGGATGCAGGTGGAATCTAGACGGGATTTGGAACCGAGGACACACTACCTCCATCAATTGTCTAAATCCCACTGCACTAATGTCGGATACCGGACGCACGTCTAACACCAACATAGCAGTCAAGGCCTCAGTTATACGTTTTGCTTCAGGATGACTGCTGTCGTACTTCATCCTCATCGCTAGGGACTGTTGGAGGGTCAATTGTTTAGTAAAAGTAGTGATGTTCCTACTTCCTCTCTGGGATGATGAACAACTCCCAGCAGCAGCAACAGCACTAGGAGGAAGTGGTTCTTGATCTTTCCCTATTTTATTTTTATCGGAGAAAGTTTGGTCCTCCATTTATGTTATATTGATATATATACGTGCGGCTAAAGCGCACACAAACACAGAATATATTTTTTTATTTTTGCTGGAGAGTAGTGCACTTTGTGGGTTACACCACCCTTTAAGAAATGAGCCAGCCGGCTCTTTACTTATGGGACACAGGTGCACGCTTGGCGCTGCTCCTTTGTTGATGCACATGCAGCCACAGTGCACACAAGTCACAAACACAGAAAATATATATTTTTTTGGTTTGGAGTGTACTTTGGGGGTTACAGAACCCTTTAACGGTCAAGCCAGCCGGCCCTTTACTTATGACACAGGCGCACGCTTGGCACTACTTTGTTGATGCACGTGCGGCTACTGCGCACACAATTCACAAACAGAGAAAATAATTTTTTTTTTGGTTTGGACTGGAGTGTACTTTCGGGGGTTACAGCACCCTTTAACGGTCTAGCCAGCCGGCCCTTTACTTATGACACAGGCGCACGCTCGGCACTACTTTGTTGATGCACGTGCGGCTACTGCGCACACAATTCACAAACACAGAAAATAATTTTTTTTTTTGTTTGGACTGGAGTGTACTTTGGGGGTTACAGCACCCTTTAACGGTCAAGCCAGCCGGCCCTTTACTTATGACACAGGCGCACGATTGGCACTACTTTGTTGATGCACGTGCGGCTACTGCGCACACAATTCTCAAACACAGAAAATAATTTTTTTTTTGGTTTGGACTGGACTGTACTTTCGGGGGTTACAGCACCCTTTAACGGTCAAGCCAGCCGACCCTTTACTTATGACACAGGCGCACACTTGGCACTACTTTGTTGATGCACGTGCGGCTACTGCGCACACAATTCACAAACACAGAAAATAATTTTTTTTTTGGTTTGGACTGGAGTGTACTTTGGGGGTTACAGCACCCTTTAACGGTCAAGCCAGCCGGCCCTTTACTTATGACACAGGCGCACGCTTGGCACTACTTTGTTGATGCACGTGCGGCTACTGCGCACACAATTCACAAACACAGAAAATAATTTTTTTTTTGGTTTGGACTGGAGTGTACCTTGGGGGTTACAGCACCCTTTAACGGTCAAGCCAGCCGGCCCTTTACTTATGACACAGGCGCACGCTTGGCACTACTTTGTTGATGCACGTGCGGCTACTGCGCACACAATTCACAAACACAGAAAATAATTTTTTTTTTGGTTTGGACTGGAGTGTACTTTCGGGGGTTACAGCACCCTTAACGGTCAAGCCAGCCGGCCCTTTACTTATGACACAGGCGCACACTTGGCACTACTTTGTTGATGCACGTGCGGCTACTGCGCACACAATTCACAAACACAGAAAATATATTTTTTTTTGGTTTGGACTGGAGTGTACTTTCGGGGGTTACAGCACCCTTAACGGTCAAGCCAGCCGGCCCTTTACTTATGACACAGGCGCACGCTTGGCACTACTTTGTTGATGCACGTGCGGCTACTGCGCACACAATTCACAAACACAGAAAATAATTTTTTTTTTGGTTTGGACTGGAGTGTACTTTCGGGGGTTACAGCACCCTTAACGGTCAAGCCAGCAGGCCCTTTACTTATGACACAGGCGCACGCTTGGCACTACTTTGTTGATGCACGTGCGGCTACTGCGCACACAATTCACAAACACAGAAAATAATTTTTTTTTTGGTTTGGACTGGAGTGTACTTTCGGGGGTTACAGCACCCTTAACGGTCAAGCCAGCCGGCCCTTTACTTATGACACAGGCGCACGCTTGGCACTACTTTGTTTATGCACGTGCGGCTACTGCGCACACAATTCACAAACACAGAAAATAATTTTTTTTTGGTTTGGACTGGAGTGTACTTTCGGGGGTTACAGCACCCTTTAACGGTCAAGCCAGCCGGCCCTTTACTTATGACACAGGCGCACGCTTGGCACTACTTTGTTGATGCACGTGCGGCTACTGCGCACACAATTCACAAACACAGAAAATATATTATTTTTTAGCACTTGGGGGGAGCACCCCTGATGGACAGAGCACCCCCTGGACAACACTACAGCACTCCTTTAGGACTGGGACACTGCACAGGACTTTGGAGTGGACACAGCCCCTATGGAGAACTGACTGCACAACACAGTCCAGCCAGCCCCTATGGACTTTGAAGTAGTGGACACAGCCCCTATTAACAACAGCAGCACAGCACAACACAGCCAGCCCCTATGGACTTTGAAGTAGTGGACAACAGCAGCACTACACTACACTACACTACACAGCCCTAACTCCCACCCTCCCTCTTCACTATCCACAGCCGAGTGAGAAAATGGCGCCGACGCGGGTACCTTATATAGGATCCAAAACCCGCGAGACTCGGAAGGCGGGATGATGACGTTTTGCCTCGATTTCAGATCCGAGTCAGGCGGGAAAAGTCGAGCCTGACTCGGATCAGACTCGGATCGGGGGGGCTCGGGGGGGTTCGGATTTCAGAAATCCGAACCCGCTCACCCCTAATATATATATATATACATATACACATACAGGTACAGGACCCCAGTGTTATTATCAACGTTTCAGAACTTTTAATCACGTTCTTTCGTCAGGATACAAAAGACTAAACAATAAAGACATACCTTTATAGTAACACCTCGTGTGAACGTCCATCTGTCGCCCGGAAGCGGAAGATGACGTAAGAGTATCAAGATCAAAGTGAACCATCACCATGGCAACATTAAAAGCGGATATCACAAAAGCCCGTAGGAGTTTGAACACATTGTAACAAACACATTGCTTAAAGGACTAAATAAAGCTGAAATATAATCACAACATTAAACTGCATTAATAACCGTGGGATGACAAAAATAAACTCTAAGGTAGACTGGCGTATAACAGTCAGACAAAACGCTGCCACTGATAATGGATATCGGGTATACAACCCAGACAGTATATACGTATATGTAATATAATGAAATATGAGCACCCAGTCAGCTACACATATTATTAAACAGAGCATAACAAAGAGAAAATGAACACAAAGGCTGCCCCAAAATACTGCGAACAGTGGGGCAATGAAAAATGTACAAAAACTCAGGTCTTATAAGAAACATTGGAGACCCAAATGTTCATTCAAGCCCACTGGAGCCAGAGTATTCAGTCTATAAATCCATTGTGACTCGAGTTGCAGTAAGCGCTTACCTCTGTCGCCACCCCTACACATTGGTGGGACATAGTCTATAATTTTATAGCGTAGTGTCGCCAAGCTATGTTTGGCTATAACAAAGTGCCGGGCCACCGGCTGCTCGCTATTGCCTTTTATTAAGGCCGAACGGATGGCACTCCGATGTAGTGCCATCCGTTCTTTGAACATTCTTTCCATTTTGCCGACGTAATTTTTACTGCATGGGCAGGTGATTACGTAAACGACAAACTTAGTGGTACAAGTAAGATGGTGTCGAATGGTAAAAGATTTACCTGTGGTGGGGTGTCTTAACGAATTCCCAGTTGTGAGGTAACGGCAAGTTAGACAATCTAAACATCTAAAACAGCCTCGTCTAACTGAAGTATTACGAGAAGAATCTATCGAAGTGACATCTGCCTTCACTAATAGATCTCGAAGGCTTTTACCTCTTGTGAAACTTTGCATAATGGAAGTATTACTCCACGCTTTAAATTCTGGATCTGATGTCACTATCGGCCAGTGTCTTTTTATCTCCTTATTAATGGTGGAGCTCGATGGATTATAATGATTAATCCACGGAATTCTACCAGACATGGACGATTTTTTAGGCTTAGATACCAGAAGAGACTCGCGTGTCATATTTCTTGCCTTGTCACGTTGAGAGGTCAAAATAGATAATGGATAACCCCTTGACAGAAATTTATCGGTCAAAGCATTAAGCTGTGAATCTAACATAGAATGGTCACTGACAATACGGCAAGCACGTAAGTACTGCGAGTATGGTAAACCTAATTTCGTTCCAGGAGGATGGAAACTCCTATAATGTAGGAGATTGTTTCTATCTGTGGGTTTAGAAAAGAGATTAGTGGACAATTTGTCCCTTGTTCTCGTAATAGTGACATCTAAATAGTTAATACTCTCTGTGCTCATAATGTAAGTGAATTTGATAGGATGTTGAATCTCATTATGATTATCAAATAGATGTTGTAGTGACTCCAACGGACCTGACCAGAGTATAATCAGGTCATCTATATACCGTTTATACAAAAACAAATGTTGGAATACTTCAGGATCAGAAAAAAATAAATATCTTTCAACTTCAAACATATAGCAGTTAGCTAGGGAGGGTGCTACAGCCGACCCCATAGCACACCCCCCAGTCTGCAAGTAAAAAGACCCGTCAAATAGAAAATAATTTTTCTTTAAAGTAAATTCTAACAGCTGTGTAAACACTTTCAAATCTGGTCCCGAATACAATGAATGATTAGTAAGTAATTGACGAACTGCTCGGATGCCATCATCATGCTAGTATAAAGATTTTTAACGTCAGCTGTACAGAAAACCAGATTAGGAGGCAAAGTGGTCAAAGAATCAAGACAATTAAGTAACATGGTTGTGTCTTTAAGAAATGACTGTTGAATTTGTACAATAGGCTGTAAAAAACTGTCCAAATATGTCGAGATAGGGTGTAATAAAGATCCTCTGCCAGAAATGATGGGCCGGCCCGGTGGCTTGGAAATGGACTTGTGGAACTTTGGTACAGTATACAATAAGGGGATCCGTGGGTTATCTGTCGTTAATGCTTGTTTGATAGTCGAAGATAAACAGCCTGAATCATAAGCCTGTTGTAAAAATATATCAACTTCTTTTTTAAAGGTATTGGTGGGATCGCCCCTTAACTTCATGTAAGTGGATTGATCTGCCAGTTGAGAATAGATCTCCTGTTTATAGTCTAAGATGTCTTGAATGATAATAGATCCCCCCTTGTCCGATGGACGTATAACAATGGTGGGATCAGACCTCAGTTCCTCCAATGCCTTACGTTCCTCTGCAGATAAATTGGAATGTCCAGGTATAAAAGTACTCTGTTTAATTATAGCCGAATCTTTAAGTAGCCTTGAAAACGTCTTGAGCGAGTGATTGGAAGAAGGTGGATCAAATTTAGAAGAGGGTTGCAGTTGTTTAAGTTTGGCAGGGACTTCGTCGTTGTTAGAATGTAAACTTGTTGATTTGGAAAAATATTCCTTGATTCGTAATTACGGGCCAGTTTGTAATTTTCGACTTGCCACACAAAAGGATCATATTGATTAGTTGGAACAAAGTTCAGGCCCAAATTAAGAACTTTGCGTTCAATAGGTTTAAGGGCCGAGACACCATTAATAAGGAGATAAAAAGACACTTGCCGATAGTGACATCGGATCCAGAATTTAAAGCGTGTAGTAATACTTCCATTATGCAAAGTTTCACAAGAGGCAAAAGCCTTCGAGATCTATTAGTGAAGGCAGATGTCACTTCGATAGATTCTTCTCGTAATACTTCAGTTAGACGAGGCTGTTTTAGATGTTTAGATTGTCTAACTTGCCGTTACCTCACAACTGGGAATTCGTTCAGACACCCCACCACAGGTAAATCTTTTACCATTCGACACCATCTTACTTGTACCACTAAGTTTGTCGTTTACGTAATCACCTGCCCATGCAGTAAAAATTACGTCGGCAAAACGGAAAGAATGTTCAAAGAACGGATGGCACTCCGATGTAGTGCCATCCGTTCTTTGAACATTCTTTCCGTTTTGCCGACGTAATTTTTACTGCATGGGCAGGTGATTACGTAAACGACAAACTTAGTGGTACAAGTAAGATGGTGTCGAATGGTAAAAGATTTACCTGTGGTGGGGTGTCTTAACGAATTCCCAGTTGTGAGGTAACGGCAAGTTAGACAATCTAAACATCTAAAACAGCCTCGTCTAACTGAAGTATTACGAGAAGAATCTATCGAAGTGACATCTGCCTTCACTAATAGATCTCGAAGGCTTTTACCTCTTGTGAAACTTTGCATAATGGAAGTATTACTCCACGCTTTAAATTCTGGATCTGATGTCACTATCGGCCAGTGTCTTTTTATCTCCTTATTAATGGTGGAGCTCGATGGATTATAATGATTAATCCACGGAATTCTACCAGACATGGACGATTTTTTAGGCTTAGATACCAGAAGAGACTCGCGTGTCATATTTCTTGCCTTGTCACGTTGAGAGGTCAAAATAGATAATGGATAACCCCTTGACAGAAATTTATCGGTCAAAGCATTAAGCTGTGAATCTAACATAGAATGGTCACTGACAATACGGCAAGCACGTAAGTACTGCGAGTATGGTAAACCTAATTTCGTTCCAGGAGGATGGAAACTCCTATAATGTAGGAGATTGTTTCTATCTGTGGGTTTAGAAAAGAGATTAGTGGACAATTTGTCCCTTGTTCTCGTAATAGTGACATCTAAATAGTTAATACTCTCTGTGCTCATAATGTAAGTGAATTTGATAGGATGTTGAATCTCATTATGATTATCAAATAGATGTTGTAGTGACTCCAACGGACCTGACCAGAGTATAATCAGGTCATCTATATACCGTTTATACAAAAACAAATGTTGGAATACTTCAGGATCAGAAAAAAATAAATATCTTTCAACTTCAAACATATAGCAGTTAGCTAGGGAGGGTGCTACAGCCGACCCCATAGCACACCCCCCAGTCTGCAAGTAAAAAGACCCGTCAAATAGAAAATAATTTTTCTTTAAAGTAAATTCTAACAGCTGTGTAAACACTTTCAAATCTGGTCCCGAATACAATGAATGATTAGTAAGTAATTGACGAACTGCTCGGATGCCATCATCATGCTAGTATAAAGATTTTTAACGTCAGCTGTACAGAAAACCAGATTAGGAGGCAAAGTGGTCAAAGAATCAAGACAATTAAGTAACATGGTTGTGTCTTTAAGAAATGACTGTTGAATTTGTACAATAGGCTGTAAAAAACTGTCCAAATATGTCGAGATAGGGTGTAATAAAGATCCTCTGCCAGAAATGATGGGCCGGCCCGGTGGCTTGGAAATGGACTTGTGGAACTTTGGTACAGTATACAATAAGGGGATCCGTGGGTTATCTGTCGTTAATGCTTGTTTGATAGTCGAAGATAAACAGCCTGAATCATAAGCCTGTTGTAAAAATATATCAACTTCTTTTTTAAAGGTATTGGTGGGATCGCCCCTTAACTTCATGTAAGTGGATTGATCTGCCAGTTGAGAATAGATCTCCTGTTTATAGTCTAAGATGTCTTGAATGATAATAGATCCCCCCTTGTCCGATGGACGTATAACAATGGTGGGATCAGACCTCAGTTCCTCCAATGCCTTACGTTCCTCTGCAGATAAATTGGAATGTCCAGGTATAAAAGTACTCTGTTTAATTATAGCCGAATCTTTAAGTAGCCTTGAAAACGTCTTGAGCGAGTGATTGGAAGAAGGTGGATCAAATTTAGAAGAGGGTTGCAGTTGTTTAAGTTTGGCAGGGACTTCGTCGTTGTTAGAATGTAAACTTGTTGATTTGGAAAAATATTCCTTGATTCGTAATTACGGGCCAGTTTGTAATTTTCGACTTGCCACACAAAAGGATCATATTGATTAGTTGGAACAAAGTTCAGGCCCAAATTAAGAACTTTGCGTTCAATAGGTTTAAGGGCCGAGACACCATTAATAAGGAGATAAAAAGACACTTGCCGATAGTGACATCGGATCCAGAATTTAAAGCGTGTAGTAATACTTCCATTATGCAAAGTTTCACAAGAGGCAAAAGCCTTCGAGATCTATTAGTGAAGGCAGATGTCACTTCGATAGATTCTTCTCGTAATACTTCAGTTAGACGAGGCTGTTTTAGATGTTTAGATTGTCTAACTTGCCGTTACCTCACAACTGGGAATTCGTTCAGACACCCCACCACAGGTAAATCTTTTACCATTCGACACCATCTTACTTGTACCACTAAGTTTGTCGTTTACGTAATCACCTGCCCATGCAGTAAAAATTACGTCGGCAAAACGGAAAGAATGTTCAAAGAACGGATGGCACTACATCGGAGTGCCATCCGTTCGGCCTTAATAAAAGGCAATAGCGAGCAGCCGGTGGCCCGGCACTTTGTTATAGCCAAACATAGCTTGGCAACACTACGCTATAAAATTATAGACTATGTCCCACCAATGTGTAGGGGTGGCGACAGAGGTAAGCGCTTACTGCAACTCGAGTCACAATGGATTTATAGACTGAATACTCTGGCTCCAGTGGGCTTGAATGAACATTTGGGTCTCCAATGTTTCTTATAAGACCTGAGTTTTTGTACATTTTTCATTGCCCCACTGTTCGCAGTATTTTGGGGCAGCCTTTGTGTTCATTTTCTCTTTGTTATGCTCTGTTTAATAATATGTGTAGCTGACTGGGTGCTCATATTTCATTATATTACATATACGTATATACTGTCTGGGTTGTATACCCGATATCCATTATCAGTGGCAGCGTTTTGTCTGACTGTTATACGCCAGTCTACCTTAGAGTTTATTTTTGTCATCCCACGTTTATTAATGCAGTTTAATGTTGTGATTATATTTCAGCTTTATTTAGTCCTTTAAGCAATGTGTTTGTTACAATGTGTTCAAACTCCTACGGGCTTTTGTGATATCCGCTTTTAATGTTGCCATGGTGATGGTTCACTTTGATCTTGATACTCTTACGTCATCTTCAGCTTCCGTGCGACAGATGGACGTTCACACGAGGTGTTACTATAAAGGTATGTCTTTATTGTTTAGTCTTTTGTATCCTGACGAAAGAACATGATTAAAAGTTCTGAAACGTTGATAATAACACTGGGGTCCTGTACCTGTTTATACGTTAGACACCGTGAGTGCCACCTACCTGTATGTGTATGTTCGGTCCCTCCATCTTTGGATGTATCGACCGAGGGAGGCACCGATGCAGTATTTCATCAGACTCAGCGAGTGCCGGCATTGAAGTTCTATATATATATATATATATATAAATATATATATATATATATATATATATATATATATTAGGGGTGTGCACCGGCCACTTTTCGTGTTTTGTGTTTTGGATCTGGATCTTTCTTCGTGTTTTGGGTTCTGGGTTTTATGTTTTGGATCTGTATTTTTTTTTTTAAAAAGCATAAAAACAGCTAAAATCACAGAACTTGTGTGTTTTTCTGCTCCTATGCTATTATTAACCTCAATAACCTTAATTTCCACTCATTTCCAGTCTATTCTGAACACCTCACACCTCACAATAGTGTTTTTATGTCCAAAAGGTTGCACCGAGGTAGCTGGATGACTATGCTAAGAGATACGAGTGGGCGGCACAAACACGTGGTCCATCTAGGAGTGACACTGCAGTGGCAGACAGGATGGCAGTTTGAAAAACTAGGCCCCAAACAGTACATAATTCAAAGAAAAAAAAGAGGTGCAAGATGGAACTGTCCTTGGGCCCTCCCACCCACCCTTATGTTGTATAAACAGGACATGCACACTTTAACAAACCAAACATTTCAGCGCCAGGGTCTGCCACACGACTGTGGCTGAAATGATTGGTTCGTTTGGGCCCCCACAAAACAAGCTGGCAATTAATCTGTCCCTGCACAAACTGGCTCTACGGAGGCAAGATGTCATCCTCATCCTCCTCATCCACCGATTCCTCACCCTCTTCAGTGTTGTGTACATCCTCATCCTCACAGAGTATTAATTCTTCCCCGCTGGAATCCACAACCACAGGTCCCTCTGTACGTTCTGGAGGCTGGTCTCCCTGGAAGAGTTGATAATTCATTTTATGAACATCATCTTCTCCACATTTTGTGGAAGCAACCTCCTACGCCTTTCGCTGACAAGGTTCCCGGCTGCACTAAACACTCTTTCGGAGTACACACTGGAGGGGGGGCAACTCAGGTAAAATAGAGCCAGTTTGTACAGGGACCTCCAAATTGCCTCTTTTTCCTGCCAGTACAGGTACAGACTGTCTGACATGCCTACTTGGATGCTGTCACCGATGTAATCCTTTAACAGACAGACGCATGCTTGTCGCTGCTGCTTTGAGGATGCAGGTGCGGCTACAGCCCACACAATTCACAAAGACAGAAAAAAAAGAAGAATTTTTTATTTTTTGTGGAGCGCACTTTGAGGGTTACACCACCCTTTAACAGACAGACGCACGCTTGTCGCTGCTGCTTTGAGGATGCAGGTGCGGCTACTGCGCATACATTTCACACACAAACACTGAAAAAAAGAAGATTATTTTATTTTGTTGGAGCGCACTTTGGGGGTAACACCACCCTTTAACAGACAGACGCACGCTTGTCGCTGCTGCTTTGAGGACAGTATCATATGCAGTGACAGTAGACTTGTCAGAAATTGTTGGCACGTCCTTCAGTCCGGACCAGATGTCCAAACCTGCCCTTGACTTATGACACAGGCGCACACTTGGCGCTGCTACTGTGTTGATGCACGTGTGGCTACATCGCACACAAGTCACAAACACAGAAAAAAAATGTTTTTTATTTTTTGGAGCACTTTGGGGGTTACACCACCCTTTAACAGACTTATGGGACACAGGCGCACACTTGGCGCTGCTCCTTTGTTGATGCACGTGCAGCTACAGTGCACACAATTCACAAAGACAGAAAAAAAAGAATTTTTTATTGTTTGTGGAGCGCACTTTGAGGGTTACACCAACCTTTAACAGACAGACGCACGCTTGTCACTGCTGCTTTGAGGATGCAGGTGCGGCTACTGCGCATACATTTCACACACGAACACAGAAAAAAAGAAGATTATTTTATTTTGTTGGAGCGCACTTTGGGGGTAACACCACCCTTTAACAGACAGACGCACGCTTGTTGCTGCTGCTTTGAGGACAGTATCATATGCAGTGACAGTAGACTTGTCAGAAATTGTTGGCACGTCCTTCAGTCCGAACCAGATGTCCAAACTGGCCTTTGACTTATGACACAGGCACACGCTTGGCGCTGTTACTGTGTTGATGCACGTGCGACTACATCGCACACAAGTCACAAACACAGAAAAAAAATGTTTTTTATTTTTTGGAGCACTTTGGGGGTTACACCACCCTTTAACAGACTTATGGGACACAGGCGCATGCTTGGCGATGCTCCTTTGTTGATGCACGTGCAGCTACAGTGCACACAATTCACAAAGACAGAAAAAAAATAATTTTTTATTGTTTGTGGAGCGCACTTTGAGGGTTACACCACCCTTTAACAGACAGACGCACGCTTGTCGCTGCTGCTTTAAGGATGCAGGTGCGGCTACAGCCCACACATTTCACAAAGACAGAAAAAAAAAGAAGAATTTTTTTTTTTGTTTGTGGAGCGCACTTTGAGGGTTACACCACCCTTTAACAGACAGACGCACGCTTGTCGCTGCTGCTTTGAGGATGCAGGTGGAATCTAGATGGGATTTGGAACCGGGGACACACTACCTCCATCAATTGTCTAAATCCCACTGCACTAATGGTGGATACCGGACGCACGTCTAACACCAACATAGCAGTCAAGGCCTCAGTTATACGTTTTGCTTCAGGATGACTGCTGTCGTGCTTCATCCTCCTCGCTAGGGACTGTTGGAGGGTCAATTGTTTAGTAAAAGTAGTGGTGTTCCTACTTCCTCTCTGGGATGATGGACAACTCCCAGCAGCAGCAACAGCACTAGGAGGAAGTGGTTCTTGATCTTTCCCTATTTTATTTTTATTGGAGAAAGTTTGGTCCTCCATTTATGTTATATTGATATATACGTGCGGCTAAGGCGCACACAAACACAGAAAATATTTTTTTATTTTTTCTGGAGAGTAGTGCACTTTGTGGGTTACACCACTCTTTAAGAAATGAGCCAGCCGGCCCTTTACTTATGGGACACAGGCGCACGCTTGGCGCTGCTCCTTTGTTGATGCACGTGCAGCCACAGTGCACACAATTCACAAACAGAAAAAAAAAATTTATTTTGTTTGGAGTGCTCTTTGGGGGTTACAGCACCCTTTTTAGCGGTCAATCCAGCCGGCCCTTTATTTATGGGACACAGGCGCACGCTTGGCACTACTTTGTTGATGCACGTGCGGCTACTGCGCACACAATTCACAAACACAGAAAATATTTTTTTATTTTGTTTGGAGTGTACTTTGGGGGTTACAGCACCCTTTAACGGTCAAGCCAGCCGGCCCTTTACTTATGACACAGGCGCACGCTTGGCACTACTTTGTTGATGCACGTGCGGCTACTGCGCACACAATTCACAAGCAAAAAAATATATTTTTTTATTTTGTTTGGAGTGCCCTTTGGGGGTTACAGCACCCTTTAACGGACAAGCCATCCGGCCTTTTACTTATGGGACACAGGCGCACGCTTGGCACTACTTTGTTGATGCACGTGCGGCTACTGCGCACACAATTCACAAACACAAAAAAATATATTTTTTTATTTTGTTTGGAGTGCCCTTTGGGGGTTACAGCACCCTTTAGCGGTCAATCCAGCTGGCCCTTTATTTATGGGACACAGGTGCACGCTTGGCACTACTTTGTTGATGCACGTGCGGCTACTGCACACACAATTCACAAACACAAAAAAATATATTTTTTTATTCTGTTTGGAGTGCCCTTTGGGGGTTACAGCACCCTTTAACGGACAAGCCAGCCGGCCTTTTACTTATGGGACACAGGCGCACGCTTGGCGCTGCTCCTTTGTTGATGCACGTGCAGCCACAGTGCACACAATTCACAAACACAGAAAAAAAATATTTTTTTTTAGCACTTAGGGGGAGCACCCCTGACGGACAGAGCACCCCCTGGACAACACTACAGCACCCCTTTAGGACTGGGACACTGCACAGGACTTTGGAGTGGACACAGCCCCTATGGACAACTGACTGCACAACACAGTCCAGCCAGCCCCTATGGACTTTGAAGTAGTGGACACAGCCCCTATGGACAACAGCAGCACAGCGCAGCACAGCACAACACTACACTGCACTACACTACAACACTACACTACACAGCCCAGCCAGCCCTAACTCCCACCCTCCCTCTTCACTGTCCACAGCCGAGTGAGAAAATGGTGCCGACGCTGGTACCTTATATAGGATCCAAAACCCGCGAGACCCGGAAGGCAGGATGATGATGTTTTGCCTCGATTTCAGATCCGAGTCAGGCGGGAAAAGTCGAGCCTGACTCGGATCGGCCTCGGATCGGGGGGGCTCGGGGGGGTTCGGATTTCAGAAATCTGAACCCGCTCACCCCTAATATATATATACATGTGTAATCCTTATACTGTATATGTACTTTTGTATTGCACATGTGATGGTGGTCAAAATTAATTAACTAATTAAGCATACTAAGGTGAAACTCTGGTTCTCCCTATCCCCTCGAGGAGTCTGTGTATATAAATTAACCGGAGGGTTTGTCTCTTGCTGTTACTGATAACTGCTGCATCTATTACTGTGGCATAATATAGTACATATACAGTATTATAGTACTGATGTTATTATCACACTCTGGGGCTGAAGTAGCCCTGGACGCAGTCCCGAAATGAGTCACAATTCACAGATGTTTTCAGGACTGCGCATGCGCCGAAGCTACAGTGCGCAGCGATGTTGGTCCGGTTCCAGTGCCCCGGATGCCACAGTCTGATTGACAGGTTGCAGGCATTTTGGGGCGGAGAGGGGGCGTGTTTTACAAAACAGAGGGCATGTAAGCCCAGTTTTCTGGGCACGCCAGGGCCAGTAAATACTCCTTCTGATGCAGATTTACTGGCCTCGGCTGCAGAGTTTTGGCGACCATTTTGAGTAACGTTAAGGTTACTCAGATGGCTGATGCCTGCCTGATGGTCACGACTGTGTTCCCATGCTGTGTCATTTGGACACATGCAGCAGATCTGAGCAGGCACAGGTGGGTGTCTCAAATCAAAAGAGGCCACCTGCTACATTTACATAATTTTTTAGCTCCGCTGCTACCGAAGACGCAGCCCCGATCACTCCTGCATCCACCACTGAATCAGCCTCTCAGTGGTCATAGATGGTACTTGTAAAACAGCAACAGGTATCGCTTGCAGCAAACATATCAGGCAGTCACAGGACTAATCACAATTTCACCAGAGCCATAGCCACTCAATTCACTTTCAAGGTTCTCTTAACAACCGGTGATCGCCAGGTGCCTGTTTTTAGCAACCTGCCATGGCCGCTATCAAAGACTGCAGATAAGGATGTCATTGAGGGTCTGATCATAAGTGTCAGATAGTACAACAGTAATGGAGTGGCAGACGTCGGCGAGACTTGGATGAGTCGGATCAGCTGGTGCCTTCAGAACTGCCAAGAGGTGTGTGATCCAACTAATACTGGCGCATTTCTTCCTGAAGAGTGATTTCATCAGAGGCCGCTGAGGAGATATATCTCTACGTAAAGAATCGCATCAGGGGTTCATGGAAATCAGTACATAAGATACATATATATCCTTATATTTCTACTTCAGGGTCCATAGGGGTCCACAGGGTGACCTTGGGGTATAGCTGGATCCTGGATCCTCGGGCTCCACGGAGTTAAAGCTTTTAGCTGCTCCCAGGATGCACTTGGGTCCAACCTCCCCTATACCCCGCCCCAGAGCCACAGGCACCTCAGTTTAAGATGGTGCCCGGCCGGAGTCAGGTCACCCTGCGGGGGGGGGGCTGCAGGAGCAGCCCCCTAAAGCTTTTTATTTTAACTTAGTTTAATTTTTACTATAAGTTTTTCTCTAGAGCAGCAGCGATGGGCTGTCTGTACAGACGCCCACGCTGCCGCTCCTTCTCCCTGCTGGCGCCACGACGCCAGCACTGAACTGGGGATCGCGGCGGGGGAAGCCAGAGTCTGTACTAGCCAGACTCTGGTTTCCCCCGGGACTGCTGCCGGAAGATGCCAGGGAGATCAAGGTAAGCCGCGCACCGCTGATTAGTGGCGGTGCGCGGGTTCCTTTTAAATGCAGTCCCATGCCCCCGGTCTAGGGGACAGACTGGGGGCGCTAGCGGTGGCGGCGGGCCCCACCTCCAGCGGAGGCATACCCCGTCAGACCACTAGACCACCAGGGTAAATTAAGCGGCAAGCGGGTGCGGACGTTTTCTTCCTAAGTCATGTCTGAGGAGGAGATTGAGCACTCCGGGGCTCCGGTATTGTTCTCCTGCAGGCGCTGTTCTGCAGGAGTGGATAGGGAGGATTTGTCACAGGACGGCCTGTGCGGACGGTGCCAGGTGCTCCCTGGTATGTCTAAACCACCCATGTCGCAGGAGCAGCCATGGGCGATGTTTTCCCAGGTGCTGGTGTCCATCGTGGACCGTCTGTCGGTCCCGACTGCCGCCCCTACTAGGGCGTTGCCCCAGCCTGCCATCCCCCATTCCCCGGGTGTCCCACAATTATTGCAGACTCCCCCGGGGTCTCAGCCTGTTGGTCCCTATGCGGGGTTGCCAATGTATATTCAGTCCACCCCTGTGGCACAGCAGGCTGTGGTGCCGTTTCAGGCTCCTGTGGCAGCTCTTCCACCCTGGGTGGATGCGCTTTCCCACACTGTCCAAGATTTGGCGGCAGCATCTTCGGCTTTTCAGTCGATGTTGTGCAGTGACGTGCCCTCCAGGGTGTCTAACCGCTCAGTCATGGCGCAGGCTACGCATCTTTCGGATTCTGAGGGGTCCTTGGATGATGGTGAGGTGCAGGATGACTCAGCCTCAGATGCCTCAGTCCAGGAGGTAGACACTAAGTCTTCCATCAATGTGAGGGCTCTGGTTAAGGCGGTGCGGGCCATTCTTCTGATTGAGGATGAGGCACTCGCTCCCAAGTCGAGGTATCCTAGTTTTAAAAAAGCTAAGGTTACTTCTGCAGCGTTCCCCTTGTCTGATCAGTTGACTGATCACATGGCGGTGGCCTGGCAGACACCCAGTAAGCGTTTCCTGCCACAGAAACGCTTGGCGTCCAATTATCCATTCCCGAAAGCGCATTGTAAGAAATGGGAAACTCCGCCTGCAGTCGATTCCCATGTAACACGCCTCATCAGGAGTGCTACTTTGCCATTGCCGTCTATATCCTCGCTGAAGGATCCTACGGACAGGAAGGTGGAGACTTGTCTAAAGTCTATTTATTCTCTCTCAGGGGCTGTAGCCCGGCCGTCCATGGCCATCTCCTGGGTGGCCAAGGCCATTGAGGGGTGGGCCAACGCCTTGGAGGACACGTTTACGGATGAAGCTCCGGACGTCCAGAGGGCGTTGTTAGGACAGATGAGAGATGCCGCCTCCTACATTGGAGAAGCATCGTTGGATGCTAGCCTGTTGACCTCTAGGGTTTCGGCAGCAGCAGTGTCTGCTCGTAGATCCTTGTGGATGCGGTCTTGGAGGTCAGACGCGGATTCAAAGAAAGGCTTGGAGGCCTTACCTTTTAATGGAGAATTACTATTTGGTCCGGACCTGCTAAGGTCCGGAGCTCGGCCTTTCGTTCCTTTCGGGTTCAGGGCAAGGCAAAGGGTCAGTCCTTCCCGAGGCAGTCCGCACCCAAGACCGCCTCAAAGCCAAAGAAGCAAGCCTGGAGTGCTAGGCGCCCTTCTTCCAAGCAAGAAGATAAGCCTTCTGCGTGATGGGACGGGCCTCCCTCTGGGGGACCCCAGAGTGGGAGGCCGACTTCTTCAATTCACCCAGTGCTGGCACAATACCACCACGGATGCCTGGGTGCGAGAAGTGGTCTCCCAGGGGTACGCCCTGTCTTTTCGGCACAGGCCGCCTTGCCAGTTTTTTTGCACAAGTCCTTCTCAGGACAAAACCAAGGCCTTGTAGGTTCAGGAAGCCATAGAGGCCTTGCTGACGGCGGGGGTCATTATACCCGTACCACAGTCTCAATGTGGGATGGGGTATTACTCTACGCTGTTTCTGGTGCAGAAACCCAATGGCTCTCATCGCCCCATCCTCAATTTGAAGTCCCTGAACAGGTTTCTCAGGGTTCCCAAATTCAGGATGGAAACTTTGCGTTCCATCATTCTGGCGATGGAACCGGGGGACTATATGGTCTCCCTGGATATCCAGGACGCCTACCTCCATGTGCCTATAGCAACATCGCACCAACGGTTTCTGCGGTTTGCTATTCTCCACAACCACTACCAATTCAGGGCTCTACCCTTTGGTCTCTCCATGGCACCAAGGGTATTTACCAAGGTGATTGCGGTCATGGCGGCTCACCTTCGGAGCCAGGGAATACGGTTGCTACCGTATCTAGACGACCTCCTCTTGCTGGCAAGCTCCCCAGAGGTACTGATCCAACATCTCCTCCTGACGGTCGCTTGTCTACAGGCGCACGGCTGGTTGATCAACTGGAAGAAGTCCTCCCTCATCCCATCACAGCGGATGGTTCATTTGGGGACCATCGCGACCATCGGGGCTTGCGACGAGATCCTTGTGGTAGGGTCTCATATGCCGCAAGCCCCAGAGAGCTTTCGGCTCTAATAGAGCCGGAAGCTCTCCCACTGACATCACTGGTGATGTCAGTGGGGCCACTCACAAACGGCAGGTGTTCGTTTGGGAACGCCTCCATTTGTGAAACCACCCCCCCAACCCGCCTACAAAATGGGGCGAGCTGTCAATCAACATTGACAGCCGCCCCTTTTGTAGTGAGCCACGGAGCGAGAGAATTTCTCTCTCGCCCCGGGGCATGCGCACGCGCAGTGCAGCTGCTGCGCATGCACACAGCCAAACATCGACCCGCTTGCGGGCACTCAGGCGCTTGCGAGCGGGTCTGAATGAGACCCTCTGACCCGTACTGCTGTATTGGACCTGGGGATTACCTCCTGGTAATGGACGCATGATTTGGTCCAAACTCCAACTGGACCCCGGTTGGCGGACCCACGACCCATATCATAAAGACTGGAGAAAGAGTATATTATATATATACCTATATATACTGTATATGTTTGTTACATTGTGAGTGCACCGATTATATTAAATTTACCCTTTGAAAAAAGTTGTCTGCACTAGCACTTTGTTTTATGTATCGGCCCAATTCCTTTCCTTATGGTATGGAAAATGGGAGATACATCTTATGTCTTCCAGATTGAAAATCTAGCCATTGAAGTGCAAAAAGTAAAAATACAGATAGTAGTAGTAGCATAGAGTCCTGCCTGGGTGCGAGAAGTGGTCTCCCAGGGGTACGCCCTGTCTTTTCGGCACAGGCCGCCTTGCCAGTTTTTTTGCACAAGTCCTTCTCAGGACAAAACCAAGGCCTTGTAGGTTCAGGAAGCCATAGAGGCCTTGCTGACGGCGGGGGTCATTATACCCGTACCACAGTCTCAACGTGGGATGGGGTATTACTCTACGCTGTTTCTGGTGCAGAAACCCAATGGCTCTCATCGCCCCATCCTCAATTTGAAGTCCCTGAACAGGTTTCTCAGGGTTCCCAAATTCAGGATGGAAACTTTGCGTTCCATCATTCTGGCGATGGAACCGGGGGACTATATGGTCTCCCTGGATATCCAGGACGCCTACCTCCATGTGCCTATAGCAACATCGCACCAACGGTTTCTGCGGTTTGCTATTCTCCACAACCACTACCAATTCAGGGCTCTACCCTTTGGTCTCTCCATGGCACCAAGGGTATTTACCAAGGTGATGGCGGTCATGGCGGCTCACCTTCGGAGCCAGGGAATACGGTTGCTACCGTATCTAGACGACCTCCTCTTGCTGGCAAGCTCCCCAGAGGTACTGATCCAACATCTCCTCCTGACGGTCGCTTGTCTACAGGCGCACGGCTGGTTGATCAACTGGAAGAAGTCCTCCCTCATCCCATCACAGCGGATGGTTCATTTGGGGACCATCGCGACCATCGGGGCTTGCGACGAGATCCTTGTGGTAGGGTCTCATATGCCGCAAGCCCCAGAGAGCTTTCGGCTCTAATAGAGCCGGAAGCTCTCCCACTGACATCACTGGTGATGTCAGTGGGGCCACTCACAAACGGCAGGTGTTCGTTTGGGAACGCCTCCATTTGTGAAACCACCCCCCCAACCCGCCTACAAAATGGGGCGAGCTGTCAATCAACATTGACAGCCGCCCCTTTTGTAGTGAGCCACGGAGCGAGAGAATTTCTCTCTCGCCCCGGGGCTTCCGCACGCGCAGTGCAGCTGCTGCGCATGCACACAGCCAAACATCGACCCGCTTGCGGGCACTCAGGCGCTTGCGAGCGGGTCTGAATGAGACCCTCTGATCCGTACTGCTGTATTGGACCTGGGGATTACCTCCTGGTAATGGACGCATGATTTGGTCCAAACTCCAACTGGACCCCGGGTAGGCGGACCCACGACCCATATCATAAAGACTGGAGAAAGAGTATATTATATATATACCTATATATACTGTATATGTTTGTTACATTGTGAGTGCACTGATTATATTAAATTTACCCTTTGAAAAAAGTTGTCTGCACTAGCACTTTGTTTTATGTATCGGCCCAATTCCTTTCCTTATGGTATGGAAAATGGGAGATACATCTTATGTCTTCCAGATTGAAAATCTAGCCATTGAAGTGCAAAAAGTAAAAATACAGATAGTAGTAGTAGCATAGAGTCCTGCCTTTAGTAGTGCTAAATGAATACACATAGATACAACTGTACTAGAGATGAGTGAATCAGGTTCTTTGGAATCCCCAAAGACTTCAATGGGCAAGATGGCGGCCTCCACCGCAACGAGGACAGTGTCAACTGCACTGCTGACACCAACAGCACCCCCTGCAGTGTTGACACCATCGCACCTCAGCACTGCCGACACCGCCAGCACTCTCCCCAGGCAGCCGACACCACCGGCACCCCCGCATGGAGGATAACACCGGCACCCTCTGTCACAGTATGTGCACACTGTGGGCCTGATGTATTACAGATCGCTATTGTGATCGCAGCTGCGGAGGTCTGCTGCGAAAATTTGCTAATAAAATGCAATCGCAATGCCGCCACACAGTCAGCATAGAGACAACCACTACCGCTACCTCACATCCGTAATACCTGGCAGTCCTGCGTATACATCGGTCGCATTGATCCCGGGTCTCGAGTAAGGTTTTATGCATGTAAGACCCGGGTAAGGCTCAGTGGTAACAGATATCCCAGGTCATTCGACCCGGGTCCCGTTCACAGCATAGGGAGAGCTGCTTTTCCTGGCACTCTGGGATGATATAATCTCCAAGTGCCGGAGGAGGTATGCCTCGGCAATATCCCGGGTCCGGCCTGCAGTGGAAGTGGGGTTCGAGCCGCTGTGACATGGCTTGAAACCCATAGGCAAACGCAGGGGGGTTTTCATCTGCCTGGAAACCCCCCTCCCCAGCACACACCATGACCACAATAGAAATAGTAATATAATAGAATGTTACTAGTGGTGCATGTTCTTCTCAGTATCACAAATGAAATGATTAACACCAACTGTGGATTTTTTAAAATGTGTCAGCCAGTAATAAATACACCTGTGCACCAACTAGGAGATGTGAAAAACATGCACTGGTATGAGTGCACTGGTATAGACCATCAATAGGGTTATTTATTAATACTGTATAATAATACACTATCCAGTACATAAGGAGACTGATATGTACATATATGTCCAGGGAAGTGCTAAGTTCTTCTGCTGCTCCCTCAGACTCCCGGACTTGCTCCAATGCTCTGGAATGGTGCCCACATCTGAAAAAAAACATCCTGCTCAGACAGGATGGACCTACTGCCGCATCTAATGGCTTACTGTGATCGCTGCTCCTGTATATGCTGGAATTATGACATACACTACACTTTGTATGTAACATATTAAAGCTGGAGAAGTGCTAATTATGCCCTCTTCATGGACTGGCCACACTCACTCTAAAATCAAGCATTTGGAACCCCCCTCTAGAAATCCTGCGTTTATCACTGAAACCCGTGTTTAGTGTCCCGGGCTGGACCTGGGATTTTGGTGGAAAAGCGGTATTGGTTCACTTTCTGTGTACTAGGTATTTAGGATTGGTGTTTTGGTGCAGCTAAGTAGCAAGGTCCATGGCGCACTAAACAGGGTATTTGGTGAGATTTGAGGATAGGTATATGTGAACAGTATGTACATAAATGTACTGATATAACTCTCATACCTGTTATCTCAAATGCATCTCTTAGAAAGGGCATGATATCACTGAATATGGTCTCTGAATGTGGGTGTACAACACTGTAACAGACAAATAACAATATTGTGGGAAAATAAAAGTTAATAAAAGCCACTGATGCTTGACAGGTGTTGATTCACAGGTGGTCCATTAATGAAAATGGGTATATATAGCCGCCCATGCTACAATCACTTATTCTGCCTTTTTGAAGAAGCTGCTTTATGCAGTGAAACAAGTTAAGGAATACAGAGACCACTTCTTTTTTATTCAACTGCTCCATCACTGCATTATTGTATGATCCATCCAGCCAGTGGATTGATACATCACTCGGATTTCCTCTAACTCCGAGCCCTGTTTGAGCCAGCACAGGATTCGACCACCAGCTGCGGCTCAGTATTGCGAGCCTCCTACACGCCGCTTACACATCTCTCTGGGGAGAGTTACTTCACTGCTGGGAGTCCTACTGTCCACCGCCAGCTGCTACACACTGCCTCACCCTTGGACCTTTAGAGCTCACAGCTCCATTGCTCCAATACGTGCATTAGCACTTCCACTCAACCCTCGGCACCTGCAGCCACGAACCAGCCTTCTCCACCCTCAGGCTGGCACCGCTTCCTTCTCTGGAGAGTTCATATATCATGGCCGAGAGGTGAGCGTATCTAATATGAGCTATTAATCATCAGGAGTGGTACATATGCCATCCAGATTATATGACAGTTTCACTTCCAGGGTATATTTGTCAAATCCATGTCTGCTAACCAGTACTGACCATATACCATTTTTTGGAGCTTTATATTCTCCTTGGAACGGACACTCACTTGTTCAGTTACATTCATCCTTTTCCTACAATTGTTGCAGTTGATATAGGACATTATCCTCCTGTTCACATATTAATTGTTGCAGAGATATTGTTTTATTTGTACATGTTTTTCATTGCTACATTGCCTCCTGCTGACTAGCACTGTTTACCGATTTTTGTATCATATTAAAAGGTTTATATTTATATATTTCTTATGTTTTAATGTGTACCTAGCGCCATTCCACCTACATCCATTGCAGTTTTCTGGCACTTTCCCTGTGCCAATTGGGAGTGCTGGCATACTCCCAGGTGGAGGGCAGCTTTCTACACATTTGATTTTAAATATCATAATTACTGATTCACACTCCTCCTTGGCGCTTGGTATTTTCTGTGAAATAAAAGTCTAGTATAGAAAAAAAGTGAAGTAGAAAGTTGGAGTCACTCGAAAACTGAAATAACTCCAATGTTTTACTCCAATGTTTCTTTGCTACACTGTCATAAATATACATCACTGTATCGTGTCCAGTGGTGTAACTAGGGCAGGGCCGGTGGGGCTCGAAACCTGGGCGAACGTGGGACCGGCAGAGTGGGGGGGGGGGTGCCACCAGCCACGGTACAGGCACGCCCTAGTTAGCCAGTGTAGTGCAGACCACAGTGAGTGCGGTCCGCACTACACTGTTACACACACATAGCCACGGCACTGGGTTGTACACTCAAACTACCCGGCGGCGATGTGTGTGTTTCAGCAGCCAATGAGAGCCAGACAGACTCTCATTGGCTGCTGCGCCTACTGCCAGAGCTGGGCTAGAGCTCACTCATGAGTTCTGCCTTCCGGCTCCTGTAGTGGGTGATGGGAGAGATGTCATGACATCTCTCCCATACTACCGAGCGGGACCCAGTGGGAAGACAGAGGAGCAGACAGCGGCGGGCGCTGCAGGAGTGGGGATTCAGGTAAGTCAAGTCAATGTTATATGTGTATGTATGTCTGTCTGTGTGTTTTATGTACTACTGGCCAGGGGCACTATGCAAGGCACTGTATAAGGGGCACAGCATAGTGGGGATCACTACTGGGGGCCTTCATAAGGGGGACCAATACTGAGGGAACTGTATAAGGGGCACAGCATAGCGGGATCACTACTGGGGGCCTTCATAAGGGGGAACACTACTGGGGTACTGTATAAGGGGCACTACTGGGGGCTTGCATAAGAGGGACCACCACTGGGGGCACTGTATTGGGGGGCACATTATAAGGGGCACTGTATAAGGGTGCACTACTGGAGGCACTGTATACTGGGGGTACTGTATAAGGGGCACAGCATAGGTTGGATCACTACTGGGTGCCTTCATAAGGGGACCACTACTGGGGGCATTGTATAAGGGGCACTACTGGAGGTTTTCATAAGGGGGACCACTATTGGGGGCACTGTATAAGGGGCACTACTGGGGCCCTGCATAAGAGGGACCACTACTGGGGGGTACTGTATAAAGGGCACTACTGGGGGCTTGCATACTGGGGGTACTGTATAAGGGTTATTACTGGGGACACTGCATAGGGGGACTGTATAATGGGCACTGCATAGTAGGGCACAGTATAAGGGTCACTGTATAAGGGTGCACTACTGGAGGCACTATATAATGGACACTATTGGAGGCACTGTATTAGGATGCACTACTGGGGCACTGAATAAAGGGCACTACTACATGGGGCACTGCTACAGGGGACATTGCATAAGGGGCACTACTACAGTGGGCATTGCAAGAGGAGCACTACTACAGATTAGATAGGGCTACACTGTACTCCCAACAATGAAAAGCAAAAGTAAGTAAGCTGCATAGGAACATACAATAAATTATTAGTGCTCAACCTTTTTTCAGATATCAGTGTGCTATTGTTCTGGGACCCCAAGTGTCAGTGTGTCATTGTGCTGGGATCATATGTGTCAGTATGTCTTGTCCTGGGACCCCAAGTGTCAGTGTGCAATTGTGCTGGAATCACATGTGTCAGTGTGTCATTGTGCTGGGCTCTCAAGTGTCAGTGTGTCATTATCATGGGATCCCAAGTGTCAGTGTGTCATTATTCTGGGATCCCAAGTGTCAGTGTGTCATTGTTCTGGGATGAGAAGTGTCATTGTGTCATTGTCCTGGGATCCTGTTAGAGACTGTGTTTGTTGTGGACCCGAGTTGGTAACAGGAGTAGACACTGAAACAGGTTTACTTTAAACTGAAATGTGGGTTGTTTAATGTGAATGTTGGTAAACTTGAGCAATAAGATAAAGTAAAGTCCAGTAATAATAAACTAATACATGTGGCAGTAGGGAACTGTAGTGAGTGGGAATAAACAAATGTCCAGAACAGTGACAGAGATGAATGAAGTGAATCCAGATAGACTGTAAGGGGTAAATTTACAAAGATTCGAGATAGGTCGAGCTGACCATCTCGGGTGATTTCTACATTTTTTCCTGCTTGCAAATTTACTAAAGGCAAAAGTCGGGTGAGTTAGATAGAGATTTCTCTCATCTCACTCGTAAAACTCGAGTGAGATAGCAATCTCAAATCAAATCACCATCAGGCCAAATCGGAAGTACTTTTCACCTAAAACATACACCTCTCAAATTTATACAAAAAAGAAGAAATTTTCGATCCCGCACTAGTAATAGAATTATTTGTACATATTATATTGTAGGATACTGACACAGTAAAGGGATTATTAGTTATGAAAGGATAATCCAATCTCTATTTATTATAGTCCCTCCTACTGATGTGCTACTACTAACTCTATATCAATATACTTCAAAAAGAACAAAAGAAAACAGATAGAGTTTTTACTGCAGTGCACTATTACGTCAGTCAATAATGATATTGTTTACCAATTAAAACATATAAATCTTTATGGCTTATTATTTAAAATATTTTAATTCAGGGGTTTTCACAACTGGTGAAATATTTAAAATACTTGAAGTTCAAGCAAGAAATAAAAAAATGTGCATAAAGAAAACTATAGTGTTTTAAAACTTGTAATACCGCTGGTTATATAACTTTATCCCTGTATATATGAATCTATGTTGGTTTCATTCGTGTTACTGATACAATATAGGTTCATGTAAATTCATTAATTCATGACCATCATCTTTTGTCAGTGTTATTCACTTGGAGAGAAATATTTAAAATAGAATGTCCTCATTTAGTCTTAGTCAGGATTTATTACAGAGATAGGACAAATGGAAAATTAAAGCAGATTCCCTGTTCGGACCTGTACTTGACAAAACAGGAGACAGGAGAGAAAATAGCTGGTCTATAGATTTGATTGAACTGAAATACCTTCTCCAAAAACAGACCAAAGTTTTCTGGAATAAAAAGATGTTTGAAAATTACCAATGAAGTGAAACAACACCAAGTGGATTAAGACCAAAAATATTTCCAGCCTATGAGCTAGAAGAAACCTTAAAAAAGGAGTAGGAACAAACATTGTTGGTATGCTCTAGAGGCCTAATCAATATCCTAATAAAACAAGATGAAAAAAGATTAGAAGGATATAATAGGGAGATCACAGATATAGGAGAGAAGTTGAAAAAATATGAACATCAGGAAGAGTTCCAGAAAACATACCAAAAATATAAAAGTGAAATAGAACAGTTTGAAAAGGGTATAATAGAGAAAAAACAACATAAATTCTTACGTGTGTTTAAAATTACCTCTAACCAAGTGTTGTTTCATAATAAGTAATATACTCCAATCCAGTATACTTAAGAATTTGTCATTTTATTAATTAATTAAATAGATCTCGCCCTTATCTGGAAGAACATGTCTCTCAGGGTTGATGCAGCAACCAACAACCATTGACATTGTTACATAGTACTTATACATTATTGCAATATTCAAGTAGTACGCCCCCCTTATACACACACTGACATCATCAGATAGACAAAGCTTGCTCTTATGGCCTATTTCCTTCAGCAATGAAATCGAAACTGAATTCCTTCAAGAGATGCTAATGGTGTGCTGCATCCCCATATTTAGTCAGAGTATTTTCTTGAACACAATTATACATAAATGGACAAGCTCTTGTACACTCTGTTAGATAAACAGTTTCCTAGGGAGTCACCCTTAAAGAGCCAACACTACTTTCCATTTAAATGTGAGTTTGGACAAAGAAACAAAATGGATGTGCAAAGGCCCTCATGTGCTGTATTCATTATACAACATACAGCATATGTAAATATGGAATTATGTAAATTAGTCTTTCACAGCTCCACCCTTAGATAAGCACATTAATAACATGTGCTATATCTCATCTCCATCTCTTGTATGTTTTCATTCTTAAAATAGCCATCTGAATACAGCATAGGCCAACTCTATAAAATAAAAAAAATCAGGATTAAGATTTCAAGAATAAACTTTGTACATAAAATATGTTAAAAAACATTTCTAAACCTGAAAATCAAAACTAGTATCTAATCATTATCATCATAAATCACTTTAGAGTCTTTATCATAATGTATTCATAGAAATTCTTCTTTTATAGTATAAGCCTCATTTATGTAATTGATAATAATGGATTCTTCATCTGTAGTATCATTGGTCAAATAACTTCAACAGTGAATTTCAAGGTTTGTATAAAAGGTTCGGCAATATCCTCCAGTCTGTACAATTAAGCAAGCAATTATGGGCAGAGTTGTAGTAATAGTTCATTCCGGAATATTTTAATAAATGTCCAACATATATGAATGTCTTATCATATAAAGTCCAATATCATTGTCAATAAATTTGTCCAGTTTAATAATTTCATGTTGATTATCCAAATATCCACAATTATCATACGTAAGGATGTTAGCAAAGTTGTATCAACATGATATCTCACTGAAGTATCAATCAGGGAAATTAATTTTTATTCACTGGATCAATATCTCTTGTAAAATGTCTGGCATTCTGCAAAATAACTTATCACAAATTATTATGAGTTATAACATAAAATTGTAGTATCAGTTTGCCTAAAAAGGAAATATCTTCTGAATTAATTGGCAATAATTTGTAAGAATACTTTCCTCATAGGTAATAAAGATCATCTGGTAACAATAAAATAACATCAAACCCAAATATCATGGTAGTAACTGACATTCCTAATATGTCTGAACTATATGATCTGTATCACTATTTGGAACACTCACTATTGGAACTAATCCCTAACAGTGTATAATCAAATGCCTCATTGTTAAAATACATTGTACATAATAAGCATTTAGTTCTTTTAAAATCTTCCTTAACCCACAGCTATGCGAGCGTCCAAGAGGCCACCTCGCAAAAAAAAAAAACACGCCCTGATTCAGAGCGGGCGCTCGTTCAGAGCGTCCAGCTCTGAATCAGGCCCTAAGTCCCCTTTAAGCTCGGATCTTTCTGACCTTTTCCAATGTGAGCCACGGATCCAGGTGTCCTTCTCAGCAACCTTTATAGCTGTATCTGTTGTCAGCTTTACTTTGCCATGCCAAGGACCATTCCATTGATCTGTAAGGGAACCAGAATGTAACAAACTTCTCATCATACCATCATAGTCTCTAGACTGCATTTCATCTGCTTCACCAAATGCTGGTGTTGGTTGAATATCCCGTTGAGCTTCCCCGAAAGTCTTCTTGTTGTAGCTGCTTAGACAATTGTATAAAATATAGAACAGTCAAATCGTGTTGTCATTTCAAATCAGTCTTTGGTTTAGTAACACATCTTGATTGTAGTTCAAAAAATTAATAAGGAGAGAAATTGAGATAAGGCTCAGGTGTGATTCTATTACTATGAAGCACCAAATGTAGGTCTTCAGACATTGTTATTCCTGTATCTTTTGTAAGTTTAACTCATTTATTTTTTTATAGATTTATAACACCATTGTGTGTAACTTTGATTCTATTCCCATCATTTCAAATTATTTAAAAAACTTCCCCTTGTAACATGAGTTCCTCTGTTACTTTAAATAACACTTACAGTAAGCAAACTATACCTTACATACAAATTCCTCCAAAATCTCTTCTCTTAGCATTACGGAGCTATAAATTCAGTAAACTCCAAAAACATGCTAACACTATATTTTAAAACATCCTGAAACCTTAACAAGAACATACTTTAATCCTCTTTTTAATCAACATGCTTTAATCCTTTTTTTAATCGACATACTTCAATCCTTTTTAATCAACATACTTCAATACTTCTTTTTTCTTCATCGGTAAGTGAATAAAATCAATTATCAATAGTACTTTGAACATGTTTTAGTAGGTACCATTTTCTCTACATTATTTATCAACCAAATTACATAAACATTCACATTTTCACTTTATCTCTGGCTCGAGCATACCAGTAAGTTTGTACAATGCGATTCATATTGTCTGCTCTTAAATGTACTAACCCATGAACAACCTCTATAAGGCTTGTAATAATTTTAATTCCACTCAAATACCCATTATAATCTTCTCTTGTAACAATGCTTTAATTTCCAAAAATTGACCTCATTGTGAGTATTTTCCTGATATTGCCTTAATTGGTCAAATTGTGATATCCTTAAACAACATCAACTGAGTTTCTATAACTGGCTCATCATATATACTTAAAATTACCTTTCATACTACCCTGTCATATGTTACCCATGGAAATAATATCAATCTCTTTCATATGTGCCCGACACTTAATTACTGCAACTTATTTTTGGTAAACATATTGCTTCTTTCAGTTCTTTAACTGTTTGTACATGTAAAATTGTAGTTCCCAGAAGCTATGCGGTAACCCCTATTCTTCCAATTGCTATAATCAATGCTGTATATTACATTCAGCTAACTACGCTGAATGTGGTAGTTACTGTAATGCATACCCTGTCACCAAAAACATTATGTATCTGTCTGAAACAGCTATCATCAATAAAGAGAACTAAGTCATGATTATCTAATGAAACTTTCCATTATTGAAAAATATTTTTATATTTCATTATTGCAAACATATTCATTGTCTTCCTTTGTCCTCACCATTAACTATTATCAACCATATTCCCCCCATGTTGAGGATAAAGAAGATCAATGTAGCACAATTGAAAATATGACATATGTAAGATTGATATGAGTCTAAAATGTTATCCCTCCATCGAGAAAATCTGGCTGTAGGAACATGTTTAAGTTGAGCATTATTAAATATCTGAATAACAGTATGTAAAACAAATACATGCAATTCAACTTAACAATTAATGCCATCCTTTAAGGATATAAATGTCTTCAACCTGCTGGAAAACAATGTCCTGTATATTTAGAATTATCAGTATACAGTTGGATTTTGTCCCATTAAACTTTTAACTTGCTTCTGCAAAAGAAACACAATTGTTTGTTAGTATATCTTATTGAAGTTTAAAATAACTTTGAATATAACCACAGATCACTGTTAAATAAGGACTGAGGGCCTGATTCAGAGCCGCTCGTAAGCGGCCGCTCGTTCGCTCAGAGCGATGTTTGCCCAAATGCCCATGCGTACGGATCGTTATACGCATGCGTGAACCAGTCGGTGCGGCCGAAATTCGTTTGTTCGCTAAATAGCGAATGCCTGCTATTTTGAGTGACAGAATGAGGCGTATGTGGGTGGTAACGGGGGAAGGTGCTTGAAAACGGGGAGTGGAGATCCGAACGCAGGCGTGCTTAAAGGTCAAAACGGGCGTTTTAAGGGTGTGCATAATTAAAACAGCAGCGTCATTGACCACGTCACTGGGTTATTTTATAGCCAGAACTGCTCGCAAGATTGTGGTAGCAAAAACCAACCACAAGAATAGCGAGCAGTTCATACGCTGGTCGATGTACTCGATTAATCTAATAAATAGCGGATATGACGTAGGATGCGAGCGGCCAGGGGGCGTATTTTTCCAAAAAACGACCGCAAGTTTTGTTCGCTAGTTCAGACCTAGAGGCGTGAACAGACCGCAAAGAGTGAACGGTTCATTTGAATAGCCACCCCTATTTTCTGGACGAGCGAGCGCTAATTGTGTCCGGCTCTGACTCAGGCCCTGAGTCATCTGTAAGAACAAAAAAAATTAAGATTATTCATCAAATATTGTAAACTGTGACTTTTTTTTTAGAATATTACTCGTCTTTTTTTAAAAAAACACTAAGTACATACAGCGTATCTACTAAAAAGTATATCTTACAACCTTCTTTTATCAGTACCCTGGCTGAGGTACAAAAGAAACCTATGATGCAAGAATACAGACACAGTCTCCTGCTCTGAGATAGTTAAAGCATTTCCTTGAAAACTTTTTTTTTTTCCTCCTCGGTGCAGCTTTTCGATCTGGGAGGGGTATACAGAGAGAGTGAAATGCACACTGACGCCCAAAGTACACAGACAGACAGTTTCTCACTCTGAAAATATTGAAAGATTAAGTTACCGTATATACTCGAGTATAAGCCGACTTTTTCAGCACATTTTTTGTGCTGAAAAAGTACCCCCTCGGCTTATACTCGAGTGAAGTGTAGCGCTGACCGGACGGAGTTCAGTCAGCGCTACACAGCACAAACACACAGCCGCCGGAGCCGGCAGCTGTGTTTTGCTGTAATCAGCAGCCGCTGAGAGTCTGTCAGACTCTCAGCGGCTGCTGCTGTTCCCACTGCAGGAGCCATCTTCCAGCTCCCGCAGTGGGTAATGGGAGAGACGTCATGAGTAATGACGTCTCTCCCATACAAAGCGGCCGGAGGAGATGTTAGCGGCGGGACCAGGAGCGGGAGTTTCAGGTAAGTGATTTTTTTTTTTTTATTCTTATTACTTTTCTCTCTACTGGGTGGGGGGACTACAGGGGGCACTACCAGGGGGCAATTACTACAGGGGGCATTAAAAGGGGTTATTACCACTGGGGGAACTACAAGGGGGGGGATTACTACAGGGGGCACTAAAAGGGGGGAATTACCACTGGGGGTACTACCAGGGGGGGATTACTACAGGGGGCACTAAAAGGGGTTATTACCACTGGTGGAACTACCAGGGGGGGATTACTACAGGGGGAACTACCAGGGGGGGATTACTACAGGGGGAACTACCAGGGGGGATTACTACAGTGGGCACTACCAGGGGGGGATTACTACAGGGGGCACTAAAAGGGGGGATTACCACTGGGGGCACTACCAGGGGGGGATTACTACTGGAGGCACTGAAAGGGGGGATTACCACTGGGGGCACTACCAGGAGGGATTACTACTGGGGGCACAACCAGTGGGAATTACTACTGGAGGCACTACCAGCTGCTGCCATTTCCCACCCTAGGCTTATACTCGAGTCAATAAGTTTTTCCAGTTTTTTGTGATAAAAGTAGGTACCTCGGCTTATATTCGGGTCGACTTATACTCGAGTATATACGGTAAACAGTTATCATTACAAGGCAAACTAATTAGCTCTTTTAGTTTTCAGTATCATTTAAGTGCGGACGATACTCAAATTTACCTATCCTCCCCAGTTTTGTCACCATTTATGCTGGTCTGTGCCACTGACTGTATCCAAAACAGAATTCATGATATATCTACTAGCCAATAGTAGTTACCAATCTGATATCTCTATAACTATTGATAACTCAACAATCAACCCCACTTCACAAGCTCGCTGCCTAGGTGTCATCCTTGACTATAAACTGTCTCATGTTCCTTACATTCAATCTGTCTCTAAATCCTGTTACATACATCTAAAAACGCGACCATATCTTACGCAAGACAATGCAGCAAATCTAACACATGCAGTCATTATTTCCAGCATTGACTATTGTAATAGTCTCATTATTGGACTTCCCAAAAACAGTTTCTCCCTACTACAATACATTGTGAATGCAGCTGCGAGGTTGATTTTTCTCACCAAACATTCAGTGTCTGCTAATCCACTCTGTCAGTCTCTTTATTGGCTGCCGGTCTTCTACCGTATTTAATTTAAAATACTTACACTCACGCATAAAGCTATTAACCAAACCACACCAACATACATCTCTTCACTTATCTCAAAATATCTTCCAACCCGACATCTCCGCTCTGCACAAGATCTGCGTCTGTCATCCCCCTTTTAATGTTAACAATTATGTTAAAGGATAGTTCTTCTCACTCTAGATATTAAAATGTTACTCTATTACATTATACATCATTCAACCTATCCTTAAAAAGTCCCTTAAGCATGTAATCATGTTGAATCCTTTATGATTATCAGCAACTGTCTCAAATATTTCTTATTTAGTCTGGTATAATGTAGCATTAAACATTTGACTTATGGTCAGTAATAATATCAGTACTATTTATCTCAAAAATCACATTTCTAAAAATTAGCTGTTTTCAAACTTTCTCTATTGGTTTATGTAACAATGAGAATGTAAGAACTCTATAAGCCTTTATAGTTCTCTTGCTTTTGTAAACTCTGTCTTTTGTCTGGGACATTCTGAACTTCTAAGCACTTTTTTCTTGGAAACAATAACGTAAAACATTACAGACACAATCATAGGAATAGCAACAACAGCCTGAAGTCTGTTGTGCTCGTCTCAATAACATACATTTGTTTAAGAAAGTGTAGAGTTTAAGGACATGAATTACGCAAGCGCGCGGGCTGATCTCTACACTTAATTTAGAATTACTTATACCTAATGTAAACATTACAAATTCACACTTTACGCTGCGCTTTTTATTTCCATCCCCTGGAATACACATTTTATCATCTCTTATCAGTTTAACACCATTCATAGAACAAAATAAGCTTTCTATGAGCACCTGTTTTTCTCCAAGCAAATACGAACACATTTTTAAAGTATTACCTCTTGGGACACGTCTGTCTGACGAAAAACAGGTACATCTCCAAATTTCATATATTCATAATTTGTACATTCTTCACTACACAAATATTAAATACATAATGTCTACATACTTTTTTTTCCTTTCTTCTAACTTGAACTGTGGGTGATCAGTCCACAGTCTAAAATTATGAAAGCATCTTAATACAGTTAACTCTGGGCCTGATTCAGAGCCGCTCGTAAGCGGCCGCTCTTTCGCTCCGAGCGATGTTTGCCCAACTGCGCATGCGTACGGATCGTTATACACATGCGCGAACCAGTCAGTGCGGCTGAAATTCATGTGCTCGCAAAATAGCGAATGCCTGCTAATTTGAGTGACAGGATGAGGCGTATGTGGGTGGTAACAGGGGAAGGTGCTTGAAAACGGGGAGTGGAGATCTGATCGCAGGCGTGCTTAAAGGTCAAAACGGGCGTTTTATGGGTGTGCATATTTAAAACTGCAGCGTTGAAGTTTAAAATAACTTTGAATATAACCACAGATCACTGTTAAATAAGGACTGAGGGCCTGATTCAGAGCCGCTCGTAAGCGGCCGCTCTTTCGCTCCGAGCGATGTTTGCCCAAATGCCCATGCGTATGGATCGTTATACGCATGCGTGAACCAGTCAGTGCGCCCGAAATTCGTTTGTTCGCTAAATAGCGAATGCCTGCTATTTTGAGTGACAGAATGAGGCGTATGTGGGTGGTAACGGGGGAAGGTGCTTGAAAACGGGGAGTGGAGATCCGAACGCAGGCGTGCTTAAAAGGTCAAAACGGGCGTTTTAAGGGTGTGCATAATTAAAACAGCAGCGTCATTGACCACGTCACTGGGTTTTTTTTAAACCAGAACTGCTCGCAAAATTGTGGTAGCAAAAACCAACCACAAGAATAGCGAGCAGCTCATACCCTGGTCGATGTACTCGATTAATCTAATAAATAGCGGACATGATGTAGGATGCGAGCGGTCAGGGGGCGTAGTTTCCCAAAAAACGACCGTAAGTTTTGTTTGCTCGTTCAGACCTAGAGGCGTGAACAGACCGCAAAGAGCGAACGGTTCATTTGAATAGCCACCCCTATTTTCAGGACGAGCGAGCGCTAATTGCGTCCGGCTCTGAATCAGGCCCTCTATTTTTAGCAATATTAATTAAATGCAACAACACACAATATAAAATCATCTCTGAGTTCAACTTTAGCTACACCCCCTCGTCACCTGGTCACCTGTTTCCTTTCATTCTTACATAATACCTCGGAGCACAGAAACATATAAATATATATATATATATATATATATATATATATATATATATTAGGGGTGAGCGGGTTCGGATTTCTGAAATCTGTGCTGCTGTTGTCCATAAGGGCTGTGTCCACTCCTCCAAAGTCCATAGGGGCTGGCTGTGTTGTGCTGTGCTGCTGTTGTCCATAGGGGCTGTGTCCACTCCTCCAAAGTCCATAGGGGCTGGCTGGACTGTGTTGTGCAGTCAGTTGTCCATAGGGGCTGTGTCCACTCCAAAGTCCTGTGCAGAGTCCCAGTCCTAAAGGGGTGCTGTAGTGTTGTCCAGGGGGTGCTCTGTCCATCAGGAGTGCTCCCCCAAGTGCAAAAAAAAATAAAATATTTTCTGTTTGTGAATTGTGTGCGCAGTAGCCGCATGTGCATCAACAAAGTAGTGCCAAGCGTGCGCCTGTGTCATAAGTAAAGGGCCGGCTGGCTTGACCGTTAAAGGGTGCTGTAACCCCCAAAGTACACTCCAAACCAAATAAAAAAATATTTTCTGTGTTTGTGAATTGTGTGCGCAGTAGCCGCACGTGCATCAACAAAGTACTGCCAAACGTGCGCCTGTGTCATAAGTAAAGGGCTGGCTGGCTTGACCGTTAAAGGGTGCTGTAACCCCCAAAGTACACTCCAAACAAAATAAAAAAATATTTTCTGTGTTTGTGAATTGTGTGCGCAGTAGCCGCACGTGCATCAACAAAGTAATGCCAAGCGTGCGCCTGTGTCATAAGTAAAGGGCCGGCTGGCTTGACCGTTAAAGGGTGCTGTAACCCCCAAAGTACACTCCAAACAAACTAAAATAATATTGTCTGTGTTTGTGAATTTTGTGCGCAGTAGCCGCACGTGCATCAACAAAGTAGTGCCAAGCGTGCGGCTGTGTCATAAGTAAAGGGTCGGCTGGCTTGACCGTTAAAGGGTGCTGTAACCCCCAAAGTACACTCCAAACAAAATAAAAAAATATTTTCTGTGTTTGTGAATTGTGTGCGCAGTAGCCGCACGTGCATCAACAAAGGAGCAGCGCCAAGCGTGCGCCTGTGTCCCATAAGTAAAGGGCCGGCTGGCTCATTTCTTAAAGGGTGGTGTAACCCACAAAGTTCACTAGTCTCCAACAAAATAAAAAATTATTTTCTGTGTTTGTGTGCGCCTTAGCCGCACATATATATCAATATAACATAAATGGAGGACCAAACTTTCTCCGATAAAAATAAAATAGGGAAAGATCAAGAACCACTTCCTCCTAGTGCTGAAGCTGCTGCCACTAGTCATGACATAGACGATAACATGCCATCAACGTCGTCTGCCAAGGCCGATGCCCAATGTCATAGTAGAGAGCACATACAATCCCAAATGGCAAAGTTCAGGAAAATGACCTTGAAAAAAACATTTAAATCATCTGAAGAGAAACGTAAACTTGCCAATATGCCATTTACGACACGGAGTGGCAAGGAATGACTAAGGTCTTTCCCTATGTTCATGACTAGTGGTTCAGCTTCACATGACGATGGAAGCCCTCCTCCCACTAAAAAAATCAAAAGAGTTAAGCTGGCAAAAGCACAGCGAAGAACTGTGCTTTCTAAGAAGATATCACAAATCCCCAAGGAGAGTCCAAGTGTGGTGGTGGTTGCGATGCCTGACCTTCCCAGCACTGGACGGGAAGAGGTGGCTCTTTCCACCATTTGCACGCCCCCTGCAAGTGCTGAAAGGAGCACCCACAGTCCACTTGCTGATATGCAAATTGAAGATGTCACTGTTGAAGTACAACAGGATGAGGATACTGGTGTAGCTGGCGCTGAGGAGGAAGTTGGCGAGGAGGATTCTGATGGTGATGTGGTTTGTTTAAATCAGGCTCTGGGGGAGACAGTTGTTGTCCGTAGGATGAAAAAGCCCATCACGGTCATGCCTGGGCAGAAGACCAAACATTCCACCTCTTTGGTCTGGCAATATTTCTATCCAAATCCGGACAACAACTGTCTTGCCATATGTACCATATGTAAAGGTGAAATAAGTAGGGGTAGGGATGTTAACCACCTAGGAACATCCTCCCTTATACGGCACCTGCAGTGCGTTCATAAAAAGTTCAGAAACTTTGGCTAAGACCATAAGCAGTCCAGGGACACCTAAATCCCGTTGTCCTGTTGTATCCAAGCACCTGCAAACCACACTGTCAACTCCCTCCTCGTCAATTTCCTCCTTAGTCAGGATCGGAAGTAGTCCTGCAGGCCATGTCCCTGGCATGACTGACGCTCCTATCCGGGATTCCTCTGGAGGATCCTGCATTGCTACACCTCATGCTACCGCTGCTGCTGTTGCTGCTGCTGGGAGTCGTTCATCATCCCAGAGAGGAAGTGGAACACCACTACTTTTACTAAACAATTGACTCTCCAACAGTCCTTAGCGAGGAGGATGAAGTACGACAGCAGTCATCCTGAAGCAAAACGTATAACTGAGGCCTTGACTGCTATGTTGGTGTTAGACGTGCGTCCGGTATCCGCCATTAGTGCAATGGGATTTAGACAATTGATGGAGGTAGTGTGTCCCCGGTTCCAAATCCCATCTAGATTCCACTTCACTAGGCAGGCGATACCGAGACTGTACAGAAACGTCAGAAAAAGTGTCCTCAGTGTCCTGAAAAATGCCGTTGTACCCAATGTCCACTTAACCACGGACATGTGGACAAGTGGAACAGGGCAGACTAAGGACTATATGACTGTGACAGCCCACTGGGTAGATGTATCACCTTACGCAGCAACAGCAGCAGCGTCACCAGTAGCAGCATCTCAGAAACGCCAGCTCGTTCCAAGGCAGGCTACGCTGTGTATCACCGGTTTCAGTAAGAGGCACACTGCCGACAACCTCTTAGAGAAACTGAGGGAAATCATCGCCCAGTGGCTTACCCCACTTAGACTCTCCTGGGGATTTGTGATATCTGACAACGCCACCAATATTGTGCGGGCATTACATCTGGGCAAATTCCAGCACGTCCCATGTTTTGCTCACACAATAAACTTGGTGGTGCAGAATTTTCTGAAAATCGACAGGGGCATGCAGGAGACGCTTTGGGTGGCCACTTTCGCCATTCAGCGACTGCGTGCTGAAGACTGGAGTGCCAGCAAACGCTCTTGAACCTGCCCCGCCATCACCTGAAGCAAGAGGTTGTGACGCGGTGGAACTCAACCCTCTATATGCTTCAGAGGATGGAGGAGCAGCAAAAGGCCATTCAAGCCTATACATCCACCTATGACATAGGCAAAGGAGGGGGTATGCACCTGACTCAAGCGCAGTGGAGAATGATTTCCGTGTTGTGCAAGGTTCTCCAGCCCTTCGAACTTGCCACACGTGAAGTCAGTTCAGACACTGCCAGCTTGAGTCAGGTCATTCCCCTCATCAGGCTTTTGCAGAAGCACCTGGAGAAAGTGAAGGAGGAGCTAAGACGGAGCGATTCCGCTCGGCATGTGGGACTTGTGGATGAAGCCCTTCATTCGCTTTGCCAGGATTCCAGGGTGGTCAATCTGTTGAAATCAGACCACTACATTTTGGCCACCGTGCTCGATCCTAGGTTTAAAGCCTATGTGGTGTCTCTCTTTCCGGCCGACACAAGCCTGCAGAGGTGCAAAGACCTGCTGGTGAAAACACTGTCAGCTGAAGCAGAACGTGACACGTCAACAACTCCTTCATTTTCTCCCGCAACTGGGGCTGCCTGGAAAAAACTTAGGTATCCTAAGCAACCCGCTGGCGGTGATGCAGGGCAGGCAGGACCAAGTTTGGACATCTGGTCCGGACTGAAGGACCTGGCAACAATTTCTGACATGTCTACTGTCACTACATATGATACTGTCACCATTGACAGAATGGTGGAGGATTACATCGGTGACAGCATACAAGTAGGCATGTCAGACAGTCCATACCTGTACTGGCAGGAAAGAGGCAATTTGGAGGCCCCTGTACAAACTGGCTCTATTTTACCTGAGTTGCCCCCCCTCCAGTGTGTACTCCGAAAGAGTGTTTAGTGCAGCCGGGAACCTTGTCAGCGAAAGGCGTAGGAGGTTGCTTCCACAAAATGTGGAGAAGATGATGTTCATAAAAATGAATTATCAACTCTTCCAGGGAGACCAGCCTCCAGAACGTACAGAGGGACCTGTGGTGGTGGATTCCAGTGGGGACGAGTTAATACTCTGTGAGGATGAGGATGTACACAACACTGAAGAGGGTGAGGAATCGGTGGATGAGGAGAATGAGGACGACAGATCCGAGCTGGGAAGCAAGTCCGGATTGGGTTTTCCTGCCAGACTCGGTTCCCGGAACGAGGCATCATTCCTGTGTCGGATTCTCACGAGACCCGGACTTTGCACATTTTGCGCCTCCCGCCCTGTCATCTTCACTCCAGTCCTGGAGAGGGTAGTGAGAGGACGTGTCTCTCTAGTGTCTATGGGAAAGTGGCTTGGCATGGTGTTGAGTGGCGTCCTGCTCTGTTATATCAGTCCAGTGGTGCTGTGCTGCTGCATAAGTCTGGGGGTACCTGCTCTGTTGTATCAGTCCAGTGGTGCTGTGCTGCTGTATCAGTCTGGGGGTGATCTGCTCTGCTGTATCAGTCCAGTCCAGTGGTGCTGTGCTGCTGTATCAGTCTGGGGGTACCTGCTCTGCTGTATCAGTCCAGTACAGTGGTGCTGTGCTGCTGTATCAGTCTGGGGGTGAACTGCTCTGCTGTAGTCCAGTCCAATGGTGCAGTCCTGCTGTATCAGTCTGGGGGTGACCTGCTCTGCTGTATCAGTTCAGTCCAGTGGTGCTGTTGTGTGCTGTATATTCATGTCCAAATAATTTTTACAGGGGCTGCCCTGTGTGGTGTAGGGCTATGGTGCCCTGTGCTGTGTATTCATTCCAGTCTCCAAATAAAAAGGGGTAATTTAATTAATCCAAATAATTTTTACAGGGTTATTTAATTAATCCAAAAATATACAGGGCCTTCCCATGTATACAGGTTGAGTCTCCCATATCCGAAATGCTCGGGACCAGGAGCATTTCGGATTTTGGATTATTACGGTTTTCGGAATACCTGAGGGGGAGCACAGTGGGAGGCCTGGTGTGTGCTGCGGATGGGTCCGGAAGGTGTCGTGCGGGTGCTGTGGATGTTGTGGTGGTCCGGCGGGTGGAGCAGGTGTCGTGAGAGGTCCGGCGAGTGAGGTGGAAGGGTCCGGCGGGTAAGGTGAAAGGGTGCGGCGGGTGTCACGAGGGGACCGGCGGGTGACGCAGAAGGGTCCAGCGGGTGCCACTGGGGGTCCGGCGGGTGCTGCGGGGGGTGGCCTGGCATGTGGACCACGCCCACGCCGCTATTCATTGGCCACTATACTAGTGATGTCATGATGTCAGGTCACGTCGTGACGTCACAGATGCCCTGAAATATTCAGGTTTTTGGAATATTTCGGTTTTTGGATTTTCGGATATGGGAGACTCAACCTGTATTGTAGGGCTACGGTGCCCTGTGCTGTATACAGGGCCTTCCCATGTGTATTGTAGGGCTACGCTGACCTGTGCCCTGTGTATATTACTCCAAATAAAAAGGGGTGATTTAGTTCATCCAAATAATTTTTACAGGGCCGTGTGTGATGTAGGGGTATGCTGCCCTGTGCCCAGTATATATTCACTCCAAATAAAAAGAGGTGATTTAATTTATCCAAATAATTTTTACAGGGTTTATTCACTCCATAAAAATAATTGAGGACAAAAATTTGGAGGATAAAATAGGGAAAGATCAAGAACATAGACAATGAAATGCCATCAATGTTGTCTGCCAAGGCCAATGCCCAATGTCATAGTAGAGGGCATGTAAAATCCAAAAAGCCAAAGTTCAGTAAAATGACCCCAAAAAATGAATTTAAATCGTCTGAGAAGAATCATAAACTTGCCAATATGCCATTAACGACACGGAGTGGCAAGGAACGGCTAAGTTCAGCTTCACATGACGATGGAAGCCCTCCTCCTCCTGCTAGAAAAATTAAAAGAGTTAAGCTGGCAAAAGCACAGCAAAGAACTGTGTGTTCTAAGAAGATATCACAAATCCCCAAGGAGAGTCCAAGTGTGTCGGCGGTTGCGATGCCTGACCTTCCCAACACTGGACGGGAAGAGGTTTGCAAGCCCTCTGCAAGTGCTGGAAGGAGCACCCACAGTCCAGTTGCTGATATTCAAATAAAAGATGTCAGTGTTGAAGTACAACAGGATGAGGATATTGGTGTAGATGGCGCTGAGGAGGAAGTTGACAAGGAGGTTTCTGATAGTGATGTGGCTTGTTTAAATCAGGTTCCACGGGAGACAGTTGTTGTCCATGGGATGAAAAAGCCCATCGTCATGCCTGAGCAGAAGACCAAACATTCCACCTCTTTGGTCTGGAATTATTTCTATACAAATCCAGACAACAACTGTCTTGCCATATGTAGCTTATGTAAAGGTGTTATAAGTAGGGGTAAGGATGTTAACCACCCAGGAACATCCTCCCTTATATGTCACCTGCAGCGTGTTCATAAAAAGTCACTGTCAAGCTCAGAAACTGTGGCTAAGACATTAAGCAGTCCAATGTCCACTTAACCACGGACATGTGGACAAGTGGCACAGGGCAGACTAAGGACTATATGACTAACAGCCCACTGGGTAGATGTATCGCCTTACGCAGCAACAACAGCAGCAGCGTCACCAGTAGCAGCATCTCAGAAACGCCAGCTCGTTCCAAGGCAGGCTACGCTGTGTATCACCGGTTTCAGTAAGAGGCACACCGCCGACAACCTCTTAGAGAAACTGAGGGAAATCATCACCCAATGGCTTACCCCACTTAGATTCTCCTGGGGATTTGTGATATCTGACAATGCCACCAATATTGTGCGGGCATTACATCTGGACAAATTCCAGCACGTCCCATGTTTTGCTCACACAATAAATTTGGTGTTGCAGAATTTTTTGAAAACGACAGGCGTGTAGGAGACGCTTTCGGTGGCCCAAAAAATGTCAGGCTACTTTCGCCATTCAGCAACTGCGTGCTGAAGACTGGAGCACCAGCAAACACTCTTGAACCTGCCCTGCCATCACCTGAAGCAAGAGGTTTGTAATGCGGGGGAACTCTACCCTCTATATGCTTCAGAGGATGGGGGAGGAGCAGCAAAAGGCCATTCAAGCCTATACATCCACCTATGACATAGGCAAAGGAGGGGGTATGCACCTGACTCAAGCGCAGTGGAGAATGATTTCCGTGTTGTGCAAGGTTCTCCAGCCCTTTGAACTTGCCACATGTGAAGTCATTTCAGACACTGCTAGCTTGAGTCAGGTCATTCCCCTCATCAGGCTTTTGCAGAAGCAGCTGGAGAAAGAGAAAGTGGAGCTAAGACAGAGCGATTTCTCTTGGTATGTGGGACTTGTGGATGAAGCCCTTTATTCGCTTTGCCAGGATTCGTGGGTGATCAATCTGTTGAAATCAGACCACTACATTTTGGCCACCATGCTCGATCCTAGGTTTAAAACCTACGTGGTGTCTCTCTTTCCGGCGGACACAAGGTGTAATGACCTGCTTGTGAAAACACTGTAAGCTGAAGCGGAACATGACACAGCAACAGCTCCTTCTTCATTTTCTCCCACAACTGGGGCTGCCAGGAAACAACTTAGATATACTAACCAACCCACAGCTGGTCCGGACTGAAGGACCTTCCAACAATTTCTGACATGTCTATTGTCACTGCATATGATGCTGTCACCACTTAAAGAATGATGGAGGATTACATCAGTGACAGCATCCAAGTAGGCATGTCAGACAGTCCGTACCTGTACTGGCAGGAAAAAGAGGCAATTTGGAAGCCCCTGTACAAACTGGCTCTATTTTACCTAAGTTGCCCCCCATCCAGTGTGTACTCCGAAAGAGTTTTTAGTGCAGCCGGGAACCTTGTCAGCGAAAAGCGTAGGAGGTTGCTTCCACAAAATGTGGAAAAGATGATGTTCATCAAAATTAATTATCAATTCTTCAGGAAAGACCAGCCTCCAGAAAGTACAGAGGGACCTGTGGTAGTGGATTCCAGCAGGGACGAATTAATACTCTGTGAGGATGAGGATGTACACAACACTGAAGAGGGTGAGGAATCAGTGGATGAGGATGAGGACGACATCTAGCCTCTGTAGAGCCAGTTTGTTCAGGGACAGAATAATTGCCAGCTTGTTTGGTGGGGGCCCAAACAAACCAATAATTTCAACCACAGTCGTGTGGCAGACCCTGGCGCTGAAATTAATGGTTTGTTAAAGTGTGCATGTCCTGTTTATACAACATAAAGGTGGGTGGGAGGGCCCAAGGACAATATCATCTTGCACCTCTTTTTTCTCTTTGCATTATGTACTCTTTGGGGCCTAGTCTTTCAAACTGCCATCCTGTCTGCCACTGCATTGCCACTCCTAGATGGGCCACATGTTTCTGCCGCCCACTTGTGTTGCTTAGCATAGTCATCCAGCTACCTCGGTGCAACCTTTTGGCCTAAAAACAATATTGTGAGGTGTTCAGAAATGAGTGGAAATTAATGTTATTGAAGTTAATAATAGCGTAGGAACAAAAAAAAAAAAAAATGTCATTTTAGCTGTTTTTATGCTTTTTAAAAAAAAAAATACAGATGCAAAACCCGGAAGGGTGGTTTTGGCAAAACCAATCCAGATCCAAAACACGAAGAAAGATCCAGATCCAAAACCAAAACACAAAAAGTGTCCGGTGCACACCCCTAATTAAAAGTGGTAGACTAATATTTTCATTGCTTGAAAATTCATGTCTGTCAAATCCATTGTTGCTAATTGGTCCATTTGGCGTAGGTCTAAAGCCTTTAGAAAAAGAAGCAATTTTGAATCCATCGCTTGTAAATTCTCTTTTGGGTGCAACCTTATTTTTTTTGTCACACATGGCAAACCTGAAACCTGCAAAATCTCATTTACTTCCTCTTTTTTAGACATCACCACCTGTTCAAAATTATAATTTAATTAACTTTTACGTAATTGTTAATTAATTTTATCCTTATCAATAATCCTACAATCAATTTATATGTTACTCTTAATTCTTTTATATAATTCACTATTATGTATTAATATATATTTAGCTTTAAAATGTATTCTGTATATTGGATATAGCTATTGCTTTGTACCTGCTGGTCCTTAGATATATAGATTAATAATGAGCGACCAAATATAATTATTCTTAATGCATATATATAATGAAAAACAACCTTTTAAATACAGGCACATTTATTTAAGCTTTACCAGCAGTATCAGAGATACAAGAAGCCTGATGCTGGGGAGATGATGCTGACAATTGAGTCCACATAAAGAAACCGCCAGGATTCTATGCAGTCGGGAATCTCAGGAAGCAGGGATGACATACCAGCAGCCAAACAGCAGATGAGACAGATCTGATGGCCCACTGCCACCGCAATTCACCATGGAGCCAGTGTAGCTCGTCCCATAGATCGACCAAAGCACTGGGCTACACTGAGGACAAACTCCGATGCAGGACCCGAGGTCACTGTACTAGCGAGATAGTGGAGATGAACAGCATCTGAAGAGGTAGATGCAGCAGAAAATCTTTGGATATAGAAGAGGAAAGGGTATAGTAAGGGAGAAAGGCAGGACATACTTTTGCACCAAACACTGGTGGTCATAAATGCTACTCAGTAGAGGTTGGCTTCTGGGGAAAAAACAAAGTCTCTCCCACAAATAAAGAAACTCACAGCTGCTCCAGGTCCTTAGCTGATGAAGCAGGAAAGCTAACCAAATTTGGATAATTTGGAGAATGGATGAGGGCAGATAAGCAATGCCTTGCAGGAGCTATGATAGAATGCTGCCATATATGATGCCTCGCCCACCAGAAGACCTCCAGAAATCATTTTCTAACAACATACAAAAGTTAATAAAAATATGAATTAATACATTAAGCAAACACAGGCAATTAGAAAAAAAACAGCATTATTAAGAATTATTACCTCCAAAAAAATTGTATTTTAAAAAAAACAATATATGTCTAGCAATGTCGGTGTACTTAGCCTTGAACAAACTGAGGTGATTCCAAATAAATTACATATACTGAAAATCAAAAGGGGATGGTGAGCACACAATTAATTTAAAATAATATTATACCAATGGGATAATGAGACCCTTGAATCCAAAAAACAGAGAATGTAAGCTAACATAAATTTCAGAAATTATAAAACAGAAAAATTTAAACATTCTGAATAACCGGTATGCAGTCAGGAAGCCAACGGTCAAAATGCAGACCGCTGGCTTCCCAACTGTGCATTCCCAACAAGTTGGGCGGCGGGCGCGGGGGGAGGGTTAGGTTAGGGGCTTCCGGGGGGAATTAGGGTTAGGCACCCCCCCAGGAGGGTTAGGTTAGGGGAAGGGGGGGTTAGGGTTAGGCATCCCCGGGGGCAGGTTAGGTTTAGGCACTTACAGGGAGGTTAGGGTTAGGCACTAGGTGGGGAGGTAAGGGTTAGGCACCACTAAGGGGGGGAGAGGGTTAGGTATAGCTAGTTTACTTACCTGTCGGGATCTTCACTGCTGCCAGTCTTCCGTCGTCGGGATTTGAACAGCTGGAAATAGGTCCGGCGGTCATTCATACCAATCCCGTATAACCGTAGCAATCAACTCCCCTAAGCCCTTAATACACTTAAAATAATGGGTGCAAATTTTATTTTTTTGAGCACCCAAACATAATTTGTGCACATAAGTGCATTACAATTGTTGTTAAATTAGGGCACCATTGGCATGTATATGTACCCAAAGGCACTGGGTTTTGTTGCCCAAAGCATCTAAGCATGTAAAAAAATACTACTTAAGGTGACAAAGATGTCCTATGGGTGGCCAAAGTGTAGACTTTAAACACATTTATGCTCACCACCTTGGGATGTTGAGAGCTGAAAGGTGTGCAGCCGCAGCTAGTTATGACCAAACAGGGCAATATAATGACTTGCTCCATTGGGTGTCTAAAAAGAAAAATCCACATCAGGAAGACCTGAATTACCACAAAATTAGGTAATAATGAAAATTACTAATAAAAGAAATCAATTTGTTCATTAACCATATTTAGTAAAATGCTGCAATTACAAAAATAAACAAATTTGAAAACGTATAAATCCGATCTAGGAAAACCACATAAAATTGAAAAATACTTAAGACAACCAAAGTGCCTACTTTTTTGGGGTTGAAGATTGCAAGTAAGATTGTACAGGGTTGTGCGCACGTATCGGCAATGTGGTTGGGACCTCTGAATGTAAGTGAAATCAAAAGTAAAATTGCATGGAAATTGTGATTGTACAGGAGTGTACTAGGGATGTGTGCCGACCCCTGTGTTTTGGTTTGGTTTTGGATCTGTGGCCCTGATTCAGAGCCGGACGCTCTGACAGAGCGCTCGCTCTGAATCGGGGCCGTCCCTTCTCCTTTTAGCAGTGGCCTCCTGGGTGACCACCCACAGCTATAGCGAGCGCCCAAAATGATGGTCAAGACCATCGCGACCATCGGGCTTGCGACGAGACCCTGCGCAAGCCCTGGAGTGCTTTTGGCTCTATCAGAGCCAAAAGCACTCCCACTGACATCACTAGTGATGTCAGTGGGGCTGGCCCCAGACGGTAGGCGTTCCCATGGGAACGCCTCGGTCTGGGCAGCCACGCCCCTGGCACGCCCACCAAAGGGTGCGTGCTGTCAATCACCATCGACAGCATGCCCCCTTTGGTGCAAGACTCATAACGACGGCTTGGCCATCGTTATTCGGGTCTCGCGCATGCGCACGACGTAGCCACCTCCGTCGGGCGCATGCGCAGTTGGGCAACATCGACCCGCTTGCGAGCGCTCAGCGCTCGCGAGCGGGTCTGAATTAAGCCCTGTATCTCCTCGTGTTTGGATCTGGATTTGGTTTTGCCAAAGGCACCCCTTGGGTGTTTTGGTTTTGGATCTGTATTTTTTCTAAAAAAATCATAAAAACAGCTAAAATCACATAATTTGGGCCTGTTTTTGTTCCTACAGTATTATTAACCTCAATAATATTTATTTCCAGTCATTTCCAGTCAATTTAGACCACCTCACAGCTCACAATATTGACTTCATCTAGTTTAGGCCAAAAGATTGCATTCAGCTACAGATGTGACCAGCTAGTTTGTTGCTCCATACACCATGTAGCACGCCATACATCTCGTGCCACCTACTACACCTTGAGTCATGCCACACAGAATGTTTTGTAACGGAACGTAGCGTAACACTGGAAAAAAGTCATAACGTGTAATACAACTTTTTGTCCTCCAGGTGTCACTTTTCCTAAACTACACAGCGCATGCATCTGATTTCCAAAGCATGTTCTGTATCGCCGCCCAATGATTGGCTCATAGAAGCAGTGATTCGGTACACTATAGTACAGCGTTTTCCTCATGGAATCATGTCATGTCTAATAAAGTTTTAAATCATTAACTGTGTGAGTCCTGTATTTATTTATATAAATATTTCACTGTGTGCTCAAGAAAGTGGTGTACAATGCTCCAATACAGTGCCCACGTAGCGCCCTGCGAGTCGAGCTATGGCATTTAGAGTCTCATAGTACTGCGCATGCCCAGTAGAGCCGATCTGGAGACACACACAGTGCATCCCAGACTCAGATACTATAGTGATTTCATGACTTTAGAAACTAGTAGTGGGCGCTGTATGAAAATGGGGACTCTGTATTACACACTGACTGTGCGATTTAAGTTGCAGACTTGCATCAATGTTGGCACTGTCAGAGCTGTCTCACACTTACTGTAGTGAATGCATGTCTTAGAAACTAATAGTAAGGTCTGAGTGAAAGAGGGGTCCCTAGATTACAAACTGACTGTGCGTTTTAAGAAGCACACTTGTGGAACTGTCAGCAGGTTGGCGGTGCTGTGGTGGCAGGGATCTCTGGTGCATGCCCAGTGGAGCCACTCCATATGCCATGTTGTGCCCTGCTAGTCTAAGCTGTGGCTTATGGAGGCTCATACTGTTGTACCGCGCATGCCCAGTGGGTCAGGAGTCACACACAGTGCATCCCAGACTTAGACACTATAGTGATTCCATGTCTTTAGAAACTAGTAGTTGGCTTTGTTTAAAAGTGAGTTCTCAGTATAACAAACTGACTGTGCATTTTAAAGTGCACACTTGCGGCACTGTCATCACATCTGCGCTGTGGTGGCTGAAAGCTCTGAGACTTGCACAGTGGATCTCCAGTGCATGCCCACTGGAGCTGCTCCATATGCCATTTAATGCCCTGCTAGTCATGCTATGCTGTGGCGTATTGAGTCTCATAGTACTGCGCATGCCTAGTGGAGCTGATCTGGAGTGACACAGGGTAATTAGCACTACAATGATGCACTGTGTGCTGTATACAACAGGTGCAACTGGATTAGAGGTTTGGTGATCGGCTTGCAAGAGTGGCCATCACGGGTTTGAGACCTGGTAAGGGACATTATTTTTTATATATAAAGCTTCACTACAGGACTTGGTGGTGTGTGAGTTGTGTCATTTATACAGGTACAGTATCTGAGTTGACCAAAAAGACGCACTCCCAGTATTGCATATACTTTAGACTGAGCAATTGAAGTTCAGTATTTTTATCAAAGCCAACTGAACTCAATACATTATACACCTGGCATTTCTATGCTACTTTATGCCACTGTACTGCTGATGCACTGTGTGCTCAAGAAAGTGGTGTACGGTGCTCCAATACAGTACCCACATAGTGCCCTGTAAGTAGTGCCATGGTGTTTAGAGTCTCATAGTACTGTGCATGCCCAATAGAGCCAGTCTGGAGTCACACACAGTGCATCCCAGGCTTAGGTACTGTAGTGATTTCATGACTTTAGAAACTAGTAGTGGGCTCTGTTTGAAAGAGGGGTCTCTGGATTATTTATCTGTGTCTTATTGACTTTGTTATCATTCTGTAGCTGCTTGCAACACAGAATGCATGGATCCGTGAATACATCTGTGAAATGTTTTTTTCACCGATACTTGGATCATGGATCTCCCAGATCCGTGCTGCAAGCATCTTCTGCTATATAATATAAAAATCGTTAGATTGTGCATGGTAGTTCTTACTGTACTGTATGTCACGTACTGATTTACAGTAAGATAAATTCCTGTTCACTACTGTTAGGGTACTGTGTCAATGTATTACATTCACAACAACCCCAACTGTACCTTGCAATGACAGATGCACGTGTTGGGTCTCAGGCGCACTTAAAGACTGAATTACACACAAACACCAATTTAAAAAATTAATGACCATTCTTTTATTTAACATAACATAATATGCTGTATGCAGTTAATCACACCTTTTTAATACATGCTTAGATAAGATAAGATAAGATGAAAACAAAATGGATTTGTCAATGGTCACTGCATTATGCCAACTAGAAAAAGTAAACAAAAATGATTATTGTAAGTACTGTAGGTCAAACACAGTAGTGTACAGTAAATTTAAAATATATTCACTGTTATAGTTTAACAGTATACAGTATGAATCTACTACAGTACTGCAGTTTTTTTTCAGTAAGTCATTACTCAACAACTGTATTACACTATGACATTAGCATGCATTTCTAAGAGGGGTGCGGTGCGGTGCCTGCTGCCGTGCAGGTGTACAGGTGTACTTCTGCAGCTTGCGTCGCACCCTCTCACCTTCAGCCCATATGTTGCACAGACACGGTCCTGGAATTCCAAGCGGGACACAGACACAACTACCTAGGAGGAAGGAGATGACATGAGAGCCGTCCTTCCTCAAAGCCGACCAATACGCCCTACAGGACTGAGGACTACACAAAAAGATTTGGGTTTTAAGTGACAATCATCACTGGCATTATTGGCCTCAGATCCCGAGTTTCACCTATACTGTAGGTGCTCACGTACCAGAGTGCAAGGTCCACTGTACGCCCTGAAGAAAGGAGGATAGGCAGAGACGAACAGACAGTAAAAGACAGACACACAGGTTCTTACCGGAGATACTCTTGTTCTTCGTCCCGCTCGATCCCACACATAGGACACTGTAGGAGAGAGAATATGCCGTGCAGGGCACTTTCCTACTCTAACAGTGTATCACACTAATCCACATATACACATTAATATCGGCCCTAACTCACTGGCCTAACAAACTACAGTATGTGTATGGTGTAATACAATCTGCAAATGCAACAGTTGGTAATAGGGCTACAGTACATCAATCTACTCTGCACACAAAACAATTCAAGGACAGTAAAAGCATACAAAAGTGACCACGGATTAATAAACAGAGTACTAACTTTACCCCCACGGGCCTAGTGCCCTACACCTGGTGGTCTAGGTAGGGGTTAATGTACAGTAGGCCTCACAGAGGGTCTACCTGTTATGGTGGAGGAGGCTGCGGAGGGGGGGGGAACTACTTTAGCTCTTTTGCTTTCCACCCCCGCAGTCCTCTCCGGTCCTTAGCTTCTTTCTTCTGCCGCTGGCACATCCAGGCCAGCGGCGCCGCCTCTTCCTCTCTTCAGACCTGGTGGTCTAGGTAGGGATTAGTGTACAGTAGTCCTCACAGAGGGCTTACCTGTTATGGTGGAAGAGACTGTGGAGGGAAAGTTCTTTAACTCATTGCTTTCCACCCACCCCCACAGTCCTTTCCGGTCCTCATTAGATTGAATAACAATAATGAAAACATTACAGTACTGTAATTGTTGATTTTGAGAGACTTTTCTATGCATTTTAAAATTACTGTTACTGCAGACTGCTCGTACACACCTGCCGAAGGACAGATATGTCATCAGACATATCTGTCCATCAGCTGTGCAGCACAGCCAATGCGATATGTCGGTGAATGCCGACATTCACAGACATATCGCGGGTACACATTGCCCAACGGGCAGTAGATACATTAGCCAATAGATACAATTGATCAGCCAATGTATCTGTCAGTGTGTACCCAGCTTTACAGCCCACTGGGTGGGTGTATTGCCTTCAGTGGCACCAGCAGCAGCATATAAGTAACAGCAACTCATTCAGAGGCAAGCTACTCTGTGTATCACTGGTTTCACTAAGAGACATACTGTTGACAACCTTTTTAAAAAACTCAGTGAAGTCATTGCAAAATGGCTCACCCCGCTTGGACTCTCCTTAGGATTTATGATTTCTGAAAACACCACTAATATTGTGAGAGCATTAAAGCTGGGTGAATTCCAACATATCCTATGTTCCTCCACGCAATCAATTTGGTGATGCAAATTGTTTTTTAAAATGACAGGGCCATGCAGGAGATGCTCTCTGTGGCCTGAAAAATGTCTGGACATTTGACACTCTAAAAAGCACATATAGAAGATTGCAGCACCTGCAAGAAATGTTCAATTTGCCCTGCCACCAGCTAAAGCAAGAGTTAGTTACAAGGTGGAACTCCATTATTTTTATGCTCCAGCGGATGGAGTAACACCAAAAAACTATCCAATGCTACACCGTAAACAATGATATAGGAAGAGGAGGGGGAATGCACCTTAATCAAGCTCAGTGGAAAATACTTTCCATGTTGTGCAAAGTGCTGAAATCCTTCGAAGTAGTCACCTGTGAAGTGAGTTCAGATACTGCCAGCTTGAGTCAGGTAATTCACCTAATTAGACTGTTAGAAAAGCAACTTGAGAAACTGAAGGAGGAGCTCAAACAAAGAAATTCTGCAAAGTACATTGGACTTGTAGATCAAGTCCTTTATACGTTTCACCAGGATCGAAGGGTTGTCAGGACCTTCCAATTGTTAGGATCTGCAGTTAAGCAGATCATATTGTTTGCAGTTTCCAGTCTTAGGGCCTGATTCAGACTTGGGAATAGAGTGAGATATCTCTCTCAACTGTGAAATTGGAAATTAACCATATTGCAATGCAAGGGGTGTAAATACATACATTTTTTTTACATGTGGGGTAAATACTGGCTGCTTTTGCATGTAGCCCACAAATACTGCACAGCTTTATTATTACTCTACAATTTAGATGTTAGTTTGGAAACACTCCTCCCAAATCTAAATCTCTCTGTGCACATTTTAAATCTACCCCACCTGCAGTGCAGCATGGTTTCACCAAGATGATCAGTTGAGAGAGATCTCTCTCTCTCTCTGTTCCCAAGTCTGAATTAGGCCCTTAGTTGCTACGAAGGCATGCACTAATTACTGCCTGTCTGTGTGCAGTATCAGGTGCACACTAATTGATTCTCCTGTCTGTGCACAGCCCAGGTGCACAGTAGTCTGTCATTAAGGGAGGCTTGCTTTGGTTGGGCCCTGTTATGTTAAATTCCAGCCAGCTCTTCACTCTTCATGCCGGTGATAGTTTCTCTTACTTCAGGTTGTTCCAGTCTCCTTTTTTCCAGTCGAGTACCAGAGCCAGTCTAACTGTGTTTTTCTAGTGCCGTTTGTCCCATCCAGCCGGTGCAATCTTCATTCCACCTGCTCGTGCTGCTTGTGTCATCTAGGCGGCACAGTGCGCTTCCTCCACCTGAAATGCCAGTCTATGTCCGGCGGCTTGTGTCAACCCGGTGACATTGGCCACAGCTCTGCATCCCAAGTGCGCAATCCAGCGCACCATCGCCAGTGTCTACCTGGCAACATTGGCCACAACTCAGCGGTTCAAGTGAGCAATCCAGTGTCCGGTTCACAGTGTCATCCCGGTGGCACTGATAGCAACTCAGTGTCCCAAGTGCGCAATCCAGTGCACCGTCGCCAGTGTCATCCTGGAGGTACTGGTTGCAACTCAGGATCCTCAGTGCGCAATCGAGCACACCATTGCCAGTGTCAACCTGGCAGCACTGGTAGCAACTCAGCATCCCAAGTGTGCAACCTGATGCACCACCGCCAGTGTCAACCCGGTGACATTAGTAGCAGCTCTACGTCTTTGTACCCACTTGGTCAAAAACTCTTCAGCCCAAAGGCTGCATCAAACCCTGGGACCCCAGATCATAACTAGCCAAGGGAACTCGTCCCTCAAGGCTGCTTCAACAGCCCATTGGCTGCATCACATCATTAGACTCTTGGCCACAATTAGCCAAGGCAAATCAGCCCTCAAGCCTGCTTCAACAGCCCAAAGGCTGCATCTCACGCTTATCCCAGGGGCCACAACTAGTCAGTTTAAACCAGCCCCAAGGCTGTCTTCAAACTGAGTCTAGCTAAACTAACCCTGTGTTCATAACACCAATCAGATCAATACATTTTGGCGACCATGCTGGATCCTAGGTTTAAGTCATATGTCGTGTCTTTCTTCCCAATGGACATAGATCTGAAAAGATGCAAAGACCTGTTGGTAAGCAAATTGTCAGCTTAAGTGATGCATTGATGGCTCCTTCAGTTTCTCCAGAAAGTGCTTCTGCCAAGGAAAAACTAAACTTTCCCAAAAGACCCACTGGTGATGCAAATGAGTCAACACCACCAAGTTTTGACATTCGGTCGGGTCTAAAAGAATTGTCTGCAATTAAATTAATGAGACCTCTACCGTGACTCCATCTGATACGGTCACCATTCAAAGAATGGTTGAGGACTATATTTAATAATAGCGTCCTAATAGGCATGTCAGACAGTCCGTTTGACTACTAGTAGTAGAAAAAGGCAATTTGGAGGCCCTTGCACAAACTTGCTTTGCTTTACTTGAGCTGCCCACCCTCCAGTGTGTACTCCGAAAGTCAGCGATCGGCGTAGGAGGCTACTTCCTGAAAATGTGGAAAAGATGATGTTCATCAAAATGAACTACAAATTATCAGAGAACCGAACCCGCTCATCTCTAGTTTATACATCACAGGCTTGTATTCACCTCTGTTTGCAGCTGCTGCCAGGCATTGAGGAATGCTAGCTAGTTATTTGTCAGCCCGATCTCAGGGTCTGATTCAGTAAGGATCACAACTGCTAAAGCGTACGCAGGCAGCTGATTGTTTCTCACTGCGCATGCGTATGCATCGTGGTGAGTGTGCGCGAAGGCACAACTGCGATCGGGTCTGCAAACCCATTGCAGAGTGATTTGCAGGAAATGGCGTTTGGGGGTGGCGATGGAGGGTTGTCAGAGAAACGCAGGCGTCGGGTCAGCCCTGCCTTAAATGTACGAGTGGCTCTGATGTACTTCGATGTTACCAATGTTTTGGCTGGTTTGCATGGTATTACGGATGTGTGAGAGGGGAAGTGGGCGTCTACATGTTGTCAGTGAGAGTGCTTAGCAATTGCAATTATTAGTATACTTTCACAGCAGAACTGCGTGCGCAATTGCTAGCACGATCGCAATAGCTATCCTTGCTGAATCAGGCCCTCAGTTTCCACCTATTGTATATTAATAATGGTGTAAGAAGAATAGCTAGGGCCACAAAGTGGTACATAACTCTGCAAAATTGATATTAAGTTTTGTCTGCTATGTTAAGGCCCAGTTTGACATTAATTCCTTATTTTAAAGCTTGCCATGGCCCATTTTTATTATATTTTTCAGAAAAAGATTATGTAAATATCAAATCAAGTGGTATGACATTTTAGTGAAATATAATGTAGTATAATAAGTACCAGTTATATTTGAAATGCATCAATTATTCAGCATAGACTATTAAGATTAAGCAAGCTAAAAGTATGTATACAATTACATAATAGCTGGTAGATATTTGTTAGATGATTAGACTACTGATGCTATTATGCCGTACATAGAGATGAACATTAAAGTACACCACATGAACCATATGATAAAAGCAATACAAAAATAAAAATATAATACAATAACTACAGTTACCGCGGTAACAAAACTTTTCTTTGCTACCTATAACGACCTGACAATAATGTGATTTGTAGAAGTCAAGAAAATATATTCTCTTTAATTTATAGGGTACATAATAGATACTCATTATACAAATAGATACTCATAATACAATATAAGTTAATATATTTAATATATTAAATGTATCCTAACATATATATTAGCTATAATGGGTGTTCCATGAACAACAATGTTATCAAATTATTTTCTACAATATATTTCAGAATCACATCCTTCAAGAACTCTTCAGATAATGTGCACATACTATAGCTCAGAAAGGTCTTTCATTTGTTTTTAATTGTTTCAACAAATCTTATAGCAAAGGGCAGATAAAATGATGGTAGTGGGGAGGGTGGGGATGCAACTGAATAGAAGAAATAATGGTTTATTATAACTGAATATAGTTAGAACATCATTGGTGAATGTCATCTGGGCAATGTGCTTTACCTGTCTTAGTGGTCTATTTACTAAGCAGTGTTAGGAGACAGAGTGAAAAGTGACAAGTAAGTGATAAGGTGCCAGCCAATCAGCTCCCAACTGTCATTTTCCAAACACAGCCTGTGAGATGGCATTTGGGAGCTGATTGGCTGGCACCTTATCACTTTTCACTCTGTCTCCTAACACTGCTTAGTAAATAGACCCCTTAGGGAGCTATTATCAAGCACAAAATAGCCTAATTTTCAGTCAGTTTTTGGAACTTTCTAATTATACTGTACACCACCCTGAGATGGCGTACAGCATCCGATACAGCAGAGGCGTCTGCTGTGTCCTCTTACCTTAATAAACTCCCTCCCAGCTCCCAGAGCAGTCCTTCTGTGGGCCGGGGCCAGGAGAGGGCACAGCAGCAGCGATGGACCAGCACGGAGCTGCAGGTCTGACTGAGGGAGGAGGGGGCGGGCCAAATCTCCATCGGTGGCTGATGCAGGAGCATTGCAGATGATGAAGTGGGGTGTCAGACGCGGCACAGCCGTGCGGGAGACCAGGCCTGCAGGTCTGAGGTAGGTGAGGGTGGGCAAACTCTTCAGTGGCAGTGGCTGCAGCAAGGATGGGGGGAACAGGACAGACAGACACCGGTGGGGTTGGCAGGCAGGCTGACAGACATGCAGGGGGGAAGGAGGTCTCTTCTGCTGCACCTCAGTCTCCGCGGCCTGTCTTCAAGCTGCACATGCGCATCTTGAAGACAGCCATAACATTTAAATCACTGACAATCAAAACAAATTATTTTGCAAAGAATAAAATCATAGACTGATTCCAGTGCCTAAAGTGTTCATCACACCTGCCAATAGTGGCATATTCACCATAGGAGCGGGTGCAGGGTGTACAGTGCACAAGGTCCCATAAATCAAGGGGGGCCTGCACTATCCTCTAAATGTATTGGCATGCCCAGCTCCCATAGTTTAACTGGCATGGAGGAAGGAGGCTATAGTCTGGCTCCTGTTACCTCTTCTCTTGTTTCCCCTTACCTCTCCTTCCTTCCAGCTATGCACCATCCCTTCACACAGAAAACTTGGTTTTCAGGACCCCAAACAGGATCTTTTACAATGTGTCAGTGAGTAATGAATACACGTGTGCACCTGCTGGGTGACTTGGAAAATGAGAACTGTGTGGGGTCCTGAGGACCGAGTTTGAGAACCACTGCATTACTGTAATGTTAAAAGGGTATTAATGTAAAATGGGAGCTGTTTGGGGTTATACGTATAATATGGATGCTGGTGGGGACTATTACTTTATTAGTAGCTCTTATTTTATTAAATGTGAAGGCTTTTAATGTACAGTAGAATGGTGTTGATGGGGCTATAAATAAGATTGTTGGGATAATAATGCAATATAGAGTCTCTGTATTAAATGAAGAGGTCAATTATTTCACTCATTATTGTTGAGTAATTACTCACTTGTTGCTCAGCTTTCCAGGAGATAAATAGCACCTATCACTTTATCCGATTATATCAAGACTCCAAAATTCAGCATGTTAAATTTAGAATTATAAATACATTTTTGCTCTCTATTGGTCCATTTGCCTCATGTAAAAATGTGACTTGTGTCAGTTTTGTTACATGGGAACTTACACAATTTACACCCATATTTTCAGTTGAGTTTATATTCTACTTTTATCATTTGCACTTGGAGTGGGAGGTCAGGTAAATTCATGAAAGCTCAGTACAGTAGGAGGGTGGAGTAGGGTGTTTAGTAGCTAATAGCTGATTGTCATTTTCTCCCATGCATTACCGGATTTTCATTCCAACCAACCAACCAACTAGTTGAATGGTTGAAGGAAAGTTGGTCTGGTGAAGACCAGTTTAAGTACAGCCACAGAAATGTAAAGGCAAAGATTAGATGCATTTGTGTGCGAAAAAGTGAGATTTATACTTTTAATGCTCAATCAGGCCCTATGCTTTTATAATTAACATATTATAAGAATTTATCAGGTCATGAGTTTGCCTGTTTAGTTTGCAGATGATATGTGTCCACACTGGCCTGTGTCATGCTCAGTGCCCAGTAGATGGCACTATAACTCAAAAAGCTTAGGTGTAAAAGGCATTACCTAGATGTTTATTCTCCTTTTAGAGTGACTTATGTATATTTTATATTTAGGAAGCATCTCAATACCTTTTTCATTTTTTAAATAAGGTAGTTTACATAGCACTTCATATGATGACCAGAAGAACCTGTCCTGCACTGAGATGGTTGAAGCAGGTTATGTGCCAAATGTAATAGGGTGATAGTTTAGAAAATGTGAGAGTTTAGCACTAAGTTCTCACATTGGTCGAGTTTTATCTTCAAAATGGGAAAACATCTGAATGAGAGTATAAATCGTGAGAGTTTTTTGAGTGCTAGTTTGCATGCTTTTCAGCTATATTACATTGGCCAAGTGTAAAAGTGTGAGAGTTTACTGCTAAGCTTTAAAATTTTCTAAATTCTCACCCCATCATATTTGGCCCCATCTGATTATAATGTAAAAGGATAATTTATATTTTTACCCAGTTAATTATATAGATTTTTTTGTATTTAAAGCATAGCCATGTTAAATGGGGTTGCCATAAAGCGCATGTCACAACTGCAGTGCAGTATGAATACTTATCAGTGCTGGTGACCATATGCAGTATAAACAGTCAAATGTTAAATATATATTTGGGCGAGTCAAAAATTATCCGCACTCTAGTTGTATTAAAACTTCTGTCGGCTGCTCTGTCTTATCAATGCTTTCCGTACTAGGGCACTGTCTCCCCAGTCACTGCTGTGTTACGTCAGTTAATTTGTGACCGCAGTGCAAGAAAAAATTTGAAAGAAAAAAAAAAGAAGAGCAGCGTGCAGTGATTTGTTTTTTCTGGTCTAAGGGTGTGTCTGGTGCCCGCCCACGTCCACGATGTCACGAATGGTGTCTGTGAGTTACCTGTCTCAGGTGATGAGTGGGATTCAACGGAGACCGGCATGACTGGAACCACAGATGACGTAGATAGCTCCATTGCAAGATTTATGTAGCAGTGAGAATGACAGGAACTTGAAGGAACCGGACTAGGATCAGCAGGAAGACTTGTGGAGTTGTACTGGTGAACTTGGAACTTGACTCTGGACTGGAATAACGTGGATTGAACTGAAGAACTTGGAACTTGACTCTGGACTGGAATAACGTGGATTGAACTGAAGAGCTTAAACTTGACTCTGGACTGGAATAACGTGACAATGGCAGAAGGGAAATCAGGTAATGCTGAGACGAGGCCTAAACAGGGTAATCTGGAAATGGTGTGACAAAGGGCTGGAACTCAGGTGCAGGTTGGATTGAGTAATTAGGAATAACAGGTTCAGGAAGGAATGGGTAGGTCTGGGAGTTTAGGTTCAGGGAGGGAGTGGGTAGGTACAAGGAGCAGGAGTTGATCCACAGCAGGAAGCAAGGCAGGGTAACATGATGCAGGTTTGCAGGGTGCCAGGGACCAACCAGGAGTAGGGCTAGCAGAGAGCACAGGACTAAGGTCAGGAGCACAGGAACTCACTTATAGCTGATGCTCAAAACACAGGAGTTGCACTGGCCTGGGAACTAGCAGGATTACCGGATTGTCAGGTATAGCTGTAGAAGGTTTTCTGGATTGCCAGGTATTGCTGTAGCAGGTTTTCTGGATTGCCAGGTATTGCTGTAGCAGGTTTTCTGGATTTCCAGGTATTGCTGTAGCAGGGTTTTCTGGATGCACCAGAGGTTGCTGTCAGCATCAGCCAGGGATACACTTATACACAGCAGCAGCACGAACCATACACCATGGGAAGTAACGAGATGTTCAGGCCCAGAATGTTATCAGGGGAGGATATATATACCATGGGTCTGGCTGCAATTGGTGGATATGGACAGGTGGTCTGGCAGTAGCATTCTGTTGTGGAAGGCACAACATGCAGAGGGAGTACTCATCTCTGCAGCACTGAGAATCAGAACCACACCTGCGATTCCAATCAAGACTAGCAGTGCTCACAGACAGAGGAGAGCCCAGGTGAAACAATCACTGTAGAAGGAATGCAGGGAGAAGTGCTGCAGCCAGCATGATCAGAACAGGTCCTCCAGGCAAATTACACATACAGATCCATGGAGACAGCTGGCAGTGGTAAGTCAACAGGCAAAATGTGAAAACTAGACAGGTTTGTGACAGTACCCCCCTCTTTATGGGTGGACTCTGGACACCGAGAAAAAAAAAAACTTTCTTCCAAACATGACATTCCAGGAGCTTCAAACACAGGGACACATAACTCTGAAAACACCTCTTCAGACATCTTCATCCTAAGAGTAAGTAGACCATTCTTTCTCACTGCAGGTGGAACCTTCATCACCTAGGAAGTCTTTAGTAATCCCAAAATGAGGACACTCTTCTGGAAATGTATTACACAAAGATTTGGTATGAGAAGATGTAGAACCGGCATTATTTCGCTGGTATCTTTGGTGGGAAGATGATCGTCTCCCCCAGAAAGCCGTAGCTCTCTCGGGCAACTTCTGAGGAAATACATGACTGGGAAGGACAGGGTCAAACGGCAGATGGTCTTCAGAGAATGGAGAATTATCGAGTGTCTAAAGGTGAAATGCAAGAACTAGTATGGCTTGAAGACAGATAGGACACCTGGGAGGATCTAAACGAAACTTGACCAGTTCTAATGGTGTTAGAAGGTTGGTTTCTAAGGGTCCTTCAAGACTTCTTCTCTTGGAGGAGTGTTTCATTCTGTACCATAGAAGCGGTATATTGGAGCATAACATCAGAGGGTGACAACCTCTTACTAGAAACTTTGTCAGAGTCTATATTTTGGGAGGTACAGTTGTATGAAGGTAACAAGGAGGTGTGCACACATCTCATGTTCAGGGATGCCGATTCTGTAGTACTACTTTCCATGGATGCTTGGGATTCAGCACGCTGGCCCTTTAAAACTTGACCTTGTTCGGAATTCAAAGGAGTGGTGGACAAATTCTTGGTAGCACAAACAGACTGTTTGGACAGTATTTTGGAACTGAGAACTTCGCTAGAATTTTGGTTTAAGGGGCAAAGACCAAATTCATTGACAACAGCTTCACTGAAAGTCTTTATATTTAGAAGCATTGGGTCATTGGAGGTGTAAATAGGGGCAACCCAGTCCCAAGCTTTACCTTGAAAAGATGGGATAATAAACTCTACAATATTAGTAGGCTTGACTCCACATGGCAAAGAAGAATTCATCATAGCAAAGAATTGTTTCAATAAAGCATAGTATTGAGAGAAGTCCCCATCAAAATAAATGCATGGTGGAGTATCCAACGAATCCTGTGTGCTCAAGGACTGTTGAGCACATTCAGGTGCAGGGCTGGCAGAGACTAGAGGATGCTCCGATTGATGAGGAGTCAAAACAACTGAAGCTGACAGATGTTTGGTATTCGAACCAACTGATGGGACTGGGAAGGGTCCAGAGGAGCTAGAGACAGTAGCATCAACAATCAAAGCTGAGAATAGACTACAGAGATTGTCATTTTCTGGAACGATATTTGTAGGAGATGGTGAACAGGAACCATGATCAGGATTAGTAGTACACGACACTCCTCTCTTGGGACTGGAATCTGAAACCCGCTCCTGGGGTATGAGACTTGGAACCCCCTCCTAGGGCATGAGACTTGAGACCCCCTCCAGGGGTGCGAGACTTGAGACCCCCTCCTGGGGTGCGAGACTTGAGACCCCCTCCTGGGGTGCGAGACTTGAGACCCCCTCCTGGGGTGCAAAACTTGAGACCCCCTCCTGGGGTGCGAGACTTGAGACTTCCTCCTAGGGTGCCAGACTTGAGACCCCTTGCTGGGGTGCCAGACTTGAGATCCCCTTCTGGGGAATGGGACTTGAAACCCTCTCTTGGGGTACAAGACTTGAGACCCCCTCCTGGGGTGCCAGACTTGAGACCCCCTCCTGGGGTTTCCAGACTTGAGACCCCTTGCTGGGGTGCCAGACTTGAGACCCCCTCCTGGGGTGCCAGACTTGAGACCCCCTCCTGGGGTGCCAGACTTGAGACCCCTTGCTGGGGTACGAGGCTTGAAACCCCTCCTGGGGCTGAGGCTCTGGAGACCCCTCCTGGGGTTGCCAACTGGAGTGCCCTGCTGGGACAAGCAGAATCCGGGCTGGGACCGGAATGGGCAGAATCCGGGCTGGGACCGGAACGGGCAGAATCCGGGCTGGGACCGGAACGGGCAGAATCTGGGCTGGGGCCGGAACAGGCACTGAAACGTTGACACTTGGAACCACTGCTGGAGTTGCAAAGGGAACAGTCTTTAATGAAGTGGTCTGAACTCCCACAATAGAGACAGAGCTGTAAATCTTTGGGCCGCTGGCGTTCGGCCACAGAGAGCTTGGGGCGTGGGTAACTACGATGTCTGACATTACTTGATTCGGAAGAATCCTTGTTTCTTAGGGATTCCAAGGCTGAGATTTTAATTAAGACAGGGGTAGCTCTAAGAAACTCGGGAATGATCTGAAAAATTTTGATGAGTAAAGTCTGTAGCTGCTCCAGCAATTGATGGAAGGTAGTTAGAGGTTCAGGTCTGATTTGAGTACCATCTAGCCGATTATTCAGGATTTGCAAAAGCTATAGCACTTGATGCTGTACGGCCTCCTGTGAATCCAAGCGAGCGACCAGGTTACAGAAAGCATCTAATCCCTTATTAGGTGCTTGATCCACCACCATCGTTGGGCCTGAACATTCTGTCACGCATGGTGTCTGTGAGTTACCTGTCTCAGGTGATGAGTGGGATTCAACAGAGACCGTTATGACTGGAACCACAGATGACGTAGATAGCTCTATTGCAAGATTTATGTAGCAGTGATAATCGCCTTTGATGATGAATGACAGGAACTTGGAGGACCCGGACTGGGACCGGCAGGAAGACTTGTTGAGTTGAACTGGTGAACTTGGAACTTGACTCTGGACTGGAATAACGTGGATTGAACTGAAGAACTTGGAACTTGACTCTGGACTGGAATAACGTGGATTGAACTGAAGAACTTGGAACTTGACTCTGGACTGGAATAACGTGACAATGGCTGAAGGGAAATCAGGTAATGCTGAGATGAGGCTTAAACAGGATAATCCAGAAATGGTGTGACAAAGGGCTGGAACTCAGGTGCAGGCTGGATTGGGTAATTAGAAATAACAGGTTCAGGAAGGAATGGGTAGGTCTGGGAGTTTAGGTTCAGGGAGGGAGTGGGTAGGTACAAGGAGCAGGAGTTGATCCACAGCAGGAAGCAAGGCAGGGTAACACGATGCAGGTTTGCAGAGTGCCAGGGACCAACCAGGAGTAGGGCTAGCAGAGAGCACAGGACTAAGGTCAGGAGCACAGGAACTCACTTATAGCTGATGCTACAAACACAGGAGTTGCACTGGCCTGGGAACTAGCAGGTTTTCTGGATTGCCAGGTATTGCTGTAGCAGGTTTTCTGGATTGCCAGGTATTGCTGTAGCAGGGTTTCTGGATGCACCAGGGGTTGCTATCAGCAGGAGCCAGGGATACACTTATACACAGCAGCAGCACGAACCATACACCACGGGAAGTAACGAGAGGTTCAGGCCCAGAATGCTATCAGGGGAGGATATATACCATGGGTCTGGCTGCAATTGGTGGATATGGACAGGTGGTCCTGCAGTAGAATTCTGAGTGGTGGAAGGCACAACATGCAGAGGGAGTACTCATCTCTGCAGCACTGAGAATCAGAACCACACCTGCGATTCCAATCAAGACTAGCAATGCTCACAGACAGAGGAGAGCCCAGGTGAAACAATCACTGTGGAAGGAATGCAGGGAGAAGTGCTGCAGCAGCATGATCAGAACAGGTCCTCCAGGCATATTACACATACAGATCCATGGAGACAGCTGGCAGTGGTAAGTCAACAGGCAAAAGGTGAAAATTAGACAGGTTCGTGACACACGACTGATGAAAACATTGAGCGTGCACGTGAAATGATTCTGTTAGATGAGTGATAGTGGATTATGTTGCAAATCATTTGCAAATCTGCCATGGCTCTGCCTATGCAATAATCCACAACAGACTTGGGTGCAGACAGCGGTGCATTCGTGGCTCGCAGCTTAGCCTAAAACATTCTTTAATGAAGGAATTGAAAGCTTTTTGACATATGGACAAAGTGTATTGAAAAGCAGGGAGATAATGTTGAAAAATAATGAATTTGTCTTTTCTGAAAGTTAATTAAAATAAATTCTACAGCCAAAGTATATATATATATATATATATATATATATATATATGTGTGTATTTATAACAAAAAGTGAATTCTAGTGCACACTGGACACATTTTGTCTGCAAGGATCTCTGTATGAGAGAATAAGAATTCAGAATTCTTTGTTCTTGATCCTGCCTAGCAAGTTACTACAGAAAGAGAACCCCCTTGGAAAACCTTGGAAGTGTTGTCGTTTTGGGTTAATCTGACCATTGAAAGTACCACCTGGACATCAGATAAGTTTTTAATTGTTTAATTTTTGGTATGCACATTACCTATTTTGAGCACAAGTTTATTTTACCTTAAAATACTACACTATTAGCGCACGTCTCATTATTTTTCAATATATATATTTATATTTATACAGTCCCAAATGTCTGGCTCTCCCTTTAATGATAGACCAGGTGCCCGCACATTTGCAATCAAAATTGCAGATAGATATACATCACCAGACGATGTGGCACTCCTGGCTAACAGTAATCATGTACACAGCGGCAAAAGTTATAACAACGTTTCAGTGTTCTATATTAGTTAATGTGGCAGTTTCATCAGGTCTACAAAACTTTAAAAATATTTTACCCTATATGTTTAACTGCACCATGTGGACAACGCCAGATGCTGGATGCGGGACCTCCCCCCGGCTGACAAGCGGTTATTGGGAATCATCACGACCAGACCACTCGGTCAGACCGGAGCGTCATCATTGTGCACCCATCACCATAGCAACTCTATAAACAAACAAGCAGTCTATGTCCAGATAAGCGTTCTTCACACCACCTATATATACAGATCAACTAGCATATTTGTATAAATAACGTATTTGTAAAGAATCATAACAACAAGGTAGGAAACATAGCTACTAAATTTCTAAAGGTCAGAAATCTGTCAAATATTAAGGCGTCTTAAAACAAGACTGTTATAGCCGAGACTATTAAATGCAATCTTTAGATCACAAGTTGTTGCAATATTATTACAATACCCTAATGGGACATCATTACTATAACAGAACAATGCTAGGAAAGGCTGTCAAGGGACCTTGGCTATCCTACACTACAACAATGCAAGAATGAATGAAGTGCAATAATAGCAAGCAACGAACTGAATCACATTAAACTATTCAGGCAGATAATATCCCCAATCTAAAAATCCACTCTGATTCCCATTGTACAAGTTTTAATGGGCGATTGCCACCTCTTATAGAGGCTGGTACGTGGTCTATCATCCGATAGTGTAATGAGGCTAAAAGATGTGGATTTTTACAAAAGTGTCTAGCCACGGGTTGGTTACTGTCATCGCTATTGATGGCCATTCTTATTGCGGACCGATGAGCGGCCATCCTTTCTTTAAAGCTGCACTCTGTTTTTCCAATATATGATAATCCGCAGGGGCAAATTATTTGGTATACCACAAACTTTGTATTATATATATATATATATATATATATATATATATATGTCAAATAGATAAAATAATTTCAAAATGATCATGATGATCATGGTTGCCGTAAGGTTGGAATAGGAGATTTGCTAAACCTAATAACAAATCATTACCTAGTAATGCTATCTATTCTATATTCTATGCTGCAAACCCAGGCATTGCTGATTTTTCTCCCTGTAGACTTCACTGCTGAAAGGAAAAATAAATTTGCCATACAAATGATTTAGTCTGGTACAGCTTGACGTAGTCGCTGAAAGGAGTACATGAGAAACACAAACCACAGGAAGTAATCTCAAGACCTGCAATTGGAGCAGGTAATGTCAGGGGGATGTGAGAGAGCCCGTAGTGTACATCACACCTCTGGGAGCACTAGCTGACACTAATATGACATGACAGGTAAAAACGGCCCCAGTGTCCTCCTCTGAGACTTATGAAAAACAAAAAAACTGTTCATTTTGGTAACATCCCCCTCAACAACAAGTGAAATTATTTCACTTGTGTACTAACTGGAGTAAAAAATTTAAGTGCTGAAATAAAACATTGAAATTGCATTTTGCAGAATGTGTAGTTCTGTCATTATAAGAGAGGACACAACCTATGGAGTATAACGTTACACTGTCTTATATCACTCAGTACAGTTTATGACTGGAATACATTAAGATGTCCTCTTACTGAGCTGTGATACGTATAGTGATAGCAGTGGAAAAATGAATACATAAAATCAGAAATGACCCTGTTTCAAAAGAGCAACAACTGTAGGAATCTTTGTTTTAGTGGAAACAACTTTAGTTAAAGATTAGACAAAGACACATAACAGAATATTAGAAGCACGTTCATTGTTACGGGCTCTATTTTTTAATAGTGAAAAATCCTTCCTCCGCCCTATCGATCAAAAGGTATCGGCAAGAGCACTGATTCGCTTTACTGTACATAAGGAAGCCTATTCAGTGAGGATCACAGAGGATTAAGTACAGCCTCAAACCAGAGCCGTAACTAGACTTTTTGGTGCCCTGTGCCAGAGAGAGCATTGGTGACCCAACCCCCCAAAAAAATGTTTTTAAAAAAAAAAAATAGGGACATATGTGCCTGAAAAAGGGTCATGGTCTCAAGGGGAAGGGCCAGGGAAGAGATAGGAGAGGCCAGAAGATACTGGAGATAAAAGAAGATGAATCTACAATGAGAATGATAATAGGAAAATTGACAGGCCCAAACAGCACCCCCTGCCCTGCGGTACCCTGTGCCATGACCCTGGTCGCAGTACCCTAGTTACCGCCCTGCTTCAAACCTTCTTATGTTATCACCATCTTTGGCAATAGCAGAATACTGACAATGATTACTTGTATAAAACATCTATCTGGATTACGAAGGCACATATCCCATGAGACTGGCCTGATGAAGTGGCAAGTTAAGACTTACTGCTCTGTGTAGTATCACCAAGGCAGCTGGGTTCATCGCTCAGTTGTCTTGATGAGATTTTGGGTATATTTATCAAAGTTTGATTTTATATTCGATTTGATGTTCGATTTAGTTCACCTCAAATCGAATCAAATCGATTGTATAAATCCCACATCATAACTAACATTTACTAAAATTCGATTTTAGAAGCCTTTTCTAAATCAAATTCGATTTGGTTCGATTTTGAATGCCCATGTACAAATCGACAACCAAATCCCTCTCAAAAATTGAACTAAATCCCGAAGTGAATAAACCTGTTTCATGCTTTCAATTTTAGCATGAGCAGGTCCGATTGACATAGATGCATGCACAGATCAGTGAGATTTGTGCGTGCATCTGTCTTTAAAAAATGACGTGGGGTCCCCTCCTAAAATAACAACCAGCCCCGGACTTTTCAGAGCCAGTCCTGGTTGTGTAATTACGGTGGGCAAAAGACATAGCAGTCCCCTGTATTTACCACAACCACCACTGGACTCTTTCTAGCGGGGGTGCAATGCCACAGCCAGGGGAACCCTTTCACCAGGTCCTCCGGCCAAAGCATTATGCCTGTCCACAATAAAGGGGTCCCCCTCTTCACGGCACCCCAGGCCTGGGCTGATAGCCTGGGGCTATCCCTGGCAACCCTGGTGCCGGGTTCATAGTGTAAAGTATGTGTAAAAATAGATGTAAAAGCATTGTCTACAAGTCCCAGCAATTTCCCCCGCATGCTGGTACATAGAGAACCTCAAGTACCAACATGCGGGGCATTTATGGCCCGCTGGTACCTCTAGTTCACCGTAAAGAAATGTTAACATAAAGACAAGACACACACCCTGACAGTATAAGTTTATTACACACATACAAACTCACACATACTCACGTATAATTCTTGTCCACGTAGACATCCACTGTCTTCATAAAACAAAAAATCGAGGTTCCTGAACTACGAACTGTACCGTTCTCTGAGGACGGTACTTCCCGAATGACGGGCTCAGATGCAGCATTTCCCTTAAAAATGCCGAGGCTGAGCGTTCATTGGCTGAGAGAGGTGAGCTTCCTCCTCTCTCAGCCAATAAACGGCTCCCAACATTTGACTACAATGGTGAGAGCCGCAAGCTAACCTTGCGGTTACATCTTTTGTCCCCCGTATTTACACAACCAGTATTGGCTCTGAAAAGTCTGGGGCTGGTTGTGATTTTAGGGGGGGACCTTACGTCATTCTTTTTTTAAATTTTAATACTTTAGAAGATTTTTATAGACAGATGCATGCACGAATCTCACTGATCTGTGCATGCATCTGTGTCAATCAGACCCGCTCATGCTAAAATCTAAAGCATCAAGCAGGTATATTCGTTTGGGGAGTTTAAGTTCGATTTTGTGTTCGATTTCAAATTGAATATTATTAAATAAGGGATTTGTGTGTTGGTCTATGTAAAAGTACCGATATTTTCCGATGTTCAATTTTGAGTGGGATTTGAGCGAAATTTGTTTTATGCTCGATTTGACATTAGATTTTATCTTTTGTAAATCTCCAAATGCAAAATCAAATGAAAATCGAATGTCAAATCACACTAAAATCAAAAATCAAACATTAATAAATATACCCCTTTATATGTAAATTATGTGGGTTTCCATTGTTGCTGTAAGTGACTATAGGAAACCAGTCCTAGCACCATTTATTAATTAGTAGGTCCATCTGTCTTAACTCCTTTGTTGCTGAAGATTTTTTCACCCTTGTGCTGAGCCCATTTTCTAAAGTTAGCACTCACCACAAAATCAATGTCACTGATTTTTTTATGCTGTATCCAAAAAAATGATACCTTGTTGTTTTCAGAAGACTTTGTATTTTCAGAAAATACAATTAGTCTTTTTACTCATTCTAACATGTAAAATGTTTTTTAACTGAAATGGCCAAAAACAGTTTCCCTTTATTGACATTTCAAGAACGGGAACCAAAATCAAATGTGATTTATTTTTTCGTCTTTAAAGCACCACAAAGATATACTGTGTGATTCTTGTTTTGCCAATCATACACCTTTCCAAAACTGTAAGCAGGATTCTATGTGTAGGTTTTGAGAAAAAAAACTGCACTTAATTAAAACATTTTATATAAAAAAAAAATGTGTTGCTTCGGTTTAAATGCTTCCTATGTACAGGATGAGTATGGCAGTTTGACAAGGCCTACCATTTTAAAAACTAGCCAACCTACCACACAGTTAATCACCAGACAAAAGCTGCTAAGAGGCGCCACATATTTTGAGGAGGAGACTCCCCTATTTATATGTGAGTGACTTCACATTTACAGGTGTAATTATGGGCAAGTAATGTTCTCCCACCCACATACTGTATGGGTGATCTGGTGAATATTGATCTGACCTATTGGTGTAGAACCTGGGTGATTACAATAGGCAGAGCCGGCCCTAGCCAATTTAGTGCCCTAGGCAAAATTTAGAGTGGTGCCCCCTAGCAGATAATCCCACCACCAATCTAAGGCTCCCATTTATCAATGAAGCATAAACCCTTTAGCGATCATTAAAGGAATTATGCCTTCTTTTCTGGATTTAACAAACAGCGGTAATCAAAGATTAGCGCTGTTTGTCAAGCATCACTCTTGTTCTCTTTCAGATGGCGAGTGTAATGCGGCCCCCATTGCCTGCAATGAGACCCAGTGGTGCCTTTACGGCTTCGGCGAAGCCTTTCAGGCACTGCCGGGTCCCCGTGTTATGCACATGCGCAGACGGACCGTTGCGCATGCGCATAACACCAGAGCCCTGACACTGGCAGCGTTAGGCAGCCAGCAGCCCAGCGGAGGACTTCACGGGACCTCGCTGTAGGGTTAAGTATTGGTAAATACCAGTAAATTTTTAGTTTGTATCACAGTGATACTAAACGAAAAATTGCGCTGATGTTCCACGGACTGCTGCCACTCTTCTGCATTTGACATTATATATATATATAATATATATATATATACTGTATTATAGATATGTATATATATCTATAAAATATATAGAGATATATATATATATATACATGACACAGCTGCTCAACCCCCCCTCTGCCCACAGTACCTACCTGCCTGAGCAAGTTCACCTACTTTTCGTTGCAGCTGATGCTGCTGCTCTTCATGCCTGGTCCAATTGTAACACCCCCAATTTGGTGAGATGTCAGTGAGTGGATCGTACCTGCTTTTCTTCTGGAACCTGCATGGGCATAGATCAGTGCAGTTCCTCTTTCAGGCTCCTCCTATCACAGCAGAGAGACAGGAGAACCCCCAGAACCCAGTGCAGAAACCAGACCAATATAAAGAAATGGAGGTTTATTACTCTGAATCACTATTCTACTAGGACAATTCTAAATGAACATTAGAACATGCAATATTGTTGCAATGCAAAAGGTATACATACAGGATATCATATTAATAAGCTTAGGTTCACTCTGTACATACTGTATACTTCCAATAAAACCTCATGCTAAACATATGAATGCCAACCTGCTCCCTCTATGTGTTAGAGGTAGTTAAACTAAATACACCAAGTTGCAGTTGTAGTTGGCAGAATCTCAAATGGTTCAACTATAAATTCAATAGATAGAAAGCACAATGTCCCTGTGAGTACTCAGAATTCACTGTACAGCCTTTCGTTGGTGCACAAACTTTATAGATGACACTGAACTGTATTACTGGTATCCAAAATGGTGTCACTGTCTCTGCCTGTTCTGTGTTATGCACTACTGCTGTATATCCTGCACAGTTCTGTGTTATGCACTACTGCTGTATATCCTGCACAGTTCTGTGTTATGCACTACTGCTGTATATCCTGCACAGTTCTGTGTTATGCACTACTGCTGTATATCCTGCACAGTTCTGTGTTATGCACTACTGCTGTATATCCTGCACAGTTCTGTGTTATGCACTACTGCTGTATATCCTGCACAGTTCTGTGTTATGCACTACTGCTGTATATCCTGCATAGTTCTGTGTTATGCACTATTGCTGTATATCCTGCACAGTTCTGTGTTATGCACTACTGCTGTATATCCTGCTGCAGGCTTCTCTCACTGTACAGCAGTAAGCTGGATGCCCTGAGATCACAGACTGCTATGTGCTGACTGATTTCAGTCTTTACTGTGGTGCTTTTTACTTGCCATGTGCTGTAATGCTTGGGGTACCTGTCCAGATGCCAGCACTTGTCTTTGCAGCATGCACACTCTCTCCTCTCCTTTGGGCTGCAGCAGCTTTAATAGATCTGTATCAGCTTCTCTTGTCCTGCTGCCTTACATGGAAGGGGTCTTCTCCTCACAGTTACCCCGATCAGCTGCTGATCCCTGCTCTCTGTGCCCTCAGTCACAGCACTCTCCAGCACACACCATGGCTCCTGCCACGCTCCTCTCTCAGTCTTGTGCAGAACTCACTGGGCTTCTCTAGCTCCACCCCCAACAGCCTCTCTCTAGTTTCCCTCCTTAAGGCTGGCAGAACCATCTCCAGGGGATCAGCAAGGTCCTAACTCCTGGCCATTAACCCCTTCCATGCTGGAGAAAACACTGCAGGTTTGGGGGTTATCACATGCCTCCCGGCTTAAATATTGCGTGTCCTCACGCAATAAACACATTTGCAAAGTCCAGCAAAGAATAGTCTCTTGAACATCACTGCATAATCAACAACATAACATTCACATCAAAGTTGAAAACAGCAGTTTAGACTCTACAATGAGCAGGTAACACACCTTTGTGACTCTTCCTGGACCTACAAATAGCCTGCTGCAACATGAAAGTGAACTCCTCACCGCTTATAGTGGTGTACTCACTATCTGGGCCATGTTTCTCTGGGTAAAGATATGTCTCAACCTCTTTAGCTACACTAGGAGTTTCTACAGGGACATTAGATTCAGACTGTGACATAAGAAAATCTAGACTATTGGGTTTAAGGGGTCTCGATCCCTCTGCCATGGCCATGTGGATAACTTCTTTAGTGTCTCTTTCCTGGTCAGTGGTATTTGAATCTGCTTGACTGGGGTCAGCCAGACTGGAATCTGTATTTTTCACTTTCAGTCTGCTCTCATGTTCCGGCTCTGAAGGGGGTTGTGGCCTAACTACATCCTGTAGGCTCGGTTGCACCATTTCACTAGGTTCCTTCACATGCAGTTCGTCTGTTCATCTCAAGCATTCACTCTGCTCTGGGGTTCTCCCCAACGATTCACTCTGCACTGGGACATTGGGTTCTTGCTGTCTGTGTTCAGCTGGTATCATCTGGTGATATGGTAGGTGCCGACACCTCCGGTAAGACTGTGGAGGATCATCGTTCCGTCTATCAGTTGCACTTTCAACTGCTCTTGTCCTTTCTCCACCGTCACTGTATTGATCATGTTGCTGAGTATTACATAGAGTATCTCCATGACATGGATAGCGCCAATGCTGCTTGCGATCTGTTGCAAATTTACTGCCTCGTACCGGAACACCACCTGGATCAGTCACGTTAACGGCTTTTATGCCTTTCTTCCCATTCGCCAATTTAAACTCGACCATTTCACCACTTTCTTGGCTCCGAAAGCACTTTTTGTGTTTGGCCTTCTGACTGCCACTATAATGCACGTATACTCTCCTTTTAGTGTCGATTCGCTTTATAAATCCGTAACCACGTGGTACACTGAACCATATGACTTGACCTGAAAATCTTCTTGGGCTGGCTCGCTGATCGTCACCAGTATACGGTACATTAGACACTGTAACTTGGTCCTGTCTTACTGCAATTGGACCTACATCTCCTTGAGGGCTGTCGACAGTTCCACTCAATGTGACCGCTTCGTTTGCATCGTCGGCATATAGGTCTCCCTCGAGCGTCGAATTGATTAATTACTCATCTTCCGGTCTCTCGGTAAACATCCCATTGGGGTTGGTTTCGCACTCTGCAGTCTGGACACCACTCCTCATGTCTGGTTACAGCCCGTTACTGTCTAAGGTCACTTATCTCCTTTCTCATCTCGGTGAGCCACTGGTTGAGTCCTGCATGGGCGTAGATCAGTGCAGTTCCTCTTTCAGGCTCCTCCTATCACAGCAGAGAGACAGGAGAACCCCCAGAACCCAGTGCAGAAACCAGACCAATATAAAGAAATGGGGGTTTATTACTCTGAATCACTATTCTACTAGGACAATTCTAAATGAACATTAGAACATGCAATATTGTTGCAATGCAAAAGGTATACATACAGGATATCACATTAATAAGCTTAGGTTCACTCTGTACATACTGTATACTTCTAATAAAACCTCATGCTAAACATATGAATGCCAACCTGCTCCCTCTATGTGTTAGAGGTAGTTAAACTAAATATACCAAGTTGCAGTTGTAGTTGGCAGAATCTCAAATGGTTCAACTATAAATTCAATAGATAGAAAGCACAATGTCCCTGTGAGTACTCAGAATTCACTGTACAGCCTTTCGTTGGTGCACAAACTTTATAGATGACACTGAACTGTATTACTGGTATCCAAAATGGTGTCACTGTCTCTGCCTGTTCTGTGTTATGCACTACTGCTGTATATCCTGCACAGTTCTGTGTTATGCACTACTGCTGTATATCCTGCACAGTTCTGTGTTATGCACTACTGCTGTATATCCTGCACAGTTCTGTGTTATGCACTACTGCTGTATATCCTGCTGCAGGCTTCTCTCACTGTACAGCAGTAATCTGGATGCCCTGAGATCACAGACTGCTATGTGATGACTGATTTCAGTCTTTACTGTGGTGCTTTTTACTTGCCATGTGCTGTAATGCTTGGGGTACCTGTCCAGATGCCAGCACTTGTCTTTGCAGCATGCACACTCTCTCCTCTCCTTTGGGCTGCAGCAGCTTTAATAGATCTGTGTCCTATCAGCTTCTCTTGTCCTGCTGCCTTACATGGAAGGGGTCTTCTCCTCACAGTTACCCCGATCAGCTGCTGATCCCTGCTCTCTGTGCCCTCAGTCACAGCACTCTCCAGCACACACCATGGCTCCTGCCACGCTCCTCTCTCAGTCTTGTGCAGAACTCACTGGGCTTCTCTAGCTCCATCCCCAACAGCATCTCTCTAGTTTCCCTCCTTAAGGCTGGCAGAACCATCTCCAGGGGTTAACTCCTGGCAAGGTCCTAACTCCTGGCCATTAACCCCTTCCATGCTGGAGAAAACACTGCAGGTTTGGGGGTATCACACAATCATGGCTTTGCGCAGCAGTGGTGGGTGGCGGGCAGCAGGTGGCGGGCCGGCGGCTAGTCTGGAAGCAGAGCCGTGAAGTCACTCACGCTCTGCTCTGCAAAGGTACATGGGAGGATGGCCAGTGGCTGGGCATGCGCAGCATGCCCTCCTGCGGCCATCTTGTCCCGTACTGTAGCCAATAGCCAGAATGAGCTTCTGTGCAGAAGCTCATTCTGACCTGGCTCACAGGCAGTCAGTGAGTCATCTCGCCGGCTGACTGCTGTGTATTGCCCGATCGGAGTTGAGCTGAGCTCCGATCGCGGCAGCAGCGGGAGGGGAGGGGGAGACAGCGGCGCAAAGGGGGGCAGCGTCGCAGAGGGGGTGGGGGCAGTGTCAGAGCCCTGGAATGCCCCAAGGCATTCCAGTCAACCCTAGGCATTTGCTTGGAATGTATATGCCTAGGGCCGGCTCTGACAATAGGTACCAGTTGAATATGAAATGTTAGTTAGTGGCTCCTTAACCAGACTTGCAGGTTTATTGGTAACAGCGGTAACACACAGCGGTGATAACAGCGGTGGCTATATCAGCGGTAATGTAGGTAATATACAATGGTAATCTGTCTCACCTCTGAGGAGCTAAGTACTGCACAGCAAGGCAGCACGACAACACTCAATACAGTAATGCACGCTAGGTCACACATGCGCTGTGATGTCATCCCGCCGGGATCACAGCACAGAGGAGAAGTAGACAGCGCAGGAGTGCACTCGTCTCCAACACCCCCTCTCTCACTCAGCGCTGTATCCAGGCACATAAAAAAAGATTAGACTTTACTTACCCTAGTAAAGTCCATCTGTATTCAAAGACAAGCGGCTATACAACAAATAAATCGTAAAACATATCAAATATAATCCAGTCCACATTTTCTCAGGAACACATTTAGTAGCTATGCACCCCTGTTGTCACACTCTATGTTCATAGTCTCATTCTAAGAGGACTTAGGACCTGATTTATTACGAATTAAAACTGAGATTGCAATAGTGACTTCGTCTATCTGCGCATGCGTATAATTTGCAGTGCGTATGCTCAAGCCATTCGTTGCGATCTGATTTTGGACGCTCATAAGCCACTATCAGGTCGCTGCTTTGAGTGACAGATAGTGCCGTTTATGGGTGGTAACAGGGGTAGTTGCTTGTGAACGGGGGAGTGGATGTGCGAACGCAGGCGTGTCAGGCCACCAAAACACAGTTTAAAGGGCGTGCATAATTAGTAAAGTAGTGTCATTGTACACGTCACCTGCATGTATTTCAGCTAGCACTGATCGCTGTGCTTGCGGCGGGTTAAGGCAACCCCGAGGGCTGTGAGCAGCTCCGATGGCTCATGATGGTCCCGATTAATCCTACATTTCCCGGAGATGACGTGTGTTGCGAATGGCAAGGGTGCGTCTTTAGTCACTTGCGAGCAAACTTTTCTGTAGCTCGCTAAAACATAGTGGGTGTCCTTACGCGGCGCAGTGCGAGCACTTCATTTAAATATCCGGCCCCTTTTTGCAAGCGAGCAACCGCAACTTGCGAGCGGGTCTGAATGAGCACCTCAGTCTGACTGCGATGATATGCTAATCCATTGCGATCGCTATGCCGTCATAGCACTACATAAGGGCGCCCACTTTAGTTTACACACATCTGTAATGTTAAGCAAGAATGCAAAACCATCGGTAACATCGAGTACCATTGCAGCCTCACGCACACTTGCACAAGCTCTGACCTTACTCAAGAATTGCTAACTTCATTGCATGTTATAAGTACTCAGGCTGCGTAAGGCATCGCAGGGGATAATTTATGCATGCCCATGCAACGTTCAAACGCACTGGCACGTCTGCGTCTCACCAAGCACCCCCGTTACCTACCACAAACGGCACTTCCTGTCAATCACTCTCCGATGGTCCACGTAGTCACTGCGATCGCAGTCCCGATCACAGTGGCTGGTGATGCAGACGCATGCGCAGAATGCACCAATTGGCCGACTGTGTGTGTAATCACAGTTGCGATTGGTAATGAATCAGGCCCTTAAATCACACAAAGTCCAAAAATTCCTCCACCCCATTCCCGGCACCCTGGAAACCCCCACCCCACAAAGGTTACTCTTTGCTGCTATCTCATCACACAGCTCCAAACCCCCCCATTTGCTAAACCCCTGACCCCCAAACAGTGCCGTCCCTCCCCGCTGTGTCACCCGGTGCAGGGAGGGATGTTGTAAGCGCGGCAAAGCGCGCGCGACCCAAAAAGGGGTGTGGCCTCGCTGGCCAGGGGCATGGCCTCACGGGATGGGGGCGTGGTCTCAGGGCCCGATCCCCCGTGGTCCTGATCTTTACTGGGGGGGTGCAGGGGTTGCGTGCCGGCTTCCTCACAGTGTCAGGAGCCGGGTGCTGCACTACAGTGCAGCACCCGGCTCCTGTCACTGTGGGGGAGTGTCAGTCTGCACCTTGGTGTCACCCTTCGGTGGGTGACACCCGGGTGCGGCCCGCACCCCCCTTGTGATGCCACCGCCCCCAAACATCCCACCACACCTTTTCCAACCTCACATTACTCCAAACTCCCCCCCCCATCCCACACAGGTTGCCCTTTGCGGCTCTCTCTCCCCTCATACAGCTCCAAAACCCCATTTTTCCCCCTCCCCGCCCCCACCTCCCTCTCCCCCATACAGGTTCCCCTTTCCTGGTCTCTCTCCCCTAACAGCTCCAAACTACCCTCCCATCCACAGCACCCCCTCCCTCCCCCACACAGGTTTCCCTTTCCTGATTTCTCTCCCCTCATAGCCCCAAACTCCCCCCTCCCATCCGCTGCACCCCTTCCCATTGTGCCTAGAGCACAAAGGAGCTTTTGAGCAGTGGGCGCAGTAAGTCGGTAACTGGTTTCACAGGCAGGGAAGGCAGATGACCAGGACCAGCAGTCAGTGAGTGACAGTGAGAGATTGGTGGCTGGGTGAGAGCTGCTACTGTGACTTACAATATGGAAGATGGCATTACTGTGTGGCATAATGTGTATGGGGCATTACTGTGTGGAATAATGTGTAAGGGACACTACTGTGTGGAATAATATGTAAGGGGCAGTACTGTATGGAATAATGTGTAAGGGGCATTACTGTGTGGCATAATGTGTAAGAGGCATTATTGCATATAAGGGGCCCTACTGTGCAGTGTAATGTGTAAGGGATACTACTGTATGGCAAAATGTGTATAAGGGGCTCTACTGTGTAGCGTAACGTGAATAAGGGACACTACTGTGCGGTGTAACATGAATAAGGTTGCATTACTGTATGGCATAATTTGAATTGGAGGTACTATTATGGGGCCACACCCCTTCTCCACAAGACCATGACCCTTTTTTGGGTGTACGCCTTCCCTAATTAAAATATGGGGGCACCAATGCTCTTTCTCATCACAGGACACCAAAATGTCTAGTTACGGCTCTGGTCTTAAGCATCTGTTGTATTTACCTCACATTGGGCCATTACTGTTCCTATACCATCATATTGTTCTGGATTACCGGTGTTAATAGCACTTGGAACTATAGATGTGCGGGTTCGAAAACACCCGAATTTAGGAGTTCCAAGTAGAACCGGGTCAAGGTTCGGATTTACTTTTGTGCCCCGGTTCGAACTGAGGGCCCGATTCAGACCCACTCGCTAAGCTGCGATTGTCGCCTGTCTGCACATGCGTATGTGTCAAAATACGCATGCGCGAACCAACCATTAGGTCCGGGAATTATGCGCTCGTACTACACAGACTGGACGCTATTTTCAGTGACAGATAGCTCCGTTTGTGGGTGGTAACGGGAAGGTGCTTGTGAACGGGGGAGTGGTGGTGAGAACGCAGGCGTGTCTGGGTGTCAAAATGGCGTCTTATGGGTGTGCATAAATAGCAAAGAAGCGTCATTGTACACATCACTTGCTTGTATTTCAGCCTGCAGTGATCGCAGTGCTTGCGGCAGGGTATAGTCAACCTCAAGCGCTGCGATCGCATCCGATGGTGCTCGATGTTTTCATGCACTTCCAGGAGATGACATGTGCAAGTGGGCGTCTTATGAATGGCTGGTGGGTGTCTGCATACATAAAGTGATCGCACGCCAAGACATAGTGGGCGTGCTGATGCCTTGCCATGCGATCGCCTGCCTTGCTGGGTGTGCGCTAGATTTGCATATGCAGGGTGCGAGCAAACGCATCTAGCGAAAGGGTCTGAATGAGCTCCTGAGGACCCGATTCAGACCCACTCGCTAGGCTGCTGTCGCGCGTTGCCGCCGATGTTTCGCAATGTGCACATGCGTATGCACCGCAGTGCGCGTGCGTGAACTAGTCCATGCGATCGGAAAGCATTCGCTCGCTGCACATAGACATCTCGCTAGAATGAGTGACAGGACAAACTGTTTATAGGAGGTGACAGGGGATGGCCGATGAAAATGGAGGTGTGGTGGTGCGAACGCAGGCATGTCTGAGCGTCTTAACACCTTTTCAGAGGTGTGCATAAATAAGACGCAGCGTCATAGTACACGTCACATGGTTGTCTTACACACTAAAGCACTCGCAGTGCTTGCGGTAGGGCATGGTTGACTAAAAGTGCTGCATTCACTTCCGATGGTACTCGATGACACCGATTTTTGCATACACTTCCTGGAGATGACGTGGGACAGTGGGCATCTTATGACAGGCTGGTGGGCATCTAAATACACACCACGATCGCACACTAAGATATAGTAGGCGTGCTAATGCCTTACCTTACGATCGCGGGATTTGCATACTTTGGCTGCGTGTGAACGCATCTAGCGAGTTGGACTGAATCGAGCCATGATTACCGGTTCGGATCTGTTATCTGCTTGGAACTCTGATTCAAAAACCGAACTTGGGTTTTGGATCTGGACATTTTAGATGTTATTATCGATTTTTAGCGATTTTTAATCGATTTTTATCCGAATCCCAAACCAAAGCCAAAACACTTGAGGGTGGTTTTGCACACATTAATGTAGGGATTGATTGCCCCCACAGCAACTATGGTTATCCAGCAGTACTAAGGGGTTGATGCAGAGCCCATCGCAAGTGGCTCCATGTTACCCCACTGCACATGCGCCGCCTCCGGCGTGCGCATGCGCAAGACCCTTCCAGCGACTGCTACGGGTCTCACTACAAGACGGGGCGGCTGCCGATGGTGAGTGACAGCTCGCCCCATTTTGTAGGCGGGGAGGGGGGTGGCTGCACAAACGCAGGCGTTCCCTTAGGAACGCCTGGCGTTTGTGGGCGGCCCTACTGACATCACTAGGGATGTCAGTAGTGGACTTCCTGCTCTATTAGAGCAGGAAGTCCACACGAGCTTGCGGGAGCCAAGACCCTACCTCAGGGTCTAGTCGCAAGCCCAATGGTCGCAATAATCGTGACGGACTCCAGGCCACTCGCACAAGCTGTGTGTGGTCACCCACAGCTTTGCGAGCGGGCTGGAGAAAAAAAAAAAACACGCCCTGATTCAGAGCGAGCGCTCGCCAGCAGCGAGCGGCTCTGAATCAGGCCCTAAGGTAGTATATGTTATTTATGCATTTTAACTAGGGGTGTGCACCGGCCACTTTTCGTGTTTTGTGTTTTGGTTTTGGATCTGGATCTTTCTTCGTGTTTTGGATCTGGATTGGTTTTGCCAAAACCACCCTTCCGTGTTTTGGGTTCTGGGTTTTGTGTTTTGGATCTGTATTTTTTTTTAAAAAAGCATAAAAACAGCTAAAATCACAGAATTTGTAGGTTTTTCTGCTCCTATGCTATTATTAACCTCAATAACCTTAATTTCCACTCATTTCCAGTCTATTCTGAACACCTCACACCTCACAATAGTGTTTTTATGTCCAAAACGTTGCACCGAGGTAGCTGGATGACTATGCTAAGCGACACGAGTGGGCGGCACAAACACGTGACCCATCTAGGCGTGAAACTGCAGTGGCAGACAGGATGGCAGTTTGAAAAACTAGGCCCCAAACTGTACATAATGCAAAGAAAAAAAAGAGGTGCAAGATGGAATTGTCCTTGGGCCCTCCCACCCACCCTTATGTTGTATAAACAGGACATGCACACTTTAACAAACCAATCATTTCAGCGCCAGGGTCTGCCACACAACTGTGGCTGAAATGATTGGTTCGTTTGGGCCCCCACAAAACAAGCTGGCAATTAATGTGTCCCTGCACAAACTGGCTCTATGGAGGCAAGATGTCATCCTCATCCTCCTCATCCACCGATTCCTCACCCTCTTCAGTGTGTACATCCTCATCCTCACAAAGTATTAACTCGTCCCCACTTGAATCCACCACCACAGGTCCCTCTGTACCTTCTGGAGGCTGGTCTCCCTGGAAGAGCTGATAATTCATTTTGATGAACATCATCTTCTCCACATTCTGTGGAAGCAACCTCCTACGCCTTTCGCTGACAAGGTTCCCGGCTGCACTAAACACTCTTTCGGAGTACACACTGGAGGGGGGGCAACTCAGGTAAAATAGAGCCAGTTTGTACAGGGGCCTCCAAATTGCCTCTTTTTCCTGCCAGTACAGGTATGGACTGTCTGCCATGCCTACTTGGATGCTGTCACCGATGTAATCCTCCACCATTCTGTCAATGGTGACAGTATCATATGCAGTGACAGTAGACATGTCAGAAATTGTTGCCAGGTCCTTCAGTCCGGACCAGATGTCCAAACTTGGTCCTGCCTGTCCTGCATCACCGCCAGCGGGTTGCTTAGGATACCTAAGTTTTTTCCTGGCAGCCCCAGTTGCAGGAGAAAATGAAGAAGGAGCTGTTGACGTGTCACGTTCCGCTTCAGCTGACAGTGTGTTCACCAGCAGGTCTTTGCACCTCTGCAGGCTTGTGTCGGCCGGAAAGAGAGACACCACATAGGCTTTAAACCTAGGATCGAGCACGGTGGCCAAAATGTAGTGGTCTGATTTCAACAGATTGACCACCCTGGAATCCTGGCAAAGCGAATGAAGGGCTTCATCCACAAGTCCCACATGCCGAGCGGAATCGCTCCGTCTTAGCTCCTCCTTCACTTTCTCCAGCTGCTTCTGCAAAAGCCTGATGAGGGGAATGACCTGACTCAAGCTGGCAGTGTCTGAACTGACTTCACGTGTGGCAAGTTCGAAGGGCTGGAGAACCTTGCACAACACGGAAATCATTCTCCACTGCGCTTGAGTCAGGTGCATACCCCCTCCTTTGCCTATGTCATAGGTGGATGTATAGGCTTGTATGGCCTTTTGCTGCTCCTCCATCCTCTGAAGCATATAGAGGGTTGAGTTCCACCGTGTCACAACCTCTTGCTTCAGGTGATGGCGGGGCAGGTTCAAGAGTGTTTGCTGGCGCTCCAGTCTTCGGCACGCAGTCGCTGAATGGCGAAAGTGGCCAGAAATTTTTCGGGCCACCCAAAGCGTCTCCTGCACGCCCCTGTCGCTTTTCAGAAAATTCTGCACCACCAAGTTTATTGTGTGAGCAAAACATGGGACGTGCTGGAATTTGCCCAGATGTAATGCCCGCACAATATTGGTGGCGTTGTCAGATATCACAAATCCCCAGGAGAGTCTAAGTGGGGTAAGCCACTGGGCGATGATTTCCCTCAGTTTCTCTAAGAGGTTGTCGGCGGTGTGCCTCTTACTGAAACCGGTGATACACAGCGTAGCCTGCCTTGTAACGAGCTGGCGTTTCTGAGATGCTGCTACTGGTGACGCTGCTGCTGTTGCTGCGTAAGGTGATACATCTACCCAGTGGGCTGTCACAGTCATATAGTCCTTAGTCTGCCCTGTTCCACTTGTCCACATGTCCGTGGTTAAGTGGACATTGTGTACAACGGCATTTTTCAGGACACTGAGGACACTTTTTCTGACGTTTCTGTACAGTCTCGGTATCGCCTGCCTAGTGAAGTGGAATCTAGACGGTATTTGGAACCGGGGACACACTACCTCCATCAATTGTCTAAATCCCACTGCACTAATGGCGGATACCGGACGCACGTCTAACACCAACATAGCAGTCAAGGCCTCAGTTATACGTTTTGCTTCAGGATGACTGCTGTCGTACTTCATCCTCCTCGCTAAGGACTGTTGGAGGGTCAATTGTTTAGTAAAAGTAGTGGTGTTCCTACTTCCTCTCTGGGATGATGAACGACTCCCAGCAGCAGCAACAGCAGCAGCGGCAGCAGTAGGCGTAGCAATGCAGGATCCTCCAGAGGAATCCCGGATAGGAGAGTCAGTCATGCCAGTGACATGGCCTGCAGGACTACTTCCGATCCTGACTAAGGAGGAAATTGACGAGGAGGGAGTTGACGGTGTGGTTTGCAGGCGCTTGGATACAACAGGACAACGGGATTTAGGTGTCCCTGGACTGCTTACGGTCTTAGCCAAAGTTTCTGAACTTGACAGTAACTTTTTATGAACGCGCTGCAGGTGCCGTATAAGGGAGGATGTTCCTAGGTGGTTGACGTCCCTACCCCTACTTATTTCACCTTTACATATGGTACATATGGCAAGACAGTTGTTGTCCGGATTTGGATAGAAATATTGCCAGACCAAAGAGGTGGAATGTTTGGTCTTCTGCCCAGGCATGACCGTGATGGGCTTTTTCATCCCACGGACAACAACTGTCTCCCCCGGAGCCTGATTTAAACAAACCACATCACCATCAGAATCCTCCTCGCCAACTTCCTCCTCAGCGCCAGCTACACCAGTATCCTCATCCTGTTGTACTTCAACAGTGACATCTTCAATTTGCATATCAGCAAGTGGACTGTGGGTGCTCCTTTCAGCACTTGCAGGGGGCATGCAAATGGTGGAAAGAGCCACCTCTTCCCGTCCAGTGCTGGGAAGGTCAGGCATCGCAACCACCACCACACTTGGACTCTCCTTGGGGATTTGTGATATCTTCTTAGAAAGCACAGTTCTTCGCTGTGCTTTTGCCAGCTTAACTCTTTTGATTTTTTTAGTGGGAGGAGGGCTTCCATCGTCATGTGAAGCTGAACCACTAGTCATGAACATACTAGGGATCGACCTTAGCCGTTCCTTGCCACTCCGTGTCGTAAATGGCATATTGGCAAGTTTACGTTTCTCTTCAGCTGATTTAAATGTCTTTTTCAAGGTCATTTTCCTGAACTTTGCCATTTGGGATTGTATGTGCCCTCTACTATGACATTGGGCATCGGCCTTGGCAGACGACGTTGATGGCATGTTATCGTCTATGTCATGACTAGTGGCAGCAGCTTCAGCACTAGGAGGAAGTGGTTCTTGATCTTTCTCTATTTTATTTTTATCGGAGAAAGTTTGGTCCTCCATTTATGTTATATCGATTTGATATATACGTGCGGCTAAACACAGAAAATAATTTTTTTTTTGGTTTGGACTGGAGTGTACTTTGTGGGTTACAGCACCCTTTAACGGTCAAGCCAGCCGGCCCTTTACTTATGACACAGGCGCACTCTTGGCACTACTTTGTTGATGCACGTGCGGCTACTGCGCACACAATTCACAAACACAGAAAATAATTTTTTTTTGGTTAGGACTGGAGTGTACTTTCGGGGGTTACAGCACCCTTTAACGGTCAAGCCAGCCGGCCCTTTACTTATGACACAGGCGCACGCTTGGCACTACTTTGTTGATGCACGTGCGGCTACTGCGCACACAATTCACAAACACAGAAAATAATTTTTTTTTTGGTTTGGACTGGAGTGTACTTTCGGGGGTTACAGCACCCTTAATGGTCAAGCCAGCCGGCCCTTTACTTATGACACAGGCGCACGCTTGGCACTACTTTGTTGATGCACGTGCGGCTACTGCGCACACAATTCACAAACACAGAAAATAATTTTTTTTTTGGTTTGGACTGGAGTGTACTTGGGGGTTACAGCACCCTTTAACGGTCAAGCCAGCCGGCCCTTTACTTATGACACAGGCGCACGCTTGGCACTACTTTGTTGATGCACGTGCGACTACTGCGCACACAATTCACAAACACAGAAAATAATATTTTTTTTGGTTTGGACTGGAGTGTACTTTCGGGGGTTACAGCACCCTTAACGGTCAAGCCAGCCGGCCCTTTACTTATGACACAGGCGCACGCTTGGCACTACTTTGTTGATGCACGTGCGGCTACTGCGCACACAATTCACAAACACAGAAAATAATTTTTTTTTGGTTTGGACTGGAGTGTACTTTCGGGGGTTACAGCACCCTTAACGGTCAAGCCAGCCGGCCCTTTACTTATGACACAGGCGCACGCTTGGCACTACTTTGTTGATGCACGTGCGGCTACTGCGCACACAATTCACAAACACAGAAAATAATTTTTTTTTTGGTTTGGACTGGAGTGTACTTTCGGGGGTTACAGCACCCTTAACGGTCAAGCCAGCCGGCCCTTTACTTATGACACAGGCGCACTCTTGGCACTACTTTGTTGATGCACGTGCGGCTACTGCGCACACAATTCACAAACACAGAAAATAATTTTTTTTTGGTTAGGACTGGAGTGTACTTTCGGGGGTTACAGCACCCTTTAACGGTCAAGCCAGCCGGCCCTTTACTTATGACACAGGCGCACGCTTGGCACTACTTTGTTGATGCACGTGCGGCTACTGCGCACACAATTCACAAACACAGAAAATAATTTTTTTTTTGGTTTGGACTGGAGTGTACTTTCGGGGGTTACAGCACCCTTAACGGTCAAGCCAGCCGGCCCTTTACTTATCACACAGGCGCACGCTTGGCACTACTTTGTTGATGCACGTGCGGCTACTGCGCACACAATTCACAAACACAGAAAATATATTATTTTTTTAGCACTTGGGGGGAGCACCCCTGATGGACAGAGCACCCCCTGGACAACACTACAGCACTCCTTTAGGACTGGGACACTGCACAGGACTTTGGAGTGGACACAGCCCCTATGGAGAACTGACTGCACAACACAGTCCAGCCAGCCCCTATGGACTTTGAAGTAGTGGACACAGCCCCTATTAACAACAGCAGCACAGCACAACACAGCCAGCCCCTATGGACTTTGAAGTAGTGGACAACAGCAGCACTACACTACACTACACTACACAGCCCTAACTCCCACCCTCCCTCTTCACTGTCCACAGCCGAGTGAGAAAATGGCGCCGACGTGTGTACCTTATATAGGATCCAAAACCCGCGAGACTCGGAAGGCGGGAAGATGACGTTTTGCCTCGATTTCAGATCCGAGTCAGGCGGGAAAAGTCGAGCCTGACTCGGATCGGACTCGGATCGGGGGGGCTCGGGGGGGTTCGGATTTCAGAAATCCGAACCCGCTCACCCCTAATTTTAACTGATACTTATATTGTGCTACTGATGTGTCCTCACTTACTGACTGACCATACGTCAATGGAGTGAGATGCCTGGCGTGACTGAGAAGCTTTGAGAGTAGTGTACTGTATTTTTCTACAACTGAACTAGAGATGTGCACCGACCCCCGTGTTTTGGTTTTTGATCTGGATGAATTTTCGTGTTTTAGTTTTGGTTCTGTATTTTTTTTTTTTAAATTGATAAAAACAGCTAAAATCATGTCATTTAGGCCTGTTTTTGTTCCTCAATAACTTTAATTTCTTGTCTTTCCCAGTCAATTTTGACCACCTCACAGCTTACAATATTATTTTAGGGCCTTATTCAGCTTGGATAGCACGGCTGCATTCGCATGTACCTGCTAGCTATGAAAATATGCTAATGAATGCAATCGCACGTCAACCGCAGCACTAAACCAAGATGCCCACCACTGTATAAAGCCACCCACTTGCCATGACATGAATCCCATGACATGAATCTGCAAGTCAGCGAAAATACATCAGTAACATCAGAACTATTCGCACAGTTGTGGTTGACCTGACCCTACCTAACAAACTGCTAAACTTGCTGTCACCATTTAGACCTCTACCAGCGTATACAAACGCAGGGGCTTAATTATGCACGCCCCGGTAACGGCGTTGAAACACACAGGCATGCCTGCATTCCGCTGACCACCCCCCCTCTCCACCCCTAAACAGTCACTTCATGTCAATCATTATGTTGTTGGACTGCGTGCACTGCGATCCCTATGCATGCGCAGAGCACAAACATCGACCGGCTGTGTGAGAACGCAGCCATGCAATCCAAGCTGAATAAGGCCCTAATTCAGTTTAGGCCAAAAGGTTGCACCGATCTAGCTGGCTGACTAATACCCCTTTTACACCGACCTATAAATCACGGGTTGATGCGCATGAACCTGGGATTTTTGTCTGTGTAAATGGATCCACCCGAGTCCAGGGACCCGGGGATCCAACTGTGGTACCTTGCAGGGTTGGCCACGGGTCGTTCCCGTGGCACCCTGCAGTTTAAACGATGCGATCCGGGTGACGATGACCCGGATCGTGCCGCGTGAAGCCGGCAGATTGGCCGGCTTCAGTGGCGCTTGGAGATGACATCATCTCCGAACATCCACTGCAATTCCGGAAAAGCCAGGTCACTACAGACCTGGCTCTGGTGTAAACGGCGCCGACACGGGAATATCCTGGGCCAGTGCCGCAGTATGAAAGAGATAAGTTCCGGGTCTGATCCGGAAGTTTGGTACAAAAGAGGTATTAGCTAAGCGATAGCAGTTGGCGGCACAAATTAAGTTGATTGATTAATTGATTAGTGTTGATAATTTAACAATAAAAAGCAAATAAGAGAAGTGGAAAGTATTGTTAAAAAACAAGCATCTAAAACCTCAATGAAGTTGATTGATTGATTGATTGATTGGCAGATATTGGGATGCAGACCTAATGCTAGCAAAGCCGCTATGCTTTCAGTGATCAGCTGTGCAAATGGGTGACAGCTGTCATTTTTGCTTCCTCTTGCAAAGGATTGTTTAACAGTCAATTGTTTTTTGTAACTAGTACTAGTATTCTTGGTCCCCTTCTGGGATGAAGATCCACCTCCAGCAGCAGCAGGCCTAGCACTCAAAGATTTTCTGAAGAATCCTGGATAGGGGAGGACTCAATTAGCCTTAGCAAATTGTATGCAGGACTACCTCTGCTCATTGATGAGGAGATTGATGATGAAGGTATTGGTGGTGGAGATTGCAAGTGTTGGATCTAGCTGAGAGATGGGAGCTAACAGACGCTGGGCTGCTTGTTGTTATAACTTTAGCAGAATTTTCAGATTTTGACAAGAACTTTTAATGAACACACTGCAAATGACGTAACAGGGAGGAGGTTCCTAGATGGTTAACGTCCCTATCTCTACTTACTTTGGCTTTACAAACACTACAGATGGTTTGACAACTTTTTGGATTTGTGTAAAAATAATTCCACACATAAGAGGTGTTTTTTTTGGTCTTCTGCCCAGGCATGACAATGGCCTTCATCTTGTCACGGGCATGAACTGCTTCCACTGGTGCCTGACTTACACAAACAACATTATCATTATCAACATTCTCATTAATGGCGTCAGCTACACAACTATCCCCCTCATACTGTTGCACTTCCTCAGGAGCATCCTCAATTTCTATGTCAGCATCTTTACTTGTTACGCTGATACCCACATTGGTAGTGAGTGCAGAAATGGTGGAAGTAGGCTTCTATACATGTCCTGTATCAGACAGGTCAGGCTCACACATAGCACTCGTGGACACCCTTAGATTTTCCTCAGGTATTTGTTACATTTTTGAAAACACAGTTAGTTCTGCTGCCATAGTGCTTTTTTTTCAGCACTGATTTTTTATTTTTTTGACACCTCTGAGTTAGAAGGTCTTGCATTAAAATTTGCAGAACCACCACTCACAAATAAAGGCCAAGAACTGAGCCTTTCCTTGCCACTGCGTGTGGTGTATGGAACGTTGGCAATTTTATGTTTTTCTGCAGTAAACGTTCCTTTTATTAGAGGTGATGTTTTTTTCAGCAATGTAAAATATTGTTTTGACTTCAGATGCCCTGACTTAAACCCTGTATGCCCTTGACCAACGGCTTCAGTAGATGACGTTGAAGGACTAGTATCATCATAACTTGTGGCAGCAGCTGCACAGCTAGTACTTGGTTGATGCGCCTGCTGTTCTACTGATTTCCATGATCCATAAGATGCACAGTTTGAGGCAGACAGATACTTGGCACGTCTGAGTCGCACAACACCTAGTATCACCAAAAGGGGCAATTTGGTGCAAATGAAAGACACATCTGTATATACAGTATCTATAAATCATTAGTTATTGTCATATTGTATGACCCCATTTGGGTTATTTTTATTAAATTTCTTATTTATCTTTAAAGCATGTCTCATTGAGTTTTCTGCCATTATCACAAGTTTACTAGTGCAATATCACAATGTTCTACATTATACATTATCAAGCCTAGACCATCCCGACTGCTATTGAGGAGCTCTCCTCTCCAACCCATCGCTCCAGTCTTCACAATATATATACATTCCAAAGATAAATCCCCAATCTACAGAGCCGTGTCTCCTAATACATGAATTAAGTAATCATGAGAAATTTAAATTAAATCAGACAAAAGCCAGTGGGAACTGAAACAAGTATCAGAAAAAAACATGAAACATTGATCAAGCGAACATGTGACTCAGGGGCGTTACTATAATGGGTGCAGGGTGTGTGGGGCACACAAACCCCTGGGTCCAGGGGGGCCCACACCGCACACACTGCACCCATATTTTTAATACTTACCTCTCAGGGGTCCCAAGTTGCCGTTTTCAGCACTGTAAAAATCACCTGGGAAATGGCCGCCGAGGCCATTTTCCTGGCATTTTGTGCATGCACAGTAGGAAACTGCCGGGAAATGGCTGCCACAACATTTTCCCCATGACTTGCGCATGCACAGTAGACTCTGGGCACAGACTAGTGCCCAAAGTCTACTGCTGTGGCGCTGCGCTCAGTGCACTGCCAGCTGCCAGAGAGAGAGGAGGGGGCCCCAAATGGAGACTGCACATGGGCCCCCTCCTCTCTTCATATGCCCCTGATGTGACCGAGATACATATCACTCTTCATGGTCTGTCCTTGTGTACACATGATTCCGGAGAATGTGCAGTGCAAAAACATGCAGGACGTTCTGTAAATGGGTTTGTGTTCCACTGTAAATTTGTTAAAAAGTCTCAAATGTGAAAGCACATTTATAGCTACAAAGTGACAGGTACCTTAGTCCAGGGGCAGATTGGGATGGAAAACCAGCCCAGGAAATTTGTGGAAGCAGCCCTAATGGGGGCAAGTCTGTGGAGGGGGCTGGCTTACTTCCTCCTCATTTGGCCCAATTCTGTGTCGAAGGCAGCCATGGCCTTCCTTGCGTTTTTTTGGTGCAGTTGCATCTGTGACTTTATGCTAATGCAGCTATAAAACAGGTACATAAGGGCCAAACCAGCTCTTTAATAGAATGCACCGTGGCTCCATTTTCAAACAAAGAACCAGCCTCTGATATCCTGTGCACATGCTTTTTACTAACAGGCTTGTTTACTCTTCTGATATTCGTGGCATTTGTCCTAAGTAAGAGTCTTCCTTACCTATATTGTGGTTTCTCTGCAAAGGGGAACGTCTGAAGAAATTGATCCACCCTGGGCACTATTCACGTAGGAGATCACATGGTCCGGAAAATGTATGTTTGCATGTTTGGTGCCTTAATGAAGATTACTGTTCCCAAGCCTTTTTTGCTTGTAATCCTACCAGTTGTGCATAATCTCCAGGCACTTCGCCCCAGTTCTCTTCAGCCTTATCCCCCGTGTCCCTCTATCCCCACTATTTCTCCAGCCTCATTCTTCATGTATATACAGCTTCAGCCCTCTTGTGTCCCTCCAGCCTCACCTCACTGGGTCTGTTCAGCTCTAGCCTACTTGTGTCTCTCCAGCCCCACAGCTTTCTTGTGTCTCTCAAACCCTACTGTATCTCCACAGCTCCAGTCTCCTTGTGTCTCCCCAGCTCCTTTGTGTCTTTCTAACCCCACAGTGACTCCCCAGTTCCAGCCTGCATGTGTCTCTCCAGGCCCATAATGTCTCCCCAGCTACAGGCTCCTTGTGTCTCTCCAGCGCTAGTGTCACCACAACTCCAGCCTTGTGTCTCTCTAGCCCTACAATTACTCCCTTTGGTTCTATCCAGCTCCCTTGTGTCTACCCAGCCCCACAGTGTCTCCCCAGCTGCAGCCCCATGTCTCCTCAGCTGCAGCCTCCTTGTGTCTCTCCAGTCCCAGTGTCTCCCTAGCTGAAGCCTCCTTGTGTCTCTCCAATCCCACAATGTCTCCCCAGTCCCAGTGTCTCCATAGCAGTGGTCTCCTTGTGTCTCTCCAGCCACAGTGTCTCCCCAGCTGCAGCCTCCTTGTGTCTCCCCAGCCCCACAGTGTCTCCTCAACTGCAGGCTTCTTGTGTCTGTCCAGTCCAAGTGTCTTCCCAGCCCCCTTCTATCTCCCCAGCTCCAGCCACCTACTTCCCTCTGGCTCCAGGACAGTTAGTTGCCTTACTTTGCATCTTCCTGCGGCTCCTTTTCTCGCTCCAGCTCCTCTCTGCTGCTCAGCGGTGCAGCACTTGTGATGTCATAACGTCACGTGCACTGAGCTGCAAAATTTTAAAAAAAACTATATTACTGCAACCAGACCATCGGCAAATACTGCTTGATCGGAGCTGAGCTATGATCACAGCAATCGGCCCACAGGGCAGTGTGAGTCGGCCTAGCGGCAAGCCACAGCGGAGGGCAGGGGCCTAATCCTCTCCTGCCTCAGTCTTAAAATTATGTAAATATATTAGTAAAGAATTCATCAAGTGCAATAAATAACATATATAAGGTAAGCCTGCAATTAAGAGCTAGATATTAGGTAATTTACAAAAGTGTAACCCTGCAGTTTAAATGCGCCCATATTTGGGGATAAGCATGTGGATTTGCCAGCCATGATAGCAGCAACTGCAGGGTAAAAAATTTTGCATTCTCTATAAGGAGATAGGTGGCTCAGGGGTGATCTAAGCTGAGTGATAATGATGTACATGAATGCCCTGACCCATGTACCCACATACTGTACAAAAAAGGTTTTGTGGGACAAGATTAAAATGAGATCCAAAGGGTGAAGAAGAAATATTTTCAGGGTTGTTCCGTGTTATGGATCACACAGCATTTTCTTCCTTGCAAATGGACTTTTTAAAGGATATGCTTGTAATCAGGACTAATTGATGCAATGGTACAAAATTGGTTTAATCTATATGGGAAGGATTTGTACATGCACCATACAAATCGCAGTCATGCTCACAATCCCCGAAAAATAATAAATCGATTGATTTACCAAATACCATTTTAAATCCTGTTATGCGTGTGCGTCTGTGAATGCGCTAGGTGCCCTATTATACAGATTTGTGCGCAGACAATTGCCCTACACCGTGTAGGGCAACGTTTTACACTTTCATAAATGACCCCTGTAGAATCAAATGTAGGACAAAGAAGCAAAGCTGCTTTATATATATATATTGATTATAAAATAATTATTTCTTCAATAATAACAAAAACATATGTAAATGTGCACAATACTTATATAGATATACATGATGTCTACATTTTTCCAGTAAATAACTTTGTGGGGATTTGTGGATTAGAACCTGGCTTAGTTTTTTGAATTTGTTCTCCAGGGAGAATTATGTGCTAATGTTTAGACAAAGCCATTTGCAGAAAATAGAAAATAACATAATTTTTCCTTGCTCTGCAACACCGTATAATTGTCCAGAGGGATGAGGGGCTTCAGGGGAGACGTCTGATTTTCCAGCTCACCAATGATTATAGCCCCTTAGGAACAGCATTAGCGAAATAAGTGAGTTTTGGGTCATAAACTGGATTTTTTAAGAAGTTAAGAAAACATTAAGAATTAATTGCCCTTGTTTAGAACGTTGCCCATAGCCCATACTGACCTGCCTGTTTCTGTGAACGATTTTAGTTTTTGCTTTTCATTTGTTTCTCTTAGCTTTTAAACCATATAGGCCTGATGCACATTTGGATGGAAATTTGTTGTATGTGCTTCTGAACTGTGGGCCTGATTCAGAGCCGGACACTCTAACAGAGCGCTCGCTCTGAATCAGGACCGGCCATCTGGTTGACCACCCACAGCTATAGCGAGCGGCCATGATGATGGTCGCAATGGTCAAAACCATCGGGCTTGCGACGAGACCCTTGTGGTAGGGTCTCGTTGCCGCAAGCCCAAGAGTGCTTTCGGCTCTAACAGAGCCGAAAGCACTCCCACTGACATCACTTGTGATGTCAGTGGGGCCGGCCCCAGACGGTAGGCGTTCCCATGGGAATCCCTCCGTCTGGGCAGCCACGCCCCTGGCCCGCCCACCAAAGGGGGCGTGCTGTCACTCAACATCGACAGCACGCCCCCTTTGGTACGAGATCCGGAGCGACGGTTTGCCCGTCGCTATCCGGGTCTCGCGCATGCGCACGACGGTGCCGGCTCTGTCGTGCGCATGCGCACTGGGCCACCATCGACCCGCTTGCGAGCGCATAGCGCTCTCGAGCGGGTCTGAATCAGGCCCTGTGTGCATGGAACTAAAGTGTATATGTGTCCATATGCAGACTTGTACACATCTTGCAGTGTTATCCTATCCGTGTTCTTGGTTTGCTACTTATCATCTCTGCATACTTGCTCCAGTGTATACTTGGTGGATATACGACAGGGCCGGACTGGGACTAAAAATAGGCCCTGGCATTTAAAGAGCAAACAGGCCCAACTTGCGACAGCATCTGGCTCCTGGCATAGACTCCTCCCCTTACTATTCCTGGCCCCTCCCACTTTTTAGTCTATGCTCTTACAAATATAATTAATATTAGAAACAACATACAAGTACACATCATTCTCTGTATTAAAAATGTAATACCTACAACAGACGTCATCCTGCAGGGGATTCAAACATGTGCCATAGTCAGGTATTACTGGTGTATGTCACACGCAAAGTAAAGGGAAGACATTTTCCCAAATGACCAAGCCCTAGCTTAGCAACTGTACAGGATTAGATAGTGTTCACTGCAGGAATTTTTTAGGGCAGAGGTGCTGAACGCAGAGGACACATCTGTGCACATTTTAACAAAAGCGTTTGTGCCGCAATCCACAAGTGAATCCAGGTATGGTCTCACTGGGAAGGTGTGTAACGACATAGTAGTACCCCCAAAGCAAATTATGCCACACAGTAGTGTATCTTAGTCACATTATTATTATCCTCTATTTCTATGGTGCCATAAGTGATCCGCAGCACCTTACAAAGTACATAAACAAATAAGTGCACAAGAAACCATTGACTTACAGTACAATACAATACAGGACAAGTATATGCTGCATTAGCGATCATAGCACTCAAAATAACCAGCAGGGAGTCAGCAAACAATTGTTAGAGCTCTTTTGAGGACTAAGAAGTAAAAGAAAGTATGAGAAGCACGAGGCAAAAGGGCCCCTCTCGTGAGAGCCTACAATCTAAAGAAATTACACCGCTCAGTAGTGCCTCTTCATTACATTACACCGCACAGTAGTGTCCCTTATTCACATTAAATCACACAGTAGTGCACCTTTTTCATGTTACGTCACACAGTAGTGTCCCTTTTTCACGTTACGTCACACAGTAGTGCACCTTTTTCACGTTACACAGAGGTGTCCCTTTTTCACGTTACGTCACATAGTAGTGCCCAATAGTCACGTTATGTCACACAGTAGTGTCCCTTAGTCACATTACACCACACAGTAGTGTGCCTTCATTACACTACACTGCACAGTAGTGTCTCTTATTCACATTACACCACAAAGTAGAGCCCATTCACGTTATGCCACCCAGAGCCCATTCACATTATGCCACACAGTAGTAGTGCCCCTTATACATTATGACACACACACAATAATGCTTCCTATAACACATTATGCCACTCACAGTAATACCCTGGCATCTGCAGATGGCGTCTGTCAGCAGATCATGAGGTGTCTGAAGATGGCATCCAGTCCTTCCAGTCAGCTTCTCGTCCGCCCTTGCCGTGCTTCTCATCCATCGGCCAGCCACGTCATGACATTATCGCGGCCGCACGTGACACTCCAGTGACTCCACCATGTCGTAAGCATGGTGCCGCCAGGCAATCCTAATGGCATGCTCACAGGAGCTGTCAAAATGTCATCCAGCCATTCCTCCCAGGTTACTCCCGGGCCCGGCCCCGACGCGCATCTCATACCCGGCAGCGTCACTATATAATGATGTGGCCAAGGGCCGGATTAAGACTTGTGGGGGCCCCATCAATAAAATTGCCAGGGAGAAGAAAGGGGGAAGGGAGAGAGACAGAGAGAGTGAGGGAGGGGAGAGAGTAGAGAGAGAGAGGGACAGGGAGTGAGATACATAGCGGCCTATTCATCGTCACCTAATTTTTACAAAAGCGGAGGAAAACGAATATTTTCACCTGCAATTGTAGAAATGAGGTGTTTGGGCCATTCATCAAGAAGGTAAAGCTGGAGCGCTCTTGTGCGCATGTGTGACCCGTAGGTCACACATGCGCACTTGTCTTATGTGAAAGGAACAGTGAAACACTTTGGGGAGATAGATGATTTTCGGATCAGCTGTCTCCGCGCTGGAGCAATGATGAATTGCTCCGGCGCTCGCGTAGCGTTAGAATGTTAATTATCAGGGTCCGATAATTAACATCAAATAGACCCCTAAGAGAGGGAAAGCGGTGAGGGAGAGAAAGACAGGGAGGTGGGGAGGGGGAGAGGGAGGGACAGGGAGGGAGACAGGGTACTGGTGCGTACACACGTTACGATTTAAAAGAACGATTTGAATGATAACGATATCGTTACTGTAATCTTTCAAATTGTTCTTTTAAATGGTCCCTATCAACTTACCGTCGACCAGCGATGCGCGGCCACATATGGACGATAGCGATATCGTCCATCGGGCTTGCATGCCAGTCAATTTGCTCGATTTGGAGCAAGTTACTATAGGGACCCACGATCGATGATGGCAGATCGCTATAGTAGTTCGGTAAGTTAGTGGTGTGCTGGATGATCAATATTGATCATCCAGCATACCAGGGAGGGTGCATAACGATCCCCCAGCGATATCATATCGCCAGGGCCGGCCCTAGCCCAAATTTTTTGGTAAGCGAGTAGGTTTTTTGGCGCCCCCCCTATGCAGTGCCCGCGGTAGTGGTCCCCCCTGTGCAGTGCCCCTTGTGCCCCCTTTAGTAAGCTTATACAGTGCCCCCAGTAGTAGTTCCACCTCTTGTAGTGCCCCCAGTAGTCCCCCCTTGTAGTAGTCCCCCCAGTGGAGGTTTCCCCCCCATGTAGTGCCCCCAGTAGTAGTCCCCCCATAGTAATCCCCCCTTCAAGTACCCCCAGTAGTAATCCCCCCTTCAAGTGCCCCATAGTAATCCCCCTTCCTGTGCCCCCAGTAGTAATCCCCCCCTTCAAGTGCCCCCAGTAGTAATCCCCCCTTCATGTGCCCCCAGTAGTAATCCCCTTTTCATGTGCCCCCAGTAGTAGTCCCACCTCTTGTAGTGCCCCCAGTAGTCCCCCCTTGTAGTAGTCCCCCCAGTGGAGGTTTCCCCCCCATGTAGTGCCCCCAGTAGTAGTCCCCCCATAGTAATCCCCCCTTCAAGTACCCCCAGTAGTAATCCCCCCTTCAAGTGCCCCAGTAGTAATCCCCCCTTCCTGTGCCCCCAGTAGTAATCCCCCCCTTCAAGTGCCCCCAGTAGTAATCCCCCCTTCCTGTGCCCCCAGTAGTAATCCCCCCCTTCATGTGCCCCCAGTAGTAATCCCCCCCTTCAAGTGCCCCCAGTAGTAATCCCCCCTTCATGTGCCCCCAGTAGTAATCCCCTTTTCATGTGCCCCCAGTAGTAATCCCCCTTCAAGTGCCCCAGTAGTAATCCCCCCTTCCTGTGCCCCCAGTAGTAATCCCCCCTTCAAGTGCCCCCAGTAGTAATCCCCCCTTCCTGTGCCCCCAGTAGTAATCCCCCCCTTCATGTGCCCCCAGTAGTAATCCCCCCCTTCAAGTGCCCCCAGTAGTAATCCCCCCTTCAAGTGCCCCCAGTAGTAATCCCCCCCTTCAAGTGCCCCCAGTAGTAATCCCCCCTTCAAGTGCCCCCAGTAGTAATCCCCCCTTCCTGTGCCCCCAGTAGTAATCCCCCCCTTCATGTGCCCCCAGTAGTAATCCCCCCCTTCAAGTGCCCCCAGTAGTAATCCCCCCCTTCAAGTGCCCCCAGTAGTAATCCCCCCCTTCAAGTGCCCCCAGTAGTAATCCCCCCTTCAAGTGCCCCCAGTAGTAATCCCCCCTTCCTGTGCCCCCAGTAGTAATCCCCCCTTGTAGAACACCCAGTAGAGACACACGTTATAAAAAACAAAACAAAAAAAAAACACTTACCTGAACCCCCCGCTCCTGCTCCCGCCGCCGATATCCGCTACTCCCGACCATTCTCCAGGGCCGCTTTGCATTATGGGAGAGACGTCGTCATGACGACGTCTCTCCCATTGCCCACTGCGGGAGCCGGAAGATGGCTCCCGCAGTGGGAGCTACAGCAGCCGATGAGAGTCTGACAGACTCTCATCAGCTGCTGAAACAAACACACAGTTGCCGGCTCCGGAAACTGTGTGTTTGGCACTGTGTAGCGCTGACCGAACTCCGTCCGGTCAGCGCTACACGCGCGTTGCAGCTGTGTCACAGAGACACAGTCTGCACCGCGGTAATTTTGCATGGTCGCGGCCGCGGCGCCCTTCACTACGTGGCGCCTTACGCGGCCGCGTACCATGCGTAACCATAGGACCGGCCCTGCATATCGCTGGTAGATAGCTACGTGTGTACGCACCATAAGAGAGGGGGGAGAAAGTGAGGGAGATGGAGAAATAGAGAGGGGAATTCAGTTGCAGGCAAAGGGTGCAAATTGCCGTTGCCACAGCGTTTAAACGCCAGCAACGGCAGTACTTCTCGCACCCTTCGCACGGTCAGTCGAATGCTCGATTCGCTCAAAAGTGCTCATTACCCTATGGGGTAGCGAACACTTTTGAGCGAAATGCCACTGCCGTTAAGTGTGGCAGCTGCCGCGCAGATTCGACCGGGCGAATGTATTTACTCCTAATTGAATTTGAGAATTGGAGGGGGGAGGGAGGGGGACAGGAGTAGGGGACAGTGGCCCTGATTCAGAGCCGGACGCTCTGAAAGAGCGCTCGCTCTGAATCAGGGAGTTTTTTTTTTTTTGGAGCGGCCTCCTGGCCACCTCGCTATAGCTGTGGGTGGTGACCATCGCGACAATCGGGCTTGCAACAAGACCCTTGTGGTAGGGTCTCATTCATCGCAAGCCCCAGAGAGCTTTCGGCTCTAACAAACCCGGAAGCTCTCCACTGACATCACTCGTGATGTCAGTGGGGCCGCCCCCAAACAGCAAGCGTTCCCTCGGCAATGCCTCCGTTTGGGCAGCCACCCCCCCGGCCCGCCCACCAAAAGGGGCGAGTTGTCACTGAACATCGACAGCTCGCCCCCTTTAGTGCGAGACCCGGAGCGACGGATTGTCCGTCGCTAGCCAGGTCTCGCGTGTGCATGCGCTTTGGGCCACTATCGACCCGGTTGCGAGAGCTCAGCGCTTGCGACCGGGTCTGAATCAGGCCCAGAGAGAGAAGTGGAGGGAGTGAGGAAGATAGATTGAGAGGGAGGAAAGCAGTGTGTGCACGCTCAGTCGTTACCTCAGGTACCATCTTTTCAAAAGGAGGCGGGCATTTCGCAGCACAAGTCCCCGCCCCATAATCACCCGCGAATCGTGGGCATTATTTCATCAAAGGGGGCGGCTTTCTAAATCAGCCGCGATCATCACATGGTCCCTGCTGCCGGGAGGCAGGAGCCAGTCAGGGGGCGTGCCTATAATCCGGCCCTGACGTGGCAGGGCTGCCGGGCTGACAGTCCTGCATGTTGACAGCTCGCAGGAGCTGTCTCACTAGCATCCACGTGCCTGGGTGGACGCTGCCTAGGAGGGGCTTGGCGCCGGCCACGTCATGACGTCATGACGCAACTGCATCATGGCGTCATTACGCAATGACGCGACCGCGCATTGCAGAGCATGGCGCCGCCCGGGAGATTGTTCTCCCGAGTAACCCATGCTCCGTCAAACCGGCCCTTGTGACCATCGGCCCTTCTGGCGTTTGCCAGAAGTGCCCGATGCCCAGTCCGGCCCTGATATACGATATGCCTGGAAACAGCCATAATAGCGCTTCCATCCAACTTTGCATAGCCCACAGTTACAGTACATTGACACGCCCCCTGTGAACGTTACCTATGTGAGAACACCACGTTACAGCCCAGTTATACCACTTTAGTCATAAGTGTAGATGTGTTCAACATACACGAGACTCTGCATTGTCTTACTTGTGCACACATTATGTTCTGGAAACAGGTATACCTTAAACTGAGCATCTGCCCCTTTATAAACAGATTTCAAAAGTTACAATTGTTTTGTACATGCATTTAAAGGGTCTTTTAATCTTCAAGGAGTCTTGCACAGCCCCTTACCCCAGATTTGGGATAATGAGTACAGGTTATTACATTGACCAGATCTAGTATCATACATTTAAGCTACACATGTAACCTGATTGGCCAATTTTGTTTTGATGAAATTTGAAAGACTTTGTAGGAACCAAATTGTTAGAAATTATCTGATTTGTCAGAACAAAACCTTTTAAAACTATGAGCAGTCAGATTACTGTGCTTTAAGGTAGCCATGCTTTTTGCAATCTTGTCAGATGGCCTAATACCATGTGAACGACCAAGGGCCCTATGTAATAACCTACAGATGCAGGCATGGGTGTGATTCTGGTGATTTACCCTGTATTTTTAAAGTGGCAATAATTTAGAAAGCAAAACCGATCTGGTTTAGCCTTTTAAAATAATTGATGCTTCTCATCTATAGGTCATAAAGGCAGAATGTCTGTATGGTATGGCACACTTATGGCTCCTATAGAAGACAAAGAGCTTCAAATTCAAACCAGATGGGAGACTGAGTTTAACATTTCTTTATCGGATGAGGGCTGGATCACAGTATTTTCGAACGTTTTTAAAATGTTCAAATGCTTTAACCATTCTGAAATTATGTTTAAATGAATTAATGGTTTATACAGTATACCATACCCCAGATTAATTGCACAGAATATGGCCAGAGTCATATAAATTTTGTTGGAGGCAATGTGGATTGGAGAGCACACTAGTACACATTTTCTGGTCCTGCCCAATAATTAGATCCCTTTGGACAGAAGTGTTTAAGTTAATTAGTCAAGTTACTGAAGAGGCCCTCCCTCCACTCCCTGAAATTGCCCTTCTACATTTTTTTCCTTTATCAGTCCAGGCCCATAATAAATATGTTATCGGTCATATATTTATAACTATGAGGGCAGCCTTAGCCCCATGTCGGATCCCCCTATTTTATTGAAAATTATTTTAAATATTCAGCAAAGTTTTGAAATGGAAACCCTTGGGTCAAAATACTGCACACCCTCCTCATCTCCACTAATTAAGTGGCGTCCTTGGTCGGATTTTATGATACTCCTGTTGCTTCAACTAAGATTCAGGTTAATGTACCCTCTTCTTTTCTTTTTTTTTACTTTTTTTCTTTTATTATTGAAGCTTCAAAAGTTACAATAAAATATATGCAACATTTTGTAAAAACATATAATGTAAGATAAAGGAGTCTATACATCTTTAAGAATTTTCACAATATAAACAATAACACACTTAACAAAGAAAATGTACCCTCTTCTTAATGACCTCCCATAACTTATTTTACTTATTGATTAATTATTATTTTTTCTTATTTTCATTCGGGGATTTGTTGATGATGTAAATGTTATTGCCAAACACCATTTTAAATTGAGCACTTGATCACTTTTGTGTTAATCTATTAATGCCTTAGTAGGTGTGTGTGTCTCATCCTTGCGGAAGCGGTATGGTTGGAATCCCGACACCAGCAGGCCGGCAGCAGTGGAAATCCCAATCGTCTAAAGGTAAGTACTAACTAACCTAATTCCCTCCCCTAACCCTAACCCTCCCTTTGGGATGCCTAACCCTAACCTCCCCCCCCAGTACCTAACCCTAATCCCCCCTCTAAGTGCCTAAAACTAACCCCCCCTTCACCGCTGCCTAAACCTAAGTCCTTCGGGGGGGTGCCTAATCCTAATTCCCCCCGCGGGGGTGCCTAACCATAACCCTCCCTCCCCCTAGCCTAACCCTAACCTCCCTGGGGGGAGGTCCCCCCCGGGAGCCCTAAACCTAAAGCCCCCCCCCCCCCCCCCGCGTGGCTGTCCGCACCCGGCATCACTTCGATCGGGAGGCGGGGCCCCAGTCTCCCGGCCTTGGTAAAATGACAGGCGTCTAGATTTAGATGCCTGTCATATAACCCTCGCCGGGATAAAGCAGTTGGGAAGCCGGCTGTCGGAATTAGGTCCGCCGGCTACCCGACTGCATACCATCCTTGCCCCCCCCTTCCTTATTCCTTTGCGTTTTTTCCCTCCCCTTCTTTTTCTTTATCTTTCACTTTTTCCTTTCTTGTCATTCTTTATTGTTTTTCTATTGTTGTATTATACATTGCAGATTGTGTGAAATTTTATTTTGTATTTTCGCTTATTGTGGATTTTGCTCTGTAATGTGAAAATGTATTATTATATAAACATTTTATAAGTTAAAAAAGAATAATTGATGCTTTAAAAATTGCTGGCATTGTCCCTGTCTCCTTCATGTCAGTATTTGGTGCACCACTGGGGACATTAAAATCACTGGATGAGCAACACCGAGACATCAGGAGGACCACAGAACTTGGGTGGAGTGGCTATTCCCCATCATATAGTGCATGTTGCCATGGAATTGGGGATATGGTGACACCTCCCGTGTACTCCAATGTCCCTAGAGTACCTGCCCACTCAGTCGGGTAGGTACTCAGCCTTCCGCACTGGTGCTGGAAGATTGTGATATCTAACCCATTACTATATTAAATAAACTTTACACATCCACATTTTTTTTTTATCAATTTCACACACACATGGCTCTGCAGTATATATTTTATTTAAAAAAATGTGCCCAGTGTATTTTGTTGTCCAAATGTAGTTTTAGTACCAGGTTTTGTAGTGATTTGGAATAAAACCTAGATATTAAGTTTAAGCCATTAGAGCTGGCAGAGTGTCCTATGTTTCTGGCATTGACTCCTTTGCATCACTATAGAAGCATGAAATACTGCGCTTGGTAAAATATTACACATCCATCTGGCGCTCACAGGGTAAAGCATATTTTCTGTCAGAAAACTGTATTGATCAATGTTTTAATTCTACATTCCAGCATGTGAAAGATTGTGTTTTTCCTCAGAGCTTTCTGCACCTGACCAGCTCAGTGAGAATTCTCCATCAGTCTCTTAATTTGTCATTTTTCAGAACAGCTCAATTTACAGCAGAACGTACAGGGAGATTCTACAATTTGTGTTTTGATGAGCCACCAATGAACAGAATCTGTGTATCTTCCAGGCTCTTGTTTAAAAGTGGCATTTGATAATTTTTTGGTAAATATTTCAACATTGGTCGATATTGTAAACTTTGTTTAAAGAGGATACTTTTTTTATTTAGAAGGAGCCTTTATACCTGAAGTTTAACTAAATCTTTTTATGCACCCATAAAACATAATCATCTACTAATTGTGTTTTCCTCTACTACACAGGTTCTCAAACTCGGCCCTCAGGACCCCAAACAGTGCATGTTTTCCAGATATCCTCACAGAATCAGAAGTGAAATGATTAGCTCCAACTGTGGATCTTTTAAAATGTGTCAGTGAGTAATGAATACACCTGTGCACCTGCTGAGTGACCTGGAAAACGTGACCTGTGTGGGATCCTGAGGAATGAGTTTGAGAACCATTGCACTACTTAGTTGTTTCTTCGTCTGTAACAGAAAGAAAGAGTTAATTGTTTTTTGTTTTATTTGTAACACTGTCCTACTCCATTGGTTATATAAACCCAGGACTGCCAAGAGATTTTTCTGGGGGGTATGTGTGGGAGCGTGGCCATAAACACGAGGCCAGAGGTGGGCAGTGGGAAAGGAAGATTAAAAGTTACTCAGAAAAAGAAGTGATCTTCAGTTTGTCTTCCCGAACACTCACTGATGCTCTGTTTTAAAACATTTTTACCTACCAATTTTCATGACAGTTTTCAGAGCAAAGTCGACATGTATAAATTTAATCGGCAACTATACACAATACCCAAACTGCACAAAAATCTTGTCTAGCCACCGTGTAGGCTGATCATTGCAGCCATAGGCTACATTTTTTACAATATATCCTACAATCGTTAATACAAGCTTAGTACACATTGCTTAAGGACACCATGGGGTATGTTTACTAAAGTGAGAGTTTTTAGAAATGGATGTTGCCCATAGCAACCAATCAGATTCTACTTAACATTTAACTAGCACCTTCTAGAAGATAATGGTTGCTATGGGCAACATCTCCATTTCTAAAAACTCTCACTTTAGTAAATATGCCCCCATGAATCTTATCCTTAAACTGCAGTCATTAGCAGAGATGCAAGAATCTTGTCTACTTTGCACCATAGATTGTTTACGCTACATACTGTACCAACATCCCCCACTCTAGAGAATCTACTAGAATGCTTCGATGAGGCTTCTATGTAACAATTTACACTACAATGGTCCTGATCAGCACCGTAGCAGGACAGCAGTGCGCTCTGTGCTGCACTGCCGCCCCTCTCGCTCCCCCCTTTCCCGTAAGCGCATACCCTTTCACTTGGCCGTCAGAAGGAGGACGGGGAATTCTTTAGAGTTGCTCTGCTAAGCCACGTAGCACTCCAGAAGGTCTCTTCTTGCAGCCCTCTGAGCTTGGCAGGTAGCGGCCAGTGACTTTGCAGGATTCTGCCGTGTGCGGAGGCACCGGCCGCACCACCCTCCCTATGGCCATGGTCCTGATATCTAATTTTTTATGCATCTACTGGAATTTTCTTTTTGATGGTGACTATTATTTACAGCACAAAGGATGCGCTATGGGGTCATGTGTAGCCCCCCACTTATGCTAATATTTTTATGTTTGAGGTGGAGAAGGATTTTTTTTTCTCACAGCCCTGGATTGCCAACAATTTACTTCTGTTTACCAGATACATAGATGACATCCTTAGTGTCTGGAAAGGTTCTATTGGAAGCACTAAATTGCATTAACATCTTGGATGTCAATATTAAATACACCTTCAACATCAGTGATTGGGAAATCAATGTTTTCAGATGTCCTTATCAGCAACAAGAATAGTGCTCTGGTAACTACTCTGTGTCAAAAACCCACTGATCGCAGCACTCAAGCCACCATCCTCCCATTCTCCTAGTTTGTGAGAATAAGGAGGATTTGCAGTGATGACAAAGATGCTTCCAACAAGATGGACCTGATTACATCTA